>WJXW01000003.1:1430202-2860404 GCA_015832175.1 Paraphaeosphaeria minitans | reverse complement strand
AGAGACATCCTTCTATACCTACTTACTAAGACCTAGCGCTAAATATTATATTACTAAACACCTTATCTTTTATTTGCGCATAAGGCATATGCCTAGAAAGAGTGTTATTATATAATATAGCTCTACTACTATGTAAAGGGGTAGGGTAAAAACTAAGTAGGTTAGCTATTACTGCCTATTTATATAAGAGTAAGTGTAAACAGGACCTCTACTGTATAGTAATACTGCACCTAGCTTACAACCTATTCTAATAGGGGAAGACTAACTATATAGATAGAGAAGGATAGGAAAGGGAAGTGTATAATAGATATAAGTTATTATATAAAAGAAAAGTTACTAGTGTCTATACAGTTTATTGTACAAATAGCACTAAGTAAAATAGGGGCCTACCTACCTATAGGGACCCGTATAAGGACATACTGCTTAGGTTAGCGCTAAGAGGCAGAGACTTTATAAGGCCCTGCCTACCTATTAGGACCTGTATAAGAACCCACTGCTTAGGTTAGCGCTAAGAGGCAAAGACTTTATAAAGCCCTTAGTGCCCCTTTGTACGATAGATAAGACGTAATTAATTAAACCTACTTTTTACCCTTTGTATAATAGTATACTATTAACCCTTAAATACTTAATTTGAGATTAAGCCAAACTAATAAGAATATTGTTTAAACGCTATAATTATATATTATAAGTAAAGCCTACGTATTAACTAAAAATAATAGTAGATAAAGGAGTTATTAACAATATAATACTATAATAGATAGTTAAAAAATGGAAGCATACCTTAGCAGATCCTAGTAGAAACTACTAGGTTAAGAAGTGTAAGAAGGGGGATAATAGTATACCTTTTACCTTACTAAAAGAGTACAGGATATAGATATATATATTTATAAAAAAGAAAGGAAAAGCAAACTTACTAGAATATTAATCCTAGAATCTTATAATAGACCTAGAAGAAGGGAAAACGGTGCCCTTTAGACTACTATATAATAAGATAGGAGAAGAACTCTTTAAAAAACTTGATTTTATTAAGACAAATCTTGAAAAAGGATATATATAACTAATAAAGTCACTAGTAGTAAGTCTTTTTATTTCTATTAAGAAAAAGGATAGATTAAATAGACTATACGTTAACTACTAATAACTTAACAATATAATAATAAAGAATTAATATCTACTACTAAATATTATAGAGTTACAAGATTAACTATCTTAAGCTAAGCTATTTATAATAATAGATCTAAGAGACAGTTACTACCTTATACAAATTAAGAAAAGTAAAGAATAGAAAACAGCGTTTTAATTTCCCTATAGACTATTTAAATATAGTGTTATGCCTTTTAGACATATACACGCACTAGTAGCTTTTACAATACTTATTAATAACGTACTTCACAAATACCTAGACATATTTATTATTCTATATATAGATAATATTCTTGTCCTTTCTAAAAATAAGTCTAACTATATAAAGTATATATAAATAGTGCTAGAAGCCCTAGATATAGCACACCTTCGCATTAAACTTAAGAAATATAAGTTTAACGTTAAATAACTTAAATTCCTAGGACATATTATTACTATAGAAGGAATTAAGATAGCGCTAAATAAAATTAAATATATTAAGAACTAGCTAATATTAAAGATAGCTAAGAATATCTAAAGATTCTTAGAATTCTATAGATTTAACTAACAGTTTATTTGAGACTACGTAAAGGTTACAACACTTTTAATAAACCTTATAAGAAAGGATGTACCCTTTAAATAAATAAATAAGTGTAGAATATTATTCTAACTACTTAAGATAGTATATATTATAGAACCTATCTTTGTTTTTTTTAGAACTAATAAACTACTACGCTTTAACATAGACACTAGCGATCTTACACTACACGCCTACACTAAATAAAAACGTAATAGTAGATAGTACCTAATTACCTACTACTTATGTAAATTTAACAACGCTAAAATATAATATAACGTATATAAAAAAAAACTCCACGCTATTGTTAAAGCCTTAAAGTACTAAAGGATCTACACGCTTAGTTACTTAACGCTAAAAATTTATATAAATTATAAGAACCTTTTAAGGTTGACGATAATAAAAGAACTTACACTATAACAACAAAGATAGTTATAAACTACTAGGTAGTATAAGTTTAAAATTATCTATATAGCTAGGAAAGAAAATAGTAGAGTAGACACTCTTAGCTAACAAAGTAATCTAGTAGGAGGAAAAGCAAAAACCTTCTCTACAATTTTTCGCAAAGCTAAAGATAGATTTCTAGAACTAATAGTAGAACTAATATAACTTTTAGTAATTAACTAAGAAGTTCTAGAACATGTATAGACTAAAATTATCTAATAATACCATAATAACTGTTGGTTTGGCTTAATCTGCAATTAAGTATTTAAGGGTTAATAGTATACTATCGCGCAAAGGGTAAGAAGTAGGTTTAATTAATTACATCTGGTCTATCGTACAAAGGGGCACTAAGGGCTTTATAAAGTCTCTGCCTCTTAGCGCTGACCTAAGCAGGGAGTCCTTGTGTAGGTCCTTATAGGTAGGCAGGGCCTTATAAAGTCTCTGCCTTTTAGCGCTAACCTAAGTAGTGGGTCCTTATGTAGGTCCTTATAAGTAGGCAGGCCCCTATTTCACTTAGTGCTATTTGTATAATAAACTATATAGACACTAGTAACTTTTCTTTTATGCGATAGCTTATATCTATTATATACTTTTCCTTTCCTATTCTTCTCTATCTATACAGTTAGCCTTCCCTAATTAGAATAGGTTGTAAGGTAGGTGTAGTGTCGCTATATAGTAGAGGTCCTATTTACACCTACTCTTATGTAAATAAGTAGTAACAGCTAACCTACTTAGTTCTTACCCTACCCCTTCGCACAGTAGTAGAGTCGCATTACATAATAAGGCTCTTTCTAGGCATATATCCTATACGTAAATAGAAAGTGGAGTGTTAAGTAATACAATGCTTAGCGCTAGGTCTTAGTAAGTAGGTATAGAAGGATCGCTCCTAGTTATGTAATAAAGGTATATAGTAGAAGTAAAGTATAAGGTAGCTTTCTATGCTTCTTCTTTATTACTCTATTAGTCTTATTTATCTTTCTTTTTTTTTATATAATAGTCTTCTTCCTCTAGCTCTCCTTTAAAGTTAAGGATATATACTTATACATCTATAGCAGAGGGTTTATATTTGTAGAAGTTAGCGTATAATAATATATATTACTTTCTAGCTTACTAGGTATCCTTTAGTAGATAGTTAGTAGACTAGCATCCTTCTTTATAGCACATAAAGCATTTCTACTTTATATAAGAGCTTAAACTTCTAAAGTTACCTTTTCCTTTTAGTCTAAAGGTTAATCTACCTCTAAAGGGGCTAGATCCTCTTATATAATTAGGATTATTATATTATTAATTAGTGTAGTACACTTCTTTACTATTTTAGAAGAACTATAACTTCTTCCTATTTTTAGTAACTTAGAGTAATGTACAAAAGTTACTAAGTAAGCCTTCTACTATGTTTTTAGGGTTAAACATAGCTTATTTAAGGTTAGGATAGCCACAGTATACTTATATAATAGTAGTGTGTAGTTATAGTTTACTACTAAAGCCTTATCTAAAAGCCCTTTAGGCTAACGTAAGCTTATTAATTATTGCTTCTAGGGCCTTATGCAATATAGTAGCTAGATTATCCCTTTTATAGTATTTAAAAGTAAGAGTAGTCTAGTCTATTTAGTACTAATTGTAATTAACACTAGTGTTAAAGTGCCTATTTAGTCTGTTATATAATTCATCCTATAGAAGTCCTAGTCTAATATTGTGTAGGTAGTAGGTACTCGCACGATTAGAAAGGATTCCTAGGAAGATGTTTATATACTAGTCCTATAGTATGCCTAGCCTATAATATAGTTCTCTAAAGACTTTTACCTTATCTACTAGAATAATATATAGCCTACTAGTGTAGTTATTCTCTTTACTCTAAGCCTTCTAAAAGAGAATAATCTTATCTAGCTAGATATAAGCATAATCTCCTAGTTATTAAGGAGACTAGGAGTGTCTAGCCTCTTTATATAATATAGTTTATTAGGTAAAAGTAGTCTAGGTTTTAGGCTACTACTACTAGTGTAGCTCTATATATAGTGTCTCTGTCCTCGCATATATAGGGATAGGCCCTAGCTGTGCTCTATATATATATACATTGCCTATAGATAGTATAGGTTACATTATTAGGATTATGCGAAGTAGTTTAGGTTATAGTTATAGCGTTATTGTATAAAGGGTCTATAGCTTATGGTTAAGCTATGACAGTTTAAAGAGTTTCTTTATATAGGTGTCTTTTGTTATAAAATTAGTAGTAATAAAGCCTTTCTTTATAAAAAAAGTAATAAGCTCTCTTCTTACTATATAACTAATCTTATTAAAGGTTCTCTTCTTCTAGTTATTAAAATCTTTAGTAAAAGAAGAGATTACCTCTTTACTTTTAAGGCTGCTTACGCGATATTACGCGATTATGTATACTATATAAGTGTTTAGCTGTTTTAGAGAAGGGGGTAGGTAGCTGTGTAGATCTACTCTATCTACCTAGTACTTTTGTGTAATCTCTCCTCTTAAAGTAATAGCCTTAATGTTTATTACTTCCTCTACTTATTAAAGCTATATTACTTTAGCTTTATCTTTCTACTAAGGAGGCAGTATTAATTGTTGCGCGACGTCTTTAGGTTATAGTTCCTTTAGGAAGTCTCCTAGTCTTAAGGCTATATTATTATTATCTTTTTTAGTCGTGCAACGTGTCTGCGTTTGGTTATTGCTAGTTTAATTGTGCGACGTGTTTGTGTTTAGTTATTACTGGTTTAATTATGCGACGTGTTTTTTAGGATTATAAATGTGCTCACTATCTCCTTTCTTTTCTATAGAATAGCTTAGACTAGATTATGCGACTCTTTATAGATGTGTGTACTTTATTTCTACTTATTGTATAATCTAAAATTTAATCTCTAGTAAAGGTATTATCTCCTTTCTTTTCTGTAGAATAGCTTAGACTAGATTATACGACTCTTTATAGATATATACGCTTTATTTCTACTTATTATATAATCTGAAATTTAATCTCTAGTAAAGGTAACAATACAGAGCCTACGCATCTAGCTTATAGGGCGCTCTGTCTTTAGACTTTACTAGTTTGTAGTTAATTAGAATTAACCACTAATTAGTGTTAGTTTAGCTTAATCTGTAATTAAGCATTTAAGGGTTAATAGTATACTATTATGTAAAGGATAAGAAGTAGGTTTAATTAATTACGTCTAGTCTATTGTACAAAGGGGCACTAAGGGCTTTATAAAGTCTCTGCCTCTTAGCGCTGACCTAAGCAGGGAGTCCTTGTGCAGGTCCTTATAGGTAGGTAGGGCCTTATAAAGTCTCTGCCTTTTAGCGCTGACCTAAGTAGTGGGTCCTTGTGCGGGTCCCTATAGGTAGGCAGGCCCCTATTTCACTTAGTGCTATTTGTACGATAAACTGTACGGACAATAACCGTATATACAGACACCTAGGCATTACGAAAATAATAGAATTTATCTAAAGGAATTACACCTTAAAGGGAATTAAAGCAGCTATAATAACTTATATTTATAAATATATAAAATACTACAGAAATAAATATAGTACACATTTTAAATATAGAGAGATATAAGCAATTAGAATACTAATAGCACTATAGAAAGACACTACTATAGATTTTATTATAGGAATTCTAAACTCTAAGGACCTAATAACAGGAATTAAATACGATAGTATACAAGTAATAGTCTGCCAACTAACTAAGTATATTAAACTTATTCTATGTCTTAAAAGAATAACAGCAAAGGAACTCGCTTTTCTTATTCTAGATTAACTAATTAGATATTACAGAATCCTAAAAACAATTATTAGCGATAGAGATAAGCTCTTTATGTTAAATTACTAGATAACGCTTATAGCCCTACTTAGAACAAAATAAAAGCTATTAACAGCTTACTATTAATAAATAGACAGATATACAGAACGTATAAACTAAACTATAGAAACGTGCCTGCGCATCTACTGTAACAGTTAGAAGAATAACTAGGTTTTATTATTACTTATAGTATAGTTAGCCTATAATAACAAAGTATTAGCAGTATTATACACCGTTCTATATAAACTACAGGAGAGACTTACATCTCTTTAATTAACGATTTCCTACGATAATTAAAGCAAAAGAAGCTATAGATATAGTAGAAAATATAAAGAAAATACACTTGTAACTCTAAGAGAACCTTAAAAAAGCTTAGTATTAATTAATTTGATACTAAAACTAAAAACAAAAATGGCACCTTACCTAAAGAAGGGGGATAAAGTATATCTATTTATAAAGAACCTTTAAACTTAGAAGAGAAAACATAAGAAACTAGATTATCTTAAGGTTAGACTATTTTATATTTTTAAATAAATATCACTAGTAAACTACATATTGGAACTACCAGCTGACGCGAAAATACACCTAGTATTCTATATATCCTTATTAGAAATAGCAGACCCAGAAACGCCAATTAAAATCACCTTCTATTACTAAGCTAAGGAAGAAACTAAATTTAAAGTAGAATAAATTCTATAAGTACGTGCCGCGTATACAGACACTAAAGAATACCTTATTAAGTAAGAAGGATATTTATCTAGTAAGAATATATAGTAACCTAAAGAAAACCTATCTAACTATTAATAATGAATAAACGACTTCTATAATTAAACGCTAGAAATGATAAAAAGACAACTATAACGTACCTAGGAATTACTACTAGCACAAGAGCTAGCCTATAAAATAGACTAGTTAATTACCTTAGCACCTAATAGTATGTTAGGATTTATTAACTTTTATACAAAAAGCTACAATGAATTACATACAATTATTTGCAAAAAAAAATTCTTTATTTATAAAATAAATAAGCTAAAATGCTTAAAAATACATTATAATAGTACATCCTCTGCTTTATAAGGACTTGGTAGCTTTACGTATAAATACGCAGTAGCAATTCATACTATCGCCGTACTCCCGTCTACGGACTTTTATTAAAGGTGACTTTTAAAGGTGCGCAGCAACTGTACACGAATACAGACTAGGAGCACTAGTATGATGGCATATCAATAAATTATGTAAAAATATTATTACTTGTGTCTACCTAGTAAGGCCAGAATGATTCGAACACTCGTCTGAGCTATTATGAGCAGCTTGCTTTACCTATTAAGCTATAGCCTTTCCATGTAGAAACTATGCGGACAGAGGATTTGCACCTCTATTTACTGGGCATGAGCCAGGTATGTTACTCTTACATCAATCCGCTTCATTTTATCTATTTATAACTAGCCTAGTACGAGATTTACACTTATATCTTCTAATTACAAAACGGGTGCATTACTATTATATAAATCAGGCTAAAATGTATATTAAATAATAAGTATATTTTTTAGTTAGTAAAACCCAGTAATTATTAACTAGTTACTATCCTAGTTCCAAAAAATTAGTACTTTATACCTAAGAACATTAAAGCCCTTACAGCCAAAGCCTATTATTTATTATAATTAGTTACTATCGCCACGGCGATAGAATCGAATAATTACAGTCTAATATATTATAACTAATATACGTGCGGATTGTAATGTTATACTACGTTTCCAAGAGTATCCTAAGGTAAGCTTCGTGCCTAGTTGCATTTAGCACTTATCTTAACTAATATAGCTTTCCTACCATGCCTATACTATAAATGAATACTGAAGTATTAAGTATCACTAATCGTAACTAGAGTTATCTTTTTTAGTGTATTCCCTAGTTAGATGTTTTAAATTTAACATAGGAAATAAATTCTTTAAAATTTATCTATATTACTGTTCTTATTAAGAAGATGTCCGTTCTCCCTTTACTAAGAATAACCTATTCTTATTCTTAACCGTTTTTAATATCTTAGCGTATAAACAATAAGTAAACTATAGGTTACTATACCTAACTCCTTTCGTACGAAGGGGCTGTCCTTATTTTACTCTAATTTCCTCTAGAAGATAGAAATCATACTATCTCACAACATATTTAACCCAGCTTGTGTAGCTCTTTTATCGACGAACAGTCGTACCCTTTATAATTCCTATATTCATGTAGATAAGCTAAGCTAATATTAAGGTGCCAAACTGCGCACTTAACTTGTACTCTCTGGCGTAATTAGCCTGTTATCCCTAGCGTAGCTTTTTTAATAATACAAGACCTTTCCTTACTGCGTCTTACAGTCTTTATATCCTACTTACGTAACTAATAGAGGTGTATGTTAAATATTAAAGCAAGATTTAGCTATTAAACTTTAGAAGTATATATTAATATTATTTTTATTATAATTAAAAATAACTAATAGTATTATCTTAACAAAAAATCTCTTAACCCTTTAGGTTTTTACAAACAACTATACTTGTATTTATAGGTTCGTAATTATTACTAATTAATACCATATATATACCTATTTTCTATATAGGTAAAATCTCACTTAGCTTAAATTGTTTTAATTCCAACTTAAATAGAAATATTACTAAAATAGTTATAGATACTTATATAAATAGCTACTATAAATGAAAGTAAATATAAAAAATAACAAACTAAATATAATAAATTTAAAAATACATAAAGCAATAAAGCCCTATGTATTTTGCGTATTATATGTTACAAAATTAAATTTAGATACTCCTAGGTACTCTTTATGGGATCTGTGCCCCGTATAAACCATCTACTAGCCATTGTCTCCTGAGATTTATCTCCTTTTCTGGATTACGTTTAGACGTTTTCACAATATAACTATAAATAAATTCTACTAATATAATAACTAGAGTAAAGGTGTTTTAATTATGTATAATAACTAACTTATTCACTAGAACCTGTTATATTATACCCTATAACTAGTATCAGTAAAGCTGCATAGGGTTTTCTCGTCTATCTAGAGATAGGTAGTATCTTTACTGCTATTCTAATTTCACTAAGCCAACTATTAAGACAGCTGTTGCATCGTGAGATTATTTATACGCGATATTATTTAAATGCCAAGATATTTCGCTACCTTAGGACCCTTATAGGTAAGGCCGCTATTAAATAGGGGTTCCTTCAAAACCTAAACTATTTTAGTCGTCTAAGAAAATCTGTTAACTAGCCATTAGTAGGCAGATAGTGCACTCTATATATTGATTTATATCTTACGTAAAGTGCTGTGTTTTAATTAAATAGTTGTGTAACACTATTCTACGTCTCCTCTTTCCATCCTAATATTAATTAGTAGGAATGACACACCTTCTACCTTAGTTATAGTATTAATTTGCTAAGTTCTTTAATGGTTATTAGCTTAAACGCCTTCGTATTCTCTACTAGCTTACTTGTGGTAGTTTTTAGGTATAGTTTATTTTTTCTTAATAGTTAAGATTCATTAACTTAATCTTTGAAATAAGCTATAGTATTAGCCCTTAGAATTTATATAATTCCTTTAGAAATATGTTTTTTTTTCTAGAATATTCTACTCTAGTTTATGTTATTAAAACATTTCCTCCTTCCTTATTATTTTACCCTTTAGGTTAAATTTAGAGACTAATTTAATCCAAGTTTAGTCTCCTTTTTTTTAGGATCTTTCTCCTTAACTAACCTATAAGCTTAAGGCGAGAGATTACTCTTTTTTGTTACTTATATTAGTATTCTTACTTAGGATATTTTATTGTAATTTACTATCTATGCAGCTAAGTAAACTATCTATATATAACGTTTATCTAGTTAGATCTTAACTCTAACAGTGTTGTTTAATACAACTTCTACAGCTTACTATAGGCCTTGTAAAGGCGAACCCCTGCTATTAGTAAGCGTATGCTGCTCCCTTTTGCTTATAGTGGGGGTTTATTTTACTATATAGTTGCAAAGAGTAAATGCTCTTTAAGTTTATTCTTACTTAAATAGTCCCTTTCTCTTAAATAGATGTACCTGGCCTCTATTTATATACTAATTTACCCAACGTTCTGCTACCCTATAAGTAATACTTAACTACTTAGAAGTAGTATCTCTTTAAGAGTATATTTCTTACTAAGATTGTTTCTTTCTAAGGGTATATCTTACTAAGTTTAACTCTTAAAGAGTGTCTCTTACATAACGTTAAGTATATAAAAATAGAACCTACTATTTTTCTTATAGATAAGATATAGGTGTTTTGTTTTAGATCCGTTATATCTTCGGCGCTTTTAACTTTTAAGGTTAACGAATTAACTTTTCAAACTAGTGCTCTATTATAAGGTCTTTAAAAAATGGCCGCTTCTAAGCCTATTTTCTAGTTGTATAGTTTAAATACTTCCTTACTTTTACTTAACAAAAACTTTAGAATCTTAAACACTTATTCTAGGCTGTTTCCTTTTTAACATATAACCTTATTATTAAATGTCTAATAGTTTAACATTTATTATTGCGCTTCTGAGAGTGAATCCTCGCGAATAGAGCTTTCACAACCCCCCTATATACACAGGGTATTACAATCCTACAGGGGATCTATTACCTAAAAGGTCTATAACCTTAAAGGGTTTTTAAACCCCCCACGAACTATAATATACAATTGTCCAAGATTACAGTGCTGTACCTGCTATAATGTAATTAAACTACATACTTATATATGTTTCGCGGAAAACCAGCTATAGTAGTAAGGATTGTCTTTTACTAACTTACTACAGTTCTTTAGATATATTTACAACGATAACCTATTTGGCCTTTTATATACCTAACTATAATAAGATCACTACTCTTTAGGTCTCTATTTAGATACTAATTTATTAATTAATAATTGGAGTATCTAGGTAAATAATTAACATATCTAGCTACTACTTTAAATAGAGTGTTATAAATAATACTCTATATGAGTTTTACTGTCTTATACTTCTATCTTTATCTTTAGTTACTTACTTATATTTAATTAGAACTTACTAACCTATTATACGAAAGGTACGCTTTTATATATTTATTAAACTTACCTTAAGCTGCTTATAAGACTACAATTTACCTCTAGTTTCCTTTACAGTACTTTCCACTATCGCTTGTATATTATATTAAGGCTTAGAGGAAGGTTCCCCTTTATTTAAATAGATTAACCTATTTTACTTACAGCCTATTATCTAGTTTCTATTATACTACTTATAGAATCTCTTTTGATTTATTTTCCTGAAGCTACTAAGATACTTCAATTCACTCCGTTTCATTCGAAAAATTTAGCCCTGGGTTTTTTGAATTATACCCAAGTTTTATTTAATATACAGCTTTTAAGCTCTCTAATAGTCTCTTTATATACTTGCCATAAAATTGCCTCTTAAAATCTATAAAATATTTTTAAGAGCTTTTAAAATTATGAAATAATACATTACATATCAAATACATTACTATGTATTAATATATACAATTTATTGTAAACCATATTTCGGGTTATTATGATTCGAACATAACTATTCCTCAACCCAAATGAGGCGCCTAACCAACCCGGCCCTAACCCGTTTAGAATGTTAAATGTATTTTATACAAAACATCCTATAAAAACACTATGCATTTATATAAAAAACACCCTTTTTTTTTATAAAAACACCATATATTTATAAAAATATCCTGCATTTATATAAAAAATACGTTACAGAGAATATCCTGCATTTATATAAAAAATACGTTACAGAGAATATCCGATTCGAACGGATGTGGTTTTTCAACCAAATAAGTTTCAAGCTTATCACTATAAACCACTCAGTCAATTCTCTATAAATTTATAAAGCTCATATTTCAATAGATAATCCTAGTTTTATAACTAACTATAAACTCTCTAAGATAATTTTAATAATTGATTAATTAAATTTATGGAGTACTTGTATTTAAAGATCTTTACATCGAGATTTTAATCTTCACAGATAATCCAAATCTTCACAGATAATCCTAATCTTTGCAAATAATCCTAATCTTTGCAAATAATCCTAATCTTTGCAAATAATCCTAATCTTTGCAAATACATCTTAATCTTTACAAATACATCTTAATCTTCACAAATACATCTTAACCTTTACAAATACATCTTATACTTATATATCACTAACCTTACATAATAAGTAATATTTTATAGTAAAAGATCTTTAGCACACTCACCTCCTACTCACATTCACCTCCTACTCACATTCACCTCCTACTCACATTCACCTTATACTTGCATCCACCTCTCACTCAAAATATAAGGCTTTATTGTTTAGTGGGACATGGTACATGAAAGATAGGACACGGGACATGGGATACGGGACATGGAACGTGAGGTATAAGACAAACCTACTAAGGCTAGTTATTTCTAGTAAACATATTTATAATTAAACATATATATAATTAATGTAGGTTTGGCTTAATCTATAATTAAGCATTTAAGGGTTAATAGTATACTATTATGTAAAGGGTAAGAAGTAGGTTTAATTAATTACGTCTAGTCTATTATACAATAGGGTATTAAGCCCCTTAGGAAGTCTCTGTTCCTTAGCGTTTATGTATTAGCCCCTTATAGGGCCTAAAGTCCACTACTACTCTAGGACTAATACACTATATAGACACTAGCAACTTTTTCTTTATGCGATGGCTATAGGCTATTATATACCTAATTTTGTATTTAGTTTTATTATACAATTAACCTTACTGTTACCTATAGGCCCTATGCCTAGTAGTACTCCTGCCAGCTTTATTATGTAAGTAACCTCTGTGTTAACTATTAAGTCCCTTTTACTATCTTGCCTAACCTTTATAAGTAGAAAGTAGGGTAAAGGGGTAGCCCTTCCTATTGCGCAATAGGGCCCTTAATAAGGTGTACCTCTATAGTAGGCTATAGCATATTCTAGCTAGATTCTGTGTCTAGAGTAAATAGAAAGTGCTAGGAAAAAACTTACTTAGTTCTTTCCTTATCTTATTATGCAATTAAAGAGTCTTAATTATATAAGAGGCTTTATTATAGTATAATAATTTAGCGTAGGCAGGAAGTTAGGTAAGTAATAGGGTGTAGAAGGGTATAATAGAGCCTCTTCCCTTTTTCTATAAACCTCTTCTTCTTCTTTCTTACTACTCTGCCTACTACCACCTCTTATATATTCTTCCTCTTTTTTCTCATCTTACTCTTATAGCCTTCTAGTCTTTAGTAAGTAGGTATATCTCTTTATACAATGCTAACTCTTATTATAGCATATATACACACACTATATAATAATTCTGCTATTATATAATAGCTAACGCTCTTACTTCTAATAACTCTAGTATAGTTACTACTAGGGTTTTCGTCCCTATAGTAGTAGGGTAGAATAGCAACTGTATATAAGTGCGCTTACCTACTAGCTAGGCTAGTATAAGGGCCTTTATGTAGGCTCTTACTGTTAACGTATAATAGTTATTCTAGACTAAAATTTTTTTTAGTTTGTTATACGATGCTAATAGATATAGAGTAATAAAGCTAGGGTAGCCTAGATGCTATCTATTAATATTATTGTACAAATCCTAGCTAGCACTAACCTCTCGAGGTGGGCCGTATACGTTGTATAATAAAAGGGCTACTAGACAGCTATCCTTATCTAATTATGCGGTAACCTATAGGGGGCGCCTTGCCCTTATTCGTGCGGTAAAAGAAATGCTGCTAATTATATATTTATAAATTGTTATACAATCCCTAGATATAAGGGTAGAGCTTATAGTGCTTATGTGTAGAAATTGCACAATATTAGGTCCGAGTTCTACTAGTAGGGGGGGTAGAGGGGGGGTAGATAGGGGAGGGGCCTTTAGGCAATTAGGGGGTTATAGTCTTCCTAATATATATATATATAAAATATATATTTTCTAAATCCCTTTGTACAATTCCCTGTGATTTGTTTTCTTAAAAAAAATAAAACTATAATATTAAATTAGTAGTAGTACTCTATACCTAAAAGTAAGTGTTGTGTTATAAAAGGTCTATAGTAATTTTAATAAAGAAAATGTGTGTAAGGGAATAAGATAATAAAAAGGAAAAATGTTATATAATAGAGTAGTTACTCTATTATATAATCTAGATTTATTCTATCTACTAATGCCTTAACAGTAATGTGTAGCTTATTTGTTAAGATTAGTGTCTTTAGTGCCTAGTTAGGCGTCTTCTTTATATAAGCGTTAGTAGGATTGCCTTTACTATTAATCTACCTAATCTTAGTAATCTCTTGCTTTTCGTACAGTTTCCTAATTAACATAATGTTAATTATAAGTTATTTTTCGCTTGTGGTGCCTAGTTGTACAAGGCATTTATACAGTGACTTCAAGTCTGTGTAGACTATAATAGGGATTTAGGGTATGCTAAGTGTTTATATAATTTATTATAGGGTTGTACTTAGTGTAATAGTATTATTAAAGCCGCCTACTAGGCTATATAGCTTACTTACTAGGACACTACTTGTAACTCTCTTACATTTAACTAAGTTCTAGTAGATAATATTACTATAAATTCTAAAGTCTTAGGTTGTCGTACAATGCTCCTCTGCTAGAATAATTACAAAGCTAAGCTAGGAGCTTAGGTTCTTGTTATTAGCAAAGGATCTATCTATAAAGATAAATAGCTTTGTGCGACTTGGGTTAAGTAGGATAAACTTTAGTCCTCTTTGTGTATTCTAGATTTGCCACTCTAGTTATATATAAAGTGCCTTAATATCCTCCACTATTAGTGCTATTATTTGTGCAGCAATAGATAGGTTAAATGTGGCCTCTAGTTAGTATACTAAAGTAATTTATGCACCTCTAGCTTATTGTGTAATATATTAGTGTGTAGTATTCTTATCCTAGGTATTAATTATACGAAGTCCTTTAGCTTGTCCCTTTTACACTAAGGTAACTACTCCTTAATTAAGCTAGATCTTGCCTCTATTAAACTTAATAGGCTAGTCTTACATTAAAATAGTCTTATTCTTTATACAAAGGTTAGTAGCACGTAGCTGCTCTTCTTCTTATTATACAAAGCTATCTATAACCATACTTAGGGTGTTATTAGTTTATAGGCTAGTGATGTTAAATATCTCTAGTCCTTTATCTATAATAAGTAGGCATAAGTTGTACGTTAACATACGTATCTTTAGCTTCTCCTTATAATAGTTGTGGTATGTCTTAAACTAGTAGAGTCCTAATTCTGCAGCTCTATAGAGGGGTTGTACAATCTATAGTATTGTGTTTACTAGGAAGAAGTTATACATCTCTATAGGCGGTTTAGTATAAAGCGTGCGAAGGAGGTTATTAGTAGATTACACATAGGCTTAAGTAATGTCTATAAGCTCCACATGCATATCGTGCGATTTGATTAATAATAGGGATAATGCTAGAATAAGCCTTTAGCTTATACGCTAAATAGTAGAAGACTAGGTAAGGATTTCTTCCTTCTCCTTATCTAAGTAGCCTATAAAGACAAGCCTTAACTTCTTATATAGCTAGGTAGTTTTTCCCTTAATCTCTTATATAAGGCGTAAGTTAAAGATCTGCCCTTAATATTTCTTAGGGTCTATCTTTAAGATTTTAAAAGTGCTATTAGTAATAAGGGTATTTATCTCTATTACATCTAATTCTTAAAAAGGTTAACTAGATGTAGTAATAATACTATCTACACAAAGTTTTAGGGCTAGTTTAAAGTTATCCTTTTCTTTTTAAGTAATAAACTAGGTGTAAAGTCTTCCTAATCTTCTCTAGATCTTAGTTAGTTATATAACTTTAGTAGTAAGATCCTTCTTTAGTCTACCTCTTAGTTTTAGTTTTAGGGCCTTAGTTCGTATAGGTAGAGGGGCATCTATAGTTTCTAGTCCCTCTTTATTCTTTTCCTTTTCATGGTGGTATAGCTTTATCTATATATAGCGCAGCTTAAGAGGTCTATTTTTAAGCTCTAGAATAACATCCCTACCTTTAATACTCTTAATTTTATATAGCCCTTAATATCCTTTCTTCTCTCTCTAGGCTATCACTTTAGAGCTAAGTGGGAGTGTTAGGATATTGTATAATAATAGGCTATTTCTAGTGTTAATCGCATAAGTAATATTAACCTTTACTCTTTCTTTCTTAAGCATTTGCATTGCCTTTTAGACAGTATTTACTTATATAATAAGCTCTAGTAAAGGTAGGGAGTCTTTATTAATCCTTAGGTAGGCTCTAAACACTAGTAGTGTAAGTACTATACTGTTAGGGCTAGCTGTGTTATTTAAGGCCTTTACAGCTATCTATAGCACTGTCTTATTATCTATATAATAATTAATTCCTGTATAAAGGATATTATACGCTTGTTTAAGTAGTGCATAGGCCCTTTTAATCTTACCTATAGCCTAGTGTGCCTCTACTAGCATCTATTTATATTTTACTCCTACAATCTTCGTATAATTCTAAAATTTATTAGAAGCGAAGTTAGTCCCTAGGTTATAAACAATGTAATCTAGGGGTCCTTAGTATACATTAATCTAGCATCTTATTAGCGTATCCTAGGTATCTTATACGTTTATTAATTTTCGGAATTAGGCTGCCTAAAATAAAGTGTCTATATTAATAATATATAGGACGTTTTTTTGTCTATTCGTACAACATTAATAATAATCTTATAGTTAAAGTGTAAGCTATCTTTAATAAAAAAATTAAAGCGTCTTAGCGCTAGGTTATATAATTAGTAATAGTAATAGAACTTTTTTACCTCCTTAAGAACAGAGCTTTCTACTTTATGCCCTACCTAGGTAAGAAGCTTATACAGTCTCTCTGTCTAGGGGTAGCTAAAGCGGTAGTATAGGCGCTAGAGTTCTATCTCTGTAAAGAATAAGGCTAATTCTTCTTTACTAAGGTTAAAGAATAGGTGTCCCTATTTTGATATAATAGGTACTATAGTGCTATCTTTTTATATAATAATATCTAGAATATTATTAAAGTATACCCTAAGCCTATCTACGTCTACTAGTAATAGTAGGAATAGTGTTAGGGTATCTAGGATATTATAGGTAACTATTCCTATAGGGTTTGTAATTTGTATAGTGCTAAGTAATATTTAGGATTTTTAGCCTCTAAAGCTAATATTAGTAGAGCTAGGTGTCTAGTCTACCTTTATAGTAGGGTTTTTACGCAAGTATGCAGTAAGTTAATCCTTACTTACTATAGATACTTATACAGCACCTATATCCTAAAGTTCTCTATAGAATCTTATGCAATATTATCCTTTTAGAGTAAAAAGTTATATAGGTGTCCCTTTAGAATCCTTTTCTTTGCTGTAGTAGATATCCTCTCTAGTTATATAATAGAGGTATATAGTAGAAGTTAAGAAGTAAGTAGCCTTTTATACTTTTTCTTTATTACTCTAGTAAGTTGTTTCGCTATCCTCTTCTTTTATATAACTATGTTTATCCTCTAGGTCCCCTTTAAACTTAAGAATGTATGCTTACACATCTATAGTAGTAGGGTCCTAGTTATAAAAGTTAGCGTATAATACAATGTACTGCTTCTTTACCCTATAAGTATCTTTTAGTAGATAGTTAGTTAACTAATATTTCTTTTTATAGTATATAAAACATTTCTACTTTATATAAGAGCTTAAACTTCTAAAGTTAAATCTAGATTTCTATTTAAAGTTAGATCTGCCTCTAGATAGGCTAGATCCTCTTATACAATTAGGGTTATTATATCTTCTATTAGTGTAGAACACTTCTTCGTTTTCTTAGAGAAACTAGGAATTCTTCCTATCTTTAGCTACCTAAAGCAACGCATAAAGGTTACTAAGTAAGCCTTCTACTATGTTCTTAGAGTTAAATATAGCTTATTTAAGGTCTAGGTAGCCTTAGCATGCTTATATAATAGTAGTGTGTAGTTAAAGTTTACTACTAAACCCTTCTCCTAAAGCTCCTTAGGCTAGGGTAAGCTTATTAATTATTATATCTAAAGCCTTATGCGCTGTGTTACTAAGATTGTTTTACTAGTATTATATAAAGGTAAAGGTAGTCTAGTCTATCTAGTATTAGTTATAGTTTACACTAGTGTTAAAGGGTCTATTTAGTTAATTATATAATTCCTTCTATTAAAGTCCTAGTTCTATATTGTAAAGGTAGTAGGTGCTCGCGTGATTAGAGAGAATACCTAGGAAGATGTTTATATACTAGTCCTATAGTATGCCTAGTCTATAGTATAACTCTCTAAAGAGTCTTGTCTTGTCTACTAGTATATTATATAGTTAGCTAGTGTAGTTATTCTCCTTATTCTATGCTTTCTGAAAGAGAATAATCTTGTCTAGCTAGATAAGGATATAGTCCCTTTATTATTAAAAAAACTAAGAGCGCCTAGTCTTTTTGTACAATATAGGTTACTAAGTAAAGGCAGCTTAGGTTTTAGGCTATTACTACTAGTGTAGCTCTATATATAGTGTTATTATCCTCGCCTACTAGGGCACATGCCCTAGCTGTGCACCCACTACTTATAGAATCCCTATAGGTAGTATAGGTTCTATTATATATTTAGTACAATATAGTTTAGGTTTAAGTTACAGTAGTATTGTATAAGGTTCCTATAGCTTGTATTTAAGCTAAGTAAGTCTATAGAGCTTTTTCAACTATGTATTCTTTACTATAGAGTCTATAGTAGTAAATCCTTTTTATATAAGATAGGTAATAACCTCTTATTTTATTATATAGCTAATTTACTTAAAGTTTTTCTCTATTTATTTAAAGACGTTTTCTAAAAAGGAGGAGATTACTTTTTCTCCTTTAAGGCTACTTATATAATACTAAATAAGCATGTATACTGCATATGTGTTTATGCGCTTTATTAAAGGGGGTGGACTACTATATAGGTCTATCTTATCTATCTAGTATCTTTGTGCAATTTCGCCCTTTAGGGTAATAGCTCTAATGTTTACTACTTTTTCTATCTAGTATAGCTATTTTAAGTTATTCTCTTAGGTAGCTTGTTGTGCAATTCCTTCTTATATAGATTCCTCTAGGAAGTCTCCTAGTTCTAGTGCTATATTATTATCTTATTAAATCATGCGACTAGATTGCATTAGTGTATTGCTAGTTTAATTATGCGACGTGTTTTTTAGGGGTCTAAATGTGCTTACTATCTCCTTTGTTTTCTATAGAATAGCTTAGACTAGATTATGTAACTCTTTATAAATGTGTACACTTTGTTTCTGTTTATTGTATAATCTAAAATTCGATCTCTAGTAAAGGCAATAATACAGAGCCTACGTATCTAGCTTATAGGGCGCTCTGTCTTTAGACCTTGCTAGTTTACAGTTAATTAGAATTAACTACTAATTAGTGTAGGTTTGGCTTAATCTGTAATTAAGTATTTAAGGATTAATAGTATACTATTATACAAAGAGTAAGAAGTAGGTTTAATTAATTACGTCTAGTCTATTGTACGATAGGGCATTAAGCCCCTTAAGAAGTCTCTGTTCCTTAGCGTTCGTGCATTGGCCCCTTATGGGGCCTAAAGTCCAATACTGCTCCAGGACCAATACACTATATGGACAATTAAACATATATATAATTTTTGGTAAACAATCTAAATGTTATTTAGAGTAAAAAAATCTATTAAAACAATAAATATACTCTTTACCCTTAAAGTGCGTACAAGACTCGAACTTGTAAGAACATGTCCGTAGCATGTCATTATACCAATTTAACTAACGCACTTATTGATTCCTCAACGAATTGAACGTCGATCACATCCTTATCAAAAATGCGCTTTACCTATTAAGCTAAGGAACCTTAATTATATAAATAATAACATAAAAAAAAAATTCATATAATAACCTTAAATAATACAACAATTTAACTGAGATTTAAAACATTTTTATAAAAAATTCTTAAATTCAAATAAGTGATATTATAAATTCTAAGTGATATTATAAATCTAAATTTATAAACAATACTATCCCGGCGGGATGAGCCTATGGGGGTCTTAAGTGTCAGCCCTTAGGAGGGGGGGCTAGAATATTATGTAATAATACATATTTGTACTGTAAAAATAGTTTTTATAAAAGAAATATTTTTAAAATGTCATTAATGTGTTTGTAGCAAGAGCATCCAGACTTGAACTGGAAATTTGAAGTTTGAAGCTTCCTATTTTACCAATTAAACTATACTCTTTTCAATAAAATTTACAACATCCTATATAATGTAATTTAAGGAGTATGATAAACTTAAAAATATCTTTATGTAAGTTAAACTGTATGTCATAAACTTATTAAGTTCAATATTCTTTTTTTATATATATATAAATTAACATAGTTAAATAATTTTATGATAATTTGGCTATTCTATTAATTTAGCTGTTTATAAACAGAATAGTTTTTACCATTTTCGGAAAAGAGTGGATTTGAACCACCAGGTGTTAAATATATATTAAAGTAAAACACTCACTTCCGTAATTCTTTCTGGATCCACTAATTTATATCACGGGATTCTTGCCAAAAGGCTTCTTTGTTTTGTATATAGTCTGCCCTTGTAGCATCCTTTCCTACAATTAGCTATTTGTATTCTTTATAACTCTGCTCCTGAATATCCTGTAATAGTTCGAGCCCTTTTTACTATAATAGTTATAAGCCTAGCGCTTAGAACGTAAGATAATTCTCCCTACTTACTTAGCAACGCTTAAATTATTATATAACACTCTATTTAGAACCTCTCTACAATACAACCCCTCTATTTCTAATTACAAAAATTATTAAAATAGTAGAACTACAGCTCGTTAATTGCGCTAGCTAGCCCTACTAGTTTGTCTAGCTTTAATTCTAAGTAAACTTAAAAGGAATCTAGAACTAAATTAACTTAGAGGCGATTAACGCTCTAGTAATTAATTATATAAAGCTAGAATAACTTCTACTCCTATAGAAACTATTACTAATTGCGGATATAGCCTCTATAGCAAATATTTAATTATATAAAGCAGAGCTTACTAAGTATAAAATAGATAAAGAGAGCTTTCCTTTATAAATAGTAGAATACAGAGTAGTAGTTTTAGACTAGTAAGCAGACTATACTAAGATACAGAATTTCTAAACTTAGGTAAACGCTATAGTATCGCCTAATCTGCTTGCTCCTACCATAATTACTCTAGTTAATACACGCTATACTACGCTTTAGTCCCTAATTTAACTCTTAAAGGAAGATCTCGCACTAAATAAAGAAGCTACATAGAATAATGTTTAAGCTTTATACTGCGCTTATCTTAAGAAGGCTAAGTAGGCAAGACAAAGTCCTAAGACCTAGTTTAAAGAGTAGCAGCTCCTCTATTAAAAAGCAAAGACCTACTTAATTAGTAAAATTAGTAGACTACTTACTACCTAAGATTTCCTAGATATAATTACCGCGCGTATAGCACTAGATTAGGCCTAATTAATAAACTAACAGCTAATCTAGGATAAGACACTAGGACGGAATTAGATTACGCTAGACGATCTAGGGAAGGTATTTTTAGCGCTTGTCTAAGAGCATTTAATCTAATCTAGTTCTAATAAAATAAGTGGGGTATTCGCTACTTTTAATAGATTATTAAAATAATCTACTAACTCTAATAGTTCTAGTTCGTCTAATTAGACGGAGAAACAACCAAACTGTCCCTATAAGCCCTATACTTATAGGTAGAAACTAATAGAGTGCCAAAGACTTTAAACCGCGATAGCTAGATTACTCTAGAATAGAACATTATTATTTAATCTTACTAATAAAGAAAAATTAGAGATTCTTAATTAACTTAAGTAGCCTTAGTGGTTAAACCTTTGTAATATAATCACAAAGGCAGGATAGAATAAGAAATAATTCTCTACTAAGACTATTAAGTAACCTAGTAGTATTACTACTGCTCTACTAAACCTATTTAATCTGCCTACAGATAATAGAGCATTAGGTGTCTACTCTACTTTATATTCTAACGCTTATCCTCTGTTAGAATGTATAATACTAGACAGTGCTGTAGTAGTTTACCTAGTTAATAATCGCAAAAAACTTATTCCTAGGACGTTTTAATTATTAAACAAGAGTGTAGAGGTAGGTATATAACGCCTCCTAATTTTAGAAATTAGTAATAGACTGATTAAGAACGCTTTACATAGGAAAAATAGGAGATTTATAAAAGATCTACTACTCTAAGGAGTAAGAGTAGTAGAAGGCTTTTATATAAATATTATATTAGAAGCTCTTTTAAAGAAAGTAAAGATTTAGTACTTTAGTTTAGATTACACTCTTAGGATTAGAAGCCTAGAATAAAGTGTTATCTTAGTAGACCTAAGATACAAGTATAACCTTACTTTTCTATAATATAAGCTAATCTGCTTTTATTTAATTATTATAAGTGTGACTACTAAAGGATTATTCTAGGTTAATATTAAGAGATTAGATTCTAAGGACCTCTAGCACCTTTAAGTAGGGTATATAGGAGGTAGAGCCCTATAAGCTCTAGTAACTACAGCCTAAGGTGTAAAGATTACTAGAATGTTAAGAAAGAATTATAAGCACTATGTTACTATACACGTAACCTAGGTAATTTCTAGAAGACCTAGAGAATAATTACTTAGGCTATTTCACTTATTATCCTAGAATCTATTTAATATGCCTACTGCTTAAAATAGAGAAAACTAGGTTTTACTAATTAAAAAAGATTTTAGTAAAAAGCCTTACAGTTTTAATCTTAAAACAAAGACGCTTTCTAAGATAATAAGAGTGTGGCAGGATTTCTTAGCTCTTATTAAGACAAAATTCAAGCTTTAAATTATAAAAATCTACTAGAACAATAATACAGCAACACTTCTATAGAGAGGGAAATCCTAGTACGAATTTTAAGCTAATTAGAAAGAGATAACGATTAGCAGACTACTACCTTATACGTATAAACCTAATAGCGCTGCAGAAAGAGTAGGCTAGGAGCTTATAATAAAAGTAATTAAAATGCGAATAAGTGTAAATCTGCTATTAAATCTCTAGCCTAAGATTATATAAGCGGTATACTAGCTCTAAGGAATAATTTCTAGCCTAGTATTAGGCTATTAATTACCTAATAAAACGTTAGATGCTTAGTTTAGACAATATTTTCGTTATTTTAAACTAGTAAAAACATAATATAGGACAGCTAATCTTTATTTAAACTAGAGTGCTGTCTATACCTATAGCTGCTAAGCTTACCTTTTAGATTAAGAGCGTGTAGCTAGGCGAGATAGAAGAGGATTTAAAGTAAATTCTAGGGGCTATATTAGATACCTAGTAGGCTATAAAGCTTCTAATATCTACTAAATATAGATTCCTTAGCTTAATTAGGTAATTACTACACGAAATATAAAGTTTAATAAGTCCTTATTCTATAAAGAATTAGAGGAATAATCTATTCTAAAGATAGAAGTATTAAAAATAGTAGAAAGCCTCTAAAAAGGAGAGCTAAACAATCTAGGAGAAGCGTATAAAGACACGCTTAATATTCTTCCTAAAACAAACGAGTATACACGAACTACTACTAGACCTATAGGTAACTTTTAGGTAATTAAAAGCAAAGTAGGCCAGCTAAGTAATTAGAAACCTAAGGTACCTACTACTACGTAAGCTATAGGCTTAGCTAGCTAGTGGCTAAGAATTCGCTTAAGTAGGAAAAGAAGCATAGGACTTATAACCCCTAATTAGATACTAGAGCTAGGTAATCTTAGGGGTGATCTGTTAAGTGATTAAAAGATATCTAGTAGCTACTAGAACACTACTCGGAGAGTTAGCCTACTAGAATTTAGGGATTTAATACTCTATTTATTAGTAGAAACTAATTAGGTTGCTAATTAACCTAGCGTAGATAACTTAATCACGCTAGACAAAGCAGATAACCTACTAGCGCGCTAAAGGCAAAGGCAGATCTATTTAGAAGTAAGCAGAATAAATAGGCGAAATTATAGTAAAGTACTAGAAATTAACTAACTAATAAATTGCTATCTGCTATTGCGAAGATTAAGAAAGCAAAATAATTAGAATAATTAGCTAGGGGGTAGGTAGAAGCTAGGTGCTTATGCACTAATTGCTAATTATCTTTAAAGTAATTTTAATGCAATATTAGAGCACACGTTTATACTAGAAGTAGTAGAGGCCTAGTTTAAGTAAGAAGAATATATTATACTAAATATAATAGTATTCGCTTCTATGCTTAGAAAGGCGCCTAGAGCGTCTTATATAGCTTAGACTTATAGAGACAAGCTTACACTAGAGCTAACCCTATAGAAACACCTTTATAATTATCTATATAGGAAGCTATTCCTCCTTACTGCTCACAAGGAGATCTTGACTTTATAAGATAAAGGTACCTAAACAGAGATTAAATAATTAGAGGTGTTAGAGCGACTACTCCCTTTAAAGTAGGTTTTTACCTATAAGTTTAATTAAAATAAATACTTTAAAAAGTGTAAAGCTTAAATTGTTGTAAGAGGAGATCTTTAAAAAAAGAATACTCTCTACTCTACCTATACTACTACTCTAGTAGTAAGATCTTTCTAATTAGCTGTAGCTCTAGTAGCAGAATTTAATCTAGAAATCTTATAATTTAATATAGTAAGAGCGTTTCTAAATGCTTTTATTACAGCTGCTAATCTAGTAACTTATAAATTACCTAATAGTTTTAAAAAGCTAGGAAAGTGTGTAAGATTAAATTAAGTTTTGTATAGCTTAAGAGATTTACTACTTCTTTAGTATAAGCAATTTACAGGATTACTTTAATTTTATAGACTCTTAGCTTCGCTAGAAGAGCTATGCCTTTTCTTTAATAGTAATTAAAGTATTATTATTCTATTTTATGTTAATAATATTCTTCTTCTCTATTATAAGAGTAAAGAGAAAGAAGCCCTAGATTTTTAGAAGAAGATCGCGAACAAATATAAAATTAAATTAAAAGGACTAGTAGAGTAGTTCCTAAGTGTTTAAGTAATTAGGGATAGAGAAGCAAGATTAATTTCTCTAGTTTATAATACCTACATTAATAAGATCACGAAAAAGTTTAACCTTTTAAACTCTAGGAGCTTCCCTCCTATACCTCTATTAGTAGAAGATCTTATTCTAAGCACAGGAGAAGCTACTCTTTAATAAATAAAACTCTTTTAAGAAGAGGTAGGATTAGCTCTCTACACAGTAATTATACTACGCCTAGATATAGCCTTTGTAGTGTTAAAGCTATTACACTTTCTAATAAATCTAAGTAAAAAACACTTTGCTACTATTAACTGTGTGATCCTTTACCTCTATTAAACTAGATAGCAGGCTATAGTCTTTAGTAGCTACAATAGACCTAATCTACTAATATGTAGAGATGCCTCTTTCGCTAATAATCTAATATTACGGCAATCTTCCTATAGATATATTATCCTATTATTTAGAGGAGCTATCCTATAGAAAGCAGCTTAATAGAACACAATTACTACTTTAATAACAGAAGCAGAGCTTTTAGCGCTTAAATATATAAGTAAAGAAGCTATAGCAATTAAGAGATTCTTTACTAAGCTTACTCTAGATCTAGGACCTTTATAGAAGGTCTATTATAATAATCTTTAAACTATTTATTTAGTAATTGGAAAGAATAAAAGAATTAGTACTTAACTACGCTATATAGATATTTAGAACATATAGTTATAGTAAGAGTATACAAAAGGATTATTTTAAGTAGAATATTTTCTAACTAGCGAAATGCTAGCAGATAGCCTTATAAAGGCTCTTACTTATTAGCAGTTTAATAGATTTAAAAGGCTATTAAATCTGTAAGATATAAGCATAATAATTATAGAATAAGAGTAGGTAAGTAGAGAATTAATCTATTAACTACCTAGAATTATTAATTTAGAGCTAGGAAATAAGAAAAGAAAAAAAAAAGAAAGAAAAGATTAGAGAGAGAATAGGAATTAGAGAAAAAGGAGATTAAAGAGCTTATCTATAAGCTTATAAACCCTCTTCCTCCTCTGCTTAATCGCAGGGGTGCGAGAATCTCCTCTACAATTAGTAGTAGAAGATTCTCCCTATCCTCCTCCTCTCCTCCTCTCTACAGCAGGTGATTTATTACCCTATCTACCTCCTCTACATCTTTTAATTAGTAGGAAAAGAAGCACTTACCTAGCCTCTACCCTACTTTAGAGCTAATAGGCTACTTATCTAGCTATTTTAATTAGTATATTAGCTGCGACCGCGCTGCTCCTTAATAGGTAGAGCAAGAGAAGTAGAAGGATCTTAGTAGGAGGATTAAGAGTTTTATTTAGTAGCTTTTATAGCCTTTACTGCGCGTGCTTTAGCTAAGTTATTAGATATCTAAAAGAGTTAGCAAAGCTCTAAACAACAGAAAGAGCGTAAGGTAATAATTAGAAGAAAAGAACCTACTATAAAATAGTAGAATTTAAAGGCTTAAACTAGTAGGCTTAAATTAGATAGGAAGTTAAAGCGTTAAAAGTAAAGGATTAAAGAGAGAAGTAAAGGGCTTATATACTCTACTACCTATCTAATTATTAAGCGCTAAATGCACTCCTTCCTTACTACTTATTTCTCTTACTACTACTCCTTTCTAATTAAAACGCGCCTGCCTATCGTACTTACTAGCTAGTAAGAGCAAAGAAATTACCTTACAGTTAATAGGAAGTAAGCAAAAAAAGTAGTAGAATAGAAGCGTTTACGCTCTAGGCCTTTGTGCCACGCTTATAAGCTCCTAACCCACTAGAAGAAGAGATTCTAGACACGATTCACAATAGGATTCGTAATTTAAAAGATAAACAGCAATTATTTTGCTATTATAATAAATAGGGGGTGATAGAATCGCTGTTCCTAAAATAAGGAGATTTAAAAGAACAATTCTTAATAGTTTTTTAATCTTTAAATAGCCTTTAGATAGTTTTTTAAAAATCTTTAGAAAGGATTTAGACGATTAAAGATTACTTCTTAGGATAGGTGATCCGCTTTAAGCGATTACCTAGGGGGTGTGTTAAAGTAAAACACTTACTTCTGTGATTCTTTCTAGATCTACTAATTCATATCACGGGATTCTTGCTAAGAGGCTTATTTCTTTTATATATAGTCTACCCTTTTAGCATCCTTTCCTACAATCAGCTCTTTGTATTCGTTACAACTCTGCTCCTAAATATCCTATAATAGTTTAAGCCCTTTTTACCACAACAATTAAAGTAATAAATGTTTTTTATTTTCAAATAAAATATTACAATAAGTTTTTTTTTATCTAAAAGTTATATTTACATTACTATATATTTATATATATATACCACTTAAATATATTAATTAATCTATATTATTGGATAACTGTGTAATTAAATATTATTAGTATCTATTAAAGAATATATACGTTACTGTATATCCTATAGAAATAAAGAATCTACATAGTATAGTACATTTTTTAGGGATAATGTCTATACAGTTTATTGTACAAGTAGCACTGGGTGAAGTGGGGGCCTACCTACCTATAGGGACCCGCACAAGGCCCCACTACTTAGGTTAGCGCTAAGAGGTAGAGACTTTATAAAGCCCTTAGTGCCCCTTTGTATAATAGACTAGACGTAATTAATTAAACCTACTTCTTACCCTTTGCACGATAGTATACTATTAACCCTTAAATGCTTAATTATAGATTAAGCCAAACTAACACTAATTAGTGGTTAATTCTAATTAACTACAAACTAGCAAGGTCTAAAGACAGAGCGCCCTATAAGCTGGATACGCAGGCTCTATATTATTACTTTTACTAGAGATTAAATTTTAGACTATATAATAAGTAGAAATAAAGCGCACACATTTATAAAGAGTTGTATAATCTAGTCTAAGCTATTCTATAGAAAAGAAAGGAGATAGTAAGCATATTTATAACCCTAAAAAACACGTTGTACAATTAAACTAGTAATAACTAAACGTAAACATGTTGTATAATTAAACTAGCAATAACTAAACGCAGACACGTTGCTTAACTAAAAAAGATAATAATAATATAGCCTTAAGACTAGGAGACTTCCTAGAGGAACTATAACCTAAAGACGTTGCGTAACAATTAATACTGCCTCCTTAGTAAGAAGATAAAGCAATATAGCTTTAATAAGTAGAGGAAGTAATAAATATTAAGGCTATTACCTTAAGAGGAGAGATCGCACAAAAGTACTAGGTGGATAGAGTAGATTTACATAGCTACTTACCCCCTTTTCTAAAATAGTTAAACACTTATATAGTATATATAATTACGTAATATCGCGTAAGTAGCCTTAAAGGTAAAAAGGTAATCTCTTCTTTTACTAAAGATTTTAATAACTAGAAGAAGAAAACCTTTAATAAAATTAGTTATATAGTAAGAAGAGAGCTTATTACTTTTCTTATAAAGAAAGGCTTTGTCGCTACTAATACTAAAATAAAGGACACTTATATAAAGAAACTCTTTAAACTATTATAGCTTAACTATAAGCTATAGACCTTTTATATAATAACGCTGTAACTGTAACCTAAACTACTTCGCATAATTCTAATAATATAACCTACACTATTTATAGGTAATATATATATATATAAAGCACAGCTAGGGCCCATCCCTATATGTGCGAGGACAGAGACACTATATGTAGAGCTATACTAGTAGTAGCAGCCTAAAACCTAGACTACTTTTACCTAACAAACTATATTGTATAAAGAGGCTAGACACTCCTAGTCTCCTTAATAACTAGGAGATTATGCTTATATCTAGCTAGATAAGATTATTCTCTTTTAGAAGGCTTAGAGTAAAGAGAATAACTATACTAGTAGGCTGTATAATATCTTAGCAGATAAGGTAAAAGTCTTTAGAGAACTATACTATAGGCTAGGTATACTATAGGACTAGTATATAAATATTTTTCTAGGAATCCTTTCTAATCGTGCGAGTACCTATTACCTATATAACATTAGACTAGGACTTCTATAGGATAAATTGTACAATAGACTAAACAGGCACTTTAACACTAGTGTTAATTATAATTAGTACTAGATAGACTAGACCACTCTTACTTTTAAACGCTATAAAAGGGATAATCTAGCTACTATATTGTATAAGGCCCTAGAAGTAATAATTAATAAGCTTACTTTAGCCTAAAGGGCTCTTAGATAAGGCTTTACTAGTAAACTATAACTATACACTACTATTGTACAAGTATACTATAGCTATCCTAACCTTAAATAAGCTATATTTAACCCTAAAAATATAGTAGAAGGCTTACTTAGTAACTTTTATGCGTTACTCTAAATTACTAAAGATAGAAAGAAGTTATAGTTCCTCTAAGATAGTAAAGAGGTGTACTACACTAATTAATAATATAATAATTTTAATTATATAAGAGGATCTAGCCCCTCTAGAGGCAGATTAACCTTTAGACTAAAAAGAAAGGGTAACTTTAGAAGTTTAAGCTCTTATATAAAGTAGAAATACTTTATATGCTATAAAGAAAGATGCTAGTCTACTAACTATCTACTAAAGGATACCTAGTAAGCTAGAAGGTAATATATATTGTTGTATACTAACTTCTACAAATATAAACCCTTTGCTATAGATATATAAGTATATATTCTTAACTTAAAAGGAGAGCTAGAGGAAGAAGACTATTACATAAAAGATAAAGAAGATAAATAAGACTAATAGTGTAATAAAGAAAAAGTATAAAAAGCTACCTTATACTTTACTTCTACTACCTACCTTTATTATATAACTAGCGAAGACATCTAATATAGCAAGAATAATAAGAATATAAACGAACTTATATAACTATTTACTCTAGCTAGTTAGTATTATACAAAGTACTAAGGAGAACTCTAGGATATAGGCGCTGTATAAGTGTCTATAGTGGGAAAGGGCTAGCTTACTGCCTACTTACACAAAAACCTAACTACTAAAGTAGACTAGTTACTAGGATCTACTAATATTAGCTTTAGAGGATAGGGTTCTTAGATATCTCTAGGCACTATATAAATTACTAACCTTATAAGAATAGTGACCTACTATATCTTTAACTTCTTAATACTATTCCTGCTATTACTAGCAGATGCTAATAGACTTTGAATATACTTTAATAACATCCTAGATATTATTGTATAAAGGGACGGTATAATAGTCCTAGTTATATAAAAGTAGGGTTACCCCTTTTTTAACCTTAGTAATAAGGAATTAGCTCTCTTCTTTATAGAGATAGAACTCTAACGCCTATACTACTATTTTAGACACCTCTAGATAGAAAGACTATATAAGCTTTTTACTTAAGTAGGGCATAAAGTAGAGAGCTCTATACTAGAAAAAGTAAGGAAGTTCTATTACTACTACTAGTTATATAACTAAGTGCTAAGACGCTTTAAGTTCTCTATCTAAAATAACTTATACTTTAACTATAAGATTATTATTAATGTTGTATAAATTAGTAAAAAGGATATCCTGTATATTATTAATATAGATACATCTTTTTAGGCAGCCTAATTCCTAAGATTAATAACTATACAAGACACCTAGGATGCCTTAAGAAGATACTAGATTAATATATACTAAGGCCTACTAGATTATATTATCTATAACCTAGGAACTAACTTTACTTCTAACAAGTTTTTGAATTATATAAAGATAGTTAGGATAGAATGTAGGCAAATGCTAGTAGAGGCACACTAGGCTATAAGTAAAATTAAAAGAGTATATATACTACTACGCTAAGCGTATAATATCCTAAGAGCTGAGATTAATAGTTATATAGATAATAAAATAGTGCTATAGATAATAGTAAAGGCACTAAATAACATAGCTAGGCCTAATAGTATAGTACCTACCCTCCTAGTTTTTAGTGCCTACTTAAGGATTAATAAGGACTCTCTACCCTTACTAGAACTAATTACCTAAGCTAATATAGTGCAGAAAGCAATAAAAATACTTAAGAAGAATAGAGCTAAAGTTAAAATTACTTATATAATTAATACTAGGAATAGCCTATTATCGCACAAAACCCTTACACTCTCACTTAGCTTAGAAGTTATAGCCTAGAGTGAAAAGAAGGGATAGTAAAGACTATATAAAATTAAGAGTATTAAAGGAAGAGATATTATCCTAGAGCTTAAAAATAAACTTCTAAAACTGCGCTATATATAGGTTAAACTATACTATTACGCAACTAAAGACAGTATATAGGAACTATAGAATGTAGATATTCTTATAGCCGTATAAATTAAAGCTCCAAAGCTAAGGCTAAAAGGAAGACCTAGAAAGGACTAAACTACTATAGTCGCATAATTAGGTGAAGCTTAATAAAGATTAGGAAGACTAAACACCTAGTTTATTACCTAAAAAGAAAAAGATAACTTTAAGCTTATACTAAAGTTTTATATAGATAGCGTTATTACTATACCTAGCCAGCCCTTTAAAGAATTAGATGTAGTAGAAATAAATACCCTTATTACTAATAGCACTTTTAAAATCTTATTATATAACCCTAATAAATAATCTAGCTATATCTTTAACCTACGTCTTGTATAAGAGATTAAAGGCAAGACAACCTAACTATATAAGAAATTAAGACTTGTCTTTACTAGCTATTTAGATAAAGAAAAAGAGGAGATCTTTATATAATCCCCTACTATTTAGCGTATAAGCTAGAGGTTGCTATTAGCTCTTTCTATAACACTAATTTAGTTATATAATATGCACATTAAGCTTAGGGACATTTCTTAGGCCTATATATAGTCTACTAATAAACTCCTCTACACATTATACGCCCGACTACTAGTAGAAATGCGTAATTTCTTTCTACTAAATATGATTCTATAAGTTGTACGACCTTTATATGGCGTAGTAGAATTAGGTCTCTACTAGTTTAAAACATACTATAACTACTATAAGGAGAAACTAAGAATACATATATTAATGTACAACCTATACCTACTTATTATAAATAAGGGACCTAAGATGTTTAGTATTACTAGACTCTAGACTAATAACACCTTTAGTGTGGTTACAGAAAGCTTTATATAATAAGAAGAGGAGTAGCTCTATACTGTAAAGTTTTGTATAAAGGACAAAAGCGTTTTAATATAAAATAGGGTAATTAAGTTTAATAGAGGTAAAATCTAACTTATCTAGGGTATTATTACCCTAGAATAGAAGGGATAGGCTAAAAGCCTTCGCATAATTAATCCCTAGGACAAAGACGCTGTACACTAATATATTACATAATAAGTAAGAGGTGTATATATCTCTTTAGTTTACTAACTAGAAGTAACATTTAACCTATCTATTACTGCGCAGATAATAGTACTAACAGAAGAAAATATTAAGGCACTAAACATGCGTTTAAACTGGCAAATTTAGAATACATAAAGAGGACTAAAATTTATTCTACTTAACCTAGGTTGCACGAAGCTGTTCATCTTTATAAATAGCTCTTTTACTAATAATAGAGACCTAAGCTTATAGCTTAGCTTTATTATTATGCTAGTAGAGGAACATTATATAATAACTTAGGACTTTAAGATCTATAGCAATATTATCTACTAGAACTTAGTAAAGTGTAAAAGAGTAACTAGAAGTGTTCTAGTAAGCAAATTGTATAGTCTAGTAAGTAGTTTTAATAATATAATTACATTAAGTATAACACTCTAATAGATTGTATAAACACTTTAGATTCCCTTAATTTCTATTATAGTCTGTACTAACTTAAAATCCCTATACAAATGCCTTATATAACTAGGCACTATAAATAAAAAACGCCTTATAATTAACATTATATTAATTAGGGAGTTGTACAAAAAACAGGAAATTATAGAGATTAAGTAGATTAATAGTAAAGATAATCCTGCTAATACTTATATAAAAAAAGCACCTAACTAGGCACTCTAAACACTAATCTTAATAAATAAACTACATATTACTATTAAGGCTTTAGTAGACAGAATTAATAAGGACTGTATAATAGAGTAACTACTCTGCTATATAATATTTCTTTTGTTATTTCACTTACTATTTCAAAAAAAAAAAAAAATAAAAAAAAAAAAAAAACTTTTTCTGTCTAACTCACTATAACTTTGCACAGATATATTTATGTTTAGGCTGTATAAGCTCTACTACTAATTCAACATTATAGTTTTATTATAAGAGAGGGAACACATCGCAGGAGATTATATAAAGATATTAAAGAATATATTTTCTATATTAATAATTTAGATATCTTAAGACTAGGCCTACCTACCCCTTTGTGCGATAAAGACATTCACCCCCCCCCCCCTTATATATAACGCTTACAACAAGTATTGTATAACTTCTACACATAGGCGCTGCATAATCTAGACTTATAACCTAGGATTGTATAATAATCTAGGAACACCTAATTACTAGCATTAGTAGTGCTATATAAGTAAGTATAAGGCTTATTTTAAACTTAGCCGCGCGACTAGATAAGCACTACTTACTAATATCCCTTACGTTATATAACGTAAGCAGCCTACTGCTAGAGGTTTATATTAACTAGGATTTATATAATAATGTCCTAGGAGGGTATCTAGACTATCCTAGCCTCTTTATCCTACACCTATTAGCATTATATAATAAAAACAAAGATACTCTAGAGGATTTATTATATATTTACTATTAGGCTCTGCATAAAGGCCCTTATACTAGGCGAACTAGTGGGGAGGTTAATCTAGATGCGTGATCTAGTCTAGCCTATAATAACTAGTACAAAGACACTAGTAGTAAGGGCACTAGCGCCTAATAAACTAATAGCGTTATTAGCTATTATACAATAGTAAGTGTGTATGTGTATATATATGTGTGTCTTATGAAAAATTAGTATTATATAAAAAAGCTATACACATTTACTAGTAACAGAGCACTAGCCACTAGACACTAGGACACTAAAAAGAATAAGGCAAGAAGGGAGGAAGGTACATATATATTAAAGTAGAATAAAGGAGAGAGGGTTTAGAGGAGCTAGAAGACATCCTTTTATACCTACTTACTAAGACCTAGCGCTAAGTATTATATTGCTTAATATTCTACCTTCTATTTACGTATAAGGCATATACCTAAAAAGAGCTTTATTATGCGATGCAGCTCTACTACTATATAAAGGGGTAGGGTAAAAACTAAGTAGGTTAGCTGTTACTGCCTATTTACATAAAAGTAGGTATAAATAGGACCTCTACTGTATAGTAACACTGCACCTACCCTATAACCTGTTCTAATAGGGGAAGGCTAACTGTATAAGTAGAGAAGGATAGAAAAGGGAAGCGTATAATAGATATAGGCTATTATATAAAAGAAAAGTTGCTAGTGTCTATACAGTTTATCGTATAAGTAGCACTAGGTGAAGTGGGGGCCTACCTACCTATAGGGACCTGTATAAGGCCCCACTACTTAGGTTAGCGCTAAGAGGCAGAGACTTTATAAAGCCCTTAGTGCCCCTTTGTATAATAGACTAGACATAATTAATTAAACCTACTTCTTACCCTTTATATAATAGTATACTATTAACCCTTAAATGCTTAATTGCAGATTAAGCCAAACTAATAGATAAAGAATCAATATAGTACTGTATATTCTTTAGAGATAAAAAATCTACATAGTACAGTATATTCTATAGAGACATGTAATCTATATAGTAAACTAGTAGATTTACTTTCTAAGTAACTTTGTTTAACAGTTAATCCACTAGGTAAGCTTCATACAATAGGTAATTCTATAGTAGTAAATAAAGTAGCTATATTTTTAAGATATTTACTTAACTTTTTAATCTTCTCAAAATCACTATTAATAATTCTCAATAAAGACGTAGCTAATAAAGAGATATCTTTATTATTAACGAGAATAGTACTAGTTTTTATGGTTTCAGAACTGGCGTATCATATTAATTTTTCAGTAGCTAGTTCCTTTTTACCGTATTTTGTTTTAATCGTTAAAATTTGGCTTCTTTCTATTTCCTCTGTTTTTACTTCAAACAACGCATTTGATATATCTCTTATCATAGAACGAGTGGGAGCATTATAAGGAATAGTCATAATAGCTTTCTTAACAAAAGATCTATCTTATATAAATTTATTTAATCTCTTATAACTAGCCACAGTTTCTAGATCTGTGGAATCTTTTATAGCGACTTTATTCTTAAAATAAACTATTGCTTTATGGACTAAGAAATTCTAAAAATCATTATGTTTACTACTATTATTAGTTACCTTTAATTCTTTTTTTAAGCTATCTTGATTACTTAGTAAAGCCATGTGTTAAAATCCATTACATGTAGCATCTAATTAAATAGATAAATAAGTTTTAAATTCCATTTAATTTTTATTAGTTAAAAATTCGTAAAACCGTTTAAATTCTATACAGAAGGCTAAAAATAAAAGTTTATCCTTAGCCTAACTTAATAAAATACCATTATTATAATCTATAATATTATTAATATTTTTATTAACTTATTCCAATTTAGAGTTCATAGAACTTTTAGATATTTTACCACCAAAACAATTAGCACTATAGGATTTTAAATAATTTATATCTTCTAAATCCTCTCTTGTAATTCTACCTCGATTACTAAATAATAGTAAAGATTTACTTAGTTCATTCGATTAATAATGGAAATAACTACTATTACAATAAAGTCTTCCTCTCTGATCTAACTTAACCGGAAAGTAAATTTCATTGAATTTTACATAAAATTCTGCGATAGCTAACACAGTTTCTTGTAATATCACTTTACTTACATGAGAACTATATACCTTACTTTGACTTTTAGTTCTTTTACTAATATCCTCATATTTATGTTTTAAATAAGGATCTATTAACAAAGTATGTTTTTGTCAATTATTATTGATAGAATCTAACATTAAGTTATTTACTTTAAATGGTGTACAACTTATTCTATTAATCATATCATAAATATAATTATTTTCAGCTAGAACTGATTTCTCACCATAACCTTTCTTATCCATAAATAAGTCTTCTTTAAAATACTCATTATTATAAAGATATCCTCCTAAAATATTCTTACCATATAATTTAGGAGGCACTATCATAGGTAGTTTTGCAGGTAAACTAAATATTGCACGTTCATTAAGTTCTAGTAAATTATACTGCACGAATTTTATAAAAGCCTAATACAACGTAATGTTATCTTTACCTAGGAAGGCAGAGTTACAGAGTTATCCTAGAACTCTAGGGGAAGATTATTTATTACTAACTAAATAGATATGCTAAGCTCTGTAGGACTTATAGGCTAAGTAGGCTAAGCTAGATCCTCCTCTAACTCTATTAGCGCAGCACTTTCTACTATAATTACTTCTCTAGCACCTTTTTTATTCTGCGCTAACTATTTTAAAAACTACTTCTTTTTTATATATACTACACACAGCGCCTTAAATATAGTATTCTATTCTTTACATACCTCTAATATTTGTGCCCCTAACTTCTTTTTTTTAGACACTAACTATAAGAACTTATTTTAAGTAATAGCTACGTCGCACTTTAATGCTTATTTCTAATACTTACTACACTTCCCTAAGCTAATATAGACTTTACACATATAAGAATACGCCTTATAGAAAGAACACTTAGATTGTTAGTTCGGCTTAATCTATACTTAAGTATCTAAAGGTTAATAGTATACTATTATATAAAGGGTAAGAAGTAGGTTTAATTATTTACATCTAGTCTATCGTACAAAGGGGCACTAAAGACTTTATAAAGACTCTGCCTCTTAGCACTACCCTAAGTAGTGGGCCATTGTGCGGGCCCCTATAGGCAGGCAGGCCCCTACTTCACTTAGTACTACTTGTATAATCTACTATATAGACACTAGTAACTTTTCTTTATGTAATAGCCTATATCTATTATATACCTTCCTTTTCTATCCTTTTCTATCTATACAGTTAGCCTTCCCCTATTAGAATAGGTTATAAGGTAGGTGCAGTATCGCTATACAGTAGAGGTCCTATTTACACCTACTTTTATACAAATAGGTAGTAATAGCTAACCTACTTAGTTCTTACCCTACCCCCTTATATAGTAGTAGAGTTATATTACACAATAAGGCTCTTTCTAAGTATATACCTTATGCGTAAATAGAAGGTAGGGTATTAAGTAATATAATACTTAGCGCTAGGTCTTAGTAAGTAGGTATAAAAGGATATCTTCTAGCTCCCCTAAACCCTCTCTCCTTTATTCTACTTTAACGTACGTGTACCTTTCTCCCTTCTTATTTTATTCTTTTTAGTATCCTAGTGTCTCGTAGCTAGTACTCTATTAGTAGTAAATATATATAGCTTTTTCGTATAGTGCCTAGAAATATCTAGGAACCCTACCCTCTAAAGCTAATATTAGTAGATTCTAGTAATTAGTCTACCTTAGTAGTTAGGTTTTTATGCAAGTAGGCAGTAAGCTAGTCCTTTCCTACTATAAACACTTATATAGCGCCTATATTCTAGAGTTCTCCTTAGTACTTTGTATAATACTAACTAGCTAGAGTAAATAGTTGTGTAGGTTCCTCTATATTCTTCTTATCCTTACTATATTAGATGTCTTCGCTAGTTATATAATAAAGGTAGGTAGTGGAAGTAAAATATAAAGTAGCCTTTTATACTTTTTCTTTATTACTCTATTAGTCTTATTAATCTTTCTCTTCTTTTATATAATAGTCTTCTTCCTCTAGCTGTCGTTTAAAGTTAAAGATGTATACTTATATATCTATAGTAGAGGGTTTATATTTATAGAAGTTAGCGTATAATAATATATATTACCTTCTAGCTTACTAGATATCCTTTAGTAGATAGTTAGTAGACTAGTATCCTTCTTTATAGTATATAAAGTATTTCTACTTTATATAAGAGCTTAAACTTCTAAAGTTACCCCTTTTTTTTAGTCTAAAGATTAATCTACCTCTAGAGGGGCTAGATCCTCTTATATAATTAGGATTGTTATATTATTAATTAGTATAGTACACCTCTTTACTATCTTAGAGGAACTATAACTTCTTCTTATTTTTAGTAACTTAGAGTAATATATAAAAGTTGCTAAGTAAGCCTTTTATTATATTTTTAGGGTTAAACATAGCTTATTTAAGGTTAGAATAGCTGCGGTATACTTATATAATAGTAGTATATAGTTATAGTTTACTACTAAAGCATTATCTAAGAGCCCTTTTAGCTAAAGTAAGCTTATTAATTATTACTTCTAGGGCCTTATACAATATAGTAGCTAGATTATCCCTTTTATAGTATATAAAGGTAAGAGTGGTCTAGTCTATCTAGTACTAATTATAATTAACACTAGTGTTAAAGTGCCTATTTAGTCTGTTGTACAATTTATCCTATAGAAGTCCTAGTCTAATATTATATAGGTAGTAGGTGCTCGCACAATTAGAAAGGATTCTTAAGAAAATAGTTACATACTAGTCCTATAGTATACCTAGCCTATAGTATAGTTCTCTAAAGATTCTTACTTTATTTACTAAGATATTATACAGCCTACTAGTGTAGTTATTCTCTTTACTCTAAGCCCTCTAAAAGAGGATAATTTTATCTAGCTAGATATAAGCATAATCTCTTAGTTATTAAGGAGACTAAAAGTGTCTAGCCTCTTTATATAATATAGTTTGTTAGGTAAATGTAGTCTAGGTTTTAGGCTACTACTACTAGTGTAGCTCTATATGTAGTGCCTCTATCCTCGCATATATAGGGATGGGCCCCAGCTATGCTCTATATATATATATTACCTATAGATAGTATAAGTTATTGTTGTGGTAAAAAGGGCTCGAACTATCACAGGATATTCAGGAGCAGAGTTGTAAAGAATACAAAGAGCTGATTGTAGGAAAGGATGCTGAAAGGGCAGACTATATACAAAAGAAACGAGCCTCTTGGCAAGAATCTCGTAATCTGAATTAGTGGATCTAGAAAGAATCACAGAAGTGAGTGTTTTACTTTAATACACCCCCTGGGTGATCGCTTAAAGTGGATCACCTATCCTAAGAAGTAATCTATAATTATCTAAATCCTTCCTAAAGATCTTTAAAAAACTGTCTAAAGGCTGTTTAAAGATTAAAAAACTATTAAGAATTGTTCTTCTAAATCTCCTTATCTTAAGAACAGCGATTCTATTACCCCCCACTTATTATAATAGTAAAACAATTACTGTTTACCTTTTAAATTACAAATCCTATTGTGAATCGTGTCTAGAATCTCTTCTTCTAGTAGGTTAGGAGCTTATAAGCGTAGCACAAAGGCCTAGAGCGTAAACGCTTTTGTTCTACTACTTTTTTCGCTTACTTCCTATTAACTGTAAGGTAATTTCCCCGCTCTTACTAGCTAGTAAGTACAATAAGCAGGCGCGTTTTAATTAGGAAGGAGTAGTAGTGAGAGAAATAAGTAGTAAGGAAGGAGCGCATTTAGCGCTTAATAATTAGATAGGCGGTAGAGTATATAAGCCCTTTGCTAGCGCTTAATCTTCTCTCTTTAATCTTTTACTTTTAACGCTTTAACCTCCTATCTAATTTAAGCCTACTAGTTTAAGCCTTTAAATCCTACTGCCTTATAGTAGGTTCTTTTCTTCTAATTATTATCTTGCGCTCTTTCTATTGTTTAGAGCTTTGCTAACTCTTTTAGATATCTAATAATTTAGCTAAAGCACGCGTAGTAAAGGCTGTAAAAGCTGCTAAATAAAGCTCTTAATCCTCCTAATAAGATCCTCCTACTTTACTAGCTCCTCCTGCCCTAGCTCTAGGCCTCTAGTAATTGCTTAGTGCTTTTAGACAAGTAAGCTACTTAGGCTGCTTAAAGGGAGCTCTAGTAGGAAAGAGTAATAGACGCTGCTATAATAACGCTTTAAGCTTAGGTAGGCGCTGCTATGCCTACTTTACCTACTTTTACACTACTATATATAGGGTTATCCTATTACTTTAGTTAATTTTGCTAATTATTCCTGTAGCTAGCTATATATTTAGACTTTAGCTATAGATTTTATCTGCTATTAACTATTAGAGGGTGCTAATATAAGCTTTTATTTTAAGATTCTTTCTAGGTTTAGCTAATACTTTTTATAGGAGAGGCTAATTACTAAGCTGTGTAAAAGAGTTAATGTGGCCTTGTAAGCTCCTCCTCTTACTAGTAGTTAGGAGGAGTAAGCTTAGCACGTAGCTACTATCCTACTCCCTTCCTCCTAGCTAATCCTTAGTAGAGGATAGGGTAATTGCCCTTCTGCCCTACCTATTAAGGAGCAGCGCAGTCGCAGCTAATACCCTAATTAAAATAGCTAAACAAGCGGCCTATTAGCTCTAAAGTAGGGTAGAGGCTAGGTAAGTGCTTCTCCTCCTACTAATTAAAGGAGGGGAGGCTAGGGTGAGCTATCACCTACTGCTAATTAAAGGAGAGGTGAAGGAGGTAGATAGGGTAAGGAATTACCTACTATAGAGAGGAGGAGAGGAGGAGAATAGGGAGAATCTCCTGCTACTAATTATAGGGGAGATTCTCGCACCCCTACAATTAAGTAGAGGAGGAAGAGGGTCTACATGCTTATAGATAAGCTCTTTAATCTCCTCTTCCTCTAATTCCTATTCTCCCTCTAATCTTTTCTTTCTTTTCTTTTTCTTTTCTTATTTCCTAGCTCTAAATTAATAATTCTAGGTAGTTAATAGATTATTTCTCTGCTTACCTACTCTTGTTCTGTAATTATTGTGCTCGCATCTTGCAAATTTAATAGCCTTTTGAATCTATTAAACTGCTAATAAGTAAGAGCCTTTGTGAGGCCATCTGCTAGCATTTCGCTAGTTAGAAGATATTCCACTTAAAACGATCCTTTTGTATACTCTTGCCGCAACTATATATTCTGAATATCTATATGGCGTAGTTAAGTAGTGATTCTTTTGTTCTTTCTAATTACTAAATAAATAGTTTAAAGATTGTCGTAATAGACCTTCTATAAAGGTCCTAGATCTAGAGTAAGCTTAGTAAAGAATCTCTTAATTACTATAGCTTCTTTACTTATATGTTTAAGCGCTAGAAGCTCTGCTTCTGTTATTAAAGTGGTGATTGTGTTCTGTTAAGCTGCTTTCTATAGGATAGCTCCTCTAAATAATAGGATAATATATCTATGGGAAGATCGCCGTAATATTGGATTATTAGCGAATAAGGCATCTCCACATATTAGCAGATTAGGTCTATTGTAGCCACCAAAGACTATAGCCTGCTATCTAGTTTAATAGAGGTAAAGGATTACACGATTAATAGCAGTAAAGTGTTCTTTGCTTAGATTTGTTAGAAAGTGTGATAGCTTTAACACTGCAAAGGCTATATCTAGGCGTAGTATAATTACTGTGTAGAGAGCTAATCCCACCTCTTCTTAAAAGAGCTTTATTTGTTAAGGAGTGGCTTCTCCTGTGCTTAGAACAAGATTTTCTACTAATAGAGGTGTGGGAGGGAAGCTCCTAGAGTTTAAAAGGTTAAACTTTTTTGTAATCTTATTAATATAGGTATTATGGACCAGAGAAATCAATCTTACTTCTCTGTCCCTAATCACTTAAACACCTAGGAACCACTCTACTAGTCCTTTTAATTTAATCTTATATTTATTCGCGATCTTCTTCTAAAAATCTAGGGCTTCTTTCTCTTTACTCTTGTAATAGAGAAGAAGAATGTTGTTAACATAAAATAGAATAATAATACTTTAATTACTGTTAAAGAAAAGGCATGGCTCTTCTAGCGAAGCTAAGAGTCTATAAGATTGCAGTAATCTTGCAAATTCCTTATACTAAAGAAGTGGTGAATCTCTTAAGCTATACAAAGCTCGATTTAATCTCACACACTTTTCTGGCTTTTTAAAACCATCAGGTAATTCACAAGTTACTAGATTAGCGGCTGTAATAAGAGCATTTAGAAACGCTCCTACTATATTAAATTATAAGATTTCTAGATTGAATTCTGCTGCCAGAGCTACAGCTAATCAAAAAGATCTTACTACTAGGGTAGCAGCATAGGTGGAGTGGAGAGTATTCTTTTTCTAAAGATCTCCTCTTACAATAATTCGAGCTTTGCACTTTTTAAAGTATCTATTTTAATTAAACTTATAGGTAAAGACCTACTTTAAAGGGAGTAGTCGCTCTAACACCTCTAATTGTTTAATCTCTGTCTAGGTACCTTTATCTTACAAAGTCGAGATCTCCTTATGAGCGGTAAGAAGGAATAGCTTCCTATATAGATAATTATAAAGGTGTTTCTATAGGGTTGGCTCTAGTGTAAGCTCATCTCTGTGAGTCTGAGCTATATAAGACGCTCTAGGCGCCTTTCTAAGTATAGAAGCAAATACTATCGCATTTAGTATAATATATTCTTCTTACTTAGACTAGGCCTTTACTACTCCTAGTATAAACGTGTGCTCTAATATTACATTAAGATTACTTTAAAGATGATTAGCAATTAGTGCATAAGCACCTAGCTTCTACCTACCCCCTAGCTAATTGTTCTAATTATTTTGCTTCCTTGATCTTCGCAATAGTAGATAGCGATTTATTAGTTAGTTAATTTCTAGTGCTTTACTACGATTTCGCCTACTTATTCTACTTGCCTCTAGATAGATCTGCCTTTGCCTTTAGCACGCTAGTGGGTTATCTGCTTTGTCTGGCGTGATTAAGTTATCTGCGCTAGATTAATTAGTAACCTAATTAGTTTTTACTAATAAATAGGGTATTAAATCCCTAGATTCTAGCGGGCCAGCTCTTCTAGTAGTATTCTGGTGGCTGCTAGATATCTCTTAATCGCTTAACAGATTACCCCTAAGATCACCTAGCTCTGGTGTCTAATTAGGAGTTATGAGTCCTGTGCTTCCTTTCTTACTTAAGCGAATTCTTAGCTGCTAGCTAGCTAAGCTTACAGCTTACTTAGTAGTAGGTACCTTAGGTTCTTAATTACTTAGCTGGCCTGCTTTGCTTTTGATTACCTAAGGGTTACCTATAGGTCTAGTAGTAGTTCTTGTATACTTGTTTATTTTAGGAAGAATGTTAAGCGCGTCTTTATATGCTTCTCCTAAATTGTTTAGCTCTCCTTCTTAGAAGCTTTCTACTATTTTTAACGCTTCTATCTTTAGAATAGATTGTTCCTCTAATCCTTTATAGAATAAGGACTTATTAAACCTTACGTTTCGTGTGGTGATTACCTAATTAAGCTAGGAAATCCATATTTAGTAGATATTAGAAGCTTTGTAGCCTACTAGGTATCTAATATAGCCCCTAGGATTTACTTTAAATCCTCTTCTGTTTTGCCCAGCTACACGCTCTTAATCTAAAAGGTAAGCTTAGTAGCTATAGGCGTAGACAGCACTCTAGTTTAGACGAAGATCGGCTGTCTTATATTGTGTTTTTACTAGTTTAAAATAATAAAAATATTGTCTAAACTAAGTATCTAACGTTTTATTAGGTGATTAATAGCCTAATGCTAGGCTAGGAATTATTCCTTAGAGCCAGCATGCCGCTTATATAATCTTAGGCTAGAGATTTAATGGCAGATTTGCGCTTGTTTATATTTTAATTACTTTTGTTATAAGCTCCTAGCCTGCTCTTTCTGCAGCGCCATTAGGCTTATGCGTATAGGGCGGTGGTTTACTAATTGTTATCCCTTCCTAATTAGCCTAAAATTCGTACTAGGATTTCCCTCTCTATAGAAGTGTTGCTGTATTATTATCTTAGTAGATTTTTGTGATTTGAAGCTCGTATTTTGTATTAACAAGAGCTAAGAAATCCTGCCACACTCTTATTATCTTAGAAAGTGTCTTTGTTCTAAAATTAAAAACGTAAGGTTTCTTACTAAAATCTTCTTTAATTAGCAAAACCTAGTTTTCTCTATTTTGAGTAGTGGGCATATTGAATAGATCCTAGGATAATGAGTGAAATAGCCTAGGTGATTGTTCTTTAGGTCTCCTAGAGATTACCTGGGTTGCGTGTGTAGTAGTACAGTGCTTGTAATCCTTTCTTAATATTCTAGTAATCTTTACACCTTAGGCTGCAGTTACTAGAGCTTATAGGGCTCTACTTCCTATATACCCTGCTTAAAGGTGCTAGAGGTCCTCAGAATCTAATCTCTTAATATTAACCTAGGATGATCCTTTAGTAGTTACACTTATAATAATTAGACAAGAGCGGATTAGCTTATATTATAGGAAAGTAAAGTTATGCTCGCATCTTAGGTCTACTAAGACAACGCTTTATTCTAGGCTTCTAATCCTAAGAGTGTGATCTAAACTAAAGTACTAAATCTTTGCTTTCTTTAAAAGAGCTTCTAATATAATATTTATATAAAAGCCTTCTACTACTCTTACTCCTTAGAGCAGTAGATCTTTTATAAATCTCCTATTTTTCCTATGCAAAGCGTTCTTAATTAGTCTATTACTAATTCCTAAGATTAGGAGGCTTTATGTACCTGCCTCTACACTCTTGTTTAATGATTAAAACGTCCTAGGAATAAGTCTTTTATAATTGTTAACTAGGTGAACTGCTGTAGCACTGTCTAGTATTATACATTCTGACAGAGGATGAGCGTTAGAATGTAGAGTAGAGTAGACACCCAATGCTTCATTGTCTGTAGGCAGATTGAATAGGTTTAGTAGAGTAGTAGTAATACTACTAGGATACTTAATAGTCTTAGTAGAGAATTATTTCTTATTCTATTCTGCCTTTGTGATCGCATTACAAAGGTTTGACCACTTAGGCTGCTTAAGTTAATTAAGAATCTCTGATTTTTCTTTATTAGTGAGATTAAATAATGATGTTCTATTCTAGAGTGATCCAGCTATTGCGGTTTAAAGTCTTTAGCACTCTATTAGTTTCCACCTATAAGTATAGGGCTTATAGGGACAGTTTAGTTGTTTCTTTGTCTAATTAGACGAACTAGAACTATTAGAGTTAGTAGATTGTCTTAATAATCTATTAAAAGTGGCGAATACCCCACTTGTTTTATTAGAACTGGATTAGATTAAATACTCCTAGACAAGCGCCGAAAATACTTTCCCTAGATCGTCTAGCGTGATCTAATTCCGTCCTAGCGTCTCATCTTGGATTAGCTGTTAGTTTATTAATTAGGCCTAATCTAGTGCTATACGCGCGGCGATTGTATTTAGGAAATCTTGGGTAGCAAGCGGTCTACTAATTTCGCTAATTAAGTAGGTCTTTGCTTTTTAATAGAGGAGCTGCTATTCTTTAAACTAGGTCTTAGGACTTTATCTTGCCTACTTAGCCTTCTTAAGATAAGCGCGGTATAAAGCTTAAACATTATTCTGTGTAGCTCCTTTATTTAGTGCGAGATCTTCCTTTAAGAGTTAAATTAGGGACTAAAGCGTAGTTTGGCGTGTATTAACTAGAGTAATTATGGCAGGAGCAAGTAGATTAGGCGATACTGTAGCGTTTACCTAAGTCTAGAGATTCTGTATCTTAGTATAGTCTGCTTGCTAGTCTAAAACTACTACTCTATATTCTGCTATTTATAAAGGAAAGCTCTCCTTATCTATTTCATACTTAGTAAGCTCTGCTTTATATAATTAAATACTCGCCATAAAGGCTGTATCTGTAATTAGTAATAGTTTCTATAAGAGCGGAGGTTATTCTGGCTTTACGTGATTAATTACTAGAGCGTTAATCGCCTCTAGGTTAATTTAGTTCTAGATTCCTTTTGAGTTTACTTAGAATTAAAGCTGGACAAACTAGTAGGGCTAACTAGCGCGATTAACGAGCTGTACTTCTACCATTTCTACAATTTTTGTAATTAGAAATAGGGGGTTGTATCGTAGAGAGGTTCTAAATAGAGTGTTGTATAATAATTCGAGCGTTACTAAGTAGGTAGGGAGAATTGTCCTACGTTCTAAGCGCTGGGCTCATAACTATTATAGTAAAAAGGGCTTGAACTATTATAGGATATTCAGGAGCAGAGTTGTAAAGAATACAAAGAGCTAATTGTAGGAAAGGATGCCGAAAGGGCAGACTATATACAAAAGAAACAAGCCTCTTGGCAAGAATCCCGTGATCTGAATCAGTGGATCCAGAAAGAATCACGGAAGTGAGTGTTTTACTTTAACAGTTATATTTTCAGGATTATGTAAAGCGGTTTAGGTTATAGTTATAGTATTATTGTATAAAGGGTCTATAGCTTATAGTTAAGCTATAACAGTCTAAAGAGTTTCTTTACATACGTGTCCTTTATTATAATATTGGTAGTAACAAAGCTTTCTTTTATAAAAAAAGCGATAAGCTCTCTTCTTACTATATAACTAATCTTATTAAAAGTTCCCTCCTTCTAGTCGTTAAAATCTTTAGTAAAATAAAAGATTACCTCTTTACCTTTAAGGCTACTCGCGCGATATTACATAATTATATATACTATATATGTTGGTTTGGCTTAATCTGTAATTAAGCATTTAAGGGTTAATAGTATACTATTATACAAAAGGTAAGAAGTAGGTTTAATTAATTACGTCTAGTCTATTGTACAAAGGGGCACTAAGGGCTTTATAAAGTCTCTGCCTCTTAGCGCTAACCTAAGTAGTGGGTCCTTGTGCGGGTCCCTACAGGTAGGTAGGCCCCCACTTTACCTAGTGCTACTTATACAATAAACTGTATAAACACTAGTAATTTTTCTTTTATATAATAGCCTATGTCTATTATATACTTCCTTTTTCTGTCCTTCTCTATCTATATAGTTGGCCTTCCCCTCTTAGAATAGGTTATAGGGTAAGTGTAGTGTTGCTATACAGTAGAGGTCCTATTTACACCTACTCTTATATAAATAGGTAGTAATAGCTAACCTACTTAGTTCTTACTCTACCCCCTTATATAGTAGCAGAGCCGTATTATATAATAAGGCTCTTTCTAGGCATATATTTTATATATAAATAGAAGGTAGAGTATTAAGTAATATAATACTTAGCGCTATGTCTTAGTAAGTAGGTATAAAAGGATATCTCCTAGCTCTCCTAAACCTTCTCTCTTTTATCCTACTTTAATATACATGTACCTTCCTCCCTTCTTACCTTATTCTTTTTAGTGTCCTAGTGTCTAGTAGCTAGTGCTCTATTACTAGTAAATATATATAGCTTTTTTGTATAATGCTAATTTTTAATAAGACACATATACACATACACATATATACATACTTACTATTATATAATAGCTAATAACACTATTAGTCTATTAGGCGCTAGTGCCTTTACTGCTAGTATCTTTATACTAGTTATTATAGGCTAGACTAGATTGCGTATCTAAGTTAACGTCCCTACTAGTTCGCCTAGTATAAGGGCCTTTATGCAGAGCCTAGCAGTAAACGTATAATAAATTCTCTAGAGTATCTTTATTTTTATTATACAATACTAACAAGTGTAGGATAAAAAGGCTAGAATAGCCTAGATGCCCTCCTGGGACATTATTGTGCAAATCCTAGTTAGCACGAACCTCTAGCAGTAGACTACTTACGTTATATAATATAAGGAATATTAGTAAGTAGTGCTTATCTAGTTGCATAGCTAAGTTTAAAATAAGCCTTATACTTACTTATATAGCACTACTAATACTAGTAATTAGGTGTTCCTAGATTACTGTGTAATCCTAGACTATAAGTCTAAATTATATAGCGCTTACGTGTAGAAGTTGTATAGTGCTTATTATAAGCGTTATATATAAAGGGGGGTAAATATCTTCGTCGCATAAAAGGGTAGGTAGGCCTAGTCTTTAGATATCTAAATTATTAATATAGAAAATATATTCCTTAATAGCTTTGTATAATCTCCTATAATGTGTTCTCTCTCTTATAATAAAACTGTAATGTTAAATTAGTAGTAGGGCTTATATAGCATAAAAATAAATATGTCTATACAAAGTTATAGTAAGTTAGATAGAAAAAGAAAAGAAAAAAAATTTTTTTTTTTAAAATAGTAAGTGAAATAACAAAAAAAATGTTATATAGTAGAGTAGTTACTCTATTATATAGTTCTTATTAATTCTGTCTACTAAAGCCTTAACAGTAATGTGTAGTTTATTTATTAAAATTAGTATTTAGAGTGCCTAGTTAGGTACTTTCTTTATATAAGTATTAGTAGGATTGTCTTTGCTATTAATCTACCTAATCTCTATAATTTCCTATTTTTCGTACGACTCCCTAATTAACATAATATTAATTATAAGGTATTTTTTGTTTATAGTGCCTAGTCGTACAAGGCATTTGTATAGGGATTTTAAGTTAGTATAGACTATAATAGGAATTAGGGGAATCTAAAGTGTTTATATAATTTATTAGAGTGTTATGCTTAATGCAATTACATTATTAAAACTGCCTACTAGGCTATATAATTTACTTACTAGAATACTTCTAGTTACTCTTTTACACTTTACTAAGTTCTAGTAGATAATATTACTACAAATCTTAAAGTCCTAGTTTATGCGACCTAGGTTAAGTAGAATAAATTTTAGTCCTCTTTGTGTATTCTAAATTTACTAGTTTAAACGCATATTTAGTGCCTTAATATCTTCTTCTATTAGTACTATTATTTACGCGGTAATAGATAGGTTAAATATTACTTCTAGTTAGTAAACTAAAGAGATATATACACCTCTTACTGATTATGCGATATATTAGTGTATAGCGTCTTTATCCTAGGAATTAATTATGCGAAGGCTTTCAGCCTCTCCCTTCTATTCTAGGGTAACAACACCCTAAATAAGTTAGATTTTGCCTCTATTAAACTTAATTGCTGTTGGTCTGGCTTAATCTATAATTAAGCATTTAAGGGTTAATAGTATACTATCGTGCAAAGGGTAAGAAGTAGGTTTAATTAATTACGTCTGGTCTATCGTACAAAGGGGCACTGAGGACCTTATGAAGTCTCTGCCTCTTGGCGCTGACCTAAGCAGTGGGTCCTTGTGTGGGTCCCTATAGGTAGGCAGGCCCCTATTTCACTCAGTGCTATTTGTACGATAAACTGTACGGACAATTGCCCTATTTTATGTTAAGACGCTTTTATCCTTCGCACAAAACTTTATAGTATAGAGCTACTCTTCTTCTTATTATATAAAGCTTTCTGTAACCACACTAAAGGTGTTATTAGTCTAGAGTCTAGTAATGCTAAACATCTTAGGTCCCTTATTTATAATAAGTAGGCATAGGTTGTATGTTAATACATATATCTATAGTTTCTCTTTATAGTAGTTATAGTATATCTTAAACTAGTAGAGACCTAATTCTACTGCGCTATATAGAGGTTATATAACTTATAGAATTGTGTTTAGTAGAAAGAAATCGCGTATTTCTACTAGTAGTTAGGCGTATAATGTACGAAGGAGTTTATTAGTAGACTATATATAGGCCTAAGTAATATCCCTAAGCTTAATATACATGTTATATAACTAAATTAGTATTACTAAAAGAGCTAACAGTAACCTCTAGCTTATATACTAAATAGTAAGGGATTATATAAAAATCTCCTGTTTTTCTTTATCTAAATAGCTAGTAAAGACAAGTCTTAATTTCTTATATAGTTAGGTTGTCTTGCCTTCAATCTCTTATATAAGACGCAGGTTAAAAATACAGCTAGGTTATTTATTAGGGTTGTATAATAAGGTTTTAAAAGTGCTATTAGCAATAAGGGTATTTATTTCTGCTATATCTAATTCTTTAAAAGGCTAGCTAGGGGTAGTAATAACGCTATCTATATAAAGCTTTAGTGTAAGCTTAAAGTTATCTTTTTCTTTTTAGGTAATAAACTAGGTGTTTAGTCTTTCTAATCTTTGTTAAGCTTCACCTAATTGTGTAACTATAGTAGTTTAGTCCTTTCTAGGTCTTCCCCTTGGCCTTAGCTTTAGGGCTTTAATTTATAAAGGTACAAGAGCATCTTTATCCTATATACTATCTTTAGTTGCGCGATGGTATAGTTTAACCTATATATAGTCTAGTTTTAGAGGTCTATTTTTAAGCTCTGGGATAATATCTCTTCCTTTAATACTCTTAATCTTATATAGTCTTTACTATCCTTTCTTTTCTCTCTAGGCTATAACTTCTAAGCTAAGTAGGAGTGTAAAGGTTTTATGCAATAATAGGCTATTCCTAGTGTTAATTATATAAGTAACTTTAACTTTAACTCTATCCTTCTTAAGCATTTTTATTACTTTCTAAACTATATTAGCTTAGGCGATTAGTTCTAGTAAAGATAGAGAGTCCTTATTAATCCTTAGGTAGGTACTAAAGACTAGGAGGGTAGGTACTATACTATTAGGCTTAGCTATATTATTTAGTGCCTTTACTACTATCTATAGCACTATCTTATTATTTATAGAACTATTAATCTTAGCTCTTAGGATATTATATACTTAGCGTAGTAGTGTATATGCTCTTTTAATCTTACCTATAGCCTAGTGTGCCTCTACTAGTATTTGTCTATATTCTATTCTAACTATCTTCGTATAATTCTAAAACTTATTAAAAGCGAAGTTAGTTCCTAAGTTATAGACAATGTAATCTAGTAGGCTTTAGTATATATTAATCTAGTATCTTATTAAGGTATCCTATAGATCTTATGTAGTTATTAATCTTAGAAATTAGGCTGCCTAAAAGAATATGTCTATATTAATAATATATAGGACATCTCTTTCACTAATTTATACAACATTAATAATAATCTTATAGTTAAAGTATAAGTTATTTTAGATAGAGAACTTAAAGCGTCTTAGCGCTTAGTTATATAACTAGTAGTAGTAATAGAACTTTCTTACTTCTTCTAGTATAGAGCTCTCTACTTTATGCCCTACTTAAGTAAGAAGCTTATATAGTCTTTCTATCTAGAGGTGTCTAAAATAGTAGTATAGGCGTTAGAGTTCTATCTCTATAAAGAAGAGAGCTAATTCCTTATTACTAAGGTTAAAAAAGGGGTAACCCTACTTTTATATAACTAGGACTATTGTACCGTCCCTTTATACAATAATATCTAGAATATTATTAAAGTATACCTTAAGTCTAATAGTATCTGCTAGTAATAGCAGGAATAGTATTAGAGAGTTTAAAATATAGTAAGTTACTATTTCTATAGGGTTAGTAATTTATACAGTGCCTAGAGATGTCTAGGAACCCTATTCTCTAAAGCTAATATTAGTAGATCCTAGTAACTAGTCTACTTTAGTAGTTAGGTTTTTATATAAGTAGGTAGTAAGCTAGTCCTTTTCTACTATAGACACTTATACAGCGCCTATATCCTAGAGTTCTCTTTAGTACTTTATATAATACTAACTAGCTAGAGTAAATAGTTATATAGGTTCCTCTATATTCTTATTATCCTTACTATATTAGATGTCTTCGCTAGTTATATACTAAAAGTAGGCAGTAGAAGTAAGATATAAAGTAGCCTTCTATACTTCTTTTTTATTACTTTATTAGTCTTATTCATCTTTCTCTTTTTTTATATAATAGTCTTTTTTCTCTAGCTCTCCTTTAAAGTTAAAGATATATACTTATATATCTATAGTAGAGGGTTTATGTTTGTAGAAGTTAGCGTATAATAATATATATTACCTTCTAGCTCGCTAGGTATTCCCTAGTAGATAGTTAGTAGACTAGTATTCTTTTTTATAGTATATAAAGCATTTCTACTTTGTATAAAAGCTTAAACTTCTAAAGTTACCTTTTCTTTTTAGTCTAAAGGTTAATCTGCCTCTAGAGGGGCTAAATCTTCTTATGCAATTGTAATTGTTATATTATTAATTAGTGTAGTACACCTCTTTACTATTTTAGAAGAACTATAACTTCTTCCTATCTTTAGTAACTTAGAGTAACGTATAAAGGTTGCTAAGTAAGCCTTCTACTATATTTTTAGGGTTAAATATAGCTTATTTAAGGTTAGAATAGCCGCGGCATACTTGTATAATAATAGTATGTAGTTATAGTTTACTACTAAAGCCTTGTCTAAGAGTCTTTTAGGCTAAAGTAAGCTTATTAATTATAACTTCTAGGGCTTTATATAATATAGTAGCTAGATTATCCCTTTTATAGTGTTTAAAGGTAAAAGTGGTTTAGTCTATCTAGTACTAATTATAATTAACACTAGTGTTAAAGTGCCTATGTAGTCTGTTGTATAATTTATCCTATAAAAGTCCTAGTCTAATGTTGTATAGGTAGTAGGTGCTTACATAATTAGAAAGGATTCTTAAGAAGATGTTTATATACTAGTCCTATAGTATACCTAGCCTATAGTATAGTTCTCTAAAGACTTTTACCTTATCTACTAGGATATTATATAGCATACTAGTGTAGTTATTCTCTTTACTCTAAGCCTTCTAAAAGAGGATAATCTTATCTAGCTAGATATAAGCATAATCTCCTAGTTATTAAAGAGACTAGAAGTGTCTAGCCTCTTTATACAATATAGTTTATTAGGCAAAAGTAGTCTAGGTTTTAGGCTACTACTACTAGTGTAGCTCTATATATAGTGTCTCTATCCTCGCATGTATAGGGATAGGCCCTAGCTATACTCTATATATATATACATTACGTATTAATAGTGTAGGTTACATTATTAGGATTGTATAAAGTAGTTTAGGTTATAGTTACAGCGTTATTGTGCAAAGGGTCTATAGCTTATAGTTAAGCTGTAACAGTCTAAAGAGTTTCTTTACATAAGTATCCTTTATTATAATATTAGTAGCGATAAAACTTTTCTTTATAAGAAAAGTAATAAGCTCTCTTCTTACTATATAACTAATTTTATTAAAGCTTCTCTCTTTCTAGTTATTAAAATCTTTAGTAAAAAAAATAATTACCTCTTTACCTTTAAGGCTACTTACGTAATATTACGTAATTATATACACTGTATAATTATTTAGCTGTTTTAGAGAAGGGGGTAAGTAACTATATAAATCTACTCTATCTATCTAGTACTTTTATGCAATTTCTCCTCTTAAGGTAATAGCCTTAATATTTATTACTTCCTCTACTTATTAAAGCTATGTTACTTTGTCTTCTTACTAAGGAGGTAGTATTAATTATTACGTAATATCCTTAGGTTATAGTTCTTCTAGGAAGTCTCTTAGTCTTAAGGCTATATTATTATTATCTTTCTTAGTTATGTAATGTGTCTGCGTTTAGTTATTACTAGTTTTATTATACAATATATTTACGTTTAGTTGTCGCTAGTTTAATTATACGCTGTGTTTTTTAGGGTTGTAAATGTGCTTACTATCTCCTTTCTTTTCTATAGAATAGCTTAGACTAGATTATGCGACTCTTTACAGATATACGCACTTTATTTCTACTTATTATATAATCTAAAATTTAATCTTTATTAAAAGTAACAATATAGAGCCTACGCATCTAGCTTATAGGGCGCTCTGTCTTTAGACTTTACTAGTTTATAGTTAATTAGAATTAACTACTAATTAGTGTTAGTTTAGCTTAATCTGCAATTAAGCATCTAAGGGTGAATAGTATACTATTATATAAAGGGTAAGAAGTAGGTTTAATTAATTATGTCTAGTCTATTGTACGAAGGGGCACTAAGGACCTTATAAAGTCTCTGCCTCTTGGCGCTGCCCTAAGTAGTGGGCCATTGTGTAGGCCCCCACAGGCAGGTAGGCCCCTACTTTACTTAGTGCTACTTGTACGATCTACTGTATAGACATAGATACTATAATAGTACTATAATTCTTAATAGTAAAGATAAGGTTATAATAACGCTTTATACTATTATAATTGGTAGGCATAATTCTTTAAGATAAAGAATAGGAAGGGAGGGGATAATGTTATAAACTAAATAGTAATATAGGAGTTAGGCGCTTATAAAGGTATAATAAAGTCATAATAGGGTTATAAATATAATAAAGAGATGCTAAGAGGGTTAGATTAGATTATATAATACGCTTAGCCGCTTAGGAGCCCTAAGCAGCTAAGTAGGTTACATAATATACTTAGTTACTTAGGAGCACTAAGTAGTAGAGTAGCCTTAGTATATAGGAACGCAAGGATGGACCTTTATACTTATATTTAATCTATTTATTAATCTATTGTTTAGATTCTAGCAGACTAAATTATTAACTTATTACACTTTGTAAGATACTATTATATTAATAAGACTTTCTACCTTCTATAAGTACTCCTGCCTAAGAACTAACCTTAACCCTTTAGGACTAACTACCCTCTTGGATTTAATAAATCTCTATATATATATAGTAATTATGCCTAGTAAGTGCCTATAGCAGTGTTTAGCTTCCTACTACCTAGCTTCTTATGCGTAGATATATAGAAACGTAAGTAATTTCTTCTTTACCTTAATTCATTAATTATCTTTAATGTATTATTTATAGTAAGTAATAAGAGCCTTAAATATACTCTACTAGAGTCGCGTTTCCTTATATAGGTATAGGTTATTAATAAGGCACCTAGCTAGCTAAGCTAGATCTAGGCACATATCTTTTACACATTTATTTATACCTATAGGTAGCGCTAGAGTCCTCTCTATAGCGTTAATTAATACTAAAGTTATTGCTATTAACACTTCTATAACGCCTATAAGGGCCTCTTTACTAAGTATTACAGCGTTAAAAAGCTCTAAAATTAGATAAGATAGACTTCCTAACTTTATACTTAGTTTAACTTATAATCTTACGCTTAAATAGGTATAAACGTAGATCCTATTAGCACTAGTGGGGGTTAATTTAGCTAGTTAATTACTCCTAAATTAGACCTCTATTTATAACGTTAAGATCACGCTTAAACTAAACACGGCGTGATCTGAATTGCGAGCCTAACTAGATCTAGTAATCGAGATGAGATCAAGCCTCCAGATCACGTCTACCGAACAGGCCCTTAGTTTGGGATTCCCCAGTGTTTTCCAGCAACGCCTGAGGGAAGCCGGGAGCGACCCGAAGCCCAGCGAGGCCGGCGCGCTGTGCATTGACAACCGCTGGCATGGACGGGCACACACGTGAGAGACGGCGGTGTGGGCGATGGAGGCGTGGAAGGAAGTTGTAGACTGTTCTAGGTAGTAGCATGGTGATGGCATGGATGCCAACTGCGGTAGATACTCATTCGAAACAGAGTAATTCATTGCACTCGACCCGCCCTCCAACGTACATCACCCACCCTTTCCCTCCGCGATCTATGAAAGGAAAAAAAAGTGCATCGCTAACGGAGCCCTCAGAGCAGGGCCTGCAACTCTCAAAGCGTAATAGTAAGAAATAAGACGACGACTTGCGACGCCAGGTATCAATTCGTGCTGAGGCCCTGTTTGGATGAGGTTGTTCGTTGTCTCATATCTCATGCATCAGGGACCCTCCTTTTGGATAAGAAGACCCCGTCAGTGACTTTGCCTTGTCCTTGCCCGCGTATGCTTGCCAAATCAAGCCCAGGCCCCGGCCCAGAAAAGCTGACAACAACCAGCCCACTACCCACCGCATTAAAGTCATAACGTGATCCATGTTACCGGAAGCCGAAGCCGAAGCCGTTCCTGGCCCAACCCATCTTGATGCCAATATGACCAAGACCACGAGCGGGTACAGTGCGCGCTCAAGAGCTTCTCAACTGAGAAGAAACTCATGCCAGACTGTACAAATTTCCTTGGTTACTTTCCGCTCGTACCAGTAACCTTCTCGGGCACAGTCGTGTCCTTCTTGGCGGTAGATGGCTCCTCTGACTTATCTGTCGTGACGGACGAAGGTGATTCGGTGGTCTCTTTTGCGCCTTGTGGCCCAGGCGTCTCTTCGCGAGCGTTCTGTGCCGAGCCGTTGGACCGGTCGACCTGGGCATCGAGGTCCTTGTCCTCATCATCGTTGTCAAACATGTCGGCATCGGCACCTTCGGCGGTGATCTCCGTGCCGTCACCGAGGAGAATGATGCGGTTGCCTTCGCCTGATAGGTCAACATGCAAGCTTAGAATCGATTATGGAACTACTCACCACCCATTCCACGGCTGCCCTGGAAGCGACCGTCAAGGTCCATATCGATGTCATCAGGGCTATCATCAATTCGGTGATGCACACCGGGTCCGCGGAACTCGGCTATAACTTTGCATTAGAAATATGCTAATCGCTGCCTGCTGAGGCAGGAGAGACTGGATCTTCAGACTTGCCATATTCTGGCGGAGCGCAAGGTCCCTCTCCGTTTGCCACTCTCTTTGCAATATCTTCGTACCACTGCTCCTTCGTCCGCCCATGCAGGAGACCAATGATAACCATGGTCATGTTATCGCAACCGACACCACCAGTGTCACTGTTGCTTGCCAGACAGTTGTCCATCATGTTCTCACATATAGATGCCAGATCCTGCTTTGCAACAATACCGCGTCTGACGAACTCGATAACCGCTTGAGACGACTGGCAATCCCAGATACCTGGATGGGTGTAAGTAGACGAAGGGGGGGGATGGGGAGACCAGTTTGGGTTTCTCACCATCGCAAGCAACGACCAGGAACTCGTCGTCTTCGCTGATGTCATGAATCTCAACGTCAGGGAAGGCGGTGACTATCTGTTGTTCAGGGGGGAGTTCAGCGCTCTTCTTGAACTCAAAATCTCCGATAGCTCTCGACAGAGCGAGGTTGCCGTTGACACGACCGAAATCGACGAAGCCTCCAGCGGCCTGGATGCGTGCTTTCTCGGCTGCCCACCATTAGCAAAGCTTTGTGCTGCAGCGTAGGTACACACCTTCGTTCTGGGGCTTGTGGTCGTAGGAGAGGGGCTTTGCGCGGCCTTTAATTCCCAGTACACTTCGCGAATCACCCGAATTGGCCTGACGGTGTCAGTTGTTGCTGTGCATGAGTTCTGCAATAACTACATACCACGTAGATCTTGTCTTTGGAGATGATACCGACCGACGCGGTACATCCCGAGACTTCTTCCTCGTACTTGGGGTCTGTTGCCGCGGATTAGCACAGCGCCGCGCGGCTGTCGCAGATGTACCAACATACCGCTCAGTATCGCCCGGTCGGTTGCGAGGAAACCGTCCTGCAGAGCCTTCTTCAAGTCGCCCTCCTTAAAAGCCTCCTGCTTCGCTACGATCTCGTGGAGGTGGTCGCCCGTGTATATCGCTACCTTGTCACCGCCGTGGCCGTCATAAACACCGAAGAAACTCAGTCGCTTGTCTGCCGGCGTGGGCTTGCCGCCCTCAACAAGGGCTTGCAGGTCTAGGATGCAGGCATGGGCGTCCTCCATGCTGATTCGCCATCCCTGCATCGAGGAGACACCGAAAATCAAGTCTTCGCCATCGCTGCTTTGGGATTTCTAGGAAAGGACAAACGTCAGTCCGGCAGATGACAGAGGAGCACCCTCGGCGCGTGCGCAGTCGCGCCCACGGCCATTGCCAAGGCAGACGACTGGGTCAGAGTGCGCAGTGCGGGGGCGGGGAGGGGCAATGGGCAGACGTACCTTCTCGACGACGGGCTCGGAGAGGGTCTGACCCATTCTGTCCGCGGCCTACAAGGACGTGGATGAGCGTAGGAGGGATGTGTCGAGGTGGAGCGCGAAAGGCTTCCCGAGCATAGAATTGGTAGGTCGCTGGTGTGGGGTATCGCGACGGGCAGAATGTGGCGGTTGCGGAGATGTGTCAGGCCAGCGAGCAGACCAGGTAAGGAAGACGGGGGCGGCAGAGGTGAGGGAGGCAAACAAGGGTTCTTGCGGACCAGGAGGGGTTGTGATTGTAAAGTGTCGTGTGTGATGGTGCAGAGTTGCTCTCCGAGAGCGAGACGGCGCGACTAGTCCGCCTTGGGCTGTGCAGAGTGTGGCTTGTTCGTCACTCGTCACTCGTCACTCGTCACTCGTCACTGCTGCACGCTGTGCTTCGCACTATCTATGCCCAAGTCCCAAGCCGCACTCGTCGGCCCAACATTGTCCCACGCCAGACCATTGCAGGAACACCTGTAGATAGCTATCGATCCATCGTGATGTCGTGACAGTGCAGAACAATTCACAGGTCGCCACGGGTTTGCTAGATTGAGCAAGGTGCACCCGGGACGCACGGGGTGGGCTGTTGCCTGAGACTGCCAGTCATTGCTTTCGTTCAATCGTCAATTGTGCCTCGGGCAGCGTGCTTTGATTCAATCGTCAATCGTGCCTCGGGCAGTGAGTCCTCATTCAATGGTGCCTCAGGCAGTGTGCTTTCATTCAATAGTGCCTCAGCCAGTGCGCTTTTATCCAATAGGCCTTGGGCATTGTGCTTTTATTCAATAGGCCTCAGGCATTGTGCTTTCATACAATCGTGGTGTGCTTTCACTCGCGTGCTTTCGGACAGATGAGTTTCACAGCGAGGCGCCCTGGAGGCGGTTGTGGTTGTGGTTGCGGTTGTGGTTGTGGTTGCGGTTGTGGTTGCGGTTGCGGTTGCGGTTGCGGTTGTGGTTGTGGCTGGCGTCGTGCGCAGAGATTTCTGCACGGCACGAATGTCCTGGGCCTCGAGCTGCCCGCCTGAGCTAGTCGTTGTAGGAGTGTAGGTAGTAGTGAGAAGGGAAGTTACCGTATCCCGTGTCGCGCTGCGGCCGCCGACACCCCCAAATAGATAGATACCGTAGTCTAATGTAATGAGCGAGTACAATACCTAGAAGATGCTCGCGTGCTTTGGCATTGCCTCTCGCAAGCATTGGACAATCTCGCGCTCATTTGCGAGACATTCATCTTGAGACTTCTTCAACTCTCTGTCTCGCAAAAAAACTGCATATCAACACTGGTTCCGAGCGTTGCTACAATAGTCAACTGCGAGTACGACTCCTTCCATCATACCAGGCCTTCCAGCCACGACACGCGACGCGACGAGATGCAGCTTATCCGCTACGGTAATTATCCTGCCTAACTCTCGTAGTTGGTGGTTGACTGAACTACGTGGTCATCTCAGCTCAAAAGTGCCGCGTGTATCATCAAGCCAGGTCCAGCTGTAGCTCGACAATGTCGCCAAAGAGCCGAGGGTCGTAGCAGTGATGGTTTGCGAAAGTCGGCGCCATTCCAAGGTTCGCGCTTCTCGACGTGTCGTAGGCGTCAGTATGTACCTCGGGACATTCACTAGCGTGGATCGGCGCCGCATCATTAGTAAGAGCGACCGAGGCAATGCACCCATAGATCTACTTGGGGCCTTCCGGAGCTTTCCATCTTGTCACATCTCCCCATTGCCTTCCACCCCAGTACAAGATCACAATGGCACCAACACCAGACTGGGTGAAGCAACTGAAGCCTTCGGGCCCACAGGGGTCTGAGCTGCTCGCTGCCGAGCGTGGCCAGAGCGATATACATGTAGAGAAGCTACAGGAGCTGCTGCTCACCAAAGATGTAATCCAGAGGAGAAATACGATTCTCGACATCCTCAAGTCCGAGCCAGTCTTTGACAAGTCCTCCAACTACTTCAATGGCCGAATGGAACGCTTTGAGCGAGCCCTCGCCCGTGAGAAGAAACTCCGGCTCTTGCGACGCAAGCACAACTGGACCATGGACGATCTCCAAACTGCATCCGAAGCAGTCGGAGAGCCTGGACCATATGCACTTCATGAGAGCATGTTCAAGGTAGGCAGTACATATCCTTGGCCTGATCATGGGGCTAACCAATCAGATCACCATTGGCGAGCAAGGTACACCAGAACAGCAGGACAAGTTCCTAAAGCCTGCTACAGACTACAAGATCATTGGCTGCTACGCCCAGACAGAACTCGGACACGGATCCAATGTCCGTGGGCTTGAGACGACTGCCACCTGGAATCCTGAGGACAAGACTTTCACGATCCACTCGCCGCATCTCACTGCTTCCAAATGGTGGATCGGATCCCTGGGCCGAACTGCCAACTTCGCTTGTGTCATGGCACAGCTCTACATTGGCGGCAAGAGCTTTGGTCCTCATCCGTTCATCGTTCAGGTCCGTGACCTGAAGACACATCAGCCGCTGGAGAACATTCATGTGGGTGACATCGGACCCAAGTTCGGCTACAACACCATGGATAACGGCTTCCTACTCTTCAACAAGGTCAAGGTGCCGCACTTCAACATGCTGGGTCGCTTCTCCAGGATTGACCCGCAGACCAACAAGTATGTTCGCCAGGGCAGCCCTTCGCTAATCTACGGAACCCTCACGTGGGTTCGCTCCAACATTGTCATGCAAGCTGGCTCTGTACTTGCTCGCGGCGTAACAATCGCAACCCGCTACTGCGCGGTCAGACGTCAATTCCAGGACCGTGATGCTCCGCCAGGCGAGAAGGGCGAGAACCCCGTCCTCAACTACACGATGGTCCAGATCCGCCTACTTCCGCTCCTCGCTGCCACCTTCGCTTTGCACTTCACTGGAAAGGGTATGATGCATATGTACCAAGAGAACCAGAAGCGGGTGGTCGAGAGCGGCAAGGGTCGCGAATCGGAAACGAGAGGAGCTGGGCCAGAGGAGACGCAGGCAGGCAGCGATATTCTTGCGGACTTGCATGCTACTTCTTGCGGACTCAAGTCTCTATCAAGCAGTATTGCTGCTGAGGGTCTTGAAGTTTGCCGCCGAGCATGTGGTGGTCACGGATACTCCAGCTTCAGTGGTATCGGCTCATGGTACGCCGATTACTTGCCCACCGTTACATGGGAGGGCGACAACTTCATGTTGACCCAACAAGTGGCTCGCTATCTCCTGAAGTCTGCCCGCTCTGTCCTGTCTGGTGCGAAGCCAACCAACGAGACTACCAGGATCCTGTCCGACTTCCGTTCTCGCTCTGAGATCGGGTGCGCGTTCGATATCCTAGGCTCTGACGAAGACCTTGTCTCCGCCTTTGCCTGGCGCGCCTCGTTTCTCACTTTCGAAGCCCTCAAGCACCGCGACGATAACAAGAAGCCCTGGAACGATCTCCTCGTCGACTTCTACCGCCTTTCCAAGGCCCATTCGCAGTACTTGGTGGTTAGAAACTTCTACGATGCACTAAAGCACGGCAACATTGGCAGGGAGGTTGACGCCACAACCCATGATGTCCTCTGGAAGCTGTTCCGCCTTTGGGCGCTGCACACCCTTGAGCAGGAGGGCTCCGAGTTCTTCGCTTCTGGAGCGGCATCGCGCCACCAGATCAGCCTGGCTAGGACAAACGCCGTGATGAAGCTATTGAAGGAGATCAGGCCGCATGCGGTGAGCTTGGTGGATGGATGGGGTTTCGATGACTGGGTATTGGATTCGTCGCTTGGACGCTTGGACGGTAAGGTTTATGAGGATATGTTCCACCGGGCGAGCGAGTTGAACCCGTTGAACGGGGTCACCGTGGACCCGTATCCTGAGAACGAGGTGTTGTTCAAGAACGTGGAGCCTTGGGCAAAGAGCAAGTTGTAAGGACAAGTGGGTCTTGTTGAGACGAAAGGCAACATTGACTTGAGCGTAAACGCTAGATTGTACTATACGGCCCAAAACCATTGCATTTAGAATTGTTGGATCTACGAAGCATTATTTTTCTGCGCCAAGTTTAATATCTAATTGACATGCTCTACTCGAATACAGACATGCAGTGTGGGAGATGGGAGGTCGATGTCAGAGCGGAGCCCTTGCAGTAGCGCGGGCACAGACCATGAAATCCCGGTCGCTTTCCCTTCTTGCACCAAAAAAGTTCTTGATGCGATTCTCGAGTCTGAGCGGAACCCAGAGTCCAGCTGCCCACCCGACAAGCATGGCGCCCGTGTCTTTTTCGCCAGACAATTCGATCTCCTCGCATACACTTTCCGTAGGCTCCGTCCAGCCGTCCCCAATGGACCTCAACGCAAATGCGACCGCCAACCCCGCCGCGAAGCTCCTGGCAAGCCCGCTCGCGTTCCTCCAGCCCACCACGCAGCTGAATGGTGCTTTTTTGGCTGCTGCAAAGCAGTTCCTGGACCCGGTCGCGGCGGGCGTGAGCGAAGCACAGGCTCGGCGGCAGCAAGAGCTCAGGAAGAAGAGGAAGCGGGGCGAGGGCTACGACGGCGACATCAGAGTGCTGCACTTGAAGAAAGTGCACCTGCAGGGCTTCGGCGTCAACCAGGTCTTCGAGCAGACCAGGAAAATTGTGGATGCTGCGGCCGAGGAAATCGAGTTAGCGCTGCCTCAAGACGGCGAGGACAACACCCTGGCAATCGGAGAGGGCGATGACGATGAAGATTCTGAGGACAGTGGCGCAGAGGTAGAAGAGGATGATAGTTCAGACATTGGCGAAGAGGGTGTAGACTGGGAGTATGATGGCGAAGATGTATCGGGTGAAGAAGGGCTAGAGGGTGACGAGGATGAGGACGAGGACGAGGACGAGGATGCGTTGGAGGGTGAGGACATCGACATGGAAGACGACGCCGAGGACATCTTCTCCGACGACGGCTCCGATTTGGACGAGCCGGCAGAGACGTATCGCCCAGACCCCAACGGCTTGAACGATGGCTTCTTCGAGATCGACCAGTTCAACAAGGCCACAGACCTCCTTGTGAGACGTCCCCAGCAGCTCATGTAGAAATAACCAATCTAACGAATAACAGGAGCAACGAGACAACCAAGGCGAGGCAGCGGACAGTGACGAAGATGAGATCAACTGGGAGGCCGATCCCTACTCCGCAACAGCAAGCAAGAAGGGAGCTGCTGGTGACGACGAAAATATGGACGATGACGAGTCAGACGATGAAGCCGGTCCAACATTTGGCAACGTTGACCTGAATGCACCGGAAGGTGAAAGCGACGACGAAGAACTACAGGACGGCGAGATGGACGGCATGGACGAAGGCGCAAATGCAAACAATGTCATGTACGCGGACTTCTTCGCACCGCCAGCAAGCAAAGTGGGCAAGAACAAGAAGAAGCGCGGACGTCCCAATCCGCACAACTTCCCCGGCGCGGAGGATCCTCAGAACACAAAGCCGGACGAAGACGACATCCAGAACGTCATCTCAAGAGTTCACGGCGATCTGTTCTCAGACGAAGACGACGTGGGGACCGACGACGACCTCAGCGACGCCGACCCGTCCGACCCGAAATCACGACGAAGTACGCACGAACGCCGGCAAGCCAAGCTCGCAGAGCAAATCCGCCAGCTTGAAGCCGCAAACGTTGCGAAGCGCGGTTGGCAGCTCGCCGGAGAAGCGCGCGCGTCCGACCGCCCTGTCAACTCCCTGCTAGAAGAAGACCTTGAGTACGAGCGCGCAGGCAAACCCGTGCCCGTCATCACGCAAGAAGTATCAGAAGACATCGAAGCGCTCATCAAGCGGCGCATCCTCGCGGGCGAATTCGACGAAGTGCGGCGGCGCCGCCCCGATGACCTCGCCACGGGCCCCCGCGAGCGTCGCGGCCTCTTCGAGCTCGACGACACGAAGAATGCAAAGGGCCTCGCCGAGATCTACGAGGAGGAGCACCTCAAGGCCGTGGATCCCAACTTCGTCGATGCCCGCGACGAGAAGCTCAAGAAGGAGCATGCCGAGATCAGCGAGCTGTGGCGTAGTGTGTCTGCGAAGCTGGATGCGCTTGCCAGCAGCAACTTCAAGCCCAAGCCCGTCGCCGCGAACCTCGAGATTCGCGTCGATGCGCCGGCGATCACGATGGAGGACGCGCGGCCCACGGCGGGCGGCGATGTCGCCGGCGCCAGCATGCTTGCGCCGCAGGAGCTGTACCGTCCCGGCGAGGACAAGGACGGCGAGAAGAACAACGCCGAGGTCGTGACCAAGAGCGGGCTGCCCGTTGCGCGGGAGGAGATGACGCGGGAGCAGAAGCTGCGGCGGCGCCGCAGGGAGAAGGAGCGCATCAAGAAGGCGGGTCTGCACGCGGTGGAGAAGAAGGATGAGGAGGCTACCGGCCGCGAGAAGAAAGCTAAGGCGAGGAAACAGCTGCTGGGTGATTTGAAGAAGGGTGGGGTGCAGGTCATCGGGAAGAAGGGGGCTGTTACTGATGTGGAAGGGAGGGAGGTCAAGGAGGGAGCGAAGAGGGGTGCGGGGAGCTATAAGCTGTAAGTTCTAAGCGCGGATGGGGTTTGCATTTGAGGCATTGATTATGTTGAGCATACTGCATTTGTGAGGATTTCCACCCGGGCCTTGATACTGTGTGAGGGGTCTCGGGGTCTTTCCAACGATCTGTCTGATACCTACCTGGTGTAAAAAAAATGGAAGTGGTCCCGAATAACCGTACGTTCTCAATACTCATTGACACGTTGAACCCGGTGCTCTCATTGCACCGCGGCATACCTGGAGATACCATGCGAAGCCAGACTCGGGACTTGCACGCGCCAGCGAGACTGGACTCGCACATCCATCCCGACGAGCATCAACACTCCCAGACCATCACCTCTACAACACACATATCTCTGGTTGCGAGTTCATGATTCATTGTCTTATCTCATCTCATCTTCTGGAACGACTCAGTACACAGTTTCCGAAGAATTTTAAGTCTTAGCCATCCCAACGCCCGGGCGACCAACCGAGCCAGCCAGCCAGTCAATCTTGGCCACGTGCAGAATCACTCCATTCGTTTCCGTCCCGGCCCAATGCGAACAGCGATGGAATTCTCTATCAACGTACTGTGGGGGTGCCGTTAGTAGTCGCCGCCGCGAGACACAACCTCCTTGCACGTTGGGCGGAGGAAGAGCGTCTGCTACCTGTTAGTTGCTTCGTCCTAAAGAATACGACTCCAGGTAGTTAGACTCACATGCTCGCTCTGCGCGGTGTAGCTGCCCTTGATGTCGACCAGCGGGGGGTACGCCTCGACGATGCCCGCGGAAACGAGGTTGTTGAGGCCGAGCAGGTACTTGTCGTGGCCGAGGCGGTCGAGGTAGCGGCGGCAAAATGGGAGGGTGCCGAAGTTCTTCGTGATGGATGCGAGGAGGGTGCGCGCCGAGTTGACGCGGAGGGGCACGTTGGGCGCGTCTTCGCGCATGGCGTAGTGCGATGTTTCCATCTGGCAGTCAAAGTCAGCACATGTTAGATTGGAGAGGTAGGGTGGGAACTCACGTCGTCCCGGACATAGCCCTTGCCGGTGCTGCCAAACGTCTCAATGGCAAAGGTTTCACCCTCCTCCATCTTGGTCTGGTCGCCGCCCTTGACAATCGGCACCGTCTTGCCGCCGTGGATGCTGTACCGCCCGATGCTGTGCCCGTTGAGGTTGCGGATGCACTTGACCGGGTACGTCGTGCCCTTGATCTCGCACTCGTAGCTCTCCATGACCTCCTGGATCGCGGCGCCAATGTCCGACATGCGCACGTCGATGCCGGCTTCCTTGACGCCTGCGTTGGTCGCGTCTTTGCATGCGTTGACGAGGTTGTCATAGGTGGGGTCAAAGTGCATGGTAAAGGCTGAGTCGACAATGCGCCCGTTGATGTGCACGCCGAAGTCGACCTTCATGACGTCCTCCTGCTGCAGCACCATCTTGTTGCCGGCATTGGGCGTGTAGTGGGCGGCGCAGTGGTTGATGCTGAGGCCCGTAGGGAAGCCCATGCCGCCCTTACGTGCATCGCCCTCCTCGAGGCCCTGGTGTCCTGTGAGCGCCCGCACCGAGTCCTCGATACCCTCAGCAATTTCGGTCAGCGTCATGCCCGGCTTGATCCACTTCTGCGCCCACTGCCGCACCTCGCGGTGCACCTCGGCACCGCGCCGGTAGTCGGTCAGGAAGTCCTGGTTCATGCGGTCGAGATGTCGCTTCTCCTCGCTGGTGGTGCGGTAGGCATTCTCGTCGAGGTACTCGTGCGTCTCGCCCTCGGGGTAGCTATCGTTGGGGAAGATTTCGTGGACGGGCACGCGCGGCGGGGCCGTCTGCACCTTGGGGCCTGATGATGCGCCCGCCTTCTTCTTCTTGCGCGGCTTGCGTTTCTTCTTCTTCTTTGCAGCGCCCTCTGCCGTGGCCTCGGGCGCGCCGTCGTCGGCCTCGGCGTCGTCGTCTGAGTCGTCGTGTTCTATGTCGCCGTCCTGCGTGCCGTTCTTGGGAGCACTATTCACGGCTTTGGTGTTGGACTCGTCCACTGCATGTCAATTAGTCGCTGTCCCTGCCAGTGCGTGGGGCAGGGTGAATAGAACGCACACCTGAGACTGTCAAGAGCCTCCGCTACCTTGGCCGCCATGATGTCGTGTGCTTGAGATCGCGGGCAAGGGCAAGAAGGCAAACCGAAGTCGTAACAGAGGCCTCTAATGTGTAAAAGCAGTGAAAAAGCGCCCCGCTTCCATTGGCGGGCGCTCGCCGCACTTGGCCCAGCATTTCGACCTCGCCTCCAGCTGCCCTAAGCTAAACTGACACAAGCCTTTTTGCGCCGTCTGCGATCCCTGCCGCTCAATGACGTCTCGAGATATCAACCTTCAAACACCCACAAAACACATCCCTTCCCCACACAGCCATGGACAATGCCTCTGCACCCGCGCTCCTCCCTCCCTCGCGCCAAAACTAGCACTCTTTGGATCTGCGCTTCATGCCTTGCGCGCCCCTCCCCCACCACGCACCCGCTCCCTCCACTTCGCCGTCGCAGCAGCCGCCTACTCCTTCCATCTGCCCTCCAGATCGCCTCGTTCCATGCCTCTGCGCGCCGTCTGGCCCCCGAGCCGCCCACCCACTATCAGGTGCTAGAGGTCCGGCATGATGCCTCCGCCGGTGACATCAAACGCCAGTTCTACACGCTCTCCAAGAAACACCACCCCGACCACAACGCCTCCGACCCGGACGCATCCACGCGTTTCGTCGCCATAAGCGAGGCCTACCACGTACTCTCCGTCCCCGAGAAGCGCGCCCAGTACGATGCCCAGCTGTCGCACGCCCACTCCCGCTCCACGCGCTGGGGGTCCCACGCCGCCCCATCCACCGGCAGCTACAGCTCTGCCTCCTACGCTGGATCACGCCCCGCCAGCGGTCTGAACAAGAAGCGCACCACCTTCCGGGGGCCGCCGCCGTCCTTCTACAAAGCTGGGGGGTATGGCCGCCACGGCGCGAAGCGCGCAGAGTACGCCCATCACCAGCACGCAGGGCATCAAACGGAACAAAACGCCAACGCCAGCGGTGGCGCTGACTCGTTCGGCGGGTTCGGCGAAGGCATGGGACGCGGCCAAGCAGCCTACGGAAATGAGGTCCCGCACTTCGACGACAGGAAACACAAACAGACGCACGACACCGTTTACGAACACATCTACGCGAGGAAGCGGCGCGAGCGCGATGCTGAGATTCCCCAAGAGTTTGACAGAGGCGGCATGCTAGCCAACTTTGTCATAGTAACAGGCATCGTGGCCATTGCTGCCGCTGCCACCAAGATGTTCTCCAACAGCACAGAAGGAAACAAGAAGGCGAATGCATGATTCTAGAATATCAAGGTGCGGATGTGATGCCCTCGTGTGCATATAGAGAAATCAGAGGCAACTCGACCCGCATTCTTAGGTATCTGTAAACATTGCATCACATGTTGTACCAATAGCACACACATAGACATCCAGTGCCAGAGACAGATGGGTATGAACAAATTTAGAGCTGCATTGAGACAAGTAGTTTTACATGCTAAAAGCCACAGTACATCGCACATGACTGCGCGGCGAGCGAGATAAGCCACCTGCTGTAGAACCACTCCAAACATCTTCGTCTAACCCAAACTCCGCACTTTTGCTACCCCACGCGAGGCGCTTAACCTTCAAAGGTGAAGCTGGTGCCGAGCTTGTGGCCGGACTCGTTGAGCTTCTGGGTATCGAAAGAGCCACCAACGCCAAAGGTCAGACCGCTGTTGACCTTGGTGTTGTAGGCGAGGGATGCAATGCCGAGGTTGTTGATCTTGGCCTGCCAAAACTGTTAGCCATTGTACGTGCAACAACTGGTGTTTTACTAACCTTGGCGAACGAGGCAGGGTCGATCTTGTACTTGGCGGCAAGCTCAAGACCGACGGCACCCTGAGACTTGGAGTCCCAGGTGGCGCGGGCACCAGCCTCGACGGCGGTGTTGACCTTCTGGTAGTAGGCAGCGGAGAAGACGCTAAGAGAGTTGGTGGCGGTGATGGCGGCGTTGTAGATGGGGGTGGTGTATCCGACGGCAGCGGAGTACTTGGTGATGGCAGCCTTCTGGACGTCGTAGCCGACCTCACCACCAACGAGGAAGCCCTCGTGGCTCAGGACAGCATCGGCGATGGCGCTGACAGCGCCAGAGGCCTTGAGATCACTGAAGACGCGGCCTTGGAAGTTGTTCTGCTTGAAGAAGAAGTTGACCTTCTGGCCCTGGTTTCCGGCGTCGGGCTTGAAGTTGCTGAGGACCTCAGCCTTCAGACCGGCGGCGAGGGTGTCGTTGAGCTCAACCTTGGTGGAGAGGAGGTTGGCAGTGTTCCACGACTGGGTGATGCTGATGCCTGTCCGGCGCTTCGTCAGCATGGTTATTGAGTAGCCTGTGTTTGACATTGCTTCTGGTGGGCGACACGAATGGAACATATACATGTGTATGCGTCCAGGGAAAGCGAGAGGTACGCTGATAGTATAAAATGGGAGGTCTATACCGTTGGAAAGCGCCTTCTTGCCCTCGAGCTGTTCACACAATTAGCATTGGCCTCTTATACTACAGTGGGCATGTCCAACGTACCGAGGAGGAGACGGGTCCATCATGCGCCGACGTGCCCTTGGCGGTGAAGTTGACACCGTTGGGAGCCTTGAGCTTAACCTCGAGCTGGGCTGCGCCGCTGTTAGCATGCGCCATGCGCCTCCAATTGATGCGCCTGACCTGCAGCAGCGTGGTAGAAGTCCTTGTTGATGAGCTGCGGAGTCACGGTCAGCCATTGTCATTCGCGAGCTGTCAGCGCAAACGTACGTCGTTGGAGGACTTCGCAATGTCGCTGAACGCGGGCGGGGGGAGGATCGCAGCGATCTTCTTTGCAACGTAGACGTCGGCCATGATGAATGTGTGGTGGAGAGAGGAGGGTTTGATGTGGTGTGGATGTGTTGATGAGGGTAAGGTTTTGCGGAGCTGGGAAAACAACGCAAGATGAGGTAGGCCCTGGGACACTAGGGGAGGCGCACGCGGATCATTCCGATCACTGCTCGGGCAAGCGCGACCAGACAACCGAGAACGTGGAGGGCCGGCTTGGCGAACCCTCACCCTCACCTTTTCTTACCTCGCCAGTGCTAGGTGATGACCAACTTCTTGATAGTTTTGTTTGCTCCCTGTCAAGCCGTCAATCACTGTGAAATCCCACTTCATCGTCGAGTATCAGCCATCTACCATCATACCGCGGGTTAATGCTCACGATGCAAGCTGCTCGAACTGTGCCCATGAAACAGCCGACCCCTTTTCGGACCTAGTCGCCTACCTGCGCGTGATGCGCCTGGTTTTCCGCCTAATTGGTTCTTCTTGCAGCCATATGTTGTCGCGAAACGTGGGCGAAGATGAGTTCTGCAGTCAACCTGGTCGCCTTTCCCTTTCCCCATCGGTTTTGTTTCCGTCAAAACTCGATCATGTTGTCTGAAGTTAGAATCAAGTCAGGTAGGTAGTACCTAGTGTACGCCGCAAGTCATGATCTTCGTCAAATACAACCGGCGAGCATAAGAAATGAGCGCGGTATCACCCCAGAAGATATATTAAGTGATTAATAAATGGTATAATGCTGAGAACTTCAGAAGGAACGAATATATGACCAAATAACAAGTAAACGATCGAAGAAAGAGAACGCGAACCCAACACGTCTGTGATACCAACCCGCACAAATACATGCAAACCATCCGTTATCCTCTTAACACCTTGTTACACGCCACATGTACAAGTCTCACATCTACCTACTCCGGGCACTGCAAATTAAACCCGTTTAAGTACACAGGGATTGCCTTGCTTCTATCCCCATCCAAAACCACATAACTCTTCTCCCTCCCATTCATATCGATAATATGGTTGTAGTTCTGGAAGAAGCACCGCGTCCCATCCGTAAATTGCGTTAGCATTGCAGAGGTCCCGAAGATGGCGCCGTGGTTATCGATGGCGCTGCCGCCAAAGAGGTCGGTGAGGTTGCGTGCGAGTCCGTCGCTGAGAACCGTGGTGGAGGCGTGGGAGCCGGTGAGGTCGTTGGCGATTTGGACGGTGATCTCGTGGAAGGGTTCCGGGGTTGGAGCTGGGGCCGCGTTGGTGACGATGGGTGGGTGGGTAGGTGGGTGATGAGAAGATATTCGGAAGGTGTCTTTGTGGAGAGGTGTAGAAGTGAGTTTAACTTGGTCGATGATAGGAGTTGATGATGATGATGATGATGATGATGATGATGATGATGATGATGATGATGATGATGATGATGATGATGATGATGATGATGATGATGATGATGATGATGATGATGATGATGATGATGATGATGATGATGATGATGGAATCTAGCATCCGTCGAAGGCGGCTTTATACATCTTATGCAACGAGCGAGAGCACCGAGTTTATCGAAGAAGCGGTGCTGAGAGGGGGAGCACCATCATCAGATGGGATACTGCTACTACTGACTGCGTGTTTCGCTATCCTAACCAGCTCAGCCATTGCATGATCTGTCGGCCTACTATTCTGAGCAAACCCATTTGGAGGACATGCCATCACTCGACTTCTTCATCAGCTACAGCTCATTAGCCCGACCAGATTGACTACATAATCAAGCCTCCATAACTCAGTGCCCTGAAAAAGCGTTGATGCTGTGGAGCTATCCCACAGCTGCGGCGGTGAAAGCGTTACTTCAGCTGCGCTTGGCGTACTCAGCTGCACCACTTCTCTCAGCCTCTCGGTCATCGACGATCATATCTGGGGGCTGAAATATTTCTACTCCACCAGATTGACGTGCTGGAGCTGTGCTGAAATTATTATTCAGAGCCACACAGTCGGTGTATGGGCTCGAGTGATCGGTGTTGTGGCCCTCGAAATCACTCAGACTAAATTTCAAGAATGTAGCGGAAGACTGTAACGCAGTCTTTCTCCGACTTGTGGTGATGGGACCTAACACCTAGATTTGCGAGCAAGCCTAGCCATATGTAGCGAGGTGAAAAGAGTGGAAAATCGCGTTGTTGTTTCACACGAGAGGAGCGTTAACGTGGAGTGATTATGTTTCGCGCCCAATTGATGAGATGAATTTTGAGAAAAAAAAAATACTGACATGGCCCCAGCCCAGTGTCCATTGCGATGTCTAAGGAACTGAGAAACCCAGAGTCAAATGAATGAACCAACCTAAGGTGCGAACACGGCACTGCTTTACAGCACGGTTGTCCAGTCTCTCAACAGACTATCCACTTCCTTGTCCAAGTCGTCGCTTTCATCAACTTCCCTATGATGTCTGAACTCCGACCTCTTTAAGGCCGCGCTTACCGGCCTCATTGCAACCCTTTCGCGCGGTTCTAGCTCAGCTTCAATCTGTTCCATCGAACCTGTGATAGGGCCCGAGTAATCATATTTCTTCGCTACAACCCCACCAATCTCCTCCCATCTTCTTTTCTCGGCAATCTCCTTGGGACTGGAATCACCCAGATCGTCCATCACATCACTGCTCGTACAGCCATCGAGCGATGGGAAATAGTCAGCGGTGGACAGTAATCTGTTCGAAGTTGATTTTGTACAATTGAGCTCGCCTAATTGGGTGTGAGTTGTTCGAAATGACTCGCGGCGCTCCACGTCAGGGTCCGACTGTTAATATGGAGAAAACGTACCGTTTGAGTCGCTAGGGCTCGAGGCCGAAGCGTACGGGCGAGCATCTGGCTGCCGATTGATCCTCGGTGGCAGCTCGAACGATGTGGCGAGCGGCGATGGGTGTTCGTGCGGACGGGAGGCAGATGGAGAATTGTAGCTCTTCGGCGTCGAGATGTAGGGGCTCAGGCTGCCTCTCTCTACCCTATGCCTATCGTTGCTCTGCGCCCGGTCCTGTGGGGAGAAACTGTTATTGTCCTGCTCAATCAGCTGTGGGCTCGGAAGACATTCTATTTCGCTACGCCCTGTAGCATTTGGCCAGTCCCCAATGGGAGGCTTGAAGACCACGCGCTGGTTGTAGCCTTCGCACTGGCATTCTGACAGAATACAGTTGGTGCAGGTAGGTCTCTCTTCACCGCACTTAATTCTCCTCTTACGACAGGTGAGGCATCCGGTCTTGGTCCTTTTCCCCGCCTTTGGGATGCTTTCGGAAGCCTTATCGTTTTCTCTCCGTTCGTGTTCACGGGTATCGCTCCTGCCAGGAGACCTGGAGTAGGGTCTGTGTTCACGTTCCAAAATAATACCAGAATTCGGAGACTGGGTCTGTGGGTTCTCATCAACGTCATTGAACGCATCGTCAACCTGACTCGCGTACAGGTCCACATAATCGAAGATGTTGTGAAGGCCATCGGAGGGCGTGATGTAGGAAGTCAACTCTGCGGATACCGGGGTTGGTGTCAAGGGACGAATTGCAGATGCAGTATCCCGGTATGACTGTTGTGGATCGGACGACGATAGATCATTTGCTGGTGTCCCTCCATACGGTCTACGCTCGTCGGGCTTCTCGTCCGGTTGCAGTCGCTTTGCTGCAACGCCAGCAGCACGAGGCACGAAACCTCCAGCGTTGAAGGTACCTGCGGCTTTGGCTATCTTGCGGAAAGCATTCGCCGTGCCAACTTTGCCCTCCACATGACCCTCTCGTTCAATGATATTAGTACTCACTGGGACAGGGTCATCAACTTCCTTGCGCCCCCCTCTTATGTACCCGTTAGGTTGATGTTCGACAACGCCAGCTGCTTGTAGAGTAACTCGATTTGATGCCTCTGTGGTGACGGTTTCAGCTCGTGCAGCAGACTTATGCTTCTCACTATGATATCCCCTCACTGGGAAATGGTCCGAATAATATGGGTCTCGATTAAAAGTCTTCTCATCACAAGCAGACTCAGGCTCTTCAAAGGCGCACTCAAGTTCACTAACCACTTCGACCTTATGATACCTCGCCTCACGATCTGGTTGGCTCTTCCTGCGCATAGGGACTCGGTCGATCTTCGACTTCTCGTATTTGACTTCAACCTTATGATGGTGACCTAAAAGGAGTGGAACGCCATCAGTCTCAGTCCCAGCATGGGGAATCGGCTGATCTTGGGAGTTCCCCAAGAAAGCGCTGTCCAGGTGTTGGCGGGCACGAAAGTAAGAGCCAATGAGGCGCTGATGATGCTCTGAGTGGTCTGCTCCGTGTTGATGTGTTTCTAGTGCCACCTGCAATGTCTCGATGTTGCTCAGTAAGCTCTGAACGTGCTTAACGCACGTGTTTAGGGTCTCCACTGTGATGTTCGACTTGATCGCCGCTGTGGTCATCACAATGCTTGTTGCTGAAACGGGATCTTGGTTCGTGTGTTTCATATTCTCTTCATCGTCAACAACAGTGTCATCCTCACTCAGACTATAGTTTTTCACGGATTCTTCGTACCGCTTTGTTGACTTCTTTTTGTGCTGCAGCAGCTCTTTGATCTCTTCTCGGTGAGCTGCCAACACTGCTCGGTCATGTTGTCGAGCGGCGGTTTGATGGGCGAACATCAAGACTGACGTGAGCAGCTGCAATGTGATCTTCAGCTTGTCAACATGGCTCCGGAAAAGCTCGATCTTCGGCTCTCGAAACGGGAGCATCACACGCCCCAGAGTACTCTTTTTAGATTTCCTGAGAAGCATGCTGATATCCTCAAATACGTTTGAGCATTCACGCACTGTCTCGTTGGCAGTTTGTAATGCGCTGTCCGACAGCAGCTTAGACGTTGCATCTTGCTGGAAAAGGGAACCCAATTCTTTGATTGTAGTAGCAGTAACTGCAAAATGGCCGAGTCAGCACACATAAATCTGTACATGTGTTCTCAAGATGCACTTACGCTTGATCTCCGTGGCGATGTCTTTGATCCGTCGGTCCGCTGTACCTACACTCTCAGCATATTGATAAAGTGTCTCTGAGAGTTTGAGGCCAGCGCCAGCAACCTGTATGACCGACGCGACGATTCCAATTACTTCGGCCATTGCGATATGTCGGTGAGTAGGTGCCGCAGGTGGAAGACCAGTCTGAAGCAACACCAGAGCACGTGCACGATAACGAACAGGGCAAAGTGCTCAAACTACATAAGAAAACCAAGCTAGCATGATGGGGCACGTAACGGAGTGATCGGGTCTCTCGAGGAAGCAGAGCGCAGATGCCATGTTAGAAGTGGAATGAGGTATAGGAAGAAGCGGGGCTGAGTTGGGGCTGAAGCCCGCAGCTTCGCGTGAGCCTGGACTGGGGGCCACTTGTTTCGAGGAACTGTCAGCCGTTAGGGTGGCCGACTATTCGGCTCAACCTAGCCTCGTCTAATTCTGAAAGATGGATTTTCAAATCGTTTCAGAAGCTGCTACATCATGTTGACAATGCACCGTATTCGACGCCTTCCACCAATTTCGTGGGCCGAGCGAAGTAATGTACTCTGGCGTTAAATAGCCAACGTATGGCACTGCTAGAATTGCTATATGAATGGATCCATTCACACAAGATAGCTGCTGCGAACGATTGAGTAGAATCCGAAAGCCACACCGAGGAAGTTAACACCCAACACTCAACTGCGCAGGACAACCGTCCTTGAAAACGATCGCTATGTACGCCTTACAAAATGATAAAACCAATAATTGTTCTTCTGCCTGATTCATGGAAGGAGATTCCTTGAGCTAGAACCTAGGGAGAGCAGACCTGTCTGCGGATGGCATCCAATATACTCAAAGTCCTGCTGCTCGGGCTGCAGAACCATGATCTCATGGTGCAGCCGAAGGGTATAATCATTGTCCAGCTCTTTTGTATACTGGAGAAACCGGCCAAAGATAGCGAGATGCGTCTTATGCTCCTTGCTCCACTTCTCCAACGATCCAAGACTGTCAAAGAACCCAAGGCCAAAGGTCTTGTCTGTATCCGTACTCATGGTGTTCGGGTCGATTACAGCCATCATGCGGTTTTCGATACAGCCAACTCCATGGCCTTTGTTTCGAAGAAAATACATGCCCTTTTCCAAGACAGGATGCATGGTCTCTAGATATAACTTGCGCTCTTCCGGTCTCGTAGCTGACCAATCCTGGCCTGATCGTATGACACACAGATTCTTTCGACCCTTGATTTTGATCCTCTGTTTGGTCGAATCTACTTCCTCGCCATTGGACGGTGTTCGTTGACATTCGCCGTCGAGCGGATCAGCTTGTGCTGCAGGAAGCCTGTCACGCGCGGACCCCCAGTATAAATGCTCCAATATCGGTCCACTCACACTCTGACGCATATGAGCGCACCCCTCTGGTATTTCGTTGTCTGAGAAAACCGTCTCGACGCGATCTGTAGACGGGAAGAAGATTTCTTTAAACCATCCGACCTTCTCTAACCCTGGCTTGATAGTTGTCCACCACTGTTCGAATCCACTTGATGCCAGCCACTTGGTATATTCTTCCTTGCTGTTCCAGTAGGATATCAGCGTTTCCATTCCATAACCCTGGGTGTCTATGGCCGATGCCATGTCCCAAAAGCACGGAGCATGTGGGTCCCGCTCAACGAAAGCCCTCACCGGAGCCAACGGATATTTCGGTAAAGTCAGTGCTTGCACGCCAAATACAGCAACAACTATGTCTGTTGTATGTTCGGGAAATCGGGCCACATACGCCGGCACCGGAGGAACCCAGCCTGGAGGCGTACTAGTGGGCTGTAAGCGTGGGCAACGCATATGCTGGGGGATGGCGGCGTCCAGTCCCATGTCTTTGAACTTTGTAGGTGGGTCGAGCTATGGATTCAATCACTCTTGAAGGTAAAAGTGAGCCGCTGCGGTGAAGTCTCCGTTAAGACGAACAGCTTCAGGTCCCACCACACCTAATCAAAATTGTTACCAGTTGCGTCAACGAGTATGGCCTCTGCATCAAATATTGGAAGAAGGCGGCAGAGCATATCAAGCAGTTACCGAGCGAGTAAGGAAGAGGTGGCTGGTAGTACAACCATACAGCTGAGTCGTGTTCACCAAACGCACATAGTGGCGAGCGTATCACAACCTACCCTCGCCCTACCTGTATGTTTGATTACTTTCCCACTATAATTGAGACGACACAGCGGGACGTGGACCCCTGAGCTTCTGCATCCCAGGACTGGGTCGCAGGAGTCGGCTAGAGAAAAGTCCTGTGCCAAGCAAATTTAGGGCTAATGATCGGCTTCGGACTGGATTTTCTTCTCCGACCTCTTTGACATACCAGCATTCCCGCTTAGCGGAGGGGTGCTGAGTGCAGGACGGGCCACCGGATGCAAGACGCCAGCCAACTGAAGCATCTTCTACGGCCCTGCTGTGGCGGCAGTCCATGGTTGTGGACATGCGCAGTCTCCAATACAATTGAGAATCTCGACTGCAGCGTAGAACACATGTTGTAATCAAAACTGAGAATAGACCCTGACTGTTCACCAAACTGATGGATATGCCACTGACCCGGTGCCTGGTCTAACCGCAAACACGTTAGTCCGACTCCAGAAACAAGTACTTTCCACTGATGTCAAGTGTTATGGGCTACGCCCTAGTAGATATCCTCGTTCTCTATGCTTTGACCTTAGGCCTATCGGGTCCTTCGGATCTAATCTTCCGGCCCTAGATATATAAGTTCAGTAGCAGAAGCTTAACTTCTACTTCTTATAAATTTATTAATAGTATTATCTTTAGTAATTTAGCTTATTAAGTATTAAGCCTATTACATTAAATTTGTTACTTCTTTCTACTATAGGGTAGAACGTCTTTATCACCCACTAACGTTGCTAAGTAATACCTATAAACTATAGATTTAGAATTAGGAGCTTCTACTAAGGCTCCTTATTTAAATCTAAATAAGCACGAATAATAAGTGTAATACTTATAGTAAAATATAAAATAAAATAATAAAAGAATTCTCTACCTTTCTAACTTAGAGCTTAAAGTTCTAGAAGTAGAAGTAATAAATACGTAATAGTTCTTTATAAAAGTATAGGCCCTAACCTATTATAAAGATAGCTTTTAGACGCAAGGATATAACCTTTAGAAGAGTGTAGAGATAGCGCCTAGAGCGTTATAAGACTCCTATATAATATCTAGGAGTACTGCTGCTAATCCTATAATTAGGCAGCAGTTAGCCCCACTAAAGAAATTACTTATAGAGATAGTAATAAAGTGCGAGTTAAGTTATTACTTAAAAATTATAAATTTAGCCTACTTTTATAGCAATTAAAAAGATTATTACTAGTTTAGAATAGTTATACTGTATAAGTGTTATAGAGCTAGGCGCGAGGCCAGAGCGATTAAATAAAATTCTCACTTATTAGGCCAACTTCGGCGCGCTAGTCCTATATTAGACTCACGCCCTTACGCACTAGATCTCTACGCGTCTATACCTAAGTATCTAGCTCCCCAACTATAGTTTTTATTTAATATAATTAATTAACAACAAGCCTCTATACCGCCTATAACATAAACTATAGTTCCTGTAACTACCTTAGATAAAGGCGACTAATTACGCAAGTTCTTTATAGTTAGAGCTTACTTACGCGACTAGTTTATACACACAGTATACACACCCCACACACTAAGAATTAGTAGCACTATAGGCCTAATTAGGCTTCTTATATACTACAATAGCTAGATTAGCTAAAAAGCGCTAGAAAGCGCTTAATAATTAACAACATAACCTAGCTAAAGAAGGCAACACGTATAGTGCGTTATTATAACAGCTCTTACTCTTAACTCTTAATAATTAATAACATAACCTAGCTAAAAAAGGCAACACGTATAGTATGTTATTATAATAGCCTTTACTTCTAACTTAGTATAGCAACGCGCTATTATAATAAGTTACTTAATTAATAATCTAAAGAAATAACACCTCTATAGTATAAAAGGTAAATAGTAATAATAATAACCTTAATAATTTACTTAATTATATAATTACGCAACGCGCCAAAGCCCCTATACTAAAAGTGTCTTTGAACCTATTAGTTTATAAACGCCTATTAAGCGCTACTACTAGTTCCTATAAAGTTAGCGGAGGCCTTAGTATATTTAGGGTTAACTACCCAATTTAGAAATCTACTACTACGGCTACTAAGGTGCCCTATAAGTCCCTACTAGACTTTATCGCGTACCTATTACTACCCTATAACGTAGACTACAAAAATAATAATAACACTAAAACTATATCCTAGCGTGTACGTTATTAGTTATAGCGCCTAATAATAGATTAGGCTATACACAAAAGCCTATATACGTTTATAACTTTATAACGTCTCTCTAAAGCTTAGGTTAAGGCGGTAAAGGCCTAAGTGTTACTATTTATTAGCGTGTAGATAGCTAAAGAGAATAATAAGGAAGTTAAGCGTGAATACTTAGTCCTTACGTATATTAATAATAATAATAAACTTAAGGAGAATAATATTATTTCCTTAGTTAATAGCCTTAGCGCGTTTAGAGTTATAGTCTAGGAGCACCTCTATAAATAGTATACTCTAGTTACTAAGTACCTTATACGCAACTATTATATTAAATAGGATTTTAATATAGTAGCTATTAAACTTTAGAGCGCGCAGATTAAAATAAGCTCTACACTTATAGCCTGTAATAGCACGCATAAATAACGTAATAAGGCCTATAAGTAATAGTAATAGCTACAGAAGACACTTAACTAGAAGTTAACCAATATAAAGGCTCTAGTTAAGCGCCTACGCTCTAAGAATAACATAATTAAGGAGCAGTTATAATAGGCACTAGAGTGTAAAAAGAAAGTTAGTGTATATAAGGATAAGTATAAGTTACTATACACTAGTTAGTTAGAAGAATTGCAACGCGCCTATTTAAAGAAGAATGCTAAGTAGGGTAAGCTACGTTATTAGAAGAAAAAGCGTTATTCTTAGTAATATAATAGAGATAATCTTTCTAATATCTCTAATAACTCCTTAAGTAGCTTATCTAATAAAACGTTAAGCACTAAGTTAATAAATCCCTTACGCCTTTAATAATAAGAAGACACACTACTATTAAATATAAGTAGCACTATATTATATATAGAAAATAAGCGTAAGTCTAATAATTATTAGCTAGACATCTGTAAGTACCACAGTACTAATAATCTAGAGTTAGGGTAATAGCGTGCCTTAGCTAATACAAAGTTTTAAGAGTTATATAAGTTATTTAAAAATAATAAGGGCGGACCTAATAAGTAGTCTAAGATCTACTACCTATAGGATAAGTATAAGTTTATTACTTCTAACTACATTAACCACTATTATTTAGATCCTACCTTAGCTAATATATACACTAAACACACTAAGTTATTAAATAATCTAGAGGCTTCTTTTAAAGTCTAGGACAAGAAGAGCGCAGCGCTAGCTAAGTTAGAGATAAGTAAGATTAAGTAAAGTAATAATAAAACTATTAGCGCCTAAATTAGCTACTTTAATAAGGTTTATACGTAAGCTTAAGTAGATAGCTACACTAAACACCTTAAAGGGATTACTAACCTTAATTAACAATTTAAGGGCCCTACTATTAATAACTAACCCTTTAATAAAATATAGGCTAATCTCACCTAGCGCCTTTAGGTGTTAGAGTTATAATATAATATAGTATATAGACGCGACAGCTACCTATCTAAAGGCACTAATAATAAAAAGTTAGATAGTAAAAACTATAATTATAACTGCCCTACTGCCTATAGCAGCAATAGTAAGCTAGACTAGAAAAAGAAGTAGAATAATAACCTAAACTAGCGCCTTATAAAGCAGTACTCTATTATTCTAAAGCGTAATATCTATGTTTACTACCTCTAGCTAGGTTATTATCTAAGTAATAGTAGCTAGCTAGCGTTATATAAGTTATTAGGTAAGATCGCTATAATGCTGTCTAAGTAGTTATAGTAGGTAACTATTAAGAAGGTAGTAGATAAAGCTACGCCTATATAATTAGGAAAAGTATAGGTCTTAAGAATAGTTGCCCTTAGGAACCTTTACTATTAACGTATAAATAGGAGATTATTAACACTCTCTATTACTACTAGGATCTATAGTAAGCGCTAAGTTAACCTAGCGTCTAACTATTTTACACGTTATTAAGTAACGCGTACTAGTTCACGTATAAGATAGAGGAGCTTAGACTTTTAGTAGTAGACATTAATACTATAGACTAACTGCCTAATAGGCCACCGCACAGCCTATAGATAATAATAAAAGCTAAAGTAGAAAGGTTCTAGTCTATAGCTATCTTAGCTAGCCTCTTACTAAATAGCAGCTATATAGGATAGGTAGTAAGCGCTAGGTTTGTGCGATAACATAAGCTACCTACTATAAAAGTAAACACTTTAGTATTACTGCGCCTTGTGATGGGCTGGGGCTATGCCCCAGCCTTTAGAAAGATCTTAAGGAAAGGAACTACCCTAAAAAAGTGGGCCTACTAAGGAAAACTCTTCTTATAAGCGGCACACCCCCCTATAGAGACTTAATACCTAGAATTCATCCTTTATATTTAGCACTTATAGTTCGATTTACTCTCTAAGGCTAGCCTATAATATTAAATTCTAGGTCTTTTAGAAAAGAGTCGTTTAAAGGAATAAAGAAACGTAATAGAGTTTAGAATAACTTTTTATAAATACCTTAAATATTACTAAGTTAGTAAAATAACTACAGAACCTAATTACTACTAGAGACAAGGACTACTCTATTATATAAGTACTATAACTTTAGAATAAAGAGCTACGTAAGCTCTTTATACGCTAATAGGTCTACGCTAGCACTACCTTAGGCTTGTCTACCTTTATAATAGGGGGTAGATCCCTATTCTCCAGCGTAGACTAGCTAATCTTATACTATAAACTACTCTTAAACCTAACTAAGTTTAGGGACTTAAAGGCCTAGTTTAGGGCCTAGAAAGTTATAATAGACTATAAACTCTAGACTAATAAGTAGTTTATTAGCTCCCCCTAAAAAGAATAGGCACTAATATAGGACTATCTAGATAATAGTCTTTAGGATATAGTAGCAGCCTTTTACTAAGCTAAGGGGGCAGATAGCTAGTTTAACCTATAGATGTTTATACAGTACCTTAACTTTATGTACGCTAATAAACACGCCTAGTAAAAGGCTAAAGTACGTCTTAATATAATTAGGTAGGACCCTAGGGAGAGTTTTTTTAACTTTTATATCTACTTTAAACAAACTTTAGTAGAGGTAGGTAGTAGCTAGTAGAGTAACGCTAAGAAACTATATAAGTTACGCTGTGCAATCTAGCGTAATATCTATATAGTTATCCTTAACTATAATATTCCTAAAGGGGACTATAACGTAGCTATTACTAGGTTTTTATAAATTATAGTAGACTTTAAAATAAAGGCCTTAGAAGATAAGCTTACTATTTAAGCTACCTTTTATAAAGGTAGCTAGCCCCCTTTTAAGGATAGTAATAGCAACGTCTATATAACTCCTATAGCAGCGTTAACTTTAACTTAGCCCTAAGCTAGTAGGGAAGTAGGTAAGTAGCGCCTAAACTAGATACCTAAACACATCTTTTAGTAACACTAAAATATAGGCGTGTACACTTACTATAGTAAACCTAACTATATAGCTAGAGCCTACCCTAATATAGTTTTACTCTAGGTAACTATAACCTAACCTTAGTATAGTAAAATAAGCACCTAGTTAGGGAAAGAGTAGCCCTTAGTTTAGCACTAATATAGGGGCTAAGCGCGATAGCATTAATAGAGGTATAATTAGGAAAGCTGTAATAGTTAGAGTAGCTAAGGCTAGAGTAGGTATATATAGGCCTACTCTTACCCTCTACATATTTCTTAACAGCACACAGTATATAGAGGCCCTAATTAATATAGGCTGTAAATGCTTTATAGTAATTAGCCCTAGGCTAGTAGATTTACTCTTACTATAGTATATTATAATTCTAGTCTAAGAGCTAGAATAGGCTACTAGGTTATTACTATAGACCTTTATTATAGAGATAGTAGTAGTGCCTTATAATATATTTAGATAGTAATAGACCTTTTACGCTTATATAATCCTTAACCTCTACTAGAATATAATCCTAAGGGCCCTTTAGCTAGCTAAGTCTAAAGTAGTAGTAGATATCTACAGTAGCAAAATTATAATTAGGGCGGCTAGGGGTTTTATTACCCTTAATACTTAAGTAGTAGAGAGGCAGGGCCTCCTCGCTACGCTTATAAATAAGGAGGATAACGTAACACCCTTTAATACTCTAGATAAAGACTAAGAAGGGGTATTCTTAACTTTACTCTAGAATATTACTTAAATACTTATAATAACGTTTTTTTGTATAGTAGGATCTCTACCCCCCTATAATATAGTAGGGCTAGGCCTTTCTAAAGATAGTAGGACTTTCCTCTTAAAACTAGCTGAGTATACTACTATCTTTAATAAAACTAAGGCGTCTAGCCTTCTACTACACTAGGGTATATTAGACTACTATATCTACCTAAAGTAGACCTTAAGCAGCTCCCTTCTAAGACTATCCTAAGGCCCACTATATAGTATATCTAGAGGTTAGCTAGCGGAACTATAGCGCTAACTTATAAAACTTATAAATAAGGGCTAGATACAAGCTAGCTTTTTTTTAGTGGATACTCTAGTCCTTTTAGCCCTAAAGCGTAGGGGGAAATAGCGCCTTTATATTAACTATTAAGAGATTAATATAATCTCTAAGCTAGATTAATACCTCTTTCTACTTATTAAAGAAACACTATGCACCCTTTTCTAGGCTACTTAGTTTATAAAAGTAGATATTTACGCTACTTTCTATAAGCTGCGAGTTATAAAGGGAGAAGAATACTATACTATATTCTATACTTAGTTTAGCCTCTTTAAGTGATTAGTAATTCTATTTAGACTTACTAGAGCACCTACTATATTCTAGCACTATATTAATAGCGCTCTAAAGGATACCCTAGGCGATATAAACACAGCTTACCTAGATAATATCCTTCTCTATATAATAGGGCCACTACGCTAACACTAGGACTATATATAATAAGTGCTAGGACTTCTATAAAGCTAGACTATATATAGACCTAGGGAAATATAAATTCGCAATAATAGAGGTTAGGTACCTAAGGTATCTTATTATATTAGGTAAGACTATTTACCCTAATCTAGTAAAGATATAAGTAATTAATTAATAGAACACCTTTTCTATAGTATGTATAGTCTACTACTTTATTAGCTTTACTAAATTCTATTATAACTTTCTTCTCTAATTCTCTAAGTAGGCCGCACCCCTATATACCTTTACTAAGAAAGAGGTCCTATTCTAATAGGGCTCTAAGGAATAAGAGGCCTTCTAGGCCCTAAAGAATATATTTATATAGTGTCCGTACAGTTTATCGTACAAATAGCACTGAGTGAAATAGGGGCCTGCCTACCTATAGGGACCCGCACAAGGACCCACTACTTAGGTTAGCGCTAAGAGGCAGAGACTTTATAAGGCCTTGCCTACCTATGGGGACCTGCACAAGGACCCCCTGCTTAGGTTAGCGCTAAGAGGCAGAGACTTTATAAAGCCCTTAGTGCCCCTTTGTACGATAGACAAGACGTAATTAATTGAACCTACTTCTCACCCTTTGCACAATAGTATACTATTAACCCTTAAATGCTTAATTGCAGATTGAGCCAAACCAACACTAATTAGTGGTTGATTCTAATTAACTGCAAACTAGCAAGGTCTGAAGACGGAGCGCCCTGTAAGCTGGATGCGCAGGCTCTGTATTGTTACTTTTACTAGAGATTGAATTTTGGATTGTACGATAAGTAGAAACAAAGCGCGCACATCTGTAAAGAGTCGCACGATCTAGTCTAAGCTATTCTATAGAAAAGAAAGGAGATAATACCTTTACTAGAGATCGAATTTTGGATTATATAATAAGCAGAAACAAAGCGCGCACATCTGTAAAGAGTCGCATAATTTAGTCTAAGCTATTCTATAGAAAAGAAAGGAGATAGTAAGCACATTCACAACCCTGAAAAACACGTCGCACGATTAAACCAGCGACAACCGAACGTAAACACGTCGCACGATTGAACCAGCGACAACCAAACGTAGACACGTCGCACGACTAAGAAAGACAACAATAACATGGCCTTAAGACTAGGAGACTTCCTAGAGGAACTACAACCTAAGGACGTCGCGCAATAATTAATACTGCCTCCTTAGTAGAAAGACGAAGCTGAAGCAATATGGCTTTAATAAGTAGAGGAAGTAATAAACATTAAGGCTATTACCTTAAGAGGAGAGATCGCACAAAAGTACTAGGTAGATAGAGTGGATCTACACAGCCACCTACCCCCTTCTCTAAAACGGCTGAACACTTATGCAGTGTACATAATTGCGTAATATTACGTGAGTAGTCTTAAAGGTGAAGAGGTAATCTCTTCTTTTGCTAAAGATTTTAACGACTAGAAGGAGAGAACCTTTAATAAGATTAGTTGTGCAGCAAGAAGAGAGCTTATTGCTTTTCTTACAAAGGAAGGCTTTGTTACTACTAATTCTATAATAAAGGACACCTATGCAAAGAAACTCTTTAAACTGTTACAGCTTAACTATAAGCTACAGACCCTTCGTACGATAACTTTGCAACTGTAACCTGAACCGCTTCGCACGATCCTAACTATGTAACTTACACCATCTGTAGGTAATGTATATACATATAGAGCATAGCTGGGGCCTATCCCTATACGTGCGAGGACAGAGACACCATATGTGGAGCTACACCAGTGGCAGTAGCCTAAAACCTAAACTACTTTTGCCTAATAAACCACATCGTACGAAGAGGCTAGACACTCCTAGTCTCCTTAACAACTAGGAGATTATGCTTATATCTAGCTAGACAAGATTATTCTCTTTCAGAAGGCTTAGAGTAAAGAGAATAACTACACTGGTAGGCTGTACGACATCCTGGCAGATAAGGTAAAAGTCTTTAGAGAACTATGCTACAGGCTGGGTATACTATAGGACTAGTATGCAAATATCTTCCTAGGAATCCTTTCTAATTGTGCGAGTACCTACTACCTACATAATATTGGACCAGGACTTCTATGGGATGAATTGTACGACAGACTGAACAGGCACTTTAACACTAGTGTTAATTACAATTAGTACTGGACAGACTGGACCACTCTTACCTTTGAACGCTATAAAAGGGATAATCTAGCTGCTACATCGCATAAGGCCCTAGAAGCAATAATTAACAAGCTTACCTTAGCCTAAAGGGCTCTTAGATAAGGCTTTAGTAGTAAACTACAACTACACACTACTATTGTACGAGCATGCCGCGGCCATCCTAACCTTAAACAAGCTATGTTTAACCCTAAAAACATAGTAGAAGGCTTGCTTAGCGACTTTTGTGCATTACTCTAAGTTGCTAAAGATAGGAAGAAGTCACAGTTTCTCTAAGATAGTGAAGAGGTGTACTACACTAATTAACAATATAATAATCCTAATTGTATAGAAGGATCTGGCCCCTCTAGAGGCAGATTAACCTTTAGACTAAAAGGAAGGGGTAACTTTAGAAGTTTAAGCTCTTGCATAAAGCAGAAATGCTTTGTGTGCTATAAAGAAGGATGCTGGTCTACTAACTATCCACTAAGGGATACCTAGCGAGCTAGAAGGCAATACATGTTGTTGTACGCTAACTTCTACGAACATGAACCCTCTGCTATAGATGTATAAGTATACATTCTTAACTTTAAAGGAGAGCTAGAGGAAGAAGACTATCGCATGAAAGAGGAGGAAGATAAACAAGACTAATAGAGTAATGAAGAAGAAGCACAGAAGGCTACCTTATACCTCACTTCTACTGTATATCTTTATCGCACGACTGGGAGCGATCCTTCTATACCTGCTTACTAAGACCCAGCGCTAAGCATCGTATTGCTTAATACCCTACCTTCTGTTTGCGCATAGGACACATGCCTAGAAAGAGCCTTATTGCGCGATGCGACTCTACTACTGTGCGAAGGGGTAGGGTAAGAACTAAGCAGGTTAGCTGTCACTACTTGTTTGCACAAGAGTAGGTGCAAACAGGACCTCTACTGCATAGTGACACTGCACCTACCTCACAACCTGTTCTGATGGGGGAAGGCTAACTGTATAGATGGAGAAGGATAGGAAAGGGAAAGCGTACGATAGACATAAGCTATCGCATAAAAGAAAAGTTGCTAGTGTCTATACAGTTTATCGTACAAATAGCACTGAGTGAAATAGGGGCCTACCTACCTATAGGGACCCGCACAAGGACCCACTACTTAGGTTAGCGCTAAGAGGCAGAGACTTTATAAGGCCTTGCCTACCTATGGGGACCTGCACAAGGACCCCCTGCTTAGGTCAGCGCTAAGAGGCAGAGACTTCATAAAGCCCTTAGTGCCCCTTTGTACAATAGACAAGACGTAATTAATTAAACCTACTTCTTACCCTTTACACGATAGTATACTATCAACCCTTAAATGCTTGATTGCAGATTGAGCCAAACCAACATATAGGGCCTTATTCTAGCGCTCTAGAACCTAGAGCGCGACACGCTAGTAGAGGTAGATTACTTAGGTAGCGCTACTAGGGCCTACCTCTTTTAACGTATTAAGGGGATCTAGCACTTTATAGCCTACTACTCTATAGCCCTAACACTAGCCTAGTAGAACTACACTATTTATAATAAAAAGCTACTTATAATTATATAGGCCCTATAAGCATAGAGACTAAAACTAATAGGAGTAGTGCGCCCCTTTAAGATTCTAATAGACTATAAGAACCTTAAATACTTTATAAAGATCTAAAAATTAAGTAAGCGCTAGTACTAATAGTTAGAGTTACTCTTTACCTTTTACTTCTATCTCTACTACTACTCTAGATTCTAAATAGTTAGACTAGACGCACTAAGCTAGCGTAAGTAAAATATAGCCTAATAGATAAAGATAAACGCTCTGCTAATAGTGCCTAGAACTATCTAGACTACCCTAGTGTAGACGCGATTCTTAACAGCGCTAGTAGGGGCCTAGATCTTTACTAACACATATTTATAGGCACTTTAGGACATAGCTATAGTAAAGTTCTCTCCCTACTATATTAGGCTTAAGGTAGTACACTGTGGTAACTACACATTTCCTATAGTAGCTACTACTTTATAATAAATTAGAGACTATATAATTAGTATATATAGGTCCCTCCTATAGCGAGAAGTCCTTTAGGTCCTAGCTTAGAAACTTCTTACTACTGCTATTATACAGCGCGTATATAAGTTTCTAGTTATAGGCTACTCTAGGAAGAACTTAACGTTTAAGATTATCTACTAGGACTACTACTAGAATAATATGTCTAAAAACGTTACCTAATCTATATACAATTACCACTACGTAGGAGCGTATATAGACTAGTAAAAGTAGTAAAGTCTTCTATAGCCACTTCTAATTATAGACTAGTACTAGGCATAACTCTTAATAGATTTTATAGTAGACCTCCCCTAGGCCTCTACAGCAGCACTATAATACCTACTTATAATTACTAACAGGCTGTTAAAGTATATATAACTAGAAGCTATAATTTCTATAATAGTAAAGCACTATATAGCCCGCTTTTATAATATATAGTAGTAGTTCTATAGCTTCCCTACCTTACTAATTATAAACAGAGACTTAGACTAGCTAGGGAAGTTCTAGACTACGTTATATAAATTAACTAGAATAAAATAACTCTTCTCTATAATATACTACGCCTAGACTAATAGTAGCATAGAGAGGGTAAACTAAGAGGTACTTTTAGTCCTTTATATTATAGTTAACTTTAAATAGATAGACTAGCTAGACTACCTCTTAGCCTACTAGCTTATATTAAATAATAAAGTATTTACTGCTATAGGCCTAAGCCTAAGCTGTCTACTAAATAAATATTACGTTAATCTCTTTAAGAGAATCCCTTTACTAGTAAAGTCTAGCTACACTCCTACTAAGAGAGTAAAGCACTTTCTAGACTACTTTAAAAGAGGGATAGCTTTAGCCTAGACTACTATTACCTATAGGCAGCAGCGCACTATAAAGGCTATAAACTATATCTACTACCTTACAGAGTAATTCTAAGTTAGAGATAAAGTATAGTTCTTGCTACATAATATAAAAACTAACTAGCTAAAGAAGAAACTTAACTAGCTTAAAATTAAGTATACTATAATAGCTATACTATCTTTACTTATAGTAACACTAAACCTACCTAGTAATTTCTATAAGACTATCTACGTTAACCTCCTTAAGTAAGCGGCGGACAATCCTCTACCTAGTTAGACCTAGGCTAACGCCTAGCCAGGCCTAGCCCTAGAGCTAGAAGAAGCGGACTTAGACTTCTGTAAATAGGAAGTAGAGGAGGTCCTATGTATTAAAAACGCCTAGGGCAAATAATAATAGGCGCTAGTAAAGTAGACTAAATAGATATTACTAACTTAGATACTAGTTAAAAATATTATAGACACTATAGCTCTAAACTACTTTAAGGCCGCCTAGGGGGACTATAAGTATAATAATAGTCTTATTTAGCCTATAGGGAAGAACACATAAATATTATAAAGGAAACTATAATAGATAGCTAAAGAAGTTAGAATAGGCGCAGGTTAAGGTTAGTATAGAAAAGAGAGAGTAAAGAAGGAAGGAAGAGAGGTAAAGTAACATAAATATAAAGAGACTATAATAGTGACGCACTACTAAAGTAATAAATATATAATAATTATATTAGAAAGGGTAGAAGCGCCGTCCTATAGCCTTATAATAATAAAGTAAATAAATAAACCGCCTAATAAGGGCCCTTGCTATAAGACTGCCTTAGGGCCGCCTTTACACTATAAGAGAACCCTTACTAAAATAATAATAGGTTCTTAATAAAAGAATAACGCCTATAATACTACTACTTTACTATAGTACTATATTTCTAAGATCTCTAAGGCTTACCCTTTAACTATAAGATGTTTTAAACTAAGTAAGGTCTAGGGTATATAATAGGCTAGGGCTATACCCTAGCCTTTAGAAAGATCTTAAGAAAAGGAACTACCCTAAAGAAGTAGACCTACTAAGGAAAACTCTTCTTATAAGCGGCACACACCCCTATAGAGACTTAATACCTGGAATTCATCCTTTACATTTGGCACTTACAGTTCTATTCACTCTCTAAGGCTAGCCTATAACACGCCTTATAGATAGTAAAGTAGTTAGTATAATAGACACTATAGCGAGGATGTATATAAGTCTAAGAGACTATATTAGTAAGGGTTAGCACTAGGTTATAAACATAGTTAGCTACGATATAATTATAGGACAGCCTTAGTTAGAGTTACACAACCTAGTATATAACTAGACTAAAAGAATAATTACTCTTAGATCTAATTACTATTAATAGTTATATCTTTAGTAAAGCCTCCCTATCTAAGTAACTTATAATTAGAGTTAAGCTGCGTATACAAAACACTCCGCCTAAAAGTAAAGAAAGGAGTTTATATAGTAATTATTTTTATAGAAGTAGCTGTCTAGCTTACCTAACGCAATCTAGACTCTATTATATAGATTATACTAGAAGAATAGGTGCAATTAGAGGAAGGCAATAATATAGTAGATAATAATAAACGCTACGCGTTTATAAGCTTCTTTAAAGATTACGCCACTATTACTAAAGCTAACTTTAAGAAGTTCTACTTAAAGCTTAATAGAACGCTGTATACTAAAAATAAATTAAAGGAGCACCTACTAAAGCAGTTCTACTATATAGTAGACCTTTAGGACCCTAAGGAGGCTACAGAGCTTCTAAGACTCTAACCTAGTGTTAATTATAAGATATACCTAAAGGAGGGAAGTTAACCTACGTACTAATAATACTTTAGAGCCTCTTAGAAAGAGGCTAAGGTAATATACACCTATATCTAAACAGACCTTAGTAAAGGATACGTATATAAAAGTAAATCTCTATTTGCAGCTCTATTACTAGTAGTATAGAAACCTAGCAAGGGTATTTATATATACATTAACTATTAACGCCTCCACAGGATTATAATTAAAGACTACAACGCACTACCTAAGATTTTTAAAATAAATACATTATACTAGGTAGTTGCTAGAATCCTATTATAATATATAAGTAATAGGACTAAAGAAGTCCTTTAACTAATTACGTTCTTCTTAATAAAGATAAAGCTAATAGAGCTTAACTACCTTATCTATAATAAAGAGTTTATAGCGATCGTATAGGCGTTTAAGGAATAGACGCTAAAACTAGTAGAGACTGCTAACCTAGTAAAGGTGTTTCCTAATTTTAAGGCGTTAAAGTACTTTATAACAATAAAGCAGCTTAAGTACTAATAAGCGTAATAGGTAGAATTCCTATTAGAGTTTAATCTTGTAATAGGATATCGCCCTAGTAAGTAAGGCACTAAACCTAACGCGCTAACTTAATAATTAAACAACCTACTAACTAGATTAGATAATAAACATATCTAGCAGTAGTATTAGATCCTACTCCCCCTAGAAAGATTTAAGATAAACGTCTATCTTAGTTATAATAGAGGATTGCAACATGTAATCTACCCCGCCTAGATTATTATAGACTTAGTAGAACTAGACGTGCAAGGCTTGTCCTAAATAGTATATACACTTAGTAAGAAGCTACTTGTCTCTAATAGTTAAAATAAGAATGCTTTATCTTAGGATAGTCTTAAAGTTATTAAATATAACCTAATAGGCTAGCTGCGCACGTATAGTCTATATAATAAAATAATTCTAGCTATTATAGAAGTAATTAAGTTAGGTGTATAACATCTACTATACTACTTATACTATACACTAAAGTTGTAGTTAGATTTACAAAGCTACACTATTAAAAACAACCTAATATATATTAATAATAGAGTCTTTATGCCATATAACAACGCCTTAAGGACCTAGATTATTACTCTTTATTACAACAGCCCTATTAGCGGCTATAGCAGGAAGCACGAAACCTACTATAAACTATTTAAAAACTTTTACTAGCTAGGGTGTACTAACAACGTCGCCTAGTATATTAAGAACTACCTAACGTACACACGAGCTAAGTTAAAGCGTAAAGAAAAACACAGGCTACTATATCCTTTGCCTATCCTAGATACTTATTAGAATAGTATATTAATTAACTTTATCACGCCGCTTCCTAACTCTTACTCTAACAGGTGCGACTACTAACATATTATAGTTATTATTAATTAGTTGTCTAAGAAGAAGAAATTTATCCTACTAACAGCGCTAAACGCAGAGACATGTGTATAGGCCTTTATAAAGTATGTATAGAGAGAGGAGGGCTATCTATTTAAGGTTATTAACATCTACTCTAGTAACTTAATAGCTAATATATCTAGTAAGATATTTAAGCTGGACTTTAAGAACTAAAAGACATTTAAAGCTATTTACTTATAGCTATTACTCCTATAGAATATGGACCCTTTTATTAGACAGAGACCCACGCCCTTGGGACTAGTAGATATAAAAAAAGGGCTCTTAGTGTATTACGTTAAGGTAATTATTAATCACAAGGTTAATTATCGCGCTATAGACCTAGACACTAGCACTAAAGGACTACTAAAAGTTCTTAATTAAGTAGGAAAATTTTAACAACGTAATATAGGAAGCACACATTAACATAATAGGTTATTAAGAGTACCTCTTAGAGTATTATTAACGCCACTCTAACGCGCCCTAGTGATCTAGCATAGCGTTTCTTAAGCAACATAATAAGGCGATAGCGATTACGTGGATCCTAATAATAGATATTTATACAACTACAGCTTAAAACTAAACGTTAGCACTAGTTAATTAGATTATAATTAAAGCTGGCTAGCGTAGTAAACAGCGCTATACTTACCTACTATTACGCATAAGTAAGCTAATAGGATAGTCCTATTAGTAAGCGTCGCGTAGAGTAGCTCTAAAGTACACCGCCTAGTTGCCTTACTACGTTACTACTAATATAGCAACCTATAAGATACGTGCGTAGAAAGCGAATAGCTAGGATAATTATTTAAAGCTTCTAGGACGAAGCTTTTAGGAGGGGAGGATAGTTTTACAGAGCTAGGCGTAAGGCTAGAGTAATAAGATAAAGTTCTTACTTATTAGGCTAACTTTAGCGCGCTAGTCCTATATTAGACTTACGCCCTCACGCGCTAGATTTCTACGCGTCTACACCTAAGTATCTAGCTCCCTAACTATAGTTTTTGTTTAATATAATCAATTAACAATAAGCATCTGTGCCGCCCGCAATAATAAGTTATTAGAGGATAAATACCTTCTTAGGAGTATACCTTAATATATTATAAATTAATTATCTAGAAGAGTCTCTATAATAGGTTTTACTTATTTAGAGAAACACTCTAACTACTCTAAAGTAGAATTTTAGAACGTCTTAGACTAGAACTTTTTAAACTACTTCACTAAGAAAGTAGCGTATAACTATTTCTTTATAATATAATAAGGTATATAAATACTCTACGGTTTTAACCTACGCTTTAATAACTACGCGATAGAGGTAAAAGAGGGTAATAATTATAAAATTAAAAGTATCTACCTCATTACCCTTATACAGAACTCTAAAATAGGCTATTAATATTAATTTTACCTAGAGCCTTTTAGAGGTTTAGTTAAAAGTATAAAAAATTAAAGAAAACTTATTCTAGAATAAAACTTACTAACTAGCCTAGATAGTAAAAAAGTAGAATTAAATAAAATAGACTATAAGCCTATAAAGGTTAGCATTAGCAGGCCTAACTACTAGCTAAATTATAACTAATAAAGCCCTACTAAAGAGAAAAATAGCAAAATAAACTAAATATAATAATATATGTCTTAAGTATCTAAAGCTAAAATAAAGAAGCGTTGAAAGAATAACGTCTACTTCTATTTTAAGAAGACTAGGTACTATATGGGGTAGTGTAGTGTTATAGGTGCGTTTGCCTTAAGTAAGGAATATAAAAAAATAAATTAAGTACTTCTATCTAAAATCTATTATACAAATCCAACTACTCTAATTGTCTATTAGGTCTCTTTGTGTCTTGTCTAGTTATGTTTGTTTTTTTCTCCATTCCCTAGTTAGCTATCTTAAATAATAGCTAATTAGCCCTATATTTCTCTAACTCTCTATTATAGGCTAACCTTTACACTACATTTTCCTCCCTTTCTTCTAGGCTTAGTCCCTTAAGCCTACTACTTTACCACCCTTTTAACACCTTATTAGTAGTTACCGTCTAGACCTATAATTTCCTTAATCCTTAGCTAGCCACTTTTACTTAATTATCCTACCTACTAACTTATTATCTATTTGCTACTTATATCTCTATAATTAAAGTTATTTATTAACTTCTTTATATATTAGGCAGCCACGTACTGTTAGTCTAATTCTAGGCCTATAATTTTACCTTAGCCTCTAGCTAACTAACTATACGTAATTATCCTAACTACTAACCTAATGCCCCCTTACTACTTATATTCCTATAATTAAAACTATTTATAGGCCTTTTAGTATGTTAGATAGTAATATTGTAGTAATATTCTTTTAGAAACGCTTCTACTAAGCCGCTTAGGTGGCCTACGCTTAATCTTTAGAGTATATAACTCTAGGATTTCTTCTACTCTGTTCTTCTTCTAACCCTTACTCCTACTCTCCTTCCTCTCTTTTAGTCCTTTTAATACCTATTTAACAACTGTACTATAGTTATAGCTATAGTTAATTATACCCTAGGTAGAATAGTTGCTTCTAGTGCGAGTAGTAGAAAGGGTAGTAATAACCTAAATAAGTGTGGCCCTACGAGTAATATATAGGTAGACCTCTTTATCTACCCTTTTAAGTCTACTAAAGAGTATATTATTAAGTAGCGTATATTATTCTAAAAACCTTTTATATACTGTTACTAACCTTCCTAGTAAGGGTAAGGGCTAATTAGCGTGTAAACTATAATTTTCTATATAAACTAGCTCACCTTATCTATAGCCCAGGTATATAGAGTATTACCCTTGTTTCTATTCTTTACACTACTAGCGTCTATAAGAATAATAGCTATTTAGACCTTACTATTTAGCAATTTAATATAGTAATACTAAAGTAGAGACTATTATTAAGTTCTTTAGCTTAGGTACTAGGGAGGCTCTATTAAAGCGTAGATACTATAATACTAACATTAATATAAGTATGTAGTCTACTACCTCCTCCTCTTATCTTCCTCCTTCTTCTCTAATTAACTATTACTACACCTACTACTAAAATAAGGGTAGGAGGAGTAAGCTCTATTTTAGTAGTAAAGATAGTGTTTCCTATTTAGAAGGTAAGCTACTAAACTAAAAAGGGTGTAATGTAAAGAGGAGGTAGAGGCTAGAGGAGAAAGGGTAACCTTCTAGACCTTCTAGTACCTTTTCTCCCCTAGTACTAGTTACCTAGAATAGTAGAGACTAGAGTAATGGAGGGCAGATTAAACGTAGTTAAATAGAGCAATAAAACCTTAGGTATAGGCTTAGAATTGCTATCTAGAATAGAGAGTACACGTAGAAGGTAACTCTCCTTATATACATATAGTAGAGATTCTAGAGTATTCTACTTAGTAATTCTCTGCTATCTATAACGTTACCTATAGCGTCACCTATAACGTTACCTATAACGTTACCTAGTATCTATAGGGCTATAACGTCATTATGACGTTATTATAGAAAGTTCTAGAATATAGAAAAGGTACTCTAGGAACCTTTAAAGGTTACCTATTCCTTATGCACCCCCTTAACCTTAAATAGGTTTCTAGGGTAATTAATATTCCTTTTTAAATATTATAGGGATTAAATAATATTTCTAAGCTAGTCCCTTTAAAATAATTTAGAGGACTTTTGAGCATTATTTTCTTTTTTTTTAGGTTTTGTTTAAACCTATAGCTTTATAAAAATCTTTTAGTTTAGGCTTACTTATAGCCTTTGTAAGAATATTAGCTAGAAGAATACTAGTATTAATATAAACTAGTTTAATCTTGTTCTCTAGCACCTTCTATCTTAGGAAGTAATAGTAAATATCTATATACTTAGTTCTAGTATAGTAAATAGGGTTTTTGGCTAGATCTAAAGCAGATTAGCTATTACTTTCTATAGTGCTTAAGCAGTTAAATTTATAATACTCCTTTAAAGGTAGGAAACTAAATAGTTCCTTTATAAAAGTATTTAGGTATAAAGCCTCTTTAGTAGCTTCTTTTAAAGTTATATATTTAGCTTCCGCGCTACTTAGGGCAACAGTTTTCTATAGTTTAGATAGCTAGGATACGGCTACTCTATTACTAGAGGTATCTAGTAGAAATAGGTTGCCTATAGTAGATTTTCTAAAGTCTAAATTACCCCCTTAATCTGAATCACTAACCCCTATTAAGTCTAGGGATTTAGATTAGTTTAGAGATAAATCTAGTTTATAATCTTATGTATCTTATGTTTTAACTAGATAACTCCATAAATAGTCTAGGTATTTATAGTGTTCTAGACTAGGATTTACTATAAACCTTGCCAAATAATTTATATAAAAGGCTAGGCCTGGCCAAGATTAGATAGTTAGATAGATTAGACTACCTATCTGTTGTTAGTATAAACTAATTAATTCTAGATTAGGTTCTTCTAGATTTTTCACTAGTTTTAGCCCTATAGGTAGGGGTAGATCTTTTGCTTTATTCCCCTCCTTACTATACTTTGTAAGTATTTTCTTTGTAAAGGATTGTTGGGAAATTTTAATTGTATTTAGTTCCCTATTCCTCATAATTTCTATACCTAGGAATTCTTTTATCTCTCGTAAATTAGAGACTTCTAGGGTAGATGAAATAGTTAGTTCTTTGTATAGGCTATTAACTAGGTCTATAGTTTTGGCGAATACTAGTATATCGTCTACATGTGTAGCTAATATAATAGGCTTTTCTTAGTGAACAAAGATAGAATTTTCACTTACTAGGTTTTTAAAACCTAGTTTTACTAATATATTTGTAAGGTGAATTTGCTATTGCCTAGTAGCCTGTTTTAAGCTATATAGTGCCTTATTTAGTTTTAGAGACACTTGGTTATAGTTTCGGCTTTTAATTATAGAACTAACTAGATCTTTGTCTAGTTTTATAGGGCTATTTTCTAGGGTAAAGCTTTCTAGACCTTAAGGTCAATCTAGACAGACTTCTTCCTCTAGATAGGCGTTAGGAAAAGCCTGTTTTATATTATATGTATAAATTTCCCAGTTTAAACTAGAAAAATAGGATAATAGAAGCCTTATAAGACTAGGTTTAGAGGTAGTAGCAAAGGTTTCTTTATAATTAATTCCATACTTTTGTAGGAATCCTTCAGCTACGTATCTAGTCTTGTATTTGTTTATAGAGCCGTCTAGGTGATATTTCCTAGTTAAAACCCATCTACCCTTAATAATTGGTTTATTAGGTTTAATAACTAGGTCCTAAGTTTTATTTTATATTAGATTTTGTACCTCTAATTTCATAGCTTTTAGGTAGAATCTTTATTAGAATTAGTTAGAACTTCTTTATAGTTCTTTGGCTCTTCTGTACTAGTAACTAGTATATTTTCTTCTACTAGTTCTTTATACAGGTTTTCCCAACTTATATTAGTAGTTTTAGGAATTAGTTCTTTATTCCTATTAATAACTACTTTAGGGTTAGAGTCTTGTTAAGCCTTAGGAATATTATTTTCCTTATTAGGCTCTATTTCTCTACTAGGCTCTATAGGCTCTAGTCTATTATAGATCTCTATTACCCTTTCCTAATTATTTAGCTTATAGAAGTAGCCTTCTAGTACCTTACAATCTCTAGCATATACTATTTTATTTTTGCTAGGATTAAATAATTGGTACTAGTTAGAGTTATAACCTATAAGATAGTGGGGAGTAGCCCTAGCGTCTAGTTTCTTAATAAGACTACTAGGTCCTTTATAATAAGTTAGGGAACCCCAAATCTTTAGGTTTTCTATATTAGGTACTTTATTATACCTTTGAAAGAATAGTGCTTTATAGCCTATAGAACTATTAGGAGTTCTATTATATAGGTAGACTGCAGTTAATAGAGCTTCTCCCCATATAACTTTAGAAAGATTAGATTAGATTAATAAGGCTCTAATTTTATTTAATAGTAGCCTATTTATAATTTCTATAGCTCCATTTTGCTTAGGTGTATAGAGGCTAGAAAAACGAACTATAATACCTTTCTCTTCTAGGTATTTTGTAAGATCTTTAGATATAAATTTGTTATCTAGTTATAGGGCGTTAACCTTAGAAGAACTCTATAGTTCTACTTTAGTTATGAATTGTCTTATAGCCTCTATAATATTTTCCCTACTCTTTAGGAGAGTTACTTCTAGAAACTTTATAAAACTATCTCTAAAAGTAATAAAGTATTTCTCCTTTTTTAAAGTTTAAGGATTTATAGGTCCCCCTATATCTATATACACTAGGTCTAAGTAATTATCTACTTTGGTAGCAGGTTCTTTATTAACCTTTTTAGTTAACTTGGCCTAGATACAAATAGAACAGGAATCTAGACTAGTTCTAGAGTTATCTAGATCCTTTTTATCTAGTTTAATATCCTAAGCAGATTCTTTAAGGGCTAATAGGGCTTTATTATTAATATGCCCTAGTGTATTATTTCATAGTTGCACAGAGTTGTTATTAATAACTATTTTCTCTGTAGAATTAACCTCTTCTTCTCTAGGATTAATTTTCCTAGGAGATAAAGTATTTAGTATTTTACTAGAGGTTTTAAAGTCTGTTTTAGAACTTATAGCCTTAAAGACTGTAACATCTTCTTTATATTTTCCTTTTATAAGGATATTTCTACTAGCGGATATAACCTCACAGCCTAATCTAGTAAAATTTAGATTTAGACCTCTTTCTGTAAGTCTATTTAGGCTTATAAGGTTAACACCTAGTTCTAACACAAATAAAACCTTACTTAAGGTTACTTTCTTACTTTTTTTAGTAAATAGGAGTTCTGTTGGTTTGGCTCAATCTGCAATCAAGCATTTGAGGGTTAATAGTATACTATTGTGCAAAGGGTAAGAAGTAGGTTTAATTAATTACGTCTAGTCTATTGTACAAAGGGGCACTGAGGGCTTTTATAAAGTCTCTGCCTCTTAGCGCTAACCTAAGTAGGGGGTCCTTGTGTAGGTCCTTATAGGTAGGCAAGGCCTTATAAAGTCTCTACCTCTTAGCGCTAACCTAAGTAGTGGGTCCTTGTGCGGGTCCCTATAGGTAGGTAGGCCCCTATTTCACTTAGTGCTATTTGTACAATAAACTATATAGACACTAGTAACTTTTTTTTTATATAATAGCTTATGTCTATTGTACGCTTTCCCTTTCCTATCCTTCTTTATCTATACAGTTAGCCTTCCCCTATTAGAATAGGTTGTGAGGTAGGTGCAGTGTTACTGTGCAGTAGAGGTCCTATTTACACCTACTTTTATGTAAATAGGTAGTAATAGCTAACCTACTTAGTTCTTACCCTACCCCTTTATACGGTAGTAGAGTCGCATCGCATAATAAGGCTCTTTTTAGGCATATTTCTTATGCGTAAATAGAAGGTAGGGTGTTAAGCGATGTAATGCTTAGCGCTAGGTCTTAGTAAGTAGGTATAGAAGGATCGCTCCTAGTTGTGCGATAAAAGTATGTAGTAGAAGTAAGGTATAAGGTAGCTTTCTATACTTCTTCTTTATTACTCTATTAGTCTTATTTATTTTCCTCCTTTTTTATATAATAGTCTTCTTCCTCTAGCTCTCCTTTAAAGTTAAGGATGTATGCTTATATATCTATAGCAGAGGGTTTATGTTTATAGAAGTTAGCGTATAACAATATATATTGCCTTCTAGCTTGCTAGGTATCCCTTAGTAGATAGTTAGTAGACTAGTATCTTTCTTTATAGCATATAAAGCATTTCTACTTTATGTAAGAGCTTAAACTTCTAAAGTTACCTCTTTCTTTTAGTCTAAAGGTTAATCTGCCTCTAGAGGGACTAGATCCTTTTGTGTAATTAGGATTATTATATTATTAATTAGTGTAGTACACCTTTTTACTATCTTAGAGAAACTGTGACTTCTTTCTATCTTTAGTAACTTAGAGTAACGTATAAAGGTTGCTAAGTAAGCCTTCTACTATATTTTTAGGGTTAAATATAGCTTATTTAAGGTTAGGATAGCTACAGTATACTTATATAATAGTAGTGTGTAGTTGTAATTTACTACTAAAGCCTTGTCTAAAAGCCCTTTAGGCTAAGGTAAGCTTATTAATTATTGTTTCTAAGGCCTTGTGCGATATAGCAGCTAGATTATCCCTTTTATAGTGTTTAAAGGTAAGAGTGGTCTAGTCTCTCTAGTACTAATTATAATTGACACTAGTGTTAAAGTGCCTATTTAGTCTATTATATAATTTATCCTATAGAAGTCCTAGTCTAATGTTGTGTAGGTAGTAGGTACTCGCATAATTAGAAAGGATTCCTAGGAAGATGTTTATATACTAGTCCTATAGTATACCTAGCCTATAGCATAGTTCTCTAAAGACTTTTGCCTTGTTTGCTAGAATATTATATAGCCTACTAGTGTAGTTATTCTCTTTACTCTAAGCCTTCTAAAAGAGAATAATCTTGTCTAGCTAGATATAAGCATAATCTCCTAGTTATTAAAGAGACTAGGAGTGTCTAGCCTCTTCGTACAATATAGTTTGTTAGGCAAAAGCAGTCTAGGTTTTAGGCTGCTACTATTAGTGTGGCTCTACATATAATGTCTCTGTCCTTACACGTATAGGGATAGGCCCTAGCTATGCTCTATATATATATGCATTACCTACAGATAGTGTAGGTTATATTATTAGGATTATGCGAAGCGGTTTAGGTTGTAGTTACAGAGTTATTGTGCGAAGGGTCTGTAGCTTATAATTAAGCTATAATAGTTTAAAGAGTTTCTTTGCATAGGTGTTCTTTATTATAGAATTAGTAGCGATAAAGCCTTCTTTTATACAAAAAGTAATAAGCTCTTTTTTTACTACATAACTAATCTTATTAAAGGTTCTCTCTTTCTAGTTATTAAAATCTTTAGTAAAAGAAGAGATTACCTCTTTACCTTTAAGACTGCTTACGCGATATTGCGCAATTATATATACTATATAAGTGTTTAGCTATTTTAGAGAAGGGGGTGAGTGGCTATATAGATCTACTCTATCTACCTAGTACTTTTATGCGATCTCTCCTCTTAAGGTAATAGCCTTAATATTTGTTACTTCCTCTACTTATTAAAGCTATATTACTTTAGCTTTGTCTTTCTGCTAAAGAGGTAGTATTAATTATTGCGTGACGTCCTTAGGTTGTAGTTCCTCTAAGAAGTCTCCTAGTCTTAAAGCTATGTTATTGTTATTTTTCTTAGTCGTGCGACGTGTCTGTGTTTAGTTGTCGCTAGTTTAATTGTGCAACATGTTTGCGTTTAGTTGTTACTAGTTTGATTGTGCGACGTGTTTTTTTTTTCAGGGTTATGAATGTGCTTACTATCTCCTTTCTTTTCAATAGAATAGCTTAGACTAGATCGTGCGACTCTTTATAGATATGCGCGCTTTGTTTCTGCTTATTGTACAATCTAAAATTCGATCTCTAGTAAAGGTATTATCTCCTTTCTTTTCTATAGAATAGCTTAGACTAGATTATGCGACTTTTTACAGATATGCGCGCTTTATTTCTGCTTATTATATAATCTAAAATTCAATCTCTAGTAAAGGTAACAATATAGAGCCTACGCATCCAGCTTATAGGGCGCTCCGTCTTTAGACCTTACTAGTTTACAGTTAATTAGAATTAACTACTAATTAGTGTTAGTTTAGCTTAATCTGTAATTAAGCATTTAAGGGTTAATAGTATACTATCGTGTAAAGGGTAAGAAGTAGGTTTAATTAATTACGTCTAGTCTATCGTACAAAGGGGCACTAAGGGCTTTTATAAAGTCTCTGCCTCTTAGCGCTAACCTAAGCAGGGGGTCCTTGTGCAGGTCCTTATAGGTAGGCAAGGCCTTATAAAGTCTCTGCCTCTTAGCGCTAACCTAAGTAGTGGGTCCTTGTGCGGGTCCCTATAGGTAGGCAGGCCCCTATTTCACTCAGTGCTATTTGTACGATAAACTGTACGGACAAGTTCTATATTTCTAACCCCTTTTGCTACTATAGAGCTATAAAAATTTCCCTATTTAATAGAGATATCTATACGTTCTAAAGTAGTAAATAACTCGTTTATATAACAAGTATATATAGCGGCGCTAGAATCTAGTATAAAGTCTATTTCTTTAGACTTATATTTAGGTTTTTTAGTAGGAAGAATAGTCTCTCTATATTTTTCTTTTACAAGAGTATTATTACTACTTTTATTGTTAAACTTTTCCTTTCTAGCCTTATAGTTTTTAGGCTTTTTATTAGGGAATTTAACCTAGCAAGTAGACTCTATATGTCCCTCTTTACTACAGTAGGAATAAAGGTCTTTTTTACTATTTCGTCTAGTAGGCATAGACATTTCTATGTCTTTATCTTCTCTAGAGTTATTATTATTTACTCTAGGAAGTAGATTACTATGAGTAGCGCCTTTTATTGTAGAACTTAGTCTCCTAGATCCGTTAAGGAGCTAGCTTACTATAGAATCCAAATTTAGTCTTCTGCCTTTTTATTATTTATCCTAATAGATTAAGTAATAACTGCAATAATATACTTATAATCCCTACTATTTAGATTGTTTAGAAGTAGGGCTATAAGGAATTCTTTAGGAAGATTAATAGACTTAGCCTCTAGGTTATATATTAGCCTCTTAAAGCTATTAACGTAGCTTTCTAGATTATTTTTATGGCTAGTTAAACTAGTGTTAATAAGGCCTTTACTTAGTATAAATTTACTACTAAATGCCTTTGGCTTATAACGTTCTTTTAACTTATTCTAAAGTATATAGGGATTTGTTATAAACCTAGTTGTTGAAGTAAAACACTCACTTCCGTGATTCTTTCTGGATCTACTAATTCATATCACAGGATTCTTGCCAAGAGGCTTGTTTCTTTTGTATATAGTCTGCCCTTTCGGCATCCTTTCCTACAATCAGCTATTTATATTCTTTATAACTCTGCTCCTAAATATCCTATAATAGTTTGAGCCCTTTTTACTATAATAGTTATAAGCCTAGCGCTTAGAACGTAAGACAATTCTCCCTACCTACTTAGCAACGCTTAAATTATTATACAACACTCTATTTAGAACCTCTCTACAATACAACCCCTCTATTTCTAATTACAAAAATAATTAAAATAGTGGAAGTATAGCTCGTTAATCGCACTAGCTAGCCCTACTAGTTTGTCTAGCTTTAATTCTAAGTAAACTTAAAAGGAATCTAGAACTAAATTAACCTAGTGGCAATTAACGCTCTAGCAATTAATTACGTAAAGCTAGAACAACCTCTACTTTTATAGAAACTATTACTAATTATAGATATAGCCTCTATAGTAAGTATTTAATTATACAAAGCAGAGCTTACTAAGTATAAAATAGATTAGAAAAGCTTTTCTTTATAAATAGCAGAATATAGAGTAGTAGTTTTACACTAGTAAGTAGACTATACTAAGATATAGAATCTCTAGACTTAGGTAAACGCTATAGTATCGCCTAATCTACTTACTCCTGCCATAATTACTCTAGTTAATACACGCTATACTACGCTTTAGTCCCTAATTTAACTTTTAAAGGAAGATCTCGCACTAAGTAAAGGAGCTATATAGAATAATGTTTAAGCTTTATACTGCGCTTATCTTAAGAAAGCTAAGTAGGTAAGATAAAGTCCTAAGACCTAGTTTAAAGAGTGGCAGCTCCTTTATTAAAAAGTAAAGACCTACTTAATTAGCGAAATTAGTGGACCGCTTACTACCTAAGATTTCCTAGATATAATTACTGCGCGTATAGCACTAGATTAGGCCTAATTAATAAACTAACAGCTAATCTAGGATAAGACGCTAGAACAGAATTAGATTACGCTAGACAATCTAGGGAAGGTATTTTTAGCGCTTATTTAGGAACATTTAATCTAATCTAGTTCTAATAAAATAAGTGGGGTATTCGCCACTTTTAATAGATTATTAAGACAATCTATTAACTCTAATAGTTCTAGTTTGTTTAATTAGATAAAGAAACAACCAAACTGTCCCTATAAGCCCTATACTTATAGGTGGAAACTAATAGAGTGCCGAAGACTTTAAACCGCGATAGCTAGATTACCCTAGAATAGAACATTGTTATTTAATCTTACTAATAAAGAAAAATTAAAGATTCTTAATTAACCTAAGTAGCCTAAGTGGTTGAACCTTTATAATGCGATTACGAAGGTAGGATAGAATAAGAAATAATCCTCCACTAGGACTATTAAGTATCCTAGTAGTATTACTACTACTCTACTAAACCTATTTAATCTGCCTACAGATAATAGAGCATTAGGTGTCTACTCTACTCTATATTCTAACGCTTATCCTCTATTAGAATGTATAATACTAGACAGTGCTGTAGTAGTTTACCTAGTTAATAATCGCAAAAAACTTATTCCTAGGACGTCTTAATTATTAAACAAGAGTGTAGAGGTAGGTATATAACGCCTCCTAATTTTAGAAATTAGTAATAGACTGATTAAGAACGCTTTACATAGGAAAAATAGGAGATTTATAAAAGATCTACTACTCTAAGGAGTAAGAGTAGTAGAAGGCTTTTATATAAATATTATATTAGAAGCTCTTTTAAAGAAAGTAAAGATTTAGTACTTTAGTTTAGATTACACTCTTAGGATTAGAAGCCTAGAATAAAGTGTTATCTTAGTAGACCTAAGATACAAGTATAACCTTACTTTTCTATAATATAAGCTAATCTGCTTTTATTTAATTATTATAAGTGTGACTACTAAAGGATTATTCTAGGTTAATATTAAGAGATTAGATTCTAAGGACCTCTAGCACCTTTAAGTAGGGTATATAGGAGGTAGAGCCCTATAAGCTCTAGTAACTACAGCCTAAGGTGTAAAGATTACTAGAATGTTAAGAAAGAATTATAAGCACTATGTTACTATACACGTAACCTAGGTAATTTCTAGAAGACCTAGAGAATAATTACTTAGGCTATTTCACTTATTATCCTACAATCTATTTAATATGCCTACTCCTTAAAATAGAGAAAACTAGGTTTTACTAATTAAAGAAGATTTTAGTAAGAAACTTTACATTTTTAATCTTAAAACAAAGACGCTTTCTAAGATAATAAGAGTGTAGCAGAATTTCTTAGCTTTTATTAATATAAAATATAAGCTTTAAATCACAAAAATCTAGTAGAATAATAATACAGTAACACTTCTATAGAGAGGGAAATCCTAGTACAAATTTTGGGCTAATTAGAAAAGGATAATAATTAGTAGACTACTGCCCTATACGTATAAGCCTAATAGCGCTATAGAAAGAGTAGGCTAGGAGCTTATAATAAAAATAATTAAAATGCAAATAAGTGTAAATCTACTATTAAATCTCTAGCCTAAGATTATATAAGCGGCATACTAGCTCTAAGGAATAATTCCTAGCCTAGTATTAGGCTATTAATCACCTAATAAAATATTAAATGCTTAGTTTAGATAAAAATTTTGTTATTTTAAACTAGTAAAAATATAATATAGGATAGCTAATCTTTGTCTAAACTAGAGTGCTGTCTACGCCTATAGCTACTAAGCTTACTTTTTAGATTAGGAGCGTGCAGCTAGGCGAGATAGAAAAGGATTTAAAGTAAATCCTAGGGGCTATATTAAATATCTAGTAGGCTATAAAGCTTCTAATATCTACTAAATATAGATTCCTTAGCTTAATTAGGTAATTACTACACGAAATATAAGGTTTAATAAGTCCTTATTCTATAAAGAATTAGAGGAACAATCTATTCTAAAGATAGAAGCGTTAAAAATAGTAGAAAGCCTCTAAAAAGGAGAGCTAAACAATCTAGGAGAAGCGTATAAAAACGCGCTTAATATTCTTTCTAAAACAAATAAGTATACATGAACTACTACTAGACCTATAGGTAACCTTTAGGTAATTAAAAGCAAAGCAGGCCAGCTAAGTAATTAGAAACCTAAGGTACCTACTACTACGTAAGCTGTAGGCTTAGCTAGCTAGTAGCTAAGAATTCACTTAAGTAGGAAAAGAAGCATAGGACTTATAACCCCTAATTAGACACTAGAGCTAGGTGATCTTAGGAGTAATCTGTTAAGTAATTAAAAGATATCTAGCAGCTACTAGAACACTACTAGGAGAGCTAGCCTACTAGAATTTAGGGATTTAATACCCTATTTATTAGTAGAAACTAATTAGGTTGCTAATTAACCTAGCGCAGATAACTTAATTACGCTAGACAAAGTAGATAACCTATAAGTGCGCTAAAGGCAAAGGCAGATCTATTTAGAAGTAAGTAAAATAAGTAGGCGAAATTATAGTAAAGCACTAGAAATTAACTAACTAATAAATTGCTATCTACTTTTGCGAAGATTAAGGAAGCAAAATAATTAGGACAATTAGCTAGAAGGTAGGTAGAAGCTAGGTGCTTATACACTAATTGCTAATTATCTTTAAAGTAATTTTAATATAATATTAGAGCACACGTTTATACTAGGAATAGTAAAGGCCTAGTTTAAGTAAGAAGAATATATTATACTAAATATAATAGTATTCGCTTCTATACTTAGAAAGGCGCCTAGAGCGTCTTATATAGCTTAGACTTATAGAGACAAGCTTACACTAGAGCTAACTCTATAGAAACACCTTTACAATTATCTATATAGGAAGCTATTCCTCCTTACTGCTTATAAGGAGATCTCAACTTTATAAGATAAAGGTACCTAGATAGAGATTAAATAATTAGAGGTGTTAGAGCGACTACTCCCTTTAAAGTAGGTCTTTACCTATAAGTTTAATTAAAATAAATACTTTAAAAAGTGTAAAGCTTAAATTGTTATAAGAGGAGATCTTTAAAAAAAGAATACTTGGTACTCTACCTATACAACTACCCTAGTAGTAAGATCTTTTTAATTAGCTGTAGCTCTAGTAGTAGAATTTAATCTAGAAATCTTATAATTTAATATAGTAGGAGCGTTTCTAAATGCTCTTATTATAGTCGCTAATTTAGTAACTTATAAATTACCTAATAGTTTTAAAAAGCTAGGAAAGTGTGTAAGATTAAATTAAGCTTTATATAGCTTAAGAGATTTACTACTTCTTTAGTATAAAGAATTTGTGGGATTACTATAATCTTATAGACTCTTAGCTTCGCTAGAAGAGCTATGCCTTTTCTTTAATAGTGATTAAAGTATTATTATTCTATTTTATATTAACAATATTCGTCTTCTCTATTACAAGAGTAAAGAGAAAGAAGCCCTAGATTTTTAGAAAAAGATCGCGAACAAATATAAGATTAAATGAAAAGGACTAGTAGAGTGGTTCCTAGGTGTTTAAGTAATTAGGGATAGAGAAGCAAGATTAATTTCTTTAGTCTATAATACCTATATTAATAAGATTATAAAAAAGTTTAATTTTTTAAACTCTAAGAGCTTCCCTCTCACACCTCTATTAGTAGAAGATCTTGTTTTAAGCATAGGAGAAGCTACTCCTTAACAAATAAAGCTCTTTTAAGAAGAGGTAGGATTAGCTCTCTACACAGTAATTATACTACGCCTAGATATAGCCTTTGCAGTGTTAAAGCTATTACACTTTCTAACAAATCTAAGTAAAGAACACTTTGCTGCTATTAATTATGTAATCCTTTACCTCTATTAAACTAGATAGTAGGCTATAGTCTTTAGTAGCTACAATAGACCTAATCTACTAATATGTGGAGATGCCTTTTTTACTAATAATCTAATATTACGGCGATCTTCCTATGAATATATTATCCTATTATTTAGAGGAGCTATCCTATAGAAAGTAGCTTAATAGAACATAATTACTACTTTAATAATAGAAGCAGAGCTTCTAGCGCTTAAATATATAAGTAAAGAAGCTATAGTAATTAAGAGATTCTTTACTAAGCTTACTCTAGATCTAGGACCTTTATAGAAGGTCTATTAGGACAATCTTTAAACTATTTGTTTAGTAATTAGAAAGAACGAAAGAATCACTACTTAACTACGCTATATAGATATTTAGAATATGTGGTTATAGTAAGAGTATACAAAAGGATTGTTTTAAGTAGAATATTTTCTAACTAGTAAAATGCTAGCAGATAGCCTCACAAAGGCTTTTACTTATTAGTAGTTTAATAGATTTAAAAGGCTATTAAATCTGTAAGATATAAGCACAATAATTACAGAATAAGAATAGGTAAGTAGAGAATTAATCTATTAACTACCTAGAATTATTAATTTAGAGCTAGGAAACAAGAAAAGAAAAAGAAAAAAAAAAAAGACTAAAGGGAGAATAAGAATTAGAGGAAGAGGAGATTAAAGAGTTTATCTATAAGCTTATAGACCCTTTTCCTCCTAGGCTTAATTGTAGGGGTGTAAGAATCTCCCCTACAATTAGTAGTAGGAGATTCTCTCTATCCTCTTTCTCTCCTCCTCTTTATAGTAGGTGATTCCTTACCCTATCCACCTCCTTTACCTCTCCTTTAATTAGTAATAGGTAATTCCTTACCCTAGCCTCCCCTTTTTTAATTAGTAGGAGGAGAAGCACTTACCTAGCCTCTACCCTACTTTAGAGCTAATAGGCTACTTATCTAGCTATTTTAATTAGTATATTAGCTGTGACCGCGCTGCTCCTTAATAGGTAGGGTAGGAGGGTAATTACCCTATTCTCTACTAAGAATTAGCTAGAAAGGAGGGAGTAGGATAGTAGCTATATACTAAGCTTACTCCTTCTAACTGCTAGTAGAAAGAGAAGCTTATAAGGTGTTAAATCCAAGAGGGTAGCTAGTCCTAAAGGGTTAAGGTTGGTTCTTAGGCAGGAGTACTTACAGAAGGTAGAAGGTCTTATTAATACGATAGTATTTTATAAAGTGTAATAAGTTAATAATTTAGTCTACTAGAATCTAAACAATAGATTAATAAATAGATTAAACATAAGTATAGAAAGTCTATCCTTACGTTCCTATATACTAAGCAAAGTCTACTTTATAGGGAGCGCTCTATAGAGAGCGCTCTGTGTAAAACAGTTATATATGTTATACTTTGCACAGAGTAATTAAGCGCTCTATAGAGAGTAGTTATATAACTCCTTTGTTTAAGGCGTAGCTAGTATTAAGTCCCCGCTTAATCCTTACTACGCGCCTACTAGATACAAAACTAGCTTCTTACTATTATATAGATTTTAGATCCTAATATTATCCCCTCTCTTTTACAGATTCGTCCTAAATTACATACTTAGACCTTAGCTATTATTATGTAAGCTATTCTACTAACCTTACTTATTATAAGTACGTCTGTTAGTATTATGCCTAGCGACTCTACTACTTAAAAACATTAATTATATCGCAAGATCTAAGAAGCTAATATTATTATAGAGAACCCTTACATTAATTGCAGTTTTAAAGGTTCTGTTTACTACGTTATACTAGGTTTAGGTTTAAAGTGTTCTAAATATATTCGCTTACGTTATCTATGTGTAAATATAAGCTAGTTATTGCTGGATAAGACTTGTAAGGAGTATAAGAAGAAAATTAAAGAGAATAAAAAGGCGTTGTCTCTCCTAATAGTGTAGTTATTACAAAATAAGAAGATACTAGCTTAGGCTAAAGAGTGTACTTATAAGAAGATATTATATCTAGCTGCGGAAATAACTGCAGATAGTAAGGACGTAAACGCGGATACTATTAATTGTCCTACTGCTATAGCGACTGTTAGTTACTCTGTAGTAATGTAGTTAACGCTTAATATAGTAGATGCTATAGCGTTAGTACCGCAATCCTCCTAGGTATGTTTGTGTTTCTAGTGGAATTCCTTAATCTTTTGCTAACAGTTTCTTAGATTGTTTTTTAGTTCCTAGGTGTTTTCGCTATGTGGGTAACCTTTCTATTTAATAAAGTACGCGTTGCTATACTAATTATATTCTAGAATTCTTTTAACCTTAAATTTATTTTCTTCCTTAGTCTAGTAGTAGAAGGTGGTTTTAACTAGTGTATTAGGGTCTGCTGGTTCTAGTAGTAATACGTGAAATACTAGGTGTATCTTTGCATCTGGCGGTAGTTCTAACTTGTAGTTTACTAGTAATATTTTCTTAGAAATATAAAATAGTCTAACCTTAATATAATCTAGTTTCTTGTGTTTCTTCTTTTAAGTTTAAAGGTTCTTCGTAAGCAGATATGCTTTATCCCCCTTTTTTAGCTAAGGTGCTATTTTTTGTTTTTAGTTTTAATATAAAATTAATTGCTATAAGCTTTCTTAAGATTCTTTTAGAGTTGTTAGTGTATTTTCTTTATATTTTCTACTATATCTATAGCTTCTTTTACTTTAATTGTCGTAGGAAATTATTAATTAAAGAGATATAGGTGTCTTCTATAGTTTACATAGAACAGTGTATGTCCTAATACTACTAATACTTTATTATTATAGGCTAACTGTGCTATAGGTAGTAATAAAACCTAGTTATTCTTCTAACTGTTGCAGTAGATGCGTAGGTACGTTTCTATAGTTTGGTTTGTACGTTCTATCTGTCTGTCTGTTTGTAGATAGTAAGCTGTTAATAGTTTTCGTTTCGTTCTAAGCAGTGCTATAAGCGTTGTCTAATAATTTAACGTAAAGAGCTTGTCTCTATTGCTAATAATTATTTTTGGGATTCTATAGTGTCTAACTAGTTAGTCTAGGATAAGAAAAGCAAGTTCTTTTGCCGTTATTCTTTTAAGGCATAGAATGAGCTTAATATACTTAGTTAGTTGGCAGACTATTACTAGTATGCTATCGTATTTAATTCCTGTTGTTAAATCCTTAGAGTTTAGAATTCCTATAACAAAATCTATAGCAATATCTTCCTATGGTGCTATTAGTATTCTAATTGCTTACATCTCTCTATATTTAAGATGTATACTGTGTTTATTTCTTTAGTATTTTACACATTTATAGATGTAAGTTATTACAGCTTCCTTAATTCCTTTAAAGGTGTAATTCCTTTAGATAAGTTCTATTATCTTTGTAATACCTAGGTGTCCGTACATAGGGTTATTGTGGTATTGTTAGATAATCTTAGTTTATAGATGTTCTAGAACTTCTTAGTTAATTACTAAAAGTTAATTTAGTTCCGCTATTAGTTCTAGAGATCTATCTTTAGCTTTGCAAAGAATTGTAGAGAAAGTTTTTACTTTTTCTCCTGCTAGATTACTTTGTTAGCTAAGAGCGTCTGCTCTACCATTCTCTTTTCTAGCTATATAGATAATTTTAAACTTGTACTACCCTGTGGTTTACAACTATCTTTGTTATTATAGCGTAAGTTCTTTTATTATTATAAACCTTAGAAGGTTCTTATAATCTATATAGATTTCTAGCGTTAAGTAACTAAGTGCGTAAATACTCTAGTGCTTTAAGGCTTTAACAATAGCGTAGAGTTCTTTATTGTGTATATTATATTGTATTTCGGCGTTATTAAATTTGCATAAGTAATAGGCAATTAGGTGCTATTTACTATTATGTTCTTATTTAGCGTAGGCGCCTAGCGTAAGATCGCTAGCGTCTGTTTTAAAGCGCAGTAGTTTATCGCTTCTAAAATAAATAAGGATAGGTTCTATAATACATACTGTCTTAAGGAGTTAGAATAACATTCTACACTTATCTATCTATTTAAAGGGTACATCCTTCTTTATAAAATTTATTAAAGGTATTGTGACCTTTACGTAATCTTGGATGAATTATTAGTTAAATCTATAGAATCCTAAGAATTCTTAAATATTCTTAGCTATCTTTAGTATTAGCTAGTTCTTAATGTATTTAACTTTACTTAGTACTATCTTAATTCCTTCTATAGTAATAATGTGTCCTAGGAATTCAAGTTATTTAACGTTAAACTTACATTTCTTAAGTTTAATACGAAGGCATGCTTTGTCTAGTGCTTTTAGTACTGTCTGTATATACTTAGTGTAGTCCAATTTGTTTTTAGAAAAGACGAGGATATCGTCTATATACGCAATAACAAATATGTCTAGATATTTGTAGAGTATATTATTAATAAGTGCTATAAAAGCTGCTAGTGCATTTGTAAGTCTAAAAGGCATAACCTTATATTTAAATAGTCTATAGCGTAATTAAAACGCTGTTTTCTATTCTTTACCTTTCTTAATTTATATAAGGTAGTAACCGTCTCTTAGATCTATTATTATGAATATCTTGGCTTAAGATAGTTAATCTCGTAACTCTATAATATTTAGTAGTAGATATTAGTTCTTTATTATTATATTATTAAGTTATTAGTAGTTAACGTATAGTCTATCTAATCTATCCTTTTTCTTAATAAATATGAAAGGGCTTACTGCTAGTAACTTTAATAGTTATATATATCCTTTCTTAAGGTTTGTCTTAATAAAATCACGTTCTTTAAGGAGTTCTTCTCCTATCTTACTATATAGTGGTCTAAAGGGTAGTGTCTTTCCTTTTTCTAGGTCTATTATAAGATCCTAGGGTTAATGTTTAGGTAGGTTTGCTTTTCCTTTCTTTTCTATAAATATGTGTGTCTATTTCCTGTACTCTTTTAGTAAGGTAAGGGGTGTGCTATTGTCCTCCTTCTTACGCTTCTTAATCTAGTAGTTCCTGCTAGCGTCTACTAAGGTATACTTCTGTTTTTTAACTATCTGTTATAGTATTATATTATTAATAACTCCCTTATCTACTATTATTTTTAGTTAATGCGTAGGCTTTGCTTATAATACATAATTACAGCGTTTAAACAATATTTTCTTTATACCCTAGTTAATCTATAGGTTGTGTATTATTAACTAAGGTAATCCTAAAACTAACTTATACTTAGATCCTAGTAAGACATCTAAGGTAAGTTTCTCTCTATGTCTTTAGACTATTATTGTGGTAGTGACCTCCTAGTATATTTAAGGTGTCTTAGGCATTAGGGATCTATTTGCGACATAGATAATATAGAGTACTTCTTTCTCTAATATTATAAGTCCTGCTTGTTTTACTGTCTAATAAGATATAAAGTTCTTTTCTACTCTTAAGTCTATAAGAGCTTAAGCCTATATTCCTTTAAGCTATACTAGTAGCTTAACTAATACTGTGCTTACTGTGGTATTTAATTTAATAAAGGTGTTTTCTTATCTAAGTTTAGGCCTAAAAAAGACATCTGTTTATATAGGTTGTAGTTAAGTTCTAGTGCCTAGTATGCGTTTCTAAGTATCCGCTTCTATTATTATTCTTAAGTATATAGCTTATATAGATTATCTTTTTCTTCTTCCTGTAAGGATGTTCTTCTGTTTTTCCTCCTATAGTCTTTACTATTCCTATGTACTAGTTAAATTAGTAGCTCTATTATTACTTCTTACGTAGGGTAGTTTGCAAAGCTGTCTAAATGTTTAGCTATATAGTAGTATTTATAGTCTTGGTTTAGACACGTGTACTAGTACAGTTATATATAGTCTTTATTAATAAGTATGTTACAGTATTTATTACCCTTTAGTGTAAGGTAAGGAAAGTATTTTACTTATTATTTATTCTAGAAGTGTTTATTGTAAGCTACAATAGGGTAGTCTGTTTATATCTATCTATAGCGCAGTTTCCTTTTAGGTTATTTCTTATTCTCCTCTTTCTCTATCTTGTGTTATGTGTATATTAGTTCTTCGCAATGGGTCTATATATAGAATTAGTGTGTAGGATTTTAGTAGTCTAGGTAGTACTTTAGTACGTAGTCTAACTTCTTATTTTTATAGGGTTACATTCCTTTTAGTGCCTAGTAGGGTTCTATGTAGTCCTAAATATTTAGTTTATACTTAGGTGATATAGGGTTGTCTTCTTCCTACCTACTTTATAGGTAAGAAGTAGGAGATCTTAGTATCTCTTCTCTATTTTCTACGTTGTAGTATATGTTGGAGTTGTCTTCTGGATCTTTATATAGTTATAAGTTAGGTAAATCTAATTACTTACTTTACTCTAGTATAACGCGTTAGTAACTAAATAGCGTTATAATAACTTCCTATTCCTTATTAGGTTCTTAGTCCTTAATAGTTAGTACATTTAACTTAGTTTAATAGACTTTGTTCTTTAATCTATAGTTCCTGGCTATGTGGCCTAGTTTACTACATATAAAGCATTTACGGGTCTTAGTTATTAGTTATTAACTTCTATTAGAGACGCGTTTATTAGGCTACTTAAGGCCTATCCTTCCTTCTTTTCCTTTGCCTAAGTAGTTAAACTAGACATCTTCTATTAGTTTATATCTCTAGTAGTTCCTTAGCTGTTGCTTTTAGATAATTCTAATAGGGTTCTTATAAACTATTTTTGCTAGTTATCTAAAGCTTATCGCCCTAGGGTTTTAGTAGAGCTCCTGTTATAGTAAAAACTATTCTCTATTAATTCTAATAGTTTCTTTGTATAGTCCCTTAAGGTTAGTAATTTATGCACTACTACGTAAGAGTTCTTCACGTAGTTTCTATTTAAGTCCTTATTTGTATATATCCTAAAGAGATTCATTGTCCTAGTTAAGTTGCACAGCGTATCTACAAAACTTAGCTATATACTTAGCTGCTAATTGTTTCTAAGTTATAGTCTAAATCTTTACTTTTATAATAGAGTTCTTATTAGTAATCCTAAAGAGTTATTTAAGGTATTTTTTAAAGTTGTTATAATTTTTAATAATGTTAACTGTATTAGCGTGTTTATTTACGTAATTATTATTATTATTATTGTGGTCTATTCCTAGGTACTTTTTAAAGTAAAGATAGATCTATAATCCTATATCTCCTCGCATGTATATTACTGCGAAGATAACCTTTTTCTTATCTTTAAGAAGTTTATTTAAGTTAAAGAAGTAGAGGTCTAACTAGAGAATCTAGACATTAGTTTAAGATTATTTACTAAAGTAGAGATTAGGTTTATGCGCTTTACTACTATTCTTTATAGAAGTAATCTTAGCGGCATCTAAAGCTATAGAAAAGGTAGGAGTTTATAAAGTACTTATATTAAGGGTGTTTAAGATGTTAAATCTAAAAGGGTAGCTAGTCCTAAAGGGTTAAGGTTAGTTCTTAGGCAGGAGTACTTATAGAAGGTGGAAGGTCTTATTAATATAATAGTATCTTATAAAGTGTAACAAGTTAATAATTTAGTCTACTAGAATCTAAACAATAGATTAATAAATAGATTAAACATAAGTATAGAGAGTCTATCCTTACGTTCCTATATACTAAGTAAAGTCCGCTCTATAGGGAGCGCTTTGTAGAGAGCGCTCTATGTAGAGCGGTTATATATATTATGCTCTACACAGAGTAATTAAGCGCTCTGTAGAGAGTAGTCACATAACTCCTTTGTTTAAGGCGTAGCTGGCATTAAGTCCCCGCTTAATCCTTGCTACGCGCCTACTAGGTACAAAACTGGCTTCTCGCCATAATGTGGATTTTAGATCCTAACATAAGGCTATTTTAACCCTTTTACGTAATTTAGTAATTAGCCTTTCCTGCAAAAAGTATTAGCTAAACCTAGAATAAATTTTAAAATAAAAGCTTATATTAGCACTCTCTAATAGTTAATAGCTAATAAAATCTATAGCTAGAGTCTAAATATGCGGCTAGCTATAGAAATAATTAGCAAAATTAGCTAAAGTAATAGGATAATCTTATATATAGCAGTGTAAAAGTAGGTAAAGTAGGTATAACAGCGCCTACCTAAGCTTAAAGCGTTATTATAGTAGTGTCTATTACTTTTTCTTACTAGAGCTCCCTTTAAGCAGCCTAAGTAGCTTACTTATCTAAAAGCACTAAGCGATCGCTAGGGGCCTAGAGCTAGGGCAGAAGGAGCTAGTAGAGTAAGAGGAGTAGAAGAATCTTAGTAAGAGGATTAGGAGCATTATTTAATAGCTTTTACAGCCTTTACTATACGTGCTTTAGCTAGATTATTAGATATCTAAAAGAGTTAGTAAAGCTCTAAATAACAGAAAGAGCGTAAGGTAATAATTAGAAGAAAACAACCTACTATAAAGTAGTAGGATTTAAGGGCTTAAACCAGTAGGCTTAAATTAGATAGGAGGTTAAAGCGTTAAAAGTAAAGAATTAAAGAGAGAAGATTAAGCGCTAGCAAAAGGCTTATATACTCTACTACCTATTTAATTATTAAGCGCTAAATATGCTCCTTCCTTACTACTTATTTCTCTTACTACTACTCCTTCCTAATTAAAACGCGCCTGCCTATTGTACTTACTGGCTAGTAAGAGCGGGGAAATTATCCTATAGTTAATAGGAAGTAAGTGAAAAGAGCAGTAGAATAAAAGCGTTTACGCTCTAGGCCTTTGTGCCACGCTTATAAGCTCCTAACCTACTAGAAAAAGAGATTCTAGATACGATTCACAATAGGATTTGTAATTTAAAAGATAAATAGTGATTGTTTTACTATTATAATAAGTGGGGGTTAATAGAATTGCTGTTCTTAAGATAAGGAGATTTAGAAGAATAATTCTTAATAGTTTTTTAATCTTTAAACAGCCTTTAGATGGTTTTTTAAAGATCTTTAGGAAGGATTTAGACAATTACAGATTACTTCTTAGAATAGGTAATCCGCTTTAAGCGATCACCTAGGGGGTGTGTTAAAGTAAAACACTTACTTCTGTAATTCTTTCTGGATCCACTAATTTATATCACAGGATTCTTGCTAAGAGGCTTATTTCTTTTGTATATAGTCTGCCCTTTCGGCATCCTTTCCTACAATTAGCTATTTGTATTCTTTACAACTCTGCTCCTAAATATCCTGTGATAGTTTAAGCCCTTTTTACCACAACAAGAGTACTTAAACAGCCTCTACTCCTCTATTAGATAAAGAGCTAGTTATACTTATTAACTCTCTAAACTCTATTCTATTCTAATTATAGCACGAACCTAAGAGGTAAGAGATATTATAGTTAGATTTATATTTTGTTAAAATAAAGTATATTTAAAGCCCTAGCTTTAGCTCTCTAGAAAGGAAAAAAAGCCTAATAACTAATTATGTAGGAGTAGATTAGGAAAAGTCTTTATAAGGATATAATAAAAATACGTTTTAATAGAAAAGTAGAGTTAGGACTACCCTTAAAAACCTACTATTCTATTAGAAGTAATAATAAAGAAGTTACGCCCTAGCCTATACTAGATTATATAAGGGAACGTTGCACAGAATACCTAATATAGTATTAGAGAGGTGTAAGATAGATATTAGAAAGAAACTAATAAAGTTAACCTTTAAAGTTAAACTAAACTAGAAGATCTTAATAGAGCTAGCTTTAGGTATACTATATATAGTTATTACCTAAAGTGCTTTTACTAGCACACTCTAGATAATAAGGGCTAGGTGCTAAAAGAAAGGATAAAGATTATACTAAAGAACCTTCTAATTAACTTATAGACCCTACTACTAAAGCCGCTAAAGCCACTATAGTATTAAGAGGTTAAAGAGGGGAAGGAGTATAGCGATTCTAGCTTAAAAGTTAAGAATAACCTTATAAGAACTAGAAAGATAGAGTAGAGGAAAGAACTCTAATAGGCTATTATACTACTTATATAGAGAAGAGCTAATTTACTAAAGGTAGTTATTTTAAAGAGAGTAGAAGTATTAGATTTTTATATAAACTAGAATGTATTTACCTTAGAGTCTAATATTATATTAAACTAGCCTAATTCTTTCCTAATATAGAGTTAGGAAAGCTAACTATAGGTAGTTAGTAAAAGAGAGAGAGAAAGGCTAGGAAAAGTAAAGTATTTAATAGGGTTTTAGAGAAATTAACATAGAAAAATAAAAGAAATAGGTAGATAGTATAAAAAAAAAATAGACAGCACCTAGTTACTATAGAGTACTCATTATTATCCTCTTTATTATTAATAGCTATATTATTTCTATACTAGCGGCTAGACTAATAACTTTTTAAGGGTTAGGGCTCTATAGAGCTAGAGGCCCTAGTTACTTTAAATTAAAGAACAGATCTAGTATAATTTTAGGTAGCCTAATTAACAGATCGCTAATAAGGCAAGAGAGAACTAGAATAAGAATATAAGGAATAAGTAAACTAAAAGGATAGCTAAGGCTAAAGAGGAGTATTCTCCTTAGTGGGAGAATTTAGGCGTATAGCTAATCTAGGACTAGATAATTTATAATTAGAGCTAGAATAAGAACCTCCTTAAGCTAGAGAACTAAAATTCTAATATAATAAAGCACTACTAGAAGGAGACTAAAGGAAACCTCTAAAAGACCTTTAGGAATAATTATAAAGGACTACTAAAGATAGAGGACTATAGTTTATAGTAATAGTGTATTAGGGTTCTATAGGCTTACTAAGAATAGGAGCATTAAGGGTAGAAATAGCTTTAGAAGTGTAACTAGAAGAAGCCTAAAAGTAAGTTATACTAATAGGAAAAATATTAGTAGCTAAAATAATATTATCTATAAAAGGTCTAGTACTAGACTTAGCTAGCTTACCTAAAAGAAAAGAGATATTAACTTAAGTAATAAGAAATTAGGTCTTAAACTTATAATAATAAAAGTAGAAAGTATAGTTACTATTTATCTAGCACTTATTATACCTTCTCTAGTTTAGTAGCCTACCTCTAAAACAGAAAACACTATATTTACTACTAAAATAGAGCTTACTCCTTCTATTCTTATTCTAGTAGTAGGTGTATATTAGGATCTAGCCGCACGTAAGCAGCGGGGCATAAGCTTATTATACTTCTAGACTACTAGTCTACTAGATTCAGCTAACTAAGTAGTTAAATAATAAGTTATAGGTTCTAGAGGTTCTAAGGACCGCATAGGCCTCGCCTGTATAAAAACTCTAGGACATATAGGACTTGCCCGTATAGGAGTCTAGGATATATGGGACTCTAGGATATATAGGACTCTAGGACATATAGGATTCTAGGACGTGTAGCATTACTTAGTATATAGGAACGTAAGAATAAGCTTCTTATACTTATATTTAATCTGTTTATTAATCTATTATTTAGATTCTAGTAGACTATATTATTAACTTATTACCCTTTGCAAGATACTATAATATTAATAAGACTTTCTACCTCTATAAGTACTCCTACCTAAAAACTAACCTTATCCCTTTAGGACTAGCTACCCTCTTAGATTTAACATTTTAAACACCCTTAATATAAGTACTTTACAAACTCCTATCTCTTCTATAGTTTTAGGTGCCGCTAAGATTACTCTTATAAAGGATAGTAGTAAGGCGTATAAACCTAATCTCTACTTTAGTAAATAATCTTAAACTAACGTCTAGATTCTCTAGTTAGATCTCTACTTCTTTAACTTAAATAAATCTCTTAAAAATAAGAAAAAAGTTATCTTTATAGTAATATATATGCGAGGAGATATAGGATTATAGATCTATCTCTACCTTAAAAAGTACCTAGGAATAGACTATAATAACAATAACAATAATTATCTAAACGAGTACGCTAATGCAGTTAACGTTATTAAAAATTATAATAACTTTAAAAAGTGCTGTAAACCACTCTTTAGGATTGCTAATAAGGGCTCTATTATAAAAGCAAAGATTTAGACTATAACTTAGAAATAATTAGTAGCTAAGTATATAGCTAAGTTTTATAGATACGCTATACAGCTTAACTAGAACGATAAATCTCTTTAGGACATGTATAAATAAGGACTTAAACAGAAACTATATAAAGAACTCTTATATAGTAGTGCGTAAATTACTAACCTTAAGAAACTATATAAAGAAACTATTAGAATTAATAGAAAATAGTTTTTACTGCAATAAGAGCTCTACTAAAACCCTAGAGTAATAAGCTTTAGATAACTAGCAAAAGTAGTTTAGAAGAACCTTATTAGAATTGTCTAAAAGCAATAACTAAAGAACTACTAGAGATACGAACTAATAGAAGATGTCTAGTTTAACTACATAGGCAAAGGAAAAAGAGGAAGGATATGCCCTAAGTAGCGTAATAAACGCGTCTCTAATAGAAGTTAATAACTAATAACTAAGACCTATAAATACTTTACATATAGTAAACTAGGCTATATAGCTAGGAACTGTAGATTAAAGAACAATGTTTAGGACTATATAGAACCCTACTAGGCACTAAAAGGAATGCGACCCTACAAAAATAAGGAATTAAACTACGTACTAAAGTACTACTTAGACCACTAAAATCCTACACACTAATTCTATATATAGACGCATTGCGAAGAACTAATATATGCATAATATAAGGCAGAGAAAAAGAAGAATAAGAAATAACCTAGAAGGAAACTACGCTATAGATAGATATAGATAGAATACCTTATCGTAGCTTACAACAAATACCTCTAGGATAAAAAATAAGTAAAATACTTTCCTTACCTTACGCTAAAGGATAATAAATGCTGTAATATACTTATTAATAGAGACTATATACAACTGTACTAGCACACGTGTCTAAACTAAAACTATAAATCCTACTATATAGCTAAACATTTAGACAGCTTTATAAACTGCCCTATATAAAAAGTAATTATAGAACTACTAATTTAACTAATATATAGGAATAGTAAAGACCGTAAGAGGAAAAACAGAAGAATATCCTTATAGAAAGAAAAAGAAGATAATCTATATAAGCCACATACTTAAGAATAATAATAGAAGCAGATGCTTAGAAACGTATACTACGCACCTAAACTTAATTACAACCTATATAAATAGATGTCTTTTTTAGGCCTAAACTTAGATAAGAAAACGCCCTTATTAAACTAAATACTATAGTAAGTATAGTATTAGTTAAGCTACTAGTATAGCTTAAAGGAATATAGGCTTAAGCTCTTATAGACTTAAGAGTAGGAAGGAACTTTATATCTTACTAGACAGCAAGATAAGCAGGACTAATAATATTAGAGAAAAAAGTACCCTCTATTATTTATGTCGCGAATAGATCCCTAATACCTAAAACACCTTAGATATACTAGGAGGTTACTACTATAATAACAGTCTAAGGACATAGAGAGGAACTTACCTTAGATATCTTACTAGGGTCTAAGTATAAGTTGATCTTAGAATTACCTTAGTTAATAATACACAACCTACTAATTAAATAGAGTATTAAGAGAATATTGTTTAAACGCTATAATTATATATTATAAGTAAAGCCTACGTATTAACTAAAAATAATAGTAGATAAGAGAGTTATTAACAACATAATACTATAATAGACAGTTAAAAAATAGAAGCACACCTTAGTAGACGCTAGCAGGAACCACTAGGTTAAAAAGCGCGAGAAGGAGGACAATAGCACACCTTTTACCTTACTAAGAGAGTATAGGAAATAGACATATATATTTATAGAAAAGGAAGGAAAAGCAAACTTACTTAAATATTAACCCTAGAATGTTACGATAGACCTAGAAGAAGGGAAGACGCCGCCCTTTAGACTACTATATAGTAAGACAGGAGAAGAACTTCTTAAGAAACGTAATTTTATTAAAACAAACCTTAAAAAAGGATATATATAACTAATAAAATTACTAGTAGTAAGTCCTTTTATTTCTAATAAGAAAAAGGATAGATTAGATAGACTATACGTTAACTACTAATAACTTAACAATATAACAATAAAGAACAAATATCCACTACTAAATATTAAAGAGTTACAAGATTAACTATCTTAAGCTAAGCTATTTATAATAATAGATCTAAGAGACAGTTACTACCTTATATAAATTAAGAAAAGTAAAGAATAGAAAATAGCGTTTTAATAACCCTATAGACTATTTAAATATAGGGTTATGCCTTTTAGACATATAAACGCACTAGTAGCTTTTATAGTACTTATTAATAACGTACTTCGCGAATCTCTAGACATATTTATTATCCTATATATAGACAATATTCTTGTTCTTTCTAAAAATAAGTCTAACTTTATAAAGTATATATAAATAGTGCTAGAAACCCTAGATATAGCATACCTTCGCATTAAACTTAAAAAATATAAGTTTAACGTTAAATAACTTAAATTCCTAGGACACATTATTACTATGGAAGGAATTAAGATAGCACTAAATAAAATAAATATATTAAGAACTAGCTAATACTAAAGATAGCTAAGAATATCTAAAGATTCTTAATTTTTCTATAGATTTAACTAACAGTTTATTTAAGACTACGTAAAGGTTATAACACTTTTAATAAACCTTATAAGAAAGGACGTACCCTTTAAATAGATGAATAAGTGTAGAATGTTGTTCCAACTCCTTAAGATAGTATATATTATAGAATCTATCCTTGTTTATTTTAGAAGCAATAAACTACTACGCTTTAAAATAGACACTAGCGATCTTACACTAGGCGCCTACGCTAAATAAGAATGTAATAGTTTATAGTACCTAATTACCTACTACTTATATAAATTTAATAACGCTAAAACACTACATAATGTATATAATAAAGAACTTTACGCTATTATTAAAGCTTTGAAACACTAGAGGATTTACGCACTTAGTTACTTAACACTAGAAATCTATATAGATTATAAGAACCTTCTAAGGTTCACAATAACAAAAGAACTTACGCTAAGATAACAAAGATAGTTATAGACTACTAGGTAGTACAAGTTTAAGATTATCTATATAGTAGAAAAAGAAAATAGTGTAGTGTAAAGGTTAGCCTGCGATAGAAAGCCGGAGAAATATAGGGCCGATTAGCTGTCGTTTAAGATAGCTGATTAGGCAGTAGACAAGAAGGAACAGAACCCACCCATTAACTAGATAAGACACAAGAAGGGACCCAATGGACAATTAGAGTAGTTGGATTTATATAATAGATTTTAGATAGGATAACTTAACTTATTCTTTTTATACTCCTTACTTAAAGCACACCACTTACACTATAATAATAGAGTAGACGCTCTTAGCTAATAAAGTAATCTAGTAGAAAAAAAGTAAAGTCCTTCTCTGCAATCCTTCGCAAAGCCAAAAATAGATCTCTAGAAGTAATAGTAGAACTAAATTAACTTTTAGTAATTAACTAAGAAGTTCCGAAACACCTACAGACTAAGATTATCTTATAATACCACAATAACCCTATATACGTACACCTAGGCATCACGAAAATAATAGAATTTATGTAAAGAAATTACTGTAACGGGCTTAATACTTAATAAGCCAAATTGCCGAAGACAATACTTTTATAAATTTATAAGGAGTAGAAGTTAAGCACCTACTACTAAACTTATATATCTAGGGTTAGAAGATTAGATCTAAAGGACCTAATAGGCCTAAGGTTAAAGTATATAGAATAAGGATATCTACTAGGGCGTAGCCCGTAATATACCTCTCTAGCCCCTATTTAACGGCGTCCAACTTAGTAGTAGCTAGTTAACTAGGTTAACTATTATTATTAGTCTCTTATTATTATTAGGTAGGAGGAGGATTATTAGGTACTTAAATAGAGGGCGTTAGCTTACCTATTATAGGCGAGCGTATCGTCTACGGCCTTAACCTACCGCCTTATAATAGGTCTATTATTATTTATAGGAGGTAGAGGTGGGCGTAGTTACCCTTCTTAAGGTAGAGTATCCTGCTAGCGCTATTTACTAGCTTATTAATAAAATCTCTATTATTATTATTGTGACCTCTCCTCTACCTACCTACACTTCTCTTACTTATATTTCTCTAGATAGCCCTCTATTTAGCTAGCTACGCCTATTCTCCTTATTATTCTCTACTACTTTATATCCTACTTAGCTCTCTTTCTACCCCTATCGCTCTTACTCTAATAGCCCTTTCTAACTATTATAACACGCCGCGTAACTCTAAGTGTACTTATACAAATAATAGTAAAGAGGATACTCTTTACACTCTAATGCCTAGTACGCCTAGCTATAATAGTAATAGTAAGAAGTAGGAACTAGTTAATAAGGCCTATATTATTACTAATAAACTACTAGTAAATATTAAGGTAGGGCCTGTAAAGAGAAGGTAAAGGCTAGAGGATAAAGGGTAACCTATTAGACCTTCTAGTACCTTCTCTCCCCTAGTACTAGTTACCTAGATAGTAGAGACTAGGGTAATGGAAAAATAGTTCGAACGTAGGTAAATAGAGCAATAAAACCTTAGGTGTAGGCTTAGAATTGCTATCTAGGATAGAGAGTATAAATAGAAGAGAACTCTCCTTATATACATAAAGTAGAGTTTCTAGAACGTTCTACTTAGTAATTCTCTACTATCTATAACGTTATTTATAACGTCACCTATAGCGTTATCTAGAATAGTGTTTATAGGGTTATCTAATAACGTTATTATAGGAACTTCCAGAATATAGAAAAGTAACTCTAGGAACCTTTAAAGGTTACCTATTCCTTACAGTGTTAAGCCTAAGCGGGAAAACACTAAACCTAACCTAGATAGATTAAGCTTAATTCGCCGCTATATATAGGTTAGGCTTATTAAGTATTAAGCCTATTATTTTAGCTGAGTTTAAAGACGAGCCTAAGAAAAATTTAGAATTTAATTCTTTAAATACTTTAGCTAAATATTTAAAAGGTGATCGTCAAGTTATCAGAGGATACTTAAAAGGGGATAAACCTGGTTATTACCGAGGTAAATGAAAATTTTCTTATAAAATTTAATATATAAATGGCATGGCCGGGTAAGATAGAAACATCTTACTTTACATTCACTGTTTGCTGGAATACCTTAAGAGCCTTTGGAACTAGTAATGCAGACTTTATTTTATATACAAGCGGCATAATACAGTAACATTTCAAAGGATTAGGCAATCAGCCAGAAACCAAATATAAATGGGCTCCTTGCAGCATCAAACGCTTTTATAGAGTAGGTTCTTCAGAGACTACACGTGAATACCTTAGTAATTTATATAAAAGTCTAAACAACTATTTATTGTTACACTTCAAAATAATATAACACTTCAAAACTACAAACAACACTTAAAAACCGTAATATTCTATAAATTAAAGTAAAGACATAGTCCACGCATTAGTGAAAATTAATGTAGAAGCGTGTGCCAGCTTTAATCTTTGGGATTTCTTACGCTAAACGAGCCGGGCCATTCACTTCTGTTCAAGAATTTCATAATTGGTTTATCTCCCATATATGCGACGGATTCCTGATCCTCATAGTGTGCTGGATCCCTTCCGGTAAGATCTTCTTCGTGATAGCGAAATTGTGTTCACATATGGAGAACTCCACTCAAACAGTCGCCGTAAGACGTGTTACTTTTCGGTCTCATGGTGTTAAGTTCTTCAGATATTTACATACATCGTTGTTCGTCCAAATGTATACCCTTTACACAATCTGAGCACTCGAAACAACAGTGCCAAACATATCGTCCAGCTCTGTCATTGCGACGTTCTTGATCTGCGCGGCAGGGATATCCTTCATGTTACGCTGGCCCACAGCATCCTCCGCAATAACCACCTCGTAGCCCAATGTGGTGGCCTCACGAGCAGTGCTCGACACACAACCATGCGCCATATAGCCGGTAAGAACCACTTTGTTTACCCCAGTCTTCCTTACAATCTCCACTAGGTTTGTCTCAGAGAATGAGCCCGCATGCTTCTTATATACAATCGCTTCGCTCTCAATGGCCTCGATGCCATCCATTTCCTTGGTCAGCTTGCCGTTGGGTTTGAAGATAGGTGTCTCGTCCGAGCCCGTTTTGTGCAAAACGTGTACGATGTGGCCGTTCGCCTTGCGGTATTTTTCGAGTAGACTAGAAATAGCCACGTTGACCTCCTTGTAGTCGACAGCTGGTAATTGGCCGTGAATGTACTCGTCTTGGGCATCAATGATGACGAGGACGGAATCCTTCGTGGATGCGGTCAAATTGGGCCAACCGTAAACTTGGCGGATGGACGGGGTAGACATTGTGCCAGTAGAATGATACTCGAGGAGGGTGATCGTCAATAATGTGAGATGAAAGTTATAGCTGAAGTATGTGTGATCACCAAAATGGGGAGAGATCTAGCATATAAATATCGTCGTGATGGAATCATGATCCGCTGAACGATTACCAATAAATTTTGGCTTCTAGCCTTCACTGCCCGGTGGCCCACTCAGACAATGGACTCGTACCAGCTGCAACCGCAAACCATTGGGTGGAAAGGGACGTTTGAAACTCCTTGTGCAAGAATGCATTTTTACACGACCTCGGCGATCAAGATCGATCTGCGGCAGTAAGCCAGATTCGGAAGCTTCTACCGCCAAGGCGCTGCAGGTACCGATACCAGGTTACGATTACAGAGCAGAGCAGCACGACAGGGCTTCGGCAGAAAATTGCACGACGAGAAATGAAGCTGACAAATTAATTTACAAAGCATCGGCGTAATCCATCAGGGGGCCAAGGGCTGAGGTCACGTGACGATATGCAACCTAAGCGATTATTGGGGATGTCCCAGTGACAACGGGATGTCCAGGGAAGACGGGATATTCAGGGACAACGATAGACTAGCGGGGAAACGAGGACAGGGAAGGATAGGACGATTGTTTTTACTCAAAGACTCTCTTTGGAACATTCCTATTCTTCGTAGTTAACATTCACCTCTAAGTCGAAGCCACTCGTATACACGCGAACCATTAGTCTTCACTTGATGTTGTTGTATCAATTTTCATTCGAGTGCAGGAACTATGAAGGCACTGGAAAATTAGCGGAGCTTAAAAAAGGACTGGTATTAGACGATAGGGACTTTTTAGTGAAGGCTAAAGAAACTTCTCAGAACACTGCCAGCCATCAACACCTTGCGTCGGCACATTGCGGGCGAAATTTCCGTTGGTGGGAGATGGAGAGATCCGAACCCAAAGCTCAGCTTTGAGATGAGAGAGGTCCCTCAGGCACATTACCCTACGATGTTGCTATGATTTGATTATATTAGCGCGATTAAGCATTTTGGATCAAAGCTAGATCGGCATACTGGTATAAGCTTGAATTCGAATTCAAAACATCCTAACCTATATCATGCAACAAGGCAGGCCCACCTACAACACCCTTTTGACGTATGCGGACTAAAAGATCCCTGTAATACTTTAACTGTGGCCCATGTCTCTCTCTATTTTTTTGTAGAGTGTCGTATGCAGTTACTAGAGGAAACAGTGCGGAAATTGGCCCATAGAGTTCCATCTCATCTTGAAGCACGTACTCAATGCTATGGCAAATCTCAACGGCTAGCTCGAATGCTTGTAAATCACCTTTTTCGAACATCTCTGCAGCACTCTCATCCAAATTCATGAATACGGCTAGCTTCTTTATTTCGGTAAGGCAGATAATTCGAAAAGAGCAGACGTGAATATGTAAGCTTGCATCGAGCAAGCTGGAAAAGATGCGAGTAGGTCTCGACTCCTGAACGGGACTCAGGTGAGAGCAAAGACATTTCCGGGCGTCGTCGAGTTCGGTGACCCAATGTAACAGGCGATTGTGAATACCCACTAATTCTAAGCTCACGATACGACTTCTTGACATCGCAACATCGTGCGGGAGATCTGGTAGGAGATCGGTATCCTGCAGTATGGACGGAAGTGTGGCTACATCGCTCAAGAGATTCTGCATCGGCGAAGGTCGGTGCTCGCAAAATGGAATCTCTATCCACTCAAGCTGGGCCAGAAATGTCCTCTTTCGTTCTTGAAGAGCCTGAAAAAGCTGAGATATGGATTAATCGAGTGCTGCCACATATTTATTCGTTGACTACTTACGAGGACTGGTCTGCAGCCAATGAACAAAGCATGAAGAACCCCAGAGCTGAAACATCCGGGATACTGGGATTGGAGCAATGCTCCCAGGCCTTTGAGGTGCGCATGAAAGCTTTCGTGGGGCGTTCGTATCAAGAACTATTCAGTAAAAGCGATTAGTAAGGGCCGCTTCTAGCAGGACATTCGTACCTCTACCATTGCTAAGCATAACACGGCTATAGCATTGTGAATAGTAAAGGTAGGCTCAGGTACTACCAATGATCTTCTCAGTTGCTGTATCAATGAAGTATAGGCTTCGTAGCTTCGAAAGTCTGTGACGTTTTCCGAATGATTTCGATCGAGGATAGCTGTCCCGAAAGCTTTGATTGCGGAGGACAAGAGGTTCCCAGGCCGCGCTTGAAACGCTAACTGGGGAAGTATACCTACCCATGCACCACAAACTTGGGACGTACTCGAATCAAAAGGCAACAGGTTTCGCTTATCTCCGGGGATGAAGTATCGGACGATCACAGCAGCAAACTCTTCTGAAGTTGCTACGCTAATAGGACAAGAAATCGAAGAACGTTGTAATTGTGTAGTGCACGCCTCAGCTGTGCCGTGGTTAATGAGTTCGATAGAGAGATCGGACTGTGATTGGTTTGCTGCTAGACTTCTGGCTTTTCCGGCCGTTGTAGTGGCTGCTGCTGCTGGCGAGTAGGCAACAAAAATCGCGCTCAATTCGTAGCCTCCGCATTGACGTCTTGTAAGAAGACATTGAGAGCAAGACGGATACTTGCCGTCGCACTACAACCTGTTAATGAGGTGTGAGCTAGAATTTTTCGGATTTCCAGATGCCTACCCCTATCTTGTGGGCTCTACATGTGTGACAAACATTTTTTTGCTTAGTCTTCATGTCGATGTCTAGCAAATCGTGTTGATCAACCGTTGGCGCCTCTGTAGAGCGAGGCAGCCGAAATCGTGATGTGGGAAAGTGATTTTCAAGGGTAGAAGCCTTGCCAAGGGCTTCGCATCTCTTAGCGACGAACAATGCCGCATCCGATCAAAAGAGCCAAACCCCGCCTTGACTAAGCGTCTTGACTAAGCGGCATCAGTTTCCTCCCCTTCACAGAAGCTAGCAAAAATTTCTTCCTGGTTTCAGGAATCCACCTTCAAATCGAGACTAATACGTAAATCAAACGTCTAAGCCAACACTAACCCTTTCTTCTTACTACCTAGCGATGGTTGGGTTAGAGTAGCGTAGGTGTATCACTACAATATACCGCAACATACTACACCGTTTAATTCTTGGCTAAACTCGCATAGTAGATAGTTAGTATTTAGCAGACGAGCTGTGCAAGGCAGGGATTAGGGCCTGTTTAGTAGACGTAATCTAGAGGCTTAATCTCATCTTAATTACTAGATCTAGTTAGGCTTATATTAAGATCACGCTGTGTTTAGTTTAAGCGTAATTTTAATATTATAAATAGAGGTCTAATCTAGAAGTAATTAACTAGCTAAAACAACCTCTACTACTACTAATAAGATCTATATTTATATTTATTTAAGTGTAAGATTATAAGTTAAACTAAGTATAAGATTAGAAAGTTTATTTTATCTAATTTTAGAGCTTTTTAACGCTATAATACTTAGTAAAGAGGCCCTTATAGGCGTTATAATGTTAAATCCAATAGGGTAGCTAGTCCTAAAGAGTTAAGGTTGGTTCTTAGGTAGGAGTACTTACAGAAGGTAGAAGGTCTTATTAATACAATAGTATCTTACAAAGTGTAACGAGTTAATAATTTAGTCTACTAGAATCTAAACAATAGATTAATAAACAGATTAAACACAAGTATAGAGGTCTATTCTTATGTTCCTATATAATAGGGTTACTCTAATACTTAGTGTTACTAAGTAACTAAGCACATTACGTAACCTACTCTACTACTTAGTGCTACTAAGCGACTAAGCATATTACGTAACCTAATCTAAGTTACTTAGCGTCTCTTTATTACGTTTATAACCCTATTACTATTTTATTATACCTTTATAAGTGCCTAAGTCCTATATTATTATCTAGTATATAATATTATCTCCTCCCTTTCTATTCTTTGTCCTAAAGAATTATACCTGCTAACTATAATTCTATAAAGCGTTATTACGACCTTATCTTTACTATTAAAAACTATAGAGTAGTTATAATATTAAAGTGCTCCTTCTATAAGTCGCACTCCTACATTTATAAAGTCTACGTTAGCTTAGGGAAGTGTAGTAAGTGTTAGAAATAAGGCTTAAAATGTAATATAGCTATTACTAGAAATAAGTTCTTACGGTTAATTACTAAGAAAAAGAAGTTAGAGGCGTAAATATTAGAAGTGTAAAAAGAATAAAATATAGTATTTAAGGCCCTACGTATAGCGCACGTAAAAGAGGATTAGTTAGTAAAATAGTTAGCGTAGAATAAGAAGTGTACTAGTAAAGTTATTATAGTAGAAAGTGCTACTCTAGTAGAGCTAGAGTTAGAGGAGGATCTAGCTTATCTTACTTAGCCTACTAGTCTAGCTAAACTTAGCACATCTATATAGTTAGCAATAGACAACCTACTTCCTAAGTTCTAGGATAATTCTTTAGTATTACTGTCTTAGGTAAGTCTATTAATAAAATTTTTTAATTTTTTATTAATAGTTTCCTAGGTAGTTCCTTAGTTCCTAAATATTTTCGCTGTGTGGGTATCCTTTCTATTTAATAAGGTATATATTGCTATGCTAATTATATTCTAGAATTCTTTTAACCTTAAATTTATTTTCTTCCTTAGTTTTGTAGTAGAAGGTGGTTCTAACTAGTGTATTAGGGTCTGCTAGTTCTAGTAGTAATATATAGAATACTAGGTGTATCTTTGCATCTGGCGGTAGTTCTAACTTATAGTTTACTAGTAATATTTACTTAGAAATATAAAATAGTCTAACCTTAATATAATCTAGTTTCTTGTGTTTTTTCTTCTAAGTTTAAAGGTTCTTTATAAGTAGATATGCTTTATACCCCTTTTTTAGCTAAGGTGCTATTTTTTGTTTTCTATTTTAATATAAAATTAATTACTACTAAGCTTTCTTAAGATTCTTTTAGAGTTGTTAGTGTATTTTCTTTATATTTTCTGCTATATCTATAGCTTCTTTTGCTTTGATTATTGTAGGAAATTATTAATTAAAGAGATGTAGGTGTCTTCTGTAGTTTACATAGAATAGTGTATGTCCTAATACTGCTAATACTTTGTTATTATAGGCTAACTGTGCTATAGGTAGTAATAAAACCTAGTTATTCTTCTAACTGTTGTAGTAGATACGTAGGTATGTTTCTATAGTTTAGTTTATATATTCTGTCTATCTATCTGTTTATAGATAGTAAGCTGTTAATAGCTTTTGTTTTGTTCTAAGTAGTGCTATAAGTGTTGTCTAATAATTTAATATGAAGAGCTTGTCTCTGTTACTAATAATTATTTTTAGGATTCTGTGGTGTCTAATTAGTTAGTCTAGGATAAGAAAAGCGAGTTCCTTTGCTATTATTCTTTTAAAATATAGAATAAGCTTAACATACTTAGTTAGTTAGTAGACTATTACTAGTATACTGTTGTATTTAATTCCTGTTGTTAGATCTTTAGAGTTTAGAATTCCTGTAACAAAATTTATAGTAATATCTTTTTATAGTGCTGTTAGTATTCTAATTGCTTATATCTCTTTATATTTAAGATATGTGCTATGTTTGTTTCTCTAGTATTCTATATATTTATAGATGTAAGTTATTACAGCTTTCTTAATTCCTTTAAAGGTGTAATTCCTTTAGATAAGTTCTATTATTTTTGTAATGCCTAGGTGTCCGTATATAGGGTTATTGTGGTATTATTAGATAATCTTAGTCTGTAGATGTTCTAGAACTTCTTAGTTAATTACTAAAAGTTAATTTAGTGCTACTATTAGCTCTAGAGATTTATCTTTAGCTTTGCGAAGAATTGCAGAGAAAGTTTTTGCCTTTTCTTCTACTAGATTACTTTGTTAGCTAAGAGCGTCTGCTCTGCCATTTTCTTTTCTAGCTATATAGATAATTTTAAACTTATACTACCTAGTAGTCTATAACTATCTTTGTTATTGTAGCGTAAGTTCTTTTGTTATTATGAACCTTAGAAGGTTCTTATAATCTATATAGATTTCTAGCGTTAAGTAACTAAGTGCGTAAATCCTCTAGTGCTTTAAGGCTTTAATAATAGCGTAGAGTTCCTTAGTATATATATTGTATCGTGTTTTAGCGTTATTAAATTTGTATAAGTAATAGGTAATTAGGTGCTATTTACTATTATATTTTTATTTAGCGTAGGCGCCTAGCGTAAGATTGCTAGCGTCTATTTTAAAGCGCAGTAGTTTATTACTTCTAAAATAAATAAAGAGAGGTTCTATAATACATACTGTCTTAAGGAGTTAGAATAACATTCTACACTTATCTATCCATTTAAAGGGTACGTCCTTCTTTATAAGATTTATTAAAGGTATTATAACCTTTATGTAATCTTGGATAAATTATTAGTTAAATCTACAGAATTCTAAGAATTCTTAGATGTTCTTAGCTATCTTTAGTATTAGCTAGTTCTTAATATATTCGACTTTACTTAGTGCTATCTTAATTCCTTCTATAGTAATAATATGTCCTAGGAATTTAAGTTATTTAACATTAAACTTATATTTCTTAAGTTTAATATAAAGACATGCTTTATCTAGTGCTTCTAGTACTGTCTGTATATACTTAGTGTGGTCTGATTTGTTTTTAGAAAAGACGAGGATATTGTCTATATACGCGATAATAAATATGTACAGATATTTATAGAGTATATTATTAATAAGCTGTTGAAGTAAAACACTCACTTCCGTGATTCTTTCTGGATCCACTGATTTATATCACAGGATTCTCGCCAAGAGGCTTGTTTCTTTTGTATATAGTCTGCCCTTTTAGCATCCTTTCCTACAATTAGCTATTTGTATTCTTTACAACTCTGCTCTTAAATATCCTATAATAGTTTAAGCCCTTTTTACCACAACAGTTATAAGCCTAGCGCTTAGAACGTAAGACAATTCTCCCTGCCTACTTAGCAACGCTTAAATTATTATATAACACTCTATTTAGAACCTCTCTACAATACAACCCCTCTATTTCTAATTACAAAAATTGTTAAAATAGCAGAAGTACAGCTTATTAATCGCGCTAGCTAGCCCTACTAGTTTGTCTAGTTTTAATTCTAAGCAAACTTAAAAGGAATCTAGAACTAAATTAACTTAGAGGCGATTAACGCTCTAGTAATTAATTATACAAAGCTAGAATAACCTCCGCTCTTATAGAAACTATCACTAATTGCAGATATAGCCTCTATAGCGAGTAATTAATTATATAAAGCAGAGCTTACTAAGTATAAAATAGATAAAGAGAGCTTTTCTTTACAAATAGCGGAATATAGAGTAGTAGTTTTAGACTAGTAAGCAGACTATACTAAGATACAGAATCTCTAGACTTAGGTAAACGCTATAGTGTCGCCTAATCTACTTACTCCTACTATAATTACTCTAGTTAATACACGCCAAACTACACTTTAGTCTCTAATTTAACTCTTAAAGGAAGATCTCGCACTAAATAAAGGAGCTACACAGAATAATGTTTAAGCTTTGTACCGCGCTTATCTTAAGAAGGCTAAGTAGGCAAGATAAAGTCCTAAGACCTAGTTTAAAGAGTAGTAGCTTCTCTATTAAAAAGCGAAGACCTACTTAATTAGCGAAATTAGCGGACTGCTTACTACTTAAGATTTCCTAAATGTAATTGCTGCGCGTATAGTACTAGATTAGGCCTAATTAATAAACTAATAGCTAATCTAGGATAAGACGCTAGGACAGAATTAGATTACGCTAGATAATCTAGGGAAGGTATTTTTAGCGCTTGTCTAGGAGTATTTAATCTAATCTAGTTCTAATAAAATAAGTAGGGTATTCGTCACTTTTAATAGATTATTGAAACAATCTACTAACTCTAATAGTTCTAGTTTGTCTAATTAGATAAAGAAACAACTAAACTGTCCCTATAAGCCCTATACTTATAGGTAGAAACTAATAAAGTGCTAAAGTCTTTAAACCGCGATAGCTAGATTACCTTAGGATAGAACATTATTATTTAATCTCACTAATAAAGAAAAATTAGAGATTCTTAATTAACTTAAGTAGCCTAAGTGGTTAAACCTTTGTAATGCGATTACAAAGGTAGGATAGAATAAGAAATAATCCTCTACTAAGACTATTAAGTATCCTAGTAGTATTACTACTACTCTACTAAACCTATTTAATCTATCTACAGATAATAGAGCATTAGGTGTCTACTCTACTCTATATTCTAACGCTTATCCTCTATTAGAATGTACAATACTAGACAGTGCTATAGTAGTTTACCTAGTTAATAATTGCAAAAGACTTATTCCTAAGACGTTTTGATTATTAAATAAGAGTGTAGAGGTAGGTACACAAAGCCTCCTAATTTTAGAAATTAATAATAGACTAATCAAGAACGCTTTGTATAGGAAAAATAAGAGATTTATAGAAGATCTGCTACTCTAAGGAGTGAGAGTAGTAGAAGGCTTTTATATAAATATTATATTAGAAGCTCTTTTAAAGAAAGCAAAGATTTAGTACCTTAGTTTAGATTACACTCTTAGAATTAGAAGCCTAGAACAAAGCGTTGTCTTAGTAGACCTAAGATGCGAGTATAACTTTACTTTTCTATAATATAAGCTAATCCGCTCTTATCTAACTATTATAAGTGTGACCACTAAAGGATTATCCTAGGTTAATATTAAGAGATTAGATTCTAAGGACCTCTAGCACCTTTAAGCAGGGCATATAGGAAGTAGAGCCCTATAAGCTCTAGTAACTGCAGCCTAAGGTGTAAAGATTACTAGAATGTTAAGAAAGGATTATAAGCACTATACTACTACACATGTAATCTAGGTGATCTCTAGGAGACCTAGAGAACGATTACCTAGGCCATTTTACTTATTATCCTAGGATCTATTTAATATGCCCACTACTTAAAATAGAGAAAACTAGGTTTTTCTAATTAAAGAAGATTTTAGTAAGAAACCTTATGTTTTTAATCTTAGAATAAAGACGCTTTCTAAGATAATAAGAGTGTGGTAGGATTTCTTAGCTCTTATTAATACAAAATATAAGCTTTAAATTACAAAAATCTACTAGGACAATAATATAGCAACACTTCTATAAAGAGGGAAATTCTAGTACAAATTTTGGGCTAATTAGGAAGGGATAATAATTAGTAGACTACTGCCCTATACGCATAAGCCTAATAGCGCTATAGAAAGAGTAGGCTAGGAGCTTATAATAAAAGTAATTAAAATATAAATAAGCGTAAATCTACTATTAAATCTCTAGCTTAAGATTATATAAGCGGCATACTAGCTTTAAGGAATAATTCCTAGCCTAGTATTAGGCTATTAATCACCTAATAAAACGTTAGATGCTTAGTTTAGACAATATTTTTGTTATTTTAAACTAGTAAAAATATAATATAGGATAGCTGATCTTTGTCTAAACTAGAGTACTGTCTACGCCTATAGCTGCTAAGCTTACCCTTTGGATTAGGAGTGTGCAGCTAGGCGAGATAGAAGAGGATTTAAAGTAAATTCTAGGGGCTATATTAGATACTTAGTAGGCTATAAAGCTTCTAATATCTACTAAATATAGATTCCCTAGCTTAATTAGGTAATTACTACACAAAACGTAAGGTTTAATAAGTCTTTGTTCTATAAAGGATTAGAGGAATAATCTATTCTAAAGATAGAAGCGTTAAAAATAGTGGAAAGCCTCTAAGAAGGAGAGCTAAATAATCTAGGAGAAGTGTATAAAGACACGCTTAATATTCTTTCTAAAATAAATAAGTATACAAGAACTGCTACTAGACCTATAGGTAACTCTTAGGTAATTAAAAGCAAAGTAGGCTAGCTAAGTAATTAGGAACCTAAAGTACCTACTACTAAGCGAGCTGTAGACTTAGCTAGCTAGCAGCTAAGAATTTGCTTAAATAGAAAAGGAAGCACAGGACTTATGACCCCTAATTAGATACTAGAGCTAGGTAATCTTAGGGGTAATCTGTTAAGCGATTAAGAGATATCTAGTAGCCACTAGAATACTACTAGGAGAGCTGGCCTACTAGAATCTAGGGATTTAATACCCTATTTATTAGTAGAAACTAATTAGGTTACTAATTAATCTGGCGTAGATAACTTAATTACGCTAGATAAAGTAGATAACCTACTAGCGCACTAAAGGTAAAGGCAGATCTATTTAGAGGTAAGTAGAATAAGTAGGCGAAATTATAGTAAAGCACTAGAAATTAACTAACTAATAAATTACTATCTACTATTGCAAAGATTAAGGAAGCAAAATAATTAGGACAATTAGCTAGGGGGTAGGTAGAAGCTAGGTGCTTATACACTAATTGCTAATTATCTTTAAAGTAATCTTAATGTAATATTAGAGTACACGTTTATACTAAGAGTAGCAGAGGCCTAGTCTAAGTAAGAAGAATATATTATACTAAATATAATAGTATTCGCTTCTATGCTTAGAAAGGCGCCTAGAGCGTCTTATACAGCTTAGACTTATAGAGACGAGCTTACACTAGAGCTAACCCTATAGAAACACCTTTATAATTATCTATATAGGAAGCTATTCCTCCTTACTACTTGTAAGGAGATCTTAACTTTGTAAGATAAAGGTACCTAGACAGAGATTAAATAATTAGAGGTGTTAGAGCAACTGCTCCCTTTAAAGTAGGTCTTTACCTATAAGTTTAATTAAAATAGATACTTTAAAAAGTGCAAAGCTCGAATTGTTATAAGAGGAGATCTTTAGAAAAAGAATACTCTCCACTCTACCTATACTACTACCCTAGCAGTAAGATCTTTTTAATTAGCTGTAGCTCTAGCAGCAGAATTTAATCTAGAAATCTTATAATTTAATATAGTAGGAGCGTTTCTAAATACTCTTATTACAGCCGCTAATCTAGTAACTTATAAATTACCTAATAGTTTTAAAAAGCCAAGAAAGTGTGTAAGATTAAATTAAGCTTTATATACCTTAAGAGATTTACTACTTCTTTAGTATAAGGAATTTACGGGATTACTTTAATCTTATAAACTCTTAGCTTTACTAGAAGAGCTATACCTTTTCTTTAATAGTAATTAAAGTATTATTATTCTATTTTATGTTAATAATATTCTTCTTCTCTATTATAAAAGTAAAAAGAAAGAAGCCCTAGATTTTTAGAAGAAGATCGCGAACAAATATAAGATTAAATTAAAAGGACTAGTAGAGTAGTTTCTAGGTGTTTAAGTAATTAGGGACAGAGAAGTAAGATTAATTTCTCTAGTTTATAATACCTACATTAATAAGATTAGAAAAAAGTTTAACCTTTTAAACTCTAGGAGCTTCCCTCTTACACCTCTATTAGTAGAAGATCTTGTTCTAAGCATAGAAGAAACTACTTCTTAAGAAATAAAGCTCTTTTAAAAAGAGGTGGGATTAGCTCTCTATATAGTGATTATGCTACGCCTAAATATAGCCTTTGCAGTGTTAAAGCTATTATATTTTCTAATAAATCTAAGTAAAGAACACTTTGCTGCCATTAATCGTGTGATCCTTTACCTCTATTAAACTAGATAGTAGGCTATAGTCTTTAGAGGCTATAATAGACCTAATCTGCTAATATATAGAGATGCCTTATTTACTAATAATCTAATATCACGGCGATCTTCCTATAGATATATTATCCTATTGTTTAGAGGAGCTATCCTATAGAAAGCAGCTTAATAGAACATAATTACGACTTTAATAATAGAAGCAGAGCTTCTAGCGCTTAAATATATAAGTAAAGAAGCTATAGCGATTAAGAGATTCTTTACTAAGCTTACTCTAGATCTAGGACCTTTATAGAAGGTCTATTGTAATAATCTTTAAACTATTCGTTTAGTAATTAGAAAGAACAAAAGAATTACTACTTAACTACGCTATGTAGATATTTAGAATATATAGTTATAGCAAGAGTATATAAAAAGATTGTTTTAAGTAGAATATCTTCTAACTAGTAAAATACTAGTAGATAGCCTTACAAAGGCTCTCACTTATTAGTAGTTTAATAGATTTAAAAGGCTATTAAATCTATAAGATGCGAGCATAATAATTACAGAATAAAAGTAAGTAAGTAGAGAAATAATCTATTAACTACCTAGAATTATTAATTTAGAGCCAGGAAATAAGAAAAGAAAAAAAAAAGAAAGAAAAAATTAGAGAGAGAATAGGAATTAGAGGAAAAGAAGATTAAAGAGCTTATTTATAAGCATATAGACGCTCTTCCTCCTCTACTTAATTATAGGGGTGCGAGAATCTCCCCTATAATTAGTAGTAGGAGATTCTCTCTATTTTTTTCCTCTCCTCTTCTCTATAGTAGGTAATTCCTTACCCTATCTACCTCCTCTACCTCTCCTTTAATTAGCAGTAAGTAATAGCTTACCTTAGCCTCCTCTCTTTTAATTAGTAGGAGGAGAAGCACTTGCCTAGCCTTTACTCTACTTTAGAGCTAATAGGCCACTTATCTAGCTATTTTAATTAGGGTATTAGCTGCGACCGCGCTGCTCCTTAATAAGTAAAGTAGAAGGGTAATTACTCTATCCTCTACTAAGAATTAGCTAGGAGGGAAAGAGTAGGATAGTAGCTACGTACTAAGCTTACTCCTCCTAACTACTAGTAAAAAGAAGACTTTATAAAGCCACCTTAACCCTTTTACGTAGCTTAGTAATTAGCCTCTTCTATAAAAAGTATTAGCTAAACCTAGAAAGAATCTTAAAATAAAAGCTTATATTAGCACCCTCTAATAGTTAATAGTAGATAAAATCTATAGCTAGAGTTTAAATATACAGCTAGCTACAGAAATAATTAGTAGAATTAGCTAAAGTAATAGAATAACCCTATATATAGTAGTGTAAGAGTAGGTAAAGTAGGTATAGTAGCGCCTACCTAAGCTTAAAGTGTTATTATAGTAGCGTTTATTACTTTTTCCTACTAGAGCTCCCTTTAAGTAGCCTAAGCAGCTTACTTATCTAAGAGCACTAAGTAATCGCTAGGGGCCTAGAGCTAGGGTAGGAGGAGCTAGTAAAATAGGAGAATCTTAGTAAAAGGATTAGAAGCTTTATTTAGTAGCTTTTACAGCCTTTACTATGCGTGCTTTAGCTAGGTTATTAGATATCTAAAAGAGTTAGCAAAGCTCTAAATAATAGAAAGAGCGTAAGGTAATAATTAGAAGAAGAGAACCTACTATAAGGTAGTAGGATTTAAAGCTTAAACTAGTAGGCTTAAATTAAATAGAAGGTTAAAGCGTTAAAAGTAAAGGATTAAAGAGAGAAGATTAAGCGCTAGTAAAGGGCTTATATACTCTACTACCTATCTAATTATTAAGCGCTAAATGCGCTTCTTCCTTACTACTTATTTCTCTTACTACTACTTTTTCTTAATTAAAACGCGCCTACCTATTATACTTACTAGCTAGTAAGAGTGGGGAAATTACCTCACAGTTAATAGGAAGTAAGCGAAAAGAGTAGTAGAATAAAAGCGTTTACACTCTAGGCCTTTATACTACGCTTATAAGCTCCTAACCTACTAGAAGAAGAGATTCTGGACACGATTCACAATAGGATTTGTAATTTAAAAGATAAACAGTAATTGTTTTACTATTATAAAAAGTAGGGGGTAATAGAATCGCTGTTCTTAAGATAAGGAGATTTAGAAGAATAATTCTTAAATAGTTTTTTAATCTTTAAACAGCCTTTAGATGGTTTTTTAAAGATCTTTAGAAAGGATTTAGACAATTATAAATTACTTCTTAGAATAGGTGATCCGCTTTAAGCGATTACCTAGGGGGTGTGTTAAAGTAAAACACTTACTTCTGTGATTCTTTCTAGATCCACTAATTTATATTACAGGATTCTTGCCAAGAGGCTCGTTTCTTTTGTATATAGTCTGCCCTTTTGGCATCCTTTCCTACAATTAGCTATTTGTATTCTTTACAACTCTGCTCCTGAATATCCTGTGATAGTTTGAGCCCTTTTTACCACAATATAAGCGCTATAAAAGCTGCTAGTGCGTTTATAAGTCCAAAAGGCATAACCTTGTATTTAAATAGTCTATAGCATAATTAAAACACTGTTTTCTATTCTTTACCTTTCTTAATTTATATAAGGTGGTAACTGTCTCTTAGATCTATTATTATGAATATCTTAGCTTAAGATAGTTAATCTTATAGCTCTGTAATATTTAGTAGTAGATATTAGTTCTTTATTATTATATTATTAAGTCGTTAGTAGTTAACGTATAGTTTGTCTAATCTATCCTTTTTCTTAATAAATATAAAAGGGCTTACTACTAGTAACTTTAATAGTTATATATATTCTTTCTTAAGGTTTATCTTAATAAAATCACGTTCTTTAAGGAGTTCTTCTCCTATCTTACTATATAGTAGTCTAAAGGGTGGCGTCTTCCCTTCTTCTAGGTCTATTATAAGATCTTAGGGTTAATGTTCTAGTAGGTTTGCTTTTTCTTCTTTTTCTATAAATATATGTGTCTATTTCCTATACTCTCTTAGTAAGGTAAGAGGTGTGCTATTATCCTCCTTCTCGCGCTTCTTAATCTAGTGGTTCCTACTAGCGTCTACTAAGGTGTACTTCTGTTTTTTAACTGTTTGTTATAGTATTAGATTATTAATAACTCCCTTATCTATTATTATTTTTAGTTAATGCGTAGGCTTTACTTATAATACACAATTACAGCGTTTAAATAATATTTTCTTTATACCCTAGTTAATCTGCAGGTTGTATATTATTAACTAAGGTAATTCTAAAACTAACTTATACTTAGATCCTAGTAAGATATCTAGAGTAAGTTCCTCTCTATGTCCTTAGACTATTATTGTAGTATTAACCTCCTAGTATATCTAAGGTGTCTTAGGTATTAGGGATCTATTTGCAATATAGATAATATAGAGTACTTTTTTCTCTAACATTATAAGTCCTGCTTGTCTTACTATCTAATAAGATATAAAGTTCCTTTCTACTCCTAAGTCTATAAAAGCTTAAGCCTATATTTCTTTAAGCTGTACTAGTAGCTTAACTAATACTATACTTACTATAGCATTTAATTTAATAAAGGCGTTTTCTTGTCTAAGTTTAAGCCTAAAAAAGACATCTATTTATATAGGTTATAGTTAAGTTCTAGTGCCTAGTATACATTTCTAAGCATTTGCTTCTATTGTTATTTTTAAGTATATAGTTTATATAGATTGTCTTCTTCTTCTTCCTATAAGGATGTTCTTCTGTTTTTCCTCCTACAGTCTTTACTATTTCTATATACTAGTTAAATTAGTAGCTCTATTATTACTTCTTATATAGGGTAGTTTATAAAGCTGTCTAAACGTTTAGCTATGTAGTAGTATTCGCAGTCTTAGTTTAGACATATGTACTAGTATAGTTATATATAGTCTCTGTAAATAAGTATATTACAGTATTTATTACCCTTTAGCGTAAAGTAAAGAAAGTATTTTACTTATTATTTATTCTAGAGGTGTTTGTTATAAGCTGCGATAGGGTAGTCTATTTATATTTATCTATAGCGTAGTTTCCTTCTAGGTTATTTCTTATTCTCCTCTTTCTCTACTTTATATTATGCGTATATTAGTTCTTTGCAATGCGTCTATATATAGAATTAGTGTATAGGATTTTAGTAGTCTAGGTAGTACTTTAGTACGTAGTCTAACTTCTTATTTTTATAGGGTTGTATTTCCTTTAGTGCCTAGTAGAGTTCTATATAGTCCTAAAAATTTAGTTTATACTTAGGTAACATAGGGTTGTCTTCTTCCTACCTACTTTATAAGTAAGGAGTAGGAGATCTTAGTATCTCTTCTACGTTTTCTGCGTTATGGTATATATTAGAGTTGTCTTCTAGATCTTTGTATAGTTATAAGTTAGGTAAATCTAATTACTTACTTTACTCTAGTGTAACACGTTAGTGACTAAATAGCGTTATAATAACTTCCTATTCCTTATTTAGTTCTTAGTCCTTAATAGTTAGTACATTTAACTTAGTTTAATAGACTTTGTTCTTTAATCTATAGTTTCTAGCTATGTGGCCTAGTTTGCCACATATAAAGTATTTATAAGTCTTAGTTATTAGTTATTAACTTCTATTAGAAACGCGTTTGTTAGGCTGCTTAGGGCCTATCTTTCCTCCTTTTCCTTTGCCTATGTAGTTAAACTAGACATTTTTTATTAGTTTATATCTCTAGTAGTTTCTTAGCTATTGCTTTTAGACAATTCTAATAGGGTTCTTATAAACTACTTTTACTAGTTATCTAAAGCTTATCGCCCTAGGGTTTTAGTAGAGCTTCTATTGCAGTAAAAACTACTCTTTATTAATTCTAATAGTTTCTTTATATAGTTCTTTAAGGTTAGCGATTTATACACTACTACGTAAGAGTTTCTTATATAGTTTCTATTTAAGTCCTTGTTTATATATGTCCTAAAGAGATTTATTATCCTAGTTAAGTTATATAGCGTATCTGTAAAACTTAGCTATATACTTAGCTACTAATTATTTCTAAATTATAGTCTAAATCTTTACTTTTGTAATAGAGTCCTTATTAGCGATCCTAAAGAGTTATTTAAAGTATTTCTTAAAGTTATTATAATCTTTAATAATATTAACTGTATTAGCATAGTTATCTACATAGTTATTGTTATTGTTATTGTAGTCTATTCCTAGGTACTTTTTAAGGTAGAGATAGATTTATAATCCTATATCTCCTTATATATATATCGCTATAAAGATAACCTTCTTTTTATTTTTAAGAGGTTTGTCTAAGTTAAAGAAGTAGAGGTCTAACTAGAGAATCTAGATATTAGTTTAAGATTATTTGCTAAAGTAGAGATTAGGTTTATACGCCTTACTACTATCCTTTATAGGAGTAATCTTAGCAGCACCTAAAGCTGTAGAAGAGGTAGGAGTTTATAAAGTATTTATATTAAGGGTGTTTAAGATATTAAATCTAACAGAGTAGCTAGTCCTAAAGGGTTAAAGTTAGTTCTTAGGCAGGAGTACTTATAGAAGGTAGAAGGTCTTATTAATACAATAGTATCTTGTAAAGTGTAACGAGTTAATAATTTAGTCTACTAGAATCTAAATAATAGATTAATAAATAGATTTAACACGAGTATAGAGGTCTATTCTTTTGTTCCTATATAATAGGGCTGCTCTAATGCTTAGTGTTACTAAGCAACTAAGCATATTACGTGACCTGCTCTACTACTTAGTGCCACTAAGTAACTAAGCACATTACGTGACCTAATCTAAGTTACTTAGCGTCTCTTTATTACGTTTATAACCCTGTCGCTGTTCTATCACACCTTTATAAGCGCCCAAGTCCCACATTGTTATCTGGTACGTAATATATAAAAGTGTTAACAGTAATAACTTTAGTATTAATTAACACTATAAAGAGGACTCTAGCGCTACTTATAGGCGTAAATAATGTGTAAAGGATATATGTCTAGTTCTAGCTTAGCTAGTTAGGTGCTTTATTAATAACCTTTACCTATATAAAGAGACATAACTCTAGTAAAGCACGTTTAAGACTCTTAATAAGACTTTTAAATAGGTACTTACTAAATATAAGTTAATCTAGATATATTAGAAGTAGGTCTTTAGAACAATTTATATAGCTATACTAATAAAAAATTCTATACTAGCGCTTTACTAAAACTAGGCGAGATTAAGCCTAGATTACTATTTAAGATCACGCCCACTAAATAGATCCTTAATTAATAAGTGTGGATTAAGTTAACGTCATAGATAACGTGCTGGTCACTAGGCCATGCTCTTTTTCACCTCGGCGAAAGTTCCAGCCTAAACCCAACTTGGAATTATTTGCCGCCAAGAGGACCAAAGCTGAGGGAACTTACTAGTGAGGTACCCTTACGGCCGCCGTAGTCACGGAAGCAAATTTTGCGAGCAGGACACACAACATAACACATCTGTTGACGGCAGCAACGGCCATCTAATACCAGACAGCCTCGTCCACTGTCGCCCTCCACCTATGTCGAAGTCGTGGTGTCCTTCGACATACCCAATAAGGTCTAGGAAAATTCGCGGCAGAGCTTTGATGCTCGAGACTCAAGGACCCGCACGTACGGAGCCTCAGCCCCGAGAAGCTGCATCACGGCTGATACTGTCACGGCTGCCGCCAGTAGTACACCAAGAAAACACAGCAATATAGAAACCTGGTGGGAGGTGGCAATTCGACACAGAAGCGAACATGATGGAACATATCCCAAGCCCTGAGGGCTCTAGGGCAAGCACAGAAATATGAAGCTGAACACTGGCGGGAGACTGTAGGTATTGCGGATGCGACAAATGAATCGCAGACTGTGATGACGCCGCAACACAATGGCAACGAAAGAGATAACTTCTTCTACAGACGAATCAGAATCAGAAACAAGACGTTAGAGGGAAAAACACATGTACAGATACGTCACTCATTATAACGACATCAACGTAGTCGTAAATAAGAGTCAGACTACAAAGCGCAGGCGAGGGAACAGCTGGCTATGCCTTTGATCCGGTGAAGTCGGGCCGTAAGGCGTCGGCTGTTCGCCAGACCTCTGTATCCGGGCGGCATACGCTGCGAAGAAGCTGCGGCTGAGACCTGTAGGAATCAAACAATCAATCAATCATGTTCGGTCTCTTCCCATTCCTCCTCGGTGCTGCCGCCTGGTTTCGGGAAAACAAGGATGCGGGTGCAGCTCCGTCTCTGCACCGCAGCTACAATGGTGCGATCTTTTGATTTCATAATACTTCCTGGGCTCGGGATGTTGCAGGACAATGCAAGTGGTGACAATTGAGCTGACATCCGAATTCAAAGCCTCTAGCTTCAAGTTGCATGCTCTATACAGTCACTACAGCTAAACAATCGTGCCATTGCCCCCGCTCTCTGCACAGTGATGACTACAAAGCTAATGAGGGTGTGTTGATCACTTTCAAAGTCACATACAGCAAATTGCTGCTAGCCTCATATAGATCAGACCTCCGCCAAGCCCTGTGCGAGTTTGACAGCCGCATGACAGCTTATCGTGCTCGGACGGTCTTCGAGATGCATCGAAGAGGCCCAGGTCCCAGTGGGTGGGTAACAATGTGCTCAGAGCAAGTCAATTTCCGAACAATCTCTGTCAAAGAAGAAGCCAAAACATTCAGACAGACAGCTGTCATGTGGCACGCTAAGCTATGTTGGGGCATATACCCGCCCAGGACCGCTGACCCATCTAGCAATTCTCTGGATTGTTAATCATTATCAAAAGATCAATAAGATTATGACAGTGGACCTGTGTCAGTTATGTGCGGTTGTGGAATGTACCGAATTTCTAATCCTGTTTCAGGTCGAGTCGTCAGGTGCTTTAGAGCGCCCGGCTGTGGCGGCTAGATTCCAATACATCACGGGCTCATACGGCTTAGAGCTCGAAATTCGAAATTTTTGCTTACCCAGCATTTGACTTGTTTTCAGACATCTAATCTTCTCTTCACTATCACACTTTTTCTTGTTTGAGCGCTGGTCGCTGATTGCATGATACTTTCTCCCTAGGATACCTCGGAGTGCTGGTCATTCTTTTTGCTGCTTTTTGGCGTCTCTTGATGAGATGGCGGCAACAAATCATGGACACGCCAATTTACTGCGAAGAAGCTGGCTTTCAGTAGTATATTTTGGGGCATCCATTGGGCTCTGTTCGCCTACGGATGGTAAGTCCAGTGGGAAAGAACGTTTCCTTTCTCAAAGCTTTCCTAACAAACCTAGGTATGCGCAAGCTACTAACAAAACGCTAGCAGGCGTCAACACCTCAGCGTATCCGATATGGGTTTCCCGCGGCGCAGGATTAGTTCTCTCCGTCAATACAACCTTGCTCTTACTTCCGATGTGTAGAACTATCTTGCGATGGATTCGGCCAAAAATGCGGTTCCTGCCATTGGATGAATCGATCTGGTTCCATAGATAAGTCGCATATGCCATGCTACTTTTCACCGTTTTATATACGGCGGGACAATACATTAAGTAAGCTCTGTTTCGCTTCTTTCAAACTACTGTTAAACCTAACGTTTTGAAGCTTTTTCAATATTGAAGCAACACAAATTCGCCTAGAGGTGGTTGCTGAGATCCATTACATGCAGGCTGGCCCAGTCACTGGCCACGTCATGCTATTTTGTATGCTCTTGATGTATACGACTGCGCACCACAAAGTCCACCAGCAAAGCTTCGAGGCGTTTTGGTATACCCACCATCTATTTATCCCATTTTTCCTAGGACTTTATACTCATACGGTACCGTTTGCGGGAGAGGAGACCTAGAAACACTGTCTCGGATACGAGGGCTGGAGGTGGGAGCTTTGGGCGGGTGGCCTCTACCCAATAGAGCGCTTGTACCGCGAGATGCGCGCCCGACGTCAAACAACGATAACGAACGTTATCTGCCACCCTTGTCGTAAGTATGCGAGCCAGATGCATTACTGTTAACCTAGAGGGTAGTCGTAAATAGGTGCTAATTGCTATTGTAGAGGTTGTTGAGATCCAATTTCGGAAACCCTCCATGACCTACAAACCTGGGCAGTGGCTTTTTCTAAATTGTCCTGATGTCAGTTACTATCAATGGCACCCATTTACGATCACTTCCTGCCCATCCGATCCGTACGTTAGCGTACACGTCCGACAAGTCGGGGATTTCACGAAGGACCTAGCCGATGCCCTGGGTGCAGGCCCTCACCAAGCCAAGCTTTATGACGACCCCACCTATGCATACGAAATTGCAGTCCGGCAAGGAGAAAAACTCCCGAAGCTCCGCATCGACGGGCCGTACGGCGCACCTGCAGAAGACGTCTTTGACAATGAGATCTCAGTGCTTATCGGAACGGGCATCGGCGTTACGCCTTGGAGCTCCATACTGAAGCACATCTGGCATTGGCGCTCGTTGAATTCGGCACGCGCTGGGCGTCTACGCCGTATAGAGTTCATCTGGGTATGCCGGGACACCTCGTCTTTTGAGTGGTTTCAGAAGCTGCTGGCCGCGCTCGAGTTACAGGACACCAACGACGAGTTCTTGCGGATCAACGTATACCTCACGCAGCGCGTCCAGGATGACACCGCGGCTAATATCCAGCTAAACTCTGCTGGTGCAGAATTCGATGCTATCACAAATTTGCGATCGCGTACGCACTTTGGAAGGCCAAACTTTTACACAATACTGAGTCAGATGCATGACAACATTTTCGATGGGACGTACATTCCTGGAATGGACAGCGCTATCAGGAACACTGTCAGCGTATACTTTTGTGGACCAAATGTTGCGGCACGGGAGATCAAAGCTGCATGTTGTCAAGCTACTAGTTCTAAAGTGCGTTTCAGATTTTAAAAGGAGCACTTTTGAAGATAAAGAACTATATACGTGAAGGTCGTGGTGGATTATTACTGAAGCCGATATTATCCTCTACTTATCTTAGATCTTTAATGTGCCCTGCACCTAGCATAAACTAACCTTTAGGAACTACTATTATAACTAAAAGCTAGAAGTTAAGACGCAGTTTTTAGTTACGCTTTAGTATTCCTAAGCTATAGTAATTTTACTATTTACTTTAACTCTTTTGCCCTTTCTAAAATAACGTAATATATAGTACAATCGCACTTTATAAGGCTATACTACTTAAAATAAAGATTATATAAGTTATAGTAGTAATAAGGTTATATTTTAGGGAAAGCACTTATTTAAATTCTTTAGATATACTATATACGTTAAGGACGTGCCTCTTAAAGTGTATTAACATAAGTAGTATGTTATAGTAACTAAGACTGTAATATTAAAAGTAACTCTAAACTTTATAAAAGTCTAAGTTGCGCTTTAATATGCTTCTTTAGCGCGTCTTTTTGTAGAAAAGCCTCCTTTTGTGTAATTTAATCTTTTCTGGATTGCTTTGCTTGCGCGAAGCGAGTAAAGCGGCGGGTTCGTGGCGCATCTGCTGCCTGAGCACACGCTGTGCCTCGTATGAGATAAATGGCTGCGCGAAGGACAAGACGAGCGATGCATCTTCCTGCGTGGCCTGCCAGCACCGGCAAGTCACCTATCGCGCGGACCGTCCCGCACAGGTACTTCGACAAGCGATATCTAGTAGCCAGCATCTTCTTCTCCCGCGCCGGCGGCGACGTTAGTCACGCCGGCAAGTTCGTCACAAACATCGCAGTGCAGCTCGCGCACAACGTGGCAGCATGGCGTAAGCATGTCTAAACCGCTGTGGCAGAGTGGTGCGATGTTGCCAGCTAGTCTTTGCATGATTTGTCCCAGCACCTCCTTCTCTATCCGCTATCAAAGCTGCGCGAGCTAGTACCTTACATTGTAGGCATCAATACGATGATCGAGTACGGCGAAAACGACAATGTCGAGATCATCGTACGGCTGCTAGCCGTGGCTCGATCACTAGAGAGATTCCAACTGCAAGTGATTGTGACGAGCCGGCGAGTAGTGCCGATACGAAAGGGATTTGGACAGATCACGCATGCGAATTCAAGACCTGCATATGATACTGCCAGAGAGAAGTAGGCACAGCCTACCAATGTATGATTTCTACATTTTCGTCCAAAAGCCTTTCTGATCCTGCCGCCTTTTGACCTCTCGCGCAGCAAGTACAACCAAGCCTCCCACGAGCAAGGTGCTTCCCGAGAATGCCTGAGCACCAGCATATGAACCTTTATCTGAAGCTATGATAGCACCAGAAATTGGGGATCCAATCAGCGCGCCGATCCCAACGGCTGCTGAGATGATTCCCAGCCGTGCCCCCATCTTCGACGAGTCCGAATTTATGATGGGTACCACTGCCATAAAAAGAGACTGGACGCCGCCAACAGAGAGGCTGTAGAAGGTTGTCCAGATATACAGTCCAGGTGTTGAGTCGACTGGTATCCATGTGTACATGCATAGTGCAGAGGCGAACACAAATGCTATGAACGCGTTCATCGTGCCAACGTACCTAGCAAAAAGGCTGGGCAGCAAGCGGGCAATAAACCCTATGCCGTTTAAAGTAAGCGTCAGGTCGAGTGATTCGGTATAGGACATTTCTTGCTTTTCCCGCGCATAAGAGCTGAGGAAGAAAAACGGGAAAAATACACCCAAATAAGCCTACGACATCGTAAGTAAGATCTTTAGACAAGATCACCCAAGTGAAGAGCTAGCATCCATGACTCACCAAGAAAGACCCAATAAGGTATAATGTGAACACAGATTCCTTGAAAACAGCCCAATCTAGCATTGGTGCTGACTTCCTAGGAGCTTGCGTTGCCTTTCCGCATATCAAAGCAATTGCAAATGTTCCCAGTTGTATGAAGCCCATTGCCCTCAATGTCCAACCAAAGCCAATCGTTGGCAGCAGCGTTCTTGCCATACTGGGATACATCAAGCCTCCTGTTACACTGCCGCAGGCTACTATCCCCATGACGAGCGCAAGCCTTCTTTTGAAGTATGTGGTGATGAGAGTCATCATAGGTGTGAGGAGAAGGCCGTTACCCAAGCCGGTACAGAGTCCTTGTGCCAGGATAATTTGCCAGTAGGTTTTCGTTAAGGATGTCATGAAAGTTCCAAGTACTACGAGGGCCGCACCAGCAATTGTCGTTATGCGGAGGTACCCTGCGTCTGTGAGGCGACCGCTAACGATACCTGTGAAGAAGAGGAGAAAAACGGCTATGGAGCCAACCCATGCAATGTCCGAACGGGCCTGGTGTAGAGTCGAAACGTAGTAGGTTTGAAAGACGCCAAATGAGATGATCATACCCCTTCCAAGTACGTATAAGTTTCATTGATCTAGTTGAGTGTGAGGCGGCGACATACCATGTGTTCATGATGACGAGAAAGCAAGCCAGTACTATAATGTCGCCGGGTCAGTATGCAATTGATTCATTCTGGAACTTCTTTACTGACCAGCCATCCAAGCAAGCCAGCCTCCTTCTGGGGGCGAGTACGTTGTCAAATTGTCCTCGGGATGTCCGTTGCTTAGAGTAAGGCTCAAGGCGGTGGTCAAATCTGGTGCTTCGTGCATTGGCAGACGTCGATCAATTGACATTGTTTCTTTGTCCTCCTGATCATTCATCGCTTTCAAAGTTTGGATTGCCTAATTCTTTGAGGGGCTGGTGGTGGGATAGATTTATGTCTTGCAGCTATGGTTATCAGTCTTGCGAGTGAAGGTAATTTTAGAAGAGGCAATTTCTCGGTTGAATGCAATCCTTAAGTATACTAATTTGAAATTAAAGGTCCTAATAAGTTGCTTAAAAATGTGCTATTCGCGCTAGACTTATTACGGTAACAAAAGCCGAATTTAGTGCATACGATAATTCGGCGAACAAATCTTAATAATAGCCCTCGTGCGAGGATAGTAGTGGCACGGAGTAGAGATAGGTATGTCTCACTGTGTCTAGTGCAAATAAGTAGTTACGCACGTTATTGCGACGCGGTAGTGACAGTTTCTTAGGGCCTGTTCGGTGGGCGTGATTTTAAATCGTGATCTGGGCTTAATCTCCCCCAGTTTTAGTAAAGCGCTAGCGTAAAATTTTTTGTTAGTGTAGCCATACAAATCGTTCTAAAGACCCGCTTCTAACGTATCTAGATTAACCTGTGTTTAGTAACTACCTATCTAAAAGTCTTATCTTATTAAACTTTAGTATTATTAATTAATCCTCTATACTAACTCTAAGTACTCTAGTGTGTAAGGCGTTGTAAGAGCTCTTATAGAGCTTAACACCTATTCTATTAACGTATTATTTATAGTAAGTACTGTAATAAGAGCCTTAAACGTGCTCTACTAGAGTTATGTCTCCTTATATAGGTATAGGTTGTTAACAAGGCACCTAGCTAGCTAAGCTAGACCTAGGCACATATCCTCTACGTATTTATTTACGTCTATAAGTGGCGCTAGAGTCCTCTCTATAGTGTTAATTAAAAAAGTTATCGCTATTAACGCTTCTATAACGGCTATAAGGGCCTCTTTATTAAGTATTGTAGTGTTAAAAAGCTCTAAGATTAGATAAAATAGACCTTCTAACCTTATACTTAGTTTAACTTATAATCTTACGCTTAAATAGATATAAACGTAGATCTTATTAGCACTAGTAGGGGTTAATTTAGCTAGTTAATTACTCCTAGATTAGACCTCTATTTATAATATTAAAATTACGCTTAAACTAAACACAGCGTGATCTTAATATAAGCCTAACTAGATCTAGTAATTAAGATAAGATTAAGCCTCTAGATCACGTCTACTAAATAGGCCCTTAGATAAGGCCTGTAGATAATGGATCCAAGCGCCTAATTATATATAGATAGTAAATACAGCCGCACGTTAATTATGTTTAGTAAGTAGAAAATTCGGAGCCTAGTAATTAATAGGATTGCTAGAATAAGGATTTTAAACTAAGCTCTGCCCAAACTAGTTGTCTACTAGTTTATTAATCCAAAGGTAACAATAATAGGTAATAAGAACTGGGTCTGTTGCTAGTAAAGTTGCCCACCTAGTGTTATATATTAATAAGTGTAGTAGGCATAATACACGCTTGTGTAGGCAGGAGTAGGCTGTGACAGGAAAGTGGTGCTAAGTTATATAATAATTAATTATGAATTTTTAAGTATTCTTAATAAACGCTAAGACTTTATAGACTTAATTAATAATTATTAGAATCCCAAATCTAATATGTGGGAAATAACCCGTTTTATACCTGGCGCGTAGTTATAGGAGTACTCCTACTTCTACTAACTACACTGTGGAAAGTTACGTAACTACGCTATATAGAGCGCTCGTTAAGGAGTGCTCGCTAATAAGTAGTCTTTAGGCTTATATATAGGAACGTAAGGATAAGCTAGTTAACTTATGTTTAATCTATTTATTAATCTATTATTTAGATTACACTTAGGCTCCTTATTAATTTAATACCTTATAAGACACCTTAATGCTATTATAGTAACCCTAGGCTACCTAATAAGTATGGATATACTACTAGTAGTAGTATATCTTAGAGATATTATGCGCTGGCAGCCAGTTAATAGAATGGTACATAGATAATATAGTAACCCTAGGCTACCTAGTAATTATAGATGTACTCTAGTAGTAGTATATTTTAGAGATATCGCGCGCTAGTAGCTAGGCAATAGAATAGTACATAGGTAACCTATTTGCTAGCTAATTAGTTAAAAGATAACACTAGCTACTCTTAGTAAGGGCGCGCGATAAAGCGAGAACATAGATTTACATTGGCTAAGGGGAACAGGACCTTTTCTCCTTATCTAACGTCTTATACCTATATCTAGATACTAAACGTAGTATATTAATGTAGCCTATTAAGGCCCTAGACATTCTACTTATTACTCTTGTAACAAGTATAATTTATTATATTAGGATTATTTAAATTGTTTACCCATAATAAAGATTAGTCTCTATTTTTAATTCTTATTTATTTCTTATTTTTTTTTCTTTCTTTACGGCTTAAATTCTTTTATTACTGCTACCTTAATCCTATTAATGAACTTAGCTTACTTATTATATTATAATTCTAGATATTTACTTTTCTTAATATTTTAAAAAATAGTTTTAGTACTTACCTTTTTTAAATCCTATCCTCTGGCTAATTATTCCTATTAAGCCTTAAATTAATATTATATAGTAAATAAAAATAATTATTCCATTACTAAAATACTTAACCTATACCTGTTTATAATGTCACTTACTAAGGCACTTAGTATACTCCTTTTAATCTCTATTAAAATCCCCTAATATAGGTTTGGCTTAATCTGCAATTAAGCATTTAAGGGTTAATAGTATACTATTATATAAAGGATAAGAAGTAGGTTTAATTAATTACGTTAAGTCTATTATATAAAGGAACACTAAAGACCTTATAAAGTCTCTGCATCTTGGCGCTGCCCTAAGTAGTAGGCCATTATATAGGCCCCTATAGGTAGGTAGGGCCCTACTTTACTTAGTGCTACTTGTACAATCTACTGTATAGACACTAGTAACTTTTCTTTCTGCGATAGCTTATGTCTATTATACGCCTCCCTTTTCTATCCTTCTCTATCTATACAGTTGGCCTTCCCCTATTAGAATAGGTTGTGAGGTAGGTGTAGTGTTACTATATAGTAGAGGTTTTATTCACACCTACTCTTGTGTAAATAGGTAGTAATAGCTAATCTACTTAGTTTTTACTCTACTCCTTTATATAGTAGTAGAGCTGTATTACGCAATAAGGCTCTTTCTAGGTATATATTTTATATATAAATAGAAGGTGGGGTGTTAAGTAATATAATACTTAGCGCTAGGTCTTAGTAAGTAGGTATAAAAGAATGTCTCCTAGCTCCCTTTAAGCTAATATTAGTAGATTCTAGTAACTAGTCTACCTTAGTATTTAGGTTTTTATGTAAGTAGGCAGTAAGCTAGTCCTTTTCTACTATAGACACTTATATAGCGCCTATGTCCTAGAGTTCTCTTTAGCACTTTATATAATACTAACTAGCTAGAGTAAATAGTTATATAGGTTCCTTTATATTCTTATTATCCTTACTATATTAGATGTCTTCGCTAGTTATATAATAAAGGTAAGTGTTAAATCTAACAGGGTAGCTAGTCCTAAAGGGTTAAGGTTGGTTCTTAGGCAGGAGTACTTACAGAAGGTGGAAGGTCTTGTTAATACGTTAGTATCTTAATAAAGTGTAATAAGTTAATAATTTAGTCTGCTAGAATCCAAACAATAGATTAATAAACAGATTTAACATAAGTATAGAGAGCCTATCTTTGCGTTTCTATATACTAAGGCTACTCTACTACTTAGTGCTTCTAAGTAGCTAAGCGTATTACGTAACCTACTTAGCTACTTAGGGCTCCTAAGCGGCTAAGCGTATTACGTAATCCAATCTAAGCCTTTTAGTATCTTATTATTACGCCTGTAACCCTATTATTACTTTATTATACCTTTATAAGCGCCTAACTCCTATATTACTATCTAGTTTATAATATTATCCCCTCCCTTTCTATTCTTTATCCTAAAAGATTATGCCTACTAATTATAATAGTATAAAGCGTTATTGTAACCTTATCTTTACTATTAAGAATTACAGTGCTATTATAGTATCTAAGTGTTCTTTCTATAAGGCGTATTCTTATATATACAAGGTCTATATTAGCTTAGGGAAGTGTAGTAAGTGTTAGAAATAAGAATTAAAGTGTAATATAGCTATTACTTAAAATAAGTTCTTATAGTTAGTGTCTAAAAAGAAGAAATTAGAGGCGTAAATATTAAAGGCACGTAAGAAATAAGATACTATATTTAAGGCGCTGCATATAGCGTGCGTAAAAAAGAAGTAGTTATTAAATTAATTAGCGCAGAATAAAAAGCGTACTAGAGAGGTAATTATAGTAGAAAGTACTACGCTAATAGAGTTAGAGAAAGATCTAGTTTAGCCTACTTAGCCTATAGGTCCTGTAGAACTTAGCACGTCTGTTTAGTTAGCAATAAATAATCTTCCTCTAGAGTTCTAGGATAACTCTGTAACTCTGCCTTCCTAAGTAAGGATAACATTATGTTATATTAGGCGTCTACAAAATTCCTTAATTTTTTATTAACAGTTCTCTAGGTAGGCTACTAGTTCCTAAGTATTTTTGCTGTGTAGGTAACCTTTTTATTTAATAAGGTATATTTTATCTTACTAATTATATTCTAGAATTCTTTTAACTTTAAATTTATTTTCTTTTTCTATTTTGTAGTAGAAGGCGGTTCTAACTAGTGTATTAGGGTCTGCTAGTTCTAGTAGTAATACGTAGAATACTAAGTATATCTTTGCATCTAGCGGTAGTTCCAACTTATAGTTTACTAGTGATATTTGCTTAGAAATGTAAAATGGTCTAACCTTAATATAATCTAGTTTCTTCTTCTGTGTTTAAAGGTTCTTTATAAGCAGATATGCTTTATCCCCCTTCTTTAGCTAAGGTGCTGTTTTACGTTTTTAATTTTAATAAGAAATTAATTACTGTTAAGCTTTTTTAAAATTCTCTTAGAGTTGTTAGTGTATTTTTTTTATATTTTCTGCTATATCTATAGCTTCTTTTGCTTTAATTGTCGTAGAAAATCGTTAATTAAAGAGATGTGGGTGTTTTCTATAGTTTATATAAAATAGTGTATGTCCTAATACTACTAATACTTTGTTATTATAGGCCAAGTATACTATAGGTAGTAATAAAACCTAGTTATTCTTCTAACTGTTGTAGTAGATACGTAGGTACGTTTCTATAGTTTAGTTTATACGTTCTATCTATCTGTCTGTTTATAGATAGTAAGCTGTTAATAGCTTTTATTTCGTTCTAAGTAGTGCTATAAGCGTTATCTAGTAATTTAACGTGAAGAGCTTATCTCTATTACTAATAATTATTTTTGGGATTCTGTGGTGTCTAATTAGTTAGTCTAGAATAAGAAAAGCGAGTTCTTTAACTATTATTCTTTTCAGGTATAGAATAAGCTTAACATACTTAGTTAGTAGACTATTACTAGTATACTGTCGTATTTAATTCCTATTGTTAGATCCTTAGAGTTTAGAATTCCTATAATAAAATCTATAGTAATGTCTTCTTATAGTGCTGTTAGTATTCTACTTACTTACATCTCTCTATACTTAAGATGTGTACTGTGTTTTTTTTTCTAGTATTCTACATATTTATAGATATAAGTTATTACAGCTTCTTTAATTTCTTTAAAGGTGTAATTCCTTTAGATAAGTTCTATTATTTTTATAATGCCTAGATGTTTATACATAGGGTCATCGTGGTAATATTAGATAATCTTAGTCTGTAGATATTCTAAAACTTCTTAGTTAATTACTAAAAGTTAATTTAGTTCTACTATTAGTTCTAGAGATCTATCTTTGGCTTTGCAAAGGATTACAGAGAAGGTTTTTACTTTTTCTCTTACTAGATTACTTTGTTAGCTAAGAGCGTCTACTCTGCTATTTTCTTTTCTAGCTATATAGATAATTTTAAACTTGTACTACCTAGTAGTCTACAACTATCTTTATTATTATAGCGTAAGTTCTTTTGTTGTCGTGAACCTTAAAAGGTTTTTATAATCTATATAGATTTCTAGTATTAAGTAACTAAGCGTATAAATCCTCTAGTGCTTTAAGGCTTTAACAATAGCGTAGAGTTCTTTGTTATATACGTTGTATCGTGTTTTAGCGTTATTAAATTTACATAAATAATAGACAATTAGGTGCCATTTACTATTATATTCTTATTTAGCGTAGGCGCCTAGCGTAAGATCGCTACCGTCTGTTTTAAAGCGTAGTAGTTTATCGCTTCTAAAATAAATAAGGATAGGTTCTATAATATATACTGTCTTAAGGAGTTAGAAAAACATTCTGCACTTATTTATCTATTTAAAGGGTACGTCCTTCTTTGTAAGATTTATTAAAGGTATTATAACCTTTATATAATCTTAGATAAATTGTTAGTTAAATCTATAGAATCCTAAGAATTTTTAGATGTTCTTAGTTGTCTTTAGTATTAGCCAGTTCCTAATATATTTAACTTTACTTAGTGCTATCTCGATTCCTTCTATAGTAATAATATATCCTAGGAATTTAAGTTATTTAACGTTAAACTTGTATTTCTTAAGTTTAATATAAAGGCATGCTTTATCTAGTGCTTCTAGTACTATCTATATATGCTTAGTGTGGTCTAATTCGTTTTTAGAAAAGACGAGGATATTATCTGTATACGCGATAACAAATATGTCTAGATATTTATAGAGTACGTTATTAATAAGTACTAGAAAAGCTGCTAGTGCGTTTGTAAGTCTAAAATGCATAACTTTATATTTAAATAGTTTATAGTATAATTAAAACGCGTTTTTCTATTATTTACCTTTCTTAATTTATATAAGGTAGTAACTGTCTTTTAGATCTATTATTGTAAATATTCTAGCTTAAGATAGTTAATCTCGTAACTCTGTAATGTTTAGTAGTAGATATTAGTTCTTTATTATTATATTATTAAGTTATTAGTAGTTAACGTATAGTCTATCTAATCCATCCTTTTTCTTAATAAATATAAAAGGGCTTACTACTAGTAACTTTAATAGTTATATATATTCTTTCTTAAGGTTTGTCTTAATAAAATTACGTTCTTTAAGGAGTTCTTCTCCTATCTTACTATATAGTAGTCTAAAAGGTGGCGTTTTTCCTTCTTCTAGGTCTATTGTAAGATCCTAGGGTTAATATTTAGGTAGGTTTACTTTTCCTTCCTTTTCTGTGAATTTATATATCTATTTCCTGTACTCTCTTAGTAAGGTAAGGGGTGTGCTATTATCCTCCTTCTTACGCTTTTTAACATAGTAGTTCCTGCTAGTGTCTACTAAGGTATACTTCTGTTTTTTAACTGTCTATTACAGTATTATATTATTAATAACTCCCTTATCTACTATTATTTTTAGTTAATGCGTAGGCTTTACTTATAATATATAATTACAGTGTTTAAATAAAATTTTTTTGGTACCCTAGTTAATCTGTAGGTTGTGTATTGTTAACTAAAGTAATTCTAAGACTAACTTATACTTAGATTCTAATAAGACATCTAAGATAAGTTCCTCTTTATATTCTTAGACTGTTATTGTAGTAGTGACCTCCTAGTATATCTAAGGTCTTTTAGATATTAGAGATATATTCGCGATATAAATAATATAGGGTACTTCTTTTTTTAATATTATAAGTTCTACTTCTCTTACTATTTAGTAAGATATAAAGTTCCTTTCTACTCTTAAGTCTATAAAAGTGTTAGGATCCAGCCGCGCGCGAGCAGCGGGGCACGAGCTTATTAGACTACTAGTTCTCCAGAGTCAGCTAACTAGGCAGTTAGGTGATAGGTCACGGGTCCTAAGGGTCCTAAGGACCGCACGGGCCTCGCCCGTATAGGAACTCTGGGACGCGTGGGACTCGCCCGCACGGGACTCTAGGACATATGGGACTCTAGGACATATAGGATTCTGGGATGTGTGGGACTACTTAGTATATAGGAACGCGAGAATGAGCTTCTTATACTTGTGTTTAATCTATTTATTAATCTATTATTTAGATTCTAGTAGACTAAATTGTTAACTTATTACACTTTGCAAGATACTATTATATTAATAAGACCTTCTACCTTCTGTAAGTACTCCTGCCTAAGAACTAACTTTAACCCTTTAGGACTAGCTACCCTCTTAGATTTAATATCTTAAACACCCTTAACATAAGTACTTTACAAACTCCTACCTCTTCTACAGCTTTAGGTGCCGCTAAGATTACTCCTATACAAGATAGCAGTAAGGCGTATAAACCTAATCTCTACTTTAGCGAACAATCTTAAACTAACATCTAGATTCTCTAGTTAGACCTCTACTTCTTTAACTTAGATAAACCTCTTAAAGACAAAAAGAAAGTTATCTTCGCAGCGATATATATGCGAGGAGATATAGGATTATAGATCTATCTCTACCTTAAAAAATACCTAGGAATAGACTATAATAATAATAATAATTATATAAATAAGCACGCTAATGCAGTTAATATTATTAAGGATTATAATAACTTTAAGAAATGCCTTAAGTAACTCTTTAGGATTACTAATAAGGACTCTATTGTAAAAGCAAAGATTTAGACTATAACTTAGAAATAATTAGTAGCTAAGTATATAGCTAAGTTTCGCAGATACGCTATGCAACTTAACTAGGATAATAAATCTCTTTAGGACATGTACAAATAAGGACTTAAATAGAAACTATGTAAGGAACTCTTACGTAGTAGTGCATGAATTACTAACCTTAAAGAACTGTACAAAGAAACCATTAGAATTAATAGAGAGTGGTTTTTACTGCAACAGGAGCTTCACTAAAACCCTAGGGCAATAAGCTTTGGACAGCTAGTAAAAGTGGTTTACAAGAACCCTATTAGAATTATCTAAAAGTAATAGCTAAGGAACTACTAGAGATACAAACTAATAAAAGATGTCTAGTTTAACTACTTAGGTAAAGGAAAAGAAGAAAAGATAGGCCCTAAGCAGCCTAATAAACGCGTCTCTAATAGAAGTTAATAACTAATAACTAAGACCTGTAAATGCTTTATATGTGGTAAACTAGGCTACATAGCTAGGAACTGCAGATTAAAGAATAAAGTCTATTAAACTAAGTTAAATGTACTAACTATTAAGGACTAAGAACCTAATAAGGAATAGGAAGTTATTACAACGCTATTTAGTTACTAACGCGTTACACTAGAGCAAAGTAAGCGATTAGATTTACTTAACTTATAACTATACAAAGATCTAGAAAATGACTCTAACGTATACCACAACGTAGAAAACGTAGAAGAGATACTAAGATCTCTTACTCCTTACCTATAAAGTAGGCGGGAAGAAGACAACCCTATATTACCTAAGTATAAACTAAATATTTAGGACTATATAGAACCCTACTAGGCACCAAAAGGGATGTAACCCTATAAAAATAAGAAGTTAGACTACGTACTAAAGTACTACTTGGACTACTAAAATCCTACACACTAATTCTGTATATAGACGCATTGTAAAGAACTAATATGTGCATAACATAAGGCAGAGAAAGAGAAGAACAAAAAATAACCTAGAAGGAAACTGCGCTGCAGATAGATGTGGACAAACTACCCTATCGCAGCTTGCGACAAACACCTCTAGGATAAATAATAAGTAAAATACTTTCCTTACTTTACGCTAAAGGGCAATAAATACTATAACATGCTTATTAATAGAGACTGTATATAACTATACTAGTACACGTGTCTAAACCAAGACTATAAATACTACTATATAGCTAAACGTTTAGATAGCTTTGTAAACTACCCTATATAAGAAGTAATAACAGAGCTACTAATTTAACTAGTACATAGGAACAGTAAAGACCGCAGAAGGAAAAATAGAAAAATATCCTTATAAGAAGAAGAAGAAAAAGACGATCTACACAAGCCACGTACTTAAGAACAATAATAGAAGCAGATGCTTAGAAACGTATACTAGGCACTAGAACTTAACTATAACCTATACAAATAGATGTCTTTTTTAGGTCTAAACTTAGATAAGAAAACGCTTTTATTAAATTAAATGCCACAGTAAGCATGGTATTAGTTAAGCTACTAGTACAGCTTAAAGGAATATAGGCTTAAGCTCTTATAGACTTAGGAGTAGGAAGGAACTTTATATCTTATTAGACAGTAAGACAAGCAGGACTTATAATATTAGAGAAAGAAGTACCCTATATTATCTATGTCGCAAATAGATCCCTAATGCCTAAGATACCTTAAATATACTAGGAGGTCACTACTATAATAACAGTCTAAGGACATAGAGAGCAACTTACCTTAGATGTCTTACTAGGATCTAAGCATAAGTTAGTCTTAGGATTACTTTAGTTAATAATATATAACCTATAGATTAACTAGGGTACAAAGAAAATATTGTTTAAACGCTGTAATTATGCATTATAAGTAAAGCCTACGCATTAACTAAAAATAATAGTAGATAAGGGAGTTATTAACAATATAATACTATAATAGACAGTTAAAAAACAGAAGCACACCTTAAAAGACGCTAGTAGGAACCACTAGGTTAAGAAGTGTAAGAAGGATGACAACAGCACACCCCTTACCTTACTAAGAGAGTACAGGAAATGGATATACATATTTACAGAAAAGGAAGGAAAAGCAAACCTACCTAAACATTAACCCTAGGATCTTACGATAGACCTAGAAGAAGGGAAGACGCCACCCTTTAGACTACTATATAGCAAAACAGGAGAAGAACTTCTTAAAGAACGTGATTTTATTAAAACAAACTTTAAGAAAGGATATATATAACTATTAAAGTTACTAGCAGTAAGCCCTTTTATATTTGTTAAGAAAAAGGATAGATTAGATAGACTATGCGTTAACTACTAACAACTTAACAATATAACAATAAAGAACTAATATCTACTACTAAATATTGTAGAGTTACAAGATTAACTATCTTACGCCAAGATATTCACAATAATGGATCTAAGAGACGGTTACCACCTTATACAAATTAAGAAAGGTGAAGAATAGAAAACAGCGTTTTAATTACGCTACAGACTATTTAAGTACAAAGTTATGCTATTTGGACTCACAAATGTACTAGCAGCTTTTATAGCACTTATTAATAATATACTTTGCAAATATCTAGACATATTTATTATCGCGTATATAGACAATATCCTCGTCTTTTCTAAAAACGAATTAGACTACACCAAGCATGTACAGACAGTACTAGAAGCACTAGACAAAGTATGCCTTTGCATTAAACTTAAGAAATATAAGTTTAACGTTAAATAACTTAAATTCCTAGGACACATTATTACTACAGAAGGAATTGAGATAGCACTAAGTAAAGTTAAATATATTAAGAACTAGCTAATACTAAAGATAGCTAAAAACATCTAAGAATTCTTAGAATTCTATAGATTTAATTAATAATTTATCTAAGATTACGCAAAGGTCACGATACCTTTAATAAATCTTATAAAGAAGGACGTACCCTTTAAATAGATAGATAAGTGTAGAATGTTATTCTAACTCCTTAAGATAGCATGTATTATAGAACCTATCCTTATTTATTTTAGAAGTAATAAACTATTACGCTTTAAAATAGACGCTAGCGATCTTACGCTAGGCGCCTACGCTAAACAAGAATATAATAGTAAATAGCACCTAATTGCCTATTACTTATACAAATTTAATAACGCCAAAATATAATACAACGTACATAATAAAGAACTCTACGCTATTATTAAAGCCTTAAAGCACTAGAGGATTTATACACTTAGTTGCTTAATACTAGAAATCTATATAGATTATAAGAACCTTCTAAGGTTTACAACAACAAAAGAACTTACGCTATAATAACCAAGATGGTCGCAAACTACTAGGTAGTATAAGTTTAAAATTATCTATATAGCTAGGAAAGAAAATGGCAGAGTAGACGCTCTTAGCTAACAAAGTAATCTAGTAAGAGAAAAGGTAAAAACCTTCTCTACAATCTTTCGCAAAGCTAAAGATAGATCTCTAGAGCTAACAGCAGAACTAAATTAACTTTTAGTAATTAACTAAGAAGTTCTAGAACATCTACAGACTAAGATTATCTAATAATACTACAATAACCCTATATACGGACACCTAGGTATTATAAAGATAATGGAACTTATCTAAAGGAATTACACCTTTAAAGGAATTAAGGAAGCTGTAATAACTTATATTCGTAAATGTGTAGAATGCTAGAGAAACAAACATAGCATACATCTTAAATATAGAGAGATATAAGCAATTAGAATACTAACAGCACTATAAGAAGATATTACTATAGATTTTGTTATAGGAATTCTAAACTCTAAGGATCTAACAATAGGAATTAAATACGACAGTATACTAGTAATAGTCTGCTAACTAACTAAGTATATTAAGCTTATTTCATGCCTTAAAAGAATAACAGCAAAAGAACTCGCTTTTTTTATCCTGGACTAACTAGTTAGACACTACAGAATCCCAAAAATAATTATTAGCGACAGAGACAAGCTCTTTACGTTAAATTATTAGATAACGCTTATAGCACTGCTTAGAACGAAACAAAAACTATTAACAGCTTACTATCTATAAATAGACAGATAGATAGAACGTACGAACTAAACTATAGAAACGTACCTACGCATCTACTATAATAGTTAGAAAAATAACTAGGTTTTATTACTACCTATAGCACAGTTAGCCTATAATAACAAAGTATTAGTAGTATTAGGACATACACTATTCTATGTAAACTACAGAAGACACCTATATCTCTTTAACTAACAATTTCCTACGACAATCAAAGCAAAAGAAGCTATAGATATAGCAGAAAACATAAAAAAAATACACTAATAACTCTAAGAAAATCTCAAAAAAGCTTAGTAGCAATTAATTTTATACTAAAATTAAAAACAAAAAATAGCACTTTAGCTAAAGAAGGGGGATAAAGCATATCTGCTTATAAAGAACCTTTAAACTTAGAAGAAGAAACACAAGAAACTAGATTATATTAAGGTTAGACTATTTTACATTTCTAAGCAAATATTACTAGTGAACTATAAGTTAGAACTACTGCCAGATGCAAAGATACACCTAGTATTCTACGTATTACTACTAGAACTAGTAGACCCTAATACACTAGTTAAAACCACCTTCTACCACTAGACTAAGGAAGAAGATAAATTTAAGGTTAAAAGAATTCTAGAATACAATTAGCACGACAACACGTACCTTATTAAGTGGAAAGGTTACCTACATAGCGAAAACACCTAAGAACTAAAGAATAATCTAGGAAACTATTAGTAAAAGATTAAAGAATTCTACTAGAAATAACTAGGACGCACCTAGGAATTACTACCAGCACAGGGGCTAGCCTACAAAATAGACTAGTTAATTACCTTAGCGCCTAATAGCGCGTTAGAATTTATTAATATAGCAGCTTATGCTAACTCCTCCTACGCCTTAAGCGCTTATAACTTGTCTATAATACTTATGCCGCAATTAAACAATTCTTATTCTTTCTAACGCAATTTCTTTTACTAATTATATAAGCGCGCTATCTTCTCTTGCGCCTAATAGGCGCGAAGGAGAGCTACCTTAGCCAGCTCTTCCTTAATATAAAGCTTTGCCTCCTCTTTAGCCTCTAACTTTTTTAACCTCTCTATTTTAGTATCTATTTTTAAATAATCTAGCAAAGGGATCTCTTTAGGCTTACACTTCTAGTTTCCTTATCTAACGCAGTTAGTACACTAAGAGTGTAAAGAAGAAAGATAATAAGTATATTTCTTCTTAGCGTAGTATAAATAGGCAACTATTATAAAAACGTAGTCTTTCTTAAGATAATTAGCTTAACTGTGGCGATATTAAATAGAATAAGATAATAACTTTATAGGTAGTTAACTTATAAAAACATTAAGCTTAAAGGGGGAGGATAATGTTAGGATCTAGCTATGCGTGAGTAGCGGGGCACGAGCTTATTAGACTACTAGTTCTCTAGAGTTAGCTGACTAGGCAGTTAGGTAATAGGTTATAGGTCCTAAGGGTCCTAAGGACCGCACGGGCCTCGCCCGTACAGGAACTCTGGGACGCGTGGGACTCGCCCGCACGGGACTCTAGGACATATAGGACTCTGGGATATATAGGATTCTGGGATGTGTGGGACTACTTAGTATATAGGAACGCAAGAATAAGCTTCTTATACTTATGTTCAATCTGTTTATTAATCTATTGTTTGGATTCTAGTAGACTAAATTATTGACTTATTACACTTTGTAAGATACTATTGTATTAACAAGACCTTCCACCTTCTGTAAGTACTCCTGCCTGAGAACCAACCTTAACCCTTTAGGACTAGCTACCCTCTTGGATTTAACAAAAAGCTTAAGCCTATATTTCTTTAAGCTGTACTAGTAGCTTAACTAATACTATACTTACTATAGCATTTAATTTTATAAAGGCATTTTCTTGTCTAAGTTTAGGCCTAAAAAAGACATCTATTAATATAGGTTATATTTAAGTTTAAGTGCGTATTATACGTTTCTTAGTATCTGCTTCTATTATTATTCTTAAGTACGTAGCTTGTGTAGATTGTCTTCTTCTTCTTCCCATAAGAATATTCTTCTGTTTTTTCTTCTACAGTCTTTACTGTTCCTATGTACTAGTTAAATTAGTAGTTCTATTATTACTTCTTACGTAGGGTAGTTTGCAAAGCTGTCTAAATGTTTAGCTATATAGTAGTATTTATAGTTTTAGTTTAGACACGTGTACTAGTATAGTTATATATAGTCTCTATTAATAAGTATATTATAGTATTTATTACCTTTTAACGTAAGGTAAAGAAAGTATTTTACTTATTATTTATTCTAGAGGTATTTATTGTAAGCTATAATAGGGCAGTCTATCTATATCTATCTATAGCACAGTTTCTTTCTAGGTTATTTCTTATTCTCCTCTTTCTCTACCTTATATTATGCGTATATTAGTTCTTCGTAATACGTCTATATATAGAATTAGTGTATAGGATCTTAGTAGTCTAGGTAGTACTTTAGTACGTAGTCTAACTTCTTATTTTTATAGGGTTATATTCCTTTTAGTGCCTAGTAGGGTTCTATGTATTCCTAAACATTTAGTTTGTACTTAGGTAACATAAGGTTGTCTTCTTTCTGCCTACTTTATAGGTAAAGAGTAGGAGATATTAGTATCTCTTCTACGTCTTCTACGTTATAGTATACGTTAGAGTTGTCTTCTAGATCTTTGTATAATTGTAAGTTAGGTAAATCTAACCACTTACTTTATTCTAGTGTAATACGTTAGTAACTAAATAGCGTTATAATAACTTTTTATTTCTTATTAGGTTCTTACTCCTTAATAGTTAGTACATTTAACTTTGTTTAATAGACTTTGTTCTTTAATCTATAGTTCCTGGCTATATAGCCTAGTTTACCACATATAAAGCATTTATAGGTCTTGGTTATTAGTTATTAACTTCTATTAGAGACGCGTTTATTAGGCTGCTTAAAGCCTATCCTTCCTCCTTTTCCTTTACCTATGTAGTTAAACTAGACATCTTCTATTAGTTTATATCTCTAGTAGTTTCTTAGCTATTACTTTTAGATAATTCTAACAAGGTTCTTATAAACTACTTTTACTAGTTATCTAAACCTTATCGCTCTAGGGTTTTAGTAGAACTCTTGTTACAGTGAAAACTATTCTTTGTTAATTCTAATAGTTTCTTTATACAGTTCTTTAAAGTTAGTAATTTACGCACTACTACGTAAGAGTTCCTTACATAGTTTCTATCTAAGTCTTTATTTATATATATCCTAAAGAGATTTATTATCCTAGTTAAGCTACACAGCGTATCTACAAAACTTAGCTATATACTTAGCTACTAATTGTTTCTAAGTTATAGTTTAAATCTTTACTTTTATAATAGAGTCCTTATTAGCGATCTTAAAAAGTTATTTAAGGCATTTCTAAAACTTATTATAATCCTTAATAATATTAACTGTATTAGTATGCTTGTTTACGTAATTATTATTATTATTGTTATAGTCCATTCCTAGGTACCTTTTAAATCAAGGATAAATTCATAATCCTGTATCTTCTTATATATATATTACTATAAAGATAACCTTTTTCTTATCTTTAAGAGATTTGTCTAAGTTAAAGAAGTAGAGGTCTAACTAGAGAATCTAGACGTTAGTTTAAGATTATTCGCTAAAGTAGAGATTAGATTTATACGCCTTACTACTATCCTTTATAGGAGTAATCTTAGCGGCACCTAATACTATAAAAGAGGTAGGAGTTTGTAAAGTACTTATATTAAGGGTGTTTAAGATATTAAATCTAAGAGGGTAGCTAGTCCTAAAGGGTTAAGGTTAGTTCTTAGGCAGGAGTACTTATAGAAGGTAGAAGGTCTTATTAATACGTTAGTATTTTAATAAAGTATAATAAGTTAACAATTTAGTCTACGAGAATCTAAACAATAGATTAATAAATAGATTAAACATAAGTATAGAGAGCCTATCCTTACGTTTCTATATACTAAGGCTACTCTACTGCTTAGTACTCCTAAGTAGCTAAGCGTATTACGCGACCTACTTAGCTACTTAGGGCTCCTAAGCAACTAAGGGCATTACATAATCTAATCTAAGCCTTTTAGCATCTTATTGTTACGTCTATAACCCTATCGTCGCTTTATTATACCTTTATAAGCGACTAACTCCCACATTACTATCTGGTTCGTAACAGTAAGTAGTAAAAGTAAAGTATAAAGTAGCCTTCTATACTTCTTTTTTATTACTCTAGTAGTCTTGTTTATCTTCCTCCTCTTTTATGCGATAGTTTTCTTCCTCTAGCTCTCCTTTAAAGTTAAGGACGTATACTTATATATCTATAGTAGAGAGTTTATGTTTATAGAAGTTAGTGTATAAGAATATATATTACCTTCTAGCTTACTAGGTATCTCTTAGTAGATAGTTAGTAGACTAGCATCCTCTTTTATAGTATATAAAGCATTTCTACTTTATACGAGAGCTTAAACTTCTAAAGTTACTTTTTTTTTTTAGTCTAAAGGTTATTCTGTCTCTAGAGGGACTAGATCCTTTTATGCGATTAGGATTATTATATTATTAATTAGTGTAGTATACCTCTTTACTATTTTAGAGAAACTATAACTTCTTTCTATCTTTAGTAACTTAGAGTAATGCACAAAGGTCGCTAAGTAAGCCTTTTATAATGTTTTTAGGGTTCAACATAGCTTATTTAAGGTTAGGATAGCCGCAGTATACTTATATAATAGTAATATAGAGTTATAGTTTACTACTAAAGCCTTGTCTAAGACTCTTTTAGGCTAAAGTAAGCTTATTAATTATTACTTTCAGGGCCTTATATAATATAGCGACTAGATTATCCCTTTTATAGTGTATAAAGGTAAGAGTAGTCTAGTCTATCTAGTACTAATTATAATTAACACTAGTATTAAAATGCCTATTTAGTCTATCGTACAATTTATCTAATAAGAGTCCTAGTCTAATGTTATATAGATAGTAGGTGCTCGCACAATTAGAAAGGATTCCTAGAAAGATGTTTATATACTAGTCCTATAGTATGCCTAGCCTATAGTATAGTTCTCTAAAGACTTTTGCCTTATCTGCTAGAATATTAAATAGCCTACTAGTATAGTTATTCTCTTTCCTCTAAGCCTTCTAAAAGAGGATAATCTTGTCTAGCTAGATATAAGCATAATCTTCTAGTTATTAAAAAGACTAAGAGTGTCTAGCCTCTTTGTATAATATAGTTTATTAGGTAAAAGTAGGCTAGGTTTTAGGCTACTGCCACTAGTGTAGCTCTATATATAGTGTCTCTGTTCTCGCATGTATAGGCATGGGCCCTAGCTGTGCTCTATATATATATATATTACTTATAGATAGTGTAGGTTATATTATTAGGATTATGTTGTTACGAACCAGATAATAATGTGGGAGTTAGGCGCTTATAAAGGTATAATAAAGCGATAATAGGGTTATAGTTGTAACAAAGAGATGCTAAGAGACTTAGATTAGATCACGTAATATACTTAGCTACTTAGGAGCCCTAAGTAGCTAAGTAGGTTACGTAACGCACTTAGTTACTTAAGAGCACTAAGTAGTAAAGTAGCCTTAGCATATAGGAACGTAAGGATAGACCTCTATACTTATATTTAATCTGTTTATTGATCTATTTTTTAGATTCTAGCAGACTAAATTGTTAACTTATTACACTTTGTTAAAATACTATTATATTAATAAGACCTTCCACCTTCTATAAGTACTCCTGCCTAAGAAATAACCTTAACCCTTTAGGACTAGCTACCCTCTTAGATTTAATATCTTAAACACCCTTAATATAAGTACTTTATAAACTCCTACCTCTTCTACAGCTTTAGGTGCCGCTAAGATTACTCCTATAAAGGATAGCAGTAAGGTGCATAAACCTAATCTCTACTTTAGTAAATAATCTTAAACTAACAGCTAGATTCTCTAGTTAGACCTCTACTTTTTTAACTTAAACAAATCCCTTAAAGATAAGAAAAAGATTATCTTTACAGTAATATATATATAAGGAGATATAGGATTATAGATCTATCCCTACCTTGAAAGTACCTAGGAATAGACTATAATAATAATAATAACAATTACGTAAACGAGTACGCTAATACAGTTAATATTATTAAAAATTATAATAACTTTAAGAAATACCGTAAACAACTTTTTAGAATTGCTAATAAGGACTATATTGCAAAAGCAAAGATTTAGACTATAATTTAGAAGTAATTAGTAGCTAAGTATATAGCTGAGTTTTATAGGTACGCTGTACAACTTAACTAGGATAATAAATCTCTTTAGGATATATACAAACAAGGACATAAATAGAAACTATATAAGAAACTCCTACGTAGTAGTGCACGAATTACTAACCTTAAAGAACTATATAAAGAAACTATTAGGATTAATAGAGAATAGTTTTTATTATAATAAGAGCTCTACTAAAACCCTACGGCAATAAGCGCTAAATAACTAGTAAAAATGGTTTATAAGAACCCTATTAGAATTATCTAAAAGCAATAACTAAGGAACTACTAGAGATACGAACTAATAAAAGATGTCTAGTTTAACTACATAGGCAAAGGAAAAGGAGGAAGGATAGGCCCTAAGCAGCCTAATAAACGCGTGTCTAATAGAAGTTAATAACTAATAACTAAGACCTGTAAATGCTTTACATGTAGCAAACTAGGCTATATAGCCAGGAACTATAGATTAAAGAACAAAGTCTATTAAACTAAGTTAAATATACTAACTATTAAGGACTAAGAACCTAATAAGGAATAGAAAGGTATTACAACGCTATTTAGTTACTAACGTGTTATACTAGAATAAAGTGAGCAATTAGATTTAACTAACTTATAATTATATAAAGATCTAGAAGATAACTCTAATATATACTATAACACTAAAGATGTAGAAGAGATACTAAGATTTTCTACTCCTTACCTATAAAGTAGGCGGGAAGAAAATAACCCTATGTTACCTAAGTATAAACTAAATGTTTAGGACTATATAGAACCCCACTAGGCACTAAAAGAAATGCAACCCTATAAAAATAAGGAATTAGACTATATACTAAAGTACTACCTAGACCACTAAAATCCTATACACTAATTCTATATGTAGATGTATTACAAAGAACTAACATACGTATAATATAAGGTGGAGAAAGAGGAGAATAAAAAATAACCTAAAAAGAAACTACGCTGTAGATAAATATAGATAGACTGCTCTATTACAGCTTACAATAAATACCTCTAGAATAAATAATTAGTAAAATACTTTCCTTACCTTACGCTAAAGGGTAATAAATACTATAATTTACTTATTAATAGAGATTATATGCAACTATACTAGTATATATATCTAAACTAAGACTATAAATACTACTATATAGCTAAACATTTGGACAGCTTTGCAAACTACCCTACGTAAGAAGTAATAATAGAACTACAAATTTAACTAGTACACAGGAATAGTAAAGACTGTAGAAGGAAGAGTAATAGAATATCCTTATAGGAAGAAGAAAAAGACAATTTATATAAGCCACGTACTTAAGAATAATAATAGAAGTAGATACTTAGAAATGTATACTAGGCACCTAAACTCTATTATAGTCTATATAAATAGATGTCTTTTTAGGCCTAAATTTAGACAAGAAAACACCTTTATTAAATTAAATACTATAGTAAGTATAGTATTAGTTAAGCTACTAGTATAGCTTAAAGGGGTATAGGCTTAAGCTCTTATAGACTTAGAAGTAGAAAAGAACTTTATATCTTACTAGATAGGAAGACAAGTAGAACTTATAATATTAGAGAAAGAAGTACCCTTTATTATCTATATTACAAATAGATTCCTAATGCCTAAGATACCTTAGATATACTAAGAGGTCACTACTATAATAACAGTCTAAGAACATAGAGAGGAACTTACCTTAGATGTTTTACTAGAATCTAAGCATAAGTTAGTCTTAGAATTATTTTAGTGAATAATATATAATCTGTAGATTAACTAGGGTATAAAGAAAATATTATTTAAACGCTGTAATTATATATTATAAGTAAAGCCTACGCATTAACTAAGAATAATAGTAAATAAAGGTGTTATTAACAACATAATACTATAATAGATAGTTAAAAAATAGAAGCACACCTTAGTAGATGCTAGTAGGAGCCACTAGATTAAGAAGTATAAGAAGGAAAACAATAGTACACCTCTTACCTTACTAAGAGAGTATAGGAAATAGACATATCTATTTACAGAAAAAGAAGAAAAAACAAACCTACCTAAACATTAACCCTAGGATCTTACAATAGACCTAGAAGAAAGGAAGACGCCACCCTTTAGACTACTATATAGTAAGATAGGAGAAGAACTCCTTAAAGAACGTGATTTTATTAAGATAAACCTTAAAAAAGGATATATATAACTATTAAAGTTACTAGTAGTAAACCCTTTCATGTTTACTAAGGAAAAGGATAGATTAGATAGACTATATGTTAACTACTAATAACTTAATAGTATATTAATAAAGAACTAATATCTACTACTAAACATTACAGAGTTACAAGATTAACTATCTTAAGCTAAGATATTTACAATACTAGATCTAAGGCACAGTTACTACCTTATACAAATTAAGAAAGGTAAAGAATAGAAAATAGCGTTTTAATTACGCTACAGACTATTTAAATATAAGATTATGTCTTTTAGACTTATAAATGCACTAGCAGCTTTTATAGCACTTATTAACAACATACTCTATAAATATCTAGATATATTTATTATTGCGTATATGGACGATATCCTTATCTCTTTACAAAACAAATTAGACCACACTAAGTATATATACATAGTACTAAAAGTACTAAATAAAGTGAACATGCCTTTATATTAAACTTAAGAAATGTAAGTTTAACGCTAAATAACTTAAATTCCTAGAATATATTATTACTATAGAAGGAATTAAGATAGCACTAAGTAAAGTTAAATATATTAGGAACTGGCTAATACTAAAGACAGCTAAGAACATCTAAGAATTCTTAGGATTCTGTGGATTTAACTAATAATTTATTCAAAATTATATAAAGGTTACAATACCTTTAATAAATCTTATAAAGAAGGATGTACCCTTTAAATAGACAAATAAGTATAGAATGTTATTCCAACTCCTTAAGACAGTATGTATTATAGAACCTATCCTTATTTATTCTATAAATAATAAACTACTACGCTTTAAAACAAACGCTAGCAATCTTACGCTAGGCGCCTACGCTAAATAAAAATATAATAGTAAATAGCACCTAATTGCCTATTACTTATACAAATTTAATAACACTAAAACACGATACAACGTATATAATTAAGAACTCTACGCTATTATTAAAGCTTTAAAGCACTAGAGGATTTACGCGCTTAGTTACTTAACGCTAGAAATCTATATAGATTATAAGAACCTTCTAAAGTTCACAACAACAAAAGAACTTACGCTATAATAATAAAGATAGTTATAAACTACTAAGTAGTTTAAGTTTAAAATTATCTATATAGCTAGAAAAGAAAATAGTAGAATAGACGCTCTTAGCTAACAAAGTAATCTAGTAGAAGAAAAGGAAAAAACCTTCTCGGCAATCCTTCGCAAAGCCAAAGATAGATCTCTAGAACTAATAGTAGAACTAAATTAACTTTTAGTAATTAACTAAGAAGTTCTAGAATATCTATAGACTAAGATTATCTAATAATACCACAATAACCCTATGTACAGACACCTAGGCATCACAAAGATAATAGAACTTATCTAAAGGAATTACACCTTTAAAAGAATTAAGAAAGCTGTAATAACTTATATCTATAAATATGTAGAATACTAGAGAAACAAACACGGCACACATCTTAAATATAGAGAGATATAAGTAATTAGAATACTAACAGCACTATAGGAAGACATTACTATAGATTTTGTTACAGGAATTGTAAACTCTAAGGATTTAATAATAGGAATTAAATACAATAGTATACTAGTAATAGTCTACTAACTAACTAAGTATATTAAGCTTATTCTATGCCTTAAGAAAATAATAGTAAAGGAACTCGCTTTTCTTATTCTAGACTAACTAATTAGACACTATAGAATCCTAAAAATAATTATTAGTAATAGAGACAAGCTCTTCACGTTAAATTACTAAATAACACTTATAGCCCTACTTAAAAGAAAACAAAAGCTATTAACAGCTTACTATTTATAAATAGACAGACAGATAGAACGTATAAACAAAACTATAGAAACGTACCTACGCATCTACTGTAATAGTTAGAAGAATAACTAGGTGTTATTACTACCTATAGCATAGTTAGCCTATAATAATAAAGTATTAGTAGTATTAGGATATACACTATTTTATATAAACTATAGAAGACACCTATATCTCTTTAATTAATAATTTCCTACAAGAATTAAAGCAAAAGAAGCTATAGATATAGTAAAAAATATAAAGAAAATACACTAATAACTCTAAGAGAATCTTAAGAAAGCTTAGCAGTAATTAATTTTATACTAGAACTAAAAATAAAAAATAGCACCTTAGCTAAAGAAGGAGGATAAAGCATATCTACTTACAAAGAACCTTTAACCTTAAAAGAAAAAACACAAGAAACTAGATTATATTGAGGTTGCACTATTTTACATTTCTAAGCAAATATTACTAGTAAACTATAAGATTAAACTACTGCTAGATACAAAGATACACCTAGTATTCCACGTATTACTACTAGAACCAGTAGACCTAGAAATGCTAATTAAAACCACCTTCTATTACTAAGCTTAGGAAGAAACTAAATTTAAAGTAGAATAAATCCTATAAGTACGTAACGTGTATACAGATGCTAAAGAATACCTTGTTAAGTGAAAAGGGTATTCATCTAGTAAAAATATATAGGAACCTAAAGAAAACCTATCCAACTATTAACAACAGATAAACGACTTCTACAACCAAACACTAGAAGTTATAAAAAGACAACTGTAACGTAACTAATCTTCGCGCGCGCGTATAACCTATAATTTCTCTAACGCCTCCTTATAGGCCTTAAACGCGGCCTCCTGTGTTTCTTTTAACTCTTTTATCTATATACGCAATTTGTCTTTCTCCGCTAATAAACGCTTAAACTTAGACTCTAAAACGCGTATATTACAACGTTAACCTTAATATATATATTTTTTATATTTTCTAGACTAAACGTGAACCTTGTAAACATAGTTATATTTTATATATATTAAGTATTTCTTAACTATAACTTCGCTAAAGGAGTTAATAAAATTAGTTAGGTAATAGTAATAAGTAGTGCTAGACTTAGAAGGTTATTTAGGCATAATACAAGTAAGCTAAGGCTACTTATAACATAGGGTAAGCTCTAGTTATAACTAGGCATAAGACACAGTTATATAATTTAAGGATAAATCCTAGTAAGGAGGGAGATAATATTAAGATCTAAAGGCTAGGCCTCCTAGGATCTTTATATATATCTATATTTATTATTGAAGCGGCACAGCACATAAGGTTATATAACCTAATTAGTGTAATTAGAGCCCTAAAATAACTAATTAGACTAAGCACTTAATATACTAAGTAACTAATTAGTGCTTTATTAGTTTAATTAGAGCGATTAGTCCACTAATCACTTAAAGTATATAGGAACGTAAGAATAGGCTCTCTATACCTATATTTAATCTGTTTATTAATCCATTATTTAGATTCTAGTAGACTAAATTGTTAACTCGTTACACTTTATTAAGATACTAACATATAAACAAGACCTTTCACCTTCTATAAGTACTCCTGCCTAAGAACCAACCTTAACCCTTTAGGACTAGCTACCCTCCTGGATTTAACACGATAAAGCTTTTTTTTATAAAAAAAGTTATAAGCTCTTTTCTTACTATATAACCAATTTTATTAAAGATTCTCTCCTTCTAGTTATTAAAATCTTTAGTATAAGCAGAGATTACCTCTTTACTTTTAAAGCTACTTATGCAATATTACGCGATTATATATACTATATAAGTGTTTAGCTATTTTAGAGAAGGGGGTAGGTAGCTATGTAGATCTACTTTATCTATCTAGTACTTTTGTGCAATCTCTCTTCTTAAATTAATAGCCTTAATATTTATTACTTTCTCTACTTATTAAAGCTATATTCCTTTGTCTTCTTACTAAGGAGGTAGTATTAATTGTTACATAACGTCCTTAGGAGATAGTTCCTCTAGGAAGTCTCCTAGTCTTAAGGCCATGTTGTTGTTATTATCTTTTTTAGTTATGCGACGTATCTGTATTTAGTTATTGCTAGTTTAATTGTGTAACGTTTTCTTTAGGGTTATAAGGGGGTTTACTATTTCCTTTCTTCCTATAGAATAGCTTAAACTAGATTATATAACTTTTTATAAATGTGTGAGCTTTGTTTCTACTTATTATACAATCTAAAATTTAATCTCTAGTAAAGGTAATAATATAGAGCCTACGTATCCAGCTTATAGGGCGCTCTGTCTTCAGACCTTACTAGTTTACAGTTAATTAGAATTAACCACTAATTAGTATAGGTTTGGCTTAATCTTTAATTAAGTATCTAAGGGTTTATAGTATACTATTGTGCAAAGGGTAAGAAGTAGGTTTAATTAATTACGTCTAGCCTATCGTACGAAGGGGCACTAAGGACCTTATAAAGTCTCTGCCTCTTAGCGCTACCCTAAGTAGTGGGCCATTGTGCGGGCCCCTATAGGCAGGCAGGGCCTTACTTTACTTAGTGCTACTTATACGATTAACTGTACAGACATCTAAGTAATTATACTCTCGAATTATCCTTCTATAAGGTCTGGTTATAGGCAATAGTACTTACTTTACACTAGAAAGGATAGTGAAAGAATAACTTAGTAATATTAATAGAATAATACTTATCTTATATAGAGTTAGGGCGTAGTGTAGGTTTTACATAGCTAGCTTACTTAGCGCACAGGCCCTCTATAAGGCCTTAGCGGTAATTACTATAATACTATAATAATATTATAATCTACCTATTATAGAACCTCCCCCTCTAGCTATAGTTCTCTATAGTATGCTATAGCCTTAATAAAAACCTTACCCTGTAGAAAAGGAAAATAGTGTCTATAGGGGTGCGTGTTATGTGCGTAATAATAGCATATTATAGGTAAATAGTGCACGTTGTAAACGCATTACGCGTGTTATGTATTATAAAACTTCTGCGCTTTCTATTCACTGTAGCCTTTTGTAATATAGGGTAGTAGAACTATATAGTCTTAATATTATTTTAATCTTTGTGTGCTCTCTACCTATATAATATATAACTACTATATTTTAAGCGTAGACGAAGCGTTTAACTTTTAAAAAATCTCCTTAATTAACTAAAATACTATACTACCTAGTGTCTGAGTATATTAAGAAGTCTAACCTACGTAGTGCTACTACCTTTGTGTTTAGTGGAGATACTAAGCGCGCGAACTATAATATAGTACTTATAACTTATATACACTATATATAGAACTTAGTAAAGCTTCTTAAGGACTATGTTAAAAATAAAAATAAGCGCTATAACTATTATATAAAGGGTAATTATAGAGGCTGTAACTTAGTATATCTAGAGTTAGCTATTATATATACGCTTTAGCTAATACTTATAGGTGCTAAAGGTAATAAATAGGCGCCTTAATCGCCTATACGCCCTTTATAACTACTACTATATTATAGTTATAGAGACCCTAGGTAGGTAGTGTAAGATAGATAAGTGTGTAAAGGTAGTAGACTTAAAGCTAGCTTATTACTAGAAGTAATTTAACTTAGAGCTAGCTAACTACTAGCGTGTTATAGCTTATGTTAGTACACCTATAGGTATAGTAACCTAGGTGCCTACTACTAGCCCTTAGTACCTAGACTTAATTCTAGTAAAGTAGCGTTAGATTGCTAGTGCTCTTAAAGTAGTTATTTCCCTTATATAGTAGATAGTAAGTTCGCACCTTTTCTACACTTATAACGCATACTAATAGCTTATTCTAGATTAATCTAGTGTCTACTCCTTACTATAATAAGGGCGACTTAAATAATAGTAATAAAGAGAGCAGGGCGAAGGTTACTACTAGAGGTGTAGTAGGTAAGAATAGTAAAGATAGTAAGAATAATAAGAATAATAAGTAGGGGGGCGTAGGCAGCGTGTAGTTTAGTTAGATTACTTCTTAGAAGCTGGCCTATAGGCCTTAACTAGATACCCTTAATAAGCTATAAGTGCTCTATAAGCTATAGTGCTCTATAATAATATACGTTATACCTGTATTCTATATACTTTTATTATATTTTTTACCTCTTCTTTATATACGCAGCTTTTTTCTCTTTAAAGGTTAAGACTAAGTGTTAAATCCAAGAGGGTAGCTAGTCCGAAAGGGTTAAGGTTAGTTCTTAGGCAGGAGTACTTACAGAAGGTGGAAGGTCTTATTAATATAATAGTATCTTATAAAGTGTAATAAGTTAATAATTTAGTCTACTAGAATCCAAACAATAGATTAATAAATAGATTAAATATAAGTATAGAGAGCCTATCCTCGCGTTCCTATATACTTTAAGTAATTAGTGGACTAATTGCTCTAATTAAACTAATTAAGCACTAATTAGTTACTTAGTATATTAAGTGCTTAGTCTAATTAGTTATCTTAGCGCTCTAATTACACTAATTAGGTCACGTGACCTTTTGTGCTATGCCACTTAAATAATAAATGTAGATATATATAAAGATTCTAGGAGGCCTAGCCTTTAGATCTTAATATTATCTCCCTCCTTACTAGGATTTATCCTTAAATTATATAACTATGTTTTATCCCTAGTTATAACTAGAGCTCGCCCTATATTATAAGTAGCATTAGCTTACTTATATTATGCCCTAATAACCTTCTAAGTCTAGCGCTACCTATTACTATTACTTAACTAATTTAATTAATTCTTTTAGCGAAGTTATAGTTAAGAAATGCTTAATATATATAAAATATAACTATGTTTACAAGGTTCACGTTTAGTCTAGAAAATATAGGGAATGTGTTTATTAAGGTTAATATTATAATATATACGTTTTAGAGTCTAAGTTTAAGCGTTTATTAGTAGAGAAAGAGAAATTACGTGTATAGATAAAAGAGTTAAAAGAAACGTAAGAGGCTACATTTAAGGCCTATAAAGAGGCGTTAGAGAAATTATAGGTTACACGCATATACAAAGATTAGTTATATTAGTAAATAGACTTACTAGATAAGCGTGCTAAGGATGTAATAGCGGTTAAGGAAAAGAATATTAAGGAGACTAAATCTTATAAGGCTGTTAATCTAGTAGTTAATAAGACTCCTTTAGGTCCCTTTTTATCCCTGCGATATAGAGCGCTTTTAAGGATTTCCTATTAGAATTCTAGGATAATTTAGTGCCTTTACTATCTTAGGTATAACTATTATTATACTGTGTAGGTTATTAGTAGAATTCTTTAATCTTTTGTTAATAGTTTCCTAGGTAGTTCTCTAGTTCCTAAGTGTTTTCGCTGTGTAGGTAACCTTTCCACTTAATAAGGTACGCGTTGCTATACTAATTATATTCTAGAATTTTTTTAACCTTAAATTTATTTTCTTCTTTAGTTCTGTAGTAGAAGGCGGTTCTAACTACTGTATTAGGGTCTGCTAGTTCTAGTAGTAATACGTGGAATACTAGGTGTATCTTTCCATCTGGCGGTAGTTCTAACCTATAGTTTACTAGTAATATTTACTTAGAAATGTAAAATAGTCTAACCTTAATATAATCTAGTTTCTTGTGTTTTTTCTTCTAAGTTTAAAGGTTCTTTGTAAGTAGATATGCTTTATCCCCCTTTTTTAGCTAAGGTGCTATTTTTTGTTTTCTATTTTAATATAAAATTAATTGCTGCTAAACTTTCTTAAGATTCTCTTAGAGTTGTTAGTGTATTTTTTTTATATTTTCTACTATATCTATAGCTTCTTTTGCTTTAATTGTCGTAGGAAATTATTAATTAAAGAGATGTAGGTATCTTCTATAGTTTACATAGAACGGTGTATATTCTAATACTACTAATACTTTGTTATTATAGGCTAACTATGCTATAGGTAGTAATAAAACCTAGTTATTTTTCTAACTATTGTAGTACATGCGTAGGTACGTTTCTATAGTTGGGTTTGTACGTTCTGTCTATCTGTCTATTTATAGATAGTAAGCTGTTAATAGCTTTCTTTTTATTCTAAGCAGTGCTATAAGCGTTGTCTAATAATTTAACGTAAAGAGCTTGTCTCTATTACTAATAATTATTTTTAGGATTCTGTAGTATCTAATTAGTTAGTCTAGGATAAGAAAAGTAAGTTCCTTTACTGTTATTCTTTTAAGACATAGAATAACCGTAATATACTTAGTTAGTTGGTAAACTATTACTAGTATACTATTATATTTAATTCCTATTATTAGATCCTTAAATTTAGAATTCCTATAATAAAATCTATAGTAATATCTTCCTATAGTGCTGTTAGTATTCTAATTGCTTATATCTCTCTATATTTAAGATGTGTGCTGTGTTTGTTTCTCTAGTATTCTACACATTTATAGATGTAAGTTATTACAACTTTCTTAATTCTTTTAAAGGTGTAATTCCTTTAGATAAGTTCTATTATCTTTGTGATGCCTAGGTGTCTATACATAGGGTTATTGTGGTATTGTTAGATAATCTTAGTCTATAGATATTCTAGAACTTCTTAGTTAATTACTAAAAGTTAATTTAGTTCTACTCTTAGTTCTAGAGATCTATCTTTGGCTTTGCGAAGAATTGCAGAGAAGGTTTTTTCCTTTTCTCCTACTAGATTACTTTGTTAGCTGAGAGCGTCTACTCTACTATTTTCTTTTCTAGCTATATAGATAATTTTAAACTTATACTACCTAGTAGTTTATAACTATCTTTATTATTATAGCGTAAGTTCTTTTGTTATTGTAAACTTTAGAAGGTTCTTATAATTTATATAGATTTCTAGCGTTAAGTAACTAAGTGCGTAAATCCTCTAGTGCTTTAAAGCTTTAATAATAGCGTAGAGTTCCTTACTATATATGTTATATTGTGTTTTAGCGTTATTAAATTTGCATAAGTAATAGGCAATTAGGTGCTATTTGCTGTTATGTTCTTATTTAGCGTAGGCACCTAGCGTAAAATCGCTAGCGTTTGTTTTAAAGCGCAGTAGTTTATCACTTCTAAAATAAATAAGGACAGATTCTATAATACATACTATCTTAAGGAGTTAGAATAATATTCTATACTTATCTATCTATTTAAAGGGTACGTCCTTCTTTATAAGATTTATTAAAGGTATTATAACCTTTATATAATCTTAAATAAATTGTTAGTTAAATCTATAGAATTCTAAGAATTCTTAAATGTTCTTAGCTGTCTTTAGTATTAGCCAGTTCCTAATATATTTAACTTTACTTAGTGCTATCTTAATTCCCTCCATAGTAATAATATGTCCTAGGAATTTAAGTTATTTAACGTTAAACTTATATTTCTTAAGTTTAATGCGAAGGCATACTTTATCTAGTGCTTTTAGTACTGTCTATATGTCCTTAGTGTGGTCTAATTTATTTTTAGAGAAGACAAGGATATTGTCCATATACGTAATAACAAATATGTCTAGATATTCGCGGAGTATGTTGTTAATAAGTGCTATAAAAGCTACTAGTGTGTTTATAAGTCTAAAAGGCATAACCTTATATTTAAATAGTCTATAGCGTAATTAAAACGCTGTTTTCTATTCTTTACTTTTCTTAATTTGTATAAGGTAGTAACTGTCTCTTAGATCTATTATTGTAGATATCTTAGCTTAAGATAGTTAATCTTATAACTCTATAATATTTAGTAGTAGATATTAGTTCTTTATTATTATGTTATTAAGTTATTAGTAGTTAATGTATAGTCTATCTAATCTATCCTTTTTCTTAATAAACATAAAAGGGCTTACTACTAGTAACTTTAATAGTTATATATATCCTTTCTTAAGGTTTATCTTAATAAAATTACGTTCTTTAAGGAGTTCTTCTCCTATCTTACTATATAGTAGTCTAAAGGGTAGCGTCTTCCCTTCTTCTAGGTCTATTATAAGATCTTAGGGTTAATGTTTAGGTAGGTTTGCTTTTCCTTACTTTTTAGTAAATATATATGTCTATTTCCTATACTCTCTTAGTAAGGTAAGGGGTGTACTATTATCCTCCTTCTCGCACTTCTTAACCTAGTAGTTCCTACTAGTATCTACTAAGGTGTTCTTCTGTTTTTTAACTATCTATTATAGTATTATATTGTTAATAACTCCCTTATCTACTATTATGTTTAGTTAATGCGTAGGCTATACTTATAATATATAATTATAGCTTTAAATAACATTTTCTTTATACCCTTGTTAATCTATATGTTGTGTATTATTAACTAAAGTAATCCTAAAACTAACTTATATTTAAATCCTAGTAAGACATCTAAGGTAAGTTCCTCTCTATGTCCTTAGACTATTATTATAGTAGTAACCTCCTAGTATATCTAAGGTGTCTTAGGCATTAGGGATCTATTTGCGATATAAATAATATAAGGTACTTCTTTCTCTAAAATTATAAGTCCCGCTCGTTTTACTGTCTAATAAAATATAAAGTTCCTTTCTACTTCTAAGTCTATAAGAGCTTAAGCCTATATTCCTTTAAGCTATACTAGTAGCTTAACTAATACTATGCTTACTCTAGCATTTAATTTAACAAAGGCGTTTTCTTGTCTAAGTTTAGGCCTAAAAAAGACATTAATTTATGTAGGTTATAATTAAGTTTAGGTGCGTAGTATACGTTTCTAAGCATTTACTTCTATTATTATTCTTAAGTATATAGCTTATGTAGATTGTTTTCTCCTTTTTTCTATAAGGATATTCTTCTGTCTTTTCTCCCGCAGTCTTTACTGTTCCTATATACTAGTTAAATTAGTAGTTCTATTATTACTTCTTACGTAGGGTAGTTTATAAAGCTGTCTAAATATTTAGGCATGTAGTGGTATTCGCAGTCTTAGTTTAAACACATATACTAGTACAGTTGTATATAATCTCTATTAATAAGTATATTATAGTATTTATTGCCCTTTATTGTAAGGTAAGGAAAGTATTCTACTTATTATTTATCCTAGAGGTATTTATTGTAAACTGCGATAGGGTAGTTTATCTATATCTATCTATAGTGCAGTTTCCTTTTAGGTTATTTCTTATTCTCCTTTTTCTCTGCCTTATATTATACGTATATTAGTTCTTCGCAATACATCTATATATAGAATTAGTGTGTAGGATTTTAGTAGTCTAGATAGTACTTTAGTACGTAGTCTAACTTCTTATTTTTATAGGGTTGCATTCCTTTTAGTGCCTAGTAGGATTCTATGTAGTCCTAAACATTTAGTGTATACTTAGGTAATATAGGGTTATCTTCTTCCTACCTACTTTATAAGTAAGGAGTAGGAGATTTTAGTATCTCTTCTACGTCTTCTATGTTATAGTATATGTTAAAGTCGTCTTCTAGATCTTCCTATAGTTATAAGTTAGGTAAATCTAATTACTTACTTTACTCTAGTGTAACACATTAGTATCTAAATAGCGTTATAATAACTTCCTATTCCTTATTAGATTCTTAGTCCTTAATAGTTAGTATATTTAACTTAATATTAATAGACTTTGTTCTTTAATCTATAGTTCCTGGCTATGTGGCCTAGTTTGCCATATATAAAGTATTTACAGGTCTTAGTTATTAGTTATTAACTTCTATTAGAGACGTGTTTATTAGGCTGCTTAGGGCCTATCTATCCTCCTTTTTCTTTACCTATATAGTTAAACAAGACATCTTCTATTAGTTTATATCTCTAGTAGTTCCTTAGCTATTACTTTTAGACAATTCTAATAAAGTTCTTATAAACCACTTTTGCTGGTTGTCTAAAGCTTATTACTCTAGGGTTTTAGTAGAACTCTTATTATAGTAAAAACTATTTTCTATTAATTCTAATAGGTTCTTTATATAGTTCTTTAAGGTTAGTAATTCGCACACTACTACGTAAGAGTTTCTTATGTAGTTTCTATTTAAGTCCTTATTTATATATATCCTAAAGAGATTTATTATTCTAGTTAAGCTGCATAGCGTATTTATAAAACTTAGCTATATACTTAGCTACTAATTATTTCTAAGTTATAGTCTAAATCTTTACTTTTACAATAGAGTTCTTATTAGCAATCCTAAACAGTTATTTAATGTATTTTTTAAAGTTATTATAATTTTTAATAATATTAACTATATTAGCGTGCTTATTTGCGTAATCGTTGTTATTATTATTATAGTCTATTCCTAGGTACTTTTTAAAGTAGGAATAAATCTATAATTCTATATCTCCTTGTATATATATTACTGCAAAGATAACCTATTTCTTATTTTTAAGGAATTTGTCTAAGTTAAAGAAGTAGAGGTCTAACTAGAGAATCTAGACATTAGTTTAAGATTATTCACTAAAGTAGAGATTAGGTTTATGCGCCTTACTGCTATCCTTTATAGGAGTAATCTTAGCGGCACCTAAAGCTATAAAAGAGGTAGGAGTTTATAAAGTACTTATGTTAAGAGTGTTTAAGATGTTAAATTTAAGAGCAGAGCTAGTCCTAAAGGGTTAAGGTTAGTTCTTAAGTAGAAGTACTTACAGAAGGTAAAAGGTCTTATTAATACGTTAGTATCTTAACTAAGTGTAATAAGTTAACAATTTAGTCTACTAGAATCCAAATAATAGATTAATAAATAAATGAAACATAAGTATAAAAAGCTTATTCTCGCGTTCCTATATACTAAGGCTACTTTACTACTTAGTGCTCCTAAGTAACTAAGCGCATTACGTAACTTACTTGGCTACTTAGGGCTCCTAAGTAGCTAAGCGTATTACGTAATCTAATCTAAGCCTCTTAGCGTTTCTTTGTTACGTCTATAACCCTGTTATCGCTTTATTATACCTTTATAAGTGCCTAACTCCTACATTACTATCTAGTTCGTAATAGTAACGCACTAATCTTTAGTAGTATTAATATTACTACCTTTCTAGAGGACTATAACTTTTAAGCGAAAGGAGTAGGGTAGAGTAAGGAGCTTAAGAAATAAAAGCTACCTTACTTTTACTTAGGCACCTACTAAAAGGATATTATAAAGCTACTAGCCTATAGAAGCGCTTTAGTTAACTAGAAAGACTTCTAGAAGATACTTTACTCTAAGTACTCACTAATAAACTTAGAGTACTAAAAAGTAACTAGAGCCTACCTTAAGAGCTAGCTTAATAAAGTAAGCTAACAGCCTATTACACTAAAAAACTACTTCTATAAATTTAATAGCTATACCTAAGCTACCCTTACTTAATTATAAATTGTGTAGATAGAAGTAGGGACTTTTTTCTTTAGAGGTCTTAGCCAAGACGACAAGACTATAGTTATGTATAGAATGCTAATAGAGAGTTGCCTAAAAGGAGGTAATATAAACACCTATTAGGTGTAAGAATTGTATAATTTCTTTCGCTAGTGCAGATACTAGGATAAGGCAATTAGGGCTATATAGTAGGAGAAGAGATAGGTTACTATAAATCTAGCTTATTCTAAAGCTGCTTTGTTAGCAATTCTACTTATCCCACTACCTAGGAAGTTCTTTAAGGTATAGGAGGAAACAAGAATAGGAGGAAATAAAGATTACAAGGAAAAAGTAGATGCGTAAGTCTAAGATGTTATTATAAAGATAGAAGGACTTACCCTTACTATAAAAGAATATAAGTAATAGAAGGCTTTTATGCCTACTACTGCTAGTGTTATTTTTAATAAGCTAGCTAACAACTAATACGCTTTTAACAAGCTTATAGGGCTAACCTTTAATATAGAATGTAATAATAGGTTGTTTAGGAGCTCCTATAACCTAATAAAAAAAGGCTAATTATATTTTAGGTTAATAAGTAATAAGTAGAGAGACTAGGAGCTAGAGATTAAGGTAATAAGAAGGGCTAAAGCCTACTACGCTACTCTATTAGAGGTCTCCTACCTATCTAAAGAAGTTAGCATAACTAAGGAAGTAAATACTACTAGGGATAGGGTAGTAGAAAAGAGCTCTTAGAAATAATAGAACTACCTAGGTATTGAAAGGGTTATAGGGGCTAGAATTAGAGAATTCTGCCTAGGATCTCCTCTACTAGTAATTAATAATAATAAATTGGTGCTATAGGCAGCAGTTATAGAGGTAAACTAAAGGACTTCTAAACCTACTAAAATAATAGAAGAGAGCATTATCTAAGCTATACTAGAAGCTAAGGCTGCGAGCAGAAAAAAGGGTGCTTAAATAGCCTTTACTACTCTATTGGATAAAGAGCTAGTTACACTTATTAACACCCTAAATACTAATTCTGTCCTAAGAGTAGCACTAACCTAAGAGGTAAAAGGTATTATAGTTAGACTAATATTTTTCTTAGAATAAACTATATTTAAAGGCCTAGTAACTACTCTCTAGAAAGGAAAAGGAGCCTAATAACTAATTAGGCAGGAGCAAATTAGGAAATGTCTTTATAGGGACATAGTAAAGATAGATTTTAATAGAAAAACAGAGTTAGAACCACTCTTAAGAACCTGCTATCTAGTAAGAAGTAATAATAGAGAAGTTACGCCCTAGCCTACACTAGATCGCATAAGGAAACGTCGCATGGAGTACCTAATATAGTATTAGAGAGCTACTAAAGGGAAGGCTAAGGATTATACTTAAGTACTTCCTAATTAACTCTTAGACCCCTATACTAAAACTACTAAAGCCACTATAGTATTACAAGATTAAAGAGAGGGAGGAGCATAGTAGTTCTAGCTTAGAAGTTAAAAACAGCCTTATAAGAACTAGAAGAGTAGAGCGAAAGAAAGAACTCTAATAGGCTATTATGCCACCTATATAGATAAGAGGTAATTTACTAAAAGTAGTTATTTTAAAGAGAGTAGAAGTATTAGATTTTAATATAGGCTAAGATGTGTCTACCTTAAAGTCTAATGTTATGTTAAACTAGCCTAGTTCTTTCCTAATATAGAATTAGGAAAGCTAACTATAGGTAGTTAGTAAAAGAAGGGTAGGAAGAATAGTAGAAGTAAAGTACATAATAGGATTTTAGAAAAATTAATATAGAAGAATAAAGAAAATGGGTAGATAGTATAGGAAAAAGAAATAGAGAACACCTAGTTGCTAGCTAAAGATATATTAGGATACTAATTATTATCCTTATTATTATTAACAGTAACATTATCTCTATGGTAGTAGCTAAACTAATAAGTATTTAGGGTTTAGGGCTCTATAGAGCTAGAGGCCCTAGTTACCTTAGACTAAAAAAGGGATCTAGTATAATTTTAGGTAGCCTAATTAACAGACCGCTAATAAGGTAAGAGAGAACTAGAACAAAAATGCTAAGAATAAGTAGACTAAGAGAATAGCTAAGGCTAAAGAGGAGTATTCTCCCTAGTAGGAAAATCTAGGCGTATAGGTAATCTAGGACTAGGCGTATAGGTAATCTAGGACTAGGCGATCTATAATTAGAGCTAGAACAAGAACCCCCTTAAGCTAGAGGACTAAAACCCTAAAAAAATAAAGCACTACTAGAAGGAGACTAGAGGGAACCTCTAAAAGACTTTTAGAAATAATTTTAAAGGCCTGCTAAGGAAAAAGAACTATAGTTTATAGTAATAGTATATTAAGGTTCTATAGGCTCCCTAAGAATAGCAGTATTAAGGGTAGAAACAGCTTTAGAAGTGTAACTAGAAGGAGCCTAAAAGTAGGTTATATTAATAGGAAAGACGTCAGTAGCTAAAATAATATTATCTATAAAAGAACTAGTGCTAGGGTTAGCTAGCTTACCTAAAAGGAAAGAGATATTAGCTTAGGTAATAGGAAATTAAGACTAGAACTTATAATAAAAAGAGTAAAAGGTATAGTTACTATTTATCTAGCACTTATTACACTCTCTTTAGTTTACTAGCTTACTTTCTAGATAGGAAACACTATATTTACTACTAAAATAGAGCTTACTCCTTCTACTCTTATTCTAGTAGTAGGTGTAGTAATAGTTAATTAGAGAAGAAAGAGGAAAGTAGGAGGAGGTAGTAGTATACTAGATACCTATATTAATATTAGCATTATAGTATCTACGCTTTAATAGAGCCTCCCTAGTGCCTAAGCTAAAGAACTTAGTAATAGTCCCTACTTTAGTATTACTAATATTAAAGTGCTAAACAGTAAGGTCTAAATAGCTATTATTCTTATAGACGCTAGCAGTGCGAAGAATAGGACCTAGGGTAACACCCTATATACCTAGACTATAGATAAAGTGAGCCAGTTCACGTAGAAGATCTTAGTTTACACACTAATTAGCCTTTACCCTTATTAAGAAGGTTAGTAATAAGATACGAAAGGCTTTTAGGATAATATATACTACTTAATAATATACTCCTTAGTAGACTTAAAGGGGTAGATAAAGAGGTTCGCTTTTATATTACTAGTAGGGCCACGCTTATTTATATTATTACTACCTTTCCTACTACTAGCACTAAAAGCGGCTATTCTATTTAAGGTATAGTTAACTATAGCTATAACTATAGTAGAGTTATTAAATAGGTATTAGAAGGACTAGAAGAGAGGGAGGAGAGTAGGAGTAAGAGTTAGGAGAAGAATAGAGCGGAAGAAATTCTAAGGTTATATATTCTAAAGATTAAGCGTAGGCTACCTAAGCGGCTTAGCAGAAGCGTTTATAAGAGGATATTACTATAATATTACTATCTAATATACTAAGAGGTTTGTAAATAACTTTAATTATAGGGACATAAGTAGTAGATAGGCGATAAGTTAGTAGTTAGAATAATTAGGCACAGTTAGTTAGCTAGAGGTTAAGGTGAAATTATAGGCCTAGAATTAGACTAACGCTGCGTCGCTGCCTAATATATAAAGAAGTTAATAAACGACTTTAATTGTAGGGACATAAGTAGCATATAGGCGATAGGTTAATAGGTAGAATAATTAAGTAAAAGTGGTTAGCTAAGGATTAAGAAAATCGTAGGTCTAGGAGGTAACTACTAATAAGGTGTTAAAACAGTAGTAAGGTAGTAGGCTTAAGGGACTAAGCCTAGAAGAGAGGGAGGAAAATGTAGTGTAAAGGTTAGCCTATGATAGAGAATTAGAGAAATATAGGGCTAATTAGCTGTCGTTTAAGATAGCTAATTAGGGAATAGACAAAGGAAGGACGCTAACTAGATAAGATAAAAAGAGACCTAATAGACAATTAGAGTAGTTAGATTTGTATAATAGATTTTAGATAGGATAACTTAACTTATTTTTTTATATTTCTCACTTAAGGCAAACGCACCTATAATACCATAGTACGTATTAATAAAGTGCGTACAGCGTAGGTACTATATATTTCTTCTATATTACATAAATATAGTAACATATTAAATAGAAAAGAAGCGTTTACCCTACTAAATTTTAAAGAATATAATTATGCTATACCTATTATAGAAAGAAAGGAACCTCCTTATAAACTACTCTATAATCTCTTAGAGCAGGAGCTTAAGGTACTTTAGGAGTATCTAAAAGATACCTTAAAAATGGAATAGATTAGGTATAGCACTAGCCTAGCTAGAGCACTAATTCTATTTGTCCCTAAAAAAAATAGTACACTGCGGCTTTACGTAGATTATTAGGGCCTTAACGCAATTACTATTAAAGATTATTACCTACTACCTTTAGTTAGAGAAACGCTTAATCGTCTATTAGGCGTATACTACTATACAACCCTTAATCTTTGTAATGCCTACTATAGAATTTAAATCTAGGTAGGAGACAAGTAGAAAACTGTATTCTAAACTCGCTATAGCCACTTTAAATACTTAGTAATACTATTTAGCTTAACTAATACCCCTGCGAGCTTCTAGATATATATTAATAAGGGACTAGCACTACATCTAGATTATATACATATTATGTATCTTGATAATATACTTATCTATACCTATAATAAAAATCTTACGCTTTATTAGCGCGCTGTCTACGCTGTGCTTAAATTACTACGTAAGGCTAAAGTTTTTATTAATTTAACTAAGTATATATTCGCCTTAGGCGAAGTCTACTTTCTTAGTTTTATTATAATTACGTAAGAAATCTGCGCTAATCCTACGTGTATAGTAACTATTACAGAATAGCTGCAGCTAACCAGCATTTAAGACCTCTAGTTATTTCTAGGCTTTATAAACTTTTATAGGCGATTTATTAAGGTATATACGCAAGAAACTACTTCTCTCTTAGACCTACTTAAGAAGAACTAAGTGTTTTAATAGTTAGTAAAAGCGAATAATACTTTTAAAATACTTAAAACGCGCTTCTTAAGTACGTCTATTCTACGCCACTTTAACCCTACGCTGCTAATCTAATTAGAGACTAACGCATCTACTTTTATAATATATAGTATCCTTTCGCAGCTATTTAAGGACTAGAAGTGGCACCTAGTTACTTTTTTGTTAAAGAAACTTTAAGCTATAGAGCTAAATTATAAGATATATAACTTTAACCTCCTCGCTATTATCTACTACTTTAAGTAATAGAGATATTATCTAGATAGTATATAGCACATAATTTAAGTGCTAAGTAACTATAATAACTTACGCGGTATACGCGCTGTACAAAAACTAAACCTATAAGAAGTATAATAGGTAATATACTTGGCAGCTTTTAATTTTAAAGTAAAACACTACCTAGGGAAAATAAACCTAGTAGATAGACTATTAAGAAGGGCAGATTACGTATAGGAGAACCTATTACTAACCTGTTTATTACCTACCCTATAAAACAAAATACTATAGAGGACTAAGCGTAGTAGAGTAAGTAGATCTATAAATAAGCTAATCTTATTAGGCACATGTAAGACGCATGTTACTAACATTTATAAAGCTATAAAGGTCCCTACTACTAGTGCTATAGTGTGTATACTATACGTACTACGCTCGCTAGCTAGAGTATTAGTTAGTAGTAAACTTATAATAAAAGAGTCTAACCTTATTACTAAAGTTTAGTAGCTTTAGTAAAGGGACACCTTTACTATTAAGCGAATTACTAGCTTAAGGCGTAAGAGAAGCACTTAAAGTAGTAGTAAGGCGTAAGTATAGCGCCTTAATAAAATAGAAGTCTTAAGGTATAATAGTAGATTATACATCCTCGATGAACTAGTAATTAGGTAAAAGATTCTGTTCTACCACTATAATATATATATAGTAGGCCACTTTAGTGTACGTAGAACGCTTAAGGCTATTAAGAAGACCTACTATTAGCCTCTTATAGATTAAAATGTTTAGAAGTACATAAAGACTTATACTATTTACTAAAGGAGTAAAGCTCTAAGGCATAGTAAGTATAGCTAGCTATTACCTCTTCTAACGCTTAAGGATATCTTTAAGGAAGTCTTACTAGACTTTATAACTAGATTTCTACTAGCGAAGGATTAAAGTAGCTGCGCTTTTAATATAATCTTTATAATTATATACTACTTCTCTAAGATAGCGATCTATATCCCTATATAGAAAATATAGAATGTAAAGGAATTTGTAGAAGCCTACTTATAAGATGTTATCTTAAAGTTTAGCATTTAAAAGGTATTGTATTTAATAGGGACTTTACTTTTACCTCTACTTTTTAGGCAGAAATATACTACTAACTATGGGTAAAGCGTAGGCTTAGCACTCCTTTTCACCCTTAAATTGATAGGTAAACAGAGCACTAAAATTAGATACTTAAATAATACTTTTGTATATTTATTACACCTCTATAAACAAACTAGATTAAACTACTCCTAACAGCTTCATTTGCATATAATAACTCTATCTATAATTTAATAAAAATAACGCCTTTCTATGCTATATATAGTAAGCACCCTATCCTTACTACGCCTCTTATAGATAGTAGGCTAGAGGGGGAGCTACTAGATATAGTTAAGAGAGTAAAACGCATATATAGCGCACGCGTATTACTTATAGAGCACCTACGCTTAGTATAAGAGTATTAGAGCTAGTACTATAATAAGAAGTATAAGTAAGAGTTATTCTAGAGAGGCGACTTAGTCCTACTTAGCACGAAGAATATACACATACTTTAATAACTAAGTAAAAAGCTATTAGGAAAATTTATTAGGCCCTTCTAAGTATAGAACGCAGTTAGAATATAGGTATACTACCTACTCCTCCTACTATACTATTATATTTATAACGTGTTTTATATTTTCCTTCTTAAATAATAGAAACCAAGCCTAGGAGTGGAAGACATTAACACCTAGCTGCTAGAGGTTACACCTAAAAGAGGAAAAGCCTAGAAAGTAGAAGAAATTCTAGCTAAGCAAATAAAAAAGGGGTAAAAGTAATACCTACTCTACTAGAAAGGTTATAATAAGACTTAGAATACCTAAATTCTAGAGTTAGACTTTAAAAATATATATAACTTAGTGTTGAAATCCGAAGGCTAGGCCTCCTAGGATCTTTATATGTATCTACATTCGATGTTTAAGTGGCATAGCACAAAAGGTCACGTGACCTAATTAGTGTAATCAGAGCGCTAAAACAACTAATTAGACTAAGCACTTAACATACTAAGCAACTAATTAGTGCTTAATTAGTTTAATTAGAGCGATTAGTCCACTAATCGCTTAAAGTATATAGGAACGCGAGGATAAGCTCTCTATACTTATATATAATCTGTTTATTAATCTATCGTTTGGATTCTAGTAGACTAAATTGTTAACTTGTTACACTTTACAAGATACTATTATATTAATAAGACCTTTCACCTTCTATAAGTACTCCTGCCTAAGAACTAACCTTAACCCTTTAGGACTAGCTACTCTCTTAGATTTAATATCTTAAACACCCTTAATATAAGTACTTTACAAACTTCTACCTCTTCTACAGCTTTAGGTGCCGCTAAAATTACTCCTATAAAGAATAGTAGTAAGGCGTATAAACCTAATCTCTACTTTAGTAAACAATCTTAAACTAACGTTTAAATTCTCTAGTTAGACCTGTACTTTTTTAACTTAGATAAACCCCTTAAAGATAAGAAGAAGGTTATCTTTATAGCAATATATATGCAAAGAGATGTAGGATTATAGATCTATTCCTACCTTAAAAAGTACCTAGGAATAGACTACAATAATAATAATAATAATTACGCAAATAAGCACACTAATACAGTTAATATTATTAAGGATTATAACAACTTTAAGAAATGCTTTAGATAACTCTTTAGAATTACTAATAAGGACTCTATTATAAAAGTAAAGATTTAGACTATAATTTAGAAATAATTAGCAGCTAAGTATATAGCTAAATTTCGCAGATACGCTGTGTAACTTAACTAGAACAATAAATCTCTTTAGGATATATATAAATAAGAACTTAAATAGAAACTACGTAAGGAACTCTTACATAGTAGTATACAAATTACTAACCTTAAAGAACTATATAAAGAAACTATTAGGAGTAATAAAGAGTAGTTTTTACTATAATAGGAGCTCTACTAAAACTCTAAAGTAATAAGCTTTAGACAACTAGCAAAAGTAGTTTATAAAAACCCTGTTAGAATTATCTAAAAGTAATAGCTAAGGAACTACTAGAGATACAAACTAATAGAAGATGTCTAGTTTAACTACATAGGTAAAGGAAAAGGAGGAAGGATAGGCCCTAAGTAGCCTAATAAACGCGTTTCTAATAGAAGTTAATAACTAATAACTAAGACCTATAAATGCTTTACATGTAGCAAACTAGGCTATATAGCTAGGAACTATAGATTAAAGAACAAAGTCTATTAAACTAAGTTAAATGTACTAACTATTAAGGACTAAGAACCTAATAAGGAATAGGAAGTTATTATAACACTATTTAGTTACTAACGCATTACACTAGAGCAAAGTAAGCGATTAGATTTACCTAACTTATAACTATATAAAGATCTAGAAGACAACTCTAATGTATACTATAACACAGAAGACGTAGAAGAGATACTAAGATCTTCTACTTCTCACCTATAAAGTAGGTAGGAAAAAGACAACCCTATATCACCTAAGTATAAACTAAATATTTAGGACTATATAGAACCCTACTAGGCACTAAAAGGAATACAACCCTATAAAAATAAGAAGTTAGACTATGTACTAAAGTACTACCTAGACCACTAAAATCCTATATACTAATTCTATATGTAGACGCATTGCAAAGAACTAACATGCGCATAATATAAAATAGAAAAAGAGGAAAATAAGAAATAACCTAGAAGGAAACTGCGCTATAGATAGATATAGATAAACTACCCTATTACAGCTTATAATAAACACCTCTAGGATAAATAATAAGTAAAATACTTTCCTTACCTTACGCTAAAGGGCAATAAATACTATAATATACTTATTAATAAATACTATATATAACTATACTAGTACACGTATCTAAACTAAGACTACAAATACTACTATATGGCTAAACATTTAGACAGCTTTATAAACTATCCTACGTAAGAAGTAATAATAGAGCTACTAATTTAACTAGTATATAGGAATAGTAAAGACTATAAGAGGAAAAATAGAAAAACATCCTTACAGGAAAAAGAAAAAAATAGTCTATATAAGCTACGTACTTAAGAATAATAACAGAAGTAAATACTTAGAAACGTATACTAGGCACTAGAACTTAATTATAACCTATATAAATAGATATCTTTTTTAGGCCTAAACTTAGATAAGAAAACGCCTTTATTAAATTAAATACTATAGCAAGCACAGTATTAGTTAAGCTACTAGTACAGTTTAAAGAAATATAGGCTTAAGCTCTTATAAACTTAGGAGTAGGAAAGAACTTTATATCTTATTAAATAGTAAGACAAGTAGGACTTATAATATTAGAGAAAGAAGTACCCTATATTATCTATATTACGAATAGATCCCTAATGCCTAAGACACCTTAGATATACTAAGAGGTTACTACTATAATAACAGTCTAAGGATATAGAGAGGAACTTACCTTAGATATCTTACTAGGATCTAAGTATAAGTTAGTCTTAAGATTACTTTAGTTAATAATATACAACTTGTGGATTAACTAGGGTATAAAGAAAATATTATTTAAACACTATAATTATATATTATAAGTAAAGCCTACGTATTAACTAAAATAATAGTAGATGAGGGAGTTATTAATAATATAATACTACAATAGATAGTTAAAAAACAGAAGCACACTTTAGTAGACACTAGTAGAAACTACTAGGTTAAGAAGCGCAAGAAGGAGGACAATAGCACACCTCTTACCTTACTAAGAGAGTATAGGAAATAGATATATATATTCACGGAAGAGGAAGGAAAAGTAAACCTACTAGAACATTAACCCTAGGATCTTACAATAGACCTAGAAGAAAGGAAGACGCTATCCTTTAGACTCCTATATAGTAAGATAGGAGAAGAACTCCTTAAAGAACGTGATTTTAATAAGAGAAACCTTAAAAAAGGATATATATAACTATTGAAGTTACTAGTAGTAAACCCTTTTATATTTATTAAGAAAAAGGATAGATTGGAGAGACTATGCGTTAGCTACTAACAATTTAACAATATAATAATAAAGAACTAATATCTACTACTAAATATTACAGAGTTACAAGATTAACTATCTTAAGCCAAGATATTTATAATAATAGATCTAAGGGATAGTTACTACCTTATACAAATTAAGAAAAGTAAAGAATAGAAAACAGCGTTTTAATTACGCTACAGACTATTTAAATATAAGATTATGCCTTTTAGACTTATAAACGCACTAGTAGCTTTTATAGTACTTATTAACAACGTACTCTATAAACATCTAGATATATTTGTTATTATATATATAGACAAAATCCTCGTCTTTTCTAAAAATAAATTAGACCACACTAAGTATATATAGATAGTACTAGAAGCACTAGACAAAGCATACCTTCGTATTAAACTTAAGAAATATAAGTTTAACGTTAAATAACTTAAATTCCCAGGACACATTATTACTATAGAAGGAATTAAGATAGCACTAAGTAAAGTTAAATACATTAGGAACTAGCTAATACTAAAGATAGCTAAGAACATCTAAGAATTCTTAGGATTCTATAAATTTAACTAATAATTTATCCAAGATTATATAAAAGTTATAATACCTTTAATAAATCTTACAAAAAAGGACGTACCCTTTAAATAGATAAATAAGTGCAAAATGTCATTCTAACTCTTTAAGACAGTATATATTATAGAACCTATTCTTATTAATTTTAAAAGTAATAAACTACTACGCTTTAAAACAGACGCTAGTAATCTTACGCTAGGCGCCTACGCTAAACAAGAATACAATAGTAAATAGCACCTAATTACCTATTACTTATGCAAATTTAGTAACGCCAAAACACGATATAACGTATATAATAAAGAACTCTACGCTATTATTAAAGCCTTAAAGCACTAGAGGATTTACGCGCTTAGTTACTTAATGCTAGAAATCTACATAAATTATAAGAACCTTCTAAGGTTTACGATAATAAAAGAACTTACACCATAATAATAAAGATAGTTATAGACTACTAGGTAGTATAAGTTTAAAATTATCTATATAGCTAGAAAAGAAAATGGCAGAGCAGAGGCTCTTAGCTAACAAAGTAATCTAGTAGAAGAAAAGGTAAAAACCTTCTCTATAATCTTTCGCAAAGCCTAAGATAGATCTCTAGAACTAATAGCAGAACTAAATTAACTTTTAGTAATTAACTAAGAAGTTCTAGAATATCTACAGACTAAGATTATCTAATAATACCACAATAACACTATATACAGACACCTAGGTATTACAAAAACAATAGAACTTATCTAAAGGAATTACACCTTTAAAAAAATTAAAGAAGCTGTAATAACTTACATCTATAAATATATAGAATACTAGAGAAATAAACACAGTATATAACTTAAATATAGAGAGATGTAAGTAATTAGAATACTAATAGCACTATAGGAAGATATTACTATAGATTTTGTTATAGGAATTCTAAACTCTAAGGATCTAATAACAGGAATTAAATACAACAGTATACTAGTAATAGTCTATTAACTAACTAAGTATATTAAGCTCATTCTATGCCTTTAAAGAATAATAGCAAAGGAACTTACTTTTCTTATTCTAAAATAACTAATTAAACATTACAGAATCTTAAAAACAATTATTAGTGACAGAGACAAGCTCTTCACGTTAAATTACTAGATAACGCTTATAGCACTACTTAGAATAAAACAAAAGCTATTAATAGCTTACTATCTATAAATAGACAAATAGATAGAACGTATAAACTAAACTATAGAAACGTACCTACGCATTTACTGCAATAGTTAGAAGAATAACTAGGTTTTATTACCACCTATAGTATAGTTAGCCTATAATAATAAAGTATTAGCAGCATTAGGACATACACTATTCTATAGAAACTATAGAAGATACCTACATCTCTTTAATTAACAATTTCCCACGATAATTAAAGCAAAAGAAGCTATAGATATTATAGAAAACATAAAGAAAATACACTAATAACTCTAAGAGAATCTTAAGAGAGCTTAGCAGTAATTAATTTTATACTTAAACTAAAAACGAAAAATAGCACCTTAGCTAAAGAAAGGGAATAAAGTATATCTACTTATAAAGAATCTTTAAACTTAAAAAATAAAACATAAGAAACTAGATTATATTAAGGTTAGACTATTTTATATTTCTAAGTAAATATTACTAGTAAACTATAAGTTAGAACTACCGCTAGATGGAAAGATATACCTAGTATTCCACATATTACTACTAGAACTGGCAGACCCTAATACACTAATTAGAACCGCCTTCTACTACAGAATAGAAGAAGAAAATAAATTTAGAGTTAAAAGAATTCTAGAATATAATTAGTAAGATAAAATATACCTTATTAAATAGAAAGGTTACCCACACTACGAAAACACTTAGGAACTAGTAGTCTACCTAAGAAACTATTAATAAAAAATTAAGGAATTTTATAAACGCCTAACATAACATAATGTTATTCTTACCTAGGAAGGCAGAGTCACAGAGTTATCCTAGAACTCTAGAGGAAGATTATTTATTACTAACTAAATAAACGTACTAAGCTCTACAGAACCTATAAGCTAAGTAGACTAAACTAGATCCTTCTCGAACTCTTATAGCGTAGCACTTTCTACTATAATTACTTCTCTAGTATGCTTTTTAATCTATGCTAACTATTTTAATAACCGCTTTTTTTTTCGCGTATGCTATACGTAGCGCCTTAAATATACTATCTTATTCTTTACGCGCCTCTAATATTTATGCCTCTAACTTCTTCTTTTTAGACACTAACTGTAAGAACTTATTTTAAGTAATAGTTACGTTACACTTTAATCCTTATTTCTAACACTTACTACACTTCCCTAAGCTAATATAAATCTTACACACACAAGAATACGCCTTATAGAAAGAACACTTAGATACTATAATAGCACTATAATTCTTAATAGTAAAAATGAAGTTATAACAACACTTTATACTATTACAATTAGTAGGCATAATTCTTTAGGACAAAGAATAGGAAGGGAGGGGATAATATTATAAACTAGATAGTAATATAGGAGTTAGGCGCTTATAAAGGTATAATAAAGTAATAATAGGGTTACAGACGTAATAAAGAAACGCTAAGAGGCTTAAATTAGATTACATAATACGCTTAGCTACTTAGGAGCCCTAAGTAGCCAAGTAAGTTACGTAATACGCTTAGTTACTTAGGAGCACTAAGTAGTAGAGTAGCCTTAGTATATAGGAACGTAAGAATAAGCTTCTTATACTTATGTTTAATCTGTTTATTAATCTATTATTTAGATTCTAGTAGACCAAATTATTAACTTATTACACTTAGTTAAAATACTAATATATTAATAAGACCTTCCAGCTTCTATAAGTACTCCTGCCTAAGAACTAACCTTAACCCTTTAGGACTAGCTCCCCACTTAGATTTAATAGTTACTATTATTTAGGCTTAGAGTAAACTAAGCTACGTTTCTCTTTTAGGAGAAGTCTCCTATTTTTAGTTCTCTATCCTTAAACTATTTTCTTTTATCTATATCTTCTAAAAGGTAATTAGTAATACCCTAGCTTATCTAACTAGTGCTACTCTTAGCAGGGGTAGTTAAATAAATAGGGTTATTACAAAACCTATACAAATCTATTTTGTCTATTTTCTGTTTTTCTTCTATTGTCTACTTATTTTTATGTTAGTTTTCTGTTAGCAATTTGGCTTTAGGTATATAGATAACAATCTTACTTAATAGAATCCTACTACTAATACCTCGCTTTCCCTTTTGTCCCTAACTTAATTATTACTTAGACTAGAATTATTTAGGGTCTATTACATTCGCTCTTTCTAGGAGTCTAGTGGCCACTTAAAGGTCCTCTAGTCTATCGCTCTTTCTACCTAATAGCTGCTTAAAAGTCTATTAGTCTATTATTATTTTATTCCTAGGTAATTAATAACTACTTAAAAGTCTATATAATTTATACTAGCACTAGATAGCTGCTTAAAAGCCTATTAGTGTGTTATTTCATTTCTAGGTAATTAGTAACTACTTAAAAGTCTATTAATCTGTCTGTCTAGGTAACTAATAACTACTTAAAAGTCCATATAGTCTGTCTATCTCTATACCTAATAGCTACTTAAAAGTCTATTAGTCTTCTTACTCTATTCCTAGCTATTTAGTAGCTACTTAAAAGTCTACTAAATAGCTTCTATTAGTTCTATAAATACTTATTGCTATACTTCTCTACATCCTTTCAAAAGCAGCCCTATGTCCCTCGCTAAAAATGTAGTGTTGTAGGTGTGTTTGCCTTAAGTAAGGAATATAAAAGAATAAGTTAAGTTATCCTATCTAAAATCTATTATATAAATCTCACTACTCTAATTGTCTATTAGATCTCTTTTTGTCTTGTCTGGTTGGCGTCCTCCCTTTGTCTGTTCCCTAATTAGCTATCTTAAACGAGAGCTAATTGGCCCTATGTTTCTCCGATTCTTTATTGTAGGCCAACCTTTACACTACAGTACTAGGTGCTCTAAGCTTACACTAGTTATCTATAAGACCCCTAGAAGACATAAATCTAAGCTAGTATACTCTATATTATCTTTAAAGTCCCTTATAGTAATAAGCTGTATTAAAGCTGTAGTATAGCCCTAGCGCTATATTTATAAGCCATAATTATGGTAGATATCGCCTTTTTATAGGGAGGGGTTACTAAGTAGAAGGGGGATCCCTTTCTTATTAACGCTATATATAGTAGTTTTTATTCTACACTCTACTTCTATATTGTCTATAATGCGTATCTAGAGCGTATAGGCAGTATAGGTGGTTTGCCTTTAGGCCCTAATTTATTCTAGTTTAGGGAGCTTAGCCCCTTTAATAGGCTTTAGGTTTATTTTAATAGTAACAATCTAGCTAATTAGGCTAATATTAGCTTATAAGTTAAGAATTATTTAGACTTCCCTCTCTAAGCCTATATCTCTAGCTGCGCTATTCGTGCGCTTTATGCCTAGTAAGATATAAATTAGTAGGCGCCTTACTGTACTTAAGTTATAGGTAAGGCTTAGCCTTTTCCCATATAGTTTACTTATATAGGAATCTAGTTAGGATTACCACCTCTATATTTATTAGTATAGTAGCCAGTTTTATAGCACTTATAGTAGGTAACACTTTTCTTATTCTAGGTCTTACTATTGCCTTTAGATATTTAGCAGTTTAGCGTAGTATCCTTAGATTTCTTTAATATATAACGTAGGCTTAACTCTTATATTATAGGTGTACAGCGTAGGTTTCGCTTAAGCGTACAGCCTAAAGCGATAAGGTCTTCCCTAGTTATAGGCACCTAATAGTAGTTAGTAATAGCCCTCTATAGCTTAGGTTTAAGGTTAGAGAAAAGGTGCTATACTTTTTACTCTTTAGTATAAAGTGTAAGTTAATCTTTAAAGATATTAAAGTAGGTTATAAAGGAATAAATAATTTAGTCTTTTCGCTACATTACCTAAGTATACGCTGTAGCTACTTCTAGGCTGCAATTTACTAGGTCTAAAAGTAAGTTAAGCATATACTACTTAAAGTACTTCTAGATAGGTATTTCTCCTTTAGTTTTAAAGGTGCGCTTATAGTGTGTGTACTATAGTTTTCTTAGGTCGCCTATAAGGTACTATATTGCCTAGATAACCTTATCTCTATACTACACAAATTCTTGTAGTAAGAGGTAAAAGGCTACTTTATAAAAATAGAAGAATTTATAATATTCCTTAAAGTTCTTGCCTCTATATTTAATAGGGTCCTTAGGTTAAAGCGTACACTTAATGTATATTACTACGTACACTATAGGCGCGTTCTACTTATATATTGTTGTGTTGTAGGTGCGTTTGCCTTAAGTGAGGAATATAAAAGAATGAGTTGAGTTCTCCTATCCAAAATCTATTATACAAATCCAACTACTCCGATTGTCCATTAGGTCTCTTTCTGTCTTGTCTGGTTGGCGCTTCCTTTTTCCTGTCCCCTGATCAGCTATCTTAAACGACAGCTGATCGGCCCTATGTTTCTCCGATTCTCCATTGTAGGCCAACCTTTACACTACAATATATTAGTAGATAGGATTTTAATGTTCTTAGTAGCAGCTGCTACGCTAGGGGTTTAGCTTATACTTTTAAGTTAGGAGATTTTATCTTCTAAGGTATAAAGTTAATATATAGCGCGAAGCTTATTACACTTCTTTTTAGTAACTAAAATACGCTACTTAAGTATTAAAGGTAGGCTTAAGTTACGTATTGCTAGCTCTCTTCCTATATACTAGGTAAAAGGGTCTTTGCTGCCTTTAGAGGCTTTAGATAAAGTCTACCCCCTACTAGTAGCTTATATAACTCTAGGAGCTATCCTTAGACTGTTATAGATAAAGTATTATTATGTAAGGTCTAGTTATAGGCAATAGTATTTACTTTACACTAGGAAGAACAGTAAAAGGATAACTTAGTAATATTAATAGAATAATACTTGTCTTATAAAGAGTTAGGGCGTAGTGTAGGTTTTACACAGCTAGCTCGCTTAGCGCACAGGTCCTCTATAAGGCCTTAGCGCTAGATACCATAACACTACAACAATATCGTAATCTACCCGTTACACCGTCTCTACTCTTTATTACTAGTATTCTAGATAGCCCTAAGCTTGCCTATACTATACACTATATTACCTTATACAACTACTATTCGCCTATTTAAATCTTGCCCTCTAGCTAGCACACCATATAGCCTTCCTATACCTTCTATTACTCTACACTAGCTTTCTGCTATAAGTTATACTACTTACCGCATCTTTCTCTATATTAATTACACGCTATAAATTTAATATTACTACACTTAACCGCCCTACTATCTCGATAGTTACTTATTAGCCCTTAACAATATCTATTACTAATAAGGAACGTCCCTATGGCCTAAACGTCTAGGTTATCGCTCCTTCGCCGTATTGTGGCTTGTACCTTAACCGTCTCTATAATTATAATAAAGTTAATCCTTTTACTTACTTAGCCGCTACGCCCACTCTCCTACGCAAAGTCGATTATACTCTATAGTATACTAACGTTAAGTACGTATAGAATGCCTAGGAAGTTAACGCCTATCCCTAGTGCTAATGTAGCTATAATAAGTTAAGTATTATAAACCTAATTAGCGAATTACTCTACTTAATTAATATACTAATATAATACTACTAGTAGCTAAGGGCTTTGGCTAGTTTCTTACACTACTATTTACTATAATAGTATACTACGCCTTTCTAATATACTCTAAACTACTACTACTATTATTAGTATATTACTAGCGTAGTCTCCTAGACCTTACTACGCTTACACTATAATATATAGTAGCGCGTGTTTAACTACACCGTGCTTACTTAGATATACGTTATATATAATAGTAGTATACTTACCGCCAGCTCGCCTTTTTATACTAGGGGTAGCGTCGCTATTAGAAGTATAATTAGATATAGTAGTAGCTAAAGGTTCTTTAGTAATATAAGCTTCGGCCGCTAGTTACTTAAGGTAAATATTGTAAAGAAGAGGTAAAGGCTAGAGGATAAAGGGTAACCTTCTAGAACCTTCTAGTATTTTCTTTCCCCTAGTACTAGTTACCTAGAATAGTAGAGACTAGGGTAATAGAGGATAGATTAAACGTAGGTAAATAGAGCAATAAAAACTTAGGTATAGGCTTAGAATTGCTATCTAGGATAGAGAGTATAAGTAGAAGAGAACTCTCCTTATATACATAAAGTAGAGTTTCTAGAATATTCTACTAAGTAATTCTCTACTATCTATAACGTTATCTATAACGTCACCTATAGTGTTATCTATATTAGTATCTATAGGGTTATCTATAACGTTATGATGGCGTTATTATAGAAGCTTCTAGAATATACTTAAAGTAAATAGAAAGGTAACTCTAGGAACCTTAAAAGTTTACCTATTCCTTACACTTATTAATATAATAGTATTTTATAAAGTGTAATAAGTTAATAATATATCCTAAGTAGATTCCAAATAATAGATTAATAAATAGGTTAAACACGAGTATAGAGAGTCTACTCTCGTGTTCCTATATACTAAGGTGATTAGTCTAACTAATAACGCTAATTAAGATAATTAGACTATGCTTAGTAATTAGTGCTATAGTCTACTTAGTCTACTTAGTGTGCTAAGACCACTAATTATACTAATTAGGTTATATATTACTAACTACGGCACACGCTACTTTATAAAATAATTATTACTTAAAATAAAGGACGAACGTAGTGAGGAGAGAAGAATAAGCTTCTTATAGTAGAACTTTGTATACTAGAGAAAACTTAGGGCTTAATTAGGATAGAAATACGGCGTTGTAATTAGGCTAGAAGCCTACTTTTATAAGCGCTAATTAGCTCCTAAAACCTAATAAAATAATGTTTTACTAATTTTAAAATAGATACACCTAATTACACTACTACGCAGCCCCCTTTCTTTTGCATATATAGATAGGCTTAACTATTACTATCTAGTACTAAGAAAACTCTGCCACCCTTCCCTTCCTACTACTTTTAACAAATTATACCTCTACTTTAACAATGCTGCCTTTTTTACTACCACTTATAGCTTACATCCTATTTTTATTATTATTGTCTTCCTTATCTATTACTAGTAACACAGATAATGCCTCTATAACACTTATAAACACTATTACAATAGTTTAATACAGTAATACCCCCCCTAGCACTAAGGCACCTATTATACACAATACAAAATTGCTTATAAGTAAAGACATAGCTACTATGTTTATAAGAATAAGATTAGTATCTATAAATTGCGTCGCTTTATAGTACTAATACTATATAGAGATCTCTAAGTATCTCTCCTACCTATCTTTACCTCGCCTAACGCATTTAAACTGGCTTTATATATACTATTAAATCTCCCACTTTAGCACTTAATTACTGTGCCTATATAAATAAATACTAAGATAGTAGAAGATAGTACTTTACTCCCTCTAGCGTTAAGGTCCTAGTAGCTTATATTTATTTAATACTATTTAATTATTGTTAGATGGCATTAATAGTTTCTATAGTATATAGATAATCTAGATTAGGAGGAAGTTCTTGCCCATAAGGTTTATAAGCTTTAGGAATAGGTAGAATAGCGTTTTTATAAGGCAGATTAGTATAATATTCTTAAGGGTAATGTTATCTTGCCTATTCTTTAGGACTATATAGACAATAGCACATAAATAGCAGTATAATATTTACTCTTATTTGTGCTAAATATACAGTATAAACACTCTCTGCTTTTTAATTATTAGCTAGCTCTTTGCCTGTAAAAATTACCTAATACTAAGACTAATAACTAGTAAAACCATTTTACATTTTGCTACTCTATGCGTAGTTTTTTGCACCTACTATTTCTTAAACGCTTTAGTAACCTCTTTTTACCTATTACCTTTTAGTAAGTCTAAAACTAATAGCTAGCTAATATATAGCACTCTATTTCGCTAAGTATAGTTATATACTAAATCTATATAGGTTTAGCTTAATCTGCAATTAAGCATTTAAGGGTTAATAGTATACTATTATGCAAAGGGTGAGAAGTAGGTTTAATTAATTACGTCTAGTCTATCGTACGAAGGGGCACTAAGGACCTTATAAAGTCTTTGCCTCTTAGCGCTGCCCTAAGCAGTGGGCCATTGTGCGGGCCCCTATAGGCAGGCAGGGCCCCACTTCACTTAGTGCTACTTGTACGATCCACTGTATAGACACTTTTAGACCTTCTAGTACCTTCGCTCCCCTAGTACTAGTTACCTAGAATAGTAGAGACTAGGGTAATAGAGGGCAGATCGAACGTAGTTAAGTAGAGTAATAAAACCTTAGGTATAGGCTTAGAATTGCTATCTAGAATAGAGAGTACACGTAGAAGGTAATCCTCCTTATATACATATAGTATAGATTCTAGAGTACTCTACTTTGTAATTCTCTACTATTTATAACGTCACCTATAGCGTTACCTATAACGTCACCTATAACGTTACCTTATAACGTTACCTATAACGTTACCTTATAACGTCACCTATAACGTTAACTATAACCTTACCTAGTATTCATAGGGCTATAACGTTATTATAACGTTATTATAGAAACTTCTAGAATATAGAAAGGTAACTCTAGGAACCTTTAAAGGTCACCTATTCCTTACATGAATAAATCTAGGAGAGTTATTATAGCCGCTTTTCTAGCCCTAAAGTATAGGAATAAAAGGGAGAAAAATAGTATATAGGTCTTTACTACCTCCCTACATAATATCTAGAAAGCCCTTACTAAGAAACTAAACCTAGACCTAAAACTAGCACTTGTAGAGGCGTTTGAAAACCTCTAGCCCGTTTTGAGTAGAGAGGAAGTAGACAAGCTACCTCTATTTTATAGGCTAAGAGTAGACCACGTAATGCTACTTATTAAGAAAGATAGCAATAACCTAGAGATACCCTATAGCCCACTTTATAATATATTATAGAACGAACTTCTAGTTCTAAGAAAAGAACTAACTACGTACTTTAACTAAAAATTTACCTAGGGTAGTAAATCAAGCGCAGTAGCCCTAGTCTTATTTATAAAAAAACTTAGAGGAGGCCTATACTTCTACGTCAATTATAGAGCCCTTAATACACTATTAGAGAAGAATTACTATCTACTATTACTAATTAGCGAGACGCTATACCTTCTATTGAAGGCAAAATAGTATATAACGCTAAACGTTATTTAGGCCTTTTATAAACTTTAAATAGTAAAAGGAGAAGAATAGAAAACAGGCTTCTTATATATTTTAGACTATAGAAGTAGCTTATAGTACCCTTGAGGCTAGCCGACGCACTAAGCACCTTCTCGAGATATATTAACTAGGTATTATAAGAACACCTTAATAACTTCTACTCTATATATATTAATAACGTCCCTATCTTTTCTTATAGAATAGAAAAGGTCTATAGGTAGAAAGTGCGTATAATAATTAAGAAACTAGGCGTAGTAGGCCTACACCTAGATATAGGGAAATTAGAGTTCGGTGTATAGAAAACTAAGTACTTAGGCTTTATTATTAAGATTAATAAGGGCAGTAGTATAGACCTAATAAAGGTTAGCGCTATTTAGGACTAGAAGGCGCCTACTTTAGTAAAGGACGTAAAAAGATTCTTAGGCTTTACTAACTTTTACTAAAAGTTTATTCTAGGTAACTAGTACTAGGGAAGAAAAGATACTAGAAGGTCTAGAAGATTACCCTTTATCCTCTAGCCTCTACCTCTTCTTTACACTACCCTCTTAGATTTCATAGTTTAAAATAAGTATAAAGAGTCTATCTTTACATTTATATATACTATACGGATCCTACTATATAGGCAGCACTCTAAAGAGAACACCTTATCACTCTATAAAAAGTAATTATATATTTCCTTTATTTAGAAGCTAGTTAAAATATATTCCATATTAGATCTCTACTATGCGCCCTTCTAAGTATAAAACTAGTAGTAAGCTGTTATTAGAGTTTTAGATTCTAATATTATTTTTCTCCTTTTGAGTATTTATTCTTAAATTATATGTCTAGGTGTTAGTGTTCTTACATAAGCTATCTGTGAAGTCTAGTTATAGGTAATAGTACTTACTTCACACTAGGAAGGATAGTAAAAGGATAACTTAATAGCATTAATAGAATAATACTTATCTTGTATAGAGTTGGGGCGTAGTGTAGGCTTTACGCAGCTAGCTCGCTTAGCGCACAGGCCCTCTATAAGTCCTTGGCGCTAGATACTATAACACTATAATAATATCGTGATCTACCCGTTATACTATCCTACTAATTCTACTTACTATAACTATATCTGTGAGTATTATACCTAGTAACTCTACTATTTCAAAACATTAACTTTATTACGAAATTAGTAACGCTAATATTATTATAGAATTTTTTTATATTAACTAAAGTTTTAAAAAATTTATTTATTACCTTATACCTAGATCTAGATTAAAGTATTATAAATATATCTATTTAGGTTTACTGTGTGTAAATATAAGATAGACATCCTTAGACACGACTTATTAAAAGTAAAAAAAAAATATTAAACAGAACAAAAAAGCGTTATCTATATTAATAGTATAGTTATTATGGGATAAGAAAATATTGTGTTACGCTAAGAAGTATACAGACAAGAAAATAATATATCTTATTATAGAAACAGCTACAGATAGTAGAGATATAATAGTAGAAACTATCGATTATCTAGTGACAAATGCGACTATAAAATACTTGGCGGTAATATAGATAGTAATAGATATAGTAATTACTATAGCGTTAACACCTTAATTTTTATTCTAGGTAGTAATATACCTCAATTATACTAGTTATTAATAAAATTCTTAGATTTTTTACTAATAATACCCTAGATATTTTTCTAGTTCCTAAGTATACTTACTATGTAGGTAACTTTTCTATTTATTAAGGTACGTCTTATCTTACTAATTATATTCTAGAATTACTTTAACTTTTAAATTTGCTTTCTTCCTTTAGTTTATAATAGAACATGGTTTTAACTAGTGTATTTGGGTCTACTAGTTCTAGTAGTACTACGTAAAATACTAGGTGTATTTTCGCGTCTAGTGGTAGTTGTAACTTACAGTTCACTAGTAATATTTACTTAAAATTATAAAATAGTCTAACCTTAACGTAGTCTAGTTTTTTTTTTTTTTTAGATTAAAAGGTTATTTATGAGTAAATATAATTTATCCCGCTCTTTTAGCAAAGGTGCTATTTTTTATTCTTGGTTTTAGTATAAAATAAATTACTTTTAAGCCTTCTTAAGGTTTTCTTAGTGTTGTTAGTATATTCTTTTATACTTTCTACCATATTAATAGCTTCTTTTACCTGCTATGGCGAGGTCGTTCCCCGGCCACGGCATTGTGGTGTCATGCCGGACTAACCCCAGCTATGAAGTCATGTCAGCGTCAGACACGGCCGAATTTTGGGCTGGCTTCCTGCCGGCGCGCCATGCCTCTTCCTAACATAGCACTCCCTCCGCTCGCTTAGAGCAAGGATGTGGGGAAATCTGAGCCTATCGATGTATCTTGCGCTGAAGGAAACCCAGAATGAGCCCCTGCGAAACCTCAGTTCCCTCAGCGGTAATAGCGAACATAGCAATTTCTCACATGACTTGAAGGTGCGGGGGGGCGGTTGGTGGGTTATTGGGGGGATTTCGTCGCTTTGGCGCAGAGTCGTGGAGTGCATTTGCAACGATAAGAGCGCGCTGCTTTTCCTCAGGTGAGGGTGAGGCACTTCATTCATTGAATCCAGATCAGCGATGTATACACCGAGGGACGCAAACACGCAAAAGGCAGATCTCGATATAACTATTGAGAGCAGGCATAGTGTCGCTTGATATCTATGAGAGGACATTCCAAAGGATGTAGCATTAGACCGACTTGGCCGCCTTCTCTAATCCTTTCTTGACATCATCTTTCGACCCACCCTTCTTCACAAATGCGCTGGCCATTACGGAATGAGTACCCCCATGTTCGTCTCTCCATTGTCTGATGGAAGATGGAACCTTCCCAGCGTTAGGCTGCATCTGAAACTTGTTGTATACGCCGTCTGCGCGCGTAACTTCTCCATCATAGTCCCAGCGGACACCAACCCGTTCTTGATCCGCTGAGCTCTTAGGATAAACAGTTTTGCCTCTCCCAACAGTCACATCGGTGAACTTCTTCCAAGCATTGCCGTCACTAGCCTTGTTGACAGCAGAACTGATTGACTTCTTCATTGTGTTCAAGGCTGCAATTGGAATGTTAGACATATCTCACTTCGTGGGTATAGAGCATGATCTTACATTCAAAACAGGAGCAGCAGAAGCCAACAACGTCTAAGTAATTATAGAGGGTAGATTCGATTTGACAGAGGTTTGCAGTGGGTCTGGGGCCATACATATAACGAGACTAGACGGCTTAAGTAGAGATAGCCACAGAGGGACAGGCAAAAGGATGTGTGGTAATTCTGCGCAGTTTGGACGCGCTGTTGCCTAGACATGTCAATTCAAGCTGTTCTTTCGATTGGTGTGTATCCTGTTCTCCCACTTCCAATGCGGCACAGCTTTCTCGGGAACGTCCAATCCGCACCATCGGTCCCGTTTCACCCCGAATCTATGAGATAGGGATGTGATGGGCTACGCGCCGACGCTAATTCGGGGAGCCGGCAAAGTTAGTGCATGCCAAGAGTGACCCGAGCGTTTCCGTCAGATCTGCTGCAACGGCTGAATACCTTCTCTTGCTACGCCACTTCACTGCGCGGTAGTGTTATGGTGTTTCTTCGAAAATTTGATGGTCGTCTGATCAAAGCTTCCTTCTGTCGTGTTTTCCCAAGCACGGTACACTTCCCGAGAATCAGGAATTTTCGCTCAAACTCGACTCGTTCTCTGGCTCACTTCTCAATGGAAGAAGATGCTGAGCTATTTGAATACACATCGGGGCGATGGATGTTTGTCAACCTTTTTTATTAAAACCAACGCTCATTACTGACTGTGGACTGAAGTTGGAACGACGCCTTTAAGCACTCTGAACGAAGACGTATTTTCAATGTATCAGAGCTTAAGCGTTTCGCGGCCGCCGCTGTCAATCAGAACGTAGAAGATATAGCTTCTTTTCGAAAGTTGGCTGAAGGGGGGTTCAATCGAACTTTCCTAATTACGATGCGCGACGGCTTCCAGTTCGTTGGACGCATCCCTTATCCAATCACAGAGCCAAAACACCTAGTCGTAGCTAGCGAAGTCGCAACGATGGACTTTCTCCGTTCGCACAACGTGCCTGTTCCCCACATCTACAGTTACTCGACTACGGCGGAGAATGCCGCTGGCACCGAATACATGTTCATGGAGCTCGTCCGGGGAACAAACTTGGGTGACATATGGTTTGATCTGTCTGAAAAGGCTAGAATCACCGTTGTCACAAAGCTTGTGGAGCTAGAGTCTCGATTGTTTGCTTTAGAGTTTCCAGCGTGCGGTAGCCTGTATTACACCAAGGATTTGCAAGCTGCCTTCCGTCAAGTGAAAGTTCCTATCGCCAACTCTACACGCGATAATGACTTTTGCATTGGCCCTGATACGAGACTCGACTTGTGGCATGGACGACGGAGCGAAATCGAAATCGATCGTGGACCACGTACGTTTCAGCTGTTCGATTTTCCACCAGGAAACCCAACTGATTGATGAGAAGATACAGATCCAGCCGCGGCACTTATTGCCGGAGCCAAGAAGGAAATTGCATATTTGACGAAGTTTGGCCAACCGCTTCACCCCTTCCAACGTCTGCGGCGAGAGATCTACAATTATCGAAAGCAGCTACCCTTAGATCATCTTAACAGTTTGGACAAATACCTGAGGATTGCACCTTATCTTATTCCGCAAAATAACGAAAGTCTTACTCGTCCGACTTTCAGGCATCCTGACCTTCAACCAAATAATGTGTTTGTCTCTGATAAGCTTGAAATTACTGGTCTAATCGACTGGCAACACTGCGCAATACTCCCACTCTTTTTACAGTGTGGCATACCGAACAGTCTCCAGAACTACGGCGATAGCATCTCCGAGTCGCTCACAAATCCAGAATTGCCAGCCAATTTCGACGAACTGGACGATAACGAGCAGTTTGAGCAGGTCGTGATCCTGCGCAGGCGTCAACTTCACTACTTCTACATTGCAATGACTGCAAAGCTAAATCCGACGCACTACGATGCCCTGGCCTACGACTTCAGCATATTAAGACGCAAACTCTTCGATCACGCGAGTTGCCCCTGGGAAGGCGATAACGTCACCCTCAAGGCTGACCTCATTCATTTATTGGAGAATTGGTCACGTATTGCGGCTCCAGAACCTAGCGCAAGCGGTGATACGAAGGCTCCCTGCCCAATTTCATTCACAAAAGACGAAATGACCAAGTGCAGGCGTCTCAATGCTGCTCAACTGGAAGCAGATGAGCAGCTGAAGGCTTGTAGAGATGTTATTGGCGTCGGCCCGGAAGGATGGGTGCCCAAAGGGCACTACGAAAGGACGAAACAACGTGCAATCAAGCTGAAGGCTGATGCACTCGAGGCAGCTGAGTCCGAGGAGGAACGAACGAACTTAACTGAGCATTGGATTTTTGATGATTTTGATGAAGAGGAGTATTCGTAACTGTGGCGCGTATGGGATACAGGTAGGGCCATGGGCCCTACAACACGAACAGGGCGATCACCTGACTACTACGAGCTTCTCGCTCAGCTTACTACTTCCTTATGTAAACTAGGTCTATATAAGACGCACTACTGAGCAGGCTTCTCCTGTTCAGTGACAATACACTTGATCACCCTAAGCAGTATCCTCAGTTCACCTCCACAGTAACACTTCTCACTAATGAAATGTTAAAAAGAGCAATTCAGATCTTGATAGACTGCTACATTAACGTGATCAATTTACAGCAGGAAGGCCCTGGAAAAGCATTGACCTATGCCCTGCTCTACTGCAGAACGCACAACGACCTCCGGAATCAAATATTTAACGACCGCTCGGAAACACACAACTTTTTAGCCATTCTCAACAAGCTATACCTAGCCACCAAAGCCTCGACGTGCGCGTGAGCTAATTCAACACTGCAGATTCGAGTGCGCCATTGAAGGACTGCACTTCCCTCAGATGCGAGCGCCATCCCGAAGCGCGCGCTTTATAGCGGGGCCGCGTCTAATTGGATGGAGGAGATCGTCAATGCTTAACTCCTTATCCCACTAACCCTCCGTCGCCGCATGCACCCCAACTTTAGCTGTAACTCACTTGCCGCCAGCGCAGGGAACGCAATCCAGCTACACTAGAAGAATAATAGCGCTAATATCACAGTTAGTAAGGTGTCATAGCGCCCTTTGCGACAGGAACGCGCCGCTTTCCACCTAAGGCACCTCCACACGCTCGACAGATCAACGGTTCGGTGGTTGAAGACAGCTGTATGCTCGAACCAGGAACTTAAGAGACTGGGCAAAGAAGCAAAGGGATGACTTGATTAGGCAGGCGAATGAGACAACAGTTCCTGCGGAGGTCGAAACTCCAGCGAATGAGCTTTGGGACAGCAGCGTCGGACACAGAAGCCTACCGCAAAATCTCAGATAAAACCCCTATGCTAGGCTCAAATAGGCAGTTTGGTCCTCTAATTAGGTGTTATAGAGCGGGGCTAGAAAACCCACAGTAGCAAACCTTAGTATAAAAAACGCTTAGATTAACTATAGGGGGATATGTCCTACCCCACCTTAATAGTACGGTAGATAATCTACACTACTACTATAGTATATACTATGCCTAGAGGAAGATTTTAATTAGAATCTATTATATAGTATAGTTTCATAGCACTACTAGTAAGTATACCTTTTCTAGCCCTAACCGCTAGCACTATAGTATCTTTTCTAGCTCTAACTGCAGTCGCTGCACCTATATCTTTTCTAGCCCTACCTACTATACTACAGGAGATATCGCCTAACAAATAATGTTTTAATATAATTAAGGACGCTACTTTAGTTAAAAAAGGCTTACTAGTAAAAAGTTACGCCTAGGTTCTTAATTTAGTAATAGCTTTAGCGTAGCTTACTACTACGCTGTACCTATACTTTATATAAAACGCAACTATTCCTATACTTATAAGAAGAAGTTAAAGGTAATTAACTATATTACTAATTACTTATTATAGAAGGAGGATTACTAGCCCTATATTTATATTTAAAAAGGCCTCTAGTAAGAGGGCTCCTTTTGCCTACTAACTAATTATAAAGTTATAGTAGTCTTTCTTATACCTAAAAAGTTAGTAAGCGCCTAGTAGACTTCTAAATTAAAGATTTTATCCTTAGTATCTAGTAGTTAGCGTATTATTATAAATAGACCAAGTCGTTCTAGCCAGCGCTAGAGGAGAGGCTTTATAATATATTTATTAAGTAACATAGGGCTAGAAAATTAGTCTCTTACAGCTAGTATTATTAAACTTTAAAGGCCCTATTTAAGTAGCTCTACTTAATAGATCTAGATTTTATTTTCTTATACAGCTAGTTTACTAGCTTCTAAAAGAGGTAGAGTATTACTTATTATTACCTAATAAAACAGGCGTAGTAGCTACTAACTAATTAGCTAATAATAGTAAACTTATTTTTACGCTTTATATAGAAGAACTCCTAGAGTGTTACTACCTTAAGGTACTACCTTTCTATAGTCCTTAACCTTAATAAAACGCCTATACTATTTAAGTATCTAGATAGCTACACATATAACTTTATTAGCAGTTATATAGTTACTAGAAAGGTACTCTAAAGTAGGTAGAGTAAATAGTAGGTAACGCTTATCTTATATATCTTTACTAATAGGGTAAAGCGCTTACTACTAAAGCTTATATTTTATAGTGTTAGTAGTAATACTATATAAATTAAGAATAGTAAAGGGCACCTCTACTACCTAGGTGTTACTATGAAATTTAACTGTAAGGCGTATAATAATAAGAAGCTATTTCTGAAGTGACTAGATATAGAATACCCTCTAGTTATTACCTAGTGTACTAGGGCTAGGAATATAGGCGATGCCACTTAGGATACTAGGGCTAGGAATATAAGTAATGCTATTTAGGATACTAGGGCTAGGAATACAAAGAATATTATGCCTATACTACTAGCTAAGAGGGCTAGAAGGATACTAAAGAAGCTGCAGAAGAAGTAGTTAGGTTATTCTAGAGCTATAAATATAGTAATATTGTAGTTATAGTTATTAGAGTCCTAATCTAGATTATTAGTCCTATTATAAGGTACTAGGACTAGAAATATAGCGTATAGAAACTCGCTTATAGTCTTAAATATAGCCTCTTTCTATTATATACCCGCAATACTTAAGAAGCTAAAAGATAAGTTTATAGTACTAGCTATTATACTGTCTAAGTATATATCGCTTCTCTAGCTATTAGATACTACTATTAATAGCGCGTTTAAGGTGCTACTAAAGGAGAAAATTAAATGTCTTATATAGAGTTACAAAGATTATTAACTTACGTAGGGTATAGATAGAGTATAGACACTAATACAGTAGCGCGTTTTTATAACCTATACTATTATAACTACCTAGGATAAGCTTAATAAGTAGCTTATTATAAAAGGTTTCCAGGAATGTGGTATATTACTTAGTACTAATAGTTTAGAGGACCACCTACTTGCGATTAAGAATCTACTAGATGCCTTATTTAATAAATAGGAGAACTATAATCTAAACCCGCTTAAGTAGGTATATAAGACTAAGGATATTAAAATACCTATTAACTATAAAGAGGATAAAATAAAGTAAGAGTATATACTTATTATAGAGGCTAGTAAGCGTTTATAGGACTATGCGGGTGGTTTATATCTAGCCCTAGGTAACGCTATATATACTACTATAAAAGCTTTATTTCTAGCCCTACGTGTCTTCCTAATAAGGTTGCTATAGTAATCTAGATATAGTAAACGCTTACACCTATATTTGCGTATACACTAGACAGCTGCTTCTCTTCTTTATACTAATACTATATTTTTCTTAAAGTAGTACTCTAGCCTGCTTACTAACGCTACTAATAACTATAAGTTAATTCCTTTATTAAGTAGGTAGTTACTAATACTATTATAGTCCCTACTACTACGCTACCTTTTAACATAATAAAGAATTAGCACCCTCTATTACGTTATAAGATAGAGCGTATACGCACTACCTACCTATTACTACTACTACCTCTATTGCTACTACGCCTACCCTTAAGAATAGTATTATGTATACGTTAGCTATTACTACTACTACTACTACTATAAGCTTAATCTAGCCCTATTAATAAAATAAAAAACTAATAGCTATAGACCTTTACTACTTATAGCTACTACTTATCTAACTAGGTCCTAGGCCTATAGTATAGTATTATAGCTAAAGGAGACCTTATCTCTATTTCTAGCCCTAACCCTATATTAAATCCAAGAGGGTAGCTAGTCCTAAAGGGTTAAGGTTAGTTCTTAGGCAGGAGTACTTACAGAAGGTGGAAAGTCTTATTAGTATAATAGTATTTTACAAAGTGTAATAAGTTAACAATTTAGTCTACTAGAATCTAAACAATAGATTAATAAATAGATTAAATATAAGTATAAGAAGCTTATTTTTGCGTTCCTATATACTAAGTAGTCCCACACGTCCTAGAATCCTATATGTCCTAGAGTCCTATATGTCCTAGAGTCCTATATGTCCTAGAGTCCTATACGTTCTAGAGTCCCGTGCGGGCGAGTCCCACGCGTTCTAGAGTTTCTATATAGGCGAGGCCTGTGTAGTCCTTAGGACCCTTAGAACCTGTAACCTATTATCTAACTACTTAGTTAGCTAACTCTAGTAGACTAGTAGTTTAATAAGCTTTTACCCTACTACTTATATATAGCTAGATCTTAATATTATCCTCCCCCTCTAAGCTTAATGTCCTTATAAGTTAACTACCTATAAAGTTATTATTTTGTTCTATTTAATATCGCTATAGTTAAGCTAATTATCTTAAGAAAGACTATATTTTTATAATAGTTACCTATTTATACTACGCTAAGAAGAAATATACTTATTATCTTTCTTTTTTATACTCTTAGTGTACTAACTATATTAGATAAAGAAACTTAAAGTGCGAGCCTAAAGAGATCTTTTTACTAGATTATTTAAAAATAGATGCTAAAATAGAGAGGTTAGAAAAGTTAGAGGCTAAAAAGGAGGTAAAGCTCTATATTAAGAAAGAGCTAGCTAAGGTAGCTCTCCTTTACGCCTATTAGGCGTAAGAGAAAATAGCGCGCTTACGCAATTAGTAAAAGAAATTATATTAGAAGGAATAAGAATTATTTAATTATAGTATAAGTACTATAGATAAGTTAGAAGCACTTAAGGTGTAAGAGGAGTTAGTGTAAACTACTATGTTAATAAATCCTAACGTGCTATTAGGCGCTAAGGTAATTAACTAGTCTATTTTATAGGCTAGCCCTTATAGTAGTAGTAATTCCTAGGTGCGTTCTAGTTGTCTCTTTATAATTTCTAGTGTTTAATTATAGAAGTTGTTTATCTGTTATTAATAGTTAGATAGATTGTCCTTAGGTTCCTATGTGTTTTTACTAGATAAATACCCTTTCTACTTAATAAGGTATTCTTTAGTATCTGTGTACGCATTATGTACTTATAGGATTTGTTCTACTTTAAATTTAGTTTCTTCCTAAGCTTAGTAATAGAAGGTGGTTTTAATTAGCGTTTCTGGGTCTGCTGGTTCTAGTAGTAATACGTAGAATACTAGGTGTATTTTTTGCATCTAGCGGTAGTTCTAACTTGTAGTTCACTAGTGATATTTGCTTAGAAATGTAAAATAGTCTAACTTTAATATAATCTAGTTTCTTGTGTTTTTTCTTCTAAGTTTAAAGGTTCTTTATAAGTAGATATGCTTTATCCCCCTTCTTTAGCTAAGGTGCTATTTTACGTTTTTAATTTTAGTAAGAAATTAATTACTCTTAAGCTTTTTTAAGGTTCTTTTAGAGTTATTAGTGTATTTTATTTATATTTTCTGCTATATCTATGGCTTCTTTTGCTTTGATTGTCGTAGGAAATTGTTGGTTAAAGAGATGTAGGTGTCTTCTATAGTTTATATAGAATAGTGTATGTCCTAATGCTGCTAATACTTTATTATTATAGGCTAACTGTGCTATAAGTGGTAATAAAACCTAGTTATTCTTCTAACTATTATAGTAAATGCGTAGGTACGTTTCTATAGTTTAGTTTGTACGTTCTGTCTTTCTGTCTATTTATAGATAGTAAGCTATTAATAGTTTTTATTTCGTTCTAAGTAGGGCTATAAGTGTTGTCTAATAATTTAATGTAAAGAGCTTATCTCTGTTACTAATAATTAATTTTAGGATTCTGTAGTGTCTAATTAGTTAGTCTAGGATAAGAAAAGTAAGTTCCTTTACTATTATTCTTTTAAGGCATAGAATAAGCTTAACATACTTAGTTAGTTAGTAGACTATTACTAGTATACTGTTGTATTTAATTCCTATTATTGGATCTTTGGAGTTTAGAATTCCTATAACAAAATTTATAGAGATATCTTCCTATAGTGCTGTTAGTATTCTTATCGCTTATATCTCTCTATATTTAAGATGTGTGTTGTGTTTATTTCTCTAGTATTCTATATATTTGTAGATATAAGTTATTACATCTTCCTTAATTCCTTTAAAGGTGTAATTTCTTTAGATAAGTTCTATTGTTTTTGTAATACCTAGGTGTGCGTACATAGGGTTATTGTGGTATTGTTAAATAATCTTAGTCTATAGATGTTCTAGAACTTTTTAGTTAATTACTAAAAGTTAATTTAGTTATGCTATTAGTTCTAGAGATCTATCTTTAGCTTTGTAAAGAATTGCGGAGAAGGTTTTTGCCTTTTCTCCTACTAGATTACTTTATTAGCTAAGAGCGTCTGCTCTGCTATTTTCTTTTCTAGTTATATAGATAATTTTAAACTTATACTGCCTAGTGGTTTATAACTATCTTTATTGTTATAGCGTAAGTTCTTTTGTTATTATGAACCTTAGAAGGTTCTTATAATTTATATAGATTTCTAGCGGTAAGTAACTAAGCGCATAAATCCTCTAGTGCTTTAAGGCTTTAATAATAGCGTAGAGTTTTTTATTATATACGTTGTATTGTATTTTAGTGTTATTGAATTTACATAAGTAATAGGTAATTAGGTGCTATTTACTGTTACGTTCTTATTTAGCGTAGGCGCCTAGTGTAAGATCGCTAGCGTCTGTTTTAAAGCGTAGTGGTTTATTACTTTTAAAATAAATAAGGATAGGTTCTATGATATATACTATCTTAAGGTGTTAGAATAACATTCTACACTTATTTATCTATATAAAGGGTACGTTCTTTTTTGTAAAATTTATTAAAGGTATTGTAACCTTTACGTAATTTTAAATGAATTATTAGTTAAATCTATAGAATCCTAAGAATTCTTAGATGTTTTTAGCTGTCTTTAGTATTAGCCAGTTCTTAATATATTTAATTTTACTTAGTGCTATCTTAATTCCTTCTATAGTAATAATGTGTCCTAGGAATTTAAGTTATTTAATATTAAACTTACATTTCTTAAGTTTAATATTAAGGCATACTTTGTCTAGTACTTCTAATACTGTCTGTATATACTTAGTGTAGTTGGATTTGTTTTTAGAAAAGACGAGGATATTGTCTATATACGCGATAATAAATATGTCTAGATGTTTATAGAGTATGTTATTAATAAGTGCTATAAAAGCTGCTAGTGCGTTTGTAAGTCTAAAAGGTATAACCTTATATTTAAATAGTCTATAGCGTAATTAAAACGCTGTTTTCTATTCTTCACCTTTCTTAATTTATATAAGGTGGTAACCGTCTCTTAGATCTATTATTATAAATATCTTGGCTTAAGATAGTTGATTTTGTAACTCTGTAATATTTAGTAGTTAATATTAGTTCTTTATTACTATATTGTTAAGTTGTTAGTAATTAACGCATAGTCTGTCTAATTTATCTTTTTTCTTAACAAATATAAAAGGGCTTACTACTAGTAACTTTAATAGTTATATATATTCTTTCTTAAGGTTTATCTTAATAAAATTACGTTTTTTAAGGAGTTCTTCTCCTATCTTACTATATAGTAGTCTAAAGGGTGGCGTCTTCCCTTTTTTTAGGTCTATTGTAAGATCCTAGGGTTAATATTTAGGTAGGTTTACTTTTCCTTCTTTTTCCGTAACTATATGTGTCTATTTCCTATACTCTCTTAGTAAGGTAAGGGGTGTACTATTATCCCCCTTCTTACACTTCTTAACCTAGTAGTTCCTACTAGCGTTTACTAAGGTGTGCTTCTATTTTTTAACTATGTATTATAGTATTATATTGTTAATAACTCCCTTGTCTACTATTATTTTTAGTTAATGTGTAGGCTTTACTTATAATGCATAATTACAGCGTTTAAATAATATTTTCTTTATACCCTAGTTAATCTGCGGGTTGTCTATTATTAACTAAGGTAATCCTAAAACTAACTTATACTTAGATTCTAGTAAGACATCTAAAGTAAGTTCCTCTCTATGTTGTTAGACTATTATTGTGGTAGTAACCTCCTAGTATATCTAAAGTATCTTAGGCATTAGGGATCTATTTGTAACATAGATAAAATAGAGTATTTCTTTCTCTAATATTATAAGTCCTACTTATCTTACTATCTAATAAGATATAAAGTTCCTTCCTACTTCTAAGTCTATAAGAGTATAAGCCTATATTTCTTTAAGCTATACTAGTAGCTTAACTAATACTATGCTTACTATAGTATTTAATTTAATAAAGGCGTTTTCTTATCTAAGTTTAGGCCTAAAAAAGATATCTATTTATATAGGTTATAATTAAATTCTAGTGCCTAGTATACATTTCTAAGCATCCGCTTCTATTATTATTCTTAAGTATATAACTTGTGTAGATTATTTTTTTCTTCTTCCTATAAGGATGTTTTTCTATTTTTCCTCTTACAGTCTTTACTGTTCCTGTATACTAGTTAAATTAGTAGTTCTATTATTACTTCTTATATAGGGCAGTTTGCAAAGCTGTCTAAACGTTTACCTATATAGTAGTATTTATAGTCTTAGTTTAGACACGTATACTAGTATAGTTATATGTAGTCTCTATTAATAAGTATATTACAGCATTTATTACCCTTTAGCGTAAGGTAAGGAAAGTATTTTACTTATTATTTATTCTAGAGGTGTTTATCGTAAGCTATAATAGAGTAGTCTGTCTATATCTATCTATAGCGTAGTTTCCTTCTAGGTTATTTCTTATTCTTCTCTTTCTCTACCTTATATTATGTGTATGTTGGTTCTTTGTAATGCGTCTATATATAGAATTAGTGTGTAGGATTTTAGTAGTCTAGATAGTACTTTAGTACGTAGTCTAACTTTTTATTTTTATAGGTTTGTATTCCTTTTAGTGCCTAGTAGGGTTCTATATAGTCCTAAACATTTAATTTATACTTAAGTAACATAGGGTTGTCTTCTTCTAGCCTACTTTATAGGTAAGAAGTAGGAGATCTTAGTATCTCTTCTACGTTTTCTATATTATAGTATTTATTAGAGTTATTTTCTAGATCTTTATATAGTTGTAAGTTAACTAAATCTAATCGCTTACTTTACTCTAGTGTAATACGTTAGTAACTAAATAGCGTTATAATAACTTCCTATTCCTTATTAGGTTCTTATTCCTTAATAGTTAGTACATTTAACTTAGTTTAATAGACTTTGTTCTTTAATCTATAGTTCCTGGCTATGTGGCCTGGTTTGCCACATATAAAGCATTTATAGGTCTTAGTTATTAGTTATTAACTTTTATTAGAGACGCGTTTATTAGGCTGCTTAGGGCCTATCCTTTCTCCTTTTCCTTTGCCTATATAGTTAAACTGAACATTTTCTATTAGTTTATATCTCTAGTAGTTCCTTGGCTGTTGCCTTTAGACAATTCTAGTAGGGTTTTTATAAACCACTTTTACTAGTTATCTAAAGCTTATTGCCCTAGGGTTTTAGTAGAGCTCTTGTTATAGTAAAAACTATTCTTTATTAATTCTAATAGTTTCTTTATACAGTTCTTTAACATTAGTAATTTATACACTACTACGTAAAAGTTCTTCGCGTAGTTTCTATTTAAGTCCTTATTTGTACATGTCCTAAAGAGATTTATTATTCTAGTTAAGCTATACAGCGTACCTGTAAAACTTAGCTATATACTTAGCTACTAATTATTTCTAAGTTATAGTCTAAATCTTTGCTTTTATAATAGAGTCCTTGTTAGTAATCCTAAAGAGTTATTTAAGGCATTTCTTAAAGTTGTTATAATTTTTAATAATGTTAACTGTATTAGCGTGTTTATTTACGTAATTATTATTATTATTATTGTGGTCTATTCCTAGGTACTTTTTAAAGTAAAGATAGATCTATAATCCTATATCTCCTCGCATGTATATTACTGCGAAGATAACCTTTTTCTTATCTTTAAGAAGTTTATTTAAGTTAAAGAAGTAGAGGTCTAACTAGAGAATCTATATGTTAGTTTAAAATTATTTACTAAAGTAGAGATTAGGTTTATACGCCTTACTGCTATCCTTTATAGGAGTAATCTTAGCAGCACCTAAAGCTGTAGAAGAGGTAGAAGTTTATAAAGTACTTATATTAAGAGTGTTTAAGATATTAAATTTAAGAGGGTAGCTAGTCCTAAAGGGTTAAGGTTAGTTCTTAGGTAGAAGTACTTACAGAAGGTAGAAAGTCTTATTAGTATAATAGTATCTTGCGAAGTATAACAAGTTAATAATTTAGTCTACTAGAATCTAAATAATAGATTAATAAACAGATTAAATATAAGTATAAGAAGCTTATTTTTACGTTCCTATATACTAAGTAGTCCTACACGTCCTAGAATCCTATATATCCTAGAGTCCTATATGTCCTAGAGTTCTATACGTCCTAGAGTTCTATACGTCCTAGAGTCCTGTGTGGGCGAGTCCCACGCATCCTAGAGTTCCTATATAGGCGAGGCCTGTGTAGTCCTTAGGACCCTTAGGACCTGTAACCTGTTATCTAACTGCCTAGTTAGCTAACTCTAGCGGACTAGTGGTCTAATAAGCTTGTGCCCCGCTGCTCATGCACAGCTAAATCCTAACACCCTAGCCCTAGCACCTGCACCTACACCTACACGCCCTACTTTATCTACCTATACGCCTTTACCTTCTACGTCTAGACTATTAACGCCTCTATCCTCTCCCCTAGTAAGTCCATTACTAGGGCCTATAGGTGCTAAAATATTAGCGTCTACAGTATTACTAGCGCTAGTAAAAAAGAGGAAATACTCTCTACTAGATAAGGCTAGTCGTGTAGGAAAAAAGAAGTGCTAGTAGTAAGATAAGTAGAGGTGCTATGTAAAGTAGAAAATAGTACGTATAAAAGTAGAGTAGTTTAATGTGTATTTATTATATAACTAGGGCTAGAAATATATACATAATGTGTAAAGTACTAGATATAGGAGTAACAGCACTACTAATCTAGCTATGGCTAGGAAAGTAGTATAGGCTACCTACGCAGTAACTATAATAGCTACCTCTACTATATAGTACTTTCTATTTTAATCTAGTATACTATTAAATTAGCTCTAGTAGCGCCTTAGCTTTAGTATCTACAGTCTTATATTAGTAACGTTAAAAGAGTCTATATTAGGGAAATATCTCTCTTTTAACTAGCCTCTATAACGCCTAGTATTATTCACAAGAGATAGACCTAATGTTTTAGTTATATATATATCTATTAGTTACCTATATACTAAGGCGTATATTTAGCTAATGTTAAATATTTTAGCATTATTAAAGTTGTTAGTAATATTTATAGAGCGTTAGAGAAGCCTACACAAATAGATAGGCACTATATATGGGTAACTTATACTTATACTATAATTACTGTACTATAGGTGGGTAAGTAAGTAGGTAGGTAGGTAGGTAGGTAGGTAGGTAGGTAGGCGTAAGGTTACCTCCTACGCAACTAACGTTTAGATTAAATAATTTTCTAGCCCTATATAGCCCTACTCTGTAATACCTAATTAGAGGACCAAACTGCCTATTTAAGTCTAGTATAGGGGTTTTATCTAAGATTTTATAGTACACTATAAGCCAAGAGTCTTATATAATAAATAAAGGCTCTAATATATTATGGCATTTTTAAGGAATCTAATAGCTTAATAGAAACTATTATAGATACTAGAGCCATAGCGAAGTAGTTAAATAAGCGTAAGCAACGCAGCACTAATATAGGGAGCGAGGTACCTCTATACGCTAATCAATCTATTTGTGATTTTGGCATATAAAAGGAGTATATAGGGGGTCTAAAAGACTTCTAGACCTTAATTCTATACTACTGCAAAATCTTAGATAAAACTCCTATGCTAGACTTAAATAGACAATTTAGTTCTCTAATTAGGTATTATATTATAGGGCTGTGTAGGGCTAGAAAATTATTTAATCTAAACGTTAGTTGCGTAGAAGGTAACCTTATACCTACCTACATACCTACCTACTTATCTACCCACCTACCCACCTATAGTACAGTAATTATAGTATAAGTATAAGTTATCTATATATAGTACCTATCTATTTGTGTAGGCTTCTCTAACACTCTACAGACATTACTAACTATAAGGAATAGGTAACCTTTAAAGGTTCCTAGAGTTACCTTTTCTATATTCTAGAACTTTCTATAATGACGTCATAATGACGTCATAGCCCTATGGATACTAGGTAACGTTATAGGTGACGTTATAAGGTGACGTTATAGGTGACGTTATAGGTAACGTTATAGATAGTAGAGAATTACTAAGTAGAATACTCTAGAATCTCTACTATATATATATAAGGAGAGTTACCTTCTATGTGTACTCTCTATCCTAGATAGCAATTCTAAGCCTATACCTAAGGTTTTATTGCTCTATTTAACTACGTTCAATCTGCCCTCTATTACCCTAGTCTCTACTATTCTAGGTAATTAGTACTAGGGAAGAGAAGGTACTAGAAGGTCTAGAAGGTTACCCTTTATCCTCTAGCCTCTACCTCCTCTTTACACTAACAACTTTAATAATACTAAGATACTAGTATAAGGCTGTAGATACTAAAGCTAGAGCACTACTAGAGCTAATTTAATAGTATACTAGGTTAAAATAGAGAGTACTATATAGTAGAGGTAGCTATTATAGTTACTATATAGGTAGCCTACACTACTTTTCTAGCCCAAGCTAGAGGCATAGTATATGCTATAGTAGTAGTATAGATCCTCTACTACACTATTAAGGTAGGGTAGAATATATCCCCCTATAGTTAATCTAAGCGTTTTTTATACTAAGGTTTACTACTATAGGTTTTCTAGCCCCGCTCTATAACACCTAATTAGAGGACCAAACTGCCTATTTAAGCCTAGCATAGGGGTTTTATCTAAGATTTTACAGTACTAGTAGTTACAGTACTAGACTAATGCTACTAAAACTATCTATAGCTCTAGTATAACCTTATTTATCTTAACCTACGCTTCGCTTGTCTGTATAACTCTAGCTCTAGGAGAATTAGCTTTCTATGCTTCTACTCTAGTATTAAGTTAACTTCGCTTGTCTGCACGTTAGTTAAACATCCTACGCGGTAAAGAATGTTAGTGTCTATAGAGAGCACGCCCTGCTATACGCCTCTAATGGCTTAGCCACATATTCTAATAGTATCTTGTTAACGTCTCCACACAACAGGGCCACGATAAACCCCTACCGGCGACGCCAAAATAGACACCTAAGAGCGGTATATAGTGTTAGCGACTAGACAGAGGGAAAAGGAGACCTGAAATTTAATATAAATTAAGACGGAAAATAGGAAACTTAATAAATCCCAAAATAGGGTTAGGCTAGAAAAAGGCACCCGCAATTACGCCTAGACCCTCTAATATACTATAATAGTCTATGGTATTATAATTAGTCTATAGATGGAAATGCAGAACCTATATTAATAAAACTAATTAGATTTACTTAGCTTATTATTCTAACGTCTTAAAACCCTTAAGACCTCCCTTACTAATACGCACACTTATAAGATAGTACTATAAATATTATCTATATATTACTATAAGTGTATTTTATCTATAAGAGACACTTAACAGAGGTTATAACTAAGCTAATCCTCTTCTTTAATACGCTTTAGATATTCTGTTCGAACCCTAGGTATCTGGCTGGGCCCTAATATAGGAAGGACTAGCCTAATATAGATGGAGATTACCTAACCTATAGATATATAATTCTATCGCTAATAGAGTAATCTAGCAGTAATCTGTCTATTCTACTACTAATATTATACTTATTTAACGTCTCAAGTTAAAGCTCTATTACTTATACCTAACTTCTTATATTTAAATTACTCTTTTTATATATAAGTAATCTAGCTTCAAAGGGCTTCTCCCTATTACTATTAATATATAATAGTAGACACTTTCGAATCTACACGACGCTATACCTAGAACTAAGAGATTTAGAAACTATTAGAAAAAAGACCTTTACGCTTAAGTATATCTCCTACACTAAGTTAGCTAAATAAGTAATATACTCCTCTTTCCGCCTATTTAGACTAGTTAGCGCCTAGGGGCGCTAGAAGAAGCTAAGTTAGAATACCTTTAAATAATAAATATAATCTAGCTAGTGTTAAGATCTAAAGCGCGTAATTACGTAGACCACATATATAACTATTTTATAAAGTAGCGTGTACGCCGCAGTTAGTGTTACGTAACCTATTTAGTGTAATTAGTGCCCTTGGCACACTAAGTAGACTAAGTAGACTATAGCACTAATTACGAAGTATAGTCTAATTACCTTAATTAGTGTGATTAGTTAGAATAATCACCTTAGTATATAGAAACGCGAGGATAGACTCTCTATACTTATATATAAGAACTAACCTTAACCCTTTAGGACTAGCTACCCCCTTAGATTTAACATCTTAAATACCCTTAATATAAGTACTATACAAACTCCTACTTCTTTAACCGCTTTAGCTACTACTAACAGGATTATACTAATTAGTAATACCTATAATAAGGTAGTAAAACCTAACCTATATAATAGTAACTATGTTAAGACTAATATATAGCTCTTATAGCTTAACCTATACTTCTACTTCTCTAGAAAAGAATAGAAAGATAAGGATAAGGTCTTACTTATAGCTATGTATATAAGAGGATAAGCTGCTAATTAGATTAACCTATATATTATAATATACCTTACAGAAGAGAACAGTAATAGTAACTAAGTTAATAAAATTATTAAAGACTATACTACCTTCTATTCCTAACTTAAACAGTTATTCAGAGTTACAAATAAAGTACTAATTACTAAATAATTAATCTAGAATCTTAAATAAACTATATTAGTAGCTACGTACGCAGTAGCTTTGTAACACTATATAGTATAGCTTAACTAGGGTAATAACGCCCTAAAGATAATATATAGATAAGGCCTTAAGAGGTTTATTAGAAAAGAACTCCTACACAGCGGAGGAATAACGCTAACCTTAAAGAACCTATATAAAGAATCTATTTAAATTAATATAGTGTTGGTTTGGCTCAATCTGCAATTAAGTATTTAAGGGTTAATAGTATACTATCGTGCAAAGGGTAAGAAGTAGGTTTAATTAATTACGTCTGGTCTATTGTACAAAGGGGCACTAAGGACCTTATAAAGTCTCTACCTCTTGGCGCTAACCTAAGCAGGGGGTCCTTGTGCAGGTCCTTATAGGTAGGTAGGGCCTTATAAAGTCTCTACCTCTTAGCGCTAACTTAAGTAGTGGGTTCTTATGCAGGTTCCTATAAGTAGGTAGGCCCCTATTTTACTTAGTACTATTTATATAATAAACTATATAGACACTAGTAACTTTTTTTTTATGTAATAGCTTATATCTATTATATACTTTCCCTTTCCTATCCTTCTCTATCTATATAGTTGGCCTTCCCCTATTAGAACAGGTTGTGAGGTAGGTGCAGTGTTGTTATATAGTAGAGGTTCTATTTACACCTACTCTTATACAAATAGGTAGTAATAGCTAACCTACTTAGTTCTTACCCTACCCTTTTACATAGTAGTAGAGTTGTATTATATAATAAGGCTCTTTCTAGGTATATGTCCTATATGTAAATAGAAAGTAGGGTGTTAAGTAATACAATACTTAGCGCTAGGTCTTAGTAAATAGGTATAGAAGAATCGCTCCTAGTTATATAATAAAGGTATATAGTAGAAGTAAAGTATAAGGTAGCTTTCTGTGCTTCTTCTTTATTACTCTATTAGTCTTATTTATCTTCCTCCTTTTTTATATAACAGTCTTTATCCTCTAGCTCTCCTTTAAAGTTAAAGATAATATTATCTAGCTAGATAGAAGTATAATTTCCTAGTTATTAAAGAGACTAAGAGTGTCTAGCCTCTTTATACAATATAGTTTATTAGGCAAAAGTAGTCTAGGTTTTAGGCTATTACTACTAGTGTAGCTCTATATATAGTGTCTATGTCCTCGCACGTATAGGGATAGGCCCTAGCTATGCTCTATGTGTATATGCATTGCCTATAGATAGTGTAGGTTACTTTATTAGAATTATATAAAGTAGTTTAGGTTACAGTTACAGTGTTATTGTACAAAAGGTCTATAGCTTATAGTTAAGCTGTAATAGTTTAAAGAGTTTCTTTATATAGGTGTCCTTTACTATAGTATTAGTAGCAACAAAGCCTTCCTTTATAAGAAAAGTAATAAGCTCTCTTCTTACTATATAACTAATCTTATTAAAGGTTTTCTCCTTTTAGTTATTAAAATCTTTAGTAAAAAAAGAAATTACCTCTTTACCTTTAAGGCTGCTTACGCAAGACTACGTAATTATATACACTATATAAGTGTTTAGCTATTTTAGAGAAGGGGGTAGGTGGCTATATAGATTTACTCTATCTATCTAGTACTTTTGTATAATCTCTCCTCTTAAGGTAATAGCCTTAATATTTATTACTTCCTCTACTTATTAAAGCTATTCTAAGTTATCTTTTTAAGTAGCTTATTATGCGATTCCTTCTTGTATAGATTCCTCTAGGAAGTCTTTTAGTCCTAGTGCTATGTTGTTATCTTATTAAATTATGTAACTAGACTGTATTAGTGTGTCGCTGGTTTAATTGTGCGATGTGTTTATGTTTAGTTATTACTAGTTTAATTATGCGACGTGTTTTTTAGGGTTATAAATATGCTTACTATCTCCTTTCTTTTCTATAGAATAGCTTAGACTAAATTATGCGACTCTTTATAGATGTGCGCGCTTTATTTCTACTTATTATATAATCTAAAATTTAATCTCTAGTAAAGGTAATAATATAGAGCCTACGCATCTAGCTTATAGGGCGCTCTGTTTTTAGACCTTGCTAGTTTGTAGTTAATTTGAATTAACTACTAATTAGTGTTAGTTTAGCTTAATCTATAATTAAGTATTTAAGGGTTAATAGTATACTATTGTGTAAAGGGTAAAAAGTAGGTTTAATTAATTACGTCTAGTCTATCGTACAAAGGGGCACTAAGGACCTTATAAAGTCTCTGCCTCTTGGCGCTGACCTAAGTAGGGGATCCTTGTGCGCGTCCTTATAAGTAGGTAGGGCCTTATGAAGTCTCTGCCTCTTAGCGCTAACCTAAGTAGTGGGTCCTTGTGCGGGTCCCTATAGGTAGGCAGGCCCCTATTTCACTTAGTGCTATTTGTACAATAAAATGTATAGACATATAGATTAGTATAACTTAAACTAAGAATTTTAGTATAACTCCTATACACAACTAAGTTTTAGACTACTACGTAACACGATTAACTTCTACGCCACTCTAAACATATTTTAAAAAAGAGACTCTTATAGACTGTAGTGTATAGAAGGAATCTAGTATAATATTATAATTAAGGGAAGGTAGAAAGGAAAAGGACAGGGCTCTTATAAGCCTAACCTATAGGTCCTAGATAGAACTTAACACAAGATAACTAAAATACGTAAATATTTTATATATAGCGAACTAGGCTATATCGCCAGGAACTATAAGTTTAAGAATAAGGTTTACTATACTATATAGTTAAACGTACTATACGTTAAAAGTATAGAAGTAACTAATAAATTATAGGAAGTAGTAACTACTATAGAGAAACTTAATATTAAGGAATAGGAATCCAACTAATTAGATTTGTCTAACTTATAACTGTACAAAGACCTAGAAGATAACTAAGACGTATACCTTAATATAGATAAAAGGTTAGAAGTAAAAGAGATACTAAAATCTCTTACACCTTACCTATAGCCTAGATATAGCTAGGATAACCTAATAACACCTAATTACACACTAGAGTCTAAATCGTAATAGGACACCCTAGATATATAGTAATTTTTAGAACTATACTAACCCTAAGACAGAGACTTAACTTGTAGAATAGTAATATATAAGAATAGTATACACTAACCTATTATATTTAAACTATAAGAAATATGTGTTAAATCTAAGAGGGTAGCTAGTCCTAAAGGGTTAAGGTTAGTTCTTGGACAGGAGTACTTACAAAGGTGAAAGGTTTTATTAATATAGTAGTATCTTATAAAGTGTAACGAGTTAACAATATAGTCTACTACAATCTAAACAATAGATTAATAAACAGATTAAACATAAGTATAAGAGACTTACTCTCGCATTTTTCGTTTTTAGATTTAGTATGAAATTAATTACTACTTAGCTTTTTTAAGGTTTCTTGTTAGTGTATTTTCTTTATATTTTCTATTATATCTATAGCTTCTTTTGCTTTAATTGTGGTAGGAAATCGTTAATTAAAGAGATGTGGGTGTCTTCTATAGTTTATATAGAACGGTGTATAATACTGCTAATACTTTGTTATTATAGACTAACTATACTATAGGTAATAATAAAACCTAGTTATTTTTCTAACTATTACAGTAGGTGCGTAGATACGCTTCTGTATTTTAGTTTGTACGTTCTATTTGTCTGTCTGTTTATGAATAGTAAGCCGTTAATAGCTTTTATTTTGTTCTAAGTAGGGCTATAAGCGTTGTCTAGTAATTTAACGTAAAGAGGTTATCTCTGTTACTAATAATTGTTTTTAGAATTTTGTAATATCTAATTAGTTAGGCTAGGATAAGAAAAGCGAGTTCCTTTGCCGTTATTCTTTTAAGGCATAGAATAAGTTTAATATCCTTAGTTAGTTAGCAGACTATTACTTATATACTGTCGTACTTAATTCCTATTATTAGGTCCTTAGAGTTTAGAATTCCTATAACAAAATCCATAGTAATATTTTCCCATAGTGCTATTAGTATTCTAATTACTTGCATCTCTTTATATTTAATATATATACTATGTTTATTTCTCTAGTATTCTATATATTTATAGATATAGGTTATTATAGCTTCTTTAATTCCCTTAAAGGTGTAATTTCTTTAAATAAGTTCTATTGTTTTTGTGATACCTAGGTGTCTATACATAGGGTTATTATAGTATTATTAGATAACCTTAGTCTCTAAATGTTCCAGAACTTCTTAGTTAATTACTAAAAGTTAATTTAGCTTTACTATTAGTTCTAGAGATCTATCTTTAGTTTTGTAAAGGATTATAGGGAAGGTTTTTACTTTTTCTCTCACTAGATTACTTTATTAGCTAAGAGCGTCTACTCTGCTATTTTCTTTTCCTACTATATAGATAATTTTAAACCTATGCTACCTAGTAGTCTATAACTATCTTTATTATTGTGGCGTAAGTTCTTTTATTATCGTAAATCTTAGAAGGTTTTTATAATCTATATAGATCTCTAGCGTTAAGTAACTAAGCGTGTAAATCCTCTAGTGCTTTAAGGGTTTAATAATAGCGTAGAGTTCTTTATTATATACGTTGTATCGTGTTTTGGCGTTATTAAATTTCCATAAGTAGTAGGTAATTAGGTACTATTTACTAATACGTTCTTATTTAGCGTAGGCGCTTAGCGCGAGATTGCTAAGTGTAGTCGTTTATTATTCCTAAAATAAACAAGAATAGGTTCTATAATATATACTGTTATAAGGAGTTAGAATAACATTCTACACTTATTTATCTATTTAAAGGGTATGTGTAGGTTTGGCTTAATCTGCAATTAAGTATTTAAGGGTTAATAGTATACTATTGTGCAAAGGGTAAGAAGTAGGTTTAATTAATTACATCTGGTCTATTGTATAAAGGGGCACTAAGGACCTTATAAAGTCTCTGCCTCTTAGCGCTAACCTAAGTCGTGGGTCCTTATGCGGGTCCCTATAGGTAGGCAGGCCCCTATTTTACTTAGTGCTATTTGTACGATAAACTATATAAACACTAGTAACTTTTCTTTTATGTAATAGCTTATATCTATAATACGCTTCCCTTTCCTATCCTCTTTTATCTATATAGTTAGCCTTCCTCTATTAGAATAGGTTGTAAGGTAGGTGTAGTGTTTCTATGTAGCAGAGGTCCTATTTACACCTACTTTTATGTAAATAGATAGTAAAAGCTAGCCTACTTAGTTCTTACTCTACCCCTTTGCACAGTAGTAGAGTCGCAATATATAATAAGGCTCTTTCTAGGCATATATCTTATACATAAATAAAAGGTAGGGTGTTAAGTAATATAATACTTAGCGCTAGGTCTTAGTAAGTAGGTATAGAAGGATGTCTCCTAGTCGTGCGATAAAAGTATATAATAGAAGTAAGGTATAAGGTAGCCTTCTATACTTCTTCTTTATTACTTTATTAGTCTTGTTTATCTTCCTCTTTTTTTATACAATAGTCTTTATCCTCTAGCTCTCTTTTAAAGTTAAGGATATATACTTATATATCTATAGTAGAGGGTTCGTGTTTATAGAAGTTAGCGTATAATAATATGTATTACCTTCTAGCTTACTAGGTATCGTTTAGTAGATAGTTAGTTAACTAGTATCCTTCTTTATAGTATATAAAGTATTTTTACTTTATATAAGAGCTTACACTTCTAAAGTTGCCCCTTCTTTTTAGTTTAAAGGTTATTCTGCTTTTAGAGGGGCTAGATCCTCTTATATAATTAGAATTATTATATTATTAATTAGTGTAGTACACCTCTTTACTATTTTAGAAAAACTATAACTTCTTCCTATTTTTAGTAACTTAGAGTAACGCATAAAAGTTACTAAGTAAGCCTTTTACTATATTTTTAGGGTTAAATATAGCTTATTTAAGGTTAGGATAGCTATAGTATACTTATATAATAGTAGTATATAGTTATAGTTTACTACTAAAGCCTTATCTAAGAGCCCTTTAGGCTAAGGTAAGCTTATTAATTATTACTCCTAGAGCCTTATGCAATGTAGCGGCTAGATTATCCCTTTTATAGTGTTTAAAGGTAAGAGTAATCTAGTCTATCTAGTACTAATTATAATTAACACTAGTGTTAAAGTGCCTATTTAGTCTATTGTATAATTTATCCTATAGAAGTCCTAGTCTAATATTATAGAAGTAGTAGGTGCTCACACAATTAGAAAGGATTCCTAGGAAGATGTTTATATACTAGTCCTATAGTATGCCTAGCCTATAGTATAGTTCTCTAAAAATTCTTGCCTTATCTACTAAAATGTTATATAGCCTACTAGTGTAGTTATTCTCTTTACTCTAAGCATTTTAAAAGAGAATAATTTTATCTAGCTAGATAGAAGCATAATCTTCTAGTTATTAAGGAGACTAGGAGTGTCTAGCCTCTTTATATAATATAGTTTATTAGGTAAAAGTAGTCTAGGTTTCTAGCTACTACTACTAGTATAGCTCTATATATAGTGTCTCTGTCTTTATATATAAAGGGATAGGCCCTAGCTGTGCTCTATATATATATATATTATATTGGTTTGGCTCAATCTGCAATTAAGCATTTAAGGGTTAATAGTATACTATCGTGCAAAGGGTAAGAAGTAGGTTTAATTAATTACGTCTAGTCTATTGTACAAAGGGGCACTAAGGGCTTTATAAAGTCTCTGCCTCTTAGCGCTGATCTAAGTAGTAGGTCCTTATGTAGGTCCCTACAGGTAGGTAGGCCCCCACTTCACCTAGTGCTACTTATACAATAAACTATATAGACACTAGTAACTTTTCTTTTATGCAATAGCCTATGTCTATTATACACTTCCTTTTCCTATCCTTCTCTATCTATATAGTTGGCCTTCCCCTATTAGAATAGGTTATAAGGTAGGTGCAGTGTTACTATACAGCAGAGGTCCTATTTATACTTACTTTTGTGTAAATAGGTAGTAATAGCTAACCTACTTAGTTTTTACCTTACCTCCTTATACAGTAGTAGAGCCGTATTATATAATAAGGCTCTTTTTAGGCATGTGCCTTGTGCACAAATAGAAAGTAGGGTGTTAAGCGATGCGATGCTTAGTGCTAGGTCTTAGTAAATAGGTATAAAAGAATGTCTCCTAGCTTCCTTAAACCCTCTCTCCTTTATCCTACTTTAATATACATATACCTTCCTCCCTTCTTACTTTATTCTTTTAGTATTCTAGTGTCTAGTAGCTGGTGCTCTATTACTAGTAAATGTATATAGCTTTTTTGTATAATACTAATTTTTAACAAGACACACACATACACATACATACACTTACTATTGTATAATAGCTAATAACACTATTAGTCTATTAGGCGCTAGTGCCCTTGCTGCTAGTGTCTTTATACTAGTTATTATAGGCTAGACTAGATTGCATATCTAGATTAACCTCCCTACTAGTTTACCTAGCATAAGGGCCTTTATATAGAGCCTAGTAGTAGACGTATAACAAATCCTCTAGAGCATCTTTGTTCTTATTATACAATGCTAATAAGTATAGGACAAAGAGGCTAAAGTGGCCTAGATACCCTCCTAGGACATCGTCGTGCAAATCCTAGTTAGCACGAACCTCTAGTGGTAGGCTGCTTACGTTATATAACGTAAGGAATATTAGTAAGTAGTGCTTATCTAGTCGCGTGGCTAAGTTTAAAATAAGCCTTATACTTACTTATACAGCACTACTAATGCTAGTAATTAGGTGTTTCTAGATTATTATGCAATCTTAGGTTATAAGTCTAAATTATGCGGCGCCTATATATAGAAGTTATATAGTGCTTATTATAAGCGTTGTGTATAGGGGGGAGTAAATGTCTTTATTACACAAAGGGGTAGGTAGGCCTAGTCTTAAGATATCTAAATTATTAATACAGAAAATATATTCTTTAATATCTTTATACAATCTCCTACGATGTGTTCCCTCTCTTATAATAAAACTATAATATTAAATTAGTAGTAGGGCTTATATAGCCTAAAAATAAATGTGTCTATGCGAAGTTGTAGCAAGTTAGATAGAAGAAAAAATAATTTTCTTTTTTTTTTTTTTAAAATAGTAAGTGAAATAACAAAAGAAATGTTATATAGTAGAGTAGTTACTCTATTGTGCAGTCCTTGTTAATTCTGTCTACTAAAGCCTTAATAGTAATGTGTAGTTTATTTATTAAGATTAGTGTTTAGAGTGCCTAGTTAGGTGCTTTCTTTATATAAGTATTAGTAGAATTATCTTTACTATTAATTTACCTAATCTCTATAATTTCCCATTTTTTGTACAACTCCCTAATTAATATAATATTAATTATAAGGCATTTTTTGTTTATAGTGCCTAGTTATATAAGACATTTATATAGGGATTTTAAGTTAGTATAGACTATAATAGGAATTAGGGGGATCTGAAGTGTTTATATAATCTATTAGAGTGTTATGCTTAATGTAATTGCATTATTAAAACCGCCTACTAGACTATATAATTTACTTACTAGAATACTTCTAGTTACTCTTTTACACTTTACTAAGTTCTAGTAGATAATATTACTATAGATCTTAAAGTCCTAAGTTATTGTGCGATGTTCCTCTGCTAGTATAATAATAAAGCTAAGCTGTAAGCTTAGGTCTCTATTATTAGTAAAAGAGCTATCTGTAAAGATAAACAGCTTTATGCGACCTAGGTTAAGTGGAATAAATTTTAGTCCTCTTTATGCATTCTAAATTTGCTAGTTTAAACGCATGTTTAGTGCCTTAATATCTTCTTCTATTAGTACTGTTGTTTACGCAGTAATAGATAGGTTAAATATTACTTCTAGTTAGTAAACTAAAGAGATATATACACCTCTTACTTATTATATAATATATTAGTGTGTAGTGTCTTTATTCTAGGGATTAATTATATAAAGGCTTTTAGCCTATCCCTTCTGTTCTAGGGTAATAACACCCTAGATAAGTTAGATTTTACCTCTATTAAACTTAATTGCCCTATTTTATATTAAGACGCTTTTGTCTTTCGCACGAAACTTTGCAGTATAGAGTGTTAGGATCTGGCTGCGCGCGAGCAGCGGGGCACGAGTTTATTAGACCACTAGTCTGCTAGAGTTAGCTGACTAAGTAGTTAGGTAACAGGTTACAGGTCCTAAGGGTCCTAAGGACCGCACAGGCCTCGCCTGTACAGGAACTCTAGGACGCGTAGGACTCGCCCGCATAGGAACTCTAGAACGCGTAGGACTTGCCTGCACAGGACTCTAGGACATATAGGACTCTAGGACATATAGGACTCTAGGACATATGGGACTCTAGGACATATGGGATTCTAGGATGTGTGGGACTACTTAGTATATAAGAACGCGAGAATAGGCTCTCTATACTTGTGTTTAATCTGTTTATTAATCTATTATTTAAATTCTAGCAGACTAAATTGTTAACTTATTACACTTCGCAAGATATTATTATATTAACAAGACTTTTCACCTTCCGTAAGTACTCCTGCCTAAGAACTAACCTTAACCCTTTAGGACTAGCTACCCTCTTGGATTTAATATAGAGCTACTCCTTTTCTTATTATATGAAGCTTTCTGTAACTACACTAAGGGTGTTATTAGTCTAGAGTCTAGTAATGCCAAATATCTTAGGTCCCTTATCTATAATAAGTAGGCATAGGTCGTATGTTAACACATGCATCCTTAGTTTCTCCTTATAGTGGTTATGGTATGTCTTAAACTAGTAGAGACCTAATTCTACTGTGCTATATAGAGGTCGTACAACTTATAGAATTATGTTTAGTAGAAAGAAATCGCGTATTTCTGCTAGTAGTTAGGCGTATAATGTGCGAAGGAGTTTGTTAGTAGACTATATATAGGCCTAAGTAATGTCCCTAAGCTTAATATGTATGTTGTATAACTAAATTAGTGTTATAGAAAGAGCTAACAGCAACCTCTAGCTTATACGCTAAATAGTAGGGGATTATATAAGGATTTTCTTTTTTTCTTTATCTAAATAGCTAGCAAAGATAAGTCTTAATTTCTTATATAGTTAGGTTGTCTTGCCTTTAATCTCTTGTACGAGACGTAGGTTAAAGATATAGCTAGATTATTTATTAGGGTTATACAACAAGATCTTAAAAGTGCTATTAGTAATAAGGGTATTTATTTCTACCACATCTAATTCTTTAAAGGGCTAGGTAGGTGTAGTAATAACACTATCTGTATAAAGCTTTAGTATAAGCTTAAAGTTATCCTTTTCTTATTAGGTGATAAACTAGGTGTTTAGTCTTCCTAATTTTTATTAAGCTTTACCTAATTGTGCGACTATAGTAGTTTAGTCCTTTCTAGGTTTTCCCTTTAGCCTTAGCTTTAGAGCTTTAATTCGTGTGGCTATAGGAGTATCTATATTCTATAGTTCCTATATACTGTCTTTAGTTGCGCGATAGTATAGTTTAATCTATATATAGTGTAGTTTTAGAGGTCTATTTTTAAGCTCTAGGATAATATCTCTTTCTTTAATACTTTTAATCTTATATAGTCCTTACTATCCCTTCTTTTCTCTCTCGGCTATAACTTTAGAGCCTAGTAGGAGTGCAAGGGATCTATGCGATAATAGGCTATTCTTAGTGTTAATTATATAAGTAACTTTAACTTTAGCTTTATTCTTTTTAAGTATTTTTATTGCTTTCTAAACTATATTAGCTTAGGTAATTAGTTCTAGTAAGGGTAGAGAGTCCTTATTAATCCTTAGGTAGGCACTAAAGACTAGGAGGGTAGGTACTATACTATTAGGTCTAGCTGTGTTATTTAGTGCCTTTACTACTATCTATAGCACTGTCTTATTGTCTATATAACTATTAATCTTAGCTCTTAGGATGTTATACGCTTAGCGTAGTAGTATATATACTTTTTTAATCTTGCCTACAGCCTAGTGTACCTCTACTAGTATTTGCCTATATTCTACTCTAACTATCTTTGCATAATTCTAAAACTTATTAGAAGTAAAGTTAGTTCCTAGGTTATAGATTATATAATCTAGTAGGCCTTAGTATACATTAATCTAGCATCTTATTAAGGCATTCTAGGTGTCTTATGCAGTTATTAATCTTAGGAATTAGGCTACCTAAAACAATATGTCTACATTAATAACATGCAGGATATCCCTTTTACTAATTTATATAATATTAATAATAATTTTATAGTTAAAGTATAAGTTATCTTAAATAGAGAACTTAAAGCGTTTTAGCGCTTAGTTATATAACTAGTAGTAGTAATAGAACTTCTTTACTTTTTTTAGTACTAAGCTCTCTACTTTATACCCTACCTAAGTAAGAAGCTTATACAGTCTTTCTATCTAAGAGTGTCCAAAATAGTAGTGTAGGCGTTAAAGTTCTGTCTCTATAAAGAAGAGAGCTAATTCCTTATTACTAAAGTTAAAGAAGGGGTAACCCTACTTTTATATAACTAGGACTGTTATACTGTCCCTTTATACAATAATATCTAGAATGTTATTAAAGTATACCCTAAGTCTATTAGTATCTACTAGCGATAGTAAGAATAGTATTAGAGAGTTAAGGATATAGTAGGTTACTATTCCTATAGGGTTAGTAATTTATATAGTACCTAGAGATATCTAGGAACCCTATCCTCTAAAGCTAATATTAGTAGATCCTAGTAACTAGTCTACTTTAGTAGTTAGGTTTTTATATAAGTAGGCAGTAAGCTAGTTCTTTCCTACTATAGACACTTATACAGCGCCTATGTTCTAGAGTTCTCCTTAGTACTTTATATAATACTAACTGGCTAGAGTAAACAGTTATATAGGTTCCTGTTGTGGTAAAAAGGGCTCGAACTATTACAGGATATTCAGGAGCAGAGTTGTAAAGAATACAAAGAGCTGATTGTAGGAAAGGATGCCAAAAGGGCAGACTATATACAAAAGAAACGAGCCTCTTAGCAAGAATCCTGTAATCTGAATTAGTGTATCCAGAAAGAATCACGGAAGTAAGTGTTTTACTTCAACACACCCCCTAGGTGATCGCTTAAAGCAGATCACCTATCCTAAGAAGTAATCTGTAATCGTTTAAATCCTTCCTAATCTTAAGAACAGCAATTCTATCACCCCCTACTTATTGTAATAGCAAAATAATCACTGTTTATTTTTTAAATTACAAATTCTATCGTGAATCGTGTCCAGAATCTCTTCTTCTGGTAGGTTAGGAGCTTATAAGCATAGCACAAAGGCCTAGAGCGTAAACGCTTTTGTTCTACTACTCTTTTTGCTCACTTCCTATTAACTATAAAGTAATTTCCCCGCTCTTACTAGCTAGCAAGTATAATAGGCAGGCGCGTTTTAATTAGGAAGGAGTAGTAGTAAAAGAAATAAGCAGTAAGAAAGGAGCGTATTTAGCGCTTAATAATTAGATAGGCGGTAGAGTATATAAGCCCTTTGCTAGCGCTTAATCTTCTCTTTTTAATCCTTTACTTTTAACACTTTAACCTCCTATCTAATTTAAGCCTACTAGTTTAAGCCTTTAAATTCTACTACCTTATAGTAGGTTCTCTTCTTCTAATTATTACCTTACGCTCTTTCTATTGTTTAGAGCTTTGCTAACTCTTTTAGATGTCTAATAACCTAGCTAAAGTACGCGCAGCAAAGGCTGTAAAAGCTACTAAATAAAGCTCCTAATCCTCTTGCCAAGATCCTCCTACTCTACTAGCTCCTCCTGCCCTAGCTCTAGGCCTTTAGCGATCGCTTAGTGCTCTTAGATAAGTAAGCTACTTAGGCTACTTAAAAGAAGCTCTAGCAGGAAAGAGTAATAGACGCTGCTATAATAATGCTTTAAGCTTAGGTAGGCGCTACTATGCCTACTTTACCTACTCTTACACTACTATGTATAGGGTTGTTCTATTGCTTTAGCTAATTTTGCTAATTATTTCTGTAGCTAGCTGCATATTTAGACTCTAGCTATAGATTTTATCTACTATTAACTATTAGAGAGTGCTAATGTGAGCTTTTATTCTAAGATTCTTTCTAGGTTTAGCTAATACTTTTCGCAGGAGAGGCTAATTACTAAGCTATATAAGAAGGTTAAGGTAGCTTTATAAGCTCCTTTTTCTACTAGTAGTTAGGAGGAGTAAGCTTAGCACATAGCTGCTGTTCTACTCCCTCCCTCCTAGCTAATCCTTAGTAGAGGATAGGGTAATTACCCTCCTACTCTACCTATTAAGGAGTAGCGCGGTCGCAGCTAATACCCTAATTAAAATAGCTAAATAAGCGGCCTATTAGTTCTAAAAAAGAGTAGAGGCTAAGTAAGTACTTCTCTTCCTGCTAATTAAAGAAGGGGAGGCTAGGGTAAGCTATCACCTACTACTAATCAAAGGAGAGGTAGAGGAGGTAGATAGGATAAGGAATCACCTGCTGTAAAGAGGAGGAGAGGAAAAGGATAGGGAGAATCTCCTACTACTAATTATAAGGGAGATTCTCGCACCCCTGCGATTAAGCAGAGAAAGAAGAGGGTCTATATACTTATAGATAAGCTCTTTAATCTCCTCTTCCTCTAATTCCTGTTCTCCCTCTAATCTTTTCTTTCTTTTCTTTTTCTTTTCTTGTTTCCTAGCTCTAAATTAATAATTCTAGGTAGTTAACAGATTAATTCTCTACTTACCTACTCTTGTTCTATAATTGTTGTGCTTACATCTTGCAGATTTAATAGCCTTTTAAATCTATTAAACTGCTAATAAGTAAGAGCCTTTGTTAGGCCATCTACTAGCATTTCGCTAGTTAGAAGATATTCCACTTAAAACAATCCTTTCGTATACTCTTGCTACAACCACATGTTCTAAATATCTATATAGCGCAGTTAAGTAGTGATTCTTTCGTTCTTTCTAATTACTAAATAAATAGTTTAAAGATTGTCGCAATAAACCTTTTATAAAGGTCCTAGATCTAGAGTAAGCTTAGTAAAGAATCTCTTAATCGCTATAGCTTCTTTGCTTATATATTTAAGCGCTAGAAGCTCTGCTTCTGTTATTAAAGTAGTAATTATGTTCTATTAAGCTGCTTTCTATAGGATAGCTCCTCTAAACAATAGGATAATATATCTATAGGAAGATTGCCGTGATATTAGATTATTAGCGAAAGAGGCATCTCCACATATTAGTAGATTAGGTCTATTATAGCCACTAAAGACTATAGCCTGCTATCTAGTTTAATAGAGGTAAAGGATCACACAATTAATAGCAGTAAAGTGTTCTTTACTTAGATTTGTTAGAAAGTGTGATAGCTTTAACACTGTAAAGGCTATATCTAGGCGTAGTATAATTGCTGTGTAGAGAGCTAATCCCACCTCTTCTTAAAAGAGCTTTATTTGTTAAGGAGTGGCTTCTCCTGTGCTCGGAACAAGATCTTCTGCCAATAGAGGTGTAGGAGGGAAGCTCCTAGAGTTTAAAAGGTTAAACTTTTTTGTGATCTTATTAATGTAGGTATTATAGACTAGAGAAATTAATCTTGCTTCTCTGTCCCTAATTACTTAAACACCTAGGAACTACTCTACTAGTTCTTTTAATTTAATCTTGTATTTATTCACGATCTTCTTCCAAAAATTCAGGGCTTCTTTCTCTTTACTTTTGTAATAGAGAAGAAGAATGTTGTTAATATAAAATAGAACAATAATACTTTAATCACTATTAAAGAAAAGGCATGGCTCTTCTAGCAAAGCTAAGAGTCTATAAGATTGAAGTAATTCCGCAAATTCTTTATACTAAAGAAGTAGTAAATCTCTTAAGCTATATAAAGCTTAATTTAATCTTATACACTTTCTTAGCTTTTTAAAACTATTAGGTAATTTACAAGTTACTAGATTGGCAGCTATAATAAGAGTATTTAGAAACGCTCCTACTATATTAAATTATAAGATTTCTAGATTAAATTCTACTGCCAGAGCTACAGCTAATTAAAAAAATCTTGCTACTAGGGTAGTAGCATAGGTGGAGTAGAGAGTATTCTTTTTCTAAAGATCTCCTCTTATAATAATTTAAGCTTTGCACTTTTTAAAGTATCTGTTTTAATTAAACTTATAGGTAAAGACCTACTTTAAAGGGAGTAGTTGCTCTAACACCTCTAATTGTTTAATCTCTGTCTAGGTACCTTTATCTTACAAAGTTGAGATCTCCTTATAAGCAGTAAGGAGGAATAGCTTCCTATATAGATAATTATAAAGGTGTTTCTATAGGGTTGGCTCTAGTATAAGCTCGTCTCTATAAGTCCAAGCTGTATAAGACGCTCCAGGCGCCTTTCTAAGTATAGAAGCGAATACTATCGCATTTAGTATAATATATTCTTCTTACTTAGACTAGGCCTCTACTACTTCTAGTATAAACGTGTGCTCTAATATTACATTAAGATTACTTTAAAGATAATTAGTAATTAGTGTATAAGCACCTAGCTTCTACCTACCCCCTAGCTAATTGTTCTAATTATTTTGCTTCCTTAATCTTCGTAATAGCAGATAGCGATTTATTAGTTAGTTAATTTCTAGTACTTTACTACGATTTCGCTTGCTTGTTCTACTTACCTCTAGATAGATCTGCCTTCGCCTTTAGCGCACTAGTAGGTTATCTACTTTGTCTGGCGTGATTAAGTTATCTGCGCTAGGTTAATTAGTAACCTAATTAGTTTCTACTAATAAATAGGGTATTAAATCCCTAGATTCTGGCGGGCTAGCTCTCCTAGTGGTGTTCTAGTGGCTGCTAGATATCTCTTAATTACTTAACAGATCACCCCTAAGATCACCTGGCTCTAGTGTCTAATTAGGGGTTACAAGTCCTGTGCTTCCTTTCCTACTTAAGCAAATTCTTAGCTGCTAGCTAGCTAAGCCTACAGCTCGCTTAGTGGTAGGTACCTTAGGTTCCTAATTACTTAGCTGGCCTGCTTTGCTTTTAATTACCTAAGGGTCACCTATAGGTCTAGTAGCAGTTCTCGTATACTCGTTTATTTTAGGAAGAATATTAAGCGCATCTTTATACGCTTTTCCTAGATTGTTTAGCTCTCCTTCTTAGAGGCTTTCTACTATTTTTAACGCTTCTATCTTTAAAATAGATTGTTCCTCTAATCTTTTATACAATAAGGACTTATTAAATCTTACGTTTTGTGTAGTAATCACCTAATCGAGCTAGGGAATCTATATTTAGTAGATATTAGAAGCTTTGTAGCCTACTAGGTATCTAATATAGCCCCTAGGATTCACTTTAAATCCTCTTCTGTCTTGCCTAGCTGCACGCTCCTAATCTAAAGTGTAAGCTTAGTAGCTATAGGCGTAGACAGCACTCTAGTTTAGACAAAGATTAGCTGTCCTATATTATGTTTTTACTAGTTTAAAATAACAAAAATATTGTCTAAACTAAGCATCTAACGTTTTATTAGGTGATTAATAGCCTAATACTAGGCTAGGAATTATTCCTTAGAGCTAGCATGCTGCTTGTATAATCTTAGGCTAGAGATTTAATAGCAGATTTGCGCTTATTTGTATTTTAATTACTTTTGTTATAAGCTCTTAGCCTACTCTTTCTACAGCGCTATTAGGCTTATACGTATAGGGCGGTGGTCTGCTAATTGTTATCCCTTCCTAATTAGCCCAAAATTCGTACTAGGATTTCCCTCTCTATAGAAGTGTTGCTGTATTATTGTCCTAGTAGATTTTTGTAATTTAAAGCTTATATTTTGTATTAACAAGAGCTAAGAAATCCTGCCACACTCTTATTATCTTAGAAAGCGTTTTTGTTCTAAGATTAAAAACGTAAGGTTTCTTACTAAAATCTTCTTTAATTAGTAAAACCTAGTTTTCTCTATTTTAAGTAGTGGGCATATTAAATAGATTTTAGGATAATAAGTGAAATAGCCTGGGTAATTGTTCTCTAGGTCTTCTAGAGATTACCTAGGTTGTGTGTGTAGTAGCACAGTGCTTATAATCCTTTCTTAACATTCTAGTGATCTTTACACCTTAGGCTGCAGTTACTAGAGCTTATAGGGCTCTACTTCCTATATGCCCTGCTTAAAGGTGCTAGAGGTCCTTAGAATCTAATCTCTTAATATTAACCTAGGATAATCCTTTAGTAGTCACACTTATAACAGTTAGATAAGAGCGGATTAGCTTATATTATAGAAAAGTAAAGTTATACTCACATCTTAGGTCTACTAAGACAACGCTTTGTTCTAGGCTTCTAATCCTAAGAGTGTAATCTAAACTAAGGTACTAAATCTTTACTTTCTTTAAAAGAGCTTCTAATACAATATTTATATAAAAGCCTTCTACTACTTTTACTCCTTAGAGCAGTAGATCTTCTGTAAATCTCTTATTTTTCCTATGTAAAGCGTTCTTAATTAGTCTATTACTAATTTCTAAGATTAGGAGGCTTTGTGTACCTGCCTCTACACTCTCGTTTAATAATTGAAACGTCCTAGGAACAAGTCTTTTGCAATTATTAACTAGGTAAACTGCTGCAGCACTGTCTAGTATTGTACATTCTAACAGAGGATGAGCGTTAAAATGTAGAGTAGAGTAGACACCTAATGCTCTATTGTCTGTAGGCAGATTAAATAGGTTTAGTAGAGTAGCAGTAATACTACTAGGATACTTAATAGTCTTAGTAGAGGATTGTTTCTTGTTCTATCCTACCTTTGTGATCGCATTACAAAGGTTTAACCACTTAGGCTGCTTGAGTTAATTAAGAATCTCTAATTTTTCTTTATTAGTGAGATTAAATGACGATGTTCTATCCTAGGGTAATCCAGCTATTGCGGTTTGAAGTCTTTGGCACTCTATTAGTTTCTACCTATAAGTATAGGGCTTACAGGGACAGTTCGGTTGTTTCTTTGTCTAATTAGACAAACTGGAACTATTAGAGTTAGTAAAATATCTTAATAATCTATTAAAAGTGGCGAATACCCTACTTATTTTATTAGAACTAGATTAGATTAAATGCTCTTAGACAAGCGCCAAAAATACCTTCCCCAGATTGTCTAGCGTGATCTGATTCCGTCCTAGCGTCTCATCCTAGATTAGCTGTTAGTTTATTAATTAGGCCTAATCCAGTGCTATACGCGCGGCAATTATATCTAGGAAATCTTAGGTAGCAAGCGGTCTACTAATTTCGCTAATTAAGTAGGTCTTCGCTGTTTAATAGAGGAGCTGCCACTCTTTAAACTAGGTCTTAGGACTTTGTCTTGCCTACTTAGCCTTCTTAAGATAAGCGCGGTACAAAGCTTAAATATTATTCTGTGTAGCTCCTTTATTTAGTGCGAGATCTTCCTTTAAGAGTTAAATTAGGGACTAAAGCGTAGTTTAGCGTGTATTAACTAGAGTAATTATAGTAGGAGCAAGCAGATTAGGCGATACTATAGCGTTTACCTAAGTCTAGAGATTCTGTATCTTAGTATAGTCTGCTTGCCAGTCTAAAACTGCTGCTCTATATTCTGCTATTTGTAAAGGAAAGCTCTCCTTATCTATTTTATACTTAGTAAGCTCTGCTTTGTATAATTAAATACTCGCTATAGAGGCTGTATCCGCAATTAGTGATAGTTTCTGTAAGAGCGGAGGTTGTTCTAGCTTTGCGTAATTAATTGCTAGAGCGTTAATCATCTCTAGGTTAATTTAGTTCTAGATTCCTTTTAAGTTTACTTAGAATTAAAGCTGGACAAACTAGTAGGGCTAACTAGCGCGATTAACAAGCTATACTTCTGCTATTTTACTAATTTTCGTAATTAGAAATAGGGGGTTGTATTGTAGAGAGGTTCTGAATAAAGTGTTGTATAATAATTTAAGCGTTACTAAGTAGGTAGGGAGAATTATTCTACGTTCTAAGCGCTAGGCTCATAACTGTTGTAGTAAAAAGGGCTCAAACTATCACAGGATATTTAGGAGCAGAGTTGTAAAGAATACAAAGAGCTAATTGTAGGAAAGGATGCTGAAAGGGCAGACTATATACAAAAGAAACGAGCCTCTTGGTAAGAATCCCGTGATCTGAATTAGTGTATCCAGAAAGAATCACGGAAGTGAGTGTTTTACTTTAACAGTTCCTCTATATTCTTATTATCCTTACTATGTTAGATGTCTTCGCTAGTTATGCAATAAAGGTAGGTAGTAGAAGTAAAGTATAAAGTAGCCTTCTATACTTCTTCTTTATTACTCTATTAGTCTTGTTTATCTTCCTCCTTTTTTGTGTAATAGTCTTCTTCCTCTAGCTCTCCTTTAAAGTTAAGGATGTATACTTATACATCTATAGTAAAGGGTTTATATTTATAAAAGTTAGTGTATAATAATATGTATTGCCTTTTAGCTTACTAGGTATCTCTTAGTAGATAGTTAGTAGACTAGTATCCTTCTTTATAGTATATAAAGTATTTCTACTTTATATAAAAGTTTAAACTTCTAAAGTTACCCCTTCTTTTTAGTCTAAAGGTTAATCTGCCTCTAGAGAGGCTAGATCCTCTTATACAATTAGAATTATTATATTATTAATTAGTGTAGTACACCTCTTTACTATCTTAGAGGAACTATAACTTCTTCCTATTTTTAGTAACTTAGAGTAATACACAAAGGTCGCTAAGTAAGCCTTTTATTATATTTTTAGAGTTAAATATAGCTTATTTAAGGTTAGGATAGCCGTAGTATACTTATATAATAGTAGTGTATAGTTATGGTTTACTACTAAAGCCTTGTCTAAGAGCCCTTTAAGCTAAGGTAAGCTTATTAATTATTACTTCTAGGGCCTTATATAATATAGCAGCTAGATTATCCCTTTTATAGCGTTTAAAGGTAAGAGTAGTCTAGTCTATCTAGTACTAATTATAATTAACACTAGTGTTAAAGTGCCTATTTAGTCTGTTGTATAGTTTATCCTATAGAAGTCCTAGTCTAATGTTGTGTAGGTAGTAGGTACTTACACAATTAGAAAGGATTCCTAGGAAGATATTTATATACTAGTCCTATAGTATGCCTAGCCTATAGTATAGTTCTCTAAAGACTTTTGCTTTATCTGCTAGGATGTTATATAGCCTACTAGTGTAGTTATTCTCTTTACTCTAAGCCTTCTAAAAAAGAATAATTTTGTCTAGCTAGATATAAGCATAATCTCCTAGTTATTAAGAAGACTAGGAGTGTCTAGCCTCTTTATATAATGTGGTTTATTAGGTAAAAGTAGTCTAGGTTTTAGGCTACTGCCACTAGTGTAGCTCTATATATAGTGTCTCTGTCCTTACATGTATAGGGATGGGCCCTAGCTATACTCTATATGTATATGTATTACCTATAGATAGTGTAGGTTATATTATTAGAATCGTGCGAAGCAGTTTAGGTTATAGTTATAGCATTATTATGTAAAGGGTCTGTAGCTTATAGTTAAGCTATAATAGTTTAAAGAGTTTCTTTATATAAGTGTTCTTTATTATAGAATTAGTAGTGATAAAGCCTTCTTTTATAAGAAAAGCAATAAGCTCTCTTCTTACTATATAACTAATCTTATTAAAGGTTCTCTCCTTCTAGTTATTAAAATCTTTAGTAAAAGAAGAGATTACCTCTTTACCTTTAAGGCTGCTTACGCGATATTACGCGATTATATACACTATATAAGTGTTTAGCTATTTTAGAGAAGGGGGTAGGTAGCTATATAGATCTACTCTATCTACTTAGTACTTTTGTGCGATCTCTCCTCTTAAGGTAATAGCCTTAATGTTTATTACTTCCTCTACTTATTAAAGCTATGTTGCTTTATTTTTTTACTAAGAAGGTAGTATTAATTATTACGCAACGTCCTTAGGTTATAGTTCCTCTAGGAAGTCTCCTAGTCTTAAGGCCATGTTATTATTATCTTTCTTAGTCGTGCGACGTATCTGCGTTCAGTTATTACTAGTTTAATTATACAACGTGTTTGCGTTTAGTTATTACTAGTTTAATTATGCGACGTGTTTTTTAGGGTTGTAAATATACTCACTATCTCCTTTCTTTTCTATAGAATAGCTTAGACTAGATTATGCGACTTTTTATAGATATACGCGCTTTGTTTCTACTTATTATATAATCTGAAATTCGATCTCTAGTAAAGGTACTATCTCCTTTCTTTTCTATAGAATAGCTTAGACTAGATTATGCGACTTTTTATAGATATACGCGCTTTGTTTCTGCTTATTATATAATCTAAAATTCGATTTCTAGTAAAAGTAATAATATAGAGCCTACGCATCTAGCTTGTAGGGCGCTCCGTCTTTAGACCTTACTAGTTTGTAGTTAATTAGAATTAACTACTAATTAGTGTTAGTTTGGCTTAATCTGTAATTAAGTATTTAAGGGTTAATAGTATACTATTATACAAAGGGTAAGAAGTAGGTTTAATTAATTATGTCTAGTCTATTGTACAAAGGGGCACTAAGGGCTTTATAAAGTCTCTACCTCTTAGCGCTAACCTAAGTAGTGGGTCCTTATGCGGGTCCCTATAGGTAGGTAGGTCCCCACTTCACCTAGTGCTACTTATACGATAAACTGTACAGACATATTACCTATAAATAGTGTAGGTTATATTATTAGGATTGTGCGAAGTAGTTTAGGTAATAATTATAGTGTTATTATATAAAGGGTCTGTAGCTTATAGTTAAGCTATAATAGTTTAAAGAGTTTCTTTATATAGGTGTTCTTTATTATAGTATTAGTAGCGACAAAGCCTTCTTTTATAAGAAAAGTAATAAGCTCTCTTCTTACTGTATAACTAATTTTATTAAAGGTTCTTTTCTTCTAGTTATTAAAATCTTTAGTAAAAGAAGAGATTACCTCTTTACCTTTAAGACTACTTACGCGATATTGTATAATTATATACACTATATAAGTGTTTAGCTATTTTAGAGAAGGGGGTAGGTAGCTGTGTAGATTTACTTTATCTATCTAATACTTTTATAAAATCTCTTCTCTTAAAGAAATAGCCTTAATGTTTATTACTTCCTTTACTTATTAAAGCTATATTACTTTGTCTTCTTACTAAGGAGGCAGTATTAATTATTACGCGACGTCCTTAGGTTAGAGTTCCTCTAGAAAGTCTCCTAGTCTTAAGGATATATTATTATTATTATTTTTCTTAGTCGTGCGACGTGTCTGCGTTTAGTTACTAATAGTGCAATTATGCGACATATTTGTGTTTAGTTATCGCTAGTTTAATTATGCGACGTGTTTTTTAGGGTTATAAGGGGGTTCACTATCTCCTTTCTTTTCTATAGAATAGCTTAGACTAGATTATATGACTCTTTATAGATATGCACGCTTTATTTCTACTTATTATATAATCTGAAATTTGATCTCTAGTAAAGGTAACAATATAGAGCCTATGTATTTAGCTTATAGGGCACTTTATTATTAAATCTTGCTAGTTTGCAGTTAATTAGAATTAACCACTAATTAGTATAGGTTTAGCTTAATCTATAATTAAGCATTTAAGAATTAATAGTATACTATCGTGTAAAGGGTGAGAAGTAGGTTTAATTCATTACGTCTAGTCTATTGTATAAAGGGGCACTAAGGACCTTATAAAGTCTCTGCCTCTTGGCGCTGACCTAAGTAGTAGGTCCTTGTACGGGTTCTTATAGGCAGGTAGGGCCTTATAAAGTCTCTACCTCTTAGTGCTAACCTAAGTAGTAGGTCCTTGTGCAGGTCCCTATAGGTAGGTAGGCCCCTATTTTACTTAGTGCTATTTGTACAATAAACTATACAGACAGTATGTCCTTTTTTATAAAATTTGTTAAAGGTATTATGACCTTTACGTAATCTTAGATAAATTATTAGTTAAATCTACAAAATCTTAAGAATTCTTAGATATTCTTGGCTGTCCTTAGTATTAGCCAGTTCTTAATATATTTTATTTTACTTAGTGCTATCTCGAGTCCTTTTATAGTAATAATGTGTCCTAGGAACTTAAGGTATTTAATATTAAACTTATATTTCTTAGTTTAATATAAAGGTATACCTTGTCTAGTGCTTCTAGTACTATTTATACATACTTAGTGTGGTTAGATTTATTTTTAGAAAAGACGAGGATATTATCTATATACGTAATAATAAATATATCTTAATGTTTATAGAGTACGTTATTAATAAGTACTATTAAACCTGTTAGTGCATTTATAGTTTTAAAAGAGTATAACCTTATATTTAAATATTTTATAGTATAATTAAAACGCTGTTTTCTATGCTTTACCTTTTTTAATTTATATAAGGTGGTAACCGTTTCTTAGATCTATTATTATAAATATCTTAGCTTAAGATAGTTAATCTCGTAACTCTATAATATTTAGTAGTAGATATTAGTTTTTTATCGTTATGTTATTGAATTATTAGTGGTTAACACATAGTCTATTAAATTTATCCTTTTTCTTAATAAATATAGAAGGGCTTACTACTAGTAACTTTAATAGTTATATATATCCTTTCCTAAGATTTATCTTAATAAAATCACGTTCTTTAAGGAGTTCTTCTCCTGTCTTACTATATAGTAGTCTAAAGGGTAGTATCTTCCCTTCTTCTAGGTCTATCGTAAGATTGTAGGGTTAGTATTCTAGCAGGTTTACGTTTCTTTCCTTTTCTGTAAATATATATGTCTATTTCCTATACTCTCTTAGTAAGGTAAGGGGTGTGCTATTATTCTCCTTTTTACACTTCTTAACCTAGTAGTTCCTATTAGTGTCTACTAAGGTCTGCTTCTATTTTTTAACTATCTATTATAGTATTATATTGTTAATAACTTCCTTATCTACTATTATTTTTAGTTAATGCATAGGCTTTACTTATAATACACAATTATAGCGTTTAAATAATATTTTCTTTATACCCTAGTTAATCTACAAGTTTTGTATTATTAACTAAGGTAATCCTAAGACTAACTCGTACTTAGATCCTAGTAAGACATCTAAGGTAAGTTTCTCTCTATATCCTTAGACTATTAATATAGTAGTAACCTACTAGTATATCTAAGGTGTCTTAGGCATTAGGGATCTATTTGTAATATAAATAATATAGGGTACTTCTTTCTCTAATATCTTAAGTCCTACTTATTCTACTATTTAATAAGATATGAAGTTCTTTCCTACACTTAAGTCTATAAAAGCTTAAGCCTATATTCCTTTAAGCTATACTAGTAGCTTATCTAATACTGTACTTACTATGGCATTTACTTAGACTATTATTATAGTAGTAACCTCCTAGTATATCTAAGGTGTCTTAGGCATTAGGGATCTATTTATAATATAAATAATATAGGGTACTTCTTTCTCTAATATTAGATGTGCTACTTGTCTTACTATTTAATAAGTCTATAAAGGCTTAAGCCTATATTCCTTAAAGCTATACTAGTAGCTTATCCAATACTATACTTACTGTGGCATTTAATTTAATAAAGGTATTTTCTTATCTAAGTTTAGGCCCAAAAAAGACATCTATTTATATAGATTTTAATTAAGTTTAGGTGCCTAGTATACGTTTCTAAGCATCCGCTTCTATTATTATTCTTAAGTATATAGCTTATATAGATTGTATACTTCTTCTTACAAGAATATTATACTGTTTTTTCGCCTGTAGTCTTTACTATTCCTATATATTAGTTAAATTAGTAATTTTGTTATTACTTCTCACGTAGGGCAGTTAATAAAGCTGTCTAAATATTTACCTATATAGTAGTATTTATAGTTTTAGTTTAGACACGTATACTAGTACAGTTATATACAGTCTCTATTAATAAGTATATTACAGTATTTATTCCCTTTTAGTATAAGGTAAGGGAACTATTTTACTTATTATTTATTCTAGAAGTATTTATTATAAGCTGTGACAGGGTAGTTTATCTACATTTATTTATAGCGTAGGTTCCTTCTAGGTTGCCTTTTATTCTCCTCTTTCTCTACCTTATATTATGTGTATATTAGTTCTTCGCAGTGCGTCCACATACAGAATAAGTGTATAGGATTTTAGTAGTTTAGGTAGTACTTTAGTACGTAGTCTAACTTCTTATTTTTATAAGGTTGCATCCCTTTTAGTCCTATATCTAGTTTATCTAGGAATGCAGCTTACCTATATCCTAGGTCTTTATCTCTTAGCTAGTAGGGTTCTATGTAGTCCTAAATATTTAGTTTATACTTAAGTAATATAGGGTTGTTTTCTTTCTGCCTACTTTATAAGTAAGGAGTAGGAGATCTTAGTATTTCTTCTACATTTTCTATGTTATAGTATACGTTAGAGTTGTCTTCTAGATCTTTATATAGTTATAAGTTAGGTAAATCTAATTGCTTACTTTACTCTAGTGTAACGCGTTAGTAACTAAATAGCGTTATAATAACTTCCTATTCCTTATTAGGTTCTTAGTCCTTAATAGTTAGTATATTTAACTTAGTTTAATAGACTTTGTTCTTTAATCTATAGTTCCTGGCTATATAGCCTAGTTTGCTACACATAAAGTATTTACAGGTTTTAGTTATTAATTATTAACTTCTATCTAAGACATGTTTATTAGGCTGCTTAGGGCCTATCTTTCCTCCTTTTCCTTTACCTATATAGTTAAACTAGATATCTTCTATTAGTTTATATCTCTAGTAGTTCCTTAGTTGTTACCTGTAGACAACTCTAATAGGGTTCTTATAAATTACTTTTACTAGTTGTCTAAAGCTTATTACCCTAGGGTTTTAGTAGAGCTCCTATTGTAGTAAGAACTATTCTTTATTAATCCTAACAGTTTCTTTATATAGTTCCTTAAGGTTCGTAATTTACGCACTAATACATAGGAGTTCTTTATGTAGTTTTTATTTAAGTCCTTACTTATATATATCCTAAAGAGATTTTTTGTTCTAGTTAAGTTACACAGCGTATCTGTGAAACTTAGCTATATACTTAGCTACTAATCGCTTCTAAGTTATAGTCTAAATCTTTACTTTTGTAATAGAGTCCTTATTAGCGATCCTAAAGAGTTGTTTAAGGTATTTCTTAAAGTTTCTATAATCCTTAATAATATTAACTACATTAGCGTTATTGTTTACTTAATTGTCGTTATTATTATAATAGTCTTCTACTAGGTATTTTTTAAAGTAAGGATAAATGTGTAATTCTACATCTCCTTGCATGTATATTACTATAAAGATAACCTTTTTCTTATCTTTAAGAAGTTTATTTAAGTTAAAGAAATAGAAGTCTAACTAGGGAATCTAGACATTAGTTTAAAATTATTTACTAAAGTAGAGATTAGGTTTATGCGCCTTACTACTATCCTTTATAGGAGTAATCTTAGCGGCACCTAAAGCTGTAGAAGAGGTAGGAGTTTGTAAAGTATTTATGTTAAGGGTGTTTAAGATGTTAAATCTAAGAGGGTAGCTAGTCCTAAAAGGTTAAAGTTAGTTCTTAGATAGGAGTACTTACAAAGGTAAAAGGTCTTATTAATATAATAGTATTTTATAAAGAGTAATAAGCTAATAATATAGTCTACTAGAATCTAAATAATAGATTAATAAATAGATTAAACATAAGTATAAGAGACTTATATAGATTAAACACAAGTATAAGAGACTTATTCTCGCGTTCCTATATACTAAGGCTGGTAGTACTTAAGTATCGCTTATTAACTATTCTGCTTGTTAACTATCGCTTATTAACTATTACTGGTTAACTATTAGTTAGGTAACTTAGGCCTATAGGGTTTTAGCTCTTAGCGCCTTACGGCACAGCTTTAACCTGCCTTTATCTTATTAGTTAATTGCTTACGGCCAATCGTAAGTAGATAACTACATACAAAATGTGGGTCAGACCCTCGCCTAAGTCTAGATCCTAACAAAAGGCAAGATTAGTAGGACCTAGACCATTATAACCCTATACACGTATCCCTTCGCTAGATATACTATAAATAAGATATATATATAATACGCTACTAAATAAAAGAAGAAAGTAATAGGTAACTATAATAGAAACTATAATACTAATAGTAGTAGTATAACTATCCTATTACAGCGTGTAACGAGTACCTATAAGATAAACGCGAAAATAATTAGTTTCCCTATAATAACGCTAATAGAAGTAAAGAATACTTCATACTTATTAATAGAATATATATATAACCCTACTAGTACATGTACTTACACCTAGATTATACAATATATATAAATTTAAAGTATGTAAATAGATACAAGAACACGCTAAAATAATAAGTCTACTTTATTAAATTTAAACTAGTTAGGAAGGAAAGTGGTAAAGTATCCTAAGAAGAGACTAATAATAGCCTAAGGAAGAGATACTCTAGAGACAAGTGTTATAGATAACGCTATAGAGTAAAGAAGGTAGGTAGAGAACACTACATACGAACTTACCTTACACCTAAAATGTACAACGTAGATGTGTCTTTTTTAGACCTATACTTAGATAAGAAGACGCCTTTATTAAATTAAATACTACGTATAGCATAATATTAATTAAACTACTAGTTTAGCTTAAAGGAATATAAACAAAAGCTCTTATAGACTTAGAGGTAGAAAAGAACTTTATCTTATATAAGATAGTATAGTAAGTAGGACTTACTATATTAGATAAGAAGGAACCTTACACTATCTATGTTATAAATAGAACCCTAATACCTAAGATGGCTTAAATTACCTATAAGGTTATAATAATACTAGAAGTCTAAAAATATAAGGAAAGGTTTACCCTTATTGTCTTAAAAGCATCTATAAATAAGATTATTACTTATAATAAAAGACGAACGCAGTAAGGAGAGAAGAATAAACTTTTTACAGTAGAACTTTGTACACTAGAGAAAACTTAGGGCTTAATTAGGACAAAAATACAGCGTTATAATTAGGCTAAAAGTCTACGTTTATAAGCACTAATTGGCTTCTAAAACCCAACGTAATAACGTTTTACTAATTCTAAAGTAGATACACCTAATTACACTACTACGCAGTCCCCTTTCTTTCGCACGCATAGGTAGGCTTAACTATTACTACCTAGTACTAAGAAAACTCTACCACTCTTCCTTTGCTACTTCTTTTAATAAAATATACCTCTACCTTAATAATGCTACCTTCTTTACTAGCACCTATAGCTTACACCTTATTTTTATTGTTATTATCTTCCTTATCTAGTACTAGTAATATAGATAATGCCTCTGTAATACCTATAAACACTATTACAATAGTTTAAAGCAATAATACCCACCCTAGTAGTAAGGCACCTATTATATATAATATAGAATTGCTTATAAGTAAAGACGTAGCTGCTATGTTGATAAGAATAAAGTTAGTATCTATAAATCGCGTCGCCTTATAGTGCTAATACTATATAGAGATTTCTAGGCATTCCTTTTACCTATTTTTACCTTTTATAACGTATCTAAACCGCCTCTATATACACTATTAAATCTCCTACTTTAGCACGTAATTACAGTGTCTATATAAATAAATACTAAGATAGTAGTAGATAGTACTTTACTCCCTCTAGTGTTAAGGTCCTAGTGGCTTATATTTATTAAATACTATTTAATTATTATTATACAGTATTAATAGTTTCTATAATATATAGATAATGTAGATTAGGAGGAAGTTCTTACCTATAAGGTTTATAAGCTTTAGGAATAGGTAGAATAGCGTTTTTATAAGGCAGATTAGTAAAACATTCTTAAGGGTAATGTTATCCCACCTATCTTTTAGGACTATTTAGACAATAGCACATAAATAACTATATAATATTTACTCTTATTATTATGGGCTAGCCTTAGAGAGTGAACAGAACTGTAAGTGCCAAAATGTAAAGGATAAATTCTAGGTATTATGTCTCTATAGGGGGGTGTGCCGCTTATAAGAAGAGTTTTCCTTAGTAGGTCTACTTCTTTAGGGCAGTTCTTTTCCTTAAGATCCTTCTAAAGGCTAGGGCTATACCCTAGCCTATTATATACCCTAGACCTTACTTAGTTTAAAACGTCTTATAGTTATAAGGTAAGCCTTAGAAATCTTAGGGGTATTATACTATAGTAAGGTAGTAGTATAGAGGCGGCCCTAAAACAGCCTTAGGGTAAGAGCCCTTATTAGGCGGTTTATTTATTCACCTTATTATTATAAGGTAATAGGACAGCGCTCCTGCCCTTTCTAATATAATTATTATATATTTATTACTTTAGTAGTGTGTTGCTATTATAGTCTCTTTATATCTATATTACTCTACCTTCCTTCTTCCTTTCTCTACTCTCTTTTTCTTATACTAACCTTAACCTGCGCCTATTCTAACTTCCTTAACTATCTGCGACTACTTCTATCTTTACCTTTTTTTAGCCCTAATCTAGTCCCCCTCTTATTCCTACGCTATACGCCCTTATACTTTTATTAGCCTTTTAGCCTTCTTTTTTAGCGTTCTATTTATGGCTATAGCTAATATTAATATTATTAATAATAGCTTCTAAAGTAGCGCTGTCTTAGTAGATATCTTTAGTCCTAGTAGTAGTAGTAGTAATAACTCTCTAAACCTAAACTAGCGCTTTACTAAGCCTAGCTATGCGTACACAAAGGAGGAGATTAATAACACTAAAATAGAAGAGATTCTTTAGAGTCTTAATACACCTATATAGTAGCCTAATAGTAGCAATTACCTTTACCTCTTTATAACCTCTAAAAGGTGTGTACTAGCTAATTACCCTAACTTTATTACCTCTACTTATACTCTAAAGTAGCTCTATATTACTAAGAGCGTAGTCCTTTAAAGAGATAGTTTAGACAAAGAGCTAGCTAACCCTAATATAGGCCTTATATACATTAAATATATTAGGCGCCTAAGGCGGCTTAGGCGCGCAGAGTAAGTCTATAGCTTTATATTCTAGACTATTATTAATATTTATACAGCTATTAACTATTCTAGGGCTACTCTTATAGCACCTACTATTATACTAAGGCTACCTACTAGTATAATTCTGCCCCTTTTACTAATACCCTAGGCCTAAGGCGGGCTTTGCGCCTCTAGATTAAATATATAGAGTAAGGCTAGGTTAATAGTAATTTATATATCTATAATCCTAGAATGTATAGCACTAACCCCTAGAAGCCTATAACTAGAACGCTACCTACCTTTATAGTAGAGTTCTACCGCTTAGCCTAGTAGTATAAGTGGTACCTAAACTTAGCGCTTAAGAACTCTAGCCTAATCTAGGAGCTAGGCTCCCCTACTATACCCCTACCTTAGCGTAGTAATAGAATAGTAGTCGCCCCCTCTAGTATAAATATAGCCCTAGTAACACTCTTGCTCTAGATAACTCTAGCCTAGTATAGCAGTAACTATAATTAGAATCTAGTAGCGTTAGCTAATAATATAGCGGGGTAGATAAATAATATAGGAAATTATATCTAGTAATTTAAAGAGAGTATAGGCCAGCGCCTAGATAAGATAACTTAGACCTAAGCGTAGACTACTAACCTACTTATTATTATTATAGAGTAACTTAGGATAGCTTCTAGCTAACACTACTTTACCCTTTTAATAGCCCTAGCCTAACAGTGTATACCCTTTAACCTATATTAAGAGCCTTATAGAGTAACTCTACCTAAGCCTTTATCTAGGGCTAGCTTAGTGCACCCTTCTAGGTGCTGCTACTACTAGTGCGAATAGTAATATAGTTATTATAGCTCTCCTTTATTCCTATTTAGTGTTACTTTAGTGCTGCTTTAGTTATTATAACCTTAGGGCTAATAGCCTTTAGTAGTTTTTAGATAGATAGCGCCTCTACTAGGTTAGTAGGGGAATAAATTCTTAAATACCTATTATAGCTTCCTTTGTAATATTTATGTATTCTTTCTTATAGACTAGATAATACTATTATTATGCCTATAGTCCCCTTAGGCGGCCTTAAAGCGGTCTAGAGCTGTAGTATCTATAATATTTTTAACTAGCACCTAAGTTAGTAATACCTATCTAGTCTATTTTACTAGCGCCTATTATTATTTTCCCTAGGTATTCTTAATACGTAGGACCTTTTCTACTTTCTATTTACGTAGGTCTAGATCCGCTTCTTCTAGCTCTAAGGCTAGGCCTAGCTAGGCGTTAGCCTAGATCTAACTAGGTAAGAGATCGTCTACTGCTTACTTAAGGAGGTTAATATAAATAGTCTTATAGAAATCGCTAGGTAGGTCTAGTGTTACTATAAGTAAGAATAGTATAGCTATTATAGTGTACTTAACCTTAAGCTAGTTAAGTTTCTTTTTTAGCTAGTTAGTTTTTATATTACGTAGCGAGAACTATATTTTATCTCTAACTTAGAATCGCTTTATAGGGTAGTAAGTGTAGTTTATAGCCTCTATAGTACACTACTATCTATAGGTAATAGTAGTCTAGGCTAAAGCTATCCCTTTTTTAAGGTAGTCTAGGAAGTGCTTTACCCTCCTAGTAGGGGTATAGGTAGACTCTGCTAGTAAGGGGATTCTCTTAAGGAGATTAACATAATATCTATTTAGTAGAAAGTTTAGGCTTAGGCCTATAGTAGTAGATGCTTTATTATTTAATATAAGCTAGTAGGCTAGAAGGTAGTCTAGGTAGTCTATTTATTTAAAGTTAACTATAATGTAGAGGACTAAGAGTACCTCTTAGTTTACTCTCTCTATACTGCTGTTAGTCTAGGGGTAGTATACTATAGAGAGGAGTTATTTTATTCTAGTTAATTTATATAGCGTAGTCTAGAACTTCTCTAGCTAGTCTAAGCCTCTATCTATAATTAGTAAAGTAGAGAAGCTATAGAACTACTACTATATATTATAAAAGTAGGCTGTATAGTGCTCTACTATTATAGAAGTTATAGTTTCTAGTTATATATACTTTAACAGCCTATTAGTAATTATAAGTAGGTATTACGGTGCTACTATAAAGGCCTAGGGGAGGTCTACTATAAAATCTATTAAGAGTTACGCCTAGTACTAGTCTATAATTAGGAGTGGCTATAGGAGACCTTACTACTTCTACTAGTCTATATACGCTTCTACGTAGTAGCAATTACGTATAAATTAGGTAACGTTTTTAGATATATTATCCTAGTAGTAGTCCTAGTAGATAATCTTAAACGTAGAGTTCTTTCTAAAATAGCCTATAACTAGAGACTTATATACGCGCTATATAATAGTAGTAATAAGAGGTTCTTAAGCTAGGACCTAAAAGACTCCTCGCTATAAAAAGGACCTATACGCACTAATTATATAGTCCCTTATTTATTAAGAGGTAGTAGCTGCTATAAAGAATATATAGTTACTACAGTGCACTACCTTAAGCCTAATATAGTAGAGGGGGAACTTTACTATAACTATATTCTAAAGTGCCTATAGATGCGTGTTAGTAAAGATCTAAGCCCCTACTAGCGCTGTTAAAAATTGCGTTTACACTAGGGTAGCCTAAATAGTCTTAGGCACTATTAGTAGGGCGTTTATTCTCATTTACTAGGCTATATTTTACTTACGCTAGCTTAGTGTGTCTAGTCTAGCTATCTAGGATCTAGGCTAGTAGTAAAGGTAGAAGTAAAAGGTAAAGAGTAACTCTAACTACTAGTGCTAGGGCTTACTTAATTCTTAGATCTTTATAAAGTATTTAAGGTTCTTATAGTTTATTAGAATTTTAAAGGGGTGTGCTACTTTTATTAGCTTTAGTCTCTATATTTATAGGGCCTATATAATTATAAGTAGCTCTTTATTATAAATAGTGTAGTTCCGCTAGGCTAGTGTTAGGGCTATAAAGTAGTAGGCTATAGGGTGCTAGATCCCCTTAATACGTTAGGAGAGGTAGGCCCTAGTAGCGCCGCCTAAGTAGTTTATCTCTACTAGCGTATTGCGCTCTAGGTTCTAGAGCGCCAGGATAGGGCCCTATATAAATATGTCCTTTAGGGCCTAAAAGGCCTCTTATTCCCTAGGGCCCTATTAAAACAGGACCCCTTTCTTAGTAAGGGTATATAGGGGTACAGCCTACTTAAAGAATTAGGGGAGAAAGTTATAATAGAAGTTAGTAAAGCTAATAAAGTAGTAAACTATATATACTATAGAGGGGGTGTCCTATTAATTAATTACTTATATCTTTACTAGATTAGGGTAAATAGCCTTACTTACTATAATAAGATACCCTAGGTACCTAACCTCTATTATCGCGAATTTACATTTCCCTAGGTCTATATACAGTCTAGCTTCTTATAGAAGTCCTAGCACTTATTGTATATAGTTCTAGTATTGGCGTAGGGGCCTTATTATATAGATAAAGATATTATCTAGGTAAGCTATATATATATCGCCTAGGATATCCTTTAGAGCGCTATTAATATAGCGCTAAAATATAGTAGGTGCCCTAGTTAGTCTAAATAAGACTACTAACTACTTAAAGAGGCTAAACTAAGTATAAAATATAGTGTAGTGTTCTTCCCCCTCTATAACTTACAGCTTATAGAAAGCAGCGTAGATATCTACCTTTATAAACTAAATAGCCTAAAAAAGGGTACGCAGTATCTCTTTAATAAGTAGAAAAAAGTACTAATCTAGCTTAGGAATTATATTAATCTCCTAATAGTTAACGCATAGGCGCTATTTCCCCCTAAGCTTTAGGCCTAAAAGGACTAGAGTACCTACTAAAGAGGAGCTAGCTTATATTTAGCCTTTATCTATAAGTTCTATAAGTTAGCGCTAGAGTTCTACTAGCTAATCTCTAGACATGCTATATAGTAGGCCCTAGAGTAGTTTTAAAAGGGAGCTGCTTAGGGTCCGCTTTAGGTAGATATAGTAGTCTAATGTGCCCTAGTGTAGTAAAAGGCTAGACACCTTAGTCTTATTAAAAATAATAGCGTACTCTACTAGTTTTAAGGGGAGAGTCCTACTATCTTTAGTAAGGCCTAGCCCTACTATATTATAGGGGGGTAAAGGTCCTACTGTGCAAAGAAGCGTTATTATAAGTATTTAAGTAATATCCTAGAGCAAAGTTAGGAATACCCTTTTCTAGTCTTTATTTAGAGTATTAAAGGGTGTTATATTATCCTCCTTATTTACTAGCGTAGCGAGGAGGCCTTGCCTCTTTACTATCTAAGTATTAAGAGTAATAAAACCCCTAGCTACGCTAATTATAATTTTGCTACTATAGATATTTACTACTACCCTAGACTTAGCTAGCTAAAGGACTCCTAGAATTATATTCTAGTAGAGGTTAGGGATTATATAAGTATAAAGAGTCTATTACTACCTAGATATATTATAAGGCACTACTACTATCTCTATAATAAAGGTCTATAGTAATAACCTAGCAGCCTATTCTAGCTTCTAGGCTAGAATTATAATGCGCTGTAGTAAGAGTAAATCTACTAGTCTAGGGCTAATTACTATAAAGTATTTACACTCTATATTAATTAGGGCCTCTATATACTATATACTATTAAAGAAGACGTTAAGGGTAAGAATAGATCTATTTATACCTATTCTAGCCCTAGCTACTCTAACTATCGCAGCTTACCCTAATTATACCTCTATTAATGCTATTGCGCTTAGCCCCTACGTTAGCGCTAGACTAAGGGCTATTCTTTTTCTAACTAGATGCTTATCTTATTATACTAAGGTTAGGTTATAATAGCCTAAAGTAAAATTGCATTAGAGTAGGCTCTAGCTATATAGTTAGGCTTACTATAGTAAGTATATACGCCTATATTCTAGCGTTACTAAAAGATATATTTAAGTATCTAGTTTAGGCGCTACTTACCTACCTCCCCGCTAGCTTAAGGCTAGGTTAAAGTTAAAGCTACTATAGGAGTTATATAAACATTGCTATTACTATCCTTAGGAGGGGGCTAGCTACCTTTATAAGAGATAGCTTAAGTAGTAAGCTTATTTTCTAGGGCCTCTATTTTAAAGTCTACTATAATCTATAAAAACCTAGTAATAGCCGCGTTATAGTCCCTTTTAGGAACATTATAGTTAAGGGCAACTATATAGATATTACGCTAGATTACGTAGCGTAACTTATGCAGTTTCTTAGCGTTACCCTACTAGCTACTACTTACCTCTACTAAGGTCTGTTTAAAGTGGACGTAAAAGTTAAAGAAACTCTCCCTAGGGCCTTACCTAATTATATTAAGGCGTGCTTTAGCCTTTTACTAGGCGTATTTATTAGTATATATAAAGGTAAGATACTGTATAAACATCTATAGGTTAAACTAGCTGTCCGCCCCCCTAGTTTAGTAGAAGGCCGCTACTATGTCTTAAAGACTATTATCTAGGCAGTCCTATATTAGCGCCTATTTCTTTTAGGGGGAGCTAATAAACTGCTTATTAGCCTAGAGCTTATAATTTATTATAACCTTCTAGGCCCTAAACTATGTCTTTAAGCCCCTAAACTTAGTTAGGCTTAGGAGTAGTTTACGCTATAGGATTAGCTAGTCTATACTAGTAAATAGGGATCTACTCCCTATAGTAGAGGTAAACAGGTCTAGGGTAGTGCTAGCGTAGGCCTATTAGCGTATAAAGAGCTTGCGTAGCTCTTTATTCTAAAATTGTAGTGTTTATATAGTAGAGTAGTTTTTGTCTCTAGTAGTAATTAAGTTCTATAGTTGTTCTACTAACTTAGCAATATTAGAGCTATCTATTAGTAGGTTATTCTAGACTCTATTATGTTTCTTTATTCCTTTAAACAACTCTTTTCTAGAAGACCTAGAATTTAATATTATAGCCTAGCTTTAGAGAGTGAATAGAACTGTAAGTGCTAAAATGTAAAGGATAAATTCTAGGTATTAAGTCTCTATAGGGGGGTGTGCCGCTTATAAAAAGAGTTTTCCTTAGTAGGTCCACTTCTTTAGGGCAGTTCCTTTCCTTAAGATCCTTCCAAAGGCTAGGGCTATACCCTAGCCCATCACATTATTTATGCTAAATATACGCTATAAATACTTTACGCTTTTTAATTATTAGCTAGCTTTTTACCTATAAAAATTAACTAATACTAAGACTAATATCTAGTAAAACTTTCCTATATGCTACTACTCTGCGTATAGTTTTTTACACCTACTACTTCTTAAACGCTTTAGTAACCTCTCTTTACCTACTACCCTTTAGCTAGTCTATAACTAATAGCTAGCTAATATACAGCACTCTACTATACTAAGTGTAGTTATGTTCTTAACCTAGCTATTAATTCCTTTAAAAGTAGTAAACTTATAAAAAGATATGTATAGTGTAGAGGAAAACACGCTCTTCTTTTACTTATATACCCTCCTTATAAACAGCGCTCTCTTAGCTTTAATGCTGGTACCCTGGATTATCTGCTAGCTTTTATACATATAGCGTTAACGCTACTAATATTCTTACTATCTCTATCGTAACTCTTTACTAAACCTCTTTTAACACTAACTTACACCTTAATACTAAGTCACACTTTAATACTAACTTACACCTTAATACTAATTTATATTTTAATATATAGCCTATAAGCTCATCTAGAGGCATTTAGATTACTGCCCTAATTATTATTTTATTAAATAGGTCTTACGCTGTAACCTCTATCTAGAGTTCTATTACTATAACTACCTTTGTCTCAAATCTGTCTAGTACTACTAGCTACACAATAGTTAATAACTACGTCCACAATTACATATACATAATATACAGCATCTACTCCTTAGTAACACACACCTACTTTAGAGGTATTAGACTAAGTATTAGTCTTTAATAGCCCTACGACCTCTAGTAACAACAAATTTAATAATAGAGCTATTACTACTTAGGAGTTTGCAATCGCTAATAATTAAACAAATTAGTAGAATAATCCTACTTACCTACCTATAGATCTAACAGCCCTAAACTTCCTATAAGAGCGTACACTTCTCCTAGAGGAAAGTGTATATATATCTAAGTTCTATACTAAACTTAAATAGATATAAGTAACTGTCTATCTTACTTATAACTATAGGTTGTTCTACCTAGATATTATTTAAGGGTAATGTGTAGACTGTTAAAAGGATTAAAACAAATTTAGTAGCGCTAATCTTATACCACTTTATAGAGCTAAAAATAACATAGATTCTAGCCTATTACCTCTATTATTACGACCCCTTACTAATATAAAGGAATGCCTACTTACACGTGTTTAAGTTGTAATAGAGGTTTGTACGTACTAGGGCGCCTAATACCACTATAAAGGTTATATCTATAATTTTACAGTTAACACTATAATACCTTTTACTTAACTTGATTATCTACTATAATAAGTAGAGATTATTATCCTAAAGTCTACCTACGTAGATAGCGATAATCCTAATTAAATTAACTAGTAATTTTAAAAATACTACTAAGTGCAGTAATATGTAGTATAAAAGTGGTTATTATTCCTAACTATGAACTACTTAGGATACAATAATGTTATTCTTAATTACGATACGCTTATATTGCTTCCTCTTAATAGTTCTATAGAGTAGAACTTAGAGGTTATTTAGTTTCTACCTAATACCTCTATAAGTTCTTCTAGTACTAATACCTCGCCTAATACTAGCACCTAGACTAGATCTAGCGCTACGCACTTATCCGCATCTACTGTAATAAATATTTATAAGAGTAAATATAATGTAGAAGAATATACTAGCTAATTATAGTAAAATAAAAAAGCTCTAAATAACGCTAACTATAAAACCTATAAGGTATCTACTATCCCTAATCTTAGAGTAGACACTTTAGAGTTTAAGGCTCTTTGCGCTTAAATTTAACCTCGCATAAACATAGTATACCTCTCTATAGGTGTAGTATAAGCTACACCTATTAGTAAATTTACCTAAAGTGAACGCTATCTTAGTCTAGCTTTTCTGTCCCTATACCCTACTAGTATAGAAGACTTTAATAAACCTTACCTGTAAACTATAGACCTTATTACCTATATACAGTTTATTCTTTACTATAAAGATAGAAGATTTATAAAACACTTTTAATTTTAATTTACTACTTTTAACACGATTATACGCTAGTCCTCTATTACCTATACTACTTTTATAGTAAGGTATAGTGTAAATAGCAACCCTATGTAAGCTAAGGATATCTATGCTGCATTCTCTATACATAATAAAGGATAGTCCTTTATTAGCTCTATTGTTCGCATAGAAGCTTAAATACAAGGAACTAGGCCATATTAGGAACTAGAAGGGGAGAAGGTTAATGCTATAGTACGTATTCAGCCTACTATCTATTGTCTAATACTATACTAATACCTCCTAGATTTAGTAACTAAAAAGCCCTACTCTCTTTATAACCTTCTCTGCTGCTAATAACTTTTAGTATAACCTACTTTAATTTATACTATAATTTAACCAGTGGCGCCTTACTTCTACTGTTATACAATAACAATTAGCCTACGACTTTATAAAAGACTACTTATTATTATTACTTTCTACTTCTACTGCTGCTTTTAGTTATTTAAGAAATACGTCCTTATACCCCCACTTAATATATAAGAGTTATAGGATTAATATAAGTGGTGGAGTTGTGGGAGCACACAGACCTATAGCCTATATTATATTAGTAACGCCCCTAATCTAGATTAAGAACTAGGTCCTACTGCTATAGAAACTAATTTATAACAACTTACGTAATACTAGTCTAATACTATATCCGTAATCTATTCTAAACTATTATAGTTAAATAGCGTAACTATATCCTATAACAACGCTACGCCACTGTTCCTACCTTACTACCGCATAGTATTTAACTACTTTAAGTTATTATCTATTCTTACTTAGTGTATTATTCACCGATACGTTGCTAGATACTATATAATAAGGAATATAAATACTAGCGTAGAGACCTATAGATTCTGCGCTTCTTAGCTAATACGTCTAGAGCCTATGTTTATTGTCCCTTTAGGTAAATAATATAAACAGTTTAAACCTATTCGTAATTATATACAGCTAAACCCTTACTATCTAGCGTTAGTATTAGACTAGTGGGCTAATACTAATATCTAGGTCTACACTAGCTGTGCTAGTGTAGCCTAGTATATTAGTGTATATACCGCAAAGGCTGAAAAGTATACATAGTCTTATAATGCACTAGCTATTTTAATTCTACTATATTTTAATACTAAGCGTCTGCTAGCATTATTTACGTTAAAGCTTATAAATAAGTCTGTTAGGGAATAAGACTACTCTGCATAAGAGGTTATGTATATGGGTTTTAGTCTTCTACTTACCTAGTCTACTCAAGTTGTACTCTCTATTAATTACTAACCTAAAGAGGCTTAATCTACTACTTTTTACTTTCGCTAACACTAGTAGTATAATAAGGATCTAGATCCTAACGCTGCTCTTTTTTAATTTAGAACTTTTATACTATAGAAGTATAAGTTACGCCCTACTTCGCTAGAGTTTATATGCTATCTTAACTTTCTACTACACTATAACTATAGACGTAAGATTTTAGTATTAAGGCTAAAAGTAAAACCTTATATTCTTTTCTATTTTTCTTACTACTTACCTATTACAGATCTAGTTTACTTCTACTAAGTAAAGCTTATACTTTATTATCTATTCTAGCAAGTAGATAATATTAGGAATGTTAGGGGTTAGTTCTTTAAGACTAATACTTTAGCCTATTACTACTGTTAGGCCTATTGCAATAATTAATTAGTTAATTACTACAGCGAGGATAATCCTATAATTTAAGAGAAAGACCCTAACCTAGAGCCTATACCTATTATAGACCTGTTTAAGGTAGACGAGCTCACTATATAAGGTTTTGTTGTTAATAGTAAAAAAGTTAACCCTAATAATCTTAGAGGTAGACCTATTAATTACGTAAAAGATTAGGACGCTCTTAAGTATAATAATTAGTGGGAACTCAATAGTAGGACCTATTAGAAGAATCTTATCTATAAGCACCTAGTCCCTATACCTAAAAGGACTAATACTAACCCCAATATTCTTACTAGCTAACAAAGGGTTGTATTTAATATAGTAGCTAATTATTTTAAAGCTGTTCTAAGAGGACGTAGCCCTCCCTAGCTACTTCTAAACCTTGATAGAGAGGCTAGGACTAGAAAGACATTTGTTATTAAAATAATATTATCTTAACTTAAATAAATTACTAATAAAGGAAGTGTATCTTTGCCTATTATACATTGCACTTCTACTAGGGTTGCGACGTTTCTTATTAATAGGCGCACTATTAATAACCTATTCTAAATTCTAATTATCTAAAGAGGAGGTATAATAGCACCTTTACTATATACTACCCTCTAGTAGCTATAAGCGTTATTCTTATTAATCTATTATATTATAATAGATAAGAAATTAATAGTTAGCCTAAATATACTATACATAATAGGTATCTAGCTAGGAGAAATTTAACTTTAATACGCTTATTATTGGTTTGGCTTAATCTGCAATTAAGCATTTAAGGGTTAATAGTATACTATTATATAAAGGGTAAGAAGTAGGTTTAATTAATTACGTCTAGTCTATCGTACAAAGGGGCACTAAGGACCTTATAAAGTCTCTGCCTCTTAGCGCTAACCTAAGCAGGGGGTCCTTGTGCGGGTCCTTATAGGTAGGTAGGGCCTTATGAAGTCTCTGCCTCTTGGCGCTAACCTAAGCAGGAGGTCCTTGTGTGGGTCCTTATAGGTAGGCAGGGCCTTATAAAGTCTCTGCCTCTTAGCGCTAACCTAAGTAGTGGGTCCTTGTACAGGTCCCTATAGGTAGGTAGGCCCCTATTTCACTTAGTGCTATTTGTACAATAAACTGTACAGACACTTATCTTTCCTTTGCTAGTATAAATATTATTATTTTAAAAAACTTCTATTAGTTATCCAAGATAATAGTCTTAGATATCTGCTAGTAAAGCTACCTTGTATAGGCGCTTATAGTATTACCACTTAAGGTAGTATATAGAGGCTGTTGCGAAACTAGTAACCTCCTCCTTACTCTCTTTATTACTATTATCTAAGTTGCCCTTATTATGGCAAAGAGTAGACGCTAGATTAATCTAGGGTAAGCTATTAGTATACGTTTTAAGTGTAGAAAACGTGCGAACTTACTATCTACTATATAAAAGGAATAACTACCTTAAAAGCACTAGTAATCTAACGCTACTCTACTAGAATTAAGCCTAGGTACTAAGGGCTAGTAGTAGGCACCTAGGTTACTACACCTATAAGTGTACTAATATAAGCTATAATACACTAGTAGTTAGCTAGCTCTAAGTTAAATTACTTTTAGTAATAAGCTAGCTTTAAGCCTACTACCTTTACACACTTATCTATCTTACGCTGCCTATCTAGGGTCTCTATAACTATAATATAGTAGCAGTTATAAAGGGCGTATAGGTAATTAAGGCGCCTATTTATCGCCTTTAGCACCTATAAGTATTAGCTAAAGCGTATATATATTGCGCAACTCTAGATATACTAAGTTACAGCCTTCGCAATTACTTTTAATATAATAGTTATAGCGCTTATCTTTATCTTTTATATAGTCCTTAGGGAGTTTTACTAGGTTCTACGCGCAGTATATATAATTTATAAGTATAGCGTTATAGTCTACGCGCTAAGTATCTCTACTAAACGTAAAGGTAGTAGTATTATAGAGATTAGACTTCTTAATATACTTAGGCACTAAATAGTATAGTATTGTAGATAATTAAGGAGGTTGTTTAAAGATTAAGCGCTTTATCTATACTAAGAATATATTATTTATATATTATACAGGTAGAGAGCACACAAAAATTAAAACAATATTAAAACTATACAGCCCTACTACCCTATATTATAAAAGGCTATAGCAAATAGAAGGAGTAGGAGCCTTATAATAAATAACACATATAATACGTTTACAACGTGCGCTATTTACTTATAACGTGCTGTTATTACATATTATTATAGTAAAAAGGGCTTAAACTATTATAGGATATTTAGGAGCAGAGTTGTAAAGAATACAAATAGCTAATCGTAGGAAAGGATGCCGAAAGGGCAGACTATATACAAAAGAAATAAGCCTCTTAGTAAGAATCCTGTAATATAAATTAGTAGATCTAAAAAGAATTACAGAAGTAAGTGTTTACTTTAACACACCCCCTAGGTAATTACTTAAAGCAGATTACCTATCCTAAGAAGTAATTTTTAATTATTTAAATCTTTCCTAAAGATCTTTAAAAAACTATCTAAAGGCTGTTTAAAGATTAAAAAACTATTAAGAATTATTCTTCTAAATCTCCTTATCTTAAAAACAGTAATTCTATCACCTCCTATTTATTATAATAGCAAAACAATTACTGTTTATCTTTTAAATCACAAATCCTATTATGAATCGTATCTAGAATCTCTTCTTCTAGTGGGTTAGGAGCTTATAAGCGTAGCACAAAGGCCTAAAGTATAAACGCTTTTGTTCTACTACTCTTTTTACTCACTTCCTATTAACTATAAAGTAATTTCCCCACTTTTACTAGCTAGTAAGTATAATAGGTAGGCGCGTTTTAATTAGAAAGGAGTAGTAGGAAGAGATATAGGTAGTAAGAAAAGAGCGCATTTAGCGCTTAATAATTAAATAGGCGGTAGAGTATATAAGCCCTTTACTAGCGCTTAATTTTCTTTCTTTAATCCTTTACTTTTAACGCTTTAACTTCCTATCTAATTTAAGCCTACTAGTTTAAGCCTTTAAATTCTACTACTTTATAGTAGGTTCTTTTCTTCTAATTATTACTTTACGCTCTTTCTATTATTTAGAGCTTTACTAACTCTTTTAGATATCTAATAACTTAGCTAAAGCACGCATAGTAAAGACTATAAAAGCTACTAAATAAAGCTTCTAATCCTCTTACTAAAATTCTCCTACTTTTTCTACTCTACTAGCTCCTTCTACCTTAGCTCTAGGCCTTTAGCAACTACTTAGTGTTCTTAAATAAGTAAGCTACTTAGGCTACTTAAAAGGAACTCTAGTAGAAAAGAGTAATAGACGCTGCTATAATAACACTTTAAGCTTAGGTAGGCGCTACTATACCTACTTTACCTATTCTTATACTACTATATATAGAATTGTCCTATAACTTTAGCTAATTTTACTAATTATTTCTATAGCTAGCCGCATATTTAGACTCTAGCTATAGATTTTATCTACTATTAACTATTAGAGCGTGCTAATATAAGCTTTTATTCTAAGATTCTTTCTAGGTTTAGCTAATACTTTTTATAGGAGAGGCTAATTACTAAGCTATATAAAAGAGTTAAGGTAGCTTTATAAGCTTTTTCTCCTACTAGTAGTTAGGAGAAGTAAGCTTAGTATATAGCTACTATTCTACTCTCTCTCTTATAGCTAATCCTTAGTAAAGAATAGAGTAATTACCCTCCTACTTTACTTATTAAGGAGCAGCGTAGTCGCAACTAATACACTAATTAAAATAGCTAGATAAGTGGCCTATTAGCTCTAAAGTAAAATAGAGGCTAGGTAAGTACTTCTCCTCCTACTAATTAAAAGAGAAGAGGCTAGAGTAAGCTATTACCTACTACTAATTAAAAAAGAGGTAGAGGGGGTAGATAGGGTAAAGAATTACTTACTATAGAGAGGAGAAGAGAAAAAGAATAGGGAGAATCTCCTACTACTAATTATAGGGGAGATTCTCGCACCCCTATAATTAAGTAGAGGAGGAAGAAGGTCTATAAGCTTATAAATAAGCTCTTTAATCTCCTCTTCCTCTAATTCCTATTCTCTTTCTTATTTTTTCTTTCTTTTTTTTTCTTTTCTTATTTCCTAGCTCTAAATTAATAATTCTAGGTAGTTAATAGATTAATTCTTTACTTACTTACCCTTATTCTGTGATTATTATACTTATATTTTATAGATTTAATAGCCTTTTAAATCTATTAAACTACTAATAAGTAAGAGCCTTTATAAGGCTATCTACTAGTATTTTGCTAGTTAGAAAATATTCTACTTAAAATAATCCTTTTATATACTCTTACTACAACTATATATTCTAAATATTTACATAGCGTAGTTAAGTAGTGATTCTTTTATTCTTTCTAATTACTAAACAAATAGTTTAAAAATTGTCACAATAGACCTTTTATAAAGGTCCTAGATCTAGAGTAAGCTTAGTAAAGAATCTCTTAATTACTATAGCTTCTTTGCTTATATATTTAAGCGCTAGAAGCTCTACTTTTATTATTAAAGTAGTAATTATGTTCTATTAAGCTACTTTCTATAGGATAGCTCCTCTAAATAATAGGATAATATATCTATAGAAAGATTGCCGTAATATTAGATTATTAGTGAAAGAGGCATCTCTACATATTAGTAGATTAGGTCTATTATAGCCACTAAAGACTATAGCCTACTATCTAGTTTAATAAAAGTAAAGGATTATATAGTTAATAGTAGTAAAGTGTTCTTTGCTTAGATTTATTAGAAAGTGTAATAGCTTTAACACTACAAAGGCTATATTTAGGCGTAGTATAATTATTATATGGAGAGCTAATTCTACCTCTTCTTAAAAGAGCTTTATTTCTTAAGGAGTGGCTTTTGCTGTGCTTAGAATAAGATCTTCTACTAATAGAAGTGTAGGAGGGAAGCTCTTAGAGTTTAAAAAATTAAACTTTTTTGTAATCTTATTAATGTAGGTATTATAGACTAGAGAAATTAATCTTACTTCTCTGTCCCTAATTACTTAAATACCTAGGAACCACTCTACTAGTCCTTTTAATTTAATCTTATATTTGTTTACAATCTTTTTTTAAAAATCTAGGGCTTCTTTCTCTTTACTCTTGTAATAGAGAAGAAGAATGTTATTAATATAAAATAGAATAATAATACTTTAATTACTGTTAAAGAAAAGGCATAGCTCTTCTAGCAAACCTAAGAGTCTATAAGATTAAAGTAATCCCGCAAATTCCTTATACTAAAGAAGTGGTAAATTTCTTAAGCTATACAAAGCTTAATTTAATCTTACACACTTTCCTAGCTTTTTAAAACTATTAGGTAATTTATAAGTTACTAGATTAGCGGCTGTAATAAAAGTATTTAGAAACGCTCCTACTATATTAAATTATAAGATTTCTAGATTAAATTCTGCTACTAGAGCTATAGCTAATTAAAAATATCTTACTGCTAGGGTAGTAGCATAGGTAGAGTAGATAGTATTCTTTTTCTAAAAATCTCTTTTTATAATAATTTAAGCTTTACACTTTTTAAAGTATCTATTTTAATTAAACTTATAGGTAAAGACCTACTTTAAAGGAAGCAGTTACTCTAACACCTCTAATTATTTAATCTCTGTTTAGGTACCTTTATCTTATAAAGTTAAGATCTCCTTATAAGTAGTAAGGAGGAATAGCTTCCTATATAAATAATTATAAAAGTGTTTCTATAGGGTTAGCTCTAGTGTAAGATTGTCTCTATAAGTCTAAGCTGTATAAGACGCTCTAGGCGCCTTTCTAAGCATAGAAACAAATACTATCACATTTAGTATAATATATTCTTCTTGCTTAAACTAGGCCTTTGTTACTCCTAGTATAAACGTGTGCTCTAATATTATATTAAGATTACTTTAAAAATAATTAGCAATTAGTGTATCAACACCTAGCTTCTACCTACCCCCTAGCTAATTATTCTAATTATTTTACTTCCTTAATGTTTGCAATAGCAGATAGCGATTTATTAGTTAGTTAATTTCTAGTACTTTACCACAATTTCGCCTACTTATTCAACTTGCCTTTAGATAGATCTACCTTCACCTTTAGCGCACTAGTATGTTATCTACTTTGTCTAGCGTAATTAAGTTATTTGCGCTAGGTGGATTAGTAACCTAATTAGTTTCTACTAATAAATAGAGTATTGAATTCCTAGATTCTAGTAGGCCAGCTCTCCTAGTAGTGTTCTAGTGGCTGCTAAATATCTTTTAATCGCTTAATAGATTACCTATAAAATTACCTAGCTCTAGTGTCTAATTAGGGGTTATAAGTCCTATACTTCCTTTTCTACTTAAGTAAATTCTTATCTGGTAGCTAGCTAAGCCTATAGCTTACTTAGTAGTAGGTACCTTAGGTTCCTAATTACTTAGCTAGCCTACTTTGCTTTTAATTACCTAAGGGTTACCTATAGGTCTAGTAGTAGTTCTCGTATACTTATTTATTTTAGAAAGAATGTTAAGCGCGTTTTTATACACTTTTTCTAGATTGTTTAGCTCTTCTTCTTAGAGGCTTTCTACTATTTTTAACGCTTCTATTTTTAGAATAGATTATTCCTCTAATCTTTATAGAATAAGAACTTATTAAACCTTATGTTTTGTGTAGTAATTACCTAATTAAGCTAGGGAATCTATATTTAGTAGATATTAGAAGCTTTATAGCCTACTAGGTATCTAATATAGCCCCTAGGATTTACTTTAAATTCTCTTCTGTCTTGCCTAGCTGTACGCTCCTAATCTAAAAGGTAAGCTTAGTAGCTATAGGCGTAGACAGCACTCTAGTTTAGACGAAGATTAGCTGTTCTATATTATGTTTTTACTAGTTTAAAATAACAAAAATATTATTTAAACTAAGTATCTAACGTTTTATTAGGTGATTAATAGCCTAATACTAGGCTAGGAATTATTGTATTTTGTATTAATAAAAGCTAAGAAATCCTACCATACTCTTATTATCTTAGAAAGTGTCTTTGTTCTAAGATTAAAAATATAAGGTTTCTTACTAAAATCTTCTTTAATTAGTAAAAACTAGTTTTCTCTATTTTAAGTAGTAGGCATGATAAATAGATCCTAGGATAATAAGTGAAATAGCCGAGGTAATTATTCTCTAGGTCTCTTAGAGATTACCTAGGTTACGTGTGTAGTAGTATAGTACTTGTAATCTTTTCTTAACATTCTAGTAATCTTTACACTTTAGGCTGTAGTTACTAGAGCTTATAGGGCTCTACTTCTTATATACCCTACTTAAAGGTCCTAGAGGTCCTTAGAATCTAATCTTTTAGTATTAACCTAGGATAATCCTTTAGTAGTCACACTTATAATAATTAAATAAGAGCAGATTAGCTTATATTATAGAAAAGTAAAGTTATACATGTATTTTAGGTCTACTAAGATAACACTTTATTCTAGGCTTCTAATTCTAAGAGTGTAATCTAAACTAAAGTATTAAATCTTTACTTTCTTTAAAAGAGCTTCTAATATAATATTCACATAAAAGCCTTCTACTACTCTTACTCCTTAGAGTAGTAGATCTTCTATAAATCTCTTATTTTTCCTATGCAAAGCGTTCTTAATTAGTCTATTACTAATTCCTAAGATTAGGAGGCTTTGTGTACCTACCTCTACACTCTTATTTAATAATTAAAATGTCCTAAGAATAAGTCTTTTGTAATTATTAACTAGGTAAACTACTATAGCACTGTCTAGTATTGTATATTCTAATAGAGGATAAGCGTTAGAATGTAGAGTAGAGTAGACACCTAATGCTCTATTATCTATAAGCAGATTAAATAGATTTAGTAAAGCAGTAGTAGTACTACTAGAATACTTAATAGTTCTAGTAGAGGATTATTTCTTATTCTATCCTGCCTTCGTGATTATATTACAAAGGTTTAACTACTTAGACTACTTAAGTTAATTAAGAATTTCTAATTTTTTTTTATTAGTAAGATTAAATAATAATATTCTATTCTAGGGTAATCTACCTATCGCGGTTTGAAGTCTTCGGCACTCTATTAGTTTCTACCTATAAGTATAGGGCTTATAGGGACAGTTTGGTTGTTTCTTTGTCTAATTAGATAAACTAGAACTATTAGAGTTAGTAGATTGTCTTAATAATGTATTAAAAGTGGCGAATACCCTACTTGTTTTATTAGAACTAGATTAGATTAAATACTCCTAGATAAGCGCTAAAAATACCTTCCCTAGATTATCTAGCGTGATCTAATTCTATTCTAGCGTCTTATTCTAAATTAGCTGTTAGTTTATTAATTAGGCCTAATTTAGTGCTATACGCGCGGCAATTATATCTAAGAAATCTTAGGTAGTAAGTAGTTAGCTAATTTCGCTAATTAAGTAGGTCTTTGCTTTTTAATAAAGGAGCTACTAATCTTTAAACTAGGTTTTAGGACTTTATCTTGCCTACTTAGCCTTTTTAAGATAAGCGTAGTATAAAGCTTAAATATTATTCTATATAGCTCCTTTATTTAGTGCAAGATCTTTCTTTAAGAGTTAAATTAGGGACTAAAGCGTAGTATAGCGTGTATTAACTAGAGTGATTATAGCAGGAGTAAGCAGATTAGGCAATACTATAGCGTTTACCTAAGTCTAGAGATTCTATATCTTAGTATAGTCTACTTGCTAGTCTAAAACTACTATTCTATATTCCGCTATTTATAAAGAAAAGCTTTTCTTATCTATTTTATACTTAGTAAGCTCTTCTTTGTATAATTAAATATTTACTATAGAGGCTATATCTATAATTAGTAATAGTTTCTATAAGAGTAGAGGTTGTTCTAGCTTTACGTAATTAATTGCTAGAGCGTTAATTACCTCTAGGTTAATTTAGTTCTAGATTCCTTTTAAGTTTACTTAGAATTAAAGCTAGACAAACTAGTAGGGCTAGCTAGTGTAATTAATAAGCTGTATCTCTACTATTTTAATAATTTTTTGTAATTAGAAATAGGGGGGTTGTATTATAGAGAGGTTCTAAATAGAGTGTTATATAATAATTTAAGTGTTACTAAGTAGGTAGGGAGAATTGTCCTACGTTCTAAGCGCTAGGCTTATAACTGTTGTAGTAAAAAGGGCTTAAACTATTATAGGATATTTAGGAGTAGAGTTATAAAGAATACAAATAGCTAATTATAGGAAAGGATGCTAAAAGGGCAGACTATATATAAAAGAAACGAGCCTCTTAGTAAGAATCCTGTGATATAAATTAGTGGATCTAGAAAGAATCACGGAAGTGAGTGTTTACTTTAACACATATATAATATACACTTTTATAAACACTCTTTTCCTTTCCTAGAGGGTGAGGTTTTTATTAAGGCTGTAGTATGCTGCAGAGGACTACAGCTAGAGGGGGAGGTTCTATAATAGGTAGATTATAATATTATTATGGTGTTATAGTATCTAGCGCTAAGGCCTTATAGAGGGCCTATACGCTAAGTAAGCTAGCTGCGTAAAACCTACACTATACACTAACTCTATATAAAATAAGTATTATTCTATTAATATTACTAGTGTTGGTTTGGCTTAATCTGCAATTAAGCATTTAAGGGTTAATAGTATACTATCGTGCAAAGGGTAAGAAGTAGGTTTAATTAATTACGTCTTGTCTATTGTACAAAGGGGCACTAAGGGCTTTATAAAGTCTCTGCCTCTTAGCGTTAACCTAAGCAGGGGGTCCTTATGCAGGTCCTTATAGGTAGGTAAGGCCTTATAAAGTCTCTGCCTCTTAGCGCTAACCTAAGTAGTGGGTCCTTATGCGGGTCCTTATAGGTAAGTAGACCCCTATTTTACTTAGTGCTATTTATATAATAAACTATATAGACACTAGTAACTTTTCTTTTGTGCAATAGCTTATATCTATTATACGCTTTCCCTTTCCTATCCTTCTCTATCTATACAGTTAGCCTTCCCCTATTAGAACAGGTTGTAAGGTAGGTGCAGTGTTGCTATATAGTAGAGGTCCTATTTGCACCTACTCTTATGTAAATAGGTAGTAACAGCTAACTTACTTAGTTCTTACTCTACCCCTTCGCATAGTAGTAGAGTCACATTGCGCGATAAGGCTCTTTCTAGGCATATATTTTATACGCAAACAGAAGGTAGAGTGTTAAGTAATATAATGCTTAGCGCTAGGTCTTAGTAAGTAGGTATAGAAGGATCGCTCCTAGTTATATAATAAAGGTATATAGTAAAAGTAAGGTATAAAGTAGCCTTCTATGCTTCTTCTTTATTACTTTATTAGTCTTATTTATCTTCCTCCTCTTTTATGCAATAGTCTTCTTCCTCTAGCTCTCCTTTAAAGTTAAGGATATATACTTGTATATTTATAGCAGAGGGTTTATATTTGTAGAAGTTAGTGTACAATAACATGTATTACCTTCTAGCTTACTAGGTATCCCTTAGTAGATAGTTAGTGGACTAGCATCCTTCTTTATAGTATATAAAGCATTTCTACTTCGTGCGAGAGCTTAAACTTCTAAAGTTACCTCTTCTTTTTAGTCTAAAGGTTAATCTGCCTCTAGAGAGGCTAGATCCTTTTATATAATTAGAATTATTGTATTGTTAATTAGTGTAGTACACCTCTTTACTATTTTAGAGAAACTATAACTTCTTCCTATCTTTAGTAACTTAGAGTAACGCACAAAGGTCGCTAAGTAAGCCTTCTACTATGTTTTTTAGGTTAAATATAGCTTATTTAAAGTTAGGATAGCTATAGTATACTTGTATAATAGTAGTGTATAGTTATAGTTTACTACTAAAGCCTTATCTAAGAGCCCTTTAGGCTAAAGTAAGCTTATTAATTATTACTTCTAAGGCCTTATACGATGTAGCAGCTAGATTATCCCTTTTATAGCGTTTAAAGGTAAGAGTAGTCTAGTCTATCTAGTACTAATTATAATTAACACTAGTATTAAAGTGCCTATTTAGTCTGTTATATAATTTATCCTATAGAAGTCCTAGTCTAATGTTGTGTAGGTAGTAGGTACTCGCACAATTAGAAAGGATTCCTAGGAAAATGTTTATATACTAGTCTTATAGTATGCCTAGCCTATAGTATAGTTCTCTAAAGACTTTTATCTTATCTACTAAGATATTATACAGCTTACTAGTGTAGTTATTCTCTTTACTCTAAGCCTTCTAAAAGAGAATAATCTTGTCTAGCTAAATATAAGTATAATCTCCTAGTTATTAAGGAGACTAGGAGTGTCTAGCCTCTTTGTATAATGTAGTTTATTAGGCAAAAGCAGTCTAGGTTTTAGGCTACTGCTACTAGTGTGGCTCTATATATAGTGTCTCTGTCCTTATACGTATAGGGATAGGCCCTAGCTGTGCTCTATGTATATATACATTACCTATAAATAGTGTAGGTTATATTATTAGAATCGTGCGAAGTAGTTTAGGTTATAGTTATAGCGTTATTGTGCAAAGGGTCTATAGCTTATAGTTAAGCTATAATAGTTTAAAGAGTTTCTTTGCATAGGTGTCCTTTGTTATAGAATTAGTAGCAACAAAGCCTTCTTTTATAAGAAAAGTAATAAGCTCTTTTTTTACTACACAACTAATCTTATTAAAGGTTTTCTCCTTCTAGTTGTTAAAGTCTTTAGTAAAAAAAGAAATTACCTCTTTACTTTTAAGGCTGCTCGCGCGATATTGCGTAATTATGTACACTATATAAGTGTTTAGCTGTTTTAGAGAAGGGGGTGAGTAGCTGTGTAAATTTACTCTATCTACTTAGTACTTTTGTGCGATCTCTCTTCTTAAGGTAATAGCCTTAATATTTATTACTTCTTCTACTTATTAAAGCTATGTTACTTTATCTTTTTACTAAGGAGGTAGTATTAATTATTGCGCGACGTCCTTAGGTTATAGTTTTTCTAGGAAGTCTCCTAGTCTTAAGGCTATGTTATTATTATTTTTCTTAGTTGTGCGACGTGTCTGCGTTTAGTTGTCGCTAGTTTAATTATGCGACGTGTTTTTTAGGGTTGTAAATGTGCTTACTATCTCCTTTCTTTTCTATAGAATAGCTTAGACTAAATTATATAACTCTTTATAGATGTGCGCGCTTTATTTCTACTTATTGTATAATCTAAAATTTAATCTCTAGTAAAGGTATTATCTCCTTTCTTTTCTATAGAATAGCTTAGACTAGATCGTGCGACTCTTTACAGATGTATACGCTTTATTTCTGCTTATTATATAATCTAAAATTTAATCTCTAGTAAAGGTAATAATACAGAGCCTACGCATCTAGCTTATAGGGCGCTTTGTCTTTAGACCTTGCTAGTATATAGTTAATTAGAATTAACTACTAATTAGTGTTAGTTTGGCTTAATCTGCAATTAAGCATTTAAGGGTTAATAGTATACTATCGTGCAAAGGGTAAGAAGTAGGTTTAATTAATTACGTCTTGTTTATTATACAAAGGGGCACTAAGGGCTTTATAAAGTCTCTGCCTCTTAGCGCTAACCTAAGTAGGGGGTCCTTATACAGGTCCTTATAGGTAGGCAAGGCCTTATAAAGTCTCTGCCTCTTAGCGCTAACCTAAGTAGTGGGTCCTTATGCGGGTCCCTATAGGTAGGTAGGCCCCTATTTCACTTAGTGCTATTTGTACAATAAACTGTATGGACAACTAGAGTTATTCTTTCACTATCCTTTCTAGTGTAAAGTAAGTACTATTACCTATAACTAGACCTTATAGTTATCGCTAGTTTAATTATATAATATATTTTTTAGGGTTGTAAAGGGGTTCACTATCTCCTTTCTTCCTATAGGATAGCTTAGACTAGATCGTGCGACTCTTTATAAATGTGCGCGCTTTATTTCTACTTATAATATAATCTAAAATTTAATCTCTAGTAAAGGTAATAATATAGAGCCTACGCATCTAGCTTATAGGGCGCTCTGTCTTTAGACCTTACTAGTTTATAGTTAATTAGAATTAACTACTAATTAGTGTAGGTTTGGCTTAATCTATAATTAAGCATTTAAGGGTTAATAGTATACTATTATACAAAGGGTAAGAAGTAGGTTTAATTAATTACGTTTTATCTATTGTATAAAGGGGCACTAAGAACCTTATAAAGTCTTTGCCTCTTAGCGCTACCCTAAGCAGTGGGCCATTATGCGGGCCCCTATAGGTAGGCAGGGCCCTACTTTACTTAGTGCTACTTATACAATCTACTGTATAGACAGTTAGCTTTATTAATTAGTTTCTACTTCTTAACTATCCTATTATAACTAGGTGTAATGGAAAGATTATAATATTATTATAATGTTATAAATCTAGCGCCAAGACCCTATAAGGGGCCTGTGCGCTAAGTAAGCTAACTACGTAATACCTACACTACGCCCTAACTTTATAGAAGTTAAGTATTATTCTATTTTATATAATTAAGTTATTTTTTTACTATCTATCCTATTGTAAAGCAAATACAATTACCTAGAACTAGATTTTACACTACACGCGTCCTAGGTATTAAACTATAAAGAGTAATGTTTTATTTATTATTAGTATAAGCGTGCTTTAAACTATATAGTGTATTATAATAATTAGAAAGGGCTATTAAAGCGAGAGTAATAAAAGTTAAAATAAAAGCTAAGTAGAATATAAAGTAGTAAAAAATACTAAAGAAAATAAAAGTATATTATAAAAACTTATAAGTTTAAAAAGGTTTACTATACATAGTGTATAGATACTATATATACTATTTATACTAGGCGCCTAGCAGAATCCTATATTATTTACACTATAGGCTAGATAGTCGGAATACGCCTAGTAGGCCTAGGTATATATATACTACTTATACTAGACGCCTAGCAGAGTTCTATATTATTTCTACTATAGGGTAGGTAGGCGTACTAAACCTAGTAGGCCGAGGTAGATATATAGCACTTATATTAGGCGCCTAGCAGGATGCTATATTATTTATACTATAGGGTGGGCGTGCGTGGTAGGTAGGTCTAGGTAGGTAGGCAGGGCAGGCAGGGTGGGTAGAGTAGGTAGGGCGGACATAGTAGGCATGCGTAGTGTGTTTTCTATATATTTTACGCATGCCTAGCACGCCTAGAACGCCTAGCATAATTACGTAAGTCCTAGGAAATATATTTAATATGGAGAAACAAGTTCTACAAAACGCACTATTTATAATTATTATAGGAAATCTAGAAATAAAGATATTAAAATTCTAAATAAACGTGCTTCTAGGATTCTATAAATAAACTAGCTAGAACTAGGAAATAAAGACTTTTAAAATATATATAATACATATACTAATATTATCTACTATATAGCTTCTTTGTTTTTTTTAAATTTAAAATATGAAAGCTTATATTAAGGGATTTAATGTTAAGAGGCTACTATAATCTTAATAACTAATAAATTAGAAGAATATAAGTATATATTAGAAACTAGAGTGGATATTACATAGCCTAAAGCACTACATATACTATTTATATTTTTTAAAAAAGTTTATAAAACATAGTAATTTAGATATTTAGGTTTTTATTTTAAACTCTCTTACTAAAACCTAAAGCTACTAAAGCTCTAGTACTCTAAATTATTAATAAACTATAACCTTTTTTATTTTCTAGGCCACTAAACTGTATTATTTAATTCTAGAAGTGTTAAATTATTAAAGTAAAACACTTACTTCCGTGATTCTTTCTAGATCCACTAATTTATATCACGGGATTCTTGCTAAGAGGCTCGTTTCTTTTGTATATAGTCTGCCCTTTTGGCATCCTTTCCTACAATTAGCTATTTGTATTCTTTATAACTCTGCTCCTAAATATCCTATAATAGTTTAAGCCCTTTTTACTATAATAGTTATAAGCCTGGCGCTTAGAATATAGGATAATTCTCCCTACTTACTTAGTAACGCTTAAATTATTATACAACACTCTATTTAGAACCTCTCTACGATATAACCCCCCTATTTCTAATTATAAAAATTGTTAAAATAGTAAAAGTACAGCTTATTAATTGCGCTAGCTAGCCCTACTAGTTTGTCTAGCTTTAATTCTAAGTAAACTTAAAAGGAATCTAGAACTAAATTAACCTAAAGGCGATTAACGCTCTAGTAATTAATTACGCAAAGCTAGAACAACCTTTACTCCTATAGAAACTATTACTAATTGCGGATATAGTCTCTATAGTAAGTATTTAATTATATAAAGAAGAGCTTACTAAGTATAAAATAGATAAAAAGAGCTTTTCTTTATAAATAGTAGAATATGGAGTAGTAGTTTTAGACTAGCAAGTAGACTATACTAAGATATAGAATTTCTAGACTTAGGTAAACGCTATAGTATCGCCTAATCTACTTACTCCTACTATAATCACTTTAGTTAATACACGCTATACTACGCTTTAGTCTCTAATTTAACTCTTAAAGGAAGATCTCGCACTAAATAAAAAAGCTATATAGACTAATGTTTAAGCTTTATACTGCGCTTATCTTAAGAAGGCTAAGTAGGTAAGATAAAGTCCTAAGACCTAGTTTAAAGAGTAGTGTAATGGGCTAGGGTATAGCCCTAGCCTTTAGAAGGATCTTAAGGAAAGGAACTGCCCTAAAAGAAGTGGACCTAATAAGGAAAACTCTTCTTATAAGCAGCACACCCCCCTATAGAGACTTAATACCTAGAATTTATCCTTTATATTTGGCACTTATAGTTCTGTTTATTCTCTAAGGCTAGCCTATAACATTAAATTCTAGGTCTTTTAGAAAAGAGTCGTTTAAAGGAACAGAGAAACGTAATAGAGTCTAGAATAACCTACTAATAGATGCCTCTAATATCGCTAAGTTAGTAGAACAACTGCAGAACTTAATTACTACTAGAGATAAAGACCGCTCTACTATATAAACACTATAACTCTAGAATAAAGAGCTACGCAAGCTCTTTATATACTAATAGGCCTATACTAGCACTACCCTAGGCCTATCCACCTCTACTATAGGGGGTAGATCCCTATTTACTAGTATAGACTAGCTAATCCTATAGCGTAAACTACTCTTAAGCCTAACTAAGTTTAGGGACTTAAAAACACAGTTTAGGGCCTAAAAGGTTATAATAGATTATAAGCTCTAGGCTAATAAGCAGTTTATTAGCTCCCCCTAAAAAGAATAGGCGCTAATATAGGACTGTCTAGATAATAGTCCTTAGAACACAGTAGCAGCCTTCTACTAAACTAGGGGAGTAGACAGCTAGTTTAACCTATAGACATTTATATAGTACCTTACCTTTGTGTACACTAATAAATACGCCTAGTAAAAGGCTAAAGCACGCCTTAATATAATTAGGTAAGGCCCTAGAAAGAGTTTCTGTAACTTTTATGTCTGCTTTAAATAGACCTTAGTAGAGGTAGGCAGCAGCTAGTAGGGTAACGCTAAGAAACTACGTAAGTTACACTGCGTAATCTAGTGTAATATCTATATAGTTACCCTTAACTGCGACATTCCTAAAAGGGACTATAATATAGCTATTACTAGGTTTTTACAGATCGCGGCAGACCTTAAAATAGAGGCCCTAGAAGACAAGCTCACTACTTAAGCTACTTTCTATAAGGGTAGCTAGCCCCCTCTTAAGAATAGTAATAGTAATGTCTATATAACTCCTATAGTAGCTTTAACCTTAACCTAGCCCTAAGCTAGTAGAGAGGTGGGTAAGTAGCGCCTAAACTAGATACCTAAATATATTTTCTAGTAACACTAGAATATAGGCGTGTACACTTACTATAGTAAGCCTAACTATATAGCTAGAGCCTACCCTAATGTAGTTTTACTCTAGGTAATTATAACCTAACTTTAGTATAATAAAATAAGTATCTAGTTAGGAAAAGAATAGCCCCTAGTCTAGTGCTAATACAGGGGCTAAGCGTAATAGCATTAATAGAGGTATAATTAGGGCAAGCTGCGATAGTTAGAGTGGCTAGGGCTAGAGTAGGTATAAATAGGCCTACTTCTACCCTCTATATCTTCCTTAATAGCACACAGTATATAGAGGCCCTAATTAATATAGGGTGTGAATACTTCGCAGTAATTAGCCCTAGACTAGTAGATTACTCTTACTATAGCGCATTACAATCCTAGCCTAGGAGCTAGAATAGGCCGCTAGGTTATTACTATAGACCCTTATTATAGAGATAGTAGTAGTGCCTTATAATATATCTAGATAGTAATAGACCCTTTACGCTTATGTAATCCCTAACCTCTACTAGAATATAATCCTAGGGGCCCCCTAGCTAGCCAAGTCTAGGGTAGTAGTAGATATCTATAGTAGTAAAATTATAATTAGCGTAGCTAGGGGTCTTATCGCTCTTAACACCTAGGTGGTAAAGAGGCGGGGCCTCCTTACTATACTAGTAGATAAGGAGAATAATGTAACACCCTTTAATACTCTAGATAAAGACTAAAAAAAGGTATTCTTAACTTTACTCTAGGATATTACTTAGATACTTACAATAACGCTTCCTTATATAGTAGGACTTTTACCCCCCTATAATATAGTAGGGCTAGGCCTTACTAAAGATAGCAGAACTCTCCCTCTAGAACTAGCAAAATACGCTGCTATCTTTAATAAGACTAAGGCATTTAGCCTCCTACTACACTAGGGTATGTTAGACTACTATATCTACCTAAGGTAGACCTTAAGCAGCTCCCTCCTAAAACTACTCTAGGGCCTACTATATAGCATGTCTAGAGATTAGCTAGTAGAACTCTAGCGCTAACTTACAGAACTTATAAATAAAGGCTAGATATAAGCTAGCTCCTTTTTAGTAGGTGCTCTAGTCCTTCTAGCCCTAAAGCCTAGGGGGAAATAGCGCCTATACGTTAACTATTAAAAGATTAATATAATCTCTAAGCTAGATTAGTACCTCCTCCTACTTATTAAAGAGATACTACGTACCCTCTCCTAGGCTACTTAGTTTATAAAGGTAGATATCTACGCCACCTTCTATAAGCTATAAGTTATAGAGGGGGAAGAACACTATATTATATTCTACACCTAGTTTAGCCTCTTTAAGTAGTTAGTAGTTTTATTTAGACTAACTAGGGCACCTACTATATTCTAGCGCTATATTAATAGCGCTCTAAAAGATACTTTAAGTAATATATATATAGCTTATCTAGATAATGTCCTTATCTATATAATAAGGCCCCTACACTAATACTAGGACTATATGCGATAAGTGCTAGGACTCCTATAGGAAGCTAGACTATATATAGACCTAGGGAAATATAAATTCGCGATAATAGAGGTTAGATACCTAGGGTATCTTATTATAGTAGGTAAGGCTATTCGCCCTAATCTAGTAAAAATATAAGTAATTAATTAATAGGACGCCCTCTTTATAGTATGTGTAGTCTACTACTTTATTAGCTTTGCTAACTTCTATTATAACTTTCTCCCCTAATTCTCTAAGTAGGCCGTACCTCTATATACCCTTACTAAGAAAGGGGTCCTGTTTTAATAGGGTCCTAGGGAATAAGAGGCCTTCTAGGCCCTAAAGGACATATTTATATAGGGCCCTATCCTAGCGCTCTAGGACCTAGAGCGTAATACGCTAGTAGAGGCGGACTACTTAAGTGGCGCTATTAGGGCCTACCTCTCTTAACGTATTAAGGGGATCTAGCACCCTATAGCCTACTACTCTACAGCCCTAACACTAGCCTAGCAGAACTATACTATTTATAACAAAGAGCTGCTTATAATTATATAGGCCCTATAGGTATAGAAACTAGAGCTAATAGAAGTAGCGCGCCCCTTTAAGATTCTAATAGACTATAAGAACCTTAAATACTTTACAAAGATCTAAAAATTAAGTAAGCGCTAGCACTAGTAGTTAGAATTACTCTCTACCTTTTACTTCTACCTTCGCTACTAGCCTAGATCCTAGGTGGCTAAACTAGACGCACTAAGCTAGCGTAAGCAGGATATAGCTTAGTAGATAAGAATAAACGCCCTACTAATAGTGCCTAGGACTATTTAGGCTACCCTAGTATAAACGCGATCTTTAATAGTGCTAGTAGGGACTTAGATCTTTACTAATATATATTTATAGGTACTCTAGAACATAGCTATAGTAAAGTTCCCCCCCTACTATATTAGGCTTAAGGCGGTGCACCGCAGTAACTATATATTCCTTATAGTAGCTGCTACCTCCTAATAAATTAGGGACTATATAATTAGTATATATAAGTTCCTTCTATAGTGTAGAGTCCTTTAGGTCCTAGCTTAGAAACCTTTTACTACTGCTATTATATAGCGCGCATATAAGTCTCTAGTTATAGGCTATTCTAGAAAGAACTCTACGTTTAAGATTATCTACTAGGACTACTACTAGAATAATATGTCTAAAGATGTTACCTAATTTATATATAATTGCCACTGCGTAGAAGTATATACAGACTAGTAGAAGTAGTAAGGTCTCTTATAGCCACTCCTAATTATAGACTAGTACTAGGCGCAACTTTTAATAGATTTTATAGTAAACCTCCCCTAGGCCTCTATAGCAGCACCGCAATACCTACTTATAATTACTAATAGGCTGTTAAAGTATATATAACTAGAAGCTATAACTTCTATAATAGTAAAGTACTGTGTAGCCTACTTCTATAATGTATAGTAGTAGTTCTATAGCTTTCCTACCTTACTAATTACAGATAGAGGCTTAGACTAGCTAGGAAAGTTCTAGACTACACTATATAAATTAACTAGAATAAAACAACTCCTCTCTATAGTATACCACCCCTAGACTAACAGTAGTATAGAGAGGGTAAACTAGAAAGTACTCTTAGTTCTCTATATTATAGTTAACTTTAAATAAATAGACTAGCTAGACTGCCTCCTAGCCTACTAGCTTATATTAAATAATAGAGTATCTACTACTATAAGCCTAAGCCTAAACTTTCTACTAAATAGATACTACATTAATCTCCTTAAAAGAATCCCCTTACTAGTAGAGTCTACTTACACCCCCGCTTAGAGAGTAAAGCACTTTCTAGACTACCTTAAGAGAGGGACAGCTTTAGTCTAGACTACTACTACCTATAGACAGCAGCGCACTATAAAGGCTATAAACTATACCTACTACCCTATAGAGTAATTCTAAGTTAGAAATAAAGTATAGTTCTTACTATATAACATAAAAACTAACTAGCTAAAAAAAAAACTTAACTAGCTTAAAGTTAAGTATACTATAATAGCTATACTATTCCTACTTATAGTAACGCTAGACCTGCCTAGTAATTTTTATAAGACTATCCACGTTAACCTCTTTAAGTAAGTAGTAGACAATCCCCTACCTAGTTAGACCTAGGCTAATGTCTAGCTAAGCCTAGCCTTAGAGCTAGAAGAAGTAGACCTAGACCTACGCGAATAAAAAGTAGAGGAGGTTCTACGCATTAAGAATACTTAGGGAAAATAATAATAGGCGCTAGTAAAGTAAACTAGATAAGTATTACTAACTTAGGTGCTAGTTAAAAATATTATAAACACTATAGCTCTAGACCGCTTTAAGACCGCCTAGGAGGACTATAGGCATAATAATAGTCTTATTTAGCCTATAGGGAAGAACACATAAATATTATAAGGGAAGCTATAATAGGTATTTAAAAATTTATTCCCCTACTAACCTAGTAGAGGCGCTATCTATCTAAAAACTACTAAAGGCTATTAGCCCTAGGGTCGCTATAACTAAAGCGGCACTAAAGTAACACTAGATAAGAATAAAGAGGGGCTATAATAACTATATTACTCTTCGCACTAGTAGCAGCGGCACCTAGAAGGGTATACTAAGCTAGCCCTAGACAAAGGCTTAGGCGGAGTCACTCTATAAAGCTTTTAATACAGGTTAAAGGGTATACGCTATTAGGCTAGGGCCACTAGAAGGGTAGAGTAGTGTTAGCTAGGAGCTATTTTAAGTTGCTCTATAATAGTGGCGAGTAGGTTAGCAGTTTATACTTAAGTCTAGGTTATCTTATCTAGACGCTAGCCTATACTCTTTTTAGATTACTAGATATAATTCCCTATATTGTTTATCTACCCCGCTATATAATTAGCTAACGCTACTAGATTCTAATTATAGTTACTACTACGCTAGACTAGAGTTATCTAGAGCGAAGGTGCCACTAGGGCTATATCTATACTAGGGGGGGTAACTACTATTCTGTTACTACGCTAAAGTAGAAGTATAGTAAAGAAGCCTAGCTCCTAAATTAGGCTAGAGTTCTTAAGCGCTAAGTTTAGGTACTACTTATATTACTAAGCTAAGCAGTAGAACTCTACTATAAAAGTAGGCAGCGTTCTAGTTATAGGCTTCTAGGGGTTAGTGCTATATGTTCTAGAATTATAAATATATAAATTGCTATTAACCTAGCCTTACTCTACGTATTTAATTTAGAGGCGCAGAGCCCGTCTTAGGCCTAGATTATTAGTAAAGGGGGCAGAATTGTACTAGTAGGTAGCCTTAGTGTAATAGTAGGCGCTATAGGAGTAGCCCTAGAATAGTTAATAGCTATATAAATATTAATAATAGCCTAGAATATAAGACTATAGACTTACTCTATGCGCCTAAGCTACCTTAGGCGCCTAATATATTTAATATATATAAGGCCTATATTAGGGTTAGCTAGCTCTTTGTCTAAACTATCTCCTTAAAGGACTACGCTTTTAGTAATATAAAGCCGCTTTAGAGTATAGGTAAGAGTAATAGAGTTAGGGTAATTAGCTAGTACGCGCCTTTTAGAGGTTATAAAAAAGTAAGGGTAATTACTACTATTAGGCTACTGCGTAGGCGTATTAAGGCTTTAGAGAATCTTTTCTATCTTAGTGTTATTAATCTCCTCCTTAGTATACGCATAGCTAGGCTTAGTAAGGCGCTAGTTTAGGTCTAAAAGGTTATTACTACTACTACTACTAGGACTAAAGAGATCTGCTAAGGCGGCGCCACCTTAGAGGCTGTTATTAATAATATTAATATTAGCTGTGGCCGCGAATAGAACGCTAAAGAAAAGGGCTAGAAGGCTAATAAAAGCACAGGGGCGTATAGCGTAGAAATAGGGGGGACCAGATTAGGGCTAAAAGGAGATAGGAACAGAGGTGGTCACAAATAGTTAAGGAAGTTAAAATAGGCGTAGGTTAGGGTTAGTATAGAAAAGAGAGAGTAGAGAAGGGAAGAGAAAAGGCAAAGTAACGTAAATATAAGGAAACTATAATAGTAACGCACTACTAAGGCAACAGACACATAATAATTATATTAGAAAGGGTAGGAGCGCTGTCCTATTACCTTATAATAATAAGGTGAATAAACAAACTGCCTAGTAAGGGCCCTTGCCCTAAGGCTGCCTTAGGGCCGCCTTTATACTACTACCTTACTATAGTATAATACTCTTAAGATCTCTAAGGCTTATCTTGTAACTATAAGATATTTTAAACTAAGTAAGGTCTAGGGTATATAATAGGCTAGGGTATAGCCCTAGCCTTTAGAAGGATTTTAAGGAAAGGAACTACCCTAAAAAAAGTAGACCTAATAAGGAAAACTCTTCTTATAAGCGGCACACCCCCCTATAGAGACTTAATACCTAGAATTCATCCTTTATATTTGGCACTTATAGTTCTGTTTATTCTCTAAGGCTAGCCTATAATAAGTAGCAGCTCCTTTATTAAAAAGCGAAAACCTACTTAATTAGCGAAATTAGTAGACTACTTACTACCTAAGATTTTTTAGATATAATTACCGCGCGTATAGCACTAGATTAGGCCTAATTAATAAACTAATAGCTAATCTAGGATAAGACACTAGAATAGAATTAGATTACGCTAGATAATCTAGGGAAGGTATTTTTAGCGCTTATCTAGGAGTATTTAATCTAATCTAGTTCTAATAAAACAAGTAGGGTATTCGCCACTTTTAATAGATTATTAAGACAATCTACTAACTCTAATAGTTCTAGTTTATCTAATTAGACAAAGAAACAACTAAACTGTCCCTATAAGCCCTATACTTATAGGTAGAAACTAATAGAGTGCTAAAGACTTTAAACCGCGATAGCTAGATTACCTTAGAATAGAATATTATTATTTAATCTTACTAATAAAGAAAAATTAGAGATTCTTAATTTACTTAAGCAGCCTAAGTGGTTAAACCTTTGTAATATAATTATAAAGGTAGGATAGAATAAGAAACAATCCTCTACTAGGACTATTAAGTATTCTAGTAGTATTACTACTACTCTACTAAACTTATTTAATCTGCCTATAGATAATAGAGTATTAGGTGTCTACTCTACTTTATATTCTAACACTTATTCTTTATTAGAATGTATAATACTAGACAGTGCTATAGTAGTTTACCTAGTTAATAATTACAAAAGACTTGTTTCTAGGACATTTTAATTATTAAATAAAAGTATAGAGGTAGGTACACAAAGCCTCCTAATCTTAGGAATTAGTAATAGACTAATTAAGAACGCTTTGCATAGAAAAAATAAGAGATTTATAGAAGATCTACTACTCTAAGGAGTAAGAGTAGTAGAAGGCTTTTATGTGAATATTATATTAGAAGCTCTTTTAAAGAAAGTAAAGATTTAATACTTTAGTTTAGATTACACTCTTAGAATTAGAAGCCTAGAATAAAGTGTTATTTTAGTAGACCTAAGATACAAGTATAACTTTACTTTTCTATAATATAAGCTAATCTGCTCTTATCTAATTATTATAAGTGTGACTACTAAAGGATTATCCTAGGTTAATATTAAGAGATTAGATTCTAAGGACCTCTAGCACCTTTAAGTAGGGTATATAGGAAGTAGAGCTTTATAAGCTCTAGTAACTATAGCCTAAGGTGTAAAGATTACTAGAATATTAAGAAAGGATTACAAGCACTATGCTACTATACACGTAACCTAGGTAATCTCTAAAAGACTTAGAGAATAATTACCTAGACTATTTTACTTATTATTCTAGAATCTATTTAATATGCCCACTGCTTAAAATAGAGAAAACTAGTTTTTACTAATTAAAGAAGATTTTAGTAAGAAACTTTACGTTTTTAATCTTAGAACAAAGACGCTTTTTAAAATAATAAGAGTGTAGCAGGATTTCTTAGCTCTTATTAATACAAAATACGAGCCTTAAATCACAAAAATCTACTAGGATAATAATATAGTAACACTTCTATAGAGAGGAAAATCCTAGTACAAATTTTTGGCTAATTAGGAAAGGATAATAATTAGTAGACTACTGCCCTATACACATAAGCCTAATGGCGCTATAAAAAGAGTAGGCTAGGAGCTTATAATAAAAGTAATTAAAATGTAAATAAGTGTAAATCTGCTATTAAATCTCTAGCCTAACATTATATAAGCGGCATGCTAGCTCTAAAAAATAATTCCTAGCCTAGTATTAGGCTATTAATCACCTAATAAAATGTTAGATACTTAGTTTAGACAATATTTTTGTTATTGTAAACTAGCAAAAATATAATATAGGACAGCTAATCTTTATTAAAACTAGAATGCTATCTACGCCTATAGCTACTAAGCTTACCCTTTAGATTAGGAGCGTACAGCTAGGCGAGATAGAAGAGGATTTAAAGTGAATCCTAAGGGCTATATTAGATACCTAGTAGGCTATAAAGCTTCTAATATCTACTAAATATAGATTCTCTAGCTTAATTAAGTAATTACTACACAAAACGTAAGTTTTAATAAGTTCTTGTTCTATAAAGGATTAAAAGAATAATCTATTCTAAAAATAGAATTATTAAAAATAGTGGAAAGCCTCTAAGAAAGAGACCTAAATAATCTAGGAGAAGTGTATAAAGACGCGCTTAATATTCTTTCTAAAATAAATAAGTATATAAGAACTACTACTAGATCTATAGGAAACCCTTAGGTAATTAAAAGCGAAGTAGGCTAGCTAAGTAATTAGAAACCTAAAGTACCTACTACTAAGTAAGCTGTAAGCTTAGCTAGCTAGTAGCTAAAAATTTACTTAAGTAGAAAAGGAAGCATAGGACTTATAACCCCTAATTAGACACTAGAGCTAGGTGATCTTAGAGGTGATCTATTAAGTAATTAAGAGATATCTAGCAGCCACTAGAATACCACTAGGAGAGCTAGCCCGCTAGAATCTAGGGATTTAATACCCTATTTATTAGTAGAAACTAATTAAGTTACTAATTATCCTAGCGCAGATAACTTAATTACGCTAGATAAAGTAGATAACCTACTAGCGCGCTAAAGGCGAAGGCAGATCTATCTAGAGGTAAGTAGAATAAGTAGGCGAAATTGTGGTAAAGTACTAGAAATTAACTAACTAATAAATCGCTATCTGCTATTACAAACATTAAGGAAGTAAAATAATTAGAATAATTAGCTAGGGGGTAGGTAGAAGCTAGGTGTTTATACACTAATTACTAATTATTTTTAAAGTAATCTTAATATAATATTAGAGCACATGTTTATACTAAGAGTAATAAAGGCCTAGTTTAAGCAAGAAGAATATATTACACTAAATGTAATAGTATTTGTTTCTATGCTTAGAAAGGCGCCTAGAGCGTCTTATGCAGCTTAGACTTATAGAGACAATCTTACACTAGAGCTAACCCTATAGAAACACCTTTATAATTATTTATATAGGAAGCTATTCCTCCTTACTACTTATAAGGAGATCTTAACTTTATAAGATAAAGGTACCTAAACAGAGATTAAATAATTAGAGGTATTAGAGTAACTGCTTCCTTTAAAGTAGGTCTTTACCTATAAGTTTAATTAAAATAGATACTTTAAAAAGTGCAAAGCTTAAATTATTATAAAAAGAGATTTTTAGAAAAAGAATACTATCTACTCTACCTATGCTACTACCCTAGCAGTAAGATATTTTTAATTAGCTATAGCTCTAGTAGCAGAATTTAATCTAGAAATCTTATAATTTAATATAGTAGGAGCGTTTCTAAATACTTTTATTACAGCCGCTAATCTAGTAACTTATAAATTACCTAACAGTTTTAAAAAGCTAGGAAAGTGTGTAAGATTAAATTAAGCTTTGTATAGCTTAAGAAATTTACCACTTCTTTAGTATAAGGAATTTGCGGGATTACTTTAATCTTATAGACTCTTAGCTTCGCTAGAAGAGCTATGCGTTTTCTTTAATAGTAATTAAAATATTATTATTCTATTTTATATTAACAATATTCTTCTTCTCTATCACAAGAGTAAAGAGAAAGAAGCCCTAGATTTTTAGAAGAAAATTGCGAATAAATATAAGATTAAATTAAAAGGACTAGTAGAGTGGTTCCTAGGTGTTTAAGTAATTAGGGACAGAGAAGTAAGATTAATTTCTCTAGTCTATAATACCTATATTAATAAGATTATAAAAAAGTTTAATCTTTTAAACTCTAGGAGCTTCTCTCCTACACCTCTATTAGTAGAAAATCTTGTTCTAAGTATAGGAGAAGCCACTCCTTAAGAAATAAAGCTCTTTTAAGAAGAGGTAGGATTAGCTCTCTATATAGTAATTATACTACGCCTAGATATAGCCTTTACAGTGTTAAAGCTATTACACTTTCTAATAAATCTAAATAAAGAACACTTTGCTGCTATTAACTATATAATCCTTTACCTCTATTAAACTAGATAGTAGGCTATAGTCTTTAGTGGCTACAATGGACCTAATCTACTAATATGTAGAGATGCCTCTTTTGCTAATAATCTAATATTACGGCGATCTTCCTATAGATATATTATTCTATTGTTTAGAGGAGCTATCCTGTAGAAAGTAGCTTAATAGAACATAATTACTACTTTAATAATAGAAGTAGAGCTTCTAGCGCTTAAATATATAAGTAAAGAAGCTATAGTAATTAAGAGATTTTTTACTAAGCTTACTCTAGATCTAGGACCTTTATAGAAGGTCTATTATGACAATCTTTAAACTATTTATTTAGTGATTAAAAAGAAGAACGAAAGAATTACTACTTAACTACGCTATATAGATATTTAGAATATATAGTTATAGTAAGAGTATACAAAAGGATTATTTTAAGTAGAATATCTTTTAACTAGCGAAATACTAGTAGATAGCTTTACTAAGGCTCTTACTTATTAGTAGTTTAATAGATTTAAAAGGCTATTAAGTCTATAAAATATAAGCATAATAATTATAGAATAAGAGTAAGTAAGTAGAGAATTAATCTATTAACTACTTAGAATTATTAATTTAGAGCTAAGAAATAAAAAAAGAAAAAGAAAAGAAAGAAAAAATTAGAGGAAGAATAGAAATTAGAGGAAGAATAGAAATTAGAGGAAAAGGAGATTAAAGAGCTTATCTATAAGCTTATAGACCCTCTTCCTTTTCTGCTTAATTATAGGGATGCGAGAATCTCCCCTATAATTAGTAGTAGGAGATTCTCCCTATCCTCCTTCTCTCCTCTTCTCTATAGTAGGTAATTCTTTATTCTATCCACCTCTTCTACCTCTCCTTTAATTAGTAGTAGGTAATAGCTTACCCTAGCCTCCCCTTTTTTAATTAGTAATAGGTAATTCCTTACCTTAGCCTTCCCTCTTTTAATTAGTAGGAGGAGAAGTACTTACCTACCCTCTACCCTACTTTAAAGCTAATAGGCCACTTATTTAGCTATTTTAATTAGTGTATTAGCTGCGACCGCGCTACTCGTTAATAGGTGGAGTAGAAGGGTAATTACTCTATCCTCTACTAAGGATTAGCTATAAAAGAGGTAGTAGAATAGTAGCTATGTACTAAGCTTACTCCTCCTAACTACTAGTAGAAGGAGGAGCTTATAAGGCTACTTTAATCCTTTTACGTAGCTTAGTAATTAGCCTCTCCTATAAAAAGTATTAGCTAAACCTAAAAAGAATTTTAAAATAAAAGCTTATATTAGCACCCTCTAATAGTTAATAGCAGAAAAAATCTATAGCTAGAGTCTAAATATGTAGCTAGCTATAGAAATAATTAGTAAAATTAGCTAAAGTAATAAGATAATCTTATATATAGTAGTGTAAAAGTAGGTAAAGTAGGTATAGTAGCGCTTACCTAAACTTAAAGCGTTATTATAGTAGCGTTTATTACTTTTTTCTACTAGAGCTCCCTTTAAGTAGTCTAAGCAGCTTACTTATCTAAAAGCACTAAGCGATCGCTAGAGGCCTAGAGCTAGGGTAGGAGGAGCTAGTAGAGTAGGAGAAGTAAAAGGATCTTAGTAGGAGAATTAGGAACTTTATTTAATAGCTTTTACAGCCTTTACTACGTATACTTTAGCTAGGTTATTAGATATCTAAAAGAGTTAGTAAAGCTCTAAATAATAGAAAAAGCGTAAAGTAATAATTAAAAGAAAAGAACTTACTATAAAGTAGTAGGATTTAAAGGCTTAAAATAGTAGGCTTAAATTAGATAGGAAGTTAAAGTGTTAAAAGTAAAGGATTAAAGAGAGAAAATTAAGCGCTAGTAAAGGGCTTATATACTCTACCGCCTATCTAATTATTAAGCGCTAAATGCGCTCCTTTTTTACTACTTATTTCTCTTACTACTGCTCCTTCCTAATTAAAACGCGCCTGCCTATTATACTTATAAGCTAGTAAGAGTGGGGAAATTACCTTATAATTAATAGGAAGTAAGTAAAAAGAGTAGTAGAATAAAAGCATTTACACTTATTAGGATCTAGCTACGCGTAAGTAGTAGGGCGCGAGCTTATTAGACTACTAGTCTACTAGAGTTAGCTAACTAAGTAGTTAGATAATAAGTCATAGGTCCTAAGGGTCCTAAGGACCGCATAGGCCTCGCCTATATAGGAACTCTAGAACGCGTAAGACTTGCCCACATAGGACTCTAGGACATATAGGACTCTAGGACATATAGGACTCTAGGACATATAGGATTCTAGGAAGTGTAGGACTACTTAGTATATAGGAACGCAAAAATAAGCTTCTTATACTTATATTTAATCTATTTATTAATCTATTATTTAGATTCTAGTAGACTAAATTATTAACTTATTACACTTTATAAGATACTATTATATTAATAAGACCTTCTACCTTCTATAAGTACTCCTGCCTAAGAACTAACCTTAACCCTTTAGGACTAGCTACCCTCTTAGATTTAATATCTTAAACACCCTTAACATAAGTACTTTATAAACTCTTACCTCTTCTATAGCTTTAGGTGCCGCTAAGATTACTCTTATATAGAATAGTAGTAAGGCGTATAAACCTAATCTCTACTTTAGCAAATAATCTTAAACTAACGTCTAGATTCTCTAGTTAGACCTCTACTTCTTTAACTTAGATAAACCCCTTAAAGACAAAAAGAAGGTTATCTTTATAGTAATATATATATAAAGAGATGTAGGATTATAAATCTATTCTTACCTTAAAAAGTACCTAGGAATAGACCACAATAATAATAATAATAATTACGTAAACAAGCACACTAATATAGTTAATATTATTAAGAATTATAATAACTTTAAGAAATACCTTAAATAACTCTTAAGGATCGCTAATAAAGACTCTATTATAAAAGTAAAGATTTAGACTATAACTTAGAAATAATTAGTAGCTAAGTATATAGCTAAGTTTCGTAGATACGCTATACAGCTTAACTAGGACAATAAATCTCTCTAGAATATATATAAACAAGAACTTAAATAGAAACTACGTAAGGAACTCTTACATAGTAGTATATAAATTACTAACCTTAAAGAACTATACAAAGAAACTATTAGGATTAATAGAGAATAGTTTTTACTATAATAGGAGCTCTACTAAAACCCTAGAGTAATAAGCTTTAAATAACTAGTAAAAATAGTTTATAAGAACCCTGTTAGAATTATCTAAAAGTAACAGCTAAGGAACTACTAGAGATACAAACTAATAGAAGATGTCTAGTTTAACTACTTAGGCAAAGGAAAAGGAGGAAGGATAGGCCCTAAGCAGCCTAATAAACGCGTCTCTAATAGAAGTTAATAACTAATAACTAAGACCTGTAAATACTTTATATATAGCAAACTAGACTATATAGCAAGGAACTATAGATTAAAGAATAAAGTCTATTAAACTAAGTTAAATATACTAACTATTAAGGACTAAGAACCTAATAAGGAATAGAAAGTTATTACAACACTATTTAGTTACTAACGCGTTACACTAGAGTAAAGTAAGTAATTAGATTTACCTAACTTATAATTATACAAAGATCTAGAAGACGACTCTAATATATACTATAACGCAGAAGACGTAGAAGAGATACTAAGATCTCCTACTTCTTATCTATAAAGTAGGCGGGAAGAAGATAACCCTATATTACCTAAGTATAAACTAAATGTTTAGAACTACATAGAACCCTACTAGGCACTAAAAGGAATGTAACCTTATAAAAATAAGAAGTTAGACTACGTACTAAAGTACTATCTAGACTACTAAAATCCTACACACTAATTCTGTATGTAGACGTATTACAAAGAACTAATATACGCACAACATAAGATAGAGAAAAAGAAAAATAAAAAATAACCTAGAAAGAAATAGCGCTGTAGATAGATATAGATAGACTACTTTATTACAGCTTATAATAAACACCTCTAGGATAAATAATAAGTAAAATACTTTCCTTACCTTACGCTAAAGGGCAATAAATACTATAATATACTTATTAATAGAGACTATATATAACTATACTAGTATACGTGTCTCAACTAAGACTGCGAATACTACTATATAGCTAAACATTTAGACAGCTTTACAAACTGCCCTATATAAGAAGTAATAATAGAACTACTAATTTAACTAGCACATAGGAATAGTAAAGACTATAAGAGGAATAATAGAAGAACATCCTTATAGGAAAAAGAAGAAAATAATCTACACAAGCTATATACTTAAGAATAATAATAGAAGCAGATGCTTAGAAATGTATACTAGGCACTAGAACTTAACTATAACCTATATAAATAGATGTCTTTTTTAGGCCTAAACTTAGATAAGAAAACGCCTTTATTAAATTAAATGCTATAGTAAGTATAGTATTAGTTAAGCTACTAGTATAGCTTAAAGGAATATAGGCTTAAGCTCTTATAGACTTAAGAGTAGGAAGGAACTTTATATCTTATTAGATAGTAAAATAAGTAGGACTTATAATATTAGAGAAAGAAGTACTTTATATTATCTATGTCGCGAATAGATCCCTAATGCCTAAGACACCTTAGATATACTAGGAGGTTACTACTATAATAATAGTCTAAAGACATAGAGAGGAACTTACCTTAGATATCTTACTAGGATCTAAGCATAAGTTAGTCTTAGAATTACTTTAGTTAATAATACATAACCTATAGATTAACTAGGGTATAAAGAAAATATTATTTAAACGCTGTAATTATATATTATAAGTAAAGCCTACGCATTAACTAAAAATAATAGTAGATAAAGGAGTTATTAATAACATAATACCGCGATAGATAGTTAAAAAACGGAAATACACCTTAGTAGACGCTAGCAGGAACTACTAGGTTAAGAAGCGCGAGAAGGAGGATAATAGCACACTCCTTACCTTACTAAGAGAGTATAGGAAATAGATATATATATTTACAGAAAAGGAAGGAAAAGTAAACCTACCTAAATATTAACCCTAGGATCTTATAATAGACCTAGAAGAAGGGAAGAGGCCACCTTTTAGACTACTATATAGTAAGACAGGTGAAGAACTCCTTAAAGAACGTAATTTTATTAAGACAAACCTTAAGAAAAGATATATATAACTATTAAAGTTACTAGCAGTAAGCCCTTTTATATTTATTAAGAAAAAGGATAGATTAGATAGACTATACGTTAACTACTAATAATTTAATAATATAACAATAAAGAACTAATATCCACTACTAAATATTATAGAGTTACAAGATTAACTATGTTAAGCTAAGATATTTATAATAATAGATCTAAGAGACAGTTACTACCTTATATAAATTAAAAAGGGTAAAGAATAGAAAATAGTGTTTTAATCACGCTATAGACTATTTAAGTATAAAGTTATATTATTTAGACTTACAAATGCACTAGCAGCTTTTATAGCACTTATTAACAACGTACTCTATGAATATCTAGACATATTTGTTATCGCGTATATAGACGATATTCTTATTTTTTCTAAAAATAAAGTAGACTACACTAAGCATGTGTAGATAGTACTAGAAGCACTAGACAAAGTATACCTTTGCATTAAACTTAAGAAATATAAGTTTAACGTTAAATAACTTAAATTCCTAGAACATATTATTACTATAGAAGGAATTAAGATAGCACTAAGTAAAGTTGAATATATTAAGAACTAGCTAATACTAAAAATAGCTAAGAACATCTAAGAATTCTTAGGATTCTATAGATTTAATTAACAATTTATTTAAGATTACGTAAAGGTTATAATACCTTTAATAAATCTTATAAAGAAAAACGTACCCTTTAAATAGATAGATAAGTATAGAATGTTATTCTAACTTCTTAAGATAGCATGTATTATAGAACCTATTCTTGTTTATTTTAAAAGCAATAAACTACTGCGCTTTAAAATAGACGCTAGCGATCTTACGCTACGCATCTACGCTAAATAAGAATATAATAGTAAATAGCACCTAATTACCTATTACTTATGCAAATTTAATAACGCCAAAACACAATATAATATATATAACAAAGAACTCTACGCTATTGTTAAAGCTTTAAAGCACTAGAGGATTTATACGCTTAGTTACTTAACGCTAGAAATCTATATAGATTATAAGAACCTTCTAAAGTTCACAATAATAAAAGAACTTACGCTATAACAACAAAGATAGTTGTAAACTATAGGGTAGTATAAGTTTAAAATTATCTATATAGCTAGAAAAGAAAATAGTAGAGTAGACACTCTTAGCTAATAAAGTAATCTAGTAAGAGAAAAGGTAAAAACCTTCTCTGTAATCCTTTGTAAAGCTAAAGATAGATCTCTAGAGCTAATAGTAGAACTAAATTAACTTTTAGTAATTAACTAAGAAGTTCTAGAATATCTACAGACTAAGATTATCTAATAATATTACAACAACCCTATGTACGGACACTTAGGTATTATAAAAATAATAGAACTTATCTAAAGGAATTACACCTTTAAAGGAATTAAGAAAGCTATAATAGCTTATATCCGCAAATATGTAGAATGCTAGAGAAATAAACACAGTACATATCTTAAATATAGAGAGATGTAAGCAATTAGAATACTAACAGCACTATAGGAAGATATTGCTATAGATTTTATTACAGGAATTCTAAACTCTAAGGATCTAACAACAAGAATTAAATACAATAGTATACTAGTAGTAGTCTACTAACTAACTAAGTATGTTAAGCTTATTCTATGTCTTAAAAGAATAATAGTAAAGGAACTCACTTTTCTTATCCTAGACTAACTAATTAGACACTACAGAATCCTAAAAATAATTTTTAGCAACAGAGATAAGCTCTTTACGTTAAATTATTAGACAACGCTTATAGCACTGCTTAGAACAAAACAAAAACTATTAATAGCTTACTATCTATAAATAGACAGATAGATAGAACGTATAAACTAAACTATAGAAACGTACCTACGCATCTACTATAATAGTTAAAAAAATAACTAGGTTTTATTACTACCTATAGCATAGTTAGCCTATAATAACAAAGTATTAGTAGTATTAGGACATACACTGTTCTATACAAACTATAGAAGACACCTATATCTCTTTAACTAATAATTTCCTACAATAATTAAAGCAAAAGAAGCTATAGATATAGTAGATAATATAGAGAAAATATACTAACAACTCTAAGAGAACTTTAAAAAAGCTTAATAGTAATTAATTTCTTATTAAAATTAAAAACAAAAAATAGCACCTTAGCTAAAGAAGGGGGATAAAGCATATTTACTTACAAAGAACTTTTAAACTTAGAAGAGAAAACACAAGAAACTAGATTATATTAAGGTTAGACTATTTTATATTTCTAAGCAAATATTACTAGTAATCTATAAGTTGGAACTACCACTAGATATAAAGATACACCTAGTATTCCACGTATTACTACTAGAACTAGTAGACCCTAAAACACTAGTTAAAACCACCTTCTGTTACCAAGCTTAGGAAGAAACTAAGTTTAAAGTAGAATAAATCCTATAAGTACGTAACGCGTACACAGACACTAAAGAATACCTTATTAAATAGAAAGGGTATTTGTCTAGTAAAAATATATAGGAACCTAAGGAAAACCTATCTAACTATTAACAATAAATAAACAACTTCTATTATTAGACGCTAGAAATTATAAAGAGATAACTAGGACGCACCTAAGAATTACTACTAGTATAAGGGCTAGCCTATAAAATAGACTAGTTAATTACCTTAGCGCCTAACAGCGTGTTAGGATTTATTAACGTAATAGCCTACGCTAACTCCTCCTACGCTTTAAGCGCTTCTAACTTATCTATAGTACTTATACTATAATTAAATAATTCTTATTCCTTCTAATGTAATTTCTTTTACTAATTATATAGACGCGCTATCTTCTTTTACGCCTAATAAGCGCGAAGGAGAGCTGCCTTAGCTAGCTCTTTCTTAATATAGAGTTTTACCTCCTTTTTAGCCTCTAACTTCTCTAACCTCTCTATTTTAGTATCTATTTTTAAATAATCTAGTAAAGGAATCTCCTTAGGCTTACACTTTTAGTTTCCCTACCTAACGTAGTTAGTACACTAAAAGTGTAAAGAAGAAAGATAATAAGTATATTTCTTCTTAGCGTAGTATAAATAGGCAACTATTACAAAAACATAGTCCTTCTTAAAATAATTAGCTTAACTATAGCGATATTAAATAGAACAAGATAATAACTTTATAGGTAGTTAACTTATAAGGACATTAAGCTTAAAGGGGGAAAATAATATTAGGATCTAGCTATACGTAAGTAGTAGGGCGTAAGCTTATTAGACTACTAGTCTACTAGAGTTAGCTAACTAAGTAGTTAGATAATAAGTTATAGGTTCTAAAGGTCCTAAGGACTGTACAGGTCTTACCTATACAGGAACTCTAGAACGCGTGGGACTCGCCCACACAGGACTCTAGGACATATAGGACTCTAGGACATATAGGACTCTAGGACATATAGGATTCTAGGAAGTGTGGGACTACTTAGTATATAAGAACGCAAGAATAAGCTTCTTATACTTATATTTAATCTATTTATTAATCTATTATTTAGATTCTAGTAGACTAAATTGTTAATTTATTACACTTCGCAAGATACTATTATATTAACAAGACCTTCTACTTTCTGTAAGTACTCCTACCTAAAAACTAACCTTAACCCTTTAGGACTAGCTACCCTCTTGGATTTAACAACACTCTAGGCCTTTATACTGTGCTTATAAGCTCCTAACCTACTAGAAGAAGAGATTCTAGACATAATTTATAATAGAATTTATAATTTAAAAGATAAACAGCGATTGTTTTACTACTTCAATAAATAGGGGGTAATAGAATTGCTGTTCTTAAAATAAGGAGATTTAGAAGAATAATTCTTAATAGTTTTTTAATCTTTAAATAGCCTTTAGATAGTTTTTTAAAGATCTTTAGGAAGGATTTAGACGATTAAAAATTACTTCTTAGAATAGGTAATCCGCTTTAAGCGATTACCTAGGGGGTGTGTTAAAGTAAAACACTTACTTCTGTAATTCTTTCTAGATCCACTAATTTATATTATAGGATTCTTACTAGGAGGCTCGTTTCTTTTATATATAGTCTGCCCTTTTAGCATCCTTTCCTACGATTAGCTATTTGTATTCTTTACAACTCTACTCCTAAATATCCTGTGATAGTTCGAGCCCTTTTTACCACAACATAAATTAATAAACATAGTTTATATATCTACGTAAATAGAAAAGACTTAAGTTTTTTTTTAAAACTCTATAAATTCGCTTTTTAAAAACCATTCATCTCTATAAATAGATTAGTTATAAGAAGTCTAAATAGGCTATTTTTTTAGAAAATCCTTTTCTCTATATTTTATATATCTCTTTGCGCTTCCATAATCAACCTATCCGCGGTATACCGGCCTATTCATGCTGGGCATGCTGGGCGTGCCGGGCATGGTAGGAACATGCCAGGTGTGCGCAAAACATGCGGAAAACATGCCACGCATGCCCGCCCTACCCAGCCCACCATGTATACCTGCCCTGCCTACCTATCTAGACCTACCTACCACGCATGCCAGCCCTACCACCCTATATACTGGGCATGCCAGGCACGTAGTTAGGTCGTGGCTGACCCCCATATAGGTTTAAAACATGCTGAAAGGTTTAAAACATACTAGGAGTGTGGCACGTATAGTATTTACATACTACTATTACTAGGATTTTTTTAAGTTTCTGCAATAATTTAGAGAAATCTAAGTGAAAGAAGTATAGGTTAGTAGAGGAGAGGCTATAATAATAATAATAATAATAGAGATATTGTTAATAACCTAGTAAATAGCGCTAGCGTAAAACTCTACTCTAAAAAAAAAACTATACCTACCTCTACGTACTATAAATAATAATAGGTTTATTATAGGGTAGTAGATTAAGGCTATAAATAATATAGTTACCTATAATAAATAAACTAACGTTCTTCTTTTAAGCACGTAATAGCCCTCCTCCTACCTAATAATAATAATTAATCTAGTTAATTAACTACTTCTAAGTTAGACGCTGTCTAACTAGGGCTAGAGAGGTTTATTATAGGCTACACCCTAATAGATTTTCTTATTTTGTATATTTTAACCTTAGGCCTATTAGGTTCTTAAAGTGTAATCTTCTAGCCCTTAATATATAAATTTAGTAGTAGAAGTTTAACTTCTACTCTTTACAAATTTAAAAAAAGTATTATTTTTAGTAAAGGTTGCCTAGATGGGGTTAAGTCAGCTAGTCGAATACGGGGCGCTAAATTTTCGTTGGGTTAAAATGAATCCCGTTCTTACCGTTCCTTGTACGTTGGGAACTGACGTTTCAGTGGGCCACCATTGGATGATGATCCTATGCCGGCGCCAATGAGCCACATAAAGCGGCTCAATGTGGCTAACCCCAGCCATGATGTCATTCTGGGTAGCTGTGGTGGGAGGCCTGTTTATGATGCTTTTCCCTCGTTCCCACTACGATTAACGCACCCTGATACTACCTGCAGTATTGTTATCCAAACATGGCAGAAGCTCCACGACCAGGAGGAAGAAAACTAGTCAAAAGACGAACCGGCAGTGCCTCTCCCAGTCGCAGTCGTGCGCAGTCCGGAAACCGACATTCGCAACAGGATACACCCGCCGTCCCACCGATAGATTTGGAAGCTACTCCAATGCCACAAGAAACCAGCACATCGCCCAGCCGGAAGGAGAAGCGATCAAAATGGCGGCTCTCGAACCCTTTCCATACCAAGGACAAAGACCGCAAAGATCCAGTAGCAGTCACAGCTGGCGACCCCGCCCCAGCCCCAGTGCAAAGCTCAGATACCGCGGAGAGGCCACCGCCTGCACGACACTCAGCCACGGCAGGAGACTCGGCCTACTTTAGCAGCGAGCATGTCAATAGCTCGAACGACACAAGTGGACACCCAAGTTTCTCAAGCGACATGAGACGACATTCGCGTGGTGAACAACAAGCGCCGTCTGCAAATTTGCAGCCACCGACCACTGGTGTTACTCCGCCCACGCCTTCTGCATCGCTGAGCCAGGGCCACGAGGCGCAAATACCTCCGCAGCCTTCACCATCAGTGCAAGCTCAGACAGACGACTTGCACAGAGAGTCGTATACCGACCAGAAAACGGGGAACGTGGTGACCACGACTACGACCGTCAGTATATCTTAAACCCAACAGCCTCAAAGTGGGATCTCTGACATTGTTGGTAGACCACAACCACGACCACTACAACAACCGGACCGGGCGGCTCTACAACCGTGGAGCAACCTGCAGGGCATGATGATACTATATCGACTCAGGCCAGTGTGACGGGTACTTCTGGACCCAGACCACCATCCCCAGCTCCGCCCTTACCACAGGAAGAAATCAGTACGCCTCCCAAGCAATCTGGGTCAGTCGTGCCTGGGCCAAGCTCCTCGCCACCCATTCCTGATCGGAACAATATGCGCAATCGCGTAGAGTTGGACTCAGTCTCGCCCGGGATCGAACGACCCAATCCTTTGGTCAGCCCTATCACGCCTTCGATTCTGCCAGGGCACAATTTCTCATATCCAGCACGAGCACCACCGGCCGGCGTCCCACGTCAAGCCATATCACAGGGGTTCAACTCTCAGCCTCCATTCGATACCTCCAGCTCGGCATTTGGGCCTCCCCAGCAATCGTTTGACCATTCTCAGCAGTCGCCTGTCCCTACTTCACAGCATTATTATCACATGCAACAGCACCAAGCTCGCCAGCAGGTAGGATTAGAAGACCGCGCTCACCCCGCACCCCTTCGATCAGGACAGCAACCTCAGCCTCAACAGAAGCAGTCAACTCTAGCGAACCTGAAGACGGCAGCTGTTGGAATTCATGTAAGTTTACTTATTATTTATTCTCTTCTCAGCTTACATCTTATCAGGGCGCTGGCGAGGCACTCCGCGGCACGCTGAATCAAACCGTCGACAAACGATTTGCGAAACCTGATTCGGTTGTCCACGCCAAGAACCAAGCTGTAATTGAGAAAGGACGATCAGAAGTAGAGACCTTGTCGTTCCGTCCCCAGCAGCAGAAGCCTCTATACCAGCCGCAGTCACAGTCTCAGCAGTCTCAGGTTCACCAGCCTGTATCGCAAGTGCCACCGAAAGTCAACGCCGACAGTGTCGGTCCGCAAACCGAGTGGAAAACACCATACAGTGGTCTCCCCATCTCCGGATCGCAGATAGAGGGGAAGAGCGGAAAGCTAAGCGGGCTGATGAAGAAAATGAAGAGTGGTCCGATGGCATCAGACAAGGGAAACTGAAGGCATATTCGTTCAAAGCACACGCAGTGATTTTGAGAAGACGCTATAGTTTTGATGAATGTATAATGACGCATCATGGGAGCTTGGTATGGTAGCATAAGCGATTTGAGATCTTCGCCGATGAAATCGTCTTCTGCGTTTTACTTTTTTCCACTCGGCAGTCCCATCCTCGAGATAGACGACCATGGGAGGTCCCTGAATAACATTCTTGGCAAACGCCTTCAACGCCGCATGCGCGGCGCATCCCTCGTCGTAGTACGCCATGTCCTCCTTGCTCTTGAACTTGCTGATTGCCGCAAAGTTGAAGCCCTGGCTCCTTGCATCTTCAATCGTAGGACCAGCCGTCACGGAGAGGAGGTAGGGTTTTCCGTCTTTGAGCGCGTTGGTGGGCATGCCGCGGTAGTGCAAGAGGAGGGTTTCGGCGTCCGGAGGGGAGGGGATCTTGAAGAGGGTCACCCGTATGATTGGCTTGGCACTCGACATGTTTATTTTTGCTTTTAAGAAAAAGTAGAGGGAATTTAAATTCTCTAGTCGTGCTCCTGAGGTGTCCAAAGGACAAAACTGGTTCTGTCGAAAGTGGGAGCTGTACGGGTAGGTAGAGGTCGGAAACTAACGGCATTCAATCGGCAATCATGTCGGCTCGGGGGAGGGGAGTCGCGCTAGACCGCTTAGGTGTCGTAGGTTCTCCAAGCTACGCTGCCGTTTAGTGTAGATGCAGCGGAAACGAGAAATTCAATGTTCAAACATTGCAAAGGCGATTAGGTAGGTCCCTACCGTAACTGACCAGCAGCGTCTCAGCCTTGCATCCAGGCTGAGGCATACCTACCTTAACCACCTTAACGTCTTTAGAAGAAGAAGGGAAAAACAACACTCAAAAATAATGATCTGAAGGTTGATTCGCTCCAGACATAACCCGCTCTACCAACACCATATCTTCATACAAGCTACTTACCAGAAGGCATCCTCTCCGGCCCAACCCCCGCACTCAAAAAAGTAAGTCATCGACTTCGCGGCAAAAGGCTGCCCCGCGTATACCTGGATTGGGTAGCGCGTGAAGATGGCTTGTACACGACGCCAATTAGAACCGAGCCGTCGTTCTTCACGCTTCATTTGTACCCGAACGACGCTGTCTGCTGGAAAAGATGGTACCTACGGCGCAGCTGAGAGGTGGCGCAACGACGTTTCACAATCGGTTCACGGACGCGGACCTGGACTTGCACGTCTGCCCGTGTGCTCACCTCCCAGCATGAGGGTCTTCTTCACTCGGGACGAGACGTGGAAATGGGGGACGAGATACACCACGAGGACCGACATCATGTATGCTGTAGAAGGTGGGCTTACAGCTTGTCCTGGGGAGGATGGTGACGAGTCGTACGAGTGTCGCCGACTGCACGTGAACTATATCGTATGGAGAACATTCCATCTACTTATGATCTTCGCTAAGTCATGTAGCCGATACTTCCAGTCGTATCCGAAAGACTCGGCGGTCTATCCTCCATCTTGGTGCCCCACATACTTTCCTCACGCCCGAGAACTAGTTCGAGCGTCCATCCCTCGGTGAAGAACTCGTGTCCTATCCAGTTCTTGCTATAGTCCTCGCCGTTCAACTTGGCGCTCTGGATGTAAATGTTCTGGTACCCCGGGTCGAAGTTGATGTTCTTTATCGTTGCTGTCTTGTTGGTAGCCGGTGAGGTAATGCTGACAGCCTCGAAGAAGGGCGGAATGATAAAGTACACGTTTTGGCCGGGATTGGGGAAAAGCCCGATGGTTGAAAATAGGGTGAAGGATGCCATGGCCCCAGAGTCGTCGTTGCCGGGGAGACCAGCGAGGGAGGAGTTGAAGCGAGAGGGTATGTCTGGACGGCGTCAGAAGAACAAAACGCTACGGCGAGAAGCAGGCTGATGAACTTACAGTAGTGTGCTCTCTTCGCACTGAGCCCGGGGCGGCCTGCATAGTGCGGCATGTAGACCGTCAGAATGACAGGTTCGTTGCCGATATCTGCGAGCCCAGAGGTATGGAAGAAATCTAGGCGTTTGAGGAACGTTTCTTCTCCGCCAAGGAGTTCGATGATTTTGGCAATGTCATGAGGCACGAACTACGTCGGCACGTTAGAACGTAGTGGTGGGGCATGGATCCTGGCCTACTCACAAACATATACTCCCATGCACTGCTCTCGAATGTCTCACTCGGATTGCTTGTCAGCGAGCAAAAGTCGGCGAGCGGACTGCAGGCGATTGGGTCCTGGTATCCCTAGATGCGCAAACGAAGTCAGTGTAAGTCAGTAACACAGAGACAGCCACTCACCCATGTCCCATTTAGATACTTTGGCTATCGCAAAGTTAGCGGACTGATTTGGTTTGTTGTGAAAACATTTACCTGGAAGAAACCCGTGAAGCCTGTATCGGTTCCGTTGATATCAGATGTCTGACCAGCCTTGAACAAGTTCTGCCAACTGCCTGCACGACCAATATATTTCGTGTATGTATCCTTCCCCAGACCCTTCGCCAGAGTCGCCAGGTTGAAATCATTGTACGAGTACTCCAGTGTCCGCGATATGCTCCTAGAATTGGTGCCGAAGCCGTTGGGATTGAAGTCCAGGTATGGTATATAATTAAGACGCTTCCACGAGGCAAGCCCACCGCGGCCTTCTACGCTCCACTCTAGTGGCTCCTTTTCTGCATCGTTGACTATCGCTTCGTATGCAAGGTCCCAGTCGATGTTGGTGAGATTCTTAACGTAGGCGTCAACAAGCACGTTGTCTGCGTCAGACCCGCCTTGTGTCCAGCCTTTGCAGGTGCTCATGCTACAGTCGGGGAGCCATCCGCGGTGCTTGTAAATATCGAGAAGGCTTCTGACAATGCGCGACTGTTGCAGTGGATCCATGATAGTGAGGAAAGGTAGTTGCACCCGCCACATATCCCAGAGGCAGTAGAAGCTGTCAAAATACGGCTCTGGTGAAGTCCAATGCGGGTTCTCGTCGGTGTAGTCTTGCGGCGAAATCATGGTGCGGTAGACGGCACTCCAGAAGCTGACAAGCCCGCTTTCGTCAGTTCCGCCGGATTCGATTGAAATTGGCGCAAGCTTTTCTCTCCATGCGTCTTGTGTTTTGATCACGGTACCTTCGAAGTCAAAGTCTGGTCCAGGGATCTCGTCCTCTGCGTTTCGGCAGGCCTGGCCGGTGCTGATAAAGCTGATGCCCATTCGCGCAGAGATTGGCCCAGATAGAGGTCCTTTGAAACGAACAAAGCCTCCAGCTTCGAGATAAAAGAGATTGAAGCCACGCGTGACGTATAGGTCCTTAGGCTCAGTGCCAGCCCTATTGTTCACCCATACACCGGAATCCTTGACGGTGCCACCACTCAGATCCAGACAGAAGTACGCGATGTACGACCCCGCGCCAAAGCTGGGCAGGAAAGTTCCGTTTCCTTTTAGTCTTCCTCCTTCATTTCCCTCTTCTTCCTCCACGCTGATGGATGCATTTTGTCTACTAGCCCAGAGGTCGGTGAGGTCCAGCATGATCAACGGATCCCCACTCCCGTTCCCATTCGAGGTCCCGGAAAAATCGAATTCGAAGAGTGCAGCATGTTCGGACACGGTCATATCAGTCTTGATACCATTTTCAAGCGTAACGCCGAAGTGACCTGGTTTCGCAATGATGGAGTCATTGATGTAATTGATGGCCCTCGTTCCTATGGTAAACTTGCAGGTGTTGAGATCGTCGCTGGAGCATATTTGAGGAAAGATCGGGAAGTTGCCGAGACTGGGATTACCGCCTGTCCCTGAGTCGTGGAGTGCTGAAAATCCAGTGATTTGCGATCCATCAGTAGAGAATCCACCTGTGTTCTCACCGTTGACGTCGGGGGAAGCTGGGGAAGAAATTAGCCATCGCACATACGTTTGCGGATCAAGTGCAAAAGCAAAGTGTGTATTCCGTCACTTTGAACCATGTATAATTCAACGGGGTAAGTTTGGTTGATTCCCAGCAGTCAGGAACATGACCGTGCTGAAATTGTATGCCGCCGAATTTGCTACTCACCTTTCACCATGCCATAAGGTAACGTCGCACCAGCAAAAACATTGCCCCCCGCCTGACTCCCAATCAACGGATTAACATAATCCAGTACATCGGAACTATTCGCACGCTTCGGAAGGTTCCTTGCTCCTACGGGAATAACGACACATAAGAGCGCCGTTATGCTCCAGTGCCAGTGACGAACCATGATGACCTTACTATCGCAAAATACAATTGCGACAAAGAAATCGCAACATAGTATCAAGATGCATCATTCCTCTTATCAGAGATGCTCGTATGGAATTGCAGGCCCCGTAAGACGTCACACTCGATATGGCTCCTGCCTGATTGAGTGGTACGATGCGGGGTCGGGTTACTATTGACCCTGTCGATGCTGCAACTCCAACGTTACGGTACCTACCGTTCGATCCTTCGACCAAGTTTCCGAACCTGTGACCAACTCTCGATTACAAGAAAGTCCGCTCATACCCCGTGTCGTGGACTTGTCACTTGGTGTATGTATGAGTAAACTAGATGCTACTGAACATACAACAGGAAAAAGTCGTCAGCATCGTGTTTTGGCAGGCATGATCCTAACGCGACTGGAGCACGATATAATACAATCCGCACCGTCTTCGTTACCGTCCCTTGATCCAAACACTTGCCCTCGCGATCCACAAGCGCAGCATACCCAACGCGCCTCCACGTCTCTGTATCCTGCCTTACGAAAAGTAACCCGCACGTGGCGCTGTAGCCTTCAATTCCACCCTTCGCAAGCAAATCACTGTAAGAGTCTCGTCATTGTGTATTTGCATTGATATTCCTTTTCCATATTTGTTGCTCCGGCTTTGGTTAGGAAGAAGGTTCTGTCACGCCGATGCATCAATTATCAAAGTCAGACCCGTCCAGATAATTTCTGCAGCCGCGACTTAGCCGTACGGATCGTCAGCAGTGGCAAGCTCGACGCGTATGTCGTCTATTCGAGCGAGATCGGAGCCGTATGGATAGTCTGCGAAGCCGATCCCGCTGTTTAGGCTTCCCATCTCCTAGGTACGTGTTTTTGTGTTAGCATGGAAAAGTTGTGGACTGGCTGTGTTCTGTATGCGCGAGTATGGTCCAGTGTCAATGTATACAGACTCCCACGTTCCGTCGTCCTCGTGAGACCTCTTGACTCGGGAAGCGTGTGCCAGGCCAGTCGAAAAAGGTACGTAGGCCGGTAGTCATAGCGAGGCCGGCTAGAAAAGTGTCGCGATGATGATTGATTGGGCGCGATGGAGATGTCGACGGCGATGGCGAGAGGAACAAGCCAGCCACATACTAATCCAGCAGAAACTGTCCGAATCTCTTCGCAATAGCCGCACTCGCTGCTGATATATCTTTTTATCGCAAAGGCTGCCACAACCAAAGTAGAAACCCCTGCCCTCCCCAATTTAGTGACACGAGGTGCAGGCAGCAGTGCTTCAAAAAAGAAGTGACTTAATCTAGTTGCAACAAGCTCATCGTTCAATACCTCAATACGTTGACTGAAAAGTCACAATAGCAGGATAGGAACCATTCATGGCAGGCGCCGGAAGGCAGCATTTGTGGAGAGGGGACACTCCACGAAGCCACCCACCTTCGGAGGTAAAGAGGGTAAGGTGCACACGCAGCCTCAATTGAAACATGCCGACCAAGAACTACCCAGAGATCTTCATCAAGGAAGCATATCTGCAACGCAGCATAAGCCATTGCTACATTCTGCCTGGTCAGACGCATAGTTGGTGTTCGTGGTGTCCTTCTGGAAGTGTTGGTGCGCCGTGGTAGCTCTGAAGAAAGACCCCGAGGGTCTCGCGGGTGAGTAACTCCTGTCACAATGGGAGGCGCTCGGGAACCCTGAAGTGTAGTATCTAATCTTTACGAGAAGCTTGAATGAAGATCGAGCCGTGTTTCTTCCGCAGGTGCTGGAGACGAGGGGAATTTTGATATACCTCGGACGAACGATAGACTCTTGTGCAACAAGAGCTTTAGAGTGTCTCGTAGCTGGTAACGTCCAAGACGGCGAGGCCGGACATGGGGCTGGTAGGTTACAACAAGAGCTCGTATCGAAGCCAGATATAGCAGCAACAACGGCAGCACATGTGATCGCCTAGACCCGGCAGTCAGGGAGCGTTTCGCCAGACCTGTCAAGAACGGCCTAGTCCACTTGGCCTTGCCCAAGATTGCCTTGAAATTGATTGAACCAGATGGACAGCGTGCCTGCGGCTGCATCACCGACGGGTGACGATGCAGCGGATGTGCGGTGTTTGATCTTCAGCTCGAGATATCATTACGTCGTGCTGGTTGTCTTTGAGTCCACAGATGACCTCATATGCTCGTTGCGTGCCCTTTGGGGATGCGGAGTCGTGCTCCTACGCCTACTTACCGTACGGTACCTATCACCACACAATCTCCCAGAGCTTGGCGAGGCTTGTCTCTCCAACAGCGCAAAAATAGCCTGCGACCCTCGGACGTGAGGGGCGCGTATTGAAACTGCTATTTTGTTGCACAGTGCCATTCTCAACAACAGGAATACGACTTCGAAAAAAGTAGAAGACGCGTCCAGTGGCAGCCTCAAGCTCTGCTCCCGTTGTGCATGCCGACGTACTGCGAGTTGATGCAGTGTCGGCTCGGTCTTCAACCCGCTATCTATGTCGGCTGCGTTCCAGTGAGCTGTATCTTGACATGCTAAAGACCCCAGGCCTGTCGCGCGACCGACAGTTCGGTGGCAGAAAGACTCCTATTCGTCGGAATACGAGCAAGGCAGTGACTCAGCTGGGCATTCCACCTCATCTTCCCGTGGAGCTGGTCCACACCTCCGGTATAAGCCCCCAAATTCTCTCGTAAATTGGTGCGTACCAGTCAAGCGGGCTGTTTATATCGCGCAGGGGGAGGCTGTTTGCGGCCTTGCGCATGTTGAGATCTTCCATGTCGCTGCCATCGCTGCCTGATCGCCAACCCATGGACCATTCCGACGGCACCTCGAACAGTTCGCCAGATACTTATTCTGAGATTCGCAGTCGAAACGACAGCCGAGAAGAGAGCCAACAGCCGCCTCCTCAGCCTCGCAAACCGATTCCGAGGAAGGGCCACACCAAGTCTAGACGAGGCTGCTACAACTGCAAGCGACGTAGAATCAAGTGTAACGAGAGACACCCGGAATGCAACCACTGCATGAAGGCAGGGTTGCGGTGTGAGTATTCAGAAAATATTATCCAGACAACGCAGCAATCACAGCTCTCCCCAAATCCACAGGAGATGTTAAATTTGCGCTCAACGCCTGGCGTGTTCGTGAGTGATCCAGATGTCTTGCGTTACCCGGCAGCATCTGACGTGGCAGGTAGACTATGGCGGATATGCGCCTGTTCCATCACTTTTTGATCACAGCGTATCCTCATCTGCCGGTAGGCGCGGACAACATATGGATCACCGTGATACCAAGCTTCGCACATAATGTAAGTCATGTCTGCTTCAAGAGCTCTTTGTTTGCCCCCTGCGTCATGATGGTATTCGACGCAACAATTGTGCACGCAGATAGTTGGACGACCATTGGATAAGCACTGATATCTACAGTACGAGTACTTGATTCATTCGATTCTCGCACTGGCGGCATCGCATCTGGACGCAGTGTCGAGTGCCAATGTTGCCGAAGAGGCTATATCGCATCGGATACTGGCAGTCAAGGCATTGAATGAAGCGCTGTCAGTGCCGCCAAAGACGAGGAACGAGCGTGATGCGAGAATGGCGGCGGCGTTGGCACTTGCATTTCAGTCAAGTCATCTCCAGGATGGTCTCCTAGAATTTCTGACGATGGTGAGAGGTTGCAATCTGATCGCCTTAGAGGGCACGCTGGACAACGTCGACTCGGCCTTTCACGTGAGTCTTTGTTTCGCGTGCAGTTCCATTCTCGGGCAGGTTTATAACAGACAAAAGCTGAACAATCCAGGCATTTCGGGAAGATGAGCATCTTGCGACGATGCGAACCCGTATGTGCGCGTCGCAGAAGACTCTTGTGGACCGAGGTGACCTGGATCTCGCCGCTCTGTCGATCCACGATATCGAATTACTCAATATGACCGACGGGGAGAAGATGTTCTGGAATGCGTTGATTCGAACAGTGGAGAATGCCTATGACAGACCGATCCAAGCGTACACTACTTTTGTACAACTGTACAACATCCCATCGCGATGGACGTACGACGAGTTCCAGTCTTTCATCGATCCAAACAACAGTATCGCTCAGATTCTGTTGGGCCATTTCATCGCGCTTCAAGCTGTGTTAACGCCGATTCTGATGCTCGAAAGGATAGGATTTCAGGGTATCGATGCGCCAACCTCTGTTCCAGGATGGGTCGATGGAATTTACAAAAACGTGCCTCTAGAGTTAAGACATTACATGGAGTGGCCGAGGCAGGTGACGCGATATCCGATGATGAGGTTATATGGACAGAAGCACCTAGATTACTACGAGCGAGCGTGGAAGGATTCGGAGGGCCTTACTTGATGACAAAACCGATGCTGAGGTGGAACTGTCGAAGAAGGAAGTTCTGGGTGGCAGGTGGAGTTCCGTGTCATGATACCCTGGCGGTCTTCGCACCTGCCAATGCACTCGCTTTGTTGCTTCGCGACGCTCGCTCCTAGCAGTCGTCTATCAATCTTGTGTAATTAGAAGTAATCCGGCCACCAAGAAGAATTGAACGTAGAGTTGTTGAAGTGAACAAGTTGTGTGAGCGATGAAGCCAGTCGGCAGTGGCGATTGCCTAGATGGAGCTAGTGCACACGATGTGGGAAGGCGCGGGGCTGCTTGTGGGTGCAGGTCTTCAATGATAATCCAATCCGCGTATTGAGTGACGGGTACAAGTCGAAGAAAGATGGAATGGGGTTGTTTACCCAGGCCAGAGTCTGATTTGGTCTCACACAATGACATACATACGCACATCCAAGGCAGGACGCGATAGTCCACAGAACGGTATATATACAGCTAAAACCGATCCACCTGATCTCGTCTCATCATTACGCATCCCACCCCACCGTCAAAGTAGAGAGTTTCGTCTGTCCCATCCCATCATTCATACTGTATCTAACACGCGCAACCCCCGGTTGTCCAACCCTGCCATTCATCCCTCATCAAAGGTATACAAAGCACACATCGTCCCGACATCATGAAACAACGCGCACCCACCCATATGATATGCACATGCAAAGCCAAAAGGAACAAGAAAGAAAAACAAAAATCACAAAGACCGCCGGAAATGAAGAGCAAGAAAGCGCGCAGATAGAGATACGATAGGTAGGAAAGTGCGCCGCCCCATGTTATTTTGTGAGAAATCCTTCCGGTTGCAGTGGGTGGGGGCAATAGGTGTTATGAGCGTGTTGTTTTTGGTACATGCGACGACTGCTGACTCCTGGTATATACGATAACAATGTGGAAACCGAACTCGACGGGTATATGCGTTTGTGACCAGGACATTATGAGACGGTAGTGGTACATGTGGATCAGTAACAGGAAATAAGTATGGATTGTAGCGCGGCAGCCCAAGTGGATCGGCGTGGGTGGGTTGACCAAGTGGATCAGTCAGTGCCCGGCGGCGGGACCTTCTTCACCGTGCCGTTACTCCCGCTGCGGTTCGAGCGACGTCGATATCCGAGTTCTTTGCGAACATTGGACCGGGCAAACTCGGCATTGGTAATGGATTCGCTTCGTGAAGGATCAGGCGCAGGCTTCTTCTTCTTCCCCATGACTAGGAACTCCTCCTCCGAGTCTTCGTCTTCGCTCTCGACAGCATGATCTCCGTCGTAGCCGGCTGGGTCGTCAGTCGGTGCATTGAACTGATTGATATGGATGGAGCTGCCAGAAGCTGCAGACGTCATCTTAGCCATCGCATGTTTATCCAAGGCCAGTGACGACGTTGCAGAAGCCACTGAAGGGACCGACGGGTTTGAAGTAGACTGCGATATGCAGGTGAACTGCTCTTCTGACGAGCTTGACGCGATGGTTCTCACGTGGGCTGGAGTGGTGACTGGTCTGGTGGCGGGACTAGTTGCGCATGGCGGCTGCTGCACATGCTGCTGGCCGAGGAACTCTTCGACTTTATGGTGGTGTTGGAGGAAGATCTCATCATCAGGGCTTGGAGGACACTCGTTCTGGCTATGAGTAGATGGAGATCGTTGGGAGGGGTTTGAGTTGGCCCTCTGCCGTCCAAGCTCAGCCTCTCTCAGCTTTCGGCGAAGAAATTCGTCTTTGGCCCTGTTGAACCTGTCTTCTGGTGTGTCTTGAGCCGCAGGCGGGGCTGCAGGAATCGGAGCAAGATCCAGGGATGGTCCGACTTCCAACTCGTTGGCAGCCCAGGACTTGTGTAGACGTGACGACATTGAGGACAACGAAGACTGTCGCGACCAGGCCCTCTCCGCACGGCTGGCAATATACAAGTCCGACAGTTGAGGAGACGTGCCCAGAATACTAGGCGAGAGTTCCTTGAGCAGATCCGGCTGGTCAACCGTCCCAGAAGCAAAGTCGGTGCTTACTGCTAGACTGGCCGTCCCATGAGGGTCGTCGCCTGAGCCGAACATCCTGTCGATGGACTTTGCGCGACTGACCTCCCGGGGAGGTATCAGTCGCCTCTCTTCAGGCCTTGCATCATGTACTAAACGTTTGGGCATGCCGCCATAGATGCCGCCAAGGTTTGAGCCACCTGGAGTATCGAGAGCCGTCGGGGTCCCCGGCAGCGCTGGTGGAATGATCGGTGAGGATGGAAAACCCTGGCTAGACCAGTCTCCCGGGCGGACAGTGCGAATTGAAGCAGCCGACGACAATGTGGAGTGCGCACGGTCAGGGAGACGCGGGCGCCCGCCAAAAGTCAACGGGGACGGATGCTCACGGCTTTCGGTGCTGTGAGCCGGCGACGCGGTCCGAGAGTTTGCGCCCTCAAAATACCGCGACCGGATGCTCGTATCAGGGCTTGCAGTTACGCTATGGGATAGCGGATGTTCAGACTCTCTCGACTTGCTGAGCGCTTCGTATATAGACATGCCTGGACCTAGACTTGGCCGGCGGCCTTCTTGGCTGATGGTGCTACTCGACGAATTTGCACTGAGAATAGGAGGACCATCTTGCCCGCTAGCCGTGCTTTGAGCTCGGTTTCGTGGTTTCGACTCTCGACGTGTCAGACTCCGGGTGATGTCTTTGAGTTTGGTGACGGTATATCGCATCTTCTCAAATAGAGCGCCGAACGGGACGACAGCCTTTTCGATATCTTCCTTTGAAATCTCGATCTTGTTACCCTCAAGTTGCTTCTCGGTCTCCTTTACCCATTTATCTGCATTGTCGATGCCTTGCATAAGCCAGGGGTGCCGCTTGATGTCGGGTATCGTTATTCGCCTTCGTGGATCCTTGATCAACAACCTCTGCAGTAAGTCTCGCAAGTCTTCGTTTACAGTTTCGTAGTCGAGATCGTGGTCCATCCTCTTGTCGCCGGAACTCAAAAACATGCGGCCATGCGAGTTCGGCCGAGAGTTGGGACTATCATCTACAGGCTTGAGCCGATACGTGGGGATGTACGGCTCGTCATCGGTAATGCGCTTCATCAGGAAGAACTGGTTCTGATCGTGGAACGGAACACGCCCATAGATGAGGCAATACAATGTTACGCCAAGCGCCCAAACATCGATGGCTTTGTCGATCTTGTAAGGCTCGGCGTCAAGCTCAGTGTTGCAGAGTTCGGGTGCATAGAAAGCCGGCGTCCCAACCGTCTTAGCCAACTCGATGGCCTCGTCGACTTCTGGTGCATCGGATTCAGACTGGTCGCCGGTGCTGTCCTGACGAGGCGCACTCCCCAGGTACGACACACCAAAGTCGGAGATCTTGACCCTGCCTAGAGATGTCATGAGTAAGTTCGCAGGCTTGATGTCGCGATGGATGACATTCTGGAAGTGGAGATACTCCAACCCGAGAACGGTGTCTCGAAACGCTGCCCGAGCTTTCTCAATGGTCATGACAGGGACGTAATGGAAATGCTCAGGCACCTCGTCCTCGGCATTGGCAAGGAGCGACGAGCTGCTACCAGCGATGCTTGGGGTGCGACCACGGAACGCTTCCGTGTCGTACGCCCCATACATTGTGCCTTCCAAGCCAGTCGGGGAAGACGGGCCCTCCCGAGCGTTGGCTGAAGGCGTACCTGCGCGAAAGGCAGTCTCCATGGCAGCATCCTGGCTGATGCTCGATCCCTGACGATCAGAATAGGCCAACCGACTGGCAGGTCTCTCGCCTTCACGTGCTGACGCTCGAGGGCTGTATTCGTTGTCCGAGTAGTCGTCTTCCGAGTCGCCACCAAGCTCAAGACTCCAAGCCTCATTCACTGTCTCTTGCATCTTCATGAGCCTACGTTTTCTGGCTTGGCGCCGCTGTTGGCGTTGTAGCTTCTGGTGAGCTAGCTTGATGATGGCATCATCCTCCATCTTGGCGCTTTCGTTGTCGAAGATGCCTTCGGACTCCCGCTGGATGCGGCGCCATTCTACGAGACAGATTTCCTTGGCGCCTTCCTTTCTCCACTTCACCTCACCCAGTGAGACGTGCTCCAAGACGATGTAGACCTTCTTTTTAGAGGGATCATCAATGACTTCGAGAAGACCGACGATGTTTTCGTGGCGAGCCTTCTTGAGAATGGCAATCTCCCGTTTGATTTTGTCTTCGTGGCTCGTATTCTTCCCTAGGCGACGGCGTTTTGAGTAGCGGTCGATGATCTTGATGGCGACCGTGGCACCGCTCTGTAGATCACGCCCCAACTTGACCTTACCATGCATGCCGCGGCCTAGTTCGTCGAGGATCTCGTAGTGATTGACAATCTTGCGTCCGGACATGGGATCCACATCCACATCGGCCACGTGCGTTTCTTTTGGTGCTTGTCTGTGCGTATAGTGGAGCCAGGGGCCCGAGTAGAGGTTATCGTCAGATTGCTCGTTGTGGCGCAGTCGAGGCTCGTTGGGAGTGAAGAGGCCAGGGCTGCTCGCGGGAGAGTTGCCAACGGTGCGAGAGCCTGTGTCCATGAGGCCGCCGCGATGGTGCTCGCCGGGCAGCCCAAAAGTGGATATGTGCGACATGGAATAGCCCGAGTGGTGGGAAGGTTGCGAGCTTTTGGCACGCAGGATGCACGGGGTCTGGTTCGGGTGTCGTTGCAGCTGGAGGGCGGCATAGGATTGGTTGGGATAGATGGGACCATCTCGGGGCTCTGGAGGGAGATGGGGATGGGCTGCGTCTACCGAGTTCGCACGCACCGTGGCAGCGCTGGCTGTCGATGCGCTCGAGAGGTCGCGTTGATAGGGTGGACGATCCGTTTCCGAGGGAGGTGCAGGTGACGGCCTGGTTGCCCGCCACGAGGACGCGAAGCTGCTCGAGCGCGGCGGGTCTAGGGAAGCATCGTCGCCTGTGGGAGATGGCTCGGTGGAGGAATTCGGGTGGGGAATCTTGGAGTGAAGGACGCGCAGCGGCTGGGGCGAGAAGTAGCTGGGCTCTGCGCTGAGCGAAGCGGTGTGTTGCAGCAGCGTCTCGTGGACGGCGCTGGAGACCGAGGGCACCTCTGAGCGCGGGGTGCTGTCGGCCTCGCCTCGCTCTGCCGGCTTGTCCTCATGTTCTACCGTGGTGGTTTGTTGAGTGCTGGTGTGGAAGGGCGCAAAGTCGTGGACGGCAGGCGCGGACGCCTCGTTTGCGTGCCTGTAGCACAGGGCGGGCGAGGGCGAATGGGACAGCGAAACGGCTGAGCTCGGTTCCACGTCTTCCGCTGTCAAGCTCGTAGCCGGGTCGTCGGCCATGGCGGCCGCAAGGTGGGCGTCGTGCAGGTTTGGATTCATACGGACTCGGGCGCCAGATGGCGCCGACGTCGGCTCGCACCGTTAGGCAGATGGCACGACCATGTCTTGCAGCCGTCGTTTATGGGTTGTCGGAGGGGCGCGAGGGCGATGGCCGTGGCATTCTGGTGCGGGGTTGGGGATCGGGGGTGCAGCGACGCTCGCTCGCTCGCTCGCTCGCTCAGCGGGTGGGCGCTGTTCTGGCAGTGCGCTGTTTTGCGCAGGCGCTGTTCGGTGCAGGCGACGTGCTGTGCAGGCGGCGTGTCTGGCAGTGCGATGGGGAGGGGTGTGCTGGGTGTGCTGGGCGTGCTGGGCGTGCTGGGTGTGCTGGGTGTCTTGGACGGGCCGCGGTGTTTGAGACAAGGCACTGACAGGCACTGACAGGCACTTTCGAGTGGCCCGACGTCGCGATGGACTAGCAGCTCAACCGAGCGGGCAGACAGCACGAAGTAGCCGTTAGAGGCAATGATGAACGCAGGGCAGATGAATTTGGCGCAAGTGGAGGGACGGCGGTATATGACGCTGAGGTGGGCAGAGAGGTCAGTGCTCCGTGCTCAGTGCTCAGTGCTCGCTGGCAAAAAGCGAAGAGCCGACGGGCGGGCAAGGGAGCGGGCGGGCGGGCGAGCGAGCGAGCGGATGGCTCGAGCAGTGCCAATGCGCGCCGCAGCGTTTCACGCCCCACTCACTCACCCTGGCACCGCACCCGCAACTGCCAACGCAGGTCGACGTTCCTTATGGCCTTTTCCCTAGCCGCGATAAGCACTGGCTGGCTGGCTGGCTGGCTGGCTGGCTGGCCAATGTACGTGTACGCAGTAGGTAATGTTGCAGCACCCGCAGCCGCAGCCGCAGCCGCAACCCCAACCCCAACCCCAGATTTCCGCCCTTTGCCCTCGTCTGACACATGCATGATTCCACCCATCCCAGGAGCGACGACAGAGTTTATAGCCTAGACTACATGGATGGACTACCAGGAGCGGCGACAGATGCATCCCAGAACACTCTCGTCGCCGAGCCCGAGAGACCCGAGTGGACCACCCTCTGGCCGCCCATCGCAATTCCACTCCTGCCTAGTACCTAATAAGCTCCCTAGTCCTCAGCCCACAGCCCACACGCCCACAGCCCACACCACTCTCCACTGTCGTCCACTGCCCACTGTCTACTGTCGTCCACTGCCCACTGCCCACTGCCAACTGCCCACAGTAGCCCACAGTAGCCCGCGCGAAAACGCTGACGTGTCTGCTGCCAGCCGTGTTTTTTTACCCAAGCGCTGCGCTGCTGCTGCTGCTGCCGCCACGACTCGGCGCCCGTCCCCTCACGATGCCCAAGCTGGCCTTGTGCCGGGCGAGTGCGAGCCGACTGCAACTGCAGCACGCATGAGCTATCGTGAAATACCCTTCTGCGTTAGACTGCGACCTCATTTTCCGTCACCGTGTCTGGTCAAGGCGCCCACCCTGCCTCGCTTGCACCTGCACCCTGCGCCGCCCCAGCTCACGGTCCGCGCCCATCGACGTTCCAGGCCGACCTGCACGCTCTGCTCAGTGCTCTCCCATGTCCAGTCCATTGTCCATCGTCCATCCTCGCCATTCCCAATCCTCGTCGTCGTGCTCGATTGCTCAATGCCCGCCAGCCACACCCGCACGCCCGCCCAAGAGGCCAAGGCTGGCCATGCACCTCCAACCCCATCCTCCACCAGCTATCGTGACTCCACCCTAGGCCCATTCGCCCTGCTGCTTGCCTTCCGCATCGTCAACGCTTTGACGCTGCGCACCTTCTTCCAGCCCGACGAGTTCTTCCAATCCCTCGAGCCAGCATGGCAGCTTGCCTTTGGCCAGCCCGCCCGCGCCTGGATCACATGGGTAAGGCCTCCTTGTGCCGTGCCCACCACCTGCCCTCGCTCGTCTCGCACACTGTCCCATCCTATCTCACCCCTTTGTTCAGGAGTGGACCGCCCAGCTGCGGTCGTCGTTGCATCCCGAGCTGTTCGCCGTCGTCTACCAACTGGCGGCAGCGCTGGCGGAAACGTGTGGCTTGAGTCCTCGTGCAAAAGCCGAGCTGCTCCTGGCTGCACCGAAACTCACCCAGGCGCTATTTGCAGCACTGCTAGATTGCTACACCTGGAAGCTTGCTGAGAAAGCCTACGGTCGTGCCAGTCGCACTGCATATACTACTGTGCGTAGCCCGCCCGTCCTGTCACCCATGTCCTCGTAGATTCTGATGCTCCGCGCCCGTAGCTTGCGTTGTCCGTATGCAGTCCCTGGCAGTGGTTTTGCTCGACCAGGACCTTGTCCAACTGTCTTGAGACGTCCATCACAACCGTTGCAGTTCATTACTGGCCTTGGCACGCGTCGGGCCCAGCAGTGCATGATGAGAAGCAACCCCAGATTGCCGGCCAAGACTCGCCCCTACACTCCAGCTCTCAGTAAGTGTGATGTGGAACATCGAGCGGTCCTCCGCGCATTCCTCTCTAACGCCAACACTGATACACTTGCTGCAGGCTGCGCCTGTCACTGCTACTAGCAGCCTTCGCCTGCATTCTACGCCCGACCAATGCCCTCGTATGGGTCACTCTATTGCTCCCAACATGGTGGCACGCCTCAACCCGGCAGCGATATCTTTTGATCCGTGAAATTTCCCTCTGCGGGTAAGTTTTCCATACATCCGCTTGCCCTGGTCCCCATTCCATTTCGTCAACCACAATCGGCCATCGACTGACACCATCAGTCTTGTCGGCATTGCATCTTCTGTCCTTTCCGACAGGTTCTACTACCAGACATGGACCTTCCCGCCCCTACGGTTCCTCTACTTCAACATTGTCCAGTCATTGGCCGTCTTTTATGGTACAAATCGCCCAGACTACTACCTGACCGAAGGCCTACCCCTTCTGCTCACGACTGCCTTGCCCTTTGCCCTCGTCGGGCTCTGGCACGGCCTATCTGGGAAGCCGTCGCCTCAGTCCGGACATTCCCGGGACGCTGAAGCCCAAACGCTGCTTTCCCGGCTGGCGTGGACATCGTTGCTCGTTACCGCCTTCCTGAGTCTGATCGCCCACAAAGAAGTGCGCTTTCTATACCCCATCCTGCCCTTCCTACATGTCCTCGCCGCCAAGCCCCTTGCCACCTTCTTCCCTCCCCACACGTCCATCTCCCGCAAAGCCCTTCTGGTCTTCCTCCTCACCACCAATCTCCTCATCGCCGGGTACACCAGCCAGGTCCACCAGCGCGGCGTCATCGACGTGCTCGCCCACCTCCGCCATGAACATGAAGCACGCAATTACCCTGCAGCCGGTACCGGCGCCGTAACGCGCCCGACCAATTCCACCACCGCCTTCCTCATGCCCTGCCACTCGACACCATGGCGCAGCCACCTCGTCCACGCCTCCCTCTCGGCCTGGGCCCTGACCTGCGAGCCCCCACTTTCAATCCCGCCGTCGGACCGAGCCGCGTACCTCGACGAGGCGGACCGGTTCTTCGTCTCCCCCGGGCCCGCTGTTTGGCTGGCGGAGCACATGGAGAACGTCGACACGGTGAGGGCGAGTGGCAGCCGGTCGAGCCGCCACTGGGCCCGCGTCGATCCCAACGTGCAGCGCGCCAGCCGGCGGAGCTGGCCGCAGCACCTGGTTTTCTTCGCGCAGCTGGAGCCCACGCTGAAGGAGGTCCTAAAGGGAAGCAGGTACAGGGAATGCTGGCGGGGGTTCAACTCCCACTGGCACGACGATTGGCGCAGGTCGGGGGATGTGTTGGTGTGGTGCTTGGACTGAGGGATGCGGGCGGGGTGGCGGAGAGGTCTGTCCCTTGCATGACGCGGAGCCGGAGGCGGAGCCGCCGCCGCTGGTGCGTGGTGCGTGGTACGTGGTGCGTCGGATGTATATAGGTATGTACCGCAAGCATCGTGTGTCGTGGATTGGCAATCATCCCAATACCAGGATCGGACGCCGTCCCGATTCCGAGCGGGCCGGTCCTTTGAAGGATCGAGCTCGGATCGGCACATCTGCCAACACCCAACAAGCTCACCGCGTGCGTCGATCCCGCGACCAAGTAAACACAAGCAAAGAAAACAATTTTTTTTTCTTTCTCACCCCATCCTTGTACCTGCAGCTGCACTCTGGAACCGGGCCGGACCCAGCCGTCTGGTGAGCGCCGTAATGCAGGCTTCCTGGGACGGACGGACGGACGGACGGACGGACGGACGGACGGACGGGTCGCAACAGGGCCGCGTGTTTATAGGCACCGGAGGCTGGAGCTCTTGATGGCTGCCGCGGATTGTTGGAGCAGTAAGATTACAGTCTCCTATGCGCTCTTCTGTTGAGCGGCTTGCTTCCTCCCCTCGGTGGTGGTGGATCCAAGGCAGATCTCCGGACGCAACTGCGTGTAGCTAGTCCATCGCCATGGCGTACACATGCAAATGGATAGATGGATGGATCCATACATACATACATACATACATACATACATACATACATACATACATACATACATACATACATACATACATACATACATACATACATACATACATACATACATACATACATACATACATACATACATACATACATACATACATACATACACCAACGAAGCTCCCTTAGCCCAAACACAGCACCGCCGCATCGCTGCGCAGATTACGTCCAAGGTGTACACACAGTCTGTACGTGTAGCTCTCTCCACTGCGCCCGCGCCGCCAGAAGACGTAGCACATGCAGAGGCTTTGAAGTCTTGTCGTTTGCACAAGTAGGAATGATTTGTATACTCTTTAATTTTCTTTTTGTTTTTATACTTTTTTTTTTTTGAAAGTCGTGCATCGACCGATGGGATGGACGGATAAAAACGTCGCCGGGGCAGGGGAAGAGCAGGGAACGAAGAAGGAGAACTCGGCAGGTGGAATGGATACGTCTTCTTCTATGGGTCGATATCGCTTGCAGCACTGTGATGGGAACGAGAGAGGGGGTTGGACTGCAACCCATCTATCCTCCAAGCTGGGACGCACATGCTCATCAACGACGCACATGGGACACGACGCAAACAAGTGCGCAGAACGCTACAACAAGACCTTCGCGGCAACACTGACGAGCCAGGCTGCGTCCGCCCAGCCCCCACCTTCTTCACCCGGAGGTGGCTTATCGCCCGCAGCATCGTTCTCCATAGCGGCATTCTTCTTACTATCTGGTGCCTGGACCGCGGCCGCAGCAATGATGGTCTCGCGCTCGAGCTTCCGTCGCTTCGCCTCGACTTCGCGCCGCAGCTTGAGCTCCTCCTTGGTTATGTTCTCCGGCCTGGGCGTCTCGTCCTCGTCTTCATCGTCCGAGGACGACTCCTCGCCGTCTTCGTCGACGCTGAACAGCGTCCACCCCATAAGCCGGTCGACCCAGGTGCCCAGGCCGAACCCGCGCTCGCGCGCCAGCCTCGCGATTTCTTCCTCATCGCCTTCATTCTCCTCGTCTGCCTCCACAAAGTCCGCCTCTATGGGACTTTGTTCAAACATGCTATCGTCAAGGTCAAGGCTGCGACGGCGCCCCGGAGTCCTCAGTCCAGCAGTCATGACGAGGTCGGCGCGACTCCCAACTCGTGATCCTCGTCGGCTTGTGCGCGCGCTGGGAAGGCGACTGACGACGCGGCTCTGAGCGCGACTGCCGGCCCGCGAAAGGCGCGGCGTGAAGGTGCTGTACTCGACGTCGGCCAGGTGCTGGCCGGACAGCAACGCCATGTGCCGGCCGTCGTGCGAGGGGTGCTCCTCATAGTCGTCGCTTTGGTGGACGAGGCTCGTCGAGCTCTCCCTCCGCACCAGCCACCCCTGGCCCTTGGAGTCTCTCATCTCCCCGGCTATCACGATGCCGGCGCGGTGCAACCATTCGTTGGCCGACTCACTGGTATGATGGCGAACGTGGAAAGGACGCAGAGGCAAGGGTGCGGTGCCCTCGCGTGCATCATGGCGGCCTTTGGGCTGGTCGACGAAGCTCACGCCTGGAAGGAGTGCGGTTGTGCTCTTCGCCTTGGGTACGTCACCGGCGTCCCGCAAAGGGACATCCGGGTTCGGGAAGTAGCCATCATAGGCATAGGGTTTCGTCTTGCGCCGGCCATTGCGGGAGCTGCTGCGGCTCTGGCTCAAACTCAGGATGCCGGGGGTGGTGGGGGCGCTCTTTTGCGCAATGTACGAGGTGCGCGGGGTGTAGATGCGGTCCTCGTCTGGGGATGGCGGAGCGGAGGCATCGAGTGGATACTGCTTGCTTAGCGGGGCCAGCGAGAGTTTGTTCAGATTGAGGTTTGGGTAGGAGCGGCGCGTGGAGCGCGAGCGGGGAGGGTCCATGGCGCTTCGCAGGAGGATGGCAATAGGACGGGGCTACTGGGACTAAGACGTTGAAATGTCTATGGGATGATGTGTGATGGGGTGATTCAAAGGTCAAGCCAGCGTGATCCTGAAGCTCGGCACTGCGCACGGCCGTCGAAGGCGGGAGCGCCAGGCTGGAGCGGGTACAGGCGATCCCCTTCACATGTCCTCCCCCACCCTGACTGGACGAGTCTGCGTCATTCGACTGGAAAATGGCAGCGGCTAGTCATCGCCATGGCAAATCACCTAGTTATTTTAGCATCAGCAAAGCAGGTCTCGGGTCCTCGCAGCGGGCGTCGGCGGAGACAGAGACGGGGCTCAACGACGGCGCCCAGGAGCATTCGAGCGGGCGAGACTGGCGAGACTTGGTGCCCGGCGCCCAGGTGGAAGGCAACGGCTGGTTTTTGTTCGGCCATACCAGCGAAACACGGCGGGGACGGCTCGGATAAAAATCAAACAGTGTCGTTGTCGGAGGGGCGTTGAGGACGCAGCGGACGCGTGGGGCGGTGGGGGGCGGCGGACGGCGGACGGCGGATTCTTGAGGGCGAGCAGAGACTGCATGTACCGGACTGTATGTATCGGACTGTATGTATCGGACTGTATGTATCGGACTGTATGTACAGGACTGTATCTGGTCCATGTATCAGACTGCATGTAGGTACCACACGCCTCGCAGGGGAGCTGATGATGCGGCTCTGCGACCGCCAAGCAGCCTATGCCCACCCCCCGGTGACGTCGTGACCTGCTGCGGGGGAAGTTCGGCCGGCACCGTTAGCTGTCCCCTGACTAATAAGTCTTCAACTACCGTTTTGCTCCTCTTCAACACTACCACTATTACCAATTTACACCTCGCCTACTCTAGCCTGGCCTCCGTCATTCTCGTCTCCACCACACATTCACACACACCCGCTACCCACACGTCTGCGCTGCTCTCCCACAACAAACTCTCCGTCCCCCTCCGCCCTTCGACGACCATGCACATCGCCAACCCCACGGTCTGCACTCCTAATACACCATGCGTCCTTTAAACCACCGGTAACCGCGAAGTAAGTCAACCGCAATCCACCCTCGACTTTCGCACAACAACGGGTCCGCGCCGCCTCAACAGCTCGCCTGTGGACCCGCGACACGTTGGCAACCATGGCTGCACAATGCAATTTTACGTTCAACGCTCACAACTTCCTAGGCCTCGCTCCGCAGGTGGCTGCATTCTTCTTGAAAAGAAGAACACCTCCACAGGATTCTCCAACTCCCAACTTCCCGCAAACTCTCTCGCGCCTTGGAGACTTTCCACCACCCGAGCCTTAACACCGACGCGAAACGCGAAGCTCCGGGCACCGGCACAAGCGGACTTGCCTCTTGTGACGTCTGTCCCAGCGACGAGTGCAGGCCTACAGCAGCCCCAACCTTCGTTAGCCCAACGGCTCCATTGACAGCAATCCTCTCCAATCTCAACGTCACGCACCGCCATCATGTCCACCAGCACAGTCGAGCAGCCTACTGCCAGGAGCAGCCTGTTCACGAGCGTCAAGAGCTACTTTGCTAGCTTGGGCCTTTCTACCAACACCCTCTTGACCGAGCACGCCGAATGCACACACCACGAGGACCTGGTCGATGGTGATGAGAACGCAGACGTCGCCAAGACACGCACGCCATCTCCCATCACAGAGACCATCGCCCCCGGGCGATTGCGCTCCCTGTTCCCGCCTAGCAACTATGGCGCTGTTGTCCCCGGTAGCGTGTACCGAAGCAGTTATCCTCAGGCGAAGAACTTCGATTTCCTGCAAAGCCTGAAGCTCAAGACCATCATCACCCTGGTTCCCGAGGAAATCTCAGAGGAATACCGCGATTTCATGAAGTCGGCCGGTATCCAGCACTTCCAGGTGCACATCAACGCCAACAAGGGCGCCGTTCGAGTCCAGAGTTGTGACATCAACCGCGCTCTGAATCTTGTGCTGGATCGCACAAACCACCCCATCCTCGTCCACTGCAACAAGGGCAAGCACCGGACTGGTTGTCTCGTTGCCACCGTGCGGCGCATCCAGGGTCTCGACATTGACGCCATCCGCCACGAGTACCACACGTACGCGGACCCGAAGGCTCGCTTCTGGGACGAAGTCTTCTTCGAGCATTTTGACGTTAACACGGTGATGTGGCTCGCGCGCAAGGAGAACTGGGTGTCGGCCGAGGTCGACGGGGCGCCCATCTCGCCTCCGCCATCGCCAGTCCTGTCGCTGGCGGTCGCCAAGGCGCTGGCTTAGCAGCCACCAACCCCAGACGGGTAATTTCCTATGTTGTTATTTTTCTTTATTCGCACTGGCGAAAGGTGGAAATATCATATTGCATCGGCGGCGGCGTCGGGTCGGACGGGTTAAGAGACTACTACCAAGTCCAAAAGAACTGGGTCTGGCGTTTCCACAGAGGTGTCTGTCCACCCATCTAACGGGTTCTTCGATCGGGCTCTGCGCCCTCTTCTGGCGTTCTTTTCTTTTGTATGGTCAGCCCCCATCAGTGGCGACGAAGTCTTTCAATATGGCTTGGCATGTGTTGTGCGTTCGTGCTTCTTCAAAGTATTGTATTTGTACTGCTACTGCATTCTGGAATATACTGGCGCGCACGCCTGACGTGCACTGCTTCGCCATCACCACTTCTTTCCTGAAAGCTTCTAAGTGACGTGAAACTTTGAAAAATGACATGTGTGACTCATACACTCTGCTCCGCGGACAAACATCCTAGATCAAGTGTTTCCTGTCATCGACGTGGGATGTTGCTGAGATGAGAGCGGGTGTTGTTTTGCATTTTATCAAGTTTCGTCTTTCTCCCACTGTGTGCCTTGACGAGAGTTTACTGGGAAAAGGTCCCTCAATGACAGACATTACATGCACATGGAGGTAATCTGCTCGTTGTTGGCCGGCGAGAGAAAGACGTTTATTCACGATGAACGGCTGCGAGAAAGCTGCGACTATGAGTGCGCGGTCCAGAGGTGGGGTGCGTTGGGATGGGGTGTTGCTGTTGCTCAAGGCCGCCTTGGAGATGAAACGAATCTCGAGTAGGTACTAGGTAATTACCTAGGGAGACGTGGGGGCGATGGCATCGACTGCATGGTTTCATTAGCAGTCTACGGACAATGGCAGGCTTGCATGCTTTTGCGCCCTTGCCGCGCAAAGGATATTGCCATCGTGTCATATCTTATGTGTGAGACTCTTGTGGATGGCCAAGGAGCGTGCACTGCATGATAACAAATGCATGTACTGGGGACCTCGTCGCGAGAGTGTCCCCTGTATCTACTCGCCTCCGAACTACTTCGCTCGTCTCATCGAAGCCTACATTGCGTGACAAGTGCGTCAAGAAACTACCGCACGCAACAGCTCAGTTCCGCTCTTTTATTACCAGTTACCAATGGTAAGATGTATTGCTGATATAGGGACGGTTCGCGTTGGATAAACAGTCTTCGAATTCCTTCGTCGTCACTGACACAAACTTTGAGTCGCCTGCAACTCCGGCAACACGACGGCCTTGAGCTTAACAGGCCTGATACCACACTCGCACCTTCCCAATGATGAAGTCGCCATGCAGTATGCTATCTCGCATCATGCCTTGCCTTTCTAGAATCCACGAATCATGCCTACATACTGTTGTGCAGCCCCCGACTCGCTAGTGATGCGGAATTGATATCTAGAACTGAACTGCCATGAAACGGCATGCAAGCTGCTCCTGTTCGTAGAGGGTGGAATAAACACACTGTCGAAACGGTCCTCGTCCTTGGCTTTCCAATCGTCTCTTCTCCAAACAAGCAAGCGTAAGAGGTCCAGCAGCCCGTGCGATCGCAGCATGCGAGATACAAACAGAGGCGTCGTGGCCCTGCCGGGGGCCAACCCCAGAGCCGCAATTCTTGTCCCCTGCACCCACGAAACAAGCATAGCGCCACGAAAGGACGCGCAATCGCTCCAAGCACAGCACTGCGACTACGCCCAGGGTACGGCCCGCAGGCTTCACTTCGCAGATCTTGGCGGTCGATCTGCGTTGTGGAGCGAACGCTTCTATTCGCCGAGCTGCGGTTGCGGTGGATGCCGCCAGCGTCGGATGAGGCAGCTAAGGCACGCTGGCCTGGGGCGCACAACGGGGAGGAAGTGTCGTAGTAATTGGTGCTGCTGATTGGACCACAGCAACGTTGACGTGGTTTGGAAATATTCGAGGGACATGGGACGACGGACGTGGATCCTAGCTATTACTCCCGACTAGGTGGGCGCGAAACGAAATCATGGTGGAAAGAATGCTGTTCTTGAGTGAGGGCATGTTGTTTGTAAATGAAATGGGTCCTGCCAAGTCGGGGGAATGAACGGTTGAGGAGATTCTGTTGCGCGTCCTGGGTGACGAGGTGCTTGGAGTGATGGCGACGGTGGCCGTGGAGCAGGCCAGGCGCCGGACTCCCTGATAGATGTCCTGCAGCGTTATGTATAAAGCGTGCTTGGAGGCTCTATGTTGGAGCACCACCACTCGGTCTCTGCCGTTCACTCACCCTCGTCTTCCAATCGTTACGCATCAAGATGAAGTTCTCTGCGGTCATCAATGCCGCGTTGCTCGCCCAGCAGGGTCTCTCTCACCCGGGTCAAAGCCATGCTGAGATGCAGAAGGAATTCCAAGAGCGTCGAGAGTACTTGAGTACCCATAAGAGGACTCTGGCCGACTGTGCAGAACAGCTCAAGGCTCGTGGCAACGATGCCCTCCTACAGGCTCGCCGTTCTGCTAAGCTTGACACTATGCGCAAGAAGCGTTCAATCAGTACAGGTACGCGGAGGACTACTGCATGGCAGGTTCATGGCTCACAAGTTCCAGACAAGCCGCTGCTCAAGGCTCGCACTTTCGAGGATGTCCTGAACACCGACCACCACTCTAACTTGACCGTCACTCCCGAGACTGCCACCCCGGACATTCTCTTCACGGGCAATGCTAGCTGCACCCTTACTCCCGAGACGACCGAGGGCCCGTACTGGGTGGCTGGCGAGCTCGTCCGAGAGAACATCGTCGAGGACGAGGCCGGTATCCCACTAACGCTCGACATCCAGGTCGTCGACGTGAGCACCTGCGAGGTGGTTCCCCAGGCCTACACCGAGATCTGGCACTGCAACTCCACGGGTGTTTACGGTGGTGTTATCTCTGGCGGAAACGGCAACGAGGCGGACCTATCCAACATCAACAACACAGCGCTTCGTGGTATCCAGTTGACGGATGATGACGGCGTGGTTGCATTTGAAACTTTGTTCCCCGGCCACTGTGAGTTTCTCCAAAGTATGGTGGGCGATGGATTCCTAAAATTGTACAGATACCGGCCGCGCCACGCACATCCACGTCCTGACCCACATCGGAGCCACCCGCAACGACAACAACACCGTCACCGGTGGAAACATCACGCACGTTGGCCAATTCTTCTTTGACCAAGCCCTCATTACCGAGGCCGAGAAGGAGGCGCCCTACAACACCAACACGCAGCCGCTCACAACCAACGTGCGTGATTTCATCTTCGCAGAGGAGGCTGCCAACGTCGATCCTGTAGTCGAGTACATCTACCTCGGTGACACGGTCTCCGAAGGGCTGTTCGGCTGGATTGCCTTCGGTATCGACACCGCGGCTGCCCACAACGTCACCCCTGCCGTGTACCTGACCGAAAACGGTGGCGTGGAGAACCCCAACGCCGGTGCTGGCGGACCCCCTGGGGGTAGACCTCCTCCTACCGGTCCCCGCCCGACTAATTTCCCCACTGCTACTGCGTCGGCATCCGCTGCGTAAATAGCTGAAGGTTGTATGGTAGGCGTGGGCGGCGGTGAGATAGAAAAGAAACGTGACGAGCACGAGTATGGAGCGTGGCGCCTGCGAATCTAGCCGACTTTATCCACTCGTTCCGAATGAAACAGCCTGACATTACCTGCATCGTCCCAACCTTGACTGAAACAGGGTGATCTTTTCCATATCCTAAGACCTTCTCGATCATTCTTACTCACACTCCTTCAGCCCCTCTAAAAGCGCCCCAAACGCCTTCTTCCTCTCTTCGACCCTGTCTTCCCCACTCCCCCTCTTCATACCCTCCATCTCCCTTGCACTCCTTCTCTCCATCTCCTCCCTCGTCAGCACGGCCCTCGCCTCTTCAAACCCCCCAATATCCCTTACATTCACATACCCCAGCGCCCTCAGCTCCTGCAGTGCAATATCCGACCTTCTCCCTGACCGACAGTACAGCGTAATTTTATCTGTCTTGGCGACTTGCGTACCGAGCGCGGCGTAGACGGCGGGGAGGCTCGCGATGGAGGTGTATTCAATGTTTGTGGCGGCGTACAGGTCGTTGGCAAGGGCGCCGGTGGAGAATTCGAGGGGCGAGCGGACGTCGATGAGGAGGTTGTTTGAAGGGGTCATTGTAGAGGTGGTCATCGCATTGCGGTTGCGGTAGTGAGGTTGGTAGAGAAGGTTGAGGGTGGGTCGGAGGGGCGCGTGGGGTTCATCTAGCGTCCGAGGCTCGAAGTTAGTGTGTAGGGGACCACTTTCCTCCTCGTAACCTGCGCACCTCATCAACCACAAGGCTCCAGATGGCGTATCGTATTCACTGCCCTAGAACTACTCGCTTGTGTCCGCCTCATCACTCTGGATTTCCTATTTTTGGGTCTGTCTCTATCGCACACGGATTCTCTTGACTGTCCATTAGCCAGCTCTATCGCGTCTACAAGTTCTAGACAATATAGTCCTACATGCTGCTTCAGGTTCAATGTCGCTAACGGAAGGTAAAGCCTCCAACTGCTTCAATCACTCTTCCGCGGCACCACCTGTGCACCAACGGCATCATTTCTCATGACCTCAACCATAGTCAGCGCTTCAAGATACGCCGGATGATCCACTCCAAGACACGCCTTTTCAAGCTCCAACCCAGCTTCCGCGCTGGCCATCGCTTCCTCATCCGACCGCGTACTCCGCTGCAGCCGTGCGATTGCATAGTGCATACTGGAGACTTCGCGTCCGACGATGCCTTCGGCCTGGTACATGGCGAGCATCGTTTTGAGCACATCAAGTTCGCGGTCTCGGAGCCAGATCTGGCGGTCCTCCTCGGCCATCGCTCTCAACGCATCTATCTGCTGTTGCTCCTTGTCGGACACGGTGCTGGGGAGAGACTCTGGCATGCCGTCCGCACCGTATCCCGCGTCGCCTGTTTCCGCCACGCCCGCGCTGTCTGCGAATAGCGCTCTGGTCTTCTTCATAGTGTCCTGCATATCTCTCCTGCTCTGCTCTCCCTGCTGGCCTGCTTTAGTATCGAGGTCGCATGCAGGACAGTTGCAGGTAAAGCCGTAGCCGTCTTCTAGCTTGGCAACGCGTTGGTCCCGCAACTGGCCGTGCTCGGGGAGGTAGTTGATGCTGACTTCCTCGCCCGCTGGTATGTCTCTAGTGGCATGGACGTTGAAGGTTTGATGCAGGGAGTGGTAGTTTGCCTGTGCGTTGGGTTTGCACGAGTGGTTGATTCGAGCGATGGATGGGAAGAGAGCAAGCTCGATTGCTGGACTGGATAGTGGCGCGATTTCTTCGAGTTCCAGATTCTTCTCGCTGACTACATACTTCAAGGCGGTCGGATCTGAGGCTGTTGATGGTGATGAGCTTGATGGCTGCAAGTCCGAAGGCAACATTGCTGACGAAGCCAGGTTAAACGAATTGCTCCGGAAAATGCTCAGGATCTGGACAGCCTCTCCGAGACTCTTCACTGCCTCACTGAAGCGCTCAGTGACAGTTGCTGATATATTTCCGGCATCGTTCCCTTGTGCTTTCGCAGTCTTCGCATCCGTGGCTCGATTTCTCACTGCCCAACCCAAGGCCTCACCCCACCTTCCCAATCTCTTAATCCCATTTCCAGGATGCCAGCTCAGTCCCAACAGCTTCTCCCTGTCATTCACATCCAATTCCTTAGCATAGCTCAGAACATCAGCTGGGCGCTGTCCTAGCCGCAGCGCGATAAGCGGTTTCTCAGCAAGAATGCGCGTCCCCCGCGGGATAGCGTGTTTAGCAAAGAGTCCAAGGCCTTTATTGGCAGTGAGCCGGACCTCGTACAGCATTCGCGCGTTTGTGGGTCTCGATGTATAGGGCGGCAGAGGTCGCGGAAGGGGTGCGTGAGGGCTTTCCTCATGCGGTTAGGGCATTGTACTTTTTTGCTTGGGGCTAGCCCTTTCGGGGTGAATGGGTGGCTGTTGGTAAGTGTCGCGTGCCTCGAATTTTGATCATCACATCTTATGTGAGACATGGTTCATGCCTGTTTGAATTGGCTGACTTTGACCGAATGTGATGAAGCAGGTTTGGGAGCGTCGAAGTCATTAAGAGCGATCTTCACGTACAGTACAGATAAAGTTTCATCTCAGCATTCGGAAGCTCTGCCACTGGACGAGAAGCCCGTTGAATTGATGTGACACAGAGAATCCAGTACACATTGTACCATGAAACGAGATTATACAGCATTGCATATCGAGCTTGTCAGCACTCAGCTTCGAACTACTCGATGCAGCTGGACTATCGCTAGTCACGGATGCAACAGCCTTCAGTCTCCAGCAGTGCTTAGCCGACCAAATACCGCAGCGGTTATTACCCACTAAGTTGTTGCAACTACTCTGATGAGTCAGTCTGTAACTGTTTCTTTGTCGATATTTCGACTGCTCTCATTCACATTGCATTAGCGCGCCGCATCCGGGAAACTCTTCCCTGCCAAGCGAGCACTTCCTTGAAATGATCGCAATGTAGTCTACCAGTAACCAGCCGCTGGTTTTGCCAAGATACACTTGCACCGTCGCACCAAGCCACAGTGTGGCTTTCGAACTGTGGCTGCTTCTGGCCAGCTTCACGTTACTTCGAGTACCTTGGTTAGTCGCTTCTCTAGGTTTTTGTTACTGAACTCTGTAGAGTTTCCTGTAGTCAGCGTGGAACCGGTCGGCACCCAGCCACTTTGGGCGCATGGTTGCGCTGCGAACTCGTTGCCAAACCTTGATAGGATGATTTACGCGATCCGTTCAAATTAGTCTAACATCATCGGCAGCTGTAGACTATGTGACCATGCAGAGCATGCTATGCAACATCTTCGCGTCACATCAGGAAAGTAAAATGAATGACCGAAGGATACTTAAGAGGACGTGATAGACGGCTTCGAAGATGTCACACAAGTACGACTTCAAGCTGACATACTCCTCCACTTTCACTCGAGTCTTCTTTCTCCTGACTCAAGAATATCCCAAGCCCAAAAATCGAGGCTCCCCTCAACCAGCCATCACTCTTCCCAGGTCACACGCACCGACCATGCCCTCTGAAGGCAAAACCATCGTTCTTTGCACCAACGGCCCACTCCTGTCCTTCCTCTCTGTACCTCCTCCAACAGAGTCTACAATCATCACTTCAGTAGCGATCCCTACTGCCACACGTCCGGAAATACCACCCGCAGCGAGCCCTTTCTACTACGATCCTTATGGCTGCAACGTTGGAGAGTGCTGCGAGACACGCGGGAGAAGTCGAAAACGCTGTCGGTCTGGATCTCCCCAGGAGACTGCGCCGTGTAAACGCTGGGCGGGCGTTTGGGGGTAGAGAGGGTGCAGGAAGGGGTGTCGTCGAGCGTAAGGGTGGAGCTGTATGTTTTAGGATCGAGGTGGTGGGCCCCTTCAAGTCGTCCCAGGCTCATTTGTCACATTCCGTTCTTGGGGTCTCATCAACTTGCAAGTACACTCAGGCTGCATGATTACCGCTCAATTGCTTATCTAAGGGTGGGAAAGACATGGTCTTGTGCCTAGGGTATATTTATGTATCATAAAAATTCACTCTCGTAATACAGTCTTCTAGTTAGACATTAGACATGAGGCCTTAATAAAGTTCAAATCCTCCTCATAGCCTTAATCCTATGAAATTAATACAGATATCCAGTGTTAACAATGATAAACATCAATCTTAACGTAATCTGCGCCTCTGTATTGTGCAAGTCACCGCAATACCTACGCAGCTAATGCAGGCCTCAACTCTTTTTCAAAATTTACATTCTTACCCGCAAAAAATGCCAGGTATAATCTTAATATCTCACTTTCCTTAGCCTAGCTTGGGACCAGAGCCTTTTTGGTGCATAATCTACACTGCAGGACGTTGTGAATAGAGATGAACATCATCTGGCCGTGGATTCAATGGATTAATAACTCTGAAGTGGTATGTCAATGAATTGCTGACTGAAGCACGAGACCTGGGTTGCGAACGAGTAGGCAATCTTGGGACAAGGGGACTATGCTGGTGGCATCAAGCAAGCTATCACAACTCATGACGTTATCCAGTCGCAAGGACAAGCTGGAAGAATTGTGCACCTGTATTGGCATATCCGGCCATGATAAGCATTTTAGTTTCCGCAGGACGGCAAAGCGCGCATCGACCAATTAAAAATAGAAGAACACTTGGGACGTGGAAGTCGAAGTGGGCCTGCACAAAGGACTCATGGCACTTAAAAACATCTTTCGACATGAAGTGGATGGATGTCATCGAAGCCGACAAGCCAACCAGCCTCTTGTGATGATACATCCCGAGTTAAATTATACCCTGAGACAGGTGTAATTTTTGGCATAATGTCATAGCTAGAGCTAGATATAGAACAGGAGGTCTTACGGCCATCCAAACCTGATAATCAAGAGCAATAAGTTTGCATAAAAGAAGCAACCTGGAACGAGCCAATAAGACGACGTGCATAGTGAATCGATCTCACCAAGCCATGCATGCTTGGGAAAAAAAAAGAATGGGCTCAACCGGGATTCGAACCCGGGGCCTGTCACAGAACAGATTCACTGAATCCAGGCGTAAAATCCCGAAGCGACAATCATACCACTAGACCATTGAGCCAGTCGTACCATCTTAGATGATAAGATGCTACTTTTGTTGAAGTACAAAATATGTATAGCTGAAATAGTATCAACCGACGAACATGCTGGGTGACGGTTCGCGTGGACCTTGCCGAATCAAGAGGGTCTTGCGAGCACCCCAGCTAGCTTACACAAGAACCGCAACGGCGTCTCTGGTACTCACCAAGTCTGTTCCATCAATACTGCATGACGTCCAGGGCCGCATGCTTATCGCAGTCAGAAAGTCTCCGTGCCATGTTTTTCCGACTCTGATCTGTGCATGCACATGCAGATATTCACACATGCGGAGAGCCGATCAGGCACCACGCAACGCACGGCCTGCGCGTCCGTCCCGATGTCGCCGTTGCGCGACTAAGTTTCATGAGGAACAGCGGGAGCCAATGCGCGAGTGCATGACTGCGACCGTGTGTGTGCGACACACCGACTCTGGGACCATTTGGAGCGATGCGAGGAGGTAATAAGGTGTTGGTCACTCCACCGGAGTCCGCAAGAGCTCCTCCGCAACGCAGTGTGTTGGCTCATGCAGACGTCGAAGACGGGTCGGGAGCAAATAGTGAACAGCAATCTGCACTCTACACATTGTCATGCGACGATCGTTTCCAGTGCGGGGGAGTATCAGGGACGCCATAAGCCCAATCTAGCCTAGACGAATGAGACCCGTGGGACTGTCAGAGCGTTTTGCTCCCGCGGCAGGGCGATTGCTGTGTATCTTTCCCGCGGGAGGGTCCCAATCTGACCGCCGTGCGATGGTTGAACTGCGCGACACTCAGCCAGACCCCTTGCGGCTCCAATCGTCCGAGTGAAAGCCCAGGCGGCTTCGAATTGTGCATGCCGCGCCCCAGCACGGATTCTCTGCAGCGTTCGATCGCTTGACCGCCTTCCGGAGTCACTCATATATCCGGGAGCTCTAGCTGGCCTGCATCCTCCCTCCACACCATACGCATTCCTCTCAATCAACCAGTGACCAGCCGACTCCTGGAAGAAAGCAACCATCCAGAACATCACATCTACCCATTCCTCGCTATCTATATATCCAATCTCGTAGTAATCGCTGAGCTTGTCTTCTCTTATTCCACCCAGCTTGCCCTCACGCCGATCCACCCATTCGACAGCTTCAACATGCAGGCCGCACGCCTCTCATCTCGCGCCTTCAAGGCCGTTGCTACTGCCAGCAAGCAGAGCCGCAGCCTCCACATGACTGGTCCTGCAACATACTCAAATCTGCTTACCTCCGAGCGTCCCGCCATGAACCATCCTCAGAGCCTCGCTGGTTTACGCTACGAGTGCCAGGTGCTCAAGATCCCCACCACCGGCTCAAAGGAACAGGTACGCTCAGCACCCAACCCAACCCAACCCAACCCAAGGTGTGCACCCCTCCTAACACATTCCCTCAGCTGCAATCCCGTCTCTCCGCCCACGAGCTCACAAACGGCACCCGCACCTTCAGCACCGCCGTCGACAACTCCAAGCGCCCGCTCGTCGGCGCGTCCGTCACCGGCCACTCCTTCCGCCATTTCAACACCAGCCGCGAGCTCAAGTCGCCCAACGACAGCTCCACCATCGACTTCGCTTTCATCCCCGACTTCGACCCCGACCTCGGCACCGCCCCCGTCAACATCCGGGTCCCCATCCTCCCCACCACCGTCACCCCGAACCCAAGCTACACGTTTGCGTCCGCCATCGAGGCCGCCGAGACGGAGGAAGAGGTAAGCACACCCTGCACCACCCCCCATACCGTGGCACTGGAAATGCTAACGAACGCCAGTACTCTGCCCGCCTGCCCAGGATCCACACCGTGTCAAGTCACCACGTCCACGCTCCGGCCGCCATGTCCGAGGTCCACGACAACAACACCATCGACTTCCAGGGCATGGCCTTCGAGGCCGTGAACAAGCTCAAGCGACCCGTCGAAGAGGGTGCGTCGATGGCGAAACAGATCTGGGGTGGGCTTGTCGATGATGTGCTTGGCCCCAAGGGCAAGCCCGCCTAAGCGTCGCGTAGCTTTTCTTTGTGGGTCTGTGCCGCATCATTCTCCACTGCACCCTTGACGGCGATAAAGCGTATCGGGGATGTCTGGGATGTGTCGACGCCGAGCGTATGCATGTGTATACTCTTGGAATTTTTTTTTCTCTCTTTCTTTTTCCTACGATGTTATCTAGCGGGTCCGTGGGAACGCGGATGTGTGCTGCTTGCTTGAAGTGCTCAAGCTCATGAGAAATGAAATTATCTTATCCAAGTCACATGGTGTTCGAAGTGGTTACATCGAGTACGTGCGAAGTGGCCAAATCCCAACATAAACCCCTTTGGCAGTCGCGATGGCTTCATCGAGCTCGATATCAGTCAGGTTGAGACTCTGCAGGTGCTACCTGTACAGTGGTCCAGCTGGAAGTAGATATTCACCGTGTTCAGTCTCCACGTCACCGAGTCGCACAATGCCCCTTCGTTGACTGCAACCGCAGGGACCGCAGTCTTCGATGACTACTTCACTTGAATATGAGGATAAAAACGTAGGATCGAAGAAAACAAGCGTCACACACTGCCAACGATTCAATTTATGTTATTTATTCATTCACTTGATTCGTTTTTGGCTCTCCCCACGCCATCCACCATAGGTAGCTCGTGTGGGCCTGATGGATAGAAATACACATAATCACGTAAAGATGCTTGCAAGAAGCAGTATGATGTCGCATCGGACACGCCCCTTCACATCCATCCACCTCGACCTCGCACTCACGCGGACAGCCAATCCAAACCCAAGATATAGGAATTCCCCGCATACACGCATGATAGGTAAACGCCACATCGCCATAGCTGTTGTAAATGCACACATTAGGGGTGGGGCGTCGTGGTCACCCGGCAGAACCCAGATATAGAATGAACAAAAGACGGTACCGAAAAGTCGACGGGACACCAACACTGTGTCTGTACAGTACAGAGAGAGAGAGAGAGAGCTGGTGCGTCTCGCCCCAAGAAGAAATCGCGTGTCAGACCGACCAGCGGGTCTGAGATCGTGGTCATAATGGGATGTCATTACAAGCGCTCGCGTTGCTGGATCCGTTCCACGCGGTCAGCAACGGGGCGGCGTAGGCCTACCGAGGCCCAGAAATCGTCGGAGACGTCTTCTCTCCGCGCCAGTCTGTCCAGCAGGGCCCGCGCATCGCGGAGCTCCTGGTCCAGTGGTATCTCTTCATCGGTGGCAGCACGTTCTTCGGCGGCGAGCTGCTCCTGCATGCGGCGGGCGTGCTCGAGGGACATTTCGCCGTAGAAGCTCCGTATGTAACCCGTCGACTCCCGGGACTGCTCACGGATAGCGCGTGAGTAGAGGCGCCGCGTGGCAGGTGGTCCATTTGACGCGGTCCCCGCTGTGTGTCTTCGGTACATGGAATTGGAATCGAGAATCTCGTCTGCTTCCGTGTCCGAGGCACTGTCGTCTTCGGACGTGTCGCATGCGCGCAAAAAGTCAGCCGACGAAGACTGGCGCCGTGACGGAATTGTCAGGTGAGTGCGCGAAGAAGTGGCCGAACTGAGGTTGGAGTTGGAGCTTCCGGCGCGCGAGCTGGGATGTGAGGTGGAGAAGGATGCCGATGCAGCGGCCGAGGCAAAAGAGGACTCTGCCGTGGGAGCCAGGGGATCGGGTGCGACGCTGGTGAGCATCGTCTCCCAGTGGTCGTCGACTACCGGACTCAGGCTGCGCTCGCGATCACCCAGCCCGTCGAGCGTCGTCGCGGGGCTCCATGACTCGCGTAGAGAGCTGGAGGGTAGAGGGCCGTCTGCTATGGTACGGCGACCCATCCGACGCAGCGGCGGGAAGCCCACTGCATTGTCGCTGCTGTCCTCGTCTGCCTCTGCTGGGACCTCTTCGTGGGCCACAGGCGAGCGGTCGCCGGCGTATCTAAGCGTGTGAGACCGGTTCAGGCCAGTTCGCCGCAGAATGGGACCGCTCCGCCGGTGCTCGACGTGTATGGCAGGTGCAAAGTTGGGGGTGAGTGCGGGCAGCGTGCGACGTCCTGTGCGACGCTCGGGGGCGTCGATGACGAGACTGAAGTAAGAGCGCGAAGATGGGCCGTCGTCCTCGGGCGCGTGCTCGTCGCGTCGCTGGGCATTGCGCGCGGGGACGTTGGGGGCAGGCGGATAGGGCCTTGCGGGGCGTTCCCAAGAACGCAGAGCCGTCTGCACGTCGACGTCGCGCGCCCGTGGAGAACGCGTGGGTCGGCGTCTTCTGATGGGCGAGCGCGACAGGCTGGTGGGGTCCTTGAGCGCCTGCGAGGGAGCCTCGGGGGACGGCGCGCGCCACACTGGAAGGCCCATCGTGTGCGGGGCAGCGACAGCGCAGAGGCAGCGCAGGTATAGCGCAGAGGCAGATGGCGGGCGATGAGGAGAGATGCTGCTGTTGATGTGGAGACCCGGCGAGGTGCCTGACGAGGAAGTCGGGGGAGGCGAAGCGGGCGCGAAGCGAGCAAGCGGGCCCGGCCTAAACAGTGAGGCTGAAGGAGAAGGGCGCTGGCCTGGCTGCGGAGAATGCAATGTCGCCTGTGTGTTTTGCGGCAGTGGGCGATGAGTGAACACGGCAGTGCAGAAGGTCGGCAAGAGGGATATGCGCGTCGCAGGCCAGCGCTGTGCTGTGCTGTGCTGTGCTGTGCTGTGCTGTGCTGTGTCTAGTCTATCCTCTTGTTTGATGCTCGCTGACTGCGGCCAATCACGTGCCGAAACCTTCGGAGGCCGTGCACCGCCTGCACCTTAATCCCCGAATATGCCAAGCTCTCTTCTCGTCCACCGAAATCCTCGACTCATCGCCATCTGCGGAACACTGTGACTCTTCGTTTCAAATTAACAACTGCCTGCGAGCATCTATGCTCCTCCCGTTTTCCAGACCCGTGCGATGATCCAGCCGGGGCTCGAACGGATTGGCCGTCTGCTCCAGAACGTCCAGTTTCCCTGGAAAGCGGTGCACGTCGCGGGGACCAACGGCAAGGGCTCAATATGTGCCTACACGAGCAATCTGTTGACGCGCAGACAACTCCCAAACGGCCGCTTCACATCGCCTCACCTGGTCAACAGGTATGTTCGTCACGTGTCTCGCTCATCGTCGACCATTTTCTGACCATCGCCAGATGGGACTGCATCAACATTAACAATGAACCGGTTGAAGAGCAGGAGTTCCTCAAAATCGAGAATCATTATAAGCAGCTGAGCGAGCGGGAGAACATCGAAGCCTCCGAGTTCGAGCTCCTTACCGCAACAGCATTCACCCTTTTCAACGAGAAACAGGTCGAGGTCGGCATCATAGAGGTGGGCATGGGCGGCAAGCTCGATGCTACCAACATCCTAAACAACCAAGTTGTCTCCGTCGTTTCCAAAATTGCTCAAGATCACCAGGGCTTTTTAGGCAACACACTCGAGGAAATTGCGTCGCACAAGGCTGGCATCCTGCGACCCAATGTTCCATTCATTGTGAATCCTATGAACGAGTTTCGTGTGCACGAAGTCATCGAAAATTATGCGAAAGAGATAGGAGCCGGGCCACGAATTCTGGTAGATACCGAGGAACTCAGGACCGAAATTTACAAAACCAAATATTGGAAACAATTCTCCGAAAGCCTACTTCCCTTTCAACGCGACAATGCCATCCTGGGTTTGCTTGCATATTTCGAAGTACTCAAAAGTCTTGGACTGAACGTCAAAACGATCAACACCCTAAAGATGCTTGATAAGATGCGGAACAAAGTGACTCTTCCGGGACGCATGCAAATGGTGTACATCCCCGTCGTTTTTGCGAAAAGGCAAGGGGTCTTGGTCGATGGTGCTCATAATCCAGATGCTGCCCAGAGCCTAAAAGAATATGTGAATCGGAAGATGAGACACAAACATGACAGTCGGTCTACCCCAATAACGTGGGTCTTGGCCATGACAGAGGGAAAGGATCCTCGTCAAGTTCTTCAAATCCTCCTTAAGCCCGGAGACTACGTCGTCACCACTGCGTTTGACCCCGTTGACGGCATGCCCTGGGTAAGATCCATGGACCCGAACGAATTGCTGAGCATCGCACGGGAGGTATGTCCTCGCATCACAGGTTTAGCCGTACCGAAGCGCGGCGCATATCGGGCATTGTGTACCGCAAAATACCTGGCGAGAGTAACTAAACACGAACAAATCGTCTTAACGGGCAGTTTGTACCTTGTTGGCGATTTTTTCCGCGATCACGAAGTTGGACGGCAATCATTCAAGTACGAGAAGGATTTTCCAGTCATACGGGAAATTGATCTGGATGAGAAGGCCCGTGTGAATGAATTCCTCGACGACATTGCACGGGGCGCACCTGGAGCTGGGAACGCCCGTTTGAATGAACTTAGCGGCGATAGAAGGACTGCATTTGGAACGAGTCTTCAAGAGGATGATGCCGATAAAGGGAACCTTCAAGTGAACGAGATACACAGCTCGCCAGCCACGTCAATCTCATCCTCACCCATGCAGGGCGAATCCGAAAACCTAAGAAAACTGCGGAGTGAAATTGCACAGCTAGAAAGGGAGATGCAGTCTTTTCAGGGTGTCAATTCCAACAGTACCCCCAGCATCCCTCCAGAGAAGGAGAAGTTCTTCCAAGGCTTTGAGGACTTCCGCGCACGAGTAGAGGAGGACTTTGGGCCACGGAAAGAGCCTCAGGTGGAACATCTCCCTTGGCAGAAAAAATTCGACTTCGCCGAAATCACAGCGAAGCCAAAGGAACGCCGGTTCAGACCCGTTGGCGATGCGCCAATCAGAGAAGCAACACCACTCAAAGTTCGAAAATTCATCCATGCAGATAACAAGGATCCTTCTAGGTCTCTAGGTCGGATAGTAAAAGATGCAGAGGAGCGACCCAATTCGGTGAAGGATTCTACTGAACCCATATTAGCCTGGGATCAGATAGTAAGAGAGGCTGAGTTGCAGGCAGATGGGGCCAGCGGCAAGTCTAGACGCGGACGAAGGGGCGCAGACTCGTTTTGAGATGCCCGTGTAAAAATAATACGTGTAGGGTTGAGTATTCGCAGCATAGTATCGGCGCAGTGGGTATTACATCTCCAATCAACTCGGCGACATTGGGGAACACCGTGACTGTTATTGTAGAAACTGCCACGGTGTATCGGATGGCACAAAAAATATTGAAACAATCTGTACAGCGCAGAATTTGAGGATGGTTACAGTAGCCTTTAGTTTGACGTAAGAAGCAAGTCAAGCGTGCAGCTGAGAAAGTCCCAAGAATTTTCTATAATCTCTTTCGCGCAGAGTTACCTTCCCCAAATCGCCCATGATATCCAATGCCACATACTGCTATGCACGACCCGGAAATTCCGCTGGATTTCGGAATCCCCGAGCATCCAAACACGCACCGAACTGTCAAGCGGGCCGACCCTGGTCGACGACAGGGTTCGCGCCGGTAATGCAGACCATTTGGGCATTCGACCCACTCCGCTCCCCCATACAATCTGTTCGACGCGTTGCGTACGTCGTTGGTACCTGTATTCGGGACGTTTCGGCCAATGTAGCTGCGAGCCGGATCGAGGAGGGCGATGATCTCAAGATACGTATAATGGACCGACCGACCCATAGTATCGATCACCAGCTTCGCTGCTCGAGTAGGTAGACTACAGAGATGCTGTTCCTTCCGCTCGCTACCTTGCTTGGAGCCGTCGCTGCTGCCAGAGGCACTGCCAAACGCGACAACAGCAGCCTTATAGTCACAAAAGTCCCAGACTACGTTCGTCCCTATGCCATCCATGCGTACACCCTTGACGGCGTTCGTATCGACTCCCAAGTCTACCGGTTCCCCGTCACAGGACCTTCTCCAGACAATGCCTTCACCCTAATCAGCACCGCCGCGCCAGCGAGTAGCGAGCTGGGCGTCCTTCCTCGTGTATTTTTCTTGTCCTCCCAACCCATACACACATGCTGACGAACGCTATAGATCCACCAAGCCCACTACGAAAACTTCTACGCCCTCCGCGGCCGCTTCGCCCTCTGGGCATCCAAGGACAACACCACTGCCAGTCACATCTTCATGCCCGGCGACTACGGCGCCGTGCCCCAAAACACCACGCACAGCTTCCAGATCCTCGACCCGTTCACCGAAATGGTCGGCGTCATCCAGCCCGGCGGCTTCGAAGCCCTGTTCTACTTCCTCGCCAGCGCGAACTATAGCTCTGAAACCTACGCGCCGTTCCCCCAGGGTAGCTTCACGAGTCCTGGCGGCGACGCGGAGACGATTGGAAAGCTCCAGGAATTCGACGTCTGGGCGCAGCTGCAGTTCAGTCCGCCTATGGGCTTCGATGCCAACGGCACTAGTGGGGATGGAGGCGCAGTGTGGCACAACGGCATCAACGAACTCGCATCCGACAGCACAACCCCGTTCTTCGTGGCTAACGGATACGGTCGCAAGACGCTGGCCCCTGCCTCCGCGGAAAAAGCCTCGTATGCCATCGTAGAGCCCTTCATCACCGCCACCCAATCCGACGGCATTTTCACCGAGGGCACCATCACCTTATCCCGGCTCCCGTCCTCATCCCAGCCCCAGACGTGGGAGCTGCCGTGGCACACAGCGCTAGAGGTGGTGGAAGGGCTGGTTGGTGTAATGGTGGAGGGGTATGTAGAAGAATTGAGTTTGAGCGTGGGTGATGTGGTGTTTGTGCCGGGGAACACGACGTGGAGTTTATGGGGGAAGGCGGCTTTCTTGAAGGTGCTGTATGTTGGACTGGGCAAGGTTACGGAGGATTCGAGGTTGAGGGAAGTGGGGAGGGAATGGGGGAGTGTGGTGTGGCCAGTTTAGGGAAGGGTTGCGTGCGGTGTGAAAGGAAAAGTGGAAGGGAGGTTCGTAGAGATAATTGTAGCTGAGCATTCTCGAAGAGCAGATTAGGGTGTGGTAATAATGTTTTTTCTCGGTTTTCTGATGGCGACACGCGCGCTCGTGATTCTCTAGGGGCGAATGGTACAAAATCCTATCTGCGCTGAACGCTCTTCAATAGCTTGCTGATTCTCACGAATGTTTGGTAGGCCTGATAGCTCGAAGCTGGATATAAGTAGCGCTATTCTAAGATGGGATTGCGCCAGCCCGGACCTTGATCTTCCACGGAAATTAGACTAGCTATCAAGACGGCGAGACTTTGGACACGTGTGTTGTAGTTAGCCATAACCAATAATAACTACCTTAGGCTACAACCTTACATTCAAAACTTTCGTACGCGTACGGAGATAGAGTTGTGTACTAAATTATGGGGTGGTGGTTATAATTGTGTGGGTTAACTAGCGATTAATATTTCTGATAGATGAGGTGGATGCTTGAGTAATGATGGAGATATTCGAGAACCTGCTGAAGGAGTTCTTCCGGAGTCTTATCATTCGCGAATGTGAATCGAATCAAGGTGGCGGATTTCGTCAGGATCAGCTAAAGGCGTGTGAGTACCACGGCCATGCCACGCCTAACGAGATCTGGGGTCGCGCTGTGCGGAAATCACAGCTGTTGGTATCTAGAGTACAATATTATAATGGCGACAACGACGGCAAGTGCGACCACAAGTGAGCTATTTTTGAGCTTTTTTACAACCCTTGCCTACGGAAACGAGCGAAAATATTGGAATTACAGCAAAGGAATACAAGATGTGGAAGGGTATAAAGGAGGCGTGCGATTAAATGGCAAGGAAGGAAATTTTTCTTTAGTATCCTTGTTTAGAGTTCCGTGTCGTTTTGTCCTTCGTTTTGAGAAAGCCGGATTAAGTAGGTAAGAGAGTTGATCGCTACTTTTATATCATGTCCTATTTTTGTATCTGATATTTTCCAATTTTATGTCAAATATATTTTGGTGCCATTGGGTATGATAAATGGGCTGAAATCTAGGTGTCACTACTTCGAAGTCTGGATTCGATTACTAACCGCACAAAACTCATACGAACAACGAAAGTTTTACCGTACCAGTCTACGGAGACCCTCTACCCTAAGCCGCAAAATAAAACTTTGAGATCTTTTCCAGTCTTGCGAAGCCAAGTTTTCAAGATGCAGCTAGGACTACCAAGCGAGGCTTCATAATGTAGACATATCATGTGGTGGTGGTCACTCACCAAACTGCGCACGACCCACACCGCTGACTAGGTCCATCGACCCCACCTGAGCAAACGTTGCCAAAAAAAACATACGACAGCGGGGATTCCGGAACCGTCACCGATTTCCGTACTAATCCGCCGGTACCCTGCTTAAGTACAGCTGAGCGAACGGGAAGCTCTGTTTTCAAGGTCCTGTGGTCGTATGTGAGGGGAGTGGCCAGAGTTGAATATATTATAGACAGAACATTTTTTCGGTGAAGTTCCCAACGCTTTCATCGAGATGGAGGCAATCGTTCTAGCAGATAACTTTTGCATGATTTATCGCCATCAGCTTTTTAGCTGTGAGGTAGCTCACTGCATGAAGTAATCTGTCTGCCTCCTTTGCAGGCCAGGAGTTTATCGGAGCTCGTACGACGTACGTAATATTGATCTAGATGCAGTCGCAAAGGAATCGAAAGGTGCGATGCATGTGTTCCTCAAAGGTGATGGAAATCCAGATTGTGTGATCGTCTCTATAACTGGAAGCCTGACCGCACCCATCACTACCATGAGTGAAACCGCTGCGTTACCCCAGACCAGGAGTGGCGACAGGCGTAATCCTCGGCGCAGGAGTTGCCGCCCAGAATCGTGCTTGTCACGCTCCTTTTTCCTACAGCAGGCGATATCTCAAATACTATTCAAACCGAACTACGCCATTCACGGCCCCAATTTTATGTTAACTGTACCTGTAAATACCCAGCCGTGGCACGGTAGGAGAGACCCCGCGACCTCACTCTCGATTTGGCGCATTGCAGCGTTCCATCGATCCATAAAAATCGTCTTCGATTGCTCGGATTATCATGAAAGCTATAATCGGACACCCAAATGTTTTGGAAGAGGAATCTAGGTCGTCGAAGTGATCCCTTGTAAAGTACACTGGAAACTCCTAAAGTAGCAGTACGGTACGACGCTATTTGCGCAAAGAACGTTGGCATCAATCGATCGATATTATTGGACCTTCTTTGAAGCTATTTGTGATGAGTTGGTGCTGATCCTGCCAAACACCACATCGTATCTGGGTCTATTCCGAGGACACGAAGAACTCAGTTGACTGTACGTGTCTACTATTGGACACACACCATACCAGCTCCGTGTATCCATTGATATCCTTTGTTGTCCGGTATAATATTCTCTTTTCCTCGTTAACCGGATGGATTGGCTTTTTGAGTACCTCGGTGACCAAATACCGTGAGACGACATTCTCGTCTGTTGAGCCATCGTACGATACGGCTGCTGATTTCCAGATATGTATTCCGTTATCGGAGTTTGCGTTGATTTCTATAGTGTGGGTTCTTTGTGTTGATGCTCTCTGATGTTATATATGGTGTCATGTTAGCGAGGGATCGTTCACCCCACCCTAATGAGCGCTGCCGACGGGAGACAAACCTTTGACTTAGTCCTCGACTTTACTGGGAAACATGAGAGCATTCTGCGCTTGCAGTCTGGAGCGTAATATACACTTCTTCGTACGCTCGAAGCTGACGCTGGGATAGATTTGCTGCCGTTCAGGTCGTCTTCGTGAGCGCAGATAAATCTTGAAGGAACAATCATTTATTACGAAAAGTCATTCGCAGTCGATTGAACGAGTTTCATAGCCAATGCTTGCATACTTCCATGTATACGAAGTTTGGGTGAGCCACGCGATTTAACGAGGGTCATTAACCGGAGAGGCGAGAATATGCTTTATTTACGTATTAAAATCTAACGCCTCTTGATACATGGCTGCTGTTGGTGCGCCCAGTGGCTTGCCGCTCACGCGCCGCAATATCATTATCCTTGTATGTGCATGAAGGAACCCCGTTGTTGGAACGGAGCGCAGGCTTGTCCATTGCTTCTATCGAACCGGGCATGATAAGGCGCTGAAACCACCAACGTTACATCGATGCTTTTTCCTGTACCTCAACTCCGACCCAAGCTCTTGAAAAACATCATCGAAGCTTATTGAAGATTGATAGCTCACAAATATGATTGCGGAAACTAAAAAGAAAGAAAAAACGTCGAGAGAGCGAGAAAAGGGTATTGCCATGTTGTTGGGGTCAGATGCACCTTCATCCTCTCACTGACAACAGACAACAAACGGCGTTCCGTTGGTGAGTGACCCCAGTATTCAGATGTATGTACAGGAAAGGCTAACAGCCCGTGGTCATGGCAGTGATGTATCCATTCCCGCGTGCGAAATACTCTTCGACTTCGTGTGAAGGCGAATGATGGAGGCCACACTAATGTGGCGATACACTCAGCCAATAGACCCGAGCGCGTGGAAGCATCACGATGCTATAACTGCGTTCCGAAGACTCTGGACTGCGCGGAAATTGCATGATCGCGTCTGATCGCGGATTGTTGCTGTGCTGGAGGCTCGATCTCATCGCCCTCGGTATGACAAATTGTCGAACTCCAGCTTCGCTTCTTCATACCTGGCAGAATACATGTTGGCGTATGCCGGCTTAACATAGTTATGCGCTTGACCGTGCGCATAAGCGTGGCGTCGTTGCTGTGGTTGGGTGTCAGCCAGGCACCTCGCTAGCTATTGGCAACGAACCTCGTAGGAATTAGACTGCTCCATCAGACGATACTCAAGCTGACGTGCCTGTTCAGCTGAAACATCTCTAGAAGAGATGCTGCTACCTGTCACTACGTTAGTCACATGTCTAAGCTACGAAAGGATAATGCATACGGTCAACTTGAATGTGCGCTGTATTACGACCCATGGGAACTGCCAGAGGTATCCACGACTCAGGCTGGAGAAGACGATGGTCTCGAATTGTTGGTTCGCCCAGTACGATGTCACAGCCGATGTCTTGCTCCATGATCCAGAATTCTGCCTCCTCAAAAGTAGGATCGAAGTTCGCCCGATCTTCACAGCGCCATCTGGCCTTAACGTGTCCATTCGAATAAGCTAATCCAGCTGGATTTCGAGCGTAACACTCTCGTTCGGTCGATTCATGGACAATAGGAGGAAGACTTTCGATCATGGAAGCGCTGATAAGATTACAGGGACTATGTATGTCGATCAATGCCCTTGCGGAGCACTTATAGATTTCGCCCTTTAATTGCGTCAGATTGAGGTCAATGGTGCGCTCAAAACGCTGCGGTGGATAATAGTCAGCTGGCGTCTGTGTGACCCGCGACAGGTGCCGATTCGACGATTGAGACAGTCTGCCGACTATGCGTTGCCACGTCGTGCGAAACCAACCCTCTTGTCCTGGTGAGACCAGCGTGCTCACCGCTGGAGAGGCATATATAGAAGGCACAAACAATGTGTTTGAGAGCGGGGATTCTGTGGTCGGAAGATATACGACGGTGTGGCCCGTAGTTGGGAAGGCTTCGTCGGCGGGCTCGACTGGTTCAGCAGCATCGTGTGGCAGGTTTTGCGTGGATTGGAGACGCATTTGGGAAGCCCCCTCCAGAAAGGTATGTGATCGAGTGTTGCCCTGAACAAGCGAGGTTTCCTTGCCTGCGGTATAGTTAGGCCTCTCATATAAAGATCTCAGAAAAAGCGATTGGCCGCCTACCGTGATCCTGAAATCCTACGGAGGACACTTGCGCCATGGTCTCCCTTGACCTGAATGGCATCTCTGCTGCTTGCGTAGACGTCTCGTCCACGTTAGGGTCGTGTCCGCCGAATGACAGTGGATCAGCTGTCAAAGTTGATTGGGCAAGCTTCGGAGGAGCCTTCCTTGTACGCCGGATGCGAGCTTTTCTGTGACTTCTCAAGACCTGCGAGCAACAGTGCCGCGCGATTGATAGTTTATAGCCTGCAAGGTAGATTTTATCAGTGAGTTACCGTTTGAGATGTCATGTAGTGCTGCAGGTACTTTGCACGGGAGGCTTGCTCGTCGTGAACTGCTGTGGAGGTGGTTTGGCAGCTCGCGGTGTGGCAGCAGGTGTGTAGCTAAGTAGAGGGCGGTGCCGCGGTTGATGGTGATGAGCATGGCAGCTAGTAGTGCGGCAACGAATGTGCAGCCGTATGAAGTGCGATACTACCAAAGATGGCAAGCGTGGGCTTTTCGCGCCGGAAGGGAGAAAGACCTGGGTGTCGATACAAGCAACGCTATGCATAGGCGACTGAGACTTAGGTGCCTTAGCAGTGGACTTTGACTTCCAAGGTGAGCTTGCTGGAATGGCGCGAAAAGAGGTTGTTGGACGAAAATTGTCGTAATGCTGTATGCTGGCTCGATTTTCCGCGCGCCAGCAAAGCTCGAAAGGTTTCTAGTGGCTGAACTGCTTGAGCTGCGCAAGGTTGAGAAGATCGACAACGACTGGGGGAGGGAGGGGCGGACGCCGGTCTGCAAAGCCGCGGTATAGCTTCGTAATCAAAGAAAATGAAGAGCGCACCCGTAGGGTTCGGATCCAGTGCAAAGGTAGAAGTCGCTGTAGTGCTGGTGAGTTGTGACCGGAATCACTGCAGATCTGCGCGGCGAAGAATGCAGCACTGAGGTCCGTAGAAGCCCGAAGTGTGCTGGGTCGAGGCGCTGGAGCACCAGTGGATTGGGACAGGAGGAAGAGGGTGAACACCAAGATAGGAACTTGATTCTGCCAAGACGGCGTCAGTGCGCTGTACAGCGAGCAAAGAGAGCGGTATAAGGCGGATGGGAGCAGTCCGTTCTGCAGATTGGTGTTGTGTGCCCAGCGCGGCCAACGTAGCGTACGGTACGGCGTACAGTACGCTCCGTAGGTGTGAATTGACGCGTACGTACGTACTAATATAGCGACCCGTACTAGCCTCCGTACGTACTTATTTATTCTGGAGTACGTACGGAGGTACGATAGTACGTTAGCTACCTTTTAGGAAGTAGGATCTAGACTACTTTAGGTATAGAACATTAGTAATCTAGACTACTTTAGGCTATAGATAAGTAATCTAGACTACTTTATAGTCTGGACTACTTTAGGCATCAGATTAGTAGGGTTTTATTATCTATAGTATAAACTATTAGATATACTATTAATACTAGTAGCTTTTCTACTACTACCTTCCTAATTAGGCAGTTTGTATACGCTACGGGGCGTACTACGGAGTACGGGGCGTACTTTGGGCATTTCTTGTCGTTGCGTACGTACGTACTTTCCTATGGGACCCGTACGTACGTACATGACCTAGTACGTTACGGAGTACGCTACGTTGGCCGCGCTGTGTGTGCCGCAGCGGGGATGGGAGGAGGAGGGGGGAGGAGTGTTGGATCAAACGGGCGAGAGTTTGCCTCTGGCCGGACGGGCGTCAGTGCACGCACAGCCAGTCAAGGAAGCGGTGTAATGCGGTCGGGAGCAGTTCACAGGCGACAACGAATGGAAGATCGGAGCCTCTTACCAGCCTCGAATGCAATCACCTTTAAGTGGCGCGTTCGGGCTTAGTCGTACTGATATTTTGCAAATCACCGTGGAGTGGAATTTATGACCTCGCTGTCTGTTGTGGCTAAGTCAGCGTTCCTGTGAGGCTCCGGTGTACGCATGAGGTGGACGGAGCTGGCCATTGACATAACGCGTTGAGCTCCGCCTCGGTGGAGCGTGTGGTCTGCAAGCGTTGTCGACAGCTTCGAGAACTCGCATTATCGTAGTCTCATCAATGACCGTGGTGGCCTGAATTGTGCATTGTAAGCTCTCATGAATTGCACGGCCGTGGTGCTGCAAGACTCCGTGAGCCATCCACAGCAGGTAGCGTAGTGCTGCAAGTACTCTTTTTGTCATGATCGTTTCCAATCTTCGTGGCGCAGAAAAGCCAAACTTAGCACTCGGCTGGATTGTTATATGACGAAGCAATTGATATTACCACGAGGTGGATCATGGTCCGTCGTTGTGTTGCCTGCTCACTCCATTGTCGCCATCCCACCTTTGACCACTTACAACGGCGCTATGCACCAGTGACAGGTGCAAGAGTCGTCGTTGCAGCAGGCCAAGGCCACTGGGCAATGCACGGAAGTTGTGGCTGTGGCTACAGCTCACCAACCAATGAGTCCTCAGTGTTTGGCGAAAGGGCTGACTTCGAATCCATTTCACATTCTTCCTAGAAGATTGACGTGGCATCAAGACGCCTTACCTCCAATCGCTTGGAGTTTGCGCTCGAGATACGAGGGAACGATGCTGAAATCGTGACTGCAGGTGAAATCGCACTGTTGTAGCGAGAACTGAAATTCAGCGTGATATGCGCCAGTGCCTGCTCGTATATCGAACTGCCGCCGAACAGTGTGCATCAGCTCGCACCGGCATAGTTGGGCAGCAGCGTGGCGTTGCAGACGGGCATGACACATCTACCGTAATTCGTCCCGGGCAAGGAAATGTAGAGCGGCTAACGAAAAGCTCCGATCGATACGCCGCCCACGGGTGCTTCACTTCATGTCGAGACTGTATGATTGCTGCATGTCGTCCCATAGCTCTGTGGCCCGATGACCGAAAGATTAACTGTGTAGGTCGTTAGCCTTCTCAGTTCATGCAGGCAAGCCCACCCGAAGCGAGATGCACCCAAGCACACGTGCGCAGCGTCGTGTTCGAACATGTTAACCTTAGCCTTCTTCTTCACTCACGAAGTCTTGCTCCTTCTCTGAAATGCTTCTCCGCGTTACTGAGCTTCCCACTTGACGTTGGAATTGGATTTAGGTTGGACCCTGCCGAGGATCAAGCGCGCTGAATATGCAACAAACCGCGCGCCCCTTGCATGTCCAGGTATGGCGGGTACACAGGCCCTTTTCTTCTCCCTTCGTGGAGACTTGCGAATCGATTTAGAGAACGAAAGCGCGGTCGTTTTGCTGATGAGATATAGTGATGCCTGTCCTCGGTCTAATAACGCACCCTGAATTGTACGAGAGCCAACACTTGTCGTCGCGTCCTACGGCATTTATCCATTCGGCGACTATCCTACATGCTCATCGAAGCGTCGCATTCGTAGGTCATCCAAACCGATCGTTGCACGAGCATGCTATCGAAACAATACGCGTCTACATAAGCACGCCAATGTGGGATCTCTGAAGGGCAACGCTTCAGGGGCCATCCATCGTTCGCATGCCGTAAAACGGACAAAACGATATCGTCATATCAATAAGCCGAATACTCCAGGTTGTGATGTGGTAGATTCGCAGTTACAATCGCAAGCGACATGCGCTAGGTAGTCTGTAGTGATGGACTGGAGGACAAACCGTGACAACAAATCTGGCTGTATAAGTGAGCGGCGTTATATGTATAAAAGCGCTCTTCCAGGATAATACCAGAGGTCACGCATATGCCGCTTGGCCAGGGGGCGCAATGGTGATTTGGGGAGGGGAGGGGAGGGGAGGGGAGGGGAGACATACGTGGCGTGGTCGGCGAGGACGCGAGCTGTCGTCTTTTTGCAGCAACTGAACACGGCATCACGAGGCGATGGGGTTGCATCAAGGAAGCATGGCAACACAAGTCGACATATGAGCAAATCCTACGCAACGAGCTTTGACTTTAGCGTACGGGGAGCTTAGGTCCGAGATTCCAGGAGCTTTGGTTGGTGGCCTCGGCAAAATTTGATGGTCCATCACGCCGTCGCAGGCTGGCACAAGGATACGAACACGTACCTACCAAATGAAATCGCTGTCAATAACCAAGTTCAAGTGCCTTGCTCATTGGACGCACCTGAGCTTCTGACTCAGGGCTTGACTCACATTCCTTTCTTCGCGAGGGATACCTACAGCGTTGCCTTGAAATCCGACCAATGACCTCTCGAAGGAATCTGCTTCGTACTTGTGTCGACCTCTCTTCCTGCAATACATGTATAGAACATCGCATTGAGTCTCCCATACCCAATGGCTGGTATGTTGGGAATAGGTACAGGTCAACTGGGGAACATGGCAATAATATACTACGGTAGGGAATGATGTCTGCCTTCCAAAGGCCACATCATCCATATTGTTGTCCTCTTTTTTATGAGTTTTCTTTGATTGTTGACACTAACTATCCACGAAATGGAATCCTGTAAAAGCATTTGTTGTGGTCTAGGATAAGATATTCCACCACTCCCGGCATTAGTTCAGGTCTTTTAGATCGTTTCCAGAATTTTGGAAGCAATTCAGCTCGTGCAATAGTCTCTAGTACGGCTTAATCAGGCCAGCACCGTTACCGTTTAGCTTTTATACATTATATACCGCATAAATTATAGTATAGCTAGAAAGACTGCGGGTATAGGCTGCATTACTTGGATAAACTATGGAGGTGAGCTAGAAGATACTGCTTAGGGTGATCCAGTGTATTGTCACTGAACTGGAGAAGCCTGCTCAGAAGTGCGTCTATATAGCCTTAGGTTACATAAGAAAGTAGTAGGCTGAGTGGGAGGCTCGTCTAGGTGTTCTAGGTCATGTGAGCTCTTCTCGGGAGCTCGTCCTGTAGGGCCTACAGGCCCTAAATGTGTATCTCATACGCCACACTATCATATTATACAGTATGGAAAAATTACAGTACAGAACTAGACCTAGTAGAGTGTAGAGTACTAAAAAACGGGTCTTAGCAATACTGTACTTACAGTTGGTAGTACGGACTGTTGCACGCGCTGAAGCAACACATCACAGCGTCCAGCTGTCGATCTAACGAACCCGGCTCTTTTATATCTCGGGAGACTGGCGCCCGACATACCAGAATTGTGCACCCATGACCAGACAAGTTAGCTTAGCATCTCAAAACCAGCTACATGCTCGAAGAGTCACCGAGCTGTGGCAGGCTCTCTGTGTCATGGAATATTCGATCGTCCCACAGAGTAAGGGTCTCACATTGGTACTCCACAGGACGTCACTAGCTGGCCCTGATTCAACCCAAAGCACTCAACGCTTTAAGCCCTGGTCACAAAATTCCACTGGCAGATTTCACTCTGTCATCTCCAACGTTAAATATCAACCCAGAAGGCTCAAACCATACATCCCACTTGAGGTCTGTTTAGCAAGCCTCTGCGATAAACCTATTTCGTATTTTTGTATGTTTGACTTGGCCTCAAGAGCTCTAAGTGGCGACAGACCCCCGACCTAGTGCCGTTATTTATAGCGATCCCAGAGCACCACCACGAGCGCGATAGAACTTCGAAAGGGACCAGCAAGGGAGTTCGGTTCTCGGCATTTAATAACAGACCTTCAAATCGCATTCAGCCCGCGTTGTGTATACCTCACCAAGCGATTTGAACCAGCTTAATAGACCTTCCGCACTACATCGCAACTGGCAGCCATCCTGGTCCTTTGTAAATTCCTCTAATCATGACCACGGCCCTAGGACTTGTAGTATCGCCCTACCGTCACAACTTCTGAGTTCTAAACATCTCAGGTAAACGACAACTCCTATTCAGCCGCTCAAGAAGCGAGGTGTCACCCCTCCATTCTACTGGATTCTTCCATTTCTGATTTGATCGTCTATACGGCACCTCGTGGCCAAGTCCTCGGCTTCTCGATCAATAGAGCAACGTGGTGACAGGATGATACCATATTTTCACGCCGCGCCGCTCTGATATGAACAGAATAGCTAAGCAATCACGTATTTTAGGCTGAGCAGCATGTACACATCAGAATCATTTTCGAGACGGTGCGGTTGAGGGCCTGAGAAAGGAGACCTATCGCGAGGTGGGAATGTATGTGGGAGGGGTCAGGCGATATCCGCTCGATCGCGATCTGACTGTAGAATGGCAGCGGATGCACTGGGAGAATTTCTTTTCATGGAAAATGATTCATCAAAGCGCGACGCGCGTGCTTGCTTATTCAATGCTATACCTGGTACGAGCCGCAGAAGTCCTAGGTTACATACCGGTTCCATCCAACTCCATGCCTTATGCAGCCCGCCAGAATTATGATCGGAAAGAAAAATAATGTCGGTATGAAGAGTCGTCAGATGTACTCTTATGCTCCTTGTTCGCGCAGAAGCTCTTTGTCATACGTCATCCCGTTGATGCGCTTCTTGGTAAATTCAAACGCTGTGAAGAAAATGGCATTAACGACACATGATCGGCTCATAGACACGCCGAGACCTGAACGTATATTAGTGACGCGTCGAGCCGTGGAGGGCAATATAATCATACCCCGATACATCCGCGCATTGAAGAAGTGTATCCTGGGCCTCTCTGCTTTCTCTCTTCCGCCGACGAGGCAATTCCGCTGGTAGATGCTCTTGGCGGTATCGATCGGGAAGATCTGCGATGCGCGTCAGCAAGGGTGGCTTCACCATGGCCACTGGCAGCTTACACAAGCCCAGCTCACAAGCCCACACATGCCGCCAGCCACAACGACAGCAAAAGGGCTTGTAGGGGAGCTCCCGCGGGCGTTTGCCAATATCTGCTTGACGCTCTCGTACGTAACAAAGTAAATCCCAGTGCCAATGGTATCACGAACTAGTAACTATTAGTACGACTAAAATCAGGTCTCTTTGCGTGACATACGCAGGTGCAAATGGAAGCCAGAATACAGACCCATCCAGCCCCTATGCTTGATGAGATTCTGCGCAGTTCTGAATGTTCCGAGATTCTGGTAGCTCTTCCGGACCGCGTCATTCGTGCCACCGCCGTCTTTCCGATCCGCCATCAGAACCGAGATTTGCGCGCTCAACTTGGTCAGCTCGAAGGGACCTGTAGCGTCATGAGTGTCACGAATTTTCTCGAATTTGAACGTGTTTCTCACAAGCGATGGCCGTAATAGCAGCACCTGCTGTCGCACCCGAGAGTCCAAAGCATGCGACCGTTGATAAGGTAGGTAGGGCGCCCTTCGTGTTCGCGATAACGAGGGGAGAGCTTCCAGTGGTTCGGAAAATCCAGTCATCGATGGCATATTTTGATCTCTGGTATATTGAGAATGAGACCGTTCGTACGAGTGTAATGCTTGCGAGCGGTGACCAGACGCCTGTGATGTAATATCAGCTGATACTCTTCGTCGAATCGCAAGATGCGAGCGTACCCCGATAGAAGCCGTGGAGTCCCTCCGTTTTATAGGTGTGGAGTACGCAGTCGGTAAAGGACTTGAACTGGTAGCTGCGATCGTCAGGTCTCGGACAGGGGCGGACGGGGCGAAGGAAACATACGCTTGCAGGCGCGTCTTCACCGAGTCGAGAGGGTACTGAAGCTGTTAGCCGACGTCCCATGGCGTATAATGAGTCCACGCACCGCGACGAAGGTCGAGAGCAGACTGCTGGAGCTCGCAGCAACCTCTGTGCGGTACCGCTTGGTCCATCGTTTCGCCTGCTCGCTGCGCAACACGGCTCTCGAAACGTCCTGGACATCGCGCGGGCGGGCATTCGCAATCGAAGTATCTGTCCTATCGGGGCCGCGCTCGGGCATACTGGCTATCGCTAGCTGTGGAAGACGTGACGTCTTCCTACGGCAATCGCGATGAGGCCAGTCGCCGGGCAAGCTCCATCAAGGCGTCGCCCAAACGATCAAGCTGGGGGGGTGATGGATGGCCCGGGGGTCCTGTGCAGAGAAAGTCAAGAGGATGAACGCGTGGCCGGGCGGCAATGGCAACGCAAGTAGCAACACGGGAGGTTGAGCTGGTGGTGATGAAATGGTGGGGTTAAGCTTGCGGCTTTGTGCAACGTGCAGCCCCGAAACGGCCTAAAGCTATCTTGGAGGGGCTGCAATTGGGCCGTCGCGGCGATCGACGCGTCCAAAGTGCACTTTTGTAGCTGCCTGCGTGCCTGATATTCACTCATTCAGCCATCAAATGCCCGCAGCCATGCGCCTCTGCAGCAGAGACAGGTTACCGATGCTACCTGCAGTCAAGCCGCCATGCTGTCACAAAGCTCCATCTACCAGTCGTGTATACACCGAAGAGTAAGATACCATCTACCGCAATGGGCTGTGTCGCAAATGCGGGGTCAGCAATACCATGTGAAAGCTTGGTAACCACCATCAGGAAGGTGTGCCGAATTGCATCTCGACAAGCCAATAGCTCGACACATCTTAACTGCACCTTGGTTTGCTTGGGCTGTTGACTGCGTAGCTTGTATTGCTAACCGTGTGCACGACGAAACTCTGGCACTCGACACGCGGGTGCGCCAGATCAGGTGTAAAGCTATAGAGCACGCGAATTACTCATCACCCGCGCTACACTGCTGAAGCGCATCGCCTTGCAGTATCTACAGTTTACGCAGGTACATATTGCATCCTGACGTGACTTGCCAAAATCGTCAATGTCTTGTCCTCTTCTTTTGTATACCCTAACTGGGTTGCGATTCCAGAACGCCTCCAATTGCCAATCGCGGACCAGGCCTCCGCTGTACGGTGGCATGACACAATCTTGTTCTTCGAAACTGACCATCAATCGTCCTTGCCCATCATCTTCCGCAAGCGCTCCTCTTCAGGCGATCGCTCTGCCCTGACCTTCGTCTCTTCACTTGCGGTCGACTTCTCTTTCTTCGATCGCGTGAAGTCGGCCTGAAGAACTTCCTTCAGCGTACTCCTGTCATTATCCACTCTCTCCAACTGTCCGTGTCTCCGCATGCTCTCCTTGTGCCAGCTGATCTGGCCACCGTCGGCCTCTCGATGTTTCTGCGCGTTCAATTTCGCTGCTCGAATTGACGTCCTTGCGTAGACGAACAGGAGGCCGGCCATCGTCAGGGCCGCAAGGGGAGCCATCACCGTCTGTGCACTATATCAGCATGCACGCCTCAGTAAGTAGAAGATTCTTCCATACCCGCCCATTGATGATACCCTTGCTCCGGGTCAACCGCGGGGGGGTAGGGCTGGAGGTGGGCTTCGAAGTCTCGCTCATGCCATCTGCCCCGCGGGGCATGGACAGTCTACCACCCATTGCGATTCTTATACCCTGCAAGGTCTCGAATTGTTGCAGTACGGTCGATGCCTGGCAGGCCTAGCGAACAAGACGAGCGCGTGCACGGTCTACGGTTGTCGTACGATGCCGGAGCCGAGCTACGATGTGTGGCTGCTGAAGTGTGCTCTGGCGGACATGCTTCAGCACGCCGTCCTACTTGTCGACTGTCGTGAAATGCGAGGATATCTGCGACATGTGGAATCAGTCATGCACTGTCTGACAGAGCACGGTGTTGGGACCGCGATTGATGAGGTAATCAAGCGTAGCTGCCCGGAAACGCCTAGCGCCATGCGGCTATCCGCTGCACGAATTTCACGTTTCGTCATCACCAACCCTGAAAGACGTCGATTCTCGATTCTCGATCCTCTCGAACAGCATTCATTAAGCATATTTACGCTGCGAGACCGCGCACTGCTTCCTAGAGAGTTTGTACAGCTGCCATACACCTAGCATTCACTCTTTTGACAAATCCCAGCAGCTTCATCAGCGTCAGTAGCTTCATCCGTCGCTCGTTTGCTCGGGCTCCACAGGATTACTAACCCGTAGCTTCCACTTATCTTCTGGGCTCTCCCTGCAGTGCCGTCATCGTATAAGTACCACGGCTGCCTTAATGCGTAGAACACTTGCTTTGAGACAGTTGCAAAGGCTCACTCCGAGACCCCCTTTCACTGCTCCTTCTGCTGCTGCCCCGCGCCTGCTTGCTTCAAGACGCCCCACTCTCGCAACTGCCCCTCGAGCAATAGTGGCTGCCTCGCGTTTGTCAGCTCTTTCTTCTCACTTTTCCTCATCCGCCCCCACCATGGCTCCCATCACGCAGACAGAAGAGTGTGACTACCTTGTCATTGGTATCGGCAGTGGAGGTATCGCTTCAGCTCGCAGAGCTGCAAAGCATGGCGCCAAAGTTATTTCCATCGAGTCGAAGCGTTACGGCGGTACTTGCGTGAACGTGGGTTGCGTGCCCAAGAAGATCACCTGGAATGCGGCTGCCATCTCTGAGACTTTCAAAGATGCGAGGGCCTATGGATTCGGAGGATACGACACTCCAACCTTCGACTGGCCTTTCTTCAAGAAGAAGCGTGATGCTTACGTCAAGAGGTTGAACGGTATCTACGAGAACAACCTGAACAAGGACGAGATCAAGCACTACAAAGGCCGGGCCAAGTTTGTTGCGACGGACGAGGTCGAGGTTGCGTTGAACGAGGGAGGTACCCAGAGGATAAAGGGAAAGCACATCCTCATCGCAACAGGCGGACGTCCTAACATACCCGACATTCCCGGAGCTGAGCTCTGCATCGACAGTGATGGTTTCTTCGATCTCGAAACCCAGCCCAAGAGCATCGCTACCAGCGGTGCAGGGTACATTGGTGTAGAGATGTCGGGCATGATGCACGCTCTAGGGACGGAGACACATTTCTTCATCCGAGGCCAGAAGCTCCTCCGTTCGTTTGACCCCATGATCCAGGATACGGTAACCAAGGAGTACGAGCGTCAGGGCGTCCACTTGTACAAGGGTTCGCAAATTACAAAGGTGGAAGACATTGGTAATGGGATGAAGCGAGTTACCTACCAGGAGACCGAAAGCAAGAAGGAGAGCACTCTCGAAGTCGAATGCGTCTTGTTCGCCACGGGCCGCTCCCCGGAAGTGGAGGATCTGCGCATCAAGGACCTGGGTCTCAAATTGAACGACAAGAACCACATCATGGTCGACGAATACCAAAACACCAACATCTCCAGCATCTACGCAATTGGCGATGCATCCGATAGTGGCTTCGAGCTGACCCCTGTCGCCATTGCCGCAGGACGCCGGCTGTCAGACCGTCTCTTTGGAGGCATGCCCGACGCTCATCTATCTTATGACAACATACCCTCTGTGGTGTTCGCTCACCCGGAAATCGGGTCCATCGGTCTCACCGAGCCTGAGGCCCGCGAAAAATACGGGGATAAGGTGAAGATATATAAGACGGAATTCACGGGAATGTACTACGCGATGATGGAGCAGGGGGAGAAGGGCCCAACGGCTTACAAGATCATCTGCGTCGGCGAGGAGGAGAAGGTGGTAGGCCTGCACATCCTGGGCCAGGGCTCTTCAGAGATTCTGCAGGGCTTCGGCGTGGCGATCAAGATGGGCGCCACCAAGAAGGATTTTGACAACTGCGTGGTAAGTACATCACCGGTCCTGTGGCTGCTTCGGGCCTGGATGCATCTGTGCATCAGGTGGCTGCGGCCCTGTGCTATGCGGGGAAGCAGATTCGGAGTCTCAAGTGAACCTTTGCTAACGTGCCGTCCCAGGCTATCCACCCCGTCTCAGCAGAGGAATTGGTAAGTCAGGTTCCGCGCATCTTCGTTTGGTCCCGTGCTAATACCATTTCCAGGTTACCATGACTTAGAATCTCCCCTCACCCGGGTCTGCGAATGAGGCACCGTAGATACCACACTCGCAACGTAGATTATATTATTTTCGAAGAATCAGACACATGTTCAGTGCATCGTGCGCTTCCTCTTGCGGCCACACGGACCGCACGCTCCGTGGAGCCATGGCCGCCTGATTGCAAACTAGCCGGCTCTTTGCGGTGAGTCTAGGGTTTAGGAATGGAGTGGCTGTAGAGCAAGGTCGGGCCGCGGACTTAAGCCGCGGTAGGAGATATTCCTGCGCATCCTGACCCTGGCTGCGTAGCGCACAGTAGGCTGGGAACGGGCAGCGGATGGTTGGCCTTGCCGGACGGGCGTCTTGACACTTGTTGCACAGACTTGTTTGCGATAAGAGAGCATGTTGTTGTGATTGTGATGGGACCGACTGGATGCGAGCACGAAGCTGATACCCTCGCCTGTCATCCATGCCGCAGCTTGACAGCAACAGTAGGATCACGTTCACACTCGCAGCAAGGCGCTTCGCAGTTTTCATCCCCTGGGGCTGCAAATCAGGGTTCTTGCGTCGTCCATTCACACCACAGCGCCATCGGCCTCGCATGGTGCAAACCCGGTTCCAACCCAAGATACCCACTCCACCCATCCGGGGCCCCAGCGCTTCAGTCACAATCGCCCATGCAACCCTGAAGGTATGTGAACGCAGCGCGCGGAGCAGGTTGTTGGGAATGAGACGTGCGTAGAAGTAGAACGCGGTATCACGTAGCATCAAAAGTGAAGGTAAAGGCGGGTGCAACATCCCGTCGCAGGAAGCCTGAGACTCGGAGACATGACGGACTGCCGCGGTACGGCAGAAGCGTGCATATCGTGTTGGAGACTGATAGCATTGCGTGGAGGATTTACACACACATACGCAGACTACTGTGTACTCTGCATGGGCCTGGTTTGCGGGAGCGACTTTCGCATTCGGGCTCGGATGGGGTGCAGCGAACACGAGGCATGGGCATGGCAAGCCCGGACGTGACGCGACGACCACCCCCTCCACCCCTGACATGGCATCGCATGGCCGTAATCACGGTCGAAGCAAGATCGGAAGCTTTTCTCTGTCGGCGCTATCCATGTACCTCGACGGCTGGACAGCTCGGGCGGTACGAACACGCAGTCTGGCAGTGCTTTCCCCCCTCCTTCCCGCTTGACTCGTACCCCACAGGTTGCAAAATGTACATGACATTGATGACAAACATCATGACTCGCCGGTCACGCTAGAGTACGTACCTTCTACGCACACCAGCAGGCCAGGCGCCAGAAGATCAAGTACCTCCTTCCAAGCGCTTGCGATCGGTGGATCCCGACCGACGCTCGAGTGCAACTCCAGTCGAAGACTCAAGTGGGACCAGAATGGTATCTACCTACCATACCTCCCGTGTCCGAGCTCTGCCAGCAGCTCGCGCTTGGCGAGCTAGACTAGCAAAACGATAGCCGCCCCTTGTTCAAACGATAGTCGAAGAGCGAGCGGGCTGGGTGGGCTAGGACGCCTGAACGGGTCGTTCCTTTGTTGCGGTGACACTGACTTGTGCTGTTAAACGAAAGTGCGGTGGGCGCTAGAGGGGGGTGGACATCTAATCAGATTCTGTTGTAGTTGTTGGTTTCGGAGGAAAGTGGTCGGCCAAATGACTGCGAGATTTCTTCATGGCGTGTGGATGACGGCGGATGCGCGAGAGGGAAATTGATTGATAAGTCATACCTATTGAGGGTCCCTGGCATTCTAGCCTCACTTCACCTCACCTCACTCACTTCACCTCACCTCACTCACTTCACTTCACCTCACCCATCCCATCCATCCCATCCATCTCATCTTGTTTGGTCGGAGCTTTGTCAGAATAGCACAGCAGCACTACCGTAGCCTCGACATGCGCATCCCAGTTCCCTCCAGCCTTCGGGCACAAAGACATGAACGACGAAGAGTACCCGCCTCGCTACCCACCCCTATAGATTAAACGCTGGTGGTACACGGCCACGCACCGACGTCACATCGGATGCGGGCGTACCTGGTAGATGTAAATAATGTAGAACGCAATGCAGACGCACGCGGGGTGCAGGTGAGCGTCAATGCGATGGATGCAGTGCTTGCGTCGCACCGCACACGAGGGCACGGCGCGTCGACGTTGGGGGATGCATGCGTGTTGTACAGGTCACTTGGAAATCCAGCTAGCTACCATCCACACAAGCAAACAAAGAACAAAAGAATTGAAAATTTGAAAATTTGAAAAAAAAAAAAAGCTCAGGAGGCTACACTCCACTGCATCGCTATACGTAACCGAGCAGCCTCACCAACTCATAATCCTCCCCTCGCCTCGGAAACACAAGCCGGTCGCACGTCTAGAGAAGAAGAAAAAGGACATGTATCTATCCCATCTACCTACCTTCGTACACGCGCAACTTCGAACAAGGATCCCGCCTAAAATACCAATATCTCCCCGCATTTCCCACGCTGACAACTACCAACCAACCAACCAACCCATCCCATCCCATGTTCCTTTCCAGGGCTCAACCCCGGACCCAGCCCGCATGCGCATATGCACGCACGCACGCACGTACATGCTGCAAGCTGCACGTTGATGCAAGCACGGAGCCCACCTTCCCCAAAGCCAAAAGCTCAAACCCAGAACGCCGACGCCAGCGAGGGAAGAGTGCCGGCTGTCCGCGCGAAGAAGCCGACGCTGCACTTACCTTGGTTGACTTGCCTTGCCTTGCCTTGACACGTACGGTACACATACTAGGTAGGTAGGTAGCGCTGGGGTGCTGGCGCTGGTGCTGGCGCTGGGATGCACGTCGAAAGTCGCACGTGCGATCCCGGTCCCCGCCCGAGAAGCTCGCACGCTTCGTTCACTGAGAGCAGTAGGTAGACTAGGTACCTTGCTCCGCCCACCTTTCGTATGGGTATATCGGTATGTCGCGGGAGTGACATGCGCTGCATGCCGTAAGGTAGGTAGGTAGGTAGGTAGGTAGGTAGTCTGGTCGGTAGGAGGGTAGGCAGTCTGGTCTTTGTCACGGCTCGGTCGCTGCAAGGTCGCAAGGCTGCACCGTACAGCGGCTGTCGCTGTCCCCCGTTTGATGTGCACGCCACGTCCACGTCCACGCCACACGACACCGCGCAGCTCGCCGCTCGGCGCCAGGCACACGCCCCCATGGTGACTCTCCGTGACTCTCCGTGCAGAGCGCTGCACCGCTTGCCGTGCACGACCGCACCGAACTGAAGAGGTCGGCGGTTCCCATCACCGACTGCCATTTTTCTCCCCCACCACAGCATGGCCCGTATTCCTACTGGTCCATCGACTCGGCTACCGACCGTCTGATCACCCCAACCTATCCTGTCCGCCAGGCGCTGGGCCGGCTCTCCACGATTCCTGAATTGATGTGCGTGCCAATGACCTGACGGACGGGGCGACCTTAACGCTGGCTGATAAGCGGAGATTGGAGGGAGGGGTAAGCAACTTCGGACTACAAGCGACGGCAACCAGTTCAGTTCAGAGACGAGATTGCAAACTTGAAATGTCTGATATGACAAGCAGTTGAGAGAAAGCATGTGTGACGTGATGTGATGTGATGTGATGAGCAGATTAGAGCTTCCAATTGGGAAATCCGCAATGCAAAATGTCATGGTATTTGCCTGCTCTGCCGATTGAGAGGGCGAGCGACCAGCTCCATGCTTCTGCTGCTCCGTAAAATATCGTACAATACACCGATGTCAGTGTAAGGGATGCGTAGCAATGGTGCGACGAAACAAGACCAGGGCAATCCCCAAGCCAAGCCAAAGCATACCTCCTCTTCGAAAAATCGAAATCAAAGGTCCTAGGGCGGCTCCGTGCCGCACCCGGCCCATCCTGACCTGGATGGTAAATTCCAAACTCCCCTCCAGCGCCGCGCTTGCAGTCCGTGCCGTTTTCCTTTTGTAGTAAAAAGATATATATCGCAGTTAAATATGCATGAAGAAAAGAAGATACGTGATCGTGATATAGACTGGATCCGATGGTGAGGGTGCGTCACGTAGGAGCGACGTTACACAGATAGGCCAGAGCGAGCCCGAAGCTCTGACCAGGTGATGATGTGAAGCGAGATTGGCGAGCGACAGCTTACCCGGTTTGGCCGCTCAGGAAGTAATCCAACTCCGACGGCCCTCCCCTGCTCACTTCGTTTTCAGCGAGTTGTTCAAGCAGACATAGAAATGGGTCTTTGTCGGGGTCCGTATGCACAGAGCCGCCCGATGTGCTTGCAGCGCCTGGTGTAGCCTGCTGGTCATATGTAACCTGCTGGTCATATGGTGTCGGCATGCTGAGCATAGGATCGAATATACTATGTGATTGCTCGTGGGGCTGCGGAGGCGGTGGGTGAGCCTGCGTCTGACTGGCGTTTGGTGGTGTTGGCGCCAGACTGGGTATCGGCGGCAAGGGCGAAAACGTGAAATTGGGCGAAAAGGGGAGATGGAGGCTGCTGCTTTGTATGCCAGTGGTGGAGTTGTTTCGGGTAGAAGGCGAGAATGACGGTGCGGAAGCGGGCGATCGGGCTGGAATGGCAGCAGCGTCATGGCCACCCTGTCGTGCATCCGGGTGCACGGGATGTGTTGCTGACGTCGGCGTGGGAAGCGGTGCGGGAACAGCTTGCGAACCTCTAACGGAGCTCATGGTATTGGAACGACGTTTCTTGTTAGGATGTCCACTCGAATGCGTGTTGCTGGACGGTACGATTGGGGACTGGTGGTATAAGTTATGATTACCCATGCCAGTGTTCATGTAGAGGTTGGTTCGCTGGTCGACGTTGTATGCTGGCAAGCTGTACGGGTTTAGCAGAAGTGGTTTGCACGTATGGGAAGATCATACCTTTCCTGAACGATCTCCACCGGGATTTCCGTGAAGATGACGTGCGAACCATCGAATACGTGTCCCGGGTACCGGTCGAAGAAGTCTTCCAATTGAAAGACAGACGAAAAGCGCATAGGGTTAGTCGCCAAGGACTTGACAAGTTCGTTGTGACATCCGTAGAGGCTTTGTAGGGTCTCGCGCTGGTGCGTTACGCTTGCCCAGACAAACCGTAGCTCGGACAACTGGTGCATCTCTCGCGACAGAAACTCTGGGCTGACGGAGAAGACTTCACCCTCCTGCCCGCGGTAGTGCACTCCATGGATGTGGATCGTTCCAGCAGTGCAGATGCAGTAGCCCACAAACTCGGGCCAGTCGATGATAGAAGAAGCCCTGCCTATCTCGACCAGTTCGGCTATGGCATTCGCGTGAAGAAAGCACAGGTTGGTCGCTTCGATCTGCCATGATTGGTGTTGTGAGGATCCAGACAGCTCGGCAAGGTCGACCGGTAAGAAGGGCCGATAGATCAAGCAATGTATCAGGTGATAGACCAGTTTGCTAAGAACTAGGATCGTGCTGTCGGGTTGGCCAAAGAGTGCATCGATTGAAGTGAACGTGTCTTGTGTTTCTGAGGCCCAGATGTCGAGTTCCTGTCGGATCTTGGAGAGGTTCGAAAGGGCATGCCAGGGAAAATGCGAGTCGCCTCTGACTCCACCGGCTGCGAGGTACCGGTTTGTTATACCCAGGATCTTTGATATGCCGATCAGCATACCCATGCTACCCTGCCCAGCCCGACCACCAGCCATGTATTGCAGATTTGAACCATTAGGAAAATAGTCGCCCTCGAGCAACATGCCGCCTGGATGCAGCTGCCACGATGGCAGGCGCAGAACGATGGCCTCGTCTGCGATTAGCGATGGCCGTTTGGAACCCGCAGCTGCGAAGCGATCCATGAGATAACAGGACCAGAACAGCCGTCGTCGGCCTTCGCGTTCGCCTTGCGACACTTTCAGCGCAAGCGGCAGTTCGCGATGCAGGTCAAGCGCAAATGCCATGCTGATAGCGGAGGCTGCGACACAAGATTAGCGACGGGTAATACTCCGACGTCCGATGCAAATCACATACTTAACAACATATAGGTCTTCTTGCCCTTGCCCAGCTGGAAATTGGCTTGCGCAAGGATCATTAGGGCCTGCAGGGCTTCGATAGAGGGCTCGTCAATATCCAGCTCCATCCGCGCTCGGCGTGCATATTCATCGCTGACCCGAATGGCGCTGTTGTACCCACCAAAATGGGGCATGAACCTACGGAAGGCGAATTAATTGGCAGTTGACGAGGATCGTGTGACGTCAAACGTACCGTGCACTGACTGCATATATGGCATAGGTTAGGTGGGAGGGCAGTTGATTGGCTTGGAGTCGCTGTCTGGTCGTGGTTTCGTCCAGGATGTGGTTTGGCTTTCCGTGGAGTCTGGCAAAATAGGTGTCAAGGAGTGCGTCCGTGGCTAAACTGGGGAGTTGTATGCTGGCGCGCAGTTAGCTACCTTTCTGAGCCATCAGGACAGGCTTTGCTATAGTCACCTTGGCTCGATTGGCGACATCAACTGCTTTGTGGCGCTGGTGTTGTTCGGAGGAATCTCGAGGGTTGGGCGGGATTGCGAAGAAGCCGCTGAATATCTGCGCTCGAGCACCCCTTCCTGGCCAGCGGGCTCGTCTTCGATGGCGCTTTCGCTCTTGCCTTCTGAATGCAGACGCTTCTCCAGACCATCTACGCGCTTGAGAAGAGCCTCGAGCACGTCCGTCTTTGGTCCTCTCTTTTTGGGAACAGCATCTGGTGGGGCGGGTCAGGCCATTACTCAAGCGAGGCTATGGGCGAATGCCTACCGTAGATACAAGGGCAGTTGAAGACCTGACAGGCTTCGCAGGTCGGGCGTGTTCTGTTGCACTTGATCTGGTAGAGTCAGACGAGCTCTGCAGCATTACAGAGACGGGTGGAGGGGGTACCTTTCGTTTGCGGCAGCTCTTGCAGTTCATGGCCTCGCGCGGCTCATTGGAGGCGCGGCGAGCCGGTAAGCGGTCGATGCCGATCTGTGGTCTCGACATTTGAGAGACCGGAGACTGGAGGACCTGTGTGGACATGAAGTGTGCGGGAGCAGGCAATGAGGGTCAAGGCACATGTCTGGCGGTTAGTGATGCAGGCCTGGAGGTAGTCGGTCTGGGAAAGAGTGGGAAATGCAGAGCGCCAGATGGAGGTCCAAATTAAGGCCTCTGGCGTCCGCACAGGCAGTGGGGAACGGCCAGGGTGCTGCTCACGAGCGGACAGGGCTCTCTCGCTGCGGGAGTGCGGGAGGCGATAACGAATCAGTAGTGTGTCGACGAGCAGGCGAGCAGGCGAGCAGGCGACGGTGGGCGGTTGCAGGCTGGGAAAAGCTGGCACGGCCACATGACGATCTCGGTCCATCTTGAAGCGGCAGTTGGGGAGCAGCGCTGGGCGGGCAGCGCTGGCGGCGCAGGGTGGGTGGGTGCGGAGCGCGCAGAGGCGGCACTCCACTCAACGGTGTGTGGAGGGGGGGCCGAGCATGAGGGCAAGGGTGCGTGCTAGAGGCCAGCTAGCGCCTGTTCATGGGCGCCGCCGTGAGATGGGGAGCGCCGAGCGGGCCCATGACGGCAGGCCTCGGTTAGAGCCTTGGCGCCGCAACGCCTGGCCGACGACAAATTGCGCATCGGGGTCTTTTAGATTGCGCTCTAAAAGTGCGACCGCCATGGCGCTGGGGGCTTGTCTTCGAGACGTTTTCGAATCCGGGGTAATGCATGCCACACGGAGCGCTGTACCGGGTTACGCTCTGTACGTTGACGCGGGCGCTGTGGCCTGTCGCTGAGCTCTCCCCGGTTCCGCCGCCAGATCGCTACGGACGGGAGGAAGGTGCGCTGCCAGATCGCCACGGACGGGAGAGGGTGCGCTGGTGTGTTGCTGTTCATTTCCGACGCTGTCCACGCCGCTCCACCTTAAGAGACATTGAGCACCAACATGAAGGGTGTGCGGAGCACAACAAGTTTGCAGATATTAAAACAGGCCCCTGCCCACGCCAGACGCTAGCTGGACGAAGTCGTAGGGAATGTTCTGGCCCACCAGCAGCCGTATCATTTCCACCGTCGTCCATGCAGACACGTCCGCGCTCCCGTACGCTGTCCAGCCCGCTGACGTCGCTATGGCCAGTGGGTCGACCTTGCGAGGCCCGCTGGCTAGGTCCACGAACACCTTGCCCGACACCTTCATCCCGTGCCCGCCGTTGCCGTCGCCGTTCTTACCGTTGACCCGGTAGTGTTTCAGCAGCGGCACCACCAGCAGCGACTTCTCGGCGGGCAACGCCGATATGATGACAAAGGGCTGCTCCAGTCGCTTCATGTCCTCCACAGACCGGACGGGCTCCACCTCGGTCGACAAAGACCCCTTCGCCTTGAATCCAATCGTATAAACGGGCCCTATGCCCAGGCTCTTCAACGCAAAGATGGAAGCCGACGCGTCCGCCTCCGAATTCGCCAACAGCAGCGCTGCTCGTCTGCTGTACGCCGATGGCACAAAGTCGCGGCTGAGTGTTGCTCGAATGCCCTTCCACGTCGCATTGTCGCCAATGAACACTTGCTGACCGTTCTCTTGCCGCACCAAGACAGTGTCCAGTTGCCCAATGGCGCGCGCAGCATTCGACAAGGCCGGAAGATAGGGTGCAGATGCTGCTACCAGGGGCGGGTTGATGTACGCTCCACCAAACTTCGGTCGCCGCAGGATGTACTCGATCGAGGCTTTGGGTGCACGCTCCGCGAACGTGAACTGGTGCGGCAGGCTCAGTTCATTGAAGCACTTCTCGAAGAACATGGCCTGCGACGTTGACCTGAAGCTGCCGATGCCGTATACGTCTAGCTTAGGCATCTGGCCCATGCTGTGAAGAGCCGAATTAATCTGGGCAGCACTTAATTGGCCGGGAGCCGCGATCATTGGTAAAAGTGGGTGTGTTATCGGGGTAAATATCTTATTCATGGTCCTGGTAAGTTGTCCGGCGGGTCCCATGTTTAGGCCGGAAAATGGTGGGTGCGGGTACTTCGTTTGGATTGTCGTCCTGAAGTACTCAAGCTCCATGTTCTCTTGCATCGAGTTTACCAGCACGTACATCTTGACAATGTCTCCGTATACCGCTCCCCGTTCAAACAGGGTTTGTGTCTCCGGTGCGAGCCACTTGAAATTTCCCGAGAAGTCATGGAAGGCGGAAATTATTTTGCTGCATCCTTTGCGCTCGGCCAATTTCCTTCGGATATCGTCGGGAAGCCAGAGCTCAACGTCAACGTACTCACAGCCCCACTGAATCGCACGGGTGAGGTATTTGAAGAAGAGATCAGGGTCGTCCATCGGGAAGCGGCCGTTCTCCTTGGTACATCTTGTGGTGTAGATGATTGGCAGCTCGCTTCGCTGTCGCAGGAGCATGAGCTGTTCCCCTACGTATTTCAGACTGGGTATTTTGCTGATGCTCCCGTCCGGCAAAGGCTCCTCTAACAGGTCGACTCTGATCTCTATCGCATCGGCACCTACTGACAATATGTCGAGGTTTGGAAGCGCGGCGTGGACATCGGCGAAGGTAGTGGATATTAGTGTGGTGCGCGCTTTTTTGGTCAGGTCTCTGTGAGGACTGATCTGGCCCAAAATGAGGGACAGAAAGCGCGCCACGTCTCTTCGAAAGAAAGTCGACACAGTGTAGAGATACTCGTAGTCGCAGCTCTCGGTGATGCTGTCGTCTCGTGGGTGCGGGCCGTCGACGCAATGTGTGTTTATGAGGATGCGCGACCGGTCCCAGCTGCCCGCTTGCGACACAGCCAGGCTGCTGCGCATGCCATATATGGTTTCCCGAGGCCCTGTCATCACATCTTCAAGCGATGTCGTCGCCTGCCACGGCTGTCCCAGCACGTCCGCAAATATACTGACGATATCATCCTCGGCCTCCCCGTGCAGCAGCAACAAGGCTGGCGTGTCGCTACGGGGTATCTCCTGGACCGCGATGGTGCCGAACTCTTTGAGCTGCATGGTAGATACGCTCTCTGCCTGTATCATGGTCGCCATCCAAAGCTGTAACTGGGTGGTGTGGTGGTGGTGGCGGTGGGCGGTTTGCGCGCGGATTGTCTTAGCCGTATACGTTGAAGCCGTTGATGCGGAACTGGATCTCGGCGAGGATGCGACGGGCGGTGTTCAGAGTGCAGCAGTCGCGGAGAGCTTGTATCATCGCCGAATACTGCGTCTGAGCCGGGGCAGGGTGTGGGTATCTAGTGTCAGCTGGGTAGTAGATAGTCGTGCGCGTCAGGCCGGTAGTAGGGGCGGGGTGGTCCAGTGACAGTGAGCAGAATAGGGATCAAACAGAAGGCGATTCTGATCGGCGTATAGAAGATGGCTGCGATAGCGAGGGCACGCCGGGTTCAGCCATGATAATGTGCCGCACGAACCCGCGCAGTTACGGCGGCCAGAGGCGTCGTATGGCTGGACTCTCAAAATGCCGCCCGCGGCTCCTCCGAGGCACCCCAGAAAGATGGGGTTGCGGATTTTATCCGGGGCCTCGCAATCAATTTCGCACCAATAGGCCCACGAGCAAGCGCGGCTGTCCTCCACCCGCAATCGACCGTTCTCCACGCCCGTCGCCGACCGCGTGCTCTGGACGCGGGCAGCGAGCGCGCAGGGTCTTTGGATTGGTGGACATATCTATCGCGCTGCCGTTTCTGTTACCTGAGACACACGCTGAGGCAGCAAGAAAAGCGTCTTGAGGCACTTGCTTCGGGTTTGCGACGAGCCGCGCCGAGCCTTGGTCGAATCGAGCGCCGTCGCACTGCAGGAATGGCAACAGATCGCAATGGTCGCGGGGATAGGCTCAGGGATAATATCGATGCCGGGTTTAACTCAGCGCTCAGTGTCTGCCAACGGCTGGAAAGAGCATACTGAGCCTCTGGCATGCCGCTCAATATGGATGGCCAGCCCTATTCGGCTCTCTTGGCTGCCATGTTCGGGAAAGAATCGTAGGTGCGAACCAAGCTGCGGGGACTGCTCTCCCTCAATCCACTCTTTGCACTTCTTGTTGCGCCATCGAAACAATATCTACTGTGGACCTCGCTGCGCTGTTTCCGAACACCCTCCGCAATCCGGTGCAATGCCTAATGGCGATTTACCCGGCAGCAACTGCCACGACACTGTTCCTAGATGAAGTCGAGTACATTCGCAGTCCCAGGAAAGAGTTGTTAGATGAAGTCGAGCACATTCGCAGTCCCAGGAAGAATTCTCAAGCCCCTCCACCGGCTTCCTGTAACCGGAAACTACTGTGTACGTCTTGATGACGAGTTCCACTTCACCGTTCGCCTTCATCTCGGGCTTTCTCGCCTTCATCTGCGGCGGCAAGGAATACGCCAACATCGCTCCGCGCACGCGAGCATCAGACGACTGTTGCCGAGTCCATCGCGCCACAAGTAGCTTAGATACCTGGTCCTTATCCTTCTTCTATCTCGCACACCCTCTTAGAGGATGAGGTGGCTTGCGAGATTCTCCGTGTACTCTGTCTGACACCAGCCGCGCGGCAGCCGACTCGATTATCACGTCATGTCCACAATTTGCATTTCCCCGTTGCGGCACGCGGTGCTAGCAGACGAGCAATAAATCTGCATTACGTCTACCATCGGTGCGATCGCTTGGCATCCGCACTTTGTATGAGAACTGCTGTAGGTAGGACAGGAATGCCGCCGATGCAGCACCATGTCGGAAGACGTCCCAGACCTTTCACAAGAAATGAGTAGAAGCTGCGTAGCCATCCAGCCGTCTTGTCCTTTTCTGCCTTACCTACTGCTGTTGCTTGAAATTCTCATAACCTGATGGAAGAATCGCGCCATGATGTACATGGGCACAACAGAAACATGGCAGAACTACAAGATCTTTGCTTTGCCACCGGAAGCATCGACCACACTCCCACTAATCCACTGTAGACCATCAGCACGGCATTTTGTTCACCCGGACGTTGTACTTACCCCGGCCTTCTCACTGACAAGCAGACCGACCACACCTGCGACATCTTCGACTTCTCCGATGCGATTTGCAACAGTTACTTCAGCCGCATCGGAGGCTTCGAGCTTGTCCCGAAACTCGGGAGGAATCCTATTATAAGCCTCTGTTTTGGTGAAGCCGACGCTGACCGAGTTGAAGGTCGTGCCTTCCATCCCGGTTCGTGTACCTAGCTCATCCGCCCACTTTCTGCACGCAGGTCAGTAAGGTGACGGGGAATGTACAAATCGAAACATAACGCCCAATCTCTGGAGCAAAAAAAATCCAAACGAGGGCAGACATGACGAATCCGCAACTCACCGTATCAAGCACTCAAGCGCCGCCTTGGACGCCGCATAGATGGCTCTATATCCGTCAGCAACGACGATCTCTCTCCTCCCAAACGCGCAGACTTACCCGCCGTCCGGCCTCCTCGCCCTCACCCCCTCACTACTAACCGCCACCACTCTTCCTCCTCTCCTAAACGCCCCGTCTCTCAGGAAATGCTCTACCAACATCACTGGAAACCTCACGTTCCCCGCAAATGCCAGATCCACAACATCAGGTCGTACGCTTCCCTCGCCCATCTTCGCGAGCGTCATCACTGCCGCATTGAACACGACGATGTCGAGCTTGCCGGCGAAGTGAGTGTCCAGTGCTTCGCAAATGGTGGTGACTTCGCTGGTACTGTCGGGGGCCGCGATGTTGCAACTTAGACATATAAACTGGGGCGGTGTGGCCACAGGAGAAGTAGAAGTGTAGAGGGCAGTGAGCTGTTTAGCGAGGTCAGAGAAGAGCGTGGCGGAGGGTGGCGTCGAGTAGGTGCCTATGATGGAGGCGCCGCGGGTGGCGAGCTCGATCGTGATGGCGCGGCCGATGCCTTTTGTTGCGCCGCTGTGGCTGTGGTCATACACGAAGGTGATGTGGATTGGAAGGGTGTGCGGATATTATGAGGAAGCTTTACTAACGTTACCAGTGCGATTTTGCCGGCAAGATCTTGCTCTTGAAGCTTGAGGGGTTGGGAGGGAGCGGGTGTGTTGAGAGCGGACATGATAAATAATAGTTTGTGTTTGATTTGGGATAGAGCGGAGGTGTAGCTAGCATGAGAGTGATCAGAAATAACATACATATATCTGCTTCGCATGCCCAATTGTCATATGATGTGCTGCCCCTCAAAGCCGTGGCCCCACATAACAGACCCCACCAAGAGGCACACATGCAGCCTGGCGGAGAGGTTGAAGCTGCATCTAATAGTCGTACCACGGCATCCTTCAGGTACCCGATATAGTAAGCACAGAGCTGCGAGGTACCAAGCATAGTAGGCCTTTAGTGCTTCCCGTGCGTTGGTTTGCCAACGGTGGTTCCTGGAAGCCACAACACGGAATGAAAACTGGGTTCAGCTCTTGGAGGCCAGTATTGCTTATTTCAGTATTGAGTGTGGCTTTCCAGTATTAAGTGTGTCCGTACTAGGTTATCCAGCGTCAACTCGCTCTGCTTCATCCTGCTTGCTTATGAAGTCCAACTTGTATTCCAGAAAAAAAGACAACTTCCCAAAGTCTCTGCAGTCGTATACATTGTTGTCTTCCAGGTAGAAATACAGATAATGAGTGTGCGATCTCTTGAAATATACCTTTTACGCTGTGGGCATGGTCTCGGTGGTTCTACGTCTCGGACATATCTCGGACAGGTGCAAGCCGCCGTTCGCAGTTCCACAGCATCGATGACGTGTTTATTAGCGCCCGTTTATTTACCGTGATCCGCTTGCAAGCGCCCAAACCAGTTTTGCTTGCAGTCGCCGCAGGTCACATGTGCTCTCATTTGTAAACTGGTAGATATATGTTAGTACCGCCAAAATATGACAAATTCCATCTCGTAGAGATTGTATGTCGGCGTGGCGCAATGGGTAAGCTTTGCATCTCATATGAGCCGATTTGACTCACACTAATTCCTTAACAGTAGCGCGTTGGACTTCTACATGCACCGCATGAGACATCCAAAGGCTGTGGGTTCGAGCCCCACCGTCGATGGTTCTTTTGCTACTTCCACGAGCGTAGCGAACTTTTTATGTGAACTTTTTGCTACCCTGATTACTTTTTGTCACAACCATCCGTCCAGGAGCGCGCCAGGGACTGGATTTGGTATTTATCGACGAAGAGCTGATACTATACCTGGGGAACGTAATAATCTTTATCGCGTCGAGAGCTAGTGTCGATGCGAATTTCGGCCATCTGCTAGCCTCGGTTAAGGATCCGGTCATTATATGAAGACGCCCTCGCATGAGAAACAACTCTCTCTAGGGTATATACGTTATTTCGCATTCCTTGGAGAAGTGGGTGGATCCAATGGAACACGAGCGGGGACGACCAATACCTAAGCTAGATGGTACGCAAAGCGCAGGCTGCTCTTCGGAACGCGCGCGCACTTGGGTAGGTACAGAGAACGCGTTCCTGCACGCTCGAAGGTCTGTATGTGATTCAGGGATTGGCACCAGACCTTATACAGGGACAAGTCGATGACGGAAGGAACAAAAGCTCAAAGGAACAACGTATGGTATACCTAGCGCCTTTAAGATCAAGAAAGAACTACACCGCGCATCGCAGCTTTCTTTTCCAGCACTCGGCAAGTACGACGTGGCACGCATGCAAGGTCTTAAATTTCTTCTCAAATCACCCACACCATGTTTCAGATTACCCATATGGAGTGCGGCCAATGTCTTCATCCCTACTTGGCTGCAAATGCTATACTCGCATTCAGCACGTAGCATGACGCAAATAGTACCTATCCGGCCCATCTCATCCACAAGCATCAGACCAGGCTTCGACGGCAGCATAGAAGCGCATACGCATACTTCCTACCGTTGGCTGTTTCCACAAATATGTGCCAAGGGCTGTTTGGTCGATGCTTCCAAGTGACGTTCATGAGTGACCTACACTATAGATTGACTTCCTATATATCAAAATACACGGTGGCTACATGTGATCCTAGTCAAGTAGCTCTATTACTTATTTCTCTCTCCTGCCATGGACCGCTATTCTCTTCGCATCATTAATCTTCTAATCAAGGCCGACAGAGAGGAGAGCACGTAATCTCACAATCCTCGGTGTGAAAAAGTTCAATCGACGTCTACATTAACTAAAGGAAACGTATGAATTGCAGGGGAGGGGGTAACATGGAGAAAACGGTTCAGGTTCATACTATAGTGGCAGACCAACAAAGAACACCTATTTATGCTTGATAGAGATGCTATTGCCGAGGTCTCTATGCGAGTTGCGAAAGAACTCAAGAGCCCTGGTGCTTCCGAATCCATCAATATTGCACATGAACACACAACCCTTGATACTCTAAACGCGTTCGAGAGTTGGTTGCATAGGGACAAGCAGACCGACTTCTATGTAGACATAAGCTTCACAAGAAACCGCGAGATCTGGTACTTCCAGGGTACCGTCCGTCTCTGCAGCCTCGCCGAAATTGTTGATTTTGAATCTCCGGGCCAATGCCACCGACTCCATTGACTCCATTGAGCCGAGGTTTCGGCAACCCTCTGACCTCCCCCAGCGACATCGTTCATCTTGTCTACGAGAAGGCCAATGATTCCCATATTTGAGCTTTTCTGGTTCAAAAGTACGCAGAGCTGTTGGGCGACCTGGAGGCTGAAAAAATTCTGAGCTTGTAAATTACCCGAAGAAATATCTGGTGGAAGTCTTGAATCACGCTAGCGAAAGGCTCAAGGACAGTATACCATGGAAAGTCTCCCCAATTTCGTTTGACCAAGCGAAAAGCCTTCCCTCACTGATTGATACCCTATCCAAGCGCAAAGATAGCAGCCAACGAGCACTCCTATGCGTTGCCGTGGTGATGTCCACCCTTCACCTCGACCATTTCGTTTGCCAATTGCGTCACCGTTCTTTCCTTTTACACTAGCTCAAATATAGCGCTGCCTCGCGTCAGCTTCGTATCTCCTCTGCCAACTTCTGTCTTGTTGTGGCAAACGTCAACATCCACGCTCTCGATCGCTTTCGGTTTTGATGTTGAGTACTGACAAGCCGAACCAGCAAAACCGACAACATGACTGCGCTATACCACAACGAGAAGCAACTGGCTGTAGTCAACACAGTCATGATCAAAGTGGCTCAAGAGGTCCACGATGTCGACGACGACGCGAACGACGAGCGCTTCTTTGTGGAAGAGACATTCACAGTGCCAAAGGAGAAGATCGCCAGTGTATCGCCTTTCTTTGCAGCCGCGTTCAACGGGCGCTTCCGCGAAGCCAAGCACAGATGCATCCAGCTGCGCGACACCGACATCGACACCTTCCGAGAGTTCCTCGTTTGGTTGGAAGAGCGCGGAGACAGGGAGAAGCCCAGCGTCAGCGATGCACATCGGTAAGCAATCGAGGATTCAGCTTCGTACCCATCAGGGAAAGTCTGCTAAGTGCCATTCTTACGTATCAGATACAGCCAGAGTGACTACCCCGAACTGGGTTCAATGATCGCCAACGTCACCGTCAAGCTCTACGTCTTCGCTCACGTGTACAATGTCCCGCGCCTCCGAAACGATGCCACCGACCGTCTGTATGGCTACTTTTTGCTGTCCGACCACGATACCGGTGGATTTTGCATCACGCCCGAGTCCGTAGACCTCGTCTACGAGCACACCAACGATACCTCAGGCATACGGAATCTGTTGGTGGCCGGGTACTACAACCGGTATCACCCCATCTCCTTTCCAGAGCAAGATCTGAAGAAGTATCCGGCAGAGTTCCTCGCTGATGTGCTTGATAGCAAGACCGACGGCTGTATTTCACTTCACGGCAGGCTGTCTACGTATCATGACCACGAGGGAGGAGGCAGTTCTCGGAGGATGTAGAGTCGACTTGGTGGTAAGAGTGGGGTTATGAGTGTCACGGATTGAGGTATCATGTCAAGACACAACCGGGGTATATCAAAACAGCTGTGCAATTACGATGCGCTAATACAAAAGTTATGTTGAGGGGGTGACTCGCGCAGACTGAGCATTCCAAAGCCCATGATGACAGGCCAGATGAATCCGATGGCCATAGGGAGTCTCCAAGCACGAGCACTTCGCTGTCGGTTTGTTCCGAAGTTGATGCAATAGGCGGTGAACATGCCGAGCGTGATGAAGTGTTGGTAGCAAGAGACGAGAGCACCGCGCACGTAGCGAGGTGCAGTCTCAGATTGATACATGGGCGTCAATACTGAGAGGCCTCCCACTCCGAGCCCGGCAACCTATCAGCCGATCGCTATCTGGTACCATGTAGTCTTCGTTGCCAGTTGGACAATGACACCAACGCAGAAGATCATGTTCCATAAGCAAACTGAGTATTTGCGGCCGAACTTGGCTGCGACGGGCGCGGCAATGAGTGCACCGATCAAGGTTCTGATGGATAGCTATGCTTGTCAGTTGTAGCTCGCCGACAGTGAATTCGCAGCAGCCGACTTACTAAACCAACGATCGTTCCACTTCTTCCATGTGTGAAGGCAGGCTATCCAGTTTGGGGGTCAGTCGTGTCGGAGACTCTATCCAGGAAGTCGGACATCTCTAAGAATCCACTGATTTGTCCCGTATCATAACCAAAGATGAAGCCACCCATTGACACGAGTACTGCCATCAAGATAATCCGTGGTCGAAAGCGGTCTTTTGCGCTAATCTGAAGGTACTGCGGCTTCTTCTCCGGGTCTGTTATAGAGGACACTGGCGTGGGAGTAGAACCCCTAAAACGATCCATAATCGCCATGTTCGTAATATACCGTACTGTGGAAAATACAGGTATCTTTTGGCTGCAAAAAAAGTTGGAGATTGTGTATGTCACGCTCACCGACGGGGACGGTCCGCCCTTATAACCTCCATACGCCATTCCTCCATCACGTATATCCACATCCCCATGTACCCAATCCTTCTGCCCCGGCTTCTCCTCCCTTCCGCATCTCCAAGCTTTTCATCACCCGACATCATTGTGAAGGGATGGAAGGTTCGTGACTACTTCGGATGCTAGGGTGGATGAAGCTTAGGTAGCCCAAGAATATCCCGAGAATGCAAACCATCCGCTTGATACGGCCGTTTATCGGCAAGATGAGGCTCTGGTTGTTAGTGTCTTGGAGGTTCACATCAAAATACATCATCCTCGCCTTTGTGGAGCAGGTTCAGGAGAATTGCTGACACCGTTACGCGCGGCAGAGCCTGCAACGCGTGCCGTCGCCCATTCCATAATTCAGGATACGATTCGGAGGAAGTGGGAGTCAAGCGAGTCCAGAGGCGGAAGATCTCGACGTGGCTAGTGGAGGGCGGGTAGGTACAGTGCGTGAGGCTGGCGCTCTTAATGCTTCGAAATGGCTTCTGCGACTACCTATCAAGCTGCGAGCCTCCACTGATAAGCTTGGAGAAGGAAGCGGGATCGTCGCCAACGGTCATTTTCACATTGTTTGTTCCAATCTTGGCCTTGTTGCTGAGCTGATTTTCTGGACTTTCGATTGGCATGACTCTTGGATGATGTTTTGCCACCTTTTGCGATATTGTCTTCCCGACTCTTCCGCTTCGCTCCAAGCGACTTTATCTCCGTGATTCATACGCCCGAGGCTCTGCGGATGTCCTGGCGTAGCGTGTGAGAGTGTGGAGAGTGGAGAAGATCGTGGAAGATACGGATGCACCGGCCACATGCGTTTAAGGTTTATGACGTAGGACTTGCAGTCCAAGAAAACATTTGAGTAAGTTAAGGATCACCAATCAAACGCATTGATAAGCTGGCTTCAGGAATCGCACGATAAATACCCAGGTCTTCGCTCGTCGAGCCTCGAGACTTCACCGATCTATGAACTCATAGGTGACTGCAAATGCACACGGCTACACACCTTCTCAATGCTCCTCCTTCGTGTCTACCACTCTCCTTTCCACCCCGTTCCATTTCGCTCCCTCCTATACCATTCCTCCTACCTCTCCTGAAACAGCTTAAGCGAATTCAGCACAAAGTACGTCTCCTTTGAATTCCCAGGATGCCCGCGACCCACCGTCTACACTCCGCCTCAGACGGCCAACCCAACTTTGCCCAGGCGCCGCAGAAAGTGATGTTGCTGACCTGGGTACACGTCTCGTCAGTGCCACCTCCAAGCCTACATACGCGGTAGCAAAGTAGCGGGGTGTCAAGACACTCACGATGTGGAACCGCCCAAATTGCCGCGCAAAATCACACCCACCAGGCGCCAACCACACGCTGAGTTCCTGCTTCCAACCGCCAGGATCAGGCTGCCCGCTCTTGAAATCGCCCGGCGTATCCTCGTCCTTGAAATACCACACCTTTATCGCATCCGTCTCCAGGAGCAGCACCACGTATCTATACCCCGCCTCATTCGCCGCTTTTGCAAACGAGTTCGCCGGCCCGTTGAAACGACACCCCTCGTTCACAGCATCATCATGGAGACACCAGAGCTTGCTGCCGTCCTCAAGATGGCCGCGGAGCGCGACGACGCTGCAGTTTGCTCCCGTGTAGAAGGAGGTTGTGCTGGCGGTGGCTTTGTTGACGGCTTCGAAGAGGTCAATTTCGGAGTACTCGCTGTCGTCGATGTCTCCGCCTCTGTAGAGCCAGCTGGCCACCATTTAGCATGTTTGCCCGGTGGAGGTGAAAGGAGGACCACCGTACTACGCAGGCCACATGCCGTTCCCCGCCTCGGGCAGATGCGCAAAGTCAGCGACTAGCAGGCCGTTATCGAAGACATCCTTGCTCTGGATGCGGACGCTGTGGCGGCCGGCGCTGTCCTCGCTGTACGTATTCTGCGCGTCAACGCCCAGGTACACTTTTCTGCCTGCGACCTTGGCGAGGCCAGAGGCGAGCGCGGCGTCTTTAGTAACGTACTCTGCGAAGCCGTTGTTGTAGATGTCTGAGGTCTGAAGATTTTGAGTTTGGCTGCGGTGGAGGTGCTCTGGAGGAACAGAGTGTAAGGGAAACTGACGGCGGGGAAGTCGACTTTGTCGAAGAAGTTGGTGTAGTCGTAAGTCCACCTCAAGGTATACTCTGCAAGGAATGTTCAGGCTAGAGCGAGCGTCGCTGCCAGGGTAGAGGGCTGTAATGTTTCAATTGGAGTTGTGGGGCTGGACGCTGGTTGTGGAAGACACAGATCCAGATGATAAAAGATGCTGCAGTGATAGACCGAGAGAGGTCATACTAGTGAGTTAAATGTACAGAGAGCTGCAATGCTGCCGACACGGAGTCTATGTCAGACTCTACACAGCAGCAATGCATAGAACGCCCAGCGTAGAAACTGCAGTATTACCTGTTGTGATATTGGTGTAGGCAGACGCGGTCAAGAGTAACCCGCCGCAGGAGTCGCATTTCTACAGGTGGCTAGCAGAGCAGGGTAGCGCAGGACAAGTATGTACGGAACTAGGAGTAAAGGCAAAGATGATGGTCGCGAATGTGGGCGTCGTTCGATCTTCGTACTTACGACAACCAACAAGAGTGGCAAAATAAAATCCAAACAAATCTGTCCTAAACACGGTACCGAAAGCAATTCTATTCGTAGCAAGTGACCCTCTACACACTTGTAGTGACACCCGTGGCTTTGCTCAGAACAAGCTTCCCTCGCTGCTCAGAAAGACTTAAACCTCGGAAATCACTGAACAGACCAAACAAAGACATGACAAACACAAAGCCCTCTGCTGAACTTTGATAAGGAAGTGCTCTGACGTAGCTCAATGTGATACAGTATAACAAGATAACAAGCATCCCTACTCCTCTGTACTACCGTACCCTCCCACACAAGGTCGATCGAAGAACGCCGTCTCTACCCGCAAGAATTTCTTCGAGCACCAGCCCAGCGAGCCAGCACCTGTAGGTACACTCCAAGCTCAATTACCTGCTATTCCTACCTACTGCAGCGCAACATACATAGCACGCCTCGACGAAAAAGACAGGACAGACTTCCCAACCAACACAACGTTCGCATTTGCACAAGAACCTTCGACTTTGAGGTGTAAACATGACATGACAAGCAGACTCCTCGTCCGCATCAGACAGCGCCCCAAAAAGATACGTAAAAAGTATATATATAGCCCTGGACACTGATGCGTGCGTCTCTCTCATCGACGTGCTTTTTGTACACGATGCCGGTGCCCCCCCTCTCCTCTCTCTCTCTCTCCCTCTTCTCCTTCCTTCTGCTTATTTCCTCGCTGGATGCGCCTACGCAGCACCGTACGACCCCCACGCGCCCCGGCCCATCGTCCATTGCACAAACGATCTACTCCTGTCCGAATCCCACAGTCTCCTCGACAGCAATTGTAAGCTTTCCATTGAGCTGGTCGAACGACTTGTACGGTGGCAAATCAAGACGGTTGAAACTATTCCCAGTCAGCAATTGAATATCCAACACTCTGAACACGGAATACACACCAAGTATGCGACTTAGGCAGCTGCGTCGGCTCGCCCGCCTTCTCAATCGTAAACCTTCTCGGCCCATCACTTCCCTGGAGATCCTTGAACCCGTTGACAGGAATACGCGAAGTACCCGTCGCAAACTGCAGCAGGCGCGACTTCTGCTCAGCGTCCCAGCTGCGGATGCACTTCCAGAAGTGCTGCACGACCTCGTCATTCTCTGTGTAGCCGCGGTAGTCGGTGTGCTTCTTCCAGTCCTCGACGTCGATGTCTGCGATACCGCCAATCAGCAGCTCGAGCTCGCGCTCGTCGAAGACGTTGACCAGGTCCGCGGGGATCAGCTCGTGGAAACCAGAGATGAAGGCGTTGAACTGCTCCTCCACGCGTTTCTGGATGCGCCACTCGGTGATGAGACTAGGCGCGTTAGTGCTGAAGTGTAAGCAGAGACGAGCACCACTTACTCAACGTATTCCTTCTTATTCTCGTTGGTGACTTCGATCTCCTCGCCGCCGGGCTTCAACTCGATGCTGACCGTCTCGCCGAACCGCTCGTCGTCCGTCGAGAACGTGAGCTCAAGCGCGTCGGTGATGTCGTTGTTACTGCGACGGGTTAGTCAGGTCAAAACATTGGAAACTACAACACTCACAGCATCCACTCCAAGTTGCGGTGGAAATCCGCATCCACACCCTCCATATCGCCCAGCGCGACCTTTTTCCTCAGAATCATCTTGTAAAACGCTCCAATGAAGAATGCATCCAAAAAGCGTCGGTGGAAGATAGCCAAGCCCACCACGCGACCGATGAATTTGAAGTAATTCAAATGTTCGGGGTTGATGCCGGAGTGGGGGTTGATCTGGAGAGTGTAGTTGTCGTGTGCGGAGTATTCGAAGAGGCAGTAGAAGGGGTTGAACATTTCGTGCGAAAGCAGGAAGAAAAACTCTCGAGAAAGTCCTCCGTAATCCAGACCGTCTTCTCCGTCGAACTTGATCATAAGTCTCTTCTTTAGATCCGCCGCGCTCTGCCGCATGATCTCGTGATACGAATCTTCAAAAATATGCGTTCTCCGGACCTTGACGTGGCACTGTCCACTAACAATGCGCAGCGCAGGTTGGGACCGGAAGTAAATCAACTTGCGGCGGAAATCACGCTTGTACTGCGGTACATTTTGATCGAGCGAAGATGGCAGCCGGGGGTCGTCCCAGGTCGTAGTCTTCGTGTTGTGGTCGACGAAATAGACGCGAGCAGTGTTGGTGAGACGCATTTCCCATCCTGACGGCAGCGGTCCAAGTTGCGACACGGGTTGCTGTTGAATGGTGCTGTTGTTGGCATTTTGCCCGCCGTACATGCGAATGTACTGCTGGCGACGCGGGTCTACCCATGTGGTTGTGCGCGTGTTGTGGTCCACAAAGTACGGCCGTCCTTCCGGAGTGTGTCGCTGTTCCCAGCCTGAGGGAAGCTCTCCAGTTCCCGCTGTAGTCGCACCAGTAGCCATCATGCTGACAGCATTCGCGGAGGTACCTCCCGGCGGCGATGGCTGACGTTCGGAAAGCGTCGGTGAGTTCGCGCCAGTGCGGTCCTCTGGCAGCATTCGGTTCTGGTGTCGGGTTCGCTCCTGCTGGGTCTGGGCGGCCATTTGCGTCCTGTTGTCAGCCTCGTTGAAGCCAGCACCTGGCCGTATCCAGGTAGTCTGCCTTGTATTGTGGTCGACATAGTACGTCCTCCCCAGATGATCTTCTCTGCGTTCCCACCCAGGCGGCAAGCGTCCCTGCGAGTCCTCGAATGCGCTGTAACCTCGGTTCTGTGCAGGCGCGGGTGCGCCGTTCATGGAGGGTGGTGCGGCGGGCGGGGGAAGCGGGGTAGGCTGGCTGAGCCGCTGGGATGGCGGTTGGGAGGGCAGCGCAGGCCGCTGGCCGGGGTACATGTCGGGGTGGAGGTTCTGGGTAGACTGGTGCTGGGTGGACGCAACGGGCGGCGGGGCACCGTTGACAGACGAATGTGCGGAGATCGGGGGGCGGTTGGTGTTCTGGCCGCCCTGGCTGATGGGCTGGCTCAGGTTGGTCGACAGATTGAGGATGAGTTTACCGTGGACAACCATGTTGTCGTTGGACTTCTTGAGGTCGCGGGTGAGCATTTCTGTGAGCGGGGTGTCAGCATGGGTGCATCCAAGGTCCCCCATGGGTGGTTCGTACCATCGCCTCCCGCGTCCAGGTCGATAACGCTCCCGATGCGCACGTTGATGACGCCCAGAAAACCCTGGTCCTTCTTTTTGAACTTCTTCTGGTCGAAGATTTGGACTGCGAGCACGCTGTCTTCGGTGACGCGCCTGCGGAGTTGTTAGCGCTGCCCCCGCCATGCTGCCTGCGCGTGCAGAGAAGGCACGTACATGTCGAAGCTCTCGTTCCAGTAGGGGTTCAGCGTCTTCTTGATCACGCTCGTCGTCCGCGTCTGTTCGCCGCTGATGGTGGCGACGGCGAATGGGTCCGGAAATCCTAGAGATGTGTGAGCAACGGACGAGGCACTTGGGGCGGTGAGACGCACGGAAGACATCACGCTTGTAGAGGCCATCTGCAGCGATAACTAGGTGGTGTCAGTGGTGTTCGTCGACGTCAGGTTGTGCATCGGGCGCGGCAGACGCACTGGTAACGCGTAGATTGGGCTGGCCGGCGCCGTCCATGGCTGGCCGAGGTCAGCGCTGGGGCTGGTTTGGGGGGGTCGTGTTGTCGGCTCGCAGAGCTCGCGCGGAGGGACTCGGTGGTGTTGTTGGGGACGGGCGGGGGTGTGGTGGCCGCCTGCAGGCACGGCGGTCAACGACGTGCAAGGTGCAGTGGTGGAGGAGGCTGTGCTATCGGATGCGGCCGTGCGGCACGTTACCAAGGGCGCCGCGAGTTCGGCGGGCTCCCGGCAGCGTAGGTAGGTAGGGAGGTAGGTAGTGGCCGTGCAGGCGCAGAGAACGTTGAGCCAACCCTTAGCTATCTAGCAATGGCTGCAATGGCTGCAAACACCGGGGCCTTGGGCTTTGCACTCGCCACAGGTCGCGGGCGCTGGGGTGGTGTCGTGAAGGACTGCCGACGACGTTCAAGTGCGGCGCCTGCTCTGCCTTGGCCGACACCTAGTCTAGTCTACCCCACTTGCCTCCAATGTTGCTATCTAGCTGGAAGTAGTCTATGGTTGGCACCGACTGGGCTGGGACTGGTCATCTTGAAAAAAGCGCAGAGCCACGGTACCAACGGCACTTCGTATGCTCCAATTCACCATGGCTCTGTGCTCTCCGTCTGCTACACCGATGCCTCCTTTATCGAAGTTGCGCTGCGTCATCTCCCAGACGCCGCGTACGCCACCCGCCGCCATGATGTCAAGCCCGTTCATGCGTCTATTTTCGGACATGGCCCATGGTTTCCCGGTCGCTGCCAGTGCATCATTGCCAGACGAGTCTAGATTTCGTAGTGAAGTGAAGTGAAGTAAAGTGAAGTAAAGTGAAGTAAAGTAGAGGGAGTAAAGTAGAGTAAAGTAAAGTAAAGTAATATAAAATAAAGTAAAGTAAGGTAAAGTAAAGTAAAGTAAAGTAAAGTAAAGCAAAGTAAAGTAAAGTAAAGTAAAGTAAAGTAAAGTAAAGTAAAGTAAAGTAAAGTAAAGTAAAGCAAAGTAAAGCATAGTAAAGTAAAGCAAAGCATAGTAAAGCAAAGCAAAGCACAGTAAAGTGAAGTTTATTGTAATCTATAGTCCCAGCTCCTGTACAGGATATATTACTACGTCAATCACGAACGCCATGCTCCTCCCATCCCCCCAAGTCTATACACCCTCATATCATCTATATACACCCTTTCCTCTCTCCCATCACACCACCACCGCCCTCATTCCCAACCTCCCCCTCCCCCAGAGCACCCACTCAAACACCCCTAATCTCATCTCAACCCGCATATGATTCGTCCACGCTCTTACAAATGCCCAAAGATTCGCTGGCCAGAACAAGCTCCTCCCCACCAGACCCTCCAACTGCTCCTCGTACACGGTGCGGGAAGCGTACCGCGCGAGGATCAGAAACGTGCGCGCGGGACCTTGTCGCGTATGCAGATTTTCGTCGAGGGAGCGCGCTATTCTCGTCGTTAACCATCCATCCCATCCCACATGTGAGCGGGAGAAGAAGAATCAGAAGCAGAGGACAACATACTCAAATCGTTCGTCTTCAGAATCAGCAGCATCACCCTCGGCACCTTGCCCAGCAGCTGAATCAAGCTCTCGAGCATGCCATCCCCCAGCGCTTCGGTGATGACCTTCTTCTCCTCGTCGCTACGACCAGAGCTGACGCCCTCAGGGCGCACAATGATGCTGTAGTCGCGGCCCGTAATTGCCGAAGCGAAGAGCGGAAAGTGCCGGTCATCGATACCCGCGACCTCGTACGCATACCTCCGCATGCGCGGCTCGTCTGCATCAAGGACCGCGAGCCAGAGCTTCGCGTAGGAGCGGCGGAGGTGCAGGGGAATGTCGCGGTAGAGGCCGTGGTCGTAAAGGATGACGTCGAAGTTTGAGGCGCCGCGGCGGGAAGCGGGGTTGTGCCGGATGGCGATATTGCCGCCGTGCGGGTCGCAGTGGAGCGGGGCGTTTGTCCCGAAGATCATTTCGTTGAAGATGCGGGCGAGGGCGGCCGAGACTTCGTCACGGTCGATGCCGTGGGCGTCGAGGTATTCGAGGTCGTCGGGCCGATGCCCGGAGACATACTGCATTACGAGGATGCGGCGCTTGGCCCAGAGAACTTCAGGGATGATGACGGGCGCGTCGTGCACCTGGGAGAAGTATTCGCGCGCGCGGGTGGCGTTTTGGCCTTCCTGTCGGAAGTCCAACTCTTGTGGGAGTGACTTTTCCATCTCTTCTGACAGCCAGGTCAGGTCGTACTCTGGAAACCAGTACTTGAGCGTCTCGAATGTGAATCGTGTGAGGGCGAGATCGAGCTTCGCCCACTCGTCCAGCGCCGGGTGCTGCACCTTGACCGCGACCTTCTGCCCCGTTTCCCTGACCACTGCCCGGTGGACCTGTGCTAGGGATGCCGCGCCAATGGGCAGCTCCTCGAACTCGGAGAAGAAGTCGGAGAGATTGGTGCCTTCGTCTTTCATGACCATGTCTTTTATCGAGTCGTACGACGAGATGGGGCATTTGTCCTGCAGCGGGATGAACGTGTCGCACCACTCGCTGGGAAGCAGGTAGTTCATGCTGCTCAGATGCTGGCCCAGCTTGATGAAAATGGAGCCATTCTTCTCGAGGGTGCGGAGTGTTCGTTTCGCGCAGCGGAGGTGGCATGCTTTAAGCGTTTCTTCGTACCCATCGTCGCCGTGCTTCTTGAGGGTGTCTCGGTAGCTGCGCCCGTTAGCTTGCAGAATAGGAAGATTCGCTTGTAGGCGCTCACTCTTTCACATTGACAAACAGCGTCGAGAGCACTCTGCTGCTCCGCTGGATAGCCGTGTATGCATGCTTCGCATCGTCGTTGATGGTGACCGCCGCCCCGGCGAACGCGAATCCTCCTCCTACAATCAGCAGCCTCCGCCTTCTCTTGTTGCCCTTGCCCGGATTACTGGGCGGCGGTTTCATGCTCGCCTTCGCCTTGGTCGCAAACCCGTTCCGAAGCTGTGGCACCTGTCGCCGGAGACAGGCGTGACATGTCCACTGCGCCTGCGCGGACCGCCGTATCAGGGGTGAGAAGGCATTGAGCGAGTTCATCGTGGTCGCGCAACCGGAAATGAAGCGTCTGCTACTCTATCGGGGCGACATGGTGTACAGGAAAGAAGCAAAGCAATCAGATGCAATACAGCCGTCTGCAAGTGGTTCGAGACTTTTCGCGGTGAGGCAAACCCTTAGCGCAAACCATGGCGGAATCGCGCCGCATCCCTGTCTTCCTGTGCATGCACGTCATACCACGAATTGCACTTTGCACCTGTGAATGGTCCTATGATTACATTTCACTCCATCACACTCTTCGTTACACGGTAAACTCCATGGTACATATTGTGCATCGATCACACGTAAAAAGTCTAACTACCATCGACTTCTGCATGCCTTCAAGTTCGTCGCAAATGCTTAAATCATAGCTCACTCAGCGCCCAAGTCATTCTGCACTGAAACCATACCGCTGCCCAAAATCTATATCAAGCCAAGGCCGTGATCATACTTCATCCATCTGCAAAGGTCCACATATTGCCTCCCCCATTCATTGCCAAAGCCTAGCTTTTAGACACATCCATATCCGACGCCACCAGCGCCCCGTTCCCTCCTTTGCCGTGAGACAATGTTGCGTTGACGGGTCCTTTTATATCGCCGCGAAAGCACCTCTACGAAGCGTCGAACGTCCTACATATCGATGCTCTCGTTGAACCTCAGCACCCCATTTCCTTTCAGGATTCCGTCTACACCATTCGGCATGAAGTCGCCAATCGGCCTAGCAACTCCGAGGTTCGTTTGTGCGTTTTCGTGAGCCGCGTTGTCGGACACATCGGTGACGAGTACCAGCCCTGCCGTCTTGATCGATTCGATGATGGCGGGAGCCAGACCCTGTCGCCGGTTAACTCTGGAGTTTGTAAATTCACCTGAACTGTAAACAAGTACGTACCAGTAGACGAGAGCTGCAGATTAGACCCATGAAATTATTGTCACGGGCGATCTGCACAGCATCCTTGACCGAGATCTGCGTGCGTCCGCTGCTTTCCACGGTATGCGATCCGTTCTCAGCTGAACCTGCACCAAGCTCATTGCAGAGCATAACGGGGTCTATACGGGCGTTAGTATAACACTCGAAAGACTAGATCCCGGAACCTACAATTTGGCTGTTTCCAGTTGATGACCGTGCAGATATCCTGGTTGAAGGAGCTGAATACAACGCTCCGCAGGGTACCGTCGATCTCTCCTGCGCCTTGCTCACGAAGCACCCTGGCGTGGTCGAATACAACCGATAGAATTTTGTCCGCGAAGTCGTTCATATCTTCGGTGGGTCCGAGCTTGAGGTGTTCCTCTTCCGCTCGCGACGGGAACAGAACATGCAACTCAACATGGACGTGTGCCGGAAGCCGAGCCAAGGCGTCTTTGAGCGTTGTAAACGATGAGGCGAGAATCTGGTAAATTGTAGGAATGTCGCCAGATGTGGCACTCTGCAGGCTGGCAACTTGTGCTGCGGCCGTTGGGTTTTGTCTCGCTCCGATAGTGACAAACTGCGCATAGGTCAGGATGTTGACTGGAACATCGAGTCCCTCGTGGCTGATTTTCCATCTGGGGAACAGAACTGGAACCCCATCCGCAGTAAGCTGCACAAATAGTCGAACGTACTCGCCAGATAAGCTGAATCCGGTAATGAGAGTATGAGGCTGCGAATCCAGCTGGCTTGTGGCCTTCCAGTAGGTTGCGAAATGTGTGATTTCGAGCGGAATTCCATGGAACGGCTTCACCACTTGGTAATCAAAAGCAACCTGACCAATCGCTCGCAACCTAGGATCGAAAAGTTCCAGATGCCACTGGCCCGTACTCTTTCCTGGATTCGTAAAGACTTTTGATGACGCAACACCGCGGGCGATTACCTTCGATCCGATAGTCGGGTACACGTCAAAATCTATTGAAAAAGACGAAATGTTCTCGATCTGGAAGGAGATGATTTTGAACTCGTCCTGAACTGGGAGTAGAACATTCCGTGGGATCAGATCGGAACTCTTTGATGAAATGGTGAGTCTAGCTGCCGGGTATTTCGTCTCGTCGTAAAATCGAATTGCATCTTTGCCCAGCCTCTCGAAACTGATGACCACAAATGTTTTCGTATCCAAGAAGTTGTGACCGTATCGCCTGAAGGGAATGATTGGTGGTGGTAGAATGAACTCCGGGATGCCCTCTGCATCAGTTTCCGTCTCCATTGGGCCAGGCGCAGTACCGGAGGCGGTAGGTGTTGCTATCCGTGGAGATAGTCCTCGCTGCACCTTGAGACCGACCCCGCTTCCGATGGAAGCAAGCAGCTTGATGCATTCTAAATGACCTTCCCAAGTCGCGTAATACATTGCTGACAAGCCTTTCTCATCGACAACGTCAGCATCGACGTGGCATTGAAGAAGGGTCTTCAAGCACTCCACATGTCCATCGCTGGCAGCGTGGAATAGAGGCGTCCACTGGTAAAGCTTGTCCGGCTGATCCAAATCTGCGCCATACTTCTTCAGTAACAAGAGCATTTGTGGGCTTTTTCCTGAGCGTGCAACGAGATGTGCGGGGTAGAGACCTTCAGCATCAGGAAGCATCTCGGCATTACGCTGAAGAAGAAGCTCGACAATCTCCATGGAGCCCCATTGGCAGGCAAGATTGAGTGGAATATGCTCCGCAGGACCGAGACGAGTGAGGTGAGCACCGCTCGCCAGGATAATCTGCACACATTCAAGCTGCGAGTGTACGATGGCGTGAATGAGTGGTGTGAAACTATCCTGGTCTCGGAAGTTGACAGTATCCGGAGCGACGCTGATGAGTTCCTGCATGAGGTCGACGCGGCCATGCATAGCAGCATAATGCAAGGGTATCCGACCGTAGACATCCGTCGCGTGTGGATCAACACCTCTGTTCAAACCTAGCCTCAGCACCTCGTATCTTCCACGGATAGCAGCCTTATGAAGGCAGTTCCGCTCGTTGATCTCATCTGGCTGTTGAAGTTTTACCAGGTCGGTATCTAATAATGACCTCAATGCCGACTCTGGGGCGAATTCGACCGTGCTGAGGAAAGCTCTTGTGATCCGTTCCGAAGCATCGTTGAGCTTATGCAATCGAGAGAGACAGTCGTCGATTTGAATAGTGTTGGCGGTGTTGATGGCTTGGATGATTTGGTTGTCGAGTTGAAGGTTCGCTTCTACTGAGGGCTCAAAGACTCTTGACTGAGTTGGCTCTTGAGGCGCTTGCATGCCCTCGCCTTCAGACCAACCAGAGAAGTCGAGAAGTGCTTGGGTGGCTTGGTCTGACAAGTTGCTGATGACATCACGATTGAAACAGGGTTGGACATCGACGGCTCGGGAAAGATAGAGTTGTTTCTCTCGGGACTGGCGTGAATGTCAGCCAGCGTTGCGCTATTGCTGCAGTGGATCCGACCTTGGAGGTTTTGTCCCACTAGTAAAGGTTAGAATGCTTGACGATGAGGGTTGACAATGCAACGAACCTTCTTCAGTATCTTTGAAAATGCAGTGCCATTCACGTCGACAAATTGCTAGCTATGGTTAGCTTCACCCGCACGTAGTCGCGGGAACCAATCACCTCGAGCTTATTCAGGTCCATGCTAAACTGCTTTAGGCCTTCTTCAAGGGCGACGTATCTGGAGGATGACTTGGAAACTGATTGTGGATGCTGCTGCATTACTCGCTTCTTGTCAAGAAGTGTGCTCAAGCGAAGACGTAGCTGTAACGGCGTGAGCTATTGAAAGGGCAATGGCAGACGACAATAGTACCTCGGCCTCTTTCTGCAGGTAGAACTTGTTGACCTTCTCCAACTCCCGTTCCTGAACATCACATAAGAACAATGCTGGAATCAAGTGGCCCAAGAGCTCACCACTCGGAAGAAAAAGGTGGCCTTGTTGGCCTGCAGAGAGGTCTGCGGGTCGAACGGGTCGAGCCCATGGTGCTCTCCTTGGGCGGGTATCACTGGGGTTGTGCTCAGCTTCTTGATGAGCTAGAGTGTGTTAGTCGGGGGTGCATATCTGCGGTGGTACAACGGTACCTTCTTGAGGGCCTTGTAGTCGACGAAACTAGCGGCATATTCTGGAATTTCCAGCTGCCGCTTCTGTATGTGCTTCCCGAATTTCCTAGAAAAGCGCGGTGAGTCGGTGGGTTCGTCCTTGGAAGCTAGGCTGGTAGACGACGCAGACTTCCTCAACACCGCAATGGGGAGGGGACGGTGGTCCATTGGACTGAGACATACATGGTTGTGACAGGTATAAGACACAGCAACCGTAGGGGCCTGCACAGCAACGGACTGAGTGTGCGCAAGCGAGAAACCTCGGTCCAGCAGACGTGTAGATCTTACCATACAGACCAGGCTTCGACAGGTTGTGCTCGTCAGCAGGATGCTATAGGGCCGGGACAAGCGGAGAAAGAAAAAAGCAACTGTTGGTGAGGTTGATCAAGATGCCGAGGACGTGCGTCGGGGAGTGTAGGGCGGGGAGTGCGAGAGGTACACTTACAGTGGTGGTGGTGGTGATGGATGCGATCATTCCAGGCACAGATTTGCACGGGCTTGGGGTCGCACGCAAGACTAGCAGCTGTGGCAGGTGCTAACGAGGGGCGCCATCTGGGTGGTGCTGCGGCGCTCGTTCTCAGAGGGCCACGAGACGGTGCAGATGTTGCTGGGGGGGGAGGGAAGGGGAGCGTCGCTGGACTCGACCTTCACGCTGAGCATGTAGCAGACCAATCGCAGCCCCGCCACGGCGCACGCAGTCGCGACGCCCGCGGGAGGTGGGCAGGCCGGGAGCGCGCCGAGGCTAAGAAGCACGCTTAGATAACCCGGAGCCCTTTGCGATGTGGACCGCCTGGGCGCAAACACCACCATCGCACTGCGCAGCATCCACCGCCCAGGCAGCTCACGATGAGCTCATTGGCACACCTGCTCGTCCTCTGTGTCTAGTCATGTTGGGCAGAAAAGATGACACGACACCACTCGCTCACGCCAACAGCAACGTACATATGCATCGATTGTGCCTAGGATATCAAGGCGACGCTTGCAACGTCCTCCCTATAGTTTGACTGCGCAAGCCCCTGTCAGAACGCCTCCAAGGGATCTGTGGGTATCGATACGCAGTTGAACATCGTCTGTAGTCCAAAAGCCCGGCCGTCGAAAGAAACCTAGCGTCAAGATGTGCACCCTTGCATGGCTGCGTACAGCCATCTCCCGCTTTTGCCAACATCCTCGTTTCCCCCTCATAACCCGTATATATCCCACCCGTCGACTCCGTCCGACTCCTTCGTCCCTGCTGCTCCAAGACTTGCGTCGGCCCTATCGAACGGGGTGCGCGTTGCCGTATTCGGGTCTAGGTCTTCGTCAAGTCACAACTCATCGTCCTCCATGTCCGACGGCTTCAGCAAACCGCCCACCTTCATTGCCCGCTGTCGCTCCTCCTCCTTTGCCTTGGCGGCAGCAGCTTCCTTCTCTTCGGCGAAAAGCTCTGCGTTGTCACCGGAGAACTCCTTGAGCGAGATGAGGAAGTCTCGCAGAATCGTCTTGAAGCGCACAAGATCAGAATTCGTAGCGAAGAGACCGTCGATGAAGGACGCGATTTGTGCCCTGCCCAAGTTAGTTTCGTATTCACACCACGGCAACAGAGAACGTACGTCTGGAGGTTGGGGAAAGCGGTCGACAACAGGTTTCCGACAAAGTTGCGCAGGAACTCGTGGTTTGACGTGCCTGCGGCCGCCATGTCGGGAGTGTAGATGGGGCCGTCCAACTTGCCCGACTCTACGAGCCAGAACATCTTCGCGAGAAGCATCGACTGAGACTTGAATCCTGCCTTGTGATCGCTGTCAGTCAGGACAAAAAATACATCCTGCAGGATTGTCGAGAAGAATTGCTGGAAGAAGCCATTGCGCGTCTGCGGCTCCGTCTCGGACATGTTCGAGATGAGCTCGAAGCACATGGAGAGGCCTGCGCTCTCGACTTCGCGGTTGTCGTGTTTGCTTGCCCACATGCACGAGTCGATGACGAACTTGAACGACCGGGCATCCAGGCGAAGCAGAGCTGGGAAGCAGCGAAGGTTAATCGTCCTCAGCAGCTTGAAGAACTCCACTCGGTGTTCTGGGTATTCCGAGAAGTCTTTGTTTATCATATCGAGGGTGCATTCGAAAACGGCGTCCATGATGTTCATGATTTGATCCTCCATCAAGCTCTGTGGACTAGTCAGCAGATGTTCCGAGCCTTCCGAGCGAGGCGAACCATATGTTGCACCATGTGTTTGCTCAAGTTAGGTCGCCAACGTACATGTAGCTTATTGATGATCGTGGTCATCATGTTCAGGACTTCAGCCTCGCGAGCATCAGGAACGTTGTCCCGGTAGTCAAGGAGTACAGCCTCTAGAAGCTTCGGCACAAGGTTGTTGTGGATCATTTCCAGATCGTCTGCCTTCTCAACGTATGTATCGATCAGCTTCAGGATCTCCTTCTTGATCGTTCGTAATCCTCGGACCCTCGGCATCTTGGTCGCAATGTTACCTGGCAACAGTCAGCTACATTTCGAATCACGACAAAGTGGTACTGACCTTCGCGCTTGACAGCCTCATCAATGAGCGACGAGCTCGCACGGTACATGGTGAGCATGTCGAAATAGATGCGCCCAATCTGTGGATAGAAGTAGGAGCCTATCGAACTGCAGGCTGCCACGTTGGTTTTCATGATGTTGCCAACAATTTTGATGACCTCGCCGTCTTGCAAAGAAGTGGGGTCCTGGTTTGCCTGTGAGATGATTTGGTCCCAGGCTGCATTAGGCAGCGCCATTAGGTCGTGAATGAGACGCTCCTGCATGCTCTTCTGACCTTGAGCGCTGATCATGTAACCGCATGCCTCGTAGAATGTGTGTACTTGCTGAGGTGACAAGTCGCCTGTAATCTTGCGAAGGTTCCTAACGATTTCGTCGATGAAAGGCTCCGTCTCCCCAGGCTGAAGTGCAACGAAATGTCGGCGGCACTTGTTGGCAATCTTGATGAACGTATCGCAAGCCATATCTTGCACACCCTCATGGGTCTCGTGCATGAACTCGAAGAGCTTGTTGACGACCGTCTTGAGGAACTTCCAATGGGCCTTCAAGAATCGAGGATACTGTCCGACAATATACATGATGTTACTCGCGACGACGGCCTTATTGTCTTTTCCGCGCTTCATCTCGGTAAGGCCGAGGAGGTCCTTGATGACGGTAACGAGGAATCGCTTCTCGGTCTCCTCGTTCATGGCACCTGAAATGGAACCGATAGCCCAGCAGAGTGTGTTGCAGTTGGCCCACGACCATTCAGTTCCGTCCACTTGGCGCGCTAGTTTCTCGGACATGATTTGCTCGGTGTCGTTAACATCCAGATGCGTCAAGAAGACGAGACACTCGCGTGTCGACTTGTACAGCTGGATAGTGTCGCTCTCCTTGACGAACTCGCGAACGATTTCGCCCTCATCGTTCTCGACAATGAGCACCTCCTCGGGACGGACCATCTTTTCGATCATGACGGTGCGCAGGTTGGACAATATTTCAGCATACTTGTGCTTGCGTAAAGGATAGTTTGCCAGCATGGCGGGATCTCGCGCACCGCCATTGGTCGCGGCGATGCCCATGTTTAAAAGAGGGTTCACATCGGTGATGGGCAAAGCCTGCATCTCGTCATAGAGCTCGGAGACGAGCTTGGTCCAGTATTCTAAGCAAATCTTGAAGATTTCACGGTCGTCGATTTGGCTGATGCGGATAAGATAGAAATGACCATGCGTAAGGAAATCGCGGTTCATGAGGTTCTCGATGACGTTCAAATGCATGGTGAAGAAGTTGGTCAAAAACAAGGCAAGATTCTGTACAAACTCCTGGTCTCTGCCGTTGCTCTGTGCATACGTGCTCTTGAGATCTAGTGTGAGGGGGATGATCTTTGCGATGGCGGTCAGTGTCTCGGTGAACATCTGGACAAGCTTGTCATCGTAAGCGGCTTCGGTGTGCAGGCCGGCGATTTCGGTCAGGCACTTGAGCGTGATGTTGCGGAAGTCGGGCACGTCGAGGAAGCGGCTACGCAGCGTTTCGATCAGGCTGGAACCGCTCGGAGGAGTCTCGAAGATGTAGCCTAGCGGAATCCAGTTTAGGAAGCGAAGGAGTGTTTCGAGAGTGGCTTTGATGAGCGAGGCCTCGGTGGCCGTACGAAGGACCTCGGAACAAAGTTGGTAGATGGACGTGAACTCGTCACACATGCTCTGCTTGAGCTCTCGTCGCTTCTGGGATGTCATCTGGTCCTCCGAATAATCAAAAACTTCTTCTGAAAGTAGCCGGAGGATGGCCATGTTGTTCTCGCAGATGGGGAGACTGCTGTGGCACGCCGATATGATCTCGTTTATGAACGTGGGCCAGTTGTGGGGCCACTCTTGCTTCAAGACGGATACGAGGACGAGATTAAGCTTGTTGAGGAGGGTGCGGTCGATCTGGCTTCGGTCCTCGTTGTTCGACAGCGAAATGATGAAGTTGACGACGAAGTTGCGAATGCCTAGAGACGTCAGCTCGTGAATATGGCGTGTCTGGAAAGCTCACCTTGACATTGATCGCGCGGCAGGACCTTCCACCGGGTCATGATCACATTGTCAAGCACTTGCAATCCCAAGTCTGCTGTCTGTTAGCGTTGCGCTCCAGCCATCCATGGCGAGGCATGCTCACATTTGGTCTGCGGGTATTGCGCCTCAGAGAGGATCTGGTCGACCAGGAGCCATGAGTCCGGGTTCTCTTTGAACTGCGCGTGGTCAGCATCTCTGCGCCTACCCAGCCGTGTATCGCCTACCTGATTGAGCGTCGCTTGTGCCTGCTTCTGCGTCTCTCCGCGGCCCTCATAAAAGGAACGCACGGTAGCGTCGAGCTCGGGAATGGTGCTGCATGTACTTGTTAGCACATAAAACAGGCAAAGCGCCCCAGAATGTGCATGGTGAAGGTGTTGGGCAGGAGAGGGCCGAGGGCACATACGCAGACATGTTGGCTGCGCGCGGGACGAGCTCCCAGGCAGCTTTCCAGGTGGTGTCTTCCCTCTCTCGGTGGCGGGGGGGGGGGGGGGGGGGGGGGGCAGTTGTACACGTGCGAGGTAGAAGGGAGAGTGAGGTGCCGGCGAGCGGTCGGCGGAGGGGAGGGACGCGGTCTTGTTAGATGCCTTGTGTCGATGCAAAGACGATAGTGGGGCAGGACGGTGCGGCGGCGGCTGCGACGAGCGGCGTCAGTGGGCACGACGTGTAGCTTGAGGAGCTTGGCGGTGAGGAAAAGGTGACGAAAACGCTACAGGTCCCGATATTGTGTGTCAAAAAGTTTGCGCGCGGACGACGAGGGCGACAAGGTGGGCTGCCTTCTGAAGCTGCAGCGCCCGGTCGACAACGCGACGCGCTAGCTGCTTTCGGCTCCGCTCCTTCTCCACAGCTCCGGCAACTCTCTCGTGAGTGTGCAGGGGTGGAACCGCCGCAATTGTTATACGTGTTGAGGATCCCTTCATGGCACCCGTACTCCTTTTCCAAACTCAAATCTCTGTAGCTGCGGACAACCTTACATTGACATGATCGACGTCACCGCCTCTTCTGGATGTCTCAAAGCCTAGGTACCATAGCGCAGACGTCTCAGTTGAGCCGCCTCGAAGAACAAACGCAAACTGCTCATGGATCATGGGACAACAATACTGCAACTGGGACCTGGTCTGCGCGAATAGTATAGCAATCATCGTTAATCTATGACTGCTTGCACGTGTTGAAGGTTGCTATTCAGTGTCCCTGCCTTCAGACGTCCATACGCTCCAGTACCCGGCGCATGATGAAGCACCTCAAGCACAAATACCCAGCCCTCAGCACATTCTCTAATTCTCTGCTGAACAAATGAAACACTGCCACTCAATATACGTCACATACTAAACAAGAACACGCACCATACACCCATTTCCCATGGCGCTCCTCCTACACTTTAGCCTTCTGCGTCACAGCGCTCAACAAGCGCGAGATTTCCATTCGTTTGGGCCTCCGACTCCCCCTCTTCAGCAGCTCTTTCGACTCGAATTGTTGGGAAAGGCGGTGGGGTGATACTATGGGGATATGTCCAAGGTTGGGTGCGGTGTGGTTCCGTCCCTAATATAGGTAGTTTGATGGGTATTCCAAATCGAACTTCTGGATCGTTGGTTGTAATTCGACGTTCTGGAGTGTTTGCAAAATACACGATTTGTTAAGGCAGACAGACCGAACATATATCGCTTGCTGTATCTGTGCACCAGGCACATACAGCGACAGGATCAAAGTCTGAGTGTATTGTGCTACCACAACGTAGGCAACACGGAAGGCCAATTGTACTGACCTTTACACGCATCTTCGCCTCACCTCATACATCACATCACACCTCGCAGCGCAATCCAAGATGAAGATCCCAATCCATTCCGTTGCTACTTAGATAACCCGGCCCATCCTGTACCTACCGTCCAGCCCTTAGGCAAGATCCAAGATCCGGTACGTGAACACACGAACGACGAACGCCAAGAGAACCCCTCGCCCGCTAATGCAGAGTCAACACATCCCTTCTGTCCTCCCCATCTCTTGTTTCTTTCAGAAACAAACCTCCTTTCTGAGACAACCATTCCGCACTTCCAAAGCTCCACCGCCTATTAAACTTCCTACCGCTTCTTGCTGCCGGGCCGAGGCTTGCATTCATCACCTATGATGGGGTGCAGCTTGACCTGCAGCTTCTGGCCGGGCACAGAGGCGGCGTAGCCCTTGCTCCAGTCATAGCTGACGGCGTACGCGAAGATGTTGCCGTCTTTGTTGAAGGCGGTGGCGGTGATGGAGCCGCCGACGTCCGGGTAGCCCTTGAGGCGGTGCTTGGCGTCCTTGTCCCAGAAGTGGAAGGTGCCGTCCGAGCCTGCGGTGCTAAAGGTGCCGTGTATGGGATGGAAGGAGATGGCATTGACTGAGTAGACACGCGCAACGTCGCGGTTAGAGGGGTCTTGCTGGCGGTGGCACTTGAAGGAAAAGTTGAGGCTGGAGAGGGGTTAGCTGTTATCACTGGCAGTTATCTGTATGACATACCTGGTGTTGCTGTCATCAACATACTGAATTGCGCATCGGCCTTCGATCGAGCCCACAGCGAAGCCCGAAGCGTCACTGAAGCAGCTCACCACCCGAGTCTGCCACTTGAGCGGACTTGAGATGGTCTTGTGGATCTTAGCCGGATCTTGTAGGTTGACGATGTGGATGTGGCGCTCAGCGGTCGCAATCACAAGCAATTGGTTGTTTTTGACGTCCATGCTGTAGACGCGTTCTTGGGTCTGCAGGACTCCCATGGGCTGTGTGGGGTCTGCTGCGCTCAGATCGAAGTATTTGACCGTCTTGTCCCAGGAGCCGGTAATCAGGACCTGCTTGCCCTGGTATGTGAACCAGCGGATTCCCTTAATGCCGAGCGAATGCGGTTGCCAGGTGGCAGTTGGGTTGAGTTCCCCAGGATTTGCGGAAGCAAGGTCGTAGTAGAAAATGGTACCGTCTGCTCCACCGGCTGCGATCTTTGTGCCATCCTAGACTTTGGTGAGTATTAATATGAAATGAAGCCTCAGGAGCTACTCACATTCGACCATGCCAAGCAAAGCGGAATCTCCTCCTTTCCCTGCTGCGTCTTGCACGTTCCCTTCCACTTTCCCTGGGCGCCATTGTTGTTCACTTCGTAGATGGTGATGCTCTTATCCCAGGAAGTCATTGCGAGGAAATCGTGCGTGGGCGAGAAGCTCAGGTCGGAGATACTATCCGTGGGCATTCCATCCTTGACTTCGACATCCTTGCTGATATCACCGGTGGTGGAGGTAGCGGCGGGCGCTGAGCTGCCAAAGAGCGCCATCGCGATCGCAACTACTGCGTTTATGTTAGACGCTTAGTTTCTCCAAGGTCACAGGCGGCCTGTTTGGTGAGGGTGATAACCTGAGCGATTCCCAAATCAAACGGCGAGACCTTGTTCCAACACGTTAACTTACCGGGATGATATTGCGCCGCTTGCAGCTTTGCCCGCTGGTGTCAAAAGTTGAAGTTATGCGCCTGGGCAGTGTCGCGGTGTACGTGTGGTTGCAGCGGGGGAAGCTCTCGAGAAATTGGGGCAGGCTCGTGGAGAAAGTAAACAGCGCTACGGTCGCACCTTGTCTTTATGCGATCTACGAAGACGCGTGAAAGAAGCTCTCAGAGACCGCCAAGACGCAGCTTTCGCGGAGGCAGCTGCAAGGCACCAGCCGCTTCCTGCCTAGCGCCAACGGCCGTGCGGCGAAACTGACGGCCCGGGTTTGAACCATAAAACCTCAAGTTTGGCGCCGGGCAATCTCTTCCTCAACACCCCCCGCTCGAAGAATCGCAACGAAGCACACATACAGAGCATCTCTCAACGGATGCCTCCGCTACGCATGCTTTGGGAGAAAGTCCCCGGACATCGGGTCTAACGATCCGCACTTTCAGCAACGAACCGCCATAGAAGCGCGGCCTCCCCACATCAACATCTGCTTGGCTCATGCGCCCGTATGCACTCTTCACTCCCTTGTGCTTGAGGCCCATGTGGAGGAGCTGGCACCTGGACGACGATACGAGTCCGCTGGTTTCCGAAGCATGCCGCCGACGGTTTGAGAAGCTAGGAGGAGGGACAGGAGCTTGAGGGCGCGATGGTGGCTTGGAGGGTTCTCTCGTCCAGTTTATGGCTATGCGATTGCTCGGCCTCACCTCCAACCTGTTGGAGATGCGGATGGGTAACTCAATGGGGCTTATTCTCGACGCGAGGGGTGTTCACCATTTTACGGATCTGAGGACAGTGAATCGCTCTGCTGCTCCGCTGCTTGGTCGAACAAGCCAGGTTCTTTCAGCCATGTTCAGGTGATGAGATCAAAAGTAATAGAGTCAAGCACTGAGGCTGCCTGAATCCCTAAGCGGTAGGGCGGCCGATGGCGAATATTACTACGACGGTATCTGATGAACATCATGGCTAGCTAGTTGCGTATTTGCAGGTAGCAATGTTACACTTTCGCCGTCGAATATCTAGTTGTTTCTTATTGCTCTACTGTCGTGGTGTGGTATCTCATCTGTCAAATTGCACGTACTATTCCCAGCCATGTTGCAAGTCATTTCCACGCAGGAAAGTAACGCAGCTGCTGATAGCTCAAGCATCCGCGCCCACGATGAACTCCTTGACCTCCTTGTATGCCTTCTCTAGGTCATCGTTCACAATGATTTTCTCATGAGGCGCCTCTGGGCTCTTGGCAAAGTCCATCTCGGCCTCAGCCTGCTTGAGTCTTTTCAAGATGGCCTCCTCCTTGTCCGTTCCTCGGCCCCTCAGTCTCTGCTCGAGCACCTCCTTGGACGGCGGCGAAAGGAAAAGAAACCGCGGTTTGGGAAAAGCAGGGTGGTTCGCGACCTGCTTGACGCCCTGTTCCCTTGTTAACTCTCTGCCATTCACTCCACGCACGTAGCCGTAGACATACCTCCATCTCAATATCCAGAATGCAGACCTGTCCCTTCTCCGCGATATCCTCCACCGCCTTGATGCTCGTGCCGTAATGGTTACCGCCAAACTGCGCATGCTCCACGAACCCCTTCTTCTCCACGAGGTCCAGGAAGTCCCCCTTGCTCACGAAGTTGTAGTCGCGGCCGTTCTCCTCGCCCGCGCGCGGCGAGCGCGTCGTATGCGAGACGCTGAAGCCGAACTTGCCTGGGTACTCGTCGAAGAGGCGCTTCAACATCGTGGACTTGCCGGAGCCCGAGGGCCCGCTGATGACGATGGGGCGGTGTGAAGAGATTGCGGAGGTGTTGGTGGGCGCCATGGTGTGTGTGTGTGCTGAGAATAGAGCTCGCGTGGTGAAGCTTGCGGGTAGTTGCTGGCTGTATTTGGGCTGGAAGGGGGTGGCCAGGGAGGCGTGAGTCAGGCCGGTGTGACTGGGAGGTCGGTGGGCGAGGAGCTGGAGTCGAAGGCAGCGGCTGGGAGTGACTCTGGCGGTGCGGGATAGAATCAATGGCATCGGGGAAACATTCGGATTGTGGTCGGGGGGTTTTGGGCTGTGATTGGCGGTGAGGGTTGCAGCAAGGGTCCCACTGGGCGCGATGGCGGGGCACCGAGCGACAGCTTGGTGGGCTGGTGACATCGCGTTTTCGCGTCTGCAGTGACGTTTACTTTTGCTTGCCATACAACATTCGCCCCTTCAACGACCAGAATTTGTCATTTTCTGTTATTGCGAAATAATCCTGGGGTGCCCATATCTGCCATTAGGCCCGTTGAGCCGGCAGCCTCCCTCACAATGGTAGCTCTTTCCCCACCCAAATATGAATGCGTAAAGCTGATTGCAAATAGTCGAAACAATACCTCACACTCCACATGCTACCCGATGCGCACCCGTCCGATGTGTTTGCTCTCGCACCTACAACCAAATCGATCCTCTCAGCAAGCGGCTCATCAACGATACACATCCACGACACCACACAAACCGACTTCCCTCTTCTGCAGTCCCTCGAAGGCGTACACCCACTAGGCATCCACCACCTAGCCACTGCAAGGGAAGCACGACGCGCCGCGAGCACAGGTTTCGAGGGCAAAGTCAAGATATGGAGCGAAAGTGAAGACGGCACATGGAAGGCGGATGGCGAGATCAGCGGTAGGTACGCCTGAGCCTTTTTGTACACATCAATGGCTTCGGGGTGCGGGGAGCACAGATATTGACATATTCAGATCAGCTGAAAGCAGGTGATGTGTGGGCGATCGCGCTCAGCGCTGACGGAAAATACCTCGCGAGCAGCAGCATCAATGGCAAGATCAACGTGTGGAGTCTGGCTGAGGAATGCAAGCCAAAGATCCGCGACTACGAGACGAAAGGGAGCTTCGGCATGTGCGTCGATTTGGTAGGCATTCACATCCCTCGCCAGACCTTTCCGTTAAGCAAGCAAATAGAGCCGAGACGGACGCTTCACGGCTTCCGGCCACGAAAACGGCTCCATCTACGTCTTCGACAACGACACAGGCCGCTTGACACACTCCCTCGCCGGTCTCGTCAAGCCAGTGCGCAGCGTGGCCTTCTCGCCCAGCACGACATTACTGGCAGCAGCCGGTGACTCCAGAACCATCGCGTTGTACGACGTCAAGTCGGGCGAGCAGATAGCAAACCTTGCGGGCCATGGCGGCTGGGTGCTTACGCTCGACTGGAGCGATACGGGCGAGTATCTACTTTCAGGGTGCGTGATTGATCTATGGAACCCCCCTACATGCGCTTGAACAAGGCCCTACAAGGGTCTCTTGGAGGCTAGCATCCCATTACGAAACTGGAACTGACTGTTCCCAGGTCCCACGATGGGAAAGCAAAAATCTGGCGCATCGAGACTCGTCAATGCGTCGCCACGCACTCGCACGGAGACAAGCCACTGTGGACCGCAAAGTGGCTGCCCAAGACCACCCGGAGCGAGATGTTTGCGCTGGGAGGAGGAAACAATGCTATCAGCTTTTACAGGGAGGCTGCAGGCTGAGGAAGAGCATCTCAGGGATGCCTGATGAGGGTGAGACGAAAGATCTGGGCACGTCGTGCCTTCTCAAACAGTGTCTTCAAGATAGCGAAGGTACGTAAGATTGTGTCTCCCGCCAGGTATTGGATGATGAGACGGCCTCCTACCGTACCACCAGCTGGCGGAAGGGGGAACAGAGTCATCTAAAAGTATGCAAGTAGTTCCTAGAAGGCAAATAACCACTGTCTTCAACGACGTGACAGTACTTATTTCCATGTTTACTGCCTTTATTCACCCTGAATATACTCTGACGCAATTCACGAACAAGATAGTGATAGTTGAGCCAGATGGCCAAGATACAACAGATGATGGTAAGCAATTCAGTCTGTATACCTATACAGGCGCCCCCGGCGCAAACAAAAGCCGTTGCATCGCACCGACAGATCTCCCATCTACCTTGATAAACCCCAGTTTCCGACCCCATCACCGTGAAACGTGACTATACATGAAGAGTAATGTAAATCTCGCCTCGTCCGGCCACGCCACATTCAGCTGCCATTCTTAGTCCTTGGATCCAACGCATGCTGCATGCAAGGAGACGTGTAGACGGTGGCCATTCGTTAAGCAACCTTGATTTGGTGAACAAAGGAAAATGTGTGCATGGACAGATTGAGCAGGACAGTTGTCAACTGCACTGTAAAGCAAGTCAAGTCAAGCTAGAACGCCGATCCCAGCCGTTGGACGCCAAGAAAAGCAGGGCCGTGGCGGAGCACACCAGATTGCACTGCGGCAGAGGCCGTATTTTGTTACCAGTCGTACATGACGAAACGGAGGCAGATCGACCAAACTGTGACGACACTGGCTGAGATGAGCACAACTAGCGATCATGGCTATCACGTGACTCACAATACCCGAACTCGAACGCAGCCATAGACTGACTATGCCTGAGCAGCGTCCTCCTTATCGTCGCCCCGCTCGAAGTCCTCAGCCGACGTTTCCCGGTTCAGGCTCGTCTCGCGGTGCAGAAAAGTGTTCTCCTTGACAGGGCTGCCGCTGGTGTGACCCTTCTCCTGGCCATTCTGCGTCTGCGTCTGACCGTTCTGGCTGTTGTGCGCAGGCGGCGCGATGTGCGGGATTTTCTCGGGGACGGGATGCTCGCGGCCGATGGACGTGACGCCGATGTCTGAGGCCTTGCCCGCCTTGGAGAGCGCGTAGTCGCCGCTGTCAAAGTACTTGCGCTCCTGCAGGATAGCTGTTAGCAAGCGGTGCTGGGGCGCTTCGAGGATTGGCTGTTTACCTTCAACTTGTTCTGCAGCAGGTCCTTCTTGTTGGGCAGTTTTCCGTAGAGGCGGAAGAGACGGGCCTCATCCGGGGAGAGCTTCTGTGTCGCAACGTTAGAGATCATGTTTTCTTGCTGTGATGCAGCGTAGGAAGAAGCCCCTATAGCTGTTAGGGTGCGCAAGGGATGCGCCAGTGACGTACGCTGATGTCCACTTTGTTTTGCTGGTGTGGGTTCATGTTGGGCGGCGATCTGCTGGGAGCAGTAGGTTCGGAATGCAGATGACGTGGGCCTGGAGGGGTGGAGGAAGCTGCTCGGTGCTCGAGGCAGAGTGCGCAAGGTGTGTTTATCTCCTTTCTCAGGCGTCAGGAAGGAGTTGGATTCGTGTGGTGCTCGTTGGGCTGCTGGGGTAGGGACAAGGACAGGGTGAATAATGTCTTGTCGCTATGGGCTCCGAGCGCTGCGGCGGCGTGCGATTGGCGAATGGATTTTGGCTGGGGTCGGGCACGGTAGCTGCTGTTGCCTGCCAGCTCAGACTCGCAAAGGTAGGAGTCTTGTGTTTCAGAATTAACAGTGGGACGCGGGACAGCGGGCGATGACGTGAAGCTTGAGTGTCGTTCGTGTTCGTGGACAAGGACCCCTCCACGATAAGATCCGAGGCTCCGTGCAATCGGGCCGCACCCACAGCTGTGCTAGCTGTACCGTACCGGACTGTACATTACTACCGTTAGTTTGTGGGCTTGGCCAAGGCATTACGCAACAGGCAGTACTGACTGAGTGAGAGTCGGTCTGTCGCGGGCAGACAAAGAGTTCAGGTGGTGTGCTATGCGTGGTTCGTTGCTGAAAGTGTTGGAAGGAGGGGTAATGCAACAAATAAGTAAGGGAGCAAGCAAGTGGGCCGCCGGCAGCAGCAGTTGTCACGCTATTGCTTATTCTGCGTGGTAAGTATGCACTCACAGATGCAAGAGGAGTGAGACTGCGGGACTGTACTGGTTGCAAGCGTTTTAAGCGTCGACGGACGGCAGCTGCGGTAGTCCATGGGCGATGGCGATGGGCGATGGGCGATTGTCGCAGTACTTCCGTACAAAGACACGGCCCAATCCACGCCAACGTCACGCGTCTCGTCATGATGGTCTTCGCCCGTGGATCGAACTGGGGCCAGCTTGGTCGTGTCGTGGAAGTGCTTGCGCTGCCCCATGTCGAGACGTGCCCCCACATACCTACGAGGCCTCACAGTAGATAGCACACGAGACAGACATGCATTCATTCATTCACTCGCTGTGCCAGCCGTCTACCTACACCTCTTGTAGATACGCCTCACATTTTTGGCTGCGCGGAGCGGATCCGTCACGCAAGACTGGCTGAGCATCAATTGTAGTCGCGTGGCCTCAGTTGCCCTGCGCATCATTGCATGCAGCAATAGTCTACCACCGAAGAGATGCTGCAGAGGCGCCGTGGTAGTCACACCCAAAAAGTCAGCCTAACCACATGTTGCAAGCCTGGTAGTCACGCGATTGGCCAATTGCTGCACCTGACTTCTTCCTCCACATCGAGAAAAGGCAGGCCAGCGCAGATTCCACAAACCCTCTCAAATGGCAGACGTCAAGCCACCCGGCAAGACCTTCGTGGTCGAGCACTTGGATGACGAGCTCGAGGCATGGTCATCGCTCGAGTATGCAGCCATTGCCTCTGAATGCCACGCTACTGGCGCACAATTTTTGCTGTCTTCAGTCCCCACCTCGCTGAAGCTGCCGGCCAACCTGCAGCAAGCAAAAGGCCTGAATGTGGAAACAAGAAGCATTGAAGACATCTACGCCGCCAACAAGGACAAAGTATGCCTACTCGACCCCGCAGCAGCCAAAGACCTTGGCCCAGAGGATGGTGACACCTTCGACGTGTTCCTCTTCGGCGGCATCCTTGGTGAGTGTGCAGATACTCCTGCTTCGATTATAATATCGCTGACACTGCAAAGGCGACGATCCACCCCGGGGTAGGTGCCACACTGCGTGCGCAATGTGCGACCCTGTCACCCAAGTCTGCTGACACGAATTCACCGTAGATCGTACCTCTGAGCTGCGTAAGAAGGGCTACCAAGGCCGCCGCCTCGGACCTGTTCAAATGTCGACCGACACTGCCGTGCGTGTCACGAGAATGGTAGTCCAGGACAGAAGTACGTGCGTACCCTCGAAGTTGCCGGATGGCTCTAACTCTGACAGTCGCTGTTGACAAAATCCCATATCTCGATCATCCCGAGCTCAAGATCAACAAGAACGAAAGCACGCAGATGCCATTCCGATATGTCAAGGGAGAAAACGGAGAACCTATTATGCCGGAGGTAAGACCATGGCCCGCGGGTAGTAGTCTGGAAGCTGACTTATCGGGCAGGGTATGATTGAGTTGATTATCAAAGACTCGGCTAAGGGACTTGATGACCTTTTGTGAAGTTCTGTCGAACGGCACTTGCACATTTCCCCTATGTATGAAAGCACTCATGTCATGGGCAAAGGCAAGGGGTTGCGCCACTGTGACACACAGTCTTTAACGGCATATCGACAGAATACCTGTTCGGGTAGGTTCGGATGTTTCTGGTAAAGGTGTCCATATGCGAGGAATGGACTTCAAACCAATGTGAAAGCCGTTGACGGCCACCGAGCAGGGGCGGTACGTAAGCTAGCCCGCAGAGTGGTCGACTAAGAACAGATGCGTACATCAGGCAAAGGCCTAACGAGCATTTTTGGTCCAGTGGACAGCAAAAAAAAACTCAATATGAAGTCTTTAAGAAGCGTCATGAGTGAGTGACGGCGCGCCTTCTCGCGTTAGGATCTAGTTGCGCATACAAAGGATAGGGGTGGGAACCGGGCAGGTGGCGAAAAAAGAACTAAGATAACGGCAGGATCGGCAGGACAGGCATACGCAACCTCAGGCTCCCAAACGATGAGGAGATGTTACAGAGGCAACGCGCTCCCGCGTGCTTCAAGGCGGTTTGAGATGCTCGATCCCGCGTTGCAAGGCGGAGAGGCCAGCAGCCGAAAGGTAAGACCCACCTGATTGGCGGTCCAGGCGCCTCGCTGCCGGATGTCTTGGAACAAGATCTCGTAATTCCCAGTGTAGGTCGCTGCCCTTGTCTATAACTCGATGCACGCATGCTTTTCCTGAGCTTCTGTGCCGCATAGCAAAATCCTCTTGCGCAGTCATTCCCGTGTGCAGTGTGCACTTCCCCGTCTTGTGTGGTCTCGGCACCGTTCGCGCGCCGTCTTTGAGATCCCGCCCGCGCCCGCACCCGCGCCCACGCCCACGCTCCGCCTCGCGCTCATCCCTGCAGCCTCGTCGTAAGCTCTCGGGGACACCTAATCCCTTTCGTGTCCGACCTCAAGATATCTCCATCATCCCTCGCAGCAATCTGCGACATAGGCTATCCTTTGCACTTGCCCGCGCCGCTCGTTTGCGCCATTCAACTCGCGGTTGACGCCCCCGACCGCCCCAAGAGATCCATGCGATAGCGATATTCTCCGCATCTGCTTGGATAGCGCTCAGCACTCCTCATCATGTTGTTCACAACTGCGCCGTCGCGCTGGCGGACAGCCCTCTTGGGCGTCCTGCTGGCCTCAATGTCATGGTTGCCGGGAGGCGCCGCACAGGAAAAGACCCAGGCCGACTACTTTGTTCATTCGCTGCCAGGCGCACCGGAGCCGCTGCTAAAGATGCACGCAGGGTGAGATCCATCCTCCAGGAAGGTTTGGATCCAGTAGCTGACGACTCTTTAGACACATCGAAGTTGATCCAGAACACAACGGCAATCTGTTCTTCTGGCACCACGAGAACCGCCACATCGCCAACAGGCAGCGCACCGTCATCTGGCTCAATGGAGGCCCTGGTTGCAGCAGTATGGACGGCGCTCTGATGGAGATCGGCCCATACCGTGTACGAGAAGGCGGCAAGCTGGAATACAACAACGGTTCTTGGGACGAATTCGCAAACTTGCTCTTCGTGGACCAGCCAGTCGGTACCGGTTTCAGTTACGTGAACACGGACAGCTACCTGAGCGAGCTCGACCAGATGGCCGAACAGTTTATGGTCTTTCTAGAGAAGTGGTTTGCGCTCTTCCCGGAGTATGAGCACGACGACGTAGGTTTGCCATGGCCATTGTCCCCTGTACAGAAACTCACAATTTACAGCTATACATCGCCGGAGAGTCATACGCCGGTCAGCACATTCCGTACATAGCACGCGCCATTCTTAACCGGAACAAGACTGGGCCAAAACACCAATGGGCACTGAAAGGAGTTCTGATCGGCAATGGTTGGATTTCGCCAGTCGACCATTACCTCTCATACCTACCTTTCGCATACCAATCAGGCCTCCTGAAGGCTGATACCCCTGAGGCCAAACGCGTCGAGAACCTCCAATCCAACTGTTTGAAAGTGTTGAACGAGGGAGCATCCGATCATGTGGATAATGCCGCGTGCGAGTCTGTCATGACCACCATTCTCCAGGAGACCAAGATTCAAGGTGGCGATCCGCGACAGGAGTGCGTGAACATGTACGACATTCGTCTGCGAGATGATGGTTCCTGCGGCATGAACTGGCCTCCGGACCTATCCACTGTCACTCCCTGGTTGCGCCAACCGGACGTTATTGCCGCACTTCACATCAACTCCGATAAGAAGACGGGCTGGACCGAATGCAATGGTGCAGTTTCCTCGCACTTCCGTGCCAAGAACAGCAAGCCCTCGATCCAGTTCTTTCCCGAGCTTCTATCCCAGATCAACGTTGTTCTGTTCTCCGGAGACCAGGATCTCATTTGCAATCACATTGGTACTGAGAGTCTTATCGATAGTATGACCTGGAATGGCGGAAAAGGTTTTGAAATTTCCCAGGGTGTTGTGGCCCCCAAACGCGACTGGGTCTTTGAGGGGGAGCCAGCGGGGACCTACCGGGAGGCTAGAAACTTGACCTACGTCGTCTTCTACAACTCCAGCCACATGGTCCCCTTCGATTACCCCAGGCGCACTCGCGACATGCTCGATCGATTCATCGGCGTAGACATCAGTGCCGTTGGCGGCGCTCCATCCGAGAGCCTTCTCAATGGAGAGAAGGGTCCATTGGTGAGTGTCGGCGGTCATCCCAACTCCACCAAGGCGGAGGAAGATAAGACGAAGCAGCTGAAGGAGGCTGAATGGAAGGCTTACTACCGTTCTGGAGAGGTGGCCCTGGTCGTCGTGGTGATCCTCGCCGGTGCTTTTGGCTTCTTTATCTGGCGCGATCGCCGCCGAAGAGCTGCGAGTAGCTACAAGGGATTGAATGGAGATGAGGGCCGCGAGTCACTCATCATGGGCATGGGCCTCGACAACTTCCGAAGAAGAGACCGAAGCCGAGACGTTGAAGCGGCTGATTTCGACGAGCGGGAGCTCGACGACTTGGATGAGGAATCGAAGAAGCCTCTCAATGGACGTGCCAACGGCAGGGGCGAGAAAGAGAGGATACCACGGAATGATTCTACCTTCAGTCTGGGTGGAGCCAGCAGTGACGGAGAGGCCAGTGGGAGTGAGAGGGACCGCAAGCTAGCGGCAAGGGAGAAGTCCTGAAATTAGACGTGAGCTTCAATTCGAGTACCATTCTGGTTGCGATTATGTTCAAAGCACTTCTTTCTTTATTAGCGGGAATGCATCTTAAGGCGTTTGCTTATCAAGGTTTGGGGCTATTTGGGTCATATGCGATCGGATATGTACGACACCCTGTATAAAATATGGAGTACGATCATGTATGACAAACGTGAACGTGTTTTAAGCCAGAGCCCACACTACTGAGCCCGTCCGCCAGTCCGCCAGATGCAGTATTGCTTTTTCGGTAGCTCGCGTGCGTACACGGAGTGGCACACGACCACGTGACTTGGCGCGTTGGTGCCTTCCGCCTGGAGCGCGCTTCGCGTCATACGCCACCAGCCATCGACCTTCACTTCTGACACTCCCATGCCTGCAACTCCCTGAAGCTCTGACAATGCCTGCGTAAGTCATACGAATCAGATTTGAAATATCGTGTTATCTGTAATTTGCCACTTCTAACACTCTGCAGTCCGGGCGACCAGTACAACGGCAATGTCACGAACCCATTCGAAGAACGCGTCGTAAACGGCTTCACCGCACTCGAAATTGCCACACTCCAAAATCGCCTGAACAAGCAGCTTGGACCGGAATATATCTCACAAAGACCGGGCAATGGAGGCGGAAGGGTTGCTTATCTCGAGGGGAACAAGGCTATAGCGCTGGCGAACGAGGTGTTTGGTTTCAATGGCTGGTCGAGTTCGCTTGGGCAGGTGCAGATTGACTACGTACTTCGGCTGTTTGTCCATAATATAACCAGGGACTAATGCACGCAGGTGGACGAGAACACTCAAAACGGCAAGGTCAGCCTCGGACTATCAATTGTTGTGAGGATTACACTCAAAGATGGGACATACCACGAGGTGAATATCTCGCGTCGGCACGTGAAGAACTATCTAACACCATCTAGGATATCGGCTATGGCTCTATCGAGAACGGTAAAGGCAAGGCAGCTTCGTTCGAGAAGGCGAAGAAAGAGGCAGCTACCGATGGATTGAAGCGCGCGTTACGCACATTCGGCAACGTGCTCGGCAACTGTTTGTACGACAAGACATACCTCAAGAAAGTCCAGTCGATGAAGGTCGAACCTGTGAAGTTCCATGAGGACAACCTACACCGACATGCCGATTTTGCTCCGAAAGTAAAGAACGAGATGGGGATAGTTAAACGGGAGCCGCATCAGACACCGGTTAGGGCCAACCCGATACTAAGAACGCGTACCGACCATCTGGGGGCGTCGGTATCGGGCGAGTTTGATGATGAGTTCGATGGGAACTTGTTCGACAACGTTGATCTCACCGAAAATCCTGGAGAAGAGCTCAGCTTTGATTCAGTTGCTGCGGAGTCTGTGAATGGCCTGAACAGTGCCACACCGAGCCGGAATGCACCGCTGCCAAACGGAGGTCCATCGCGACAACCCAACTCAAGACCACAAAATGCACCGCCCGCAAGAGGTCCGAATGGTGCACAACAACCACCTCCCCAAAACAACATACAAAATGGTGCCAGTAGACCGGCTATCGGTCCCCCCAACGCAAGAGCACCACAAACTCCCGTACAGCCTAATGACAACCGACCTGACTTGAATCGTCGACGGATGCAACCGCCCACCGTAGACATCCACGCTGTCCCCAAACCTCAAAATCCTAGCCAGAACGCTCAAGCAGGAGGCCCCACGCCACCGAACCAACCTCTCCGCCCGACACAGCAACAACAGCAATCAAAATCGGTAGCACAATCAGGCGCAGCATCTGCCACGAACCCACCCTCCAATCACAAACCACCCCTTGGCTTCGTGACCTCCCGCGCCGCCGAACTCTTCCAGAATCCCGATCCCCCAGCATCTCTCACAAACCTCCCTGCCTTCAATCCAAACGTCGAATCCCCAATACCGAAAGAGAAGCGCACCCCAGGCGTCGACCATATGTCCAGTAAGCCCATCAAACGCGATGCGGTTGGCGCCCCGGCACCTCCCCCACCCGCCCCCGGACCACCCGCCGGCGCCTTCAACCGGCCAGGCCCAGAACCGCGTGGGAACTCCAACTTCGTGAATCCGCATCAGGATGCGAATAGGAGGATCGGGATGCCGGGTGCGGGAATGAGTCCCGGCGGCATGAACAGGGGACAGTACAAGCCGCCGATGAAGAGGCCACCGCTGCAGGATGTGAGTAATCAGACTGCTGGGGGTGGGGGTGGCGAGCCTGATGCTAAGAGGCAGAAGATCGAGCCGCCGGGAGCAGAGAATAAGGGGGGTGTGGTAGGGAGTTCGTAGGCTCGGTGCTGAGCTTCGCTGTTGCGGGTTTGACTTGGTGCTTCCTGCTGCATTCTCCAGCGGCGTCGTATGTATACTCGTAGACTTTGGCAGTGAGTCACACGTCTTCTTGTTTGGGTCTCTATTGGCGAAAACGAAAGCAGATGGGGACATTGGCGTTTGAGGCTTTGTGTTAAATGCTCGTTCCGAGCACAGGCGTTACTCTTTCTACCGATCAGAATAGTCATCAATATGAATGAAAGCGAGACGCAAGATATTGAACATTGTTCGTAAACGCTTTTGCAGGAAGATGAAGTCAGTGGTTCCGAATCGATGTGTCTTTTTTGGTATAGGTAGTGTTTTTGATAGGGTGATTTCGAGTATGGGTGCACCCTCTACGCCTCCTCTACCGTGCACTTTGACTAGGCTACTGTATGTGTTATCAGCAGCCTTGGAGAACGGTTGCTTTCTGCCTTGCCACTATCAGTACGTCGTGTCGCGGCTTACATGCATTAGATCGAGAGCCTTAGTATCCATTCAACTGATACCATCCCTAATCCTGCTATCCACGGAACATAATTGATTCTTTAAAGATACCTTTCCCTTGTAACCCTCCCCTTTCCCATCCCCACGCCCACAACCGTGATGTTACAGACCTCGAATTATATTACATCCCGTCTCGCACTTCGACTCCACCCTATTCTCCCTCTCCCTCCCACCCAACATATACAACCCCGCCGCGATTCCCCCTAATACCGCATTCCCTGGCTCGGACCCCCAAAGTCCCCCAAAAAAGCCCGGTCAATTAGTGGAAAGCTGGCCCCAAACGCCGTGCGGAAAAGCGCGTTGCCTGTGAACACAGACGCGAATTCGACAAGATAGGAAAGCGAAGGGTAGTTGAAAACGCTATTGAATGCTGCCACGATGCCGACGCCGAAGAAGGTGGTCCCAGAGACGGCAACGAGCCCGTGCCCTGTACCAGAAGAGGCAGGCGGAGAAGGCGAGGCAGCTGAAGAAAGCTGGAGGTATGAACATCTCAGGTGTAAACTCAGCGCTGGTTTAATTGGATTATCACAAAGACGGCTAGTTTCCAGAAGAAGATGCTTCTTCGGCCGTTGAGAGGGACCTCAGAGAGTGGGGACCACAGTAACAAGAGAACTCACTTCCGGGTCGTAAAAACCATAACAGCGGACGAGTACGGTATCGCCTTCGCTGGTCACGGTTTGGCTTTGCCGATCTGGAACAGACGCTTCAGCGGTGCTGCTCCATTTTCGCTATCTATCTTCTCTTTTGGGGATGCTGCGGATACATTGGCTTGTTCAACAAATGCTTTTCACAGAGTGGAGTCGACCTCGTCAGGATACCGAATTAGGGGTTTCCCGGAAGCGAGCCGTAAGAGTTGGTCAAACGGAGTAGTGCTGAAGAAGTCGTCCATCTTGAAGCTATAGGAGGAAGTGCAGATTGACCAGTTAGCATCCGAGGAAGGTACGCCCGCCCGCTGCCCACTGATGTAGTCGCCATTGGCTTATCGCAGCCAAAGGGTACTGCTTCACCTTGTATCTCGTCCCATGGATAGCTAGATCTTGTTGAAAAGGTAGAAAATGTACTCTGCGTGCATCTGTGACTACCCTGGGAAGTGCAAGATGCTTGGCTGCCACTTTGTGCTACTGTAGTCATCTTGAGGGCGCATGTGCGTCAAAAATCACCATAACAAAGCACTCAAATGCTACTAGGAGCCCTGGAGGTGAGGCTGTCACGTGCATTTACACTCTAATACTTCGGGTGCTTGATCAATTGATCCTGCAAATGGCGATGTGGACTGCATTCACAGCAGGAGACTGGTATTCGCTTAGCGCCCCGCTAGGCTACCGTCATTCCCAGCGACTACTCGTGTGCAACTTCTGAGGTTACACTACTTCATTCACTTCACTCCCATTGAACGGTAATTATCTAGTTGGACTTGTTAACGGTATTTGATATTGTTGGATTTCCGAACACCTCCACCGCCTAGACAACTTAGGCATTGAGTTTGCCTATCTTCAAGCCTTTAGACGCTGCCACCAAGCATCAACATAGCCATGTCAGGACACTTGAAAAGGGTGCCCATTGAGCGATTTTATCTGGACAAGAGCTTAGCTAAGGCGCACTTGGTGTCAATAGCTTAGCTCATTCGGTTCACCGCTTGAGCTCTGCCATTGTGTTTGAAATGAATTCTGCTTATTGCGAAGTATGCATCAAGGCAACGACACTGAACAACTCGGGTCCTACTAACTACCATTCAACATTTTTCGTCAAATCAAACATCTCCTACAACGCCGCCTAATCGCACATGCAACGCAGCTTGAAGGAGAACATGACATATCAATATGTTCATTATCTTGCACAATGAAAGCAGAGCTCCGGCATTCAAATCGCAATACTAGACAAAATATCGAGAAGAAAGGACTTACAGCTCTGAGCTATTTGTCGTTTATCCATTTCGGAATAAACGGACTAGACATTTGGAGTTTTGTTTCTCGGAGTTGCGCGCGCGACTCGTCCACTCGCTTATTTAGCCTCGACTCCACATTCAGAAGACGGAAGCCTCAGATAAGCTCCTCTCAAAGCCTACATTCAGTGACACTCCACCAATATTATTACAGGCTCCACTGCCGTTTGCTTTGGAAAGGCTTGGTGTTCGTTTTACACACTTAGCTTGGGGGTGAAACGTTCGTGTTAAGTGAACCTGGAATCTATCATTGCCATCTATCCAAATGTCGGACGAAGACATTTTCGAGCGCCGCTCGTGGCGAAGGTCGAAGACTCTGATTATCTTCACCGCGACCCTTGGGCTCTTTACTGGTGAGATATGACCTTGACTTTCTAAGCGCAGCTACGTTATCAGTGTGGTACGCTAATCTCCATGTCACCTCCAGAGAACTTTCTCTACGGATTTGTAGTTCCCATTCTACCATATATGCTTGAGAAACGGCTCGAACTGGACCCAGCGTTCACTCAGCGGTTCACGACAGAGCTTCTGTTCATTCTGGGCCTCATCTCGGTCCCTGCAGCTCCCATCATTGGCCACTTTGCAGACAAGACGACGAGCCGGAAAATCCCACTCTTGATGTCGCTCGCAGGGTGCTCGGTCGGCACACTTCTGGTCGCGTTGACACCATCAGGTAATTCAAGCACCAAGATATCAGGAACACGCTTTGACTGTGTATAGTATGGGCCGTGTACGCAGGTCGGGTTCTCCAAGGAATCGCGGGAACAGGCGCATGGATCGTAGGATTTGCGATGCTGACTGACGCGGCGGGCTCCAAGCATCTAGGCAAAGCCCTGGGCTTTTCAGGATCTTTCATCACCGCAGGCGTTTTGTCGGGGCCTGTTATCTCGGGTGCATTTTTGCAGTGGTTCGGTTATTGGCCAGCATGGTCTGTACCTTTGGTACTCATTGCGATTTGTTTCGTGGCGCGGTTGGCGATCCTCGAAGAGAAACAACCTGATCAGTCGAAGACGTCGACTATACCAGCCGGAGCTCAAGCTCATAACGAGACATCGCCACTTCTTTCGCCGGAGGGCAGTACTCAAGACGAAGCAGCGGGGAGCTCCCAAGAAGAAGCAAAGGCTCCAGTTACCCGCGGCTTCTACGCCATTATGTTTAGCCAAGGGGCCACATACGCCGCTCTCCTTAACGTGACAGCCTTCTCGATGATCATCTCAGGCTTCGACACTACTCTGCCATTGCATCTCAGGCAGGAATTTGGCTGGCGACCCGCACCGATAGGCACCATCTTCCTCGGCATTCAGATCCCCAGTATGATTCTCGCGCCATTCGTAGGCTGGCTGCGTGACCGCATCGGTCTCCGCTGGCCGACAACACTAGGGTGGGCGTTTAGCACTCCGTTATTTTGGTTCTTAGGCGTGCCTGGCAAGGATAATTTCCTGGGAGTTGGGGATGGGGTCAAGGGACAGGCAGCGTTTGTGGCGGCTACCATTGGGGTGGGCGTTATCTGGTCGTTTGTCAGAGGTGCAGGAACTTTCCAGCTGACCAGTAAGTATTCCTTCATCGCCTCTTGTTAACGGTCTTCTGCTGACGTCTGCGTTCCAGCAATCATGCATGAGCTGAAAGCCCAGGACCCTAACGTCTTCGGGCCCGGCGGTGGGGCTTCACGCACGTTCTCAATGACTGAAACGGCCTTCGCCATCGGGCTTGTACTCGGCCCTCTCATCACTGGTGCCTTAGCGGACGCCTTTGGATTCTACTATGCTACGAGTGCACTCGGTAAGTACAGCCGGTCGTGACCTACATACTTCAAGACTAGCTACTGACCGTAGATATCAGCATGCGTCTCTATCATAGCTGCCATGTCTTCGTGGATATTCTTCACACACAAGGCGCCAGTGCGGGAGCCGGAAGCAGACGATGCAGCGTAGACTACGGCGTGGGAACCGACATGCAGCTGCGGGAAGCTATGCCTCCTACAGTGCGAAGACCTACGCAAATGAGTCTGTTCTCGGGGCCAATCCATTCGGACAAATGCTTTGCTCGGAATGCTGGCTGAAAGAGGGGCTTGCTAACATGCACCAACGCAATATGTCTGGGGCAATATCCTCATCTTTTTGCACATCGTAAGAAATTGATTCAGTCAAGCGTACAAATCCTATCACCGCATCTCAAGTAAGGAGCCTTGTCGGGTTTCATAGGCAAGGGACGGAAGGATGATGCTACGAGGCTTTGTAGCTCATCATAAGAAAGAGAGAAATACATACAACTCACACCTAGTGTCGTCAAACTCTGTACTCCACCTGGACGTAGCCTATTCAACCCTGTAGTTCTCGATCATATCCTTTTTAACCCATCTCCAGCCCGTCAAGTTCCACCCTTTCTCAGCCTTCTCCCCAGGTAAATCGGACTTAAACCTCTGCACAGCGCACTCCGACACGCTCCAGTACGTTCAACGACCCCACACTCAGACTCTACCCAAAACCCCAGCCCAACACCCCGTCTCAATCTCCTTTGATCCCAAGGGCACCCTGTCCAACATCGCCATCTGAAGTCGTGTAAGTAGCGTGAGATGAAGTCCGCCGGGTTAGAGACGGTGTGGCGCGACGTACATCCTCCAGACGCCCTTTTTCCCATCTTCGTAAATAGGCGTCGTCTCGACTTTGGACTTGGATTGCGAGTCCGACGTGGTCAAATCGATTCAGTGTCTACTTAGTGACCCTACGTCGTGCCAGTCCGATACAATCCAACACAGTCGAATCCAACAAGATAGTACGACATCGTACGCAAGCCGAGAACAGCAACCCTTCAATTTTGAACAACGCTAATAATGCATACATGCACACGCCCCCGAGCCTCTCGGCAAGCCAATCTAGAACCGGGCTTCGACCTTCTGCGCCGTATCCTGCAACGCCCACTCGCTCCGTGCCTTCCGCGACCGCACCCGATCCACCTGCTCCCTCGTAAACCCCTTGGCCACGACGGCAGGGTTGTACCCCAGCCCGTTGATCCTGCCGACATCCTCGCTGCTGATGTCGGTCGCGGCGCTGCCGTCGGCGCGCTTGTACACCGTCACCACGACGGCGCCGCCGAGTCCGAGGTTGTGCTGCAGCGCGACCTTTGTGTCCTCGATGGACCGGTTGTTGGCCCACCCGCGCATGTGCCACACGAGCTCCGCGCACTGTGCGAGGCCGGTCGCGCCGAGCGGGTGGCCCTTGGAGATGAGGCCGCCGGAGGGGTTGATGACGACCTGGCTGTTGGGCCCATATGTGATGCCGCCCTTGCGGATCAACTCGTGTGCTTTGCCCACGGGTGCAAGGCCCAGCGCCTCGATGGTCACCATCTCGTTCGCGGAGAAGCAGTCGTGCAGCTCGCACACCTTGACGTCCTTAGGATCAGTATCCGCCTCCGCGAGCGCCGTCTTCGCTGCCAGCGCGCTCATGCTGAAGCCCACGAGCTCGATGGCCGACTTGTTGAAGAGGTTCGGGGTATCCGTCGCGAGGCACTGGCCTGCGATTTGGATGGCCTGTTGCTTGAGGTGGGGGCGGTCATCGAGAAAGGCCTGGGAGACGAGGACGGCGGCGGCGGCACCGTCCGACGTCGGGCAGCACTGGAGTTTCGTGAGGGGCTCGTGGATCATGGGGGATTTGACAATCTGGTCGAGGGTGTATTCGTCTTGGAACTGGGAGTAGGGGTTGTTCTTGGAGTGGGCGTGGTTGATGCGGCCGATTTCGGCAAAGTCTTCGAGTTTGGAGCCGTATCTGAGGTTATTAGTATCTCATATATTCATGGGGTTGGGTCTGGTAGATGTAGGAAGAGCGGACGCACTTCTCCATGTGCTCGCGTCCGGCGTTGCCAAACAGCTGTGCTGCGCCGGGCGCCTTCGTAATTCCACGCGTCTCCTTCATGACGAGGTTCGTGGTGCCGGTGGGATTCGCGCGGTCCTGGAAGAAGGACTGCAGACTCCCGGGGAACATCTTCTCGAAGCCGACGACGAGCACGCAGTCGCTCGCGCCGTGGGCAATCATATTGCGGCCCATGTACAGTCCGGTGGAGCCCGTGGAGCAGTTATTGTTGACGTTATACACGGGGATACCCGTCATGCCGAACTGGTAGAAGACGCGCTGGCCGCAGGTGCTGTCGCCGTAGCAGTAGCAGGCAACGCCCTGGTTGACCTCGTCGTAATTGATCTGCGCGTCGAGCATGGCCTTGACACCAGCTTCAAAGCCCAGCTCCGGGTAGTCGACCTTGCCACGGGGCTTGATGAACTTGGTCATGCCCACGCCCAGGACGTAGACGGGTGCTTTCTTGGAGGGCGCCATGGTGGTGGTGCCAGGGGGTGAAGTGAAGGACAGTGTCCTAATCAAAGGATCAAAGTGTTCCTGCAAGCGACGATACTGCAGAGATAAATTGAAATCAGGGCGGATGCGTATGAAGCCTGCGTAACGTGCGTCGCGGAGACATTGCGGCTTCGGCTGTATAAAGGGTCGCGAGTCGGGAGCTGGGGAAGGATGGTGTGGGGTAACTTACCTACCTCGGCACGATACGACGTGTCAGGCTGTAGCACTCGTTCGAATTGCCTAACTTGAACCGAGAAACCCTTTACCCACAGCCTTCGATACACATGATATCGCCAACTACGCCGCGGACGCTTCCAAAAAGAAAATGTCAGTGCCTCAAGTCGTGGTTCGCGCCTGACTCTAGTGTTGCGCGGGTACTTCTTGCATCGGACCCAAGCCGAGGAGGGGGTAGGAGAGGCTGACACAGGCACGTCTAGTCAGGATCTAAGTTTGACAGTATAGTAATAATATTCAAAGCATTGGTATCAGCGCAGAACGTAGCGAAGCAGTGCGAACACTAAGGTATTGAAGAGCCAAAAATCCTCCCAGTAAATACCGAACCACTCTTTCCAAGTGTCGGTATGTGCAATCCTAGTGCCCATGGGTAGTCCGAGGAAATGTCCATCCAAACGCCTCGCTTACATGGTTTGTGAGTTCATGCCTGTACGCCGGGAGCAAACCACCCTGTGTAGCCGCTCATGCAAAAATAGTCCTACATCTCAACCAGCCCATCCTATCGATGGATCATCCAGAGCTCTGGTGGGGCTCGCGTATACTTGGTCAGGGCCATCAAACACTTCAGCCCTTGAAGCGACAGCTTCTTCGTGATCTGACGAAGACGATATCGAAGAGCTGGATGCTGAGCTCGATGATGAGCTTGTTTCGCTCGGGAGTACAGGTCTCCTGACATGAGAGCTGTCGCGTCGGACCTTCGTCGGGCTCGTTTTTTCGCTCGTCACCTCTGTGACCGGATCGCCGGATATTGAGTTTCTCGAGCTGAGAAACACAGGCGTCTCGACATGCAAACTTTCGAGCCGCAGCTGATCCTCTTGCTGAAACGCCTGTACGGCTGGTGGCACCATCGCGTCCGGCCAGCTCCCACGCTCCCTATGCTCAACGCTCGGGAGCTGGTCTTTGTCTTTGCTCCACCGATGTTTGAACTTGCTCCATCTTCTATGTTTCTCGCTCATACCCATACTTTCTCGTCGTTCCCTCTCAATATCTGATTCTCTTCTTGTCTGTTCATCGCGAACAGGATCTGCTATCGTACGGGCTGCGGACACAGGCCCGTTGACCCAGAGAGGAAAGAGCGCGCCAGCAACATACGCTGCGACGACAACGCAGTACGCGTACTGCACGCTCCTGGATTGTGTCACCGCATACATGATAGGTGGCCAGACACCTCCACCACCAATAGCTGCTGTGAGCAACACCGCTGCGTCTTTGGTGTGTTTGCCTAGCCCGCGGAGCGACTGTGCGTAAATGATGGGAAAGAGAGGGCCTTCGAAGAACTTGCCCATGATAACAATGGCGACCCAGGTCCCACCGGTACCTCCGGACATGCCTGCTGCAGCAAAAGAGATGACGCCGGCGAAGAAGAAGGCGAGCAGAAAGCGCGGTTTGATCCATATGCACAAAAATGCTGCCATGAGGCGCGAAGCGGCAAAGCCAGTGTGCTCGATGGCCTGGAAGTTTGCAGTGTCCAGCGAAGGAGCAACGCGCGTAAGGTACTCGGCAAACGAAGTTGATGTTCCTTCCTGGCCACCAACATAGCAGAACATGGAGAAAGCACCCAAGGCAAGGGAAACCCATACCACGCGCACGTTGGTAGACCCAACGGTAGCGTTGTGCGGGATTGGCATCCTGGATGTCGCATTCTCGAGTTCCTCGTCCGTAGCCTCCGGTAGTGGGACGTAAAAGAAGGCGACGGCGAGCATGATTGTGAAGAAGGAGATGCCAAGATAGGCCCATTGTACATCAATCAAGCTATCGGCTGATGCTTTGAAGAGGACCTTCCTTGCAAGCAGCGGCGAGACGACTGTGCCAATAGCTTGTATGCCCTGCGACATGCTGAGCCTTGCCTCTGCATATTCGGGCGGACCACAGAGCGCAATAAAAGGGTTAGCACTGAGCTCTAGAGTCGAAAGGCCCATGCCGACAATGAAGTTGGAGATGAGAAAGGCAGGAAAGGACGTAAGGACCGCAGAAGGCCAGAATACTAGCGCGCCGCAAGCGTAGACCATGAGCCCGACAATGTAGCAGGCCTTGAAACCCCAGTGACGGAAGACGATCCTGCCAAAGGTAATGGGAGCGATTATGTAGCCAAGATAGTAGGCGCTGTGTTGACCGACGGTTTGGCCGTCGGTCATGTGGGCCACTACCTGGAATTGGGAGTTTAGCGTGTCCAAAAGTCCGTATGCAAAGCCCCATATAAAGAACAGGATGGTGACCATGGCGACGGGATACACGGCCTCCTCGTTGGTTCTTAGCGTGATGTTCTTCTTCTTTTGCATGTCTACAAAGTCGAAATAGGCAGCAGAGCCTCTCCGTGCGCGGGTGGTGGTTGCATAGGTGTCACTGCGATACAGTTCGGGCATCTCGTTCATGTCTGGGGTGGTCAAGAAGTCAATCATGCCCATAGGTCCATCGGCGCCGCCGAGGGCAGGAGGCGGCTTCGAAGTGGTGGGCGAGACTGGGGGGCTCGGTAGGTTCGGATGTCTTGTTGCAGCCGTGATGGTGGTTGGCATGACCATGCTGTCGCTCGTTCTGCTACCCGACCTGTCCATGGACGTCTGATCAAGAACCCATTTCGGAAGAAAGCGTTTGACCAAGGGCTTCAATGCCGGGACGCAGGCGCACATGATGCCAGTATTGATCTCAACGGCGCTCCACATGGAGGAAAAGGCGGCGTACCACGAAAAGTCACTGTCGTTGCGCAAGTCCGACCTAGCGAAAGATGAGCGTGGGCTCAACATCATAGCGTGCGGATTTACTTACGAGTGAGCCGCTCCTGCGCCGTGCGCTTTTGCACGGAGGTTGTTTCGCTGCGCATCTTGCAGATAGTAGATGCGAACCACATCGACCACAGCGACGAATATACCAAAACCAAAAGTGATGACCAATATGACCTTCTGCTTCCTGGGTAGCCGCATGGCTAAGGCAAGTAAGTGAAGGGCAGGTTGCGGGTAGTCAGCGTGACATACCAGTCAAAAGAGGCATAGGCAGAAAGAAGATGGCCAGATCCGTGATAATGTTGAGCGGCGCCGAAGAGAGATATATGGTGACGATGTTGATGCATGTGTGTGGGGGCTCAACTGGCGTATAGAAGGCTGCGGACACGGGATCGCATTGAAAGATGTTGAGGAGAGTCAGGGCTAGGCCGCCGACGTTGACTACGACGAGGGTCGAGATGGTGGCGCATCGGAAGACCTTGTGGGTTTTGGACAAGGTGAGGTAGAAGACGAGGATGGAAGACTTGGTGGCCATCAGGGCCGGGTTCTGACCGTGTCAGCATTTTGTTCTGGTGAGTGCTGCCTGTTGGGACGTACGTAGAGCACCGAGAAGGCATAGGCAGCCTTGTTCATTGGGGTCAGCTCATTTTTGGGGATGGTGTTCTGGTGGCTGCCGAAGCCCTTAGTGGTGCCCCAGCAGATGGAGAAGGAGGTGCCAAAGGCTAGGATCCAGGCGAGAATGATGGTGTAGTCGTCCCAGCCTGGCTTCTTGACGACGGCGAAGCGCGAGATCAGACGAAAGAAGACGAAGACAGAGCAGCAGGCGAGGGTGGCTGCGGTGACGGCGAGGACTGCGGGCGAGCGCGAAGGCTCGTGAGCCTCGTGGACCATAGTGGCGGTTGTGCGCCGAGTGGCAGCAAGCACATGGTCCCGCCGAACGGGCTGCTACTTGCTAACGCGGTCACGGATTCCGTGGGTAGAGCTGGGCCTCAATGTCGGACATGGTTCGCGGGCGTCGGGCGCCGCATTCCAACATGTACACGGCTGCCACTGTGGGCGATCCTGCGAGGGTGACGTCGGCGGGCGGTGCGGGATGTTTACTTTAGGCGACGCTGGAGGGATGAAGTCTGGGGAAGCTGCGCCTTTTGTCTGCACGGCTCGCACGCTGCTGATGTCGCCGCCCAACAGCCAAGGGTCTTCACCGCAGTGCCCCAGGTTTGCCGTGTCGCTGGGAGCAGGCGCAGAGGCCGACGAACAAGGCGCAGAGGCCGGCGATCAAGGCGAGAGGCCATGGGGTGGGCGGTGGGTGCTAGACGTGACGGGGCTGGCATGCTGGGCCGACATTGGCAGTCAGAGGCGTCTAGTGGCGACAAAATGGGCCCTAGGAAAACTTGTCGAGTCATCCCAGCTGCGCCGACGATCGGCAGCCGGCATCCTCACGCGACGTGAGCAGCATTGTGGGGAACGGGAAGTCTGGTGGCGTCGACGAGTGCAGGTTCCGACCTTGGAGCCGTGTTGTGTGAAGAGGCGCTTTTGACTCCCTACTCACCAGCAGGCGTCCATTCGATAGATGCCAACGTCAGATCATGTCTGGCCCGACTTTGGCCAGCTTTGCGTATCGAATATCGAGTTACCGTCTCTCCTGTTCCGCTTGATTCCCATTGCCTGGAGACCGACAAGTCAAGCAAAGTCAGCAAAGTTAGCAGACTCAAGGTACCGACAAGTCGAGCAAAGTTAGCAGACTCAAGGTACCGACAAGTCGAGCAAAGTTCGCAGACTCAAGGTACCGACAAGTCGAGCAAAGTTCGCAGACTCAAGGTACCAACAAGTCGAGCAAAGTTAGCAGACTCAAGGTACCAACAAGTCAAGCAAAGTTAGCAGACTCCAAATACCGACAAGTCAAGCAAAGTCAGCAGACTTAAGGTACCAGCAAGTCAAGCAAAGTCAGCAGACTCAAGGTACTAGCAAGTCAAGCAAAGGTAGCAGACTTAAGGTACCAGCAAGCTAAGCAAAGTCAGCAGACTCAAGGTACCAACAAGTCAAGCAAAGTCAGCAGACTCAAGGTGAGGCTTCGCTCCAGCCTTTCCTCCGCTGGCTTGGCGTGGCTTGGCCAGCGGGTAGACGAGTCGTTGACTTCCTAGCAACTTGCCAGGGGATAGAGGAGTCGCTAACTTTTGAGCAACTTGGCCAGCGGGCAGACTAGTCGTTGACTTTTAAGAGCTTAGCTAGCAGGCAGACGAGTTGTTACCTTTCAAGCAACTTAGCAGCGGACAGATGAGTCGTGGACTTTCAAGCAGCTTGGCCAGCGGACAGATGGGTCGTACGGTGCCTACCTCCAGCTCCAATTTCCAATATATCCAGCCCACCACCAGTCTGCCAATCGCGCAGCTGCAAGTTCCCGCCGCTAGTCCCCTCTGTGCTGATGTGTAACAGGGGCACTTGGACGGCCTCCTTGATTAGGTAGAGATGATAAACAACGCAGCGCACAGAGGTCACCCATTGCGCAGCGGGTCCATGGATACCTTGGGAAATGCTCAACGACTCGACTGCCTGCTGCATGAGAGGCGGAATACAAGTACAAACCATGGTATCAATGTCGTGCGCCTTTCGTTTCTCTTCTTCTCTCTTCCTCCCTTGCATTCCGTCAACAACACCACCCTTCACTTCATTACGCCTCGCCCATCACTCGTTCTGGGTCCTCCTTCTGCCTATCCCTTCATAATTCACGTCTACGCTCTATTCTAGCCAGAAGGAAGAAGGAAAGAAGGAAAGAAGGGGAAATGCGTTTCACAGCTGCTCTCCTCGTTGCTGGCGCCAGCGCAGCCACCGCCGTTGCCGCCTCCACACCAACCGACTTCAGCATCTGCGCGCAGAAGTACGTCTACGTCCCTCCCCATCCTTACCCTCCCCAATCACCCAAGCAAGCCCTTTCCCACAAGATCGATTCAATCCAAACGTTTCATGCGAAGGCGTACTTCGACCGCTTGGCCCACCGCTAATCCTCCTACCCCAACAGCATCGTAGACGCCTGCGTCCATCAGTACGAAAAGCAGGTCGACGCCTGCGTCGGCAATGACTACATCTGCCTGTGCGACAACTACACCAACAAGCTCACCTGCTACAACAACTGCATGGGCTCCCAGGACCGTCCGCCGGTGCAGAACCAGGTCACCCAGTTCTGTCTGGCGGCTGAACCGTAAGCCCTCCCCTCCCTCTAATTTCCTGCCTCCCACTCATCTTCTGCCACCTCGCTCCTTCCGAGCGCTGCCTGTGTTGGCTGTAGGAGATGTCCAGGGGAAGGCCGAATGAGAAGGAAGGATGGAAGCAAGTTTGTCTGACCGGGGAACAGCCAACGGTCCGCGTCTTCGGCCTCCCTCGCCTCCGTCTGGAAGACGGCCGGCACGCCCTCGCCCACGCCCACCACCTCGTCTGCCTCGGCCACAGGATCCAGCGACGCTACCCAAACATCCTCGTCGGCGGATGGTTTTTCAGCACAGAACACGGGCGCTGCGGTGCCCGTCGAGGTCCCTGCTTTCGGTGGGGTGGTGGCTGTTGTTTTTGGGCTGATGGGGCTGCTGTAGATGAGCTTGGGCGATGGAATTGGGAAAGATATGGTGCGGTGGAGGGAAAGAGGGTGTGGATATAGTAATCGCAATACTCCATTTTCGAACGCTGGGCTCTTGCGTGCTGTGCTTGTCGCGCGGGCGATATGTGATGCGGAACTGACCTGAAGTAAACGCACTCCAAGGTCGACACTCACGCAACAAACGCCGTCGAAACTCCATTTGGCGGGCTTGTTAACGTTCCAACGAAGGGACTGCTGACTGCATGGTATAGCTATATCTGGTACATGTCCTTTCTGTGCCACCCTATCATCAAGTAGGACTGCATGTTTTGGGATGTGGGTTGAGACGGAAGGAATATATAGAATTAGGGAGGTCAGGTGGCAGGTTGAACAGAATGGTTTGAGACGGAAGGAATGGATAAAATTAGGGAGGTTGGACGTCGAAGTCGACGGAGACGGTGCGTTGGACTGTGTTCTGGGTGAAAGTGAGGTCAAACGTGCCATGTTCCGCACCTCTGCTCTGTGCGCGTCGGTTGAGGCTGGGGGCAGCGAGATTCGATGTGGAGGTTGCAATCAAAGATGTGGTATACAGTTTGTACAGGGTAAACACGGCTGGATATGATAGAGAGATGGAAAAGTAGGGTGGGAACTGAATAGATGAGAGGGAGGATCAAGGTACAGGGTGAACGTCTATGTCGGTTTGAAAGCGAGACTGGTTACTTTCGAATAAAAAGATGTGGAAACAAGGTCCATGGTATATAGATTATTTATCGCGTACGTGTGATTGAGTTCTCTTTTGCACCTGCGCCTGTACGCAACAGAAGTACTGTATTGGATGCGAATGAAAACGACAGGGGAGTAGAAGCAACACAACAGTGTTGGACACTGTAAGGTTCGGAACAACGACGGCGAAATGGTACGGCCAGACCAACAACCACCAGGTTAAAAATGTTATGGTGGAGAACGACAAGGGTAACAAAATGCACTAGGTAGGCAGAAACGGGGCACTAACCATGAGACTATACGGTAAGCAAATTCAAAAATAGACGTCAGATAAACTGCGTTTAGGGGCCCAATCCACACCCAAAGCATAACGCTAAGAATTATTTAAAGGAAGTACCATAGTGCAGATGAGATGGAATATGCAGACGCTATACTAATGAGCCCAGACACAGTAGATCTGCGTGTGAAGCTCCCAGTACGACAAGGTTAGAACGGGGCTGCGCAACGAGGCGCAATGACATCCACGTGTCTAACCTGAGGTTAGAAGAACTATCTAGCGTGTCCTTGCAATCAAAAACGTTGAGATCAATGAGGTTGAGAATATTATGAGCGAGGTCAGGAGGTTTGTCAGGAGAGTTTTGAATACTTTTTACATGAGCGTTGGATCGCAATATCCATAAGCGACTAGCGTGCCAAGTGTTCACGTGACCGCACGAAATCTCTATAGCGAGCTCCACCGCAGCGACTCTTCTCTCTTCATACATACATACACGGTCCTGACTTTTTTCTTGGTCGATTCTGCATATCCAGAACCAGCCTTTCCGACGGACCAAGATGGATGAACGGCTGTTCTAATTCTGGGGCTCGCTTTCGCTGGCACATTGTGCCAGTCTCTGGAGCTCTGGTTTCGCTTTAGGCCTACATGTCCAACCCAATTCACTCAGAGATTTTGTCTTCGCCCTGTCTGTCGTCGATGCCATGAGATTCGCACGTGGTGGCTGTGCGTGCGGCTCGGATCCGCTGTTGTTCATCGGTAGTTGCCCTGTTCCAGAGAGGCTGGGTTTTCACTGCACAGGCGCGCCGAAAATATCCTCGGAGACAGTTGAGCGATGAACGCACAACGCCTGTGGCTGTGCAGACTCGGTTCCGTCTCCGCAGTTCCCAGCGAAACCATCCGCATTGCGATCAGCTCCTGCGATTTCACTCAATTCATTGCCAAGATGGATAGGTAAGGCCGTTGAGCGAAAGTGGACAATGACTCGTGACGATGCGAAGACGGACAGCCCTCCGAAGTCAGCCCTTGGGCCAAAAGGAGAGTTGAGACCATCCTCGACGGCGGGCACTGAGCGGCATCTAGCGCAGCGTATCTGCAACCGTCTAGTCTTATACACGTTGATGCTCACCGCCGTGCGCCTTTTCCAACACCCTGAGTGGGACAGCGATCCGATTCGCTTCGCAGACAGCGCAAAGGCGACAAGTTGGAGTTAGACTGGCGTTGGGATGTGCAGTTGAGACACGTAGGAGGCCAACGTGGAGTCGTTGCACCAAGCAATAAACGGGTTCCTACAGCAGACAGCATGCTCGAGGCGTCGTGCTGCATTCATCGACCAGCAATCGCTCCGAAGAGTCTCCTGAGCCCTCGAAGGTCGAGCCTCCTGAAGCCTGTCCCGGTCATCGCACCACGCAGCTGAGACTTCTCCGCAGCTGTGGTTCCGAGAGGGGACCTGGCCGGCGGTAGCGCGTCTGCACGAAAGATGCATGCACCACGGCCCTGCCAACCCAGTTCTCGCTCGTGTCACTGCGGCGTTACGAGCGCTGCTGGGGACAGAATCCTTCACAGCATTGTGGAGCAGGTCCCTTTTCATGAGCATCGCAGATCTGGTACGCGATAACACCCTCGCAATAAAGCATGCCAGATTCGTTGTATTAGAGCTGGTGATCCCTACCGTTTCACGCATCCTCGAACCCATGCACTGGGATCAGGTATCCGCTTGCGCGAGACCGGCCGCTGGCCTAATGTCCTACGCTATTACCTAGCACACGCGTCTCACAGCAGCAGCAGCAGCAGGCTGAGAACAGGCGTCCCACGCCTGCGCGTTGCGCAACGGTCAGCATCTGTCCAGTCGATCCGCGAATGAATGAGCTTATCGAACACGAGTCAGCTTCTCTGCGTGCGCCGCGTCTTGACAACCTACTGTAGTGCCCTTCAGCCCTGCCACAATCCTCCTGCAGCTGCGAATGACCGTCTAGTCGGCCACTGCCACTCTCAATTGCTACCTTTGCTCCCTTTCTTACAGCATTTGCGACTTACTGCTGCTCCATGTCTGTACGACCCTCGAGGGCATGAAATGCCGGCCATGGCATCCATACGGCTTTCCCTGCTGGTCGCAGTTGCGTTCGTGTCTCGGTCCCTGCAAGCAAAAGATCCCATCTCCGACTTTTGTCGACGATGGGGCCACCAAACCGCCCATGTAGACAATAAGCTCTACATCGATGGGGGCCAGGTGGTGTGGAATCCCATTTCCACCAATCCACTCAACTACACAAGTATGCATGCAACCCCACACTCCCACACTGCGCGCGTGACAAACCTGACGCGAGATGCATAGATACCTGGCTTCTCTACAGCGACATCAACTCGACGACGCAGGGCTTTGGTCAACCCTACCAATACGCGAACCTCACGAAGAATTCGACCGTACCGAGCGTTTCAGGCGGCGTGCTGTGGGCGGATGAGGTCAACAAGTGCTTCTACCAGTTTGGCGGGGAATACCAGAGCAACCCGTCTGACTTCAGCTTCTGGGCGTACGACACGCGGCTGAACATATGGAACGAGCCAGACTATAGCAGCAATGTCCAATCCCTGCAACGGGTGGCCTACGGCGCAGGAACACAGGCGCAGGATTTTGGATTCGGGTATTATTTTGGAGGGTACATCAACAATTTCACGTCGCCAAATTGGAAGGGAGGGCAGGTCGCAACCAGCAATTTGATATCCTACGACTTCACTGCGGGCCAGCTCAACAACAACAGTGGGCCACCGGACAATTATGGACGTGCGGAGGGGCATTTGGTATATCTTCCTGCATCTGATGGGGGCCTTTTGGTATACTTTGGTGGTGTCGAGGATCGTACTCGAAATGGGAGCTCTCAAGCGGTACGTTCAGCGCGAATACTGTACCTTCTAGCATGCTAATCTTGGAATAGGCCAACATGAGTGTAGGAGACGATTCACTCGCCATATCTTGGATTGTACTTACGATACATAGACCATCCACATTTACGACATCTCGTCGAACAAGTGGTATACTCAGCAAGCCTCAGGTGACGTTCCAGGGGCGCGACGACAATTTTGTGCCGGCGCGACCTGGGCTGACGACCAATCGTCCTACAACATGTGAGTAGCGCCTGCCTTCCAATACGCACAAATCTAATGGCTGGAAGCTACCTGTATGGCGGATTCGCTGCTGAAGGTCCTGGTGGATATGACGATGCTTACGTTCTCTCACTGCCGTCTTTCAAATGGATCAACGTCTTCAGTACAGGCGATGGCACGACCCCTTTTCCGCATGGTGCCTGTTCTGCGAATGTGATCAATCGGGATCAGATGCTCATAATCGGTGGTTGGTTCACGAATTCGTCCTACACCGATTGCGACGCGCCGAACTCTCAAGGGCAGCATAACAGTAAGATGGGCAACCTATGTGTTCAAGGCGGGACAGGTCTAATTTTTTTATAGTGAATCTCGGATACAATGGAGAGAAGAATGTGCTCTGGGATAAGTGGGACCCCTCAGCAACCAAGTACTCTGTGCCCACGCCTGTTATTTCTGTCATTGGTGGGGGGTGAGTGCTTCAACTTTGCTCTGCTGAAGAACAATCTAACGCGTTCTAGCCCTACTGGAGGTGCTACCTTGACTAAGCCCTCTACTTGGGACAACGGTGACCTGAGCGTTTACTTCGGCCGTCAGGCAACTTTCTCAGCCCGATCAGCAACTCGCGTAATCCCCAGCGGAACAGCCAACCCGACAGAAACCGGCAGTTCGAATAAAACGAACGTCGGAGCTATTGCGGGTGGCGTAGTTGGAGGGCTCGCTGGGCTCATTCTGATACTCTCACTGGTCCTCTTCTGCCTCCACCGGCGCAAGAAGAGTCTCAAAACCAAGAGAGAAATGAATCAGGGCCCGTCACCCCCACCACCCGTCGAGCTAGCCGCAACCTCACTAGTTCACGAAATGCACTCGCCGGGTGTGGGGAAGTACATGAGCTTGCAGCAACAGCCCGATCCGCCCATGCCATCACATTCGCGATCATTGAGCGACGATTACCATCATCCGAATGCCATCTCACCATACCACCCACATTTTCCTTCCAACTCACCAACATTTACAGCAACATACCCTTCGCCACATAATACCGAATTTGCACACCCAAGTTACGTGCAGCAAGACCAGCACGCTTACATCCAACACCCTAATACTTACGATACCCAAAGTTACGACCATAATGTATACAACCAGCCGCCCGGCGCAGCCCTCCAGCGCGAACACTCCTACCCGACATCCACCTCGCCTCTCCAGCCGCATGCCTTCGTTCCTGTCACCCAACAAGTATACTACCCGCCGCCGCCCGACCCATCGATCCAAACGCGCTCACACCAATCCCACAACTCCCAGACGTCGTATTCAGATCACGTCACCAGCCCGGAGGGCACGCAATTCAGCGGGCCAGACAGGCATATACGGTCGCCCCCGAGCACGACGCAGACGCCCGCGCAATTCTACGCGCAGCCTGTGGCGGTGAGGGGGCCGCATATCATAAGCGAGGGAAGTTTGGCGCCTGGTGGATTTGGTGAGGAGGCGGGGACTATCAACGATGGTGGGAGTGTGAGGAGCTGGGACAGTAGGAAGAGGCCGGTGAGGGGGCGGTTCGTCGAGGTTGACGATATGTGAGCGTGACTTTGAGATGCTGGGAGCGCGCACGTTAAGATCAAGACCGAGCATCGTTGGCACGCGATTCGCTCAAGAACTCGCATTGGGAGAAACGATTTGCTTTTGAAACAAACGAAGCGTTTTGGATCGTCAGGCGTCAGAGAAGGTCTTCAAGGTTATTACATCGTGGGAAAAGGGACGGACTTTTGGGGTCGGACTGGGATGAGTGCATAGGATATCCATCGCTCTTTGTATGTATGTGATTTCTGGTGTACACTCGAAGGGTAACGAATTGTGGACAAGCCCGGGCGGCTTCATTTTTTATAAATGTCAGCGAACCATCATTTCATGCGACGATCGTCTCATCTATCCTGAGGAAGCAAAAGCAAACAACGTTCGGAAGTATATGGTAAAGGCAGAAGCTGCGGTAGCTACAGCAGAAGAGCAAATTTGCCGCGGTCGGCACATCGCGGTTGGAAATACCGCGAGCGATGCTCCACCTTTCTACACATCGCTTCTTAAACACAAGTCCAAGTACAAGGGAAGGACCAGCCCAAATTACACAGAAAGGTTCTAGTTGCGCTCGTGTTTATAGAGACGGGTTACAGTACGACCTGGAGGAGCGCAATGAAGCACGCAACGGCTCAGACGAATTACGAACTTCCACCCCGATTCTCTGCAAGGTACCAGGCACCGCTATCCCGGGCTTACACGAGGTCAAACCAGGCGAGGTCGCTAGAATTACGCGATGTACTCTGCACGGCTAAAATTCACCGTACTGGCGCTTGGTGAGCGTCATTATCAGCTACTTTAGGAACTCATAACTTCCCAGCCCCTGCAACACCTTATTGTTAAGAGGAAACATAAAATCTCTCACCAGTAAACGGGCTTGGCGATCTATGGAGGCTCGACTCAAGCTACCCATCGTGACAGATGCATTGTGGCTTTCACGATCTAGGTGCAGAATGCAATCCTACGCAGTGCTGCAGCAGTGAATATATTCAAGTTTTGAGATCGTCTAAGATGCCTGTGCTGAGCCGTCCAGGGGCATAGCCTCAATGGTGCATACTATAAGATGTACCACGACCCGTGAATGTAGACTGCATTTCAACCTCTTCGCAGAAGCCTCTCAACTCGACACTCGCTCCAGTTTCCTATTGAACACTACTCAGCCAATATGAAAACCTTGCTTGCTCTTGCCGCCTACATCTCAGCTGTGCTTGCACAAGCGCCCAGCCTCACAGACCTCATCGGTTCCCAGCCCGACCTCAGCACTCTGGGCACCGCCCTCAGCAGCTTCCCTGATCTCGTGGCAGTTCTCGGCAGCCTGAGCAACATCACTATCCTTGCGCCCATCGACTCTGCATTCGAGGCTCTTCTCGCGGGGAATGCATCCCTAGAGAGCACTGCACTCAGCTCAAACAACACGAATGCAGTTCAAGCACTCCTTACGTACCACGTTCTCAACGGGACTTATGTCTCGTCTGACTTCAGCGAGACACCCGCTTTTGCACACACTCTCCTTACGGCATCGGGCCAGAAAGAGAGCTTAACCTATGTCACAGGTGGACAGAATGTCGGTTTCCAGTTGATTGGAGGAAATGCCACCATAGTGAGCGGAGAGCTGAAGGGCACTAACGTAATCGAAGCAGTGAGTATCCAACCTCAGCAACATTCTCAGTTTCTAACATTCCCAGGACATCCAAGCCGCCAACGGCGTCGTCGTCCACAAGATCGACTCCGTCCTCACAATCCCCCGCAACGCATCCACCACACTCACCGCCCAGACCGACGTCGAAGTCACTTCCATCCTGAGCGCCCTCACAACCGCCAACCTCGTTGAGACCATCGATACCATCACCGACCTCACCATCTTCGTCCCCAACGACGACGCCTTCGATGCCATCGCATCCACCCTCGCCAATGCCTCCGTGGAGGCCATCACCAACATCCTGACCTACCATGCCGTCGCCGGCGCCGTCGTCTTCTCCAGTGACATCACCAACACCACCGTCAAGACCGTCAATGGCGCCGAGCTCACCCTAGCCGTCGGCACCGGCGGCAACGTCTTCATCGACAACGCGAAGGTCGTCCTGCCCAACATCATCCTCAAAAATGGCGTGGCCCACATCATCGACTCGTGAGTGCCCCTGTTTGTGTTTGCTCAGTCATGTCCGCGGTTCTAACAGTGACAGTGTGCTCAACCCCGAGAGCGAGACTTCCACCCCCGGCAACGGCACTTCTACCAGCGCCCCTGTGCCTTCTCCCACGATGTCTGAGTTCCCCGGTGCGGCTGCCAAGGTCCAGGGCGCGATGGGCGCAGCGGTGATCGGGTTTGCTGTTGCCATGATGTTGTAGAGTAGTTGATGCGGGATGAGCAGCAGTATGTGGACGGGTTGAGATGATTTCCAGCGTTCTGATCAAGTCCTAGCTTAATAATTAATGGTAATGAGAGCGTGAATTGGATGAAAGGTTGAGTTGAAGCGTGAGGTTACCTAACCGGCAAGACCACTTGCGCCCCTCGTTATTGTTGAAGATTGGGACGGTATGTCATGCAGAGCGCAAGGAAAGGATTCCACAGCAGTTCAAGTAATTGACAACTTTCACATAGAGGCCTCTTAGAAGCCGCTACTTTGCTGTGACCTATAAACTACAATATTTCTGCCTTGTAATTATCTGCTCAAAGTCAAGCTACCTGCACATCGCCAAGTCTTATCAAAATAGTCCAGTCTCCCGAGCATGAGTCTCCTCATCAATCCCAGGCGGATGCCCAGCATACGGTGCCTATGGAGTAGATGCAGTGCGCAAGCATGCCCCATGCATGAAGACCTTTTGTCTTCGAAGCGCCTGCCGGAAAAGAAGGCCGGAAGACTGCGCCTAGCGCACATTTACCCTAAGTTAGTAGACGGCCCGACATCGCTAGGAACTGGCTCGTCAACGTGGTTCAAGAAGTTCTGACTACTGTCGAGACCTCTGATGTCGTGGTACATGACGGCTCCAGATACGTGCGGCCAAGTCATGGTTTATCTTGCGACATCAAGGTTTCCTACACAGAGGGTTGTGGGTGCTGCCAAGGATGTAGCACGGAGCAGCTAGGGATAACGTGGCGGCGGATCGTACTCTGTTGGGAAAAGAGCGGATGCAGAGGAAGGGATCATGCACGAGAAGTTAGGGCAAACTGACACGAGGGAGAAGATCTGGCAGCACACACTGGAAACCTCGGAAAGGGCAGAGAAAGTTGGACGGCCATCCTCGAAGGGTCAAAGCATACTTGTAACAAAGCGCTCGACATCCTTTACTTGGTGTATGGAAAGGAATGCCGTCCTGATAACGATCGACGATTGTTATTGCCTAACGAAGTTCGGTATAGGTCTTTTGCGCACAAGAGATGGCACTGTAAGTCGTCGATCCAGTACCCTGAGAAAAAGGAAGAGCACGGGATACTTCAATCATAAAAAGCGCTGTCCAAAAATTACAGTACGCAGTGTAAAACTGATAACATCAGCTGCTTGAGAGGTGGTTATGATTACGATCGAACCATGGCTATTTTTTGAACTTCCGGAAGAATGAACTTGTCTTCTCGCCCCAGCCACCACTTTTTTCTTTCTCTGCTTGTTCTTCCTCCATCAAGTGCCTCTTCGACTGTTCTTCTGTAACCAGCTGCGTAGTGTTGGCATCCATGACCTGCTGTGCGAATGCTACGGAGGTCTGCGGTGCAGTGCCCGACCCGGGTTGATACTGGTGCAGAACAGCCTCTGGGCGGTGGAATGGTACATGTCCTTCACCACCAGTACCACCGATCACGCCCAACTCTAGCTCTGATTGCGGTGGAGAGAACCCAGCCTGTCCGGGCTCGTCCATGGTTGTGTTGTTCTCCGGGAAGAGGTCGGCAACCTTTCCGGAGCCGAAAAGCCTCTCATAGACGGCTAGAGTGGTGCCGAATTCCTTATCTTGCGAGATCTGGATAGCGTCGAGCAGCTGAAGAACATATGTCTGACAATTGTTGCTGATGAGATTGTAGCCTGGACGCATGGCTCGAATGTTGTGGATGACAGCTTCGCCTATGGATTCATGGTGAGCAAGCAGCGACAGGCCTCGCCAAGCGCATCTCCAGCGGCTCGAGCAAATGAAATTGGTACACACCAGTTCTCCTAAGAGCATCGTCATTGAACTTGGTTTCTCCCACCGAAAACGTTTGCCATTCTTTTGGATCGACCTGGGCATTCGTATATATTATGTCGAAGTTCTCATCCATCCAGAGCTGGTGAGCGTACTCGCCAACCAGTACTGCCCAATGCTGCGTCGGATCTGGATACCTGTGGATTCTCTCTGTGATCATCTTGCCCAGCCCCGTCCTTTCAGCAAACCACTTGCCAGCGAACCCGCCGACCGGATGCCACCCTACTTCGACTATTCTGGGAGGTCCATTGGTCAAGGGCTGAGCGACCGGTATTACGTTCTCACCAGCACCCAGACCGATGGCATGTTTGAGGGCTATTTCGCCTTTGTTATAGCTCTTTTGCCTGCGTCAAGGTCAGAGCGACGAGGACTGGAACCAATCGCAATGGCTTTTTGCGGGGTAGGTAGAGTGGGGCCGTTCGCCAACATACAGAAACTGCCCGAACTTGTCCCGCTTCCTCTCGGGCGACCCTAGGCCCTCGCTGGCTTCTGCCATGTGTGGATTGACGGGTTCGTTGATCTGGTGAACAACTGGAAGGGTCTTGTTCGCAGAGGCGAGCTTGGTTGCACAGCCACTGCCACGTGGCACATGCCGGCGCTAACGTGCCGTAGCCGACTCCTGTACTGTATCTAATATCTTCAGTGCTTGTACCTCGAACAGGCGATGTACAGTCGCATCTAGCTAAGGCCTCCATTCGAAGGTTGGCATGTTGAGTACAACTACTCCTCATCTGGTACACACCAGCACCTTCCAGTGGCTTCGGCTCGATCTTCTTCTGCCTCGGAACGTATCGCCGCCTAATCACTGGCATTGAAGAACTGCGGTATCTTTCACACATGCATCTAGGTATACAAGTACCATAGGAACTGTGTAGGGTGATGCTTTCCGGAACGGACTACAACTACGCCCAAGCCCCGCTTCGCCCGCTCTCACTCACATGATCGTCGCAACGACTCGCGCAGAGCGTGCAAACACAATGGGGAACGTTCAAGTCTGCGATGCGTTTGTTGAGGGTTTGTAGAAGAAAAGGCGATCCCTCTTCCGTGTATGTTGCAGCGCAACAAAAGGACACACCACCTGGCAAGGAAAGTTTAGTGACTCACATATCGGAACGCTTGATGGGATGATCGCAAGGTTAGGGTAGGAGCAACAGAAGATGGTATTGTTGCATCCAGAGGTCCACGATTTAGCGTCGCCCTAGACTCAGAACGGCCAAGGGGCAGGGCGCAGAATCTCGCCGACATGTATCTTCGCCCTGGAAGGTCTTGTTTCGCCATCCAACTTCTACCAGGCTCGAATATTCACATCTCTGCACAATGATGTTACACACTGGCCTTGGCCTCTATAGGTTAGGTTTGCATTTATTATGTTTTCCCGTCATTTATACATATTGCTATCACCGACTTTGTAACACTCTGAAAGCGACAAGGTTAAATATATCTACTAAATTACTGATGCAGAAAGACGAGCTACAAGAGACCCGCAGGCAGCAGCATAAGCTTCATGCCTATGATACATGTCAAAATCAGCAAGCATTCAGACCCAGGCAGCAATACCGCTCCCGGAATGCCGTAATTTGGACAGCTACTTTCCAAGTTGATGCCTACCTAGATACCGCAACTCGCGGTACTTTTCAGCGAGCCTACCGAATGTGACCGCCCGAGCTTGCGACGATAGCTCGTCCATGTTCATCCCCGGGTTGGACGCAAGCAGCGAGCCCGCAGCGTCGACAATGAATCCTGGGATAGCATCGGGATGCAAACTTAGGCCGTTTGAACGGTGATCGACACCATAGAGTCCCACCTCCGATTTGCGAGCCCGGGTATCAGTTATGCTTCCGTTTTGATGATTCGCTGCAACTTCGTGCGCATTCTGGTCCACGAGCGTATCGAGAGGACGGAGAGGGTCGCGTCCGACTGCACGTTGAGCTGGAGTACTATGATGACGGTCATGCACAATTTGCCCAGGGACCAAGGCGCAAGCTTGCGCGGGTCCACCGACAACTTCCATCAGGTGCTCCACCGTGAAGTTGGCATCCGTCGCCTTCATTAGGAGCTCGACGAACGGTCCATCGTCTGCCTGGTAGCAGTAAGCGAGAACGTTCCCTAGGAATCGAACATACCTGGAGATCTCTGCAAAGTCCAAAGTTCCCACATGCTGCCGGAACTCGATCGTTTTGGGCGCGTGGTCGCTGCTTTCACTCAACCAGAGATTGTCGAAATTGAGGATCTCATCACCCCAATCGAACGCGAAGAATTCAGCAAAGTCCGCGTTTGATCGAACTTCTTCGATGCGTTTGAGCCAGTCAAACACGTTGTGGTTGCCCAGTCCCAACTGCCCGCCGCGGTGGAAGAAGGACAGAGGGATGTACGGGGCATCAGTGTCGATGTTGGTTGTGCTGACAGGAACAACAACGCGACTCGCTGCATGCATAGCGTCCAAATTGTGCTCGTGGGCGGTGGTGAGTTGAAAGACGCGCTTCGCTACCGGGAGCGGGACGATGGTGCCTTTCCCGCACCCCATATGTACATGTAACCCACACAACCTGTTAGTAATGAACCTGCAGTCGAATCTAGCCTCCATCGATGCTAAAATCTGGAGCACGCGTTCGATCTGCTGGAAAGATCTTTCATCATCAAGACCGAGCACAGGGGACGCCAGCTCTAGAGCATGTTTTAGGTAACCCCTCGGGACACAACTCTGCTCTTTGCCAGTGAGTCCATGATCGTCGAAATCGACCATCCACCTTGAGTAGGGAGTTGTGGCTGGACCTTCATCCTTTCCCCGGCAGCAAGTTGCGATCCCGGCTTCGTTGAGCTTGTACCAGATTGCATGGCCCGATTGGACATGCCTGATCTTTTCCCTGCCCACGTCAGGACCAACGTCTAGGTGTCGAGCGATTTTGACAAAGGCATTCTCTTTGTACACACAAATGAACTCCAGCTCTACGCCGAACGTCAGGGGTGGTCTTGGTTTCGACGTTGCCATGTCTGAAATGTTCTTCGCAAGACCTCGAAATATCCAGTAGATTTTCGACGCCCCGTGGACTGAAAAGTAAGCTGTCTCTTCCAAAGGAGAAATTGCGAGTTGACCCTTCGATCTACCTTGTAGTGCGAGGCAAAGACCCCTTTGCTTGCTAGAGAGACTGGAAACAGACCGGCTGCTAAGACGTTCTATGGATCTGGACTGACTCCCAAACGAATCAAAAGTCATATGCATTATATATGAGGATATCTGATGGCTTTTCCCATCCGTCACAATGATCTTGCACAATGTGGCCATGAGCTTAGCCTTCAGGGTGGCATTGCTTACTACAATCTACAGAACGTTGAACTATCATGACGAGTGAGCATTGTTAAAATATAAACCTGGGCTCAGAATCTTCGAGACTCCAAGGATATCCAGGGCGCAACGATGGACGAATTTTCGCAGACGAAACTCGCAAACCTATTCCCCCTTTTCACCCCTGATCGATGTAATTTCAATGTTCGGATTGGTGCATTGACACGGCATCCGAAGACGAGGAGCGTCTGCACCACACAGCTGTTTTTGATATCCAGACTTAAGCGAATGTTTGCTGGCCTCGCATGATAGGTCTTGCATACATGGAATTCAAACTCATGGCTTTCTTGACATGCTTGTACGAGTATTGAAAAAAGGTGAGTCGGTCGATTTTGCCAATATGTGGATGGCGCTGGCGGTCTTCTAGGTATCAGGCGAGCAGCAACGGCAATGCTTTCGAATAAGTACAGCAATAACAGCCTTGATGTGCTCCTATTGCCAAACCAATGGCTTGCCTGATTATCGAGCTATGTTGCTGTCATAAGCATATATACCTCGCATAAGCAGTACCTAGTATTCTTTCTCCATGTCATTATTCTGAGGAATGCAAATAGCAGAGCATCGGTCCAGGTAATCCAGTACGCAGATAGCAGACTAAAGGAGTTTATTGTCCGAAGAGCGCATTAGGCGTTGAAAACAGCGGCACAAGTATCTGCTAGTAGTTGCGCAGACTTATAACAATCACCTGGGTTGTCATGTCCTTATGGGTATGATCTCTCGCATGCGATGCTACACCTACTGCAACATGTGACACAGGAATGCAATCGTGACAATCCACGCCTACCTAAGAAATTACCTTCTGTACATGACAAGCAGTTTCGATCAAGAGGCCTTCCCCACGCGATCCCATAACGACTCGATGTTAATCACCAACCCCATCCCCCCCTAACCACAACTAGATATCTACATCATCCTACATCCATCCATCCATCACACCGAATCTACCACCACGATCCATCACCCCTCTCATCCAACGCAGCTCCTCGCATCCACCATCCATCCAGACCCCTCACAGACCCGTGGTCCGCATCGGCGCTCCCAACCTCCGCCCCGACCCTGCCCCAACCCACAGGAACCACGGTACACCCGCCCGTCCGTCACGACGCGAGCCCACTCACAGGACACCCACACATGGCGACCCAAATGTCCCGCCCCGAACAGATCCGCTCGCGCCGACCCAGACCTCCCTTCCGTTCCCTTCCGTGCCCTTCCGTTTCCCATCGCATCCCATCGCATCGCATCGCATCCCGTCCCGCCTACGGGCGCGGTTCGGCCCCCCCGCACCGCATCTGCCCGGAACGGTAGACTAGCTACGCTACGCTACGCTGCGGTGCGGTACGGTGCGGTACGGTACGGTACGATGGAGATCGCCGCCATGACACGTCATAACATCTGCCATCTGCCACCTGCCACCTGCCATCCGTCACGTGAAACCGCAGGCGAGAGAATGCAAAGCCCATGGGACCATGTGAGCGCAGTAGTAGACTACCTAGTCTACCGTCGGTAGGTAGGTACCTAGATTCCAGGTCCGCGGGCGAGTCGCAGCGTCGTCCTACCGTAGTCCAGCGGCAGCGGCAGCGCCTGCGGGAAAGAGAAGGAGAAGCAGAAGGAGAAGGAGAGGGTAGTCTCTCTAAAAAAAAAAAAAAGAACAAAAGGGGGGGAAGGGGGGAGGGGGGGTTTGAACGTCACGTGGAGGGGGAAGAGCCCGAGAGAGACGGCGAGACCGACGATGAATCGACGGCCGGGGTAGGCGTGACAGGATGCAAAACATGTGGCCGAATGGGTGGGTGTGGGTCTGAGGGTCTGAGGGTTGTACCTACCTACCTACCTACGCATACCTACCTACCGTATCTGCCTAGGCATGGAATATTCATGCACATGGCAGAGACACCGCAACGAAGGCGCCGTTGGATGAGCCTTACCCACGCTACGGCACATGCTGCGGGCAGTCGCATCCTTCTCGTTGAGCAAGGCACAGTTGCAGTGTTTGAGCGTGAGCGGTGTAGGAGCTGGATTGCATTGCATAGCAAAAGTTTCGCGCATGTGTGTGTGTGTGGGTGATTGTATTTGTATTGCACAGCCTCTCCTATTCTCGCTAGCAAGAACAAAACCTGCCGACACTCTACCATTGCAAAACTTCAAAGAACCACCCAACCAAAACAATTGCCAAATCAGAATACGCAGACGCAGACGCAGACGCAGTTGCAAAAGCAAACTAGCAGCAAAAGACCACCCAAATCATGACTAGGAAAGGACAGTGCTATCCCCCCAGATACTAAAAAAACGCAAGCATATCAGCGCAGCAGACCAATTGAGAGCAAAAGCGAAAGCAGATGACCAAACAAAACGAGGAACTGGGAATCTCAAAGAGCACAAACAACCACTGCCGAGCACCAAAGCTTCGGGCCCCATAAGCACCAGTGAGATGCAAGATGTTCCCCTTCTAAGATCGTTTTTGCTCTTCAAACCAACGAGGGAAAAAAAAACTTCAAAACCGGGCCCAATCTCATACGCATCCATCGCAACACAAACTGACAGATGGAGACTTCGTGCTTTGGTTTGGTCCTTATTAAATGTTCTGCGCCTTCTAAAGCTGTCGAAACATCATCCGGAAATCGAAGGCTTAATTTTTTCCGCGAGCGGGAGACGTTGTGGAAGAGACGGACGGAGATGGAGAAGAGTGTTTTGGAAAGGCCAACGCAGGCGCAGGTAGAGACTCGGAAATTCTCGGAAACGCATGCTAGGAAGCAAAAGACCGCCCAAATGCGTCGATTCCCGCCCGTAAGATTATTTGGGAAGATGCCACGGACGGGAGGACTTGACATTATACAGAAAAATGAGAGAAAGTCGCGTAATTCGAAAGAAAGACGCTATGCTGGCAGAATCGGCTCGCACAGAAGCCAGTTCCGGAGCCGTATTCGATGCTGGTTAGACCGACTACATGGGGCGGCGGTTGAGCATGTTCAGCATGTTCGAGTCGGTCGAGCTGCGTCCGTTTCCGCTGTCGCTGACAAGATCGTTGATGCGCATGCCGGGCCGGTTGGCGGGCTGCGAGTTGGGCGGAGGGGTGGTGCCGTCACTCCGAGGAGGTGGCGGCTGCAGGTTGCCGTTTGTTTGCGGAGGGGGATAGTAGGTGGAGCCGCCCGGAGTCGTGGGAGCCTGGGACGCGTGCGGCGAAGAGGATGCGCGGCCTGCTTCATAAGGATATGCGCCGGGTGGAGATGTGCGCCGGGGAGGTTGTTGAGGTGCGTAATACGGCTGCTGACCATGCTGAGGCGGAGCGCTGGAATAAGAGGCAGACGAGGTCGCTGGAGACGCGGCGTTAGGAGGTTCTGGATAGGGATAGTCCGGCCCAGCGCCGCGATGAGCGGGCTGTGAAGCAGCTGAACCCGGCCTCGGGGGAGGCAAGGTTGGCGTATGAGGCTCAGGGTTGAGCCTCTTTCTGCCATTCAGCGCATCACGGCTCGCGTCATCGTGTGGGGCAGGGGGACCATACGCAGAATGAGCTTGGTACGGACCTGAGGGGGGAGCTGTGGGACTGGGCAGATAGTTGGACGGTGGCGGCGGGGCACTTTGCTGCTGGCGTGGCGGCTGGGCATATGTCTCGCCGTGCTGCGAGGGCGGCAGTGGTTGCCCGTACGCACCGTACATGGGCGGAGGCTGTCCCACACCGCGCCAAACGGTATGGGCAGGCACGAAAGCCTGTGTCTGGGCCGACACAGGGGTGAAGATACAGTCCTGGTTGAAGCGCATGCAGTTGGAGCAGCGGCCGTCGTCGGTGGCTTCGAATCCCGAGCAGCGGATCTAGACTGGGTGAGAACATGGTTGGCATGGAGCATTTGCAAAAGTTACCTTGCGTCTTCTGCAGTAGCGGCAGGCAATGGCAGTTCGCTGGCGCGGAGCCGGCGGCTGGTGATGCTGGTTCATGTAGCCTGGCGGAGGCGGTTGCGCCCGGTATGGGTCGGGCGGAGGGGGAGCCTGGTTCCATTCCCCTGGCCCTGGAAGACGGTAGGGTTGCTGAGGCTGGTGGTGGTGCGCCGCCATGTCCGGGCGAGGATCTCGTGGTGCCTGTGCTGGGGGAGGGGGCAGAGGTGCATTCATCTGTTGGCGGGGGCGGTCAGTAGATGAAGGTTCGGAGGGGTGGGTGTTAGGGTCAGGTGGTGGGCACATGACTCTCGACTTACATGAGGAGGCGGAGGGTAGGAGCCGTGGGCAGGCTGCTGCGAGGTCGGGGGCTGCCAGTGCGTGGGGAGTTGACCTTGGCCACCCTGGTGAGGGAACATGGCGACGGCGGCGGAGAGGGCGGTGGTGGTTTTAAAGGTAGCCTTGCGGGGTGGTGGCCGTCACGCAGACCATGAACCAGGGGAGGCGAGCTTGGGGTATCGTTGGTTGGGAAGGTGTGATGGTGGTGCGGGAGATTGTCTGGCGCGGAGGACGCGGTCGTACAGGTTGTAGCGGGCCGCGACGACGGCTGCAAGTCAGAAAAGCAGGCAGGCAGGCAGGCAGGCAGGGCGGTGCAGGGCGGTGCGGTGCGGTGCAGAGGCGAGGGTTGCGGCAGGCAGGCAGGCCAAGGGATAGGATGAGATAGGATGGGATGGTATATGGTATGGGATGATATGGGATGGGATGCGATGCGATGCTTGGGGGGGGGGCGTCGAAGGACAGCAGATGCGGTACAGTGCAGTGCAGTGCGATGCGGTGCGGTGCGGTGCGGTGCGGTGCGGTGCGGTGCGGTGCGGCGCTCTCAGTCTGAAGCTTCTCGAAGGCGCGTGGAGAAAGATTGGGCGTGGAGAAAGAGGCGCGGATGGGAGACCCAGAGGATTGGAAACGAAAGGGAGGAGAGGGTTGCGGCGGGAGGGCGATTACTTTGCTATTAGACCACTAGACCACCTATTCCGCGCCCGAACTCCCAAAGCGGTGCACGGACTGGGATTTGTGGCTGCTCTGCTGGGGCCGCGCTGGGCAGAGGCAGGGAGGGAGGGAGGGAGGGAGGGAGGGAGGGAGGGAGCGAGCCAGCCGTGCTCTAGCGCGCAAGGGCAGGGCAGGGCAGGGCAGGGCAGGGCAGGAGGGCAAGGCAGGGTGAGGGTGAGGGTGAGGGCGAAGGCGAAGGCGAGGGTGAGGGTGACTAGATTTACTGTGGAGAGGTGCAGCGAGCGGCGAGCGAGGGAGCGAGGGCGGCAGGCTGGACGGTGGAGGGACACAGGGCAGATGCAGCACGACGAACAGCCGCAGCACGACAAAACAGCCGCGGGCAGCAAAACGTGGGTCGGCACGAGGAGCCTGTGTGCAGCGTCGCAGCGGCTGCAGCGCTCTGCTTCGGGCTGGGGTGCGGCATGGGCACAACCAGCAGCCAGCAGCCAGCAGCCAGCAGCCAGCAGCCAGCAGCCAGCACTCCGCCAGCCCGTCAGTCCACCAGCCAACACTCCACAGCTCGAATGGCGTTCGAATGGCGTCTTGTGCGGGCCGAGCGAGCCAAGCTGTCCGGGAAGACACTTTTGATGCGGGAGTCGCCGCCGCCCCTTGCAACATGCATGCACGCGAGAGGCCTGCACGATCTGCCTAGCCTCGCTGCACCAAAACGCCTACGCCAGCAGCCCACCGCCAGAGCAGCCAGCAGCCAGCAGCCAGCAGCCAGCAGCCAGCAGCCAGCAGCCAGCACCCCGCCAGCACCCACCGCCCAGCAGCCGGCAGCCAGCAGCCAGCACCCACCGTCCAGCAGCCAGCAGCCAGCAGCCACCGCCCAGCAGCCAGCAGCCAGCAGCCACCGCCCAGCAGCCAGCACCCCGCCAGCACCCACCGCCCAGCAGCCAGCAGCCAGCAGCCAGCAGCCAGCACCCACCGTCCAGCACCCAGCACCCAGCACCCAGCACCCAGCACCCCGCCAGCACCCACCGCCCACGGCCCACCCGCCACACGTCGACAGCGGACGTCAGCGGATGAGCACTTCTTTGCTGCTGCCCCTCGGCCTGCGGGCTCGCCGGCCACCACTACCACCACCACCATGTCTACTACTGCTACTACTGCTGGGACCATTCGCCGCCGCCGCGCACCATGCCCGCTTTCCACGTTGCTGCTCCACCCCTCACCCGTTCCCTCTGAAGTGTGTGCGCACCGCACCCGCACCGCCCAGGGCCCACACCCGCCGCCCGCTCCCTCCCTGCCGCCCTGCCGCCCTGCTGCCCTGCTGCCCTGCTGCCCTGCTGCCCGGCCGCCATCCTTCTGCCCTACCTCGCACGCTGCCTGCTCGTCTGCCTGGCTGCCTGGCTGCCTGGCTGCCTCATCGATTCTGCCAATATCTACTGACTCCCGTCTCCGCTCGCCCCGTTGCGCACGCGCATCCCACTCGAGGTGAGGACGCGCGACGCCTCCGAGTCCGACCAGCTGCATCCCGTTCCCTGGGCGGCGGGTACCCATGGCCGCATGGCAAGTAGGGCTGCACAGGCCGTCATTTCCTGCTGCCAGTTGGTGTGCGACGCGGGCCACTGACCACTGACCCCTGACCACTGGCCACTGACCACTGACGTGAGCGTCCGTCTGGGAGCTCCGCTGCGTGCTGCGTGCTGCGTGCTGCGTGCTGCGTGCTGCGTGACTCGGTTCGACTGCCACCAAGAGCCCCAAAGGTAAGCGGGCGTGAAGGAAGCAACAGCAGCTGGCCGCACTCCGCCTGTCGCAGCACGGCGAGCTAGACCAACACCCAGACTAACATGCCCACACCTCCCACCCCTCCCACACCTCAGGGGGGCCGCTCCAACCATGCAGCCCTGTTCCATGCTCGCCAGCCGTGCTGTTTGCAAAACCTGCGCGCCGTCGTGCGCTTCTGCTGGCGCCGTCCGCTCGAATCAGTGCGACAAGTCTGGCATCCGCCGCCCACACGACGCGTCCTGGCGCTGGTGCTGGTGCTGGTGTTGGTGCTGGTGCTGGTGCTCGTGCCGGCGCCGGCGTAGGCAACGCCCCCCTCCACGGTAGGTACGCGGTGAAAACCTGCTCCTCTCCCCCCCCCCCCCGTTGCGACGCATTTAGAAATGCCCTAGGCACAAGGCGGATCGAGGCGGCGACGGTACCTAGTCATGGACGGCGAGGCACATGCTGCATGCTGTTGTCGCTGTTGTCTGGTCTCGCCTCGCCTCGCCTCGCCTCACATCGCCGTTGACGGTTTGCGGTAGGCTAGCAGTGCTAAGCTCGGATCCCAGAAGAAGGTTCAGCTAGCGGGGATCGGCGGGGATCGGCGGGGACGCAGCAGATGTGATGAAACCCCCCAGCCGTTGGTCTCCTACACCTCCTCCCACCGCCGGCGAGACGACCCAGCTTGGTTGCGAGTCTGCGTGCTCGAACAAGTGCCATGCGCTAGCTAGCAGGACGATGCCCCCAAGCCCCCCCAAGCCCATGCACGCTGACGGCCCGCTGATTGACCTGGTGTGCAGCCGTACAGACGGCCACGAGCCGCGCCCAATGACGCCCGCCCTGCATGCTCGACTGAATCGATAGTCGACCGCTCGGTGAAGCGTGGGTGCTCGCGACGCCGATTTGTTTGTGCACCGAGTCGGTGTGCGACGTGTTCCTTGCATGAGCCGTGCTGGACCGCGGATAAATCCTCAGAAGAGCCCTCGCCGGAACAGCAGCAGAACCTGCTTGGTCAGGAGGTCATGAGACGTGCCACCGGTCAGGCCTCGTGTTCCTGCTCTGCTCACGAATTGTAGCCCGCAGCCAGCTTGCTAGTTGGTGCAAAGCAAGGCCGAGCAGACGTTATTGACTGCCACACCGCAGTACGCCCCATCACGAGCCTGGCGCCCCGACTGCATCTGCCTGGTGGGGACGAGGGACAAGGGACAAGGGATATGGGTCAAGGGACAAGGGATATGGGTCAAGGGACAAGGGATATGGGACATGGGACAGGACAGGGCAGGACATGGGACAGGATATGGGACAGGAACATGGGACAGGATATGGGACAGGAACATGGGACATGAACATGGGACATGAACAAGGGACATGAACAGGGGACAAGAAACAGGGGACAAGAACATGGCACATAGGGATGTGCGGATACGGTAGAAATCTGGAGGATGGCACATGGGACAGCTTTTGCAACGAAGCAGCCCTGCCCTGCGAGACGGACGGGCGAGCAATCAATCTTCGCCGGACGCCGCTTCCGCAACGAGCAAGTAACCACCTGTCAGCCGCCTCCCGCTAGCCCGTCGTGTGCATGTCCGCCGGTACGCGTACCCACGAGGCTGCCCATCCGACCGCGTCTGTCGGGACGAGAAGGGCAGTTGAACGTTCCAGCGCGCCGTTCCAAGCGCGGAAGCCGCCTCCGCCATTGCTGTCTCCTACCAGCCCGGTGGATGCCAGCGTCATCGCTGCCGGCGGGACGGGCGGCATCCAACCCCAACATGTTCCCCGATCAAAACAAAGTCGTCCTGAAACAGGGCCGCCAGCGGTGGCACGAGATCACGGGCCGGCACGAGGGGTCAGACAATCCATCGGGCGTTGCATGTACGAGCTTGCCAGCGTCGTCTCCGCAGCAGCAGTCCGATTAACGACAGTTTTGTGCCACGCAGCCAACGGGAAGACTGGGGTCGGCCGTCCCTATGCATGGGGCCCAATCCAACTTGCAACTGCTCAAAAGACGCAGCAGCTTCCATCGAGCACGGAAAATGTCCTGCACGGCATCCAGAAGCCGACACGACTTGCGCCGTCGAAGCCCGGGAACTGTGCCACCACCAACCTGCGGACGAGCGACCTGAAATGGTCCTCGACGCAACCGTCCATGGACACCGCGCTAAGGAGGCGCGTGTAACTGGTTGAAGCGCATCAACTGACCCGTGGATGGACCTTTGCATGCCGTCTCGTCGTCGCGCATATAGATGTCAATAGTCGCACGCCGCGACGCTGCAGACAGCACCCGCTGCTGTTTGTAGACAAGGAATTTTATCCCCCGCAGTAGCGCACTCTATCGCGAGACACCAGAGGCACAGCACACAGGGAGACCGGACGAAAGGTGCTGACTGCCTCGACAGGAATCCCCGCTCCGTCAGCAGCAGGCGACGGTTTCCTGACAAGAATGGCCCCAAGCCGTCGCCGTCGCCGTCGCACCACGTCGACCAAAAGCCCAACACCAGGCGTCTCGAAGCGGCACAGGTGGAAAGCTGGACGGCGTATGCTCTCGAGGGAGGGGGATGGGGGTCAAATGGTTGCAATTCCAGCGCTTGTGGTGCTAGGATTGGCCAGGTCGTAACAATTCGACCTGTCATTCCAGCGTGATTCGCTAGGCCCATCAGCTCCGGCTAGCGATCGGTGTGCTTCTAGGGACCGACGTCAAAACGCGGCTTGCGCAAAATTAAAGCCGCGCCCACACACACACTCACACACCGCCGTTCGTGACGGAGAGAGCCTTTATCTGCTGATGGTAGTCTACGCTGATAGTAGTCTACGCTGATAGTAGTCTACCAGGGATGGTGGCAGCAACCCCGATCTTGGAGGCTGCGCTTGTTCTTCCCTCTGCTGGCTCGTCGTGCCGCGCTCAAGTCTGCCACTTTTTTTCTTCTTTCTTCTGTCTTTCCTTCTTTTTTCTTCGCTTCCCTGTATCACCAAGTGAAACACGTCGACACGGGACATGGGACATGGGGCATCAGCCGCGCGGTGACGAGGCGGCGGCGTGATATCATGACTTCCTTCAGACGCGGGTAGGCTGTGTGTGGAGCCCGCGCTGAGCCAGAGGCGACACCCATGCCCTCGAACGAATTGCGGCCCCGGCCCGTCGCGGCCTGCTGCTTGTGACCTACAGGACAAGGGTTCGGTGGAGCAGGACGCCTCCGTCTGGGTGAACTGGCCGGCCTCTGATGGCGACTGAAGGCCATGTTCCGCACCTCGGGCAATGTCATCGCATCGACAACCCCAGCTAGCGGCCAGCCATGTCGATATCGTCGACGCAGCGGAAAAAGACATCAGCCCACCCGTCTGCGGTGCGTACGCAGAAGGGCCGCTCGCCCACTCGCGAACGATGCAGGCTAAAGGACGCGGCCCGCCTGCTGGACTGAGGGCCGGGGTTCTTGCGGTCACGGCGCATCCCTGACGGCGCGCCTAAAGCGCCACCGTGCGTCCTGGGCAATCCTTGGACTGCGCCTTAGCAGATAACGTGACCATTTCTTCATGCGGGACTAATGCAGAACTTGGTTGGATTGCCTCGCTCCGCTTTCCACTCAGCGCCACTGCCGATGCGCCTCTCCTTGGCTGCAGCCGTCTATTGGCGCCTGCATCCTGGCCGCCCTCCCGTTCCACCAATCCCCGCCCTGTCTGGACGACTTCCCGGCCTTGAGCGAGCGAAAACCTTCGCTGACGCCTTGGGGCTTTCTGCTAGACCACGCCGCAAGCGGACGTACAACCTCCTCAAGCGTCCTTGTCCGCATCGTCCTCGTCGTCCACGTCGTCCACGTCGCTAGCCCCGTCCTCGCTGTCCTCCTCGCTCGAGTCCGAGGACTCTTCGTCTGGCATGACGACGCTGTTGAGGTAGGTAATCTGCAACCGTACGTTAGAGGCGGAACCCAGAACTAGCGAGCCCTTCCCCCACCGCTGACCGCGCCCATGCAGCCACCGTCCGGCTTAGGTAGACTAGCCTGCAGTGCCAACGCATACCGTGCTCGTTCTGGATGAACTGGTTACAGTGCGGAGGGGGTGAGTCCAGTCCGCTTTACCACGACCACTTGCTACAGAAGCTGCACGTGTATTTTGCATCTTCCAGGGTGAGAAGCCCGGCACATTGAGCCTGCTCAAAACGCCTGGGTCGCCACAGAGTCTAGTGAAATTATGACTTACGAAGGGAGCCACGCAGCCCATCAGTTCAGCGATCCGGTCCAGGCCATTAGCCCCTAGGACTTCTTTGTCGGAGAGTTTGGTACCGAGCGTGAAGTTTCGGAGTCTCAGGAGGTCGATGTCTTTGTGACCAGAGTCATATCCCTGAACGAAACATCGTTAGCGTTGGGCTCTCTCAGCGTGATTTCCTGCAGTGGGATCAGCGGCGAGACGCGAGCAGAGAGATCTTGACGGGGCCGCCAGCGAGTGTCCCTTGGAGCTGCTTGTTTCGCCGTCGAATGTGGAAATTTCGACGACATGCTGGTACGGTTGGCGGGCCATTCTGACCATGGAACCGCAAGGCAGTCTCTCATGCCTAGCCGCCGGGGACTGCAAGGAGGCGCGGACATCCGCAGATTTGAGTCGGGCGTTTCTCTTCTTTACCGATCAAGTGGACAACTTTGGCCACCATCGCTGCGCCTCCAGGACGCCTGCAGATGACTGTGCGCCACCATTGGGGAAGGGTTTCCCCGGCCCGAAGTAAAGCACCGGGAGCAGAGCTGCTATCGCCCACACTAAGTGGCCGACAGCTCAGGATCGAGTCTGCAGGTGCACAGTAGGTGGTAGGGCGTAAACGTAGGGCACAGTTCACCGGATGTCATGGTTCATGACATGCCAGTGTTGCGTGCATGCTGCAGCATCGGGTTGTGCATGTGAGATTGTGCTCCGTCCTTTGTTCCTTCGTCAGGAGTCCCACGATATGGCTTCAGGATCGAGTATCGGTGCTTGGTAGCGAGTGATCAATCCAGTGTCGTCCGCCTCAATTCGCCGAATAGTAGTTTCGTAAAGGCGATCTGTCTTCGATATCGTCCCGGGCCTCCCGAGATGTTGCAAACATGGCGACGGATCGATTGCTGTCACCCATGGCTCGCCGCGCCCGTCTTGACTCTGCTTGCTCGCTGGAAGAGACTCACCTTGGGATGCTTCTTGAGAGCGTTCGATTGATTATTAGGCTGGTTCGTGAATGCCTTCACGGCTTTCTTCTCATCTTCAGGAATGCCGCCCAAGAACGACTTCCGAATGCCCGCATCTGTCAACACGCGCTTGATCTTGTGCGGCTTCTTGTCGAAGTCCTGACGCAGCGCGCTCAGCGATCGAGCATCCGGCATCCATAAGCCCCCACCTACAGATCGTTAGCAGGTCCTCCATCTCGTGGTCTAGGCAATGTATTCTATCTAGAGTGCCATCGCACGAGCTTTGGCGGAAGCCTTGAGTGCCGCATCTGGCAGATCACTGGCGACAGGAGTCCCGAACGAGCACACCTCCGCACGAATTTGCACCCTCGCAAAGACCATCCTTAACGATCGCACCTCGACACGTTCATGGAGGATTCATAGGATTCGTACAGCGTATGGCATATAGACAGGTCTTGAGATGGGTCGCCGTCTTCGTCGCCGGTTGCCTCCTGAAAGTGCGAGAGGGGGCCCTTGTGAAGACTCCACTGCTGCTGCACGGCATTCTACCAGGCGAGTATACATAGAATCCCAGCTGGAGAAGATGAGGCTACTGTCATCAACTCGCGATGGAAGCCATGGAATGCTGTATCTGGTGTCTCGAGACGTTGCTGGCCCGGGAATCCTTGCGCGCGGTTGCAATGTGAGATCAGAATCTTTAAACGCAGGACTCTGATACATCGCTGACCTCATACGCCCATACATAGGTCCTTCAGGTGTTCGAAACGAGGTCTTCTGCAAGCGCTGCCACAGCTGAGCTTCGTGGAAACGACCAAGCCGACCCGAACGTCCGCTGCGGATGACCATACGCATACCATAGTGTCCTCGTCCAGGTTTCATTGCGGTGAAACCAACGCTCTTGAAGTCGTTGAATTGACGAGTCCCAAGCTCATCATACCTGTCTCTCGTACATATCCATTATAGATCGATCTCGAACGGTAAGTCGAATGGTGTAGCATGAAGCGCACCGTTGTTACAGACAGAGAGCTTAGCCTCACTGAGTGCACATCACACCGGACAGACTTCTTCGTAGTGTCGTCTTTCCATCGTCTGGGTGGGTTGGGTATACACTGTGGAATTGCTCGCGGTCGGCAAAGGCGACACGACGTTCATGCCTGGATGTCGAAGCACACAAGGTATTGTTCACCGACTCAGTTTGTCTGACTTGATGGCAACATGAACAAATGCAGTCATCCAGTGACCACTTCCTCAACGTATGTCGGATGATACTTGTGTCTCTGGATGTTCCAGGCTAGACGCGCGCTTATCGAGACATGGCAGAAATGTCCCGCGTCCAGCACGTGGCTGGTACATAGGCAGGCTCCAAAAGAGAGGGGCGTGTGTAACAAAAGTGTTGTTACAATGAGTGTGTGGCGGCCCGTAGTATCGGACCGGGCATGCCTAAGCTGCTGCATGCGTCCTTCGGTAGTCACACTCGTGTCGACAACAAGTGTAGCGTCGTAACGACCATGTCGTACCACGGCTCGTGTTGCGAACCATCACATGGACAACGGAGGATGTGTCCTACTGAAAGATGCAAGAAAAGATGTCGCACTTACCAACAAAGCTCGCACCGTTTGGTTGGATGTGTACGTAGTAAGCTGCATATGGTCCTTTTCGTCCCGTGCTACACAAAAGGGTACTGCATTAGCAAGCGGTGCACATGGCAATAAAGATATTTGTAGTTGAGGAACACGACCTAAGCCGTCCTTGTGATCTCTTCGGGATCGCACTTACCGACTCCATGCTGCAGAAAAGTGTGTCTAAAACGTGCGTTAGTGCATCCGACGTGTCACGTAGCCATGCAAGGTAACCTCTTCTTGCCATCGAGCATTTCTGACCTTGTAAGGGGTATGGTTTTTCGAAAACCGGACATCTGAGAGATTTAGTGTCTCTTGCTCCGATACTCTCTTCGTTGCTTACCGCGATATATGCGAAAGATCTACGATTCTCAGTATGCGGTTCAGCGTGAGCTTTTATACGGAGTGACTCACAATATCCTTGATGGGAAGCTCGGGGATGGTTTCGTCAGCTTCAATCACTTTCTCCGAAAGACTTTCAAGGAATGTCGTAAAGTCCTGAAGCGAGGTTCGATAGTCGGCGTCGTGTGCTACGTCAAGTTCAGCGACAATTCGTAGGCGTGTGCGTGTTCTAAGGTGGACACAAGGCATTGTTGCGCATGAAGCTGCGGCTGACGCACCTTTCAGCCATTGGCGGTCATTGTGAGTGGCTAAATCGCTGAGGAATAGCATAGTGTTGGGGTGAATGGTCTCGTTCGTGAAAGGAATATCCCCCGCTTCGCGCGCTTTGGGCTTCTTGATGATCACTTGTATACCAAGCTCAAGCTTTGCTCCAGACTTCCATAACTCTTCTCCACCGTCTTTCTTCTTATGCATTGGAAGTATGGATCGCTTAGTGGAACGCCCTCTCGAAGTCTTCGCTATCTCGCTGTCTTCTTCACTGGCAGCTTCGAGCTGATCGGATTCGAAGTGTGAATCGGCAACGCTCTCGTGTTCGTAATCAGATTGCACTGCTGCATCCTCATCGGATGGCGATGCAGTCAGTTTGTCCAGTTCATCCGAGTCTGGCTCTGCATAAGACGTCTTGGTCGTGGATTTGGCCCTCTTGGATTGGCGGCTGGGTGTTGCCGGAGCGGCACGCTTCGCGGGACCACGGAAGGACGCAGGTTCAGTGGGTTTAGTCGATGATCGTGGCATATCGAAACTTTTCTCCTTTGTATGTAGCAGTACGGCTGGTGTGATGACTTCGCGTTCTTGTCGTGTGAAGGTAGACGCGTTCTGCACGGGCCACCAATACCTAGGTAAATGACGTTCTCAGTTCCCCCGTCCCGCAACACTTGGCGCATTTTTTTCAAAATGGCGGCGCCGGACCCCTGCCTATAAACTTGAGGCATATTCAATTGAACACCTGCGAAGTCTCCTGCAGCGACTATGTTGAACCGCTTCCAAACGCGCAAGCAAAAAATTCTGGAGCAGCTAACCGTCCCGGATGAGGAGTACCAAGACCTGTCACCTAAAGGTTCTGTAGATGCGCCAATACGCGCCTTGATCGGGGACCTGAACGTCCTTGATGGGCTGGTCACAACGAGCAGCTGCTCTGGGCGCATAAGTGTCTTCCTCGAGGGACGTAAAGCTGATCCCACCGAGGCCACTCCTCAAGATGAGTCACCCGCAGGTCCTGGGGGCAAAGGAGGCGGAGGTCAGTGGCTCTACATATCACACGATCCGATTGCGACCTCTCCAGATGAATCGCCCGACTATATGAAGGCCTTTGGCCTGGTGAAGGGCGGATCTGGCGTGGGGTCGGTCAATTCAACATGCAGGTACATTCATTTGAAGTTTGAGCCCATGGTAAGACTCTTGAACGGTTTCGGCAGATTAAGCTGATGTACGACAGATTCTACACATTTTAACAGCGTCCTTACAAGACTGTCAGAGCGTGCTCAATGCCGCTCTCGGCGCAGGCTTCAGGGAAAGCGGTGCAGTGAGCTTGGCTCCATCCAAGAGTGGAGAAATCAACTCTATGGTGGCTGTGAGGTCCACAGGCTATTCTTTCGATTCAATCATCGGCTACCATGACAGTTCGGGGCAGAATATAGCGCTTGTGGACGGAAGCTACCTCCAGACACTGGTGCATATTGCGAACGAACGTTTCCAAATCAATACAGAGAGGATTGCACGATTCAGGGCAGCTGTACTTCAGCAATATCAGCCTCAGCAGACCGAAAGATCCAGAGGCGCCATCTCTGAATGGGAGGATCCTGAAGCCAGAAAAGCGCGGAAAAGAGCAGAGGGGCTGGCCCGTCAGCAGGCTCTGAAAATCCAAACGGAGTCGAACAATGCCAGTATTTTTTCCGCTTCAACTCCAGATGCCTGAGCAACATGTTCGTTTGAAGCCGCTGGGTGCAAGCTATGAAAAACCAAACATCCCTACGCAAACCATGTCTCTGTTCAATCCTGCAAACATCATGACTCATCATGGGTCAAATGCGCAAATGTACGCTCTTGTGCCAGTGTGGGAACTATACGCACTGTTACGAAGACAATGTCTCCGAGATGGTCGATATCTCCATCGAGGACCACTCCTCGGCTAGGTACTAGTTCTAGCCCCATTCGGCGGGTGGAGTGCTCAGAATAAAGTCTCCGGTACAAACGCACCGGCGACATCGCACGACTACAAAGTTGGCGCGCATCTGTATATAGCCTCGTGGACACGCAGCTGCGTCTAACACACAACTCTAAGCAATTTCAAGAACCACTTCAAGTCTTTCATCCAGCATTCTAGCCCTGCAACAAACTCGTGTGTGGTCGTAACCCTCCCACCATGTCGACAGCAGCAGCCAACCGACAGTACTTTGAGTAAGTACGCGATCAAGTACTCTCAAACCCAGACCTTAATATCTTCCAGTGCTATCACAGATACATACGATTCTCAGCCCTTCTTCGCCAAAGTCAACCAAGCAGTGACAGACGACCTGCGCAACCGCCTGGATTGGATTGGCATACCCTTTGCCAATACTGAATCCAGCTCCAACACCCAAACTGTGCGGCAGCTGGACTACGCCTGCGGTACAGGCCTCATGTCGCGGGTACATCTTCTCTCCCCGCACTCAATGAGAGACACTAACGTACCTAGGTGTTCGGCCCCTTCGTCACAGAAACCCGCGGCATCGATGTATCACCCAACATGGTCGCAGCCTATAACGCCCGCGCGCGAGCGACCGGGCTGTCTGAATCCACCATCCATGCTGTCGTTGGCGACTTGTTTGACAGGGAACATCCAACGCCTACCGGTGCTGAGTGGGCCGGTTTTGATCTTGCGACTGCGAGCTTCGCCTTCCATCACTTTGAGGATGTGGTACATGCTGCGAAGTGTCTGAAGGAGAGGCTTAGGCCGGGCGGAGTGCTCATGATCAATGATTTCTTGGAAGGCGGGGACTTGAAGGCCGATGAGAACGGTGAGCCGATTGAGGGGACGGAGGGGTCGTGGCATCATCGTCACAGTCATCAAGGGCATGGACACGGAGATGGACACGGGCATGACCATAGCCATGACAAGAAAGAGCACGACCATCGCCACCGCGAACCTGTGAAACTCGAAGACGAGCCAGGCTGGGATCGTGCGAAGATGACAGCCTCGATCGTCGTGCCTAGCTTCACAGTCGACGGCGTAAAGAAGTTCTTCACCGTAGCAGGTCTGGTCGATGTGGATGTTGTGACGATGGACAAGAGGGTTTTCATGGAATTTGGTGGGCAGAAGCTTTGGCGGACGATTTTGTTTGCGAGGGCCAGGAGGCCGTTGGAGGCCAAGTCCGAACTGTGAAGGAAGCTGTGATGAGAGAGCATACTATGAGCGTGGTTTCCTGGTAATAGACTGTCAGGTCTACGTATTCAATGAATTTTCATTCTACATGCGTGTCTTATACTGCTCCCGAATGGGAGATTTGTCGTCCCATTGCATACAAACTGACGGGAAACCTAGTCAGCCCGTAGTATAGTGAACAGGGGTTCTTTTCAATGCTACAAGAGCCTAGTGGAGAATTTTACGTACTCTTGAGGGGCCGCTGTGACGTATTAGCTATCGGTCAATCATCAAAGGCAAGCCACTCGTCTAAATCAGTTGTCCTGGCAGTTGCTACATTACCATTCGACAAGAGATGCTGTGACACATTCAGATGTGCTCCCAGCCACGCTTTTATTTTCAGACTTCCGTTGTACGGTTTCTCTTGCGAAGTATCTTCGATTCATCAGGGGTTCATTATGTATTCCGGCCGTGCGATCGAGGATTGTCATGCGGTTGTTGTGTCTTGCGTCTCGTAAAGCTCCTGGGCGGATTAGGGTTCGAAGGATTTGACTCGTATCTAATCGGCCGAGACTGCGCCTTCGAGGGTAGGTTGAATTGTGACATCTGTCCCTCCTGCGAACGGTTGTGCGGTAGCGCCTGTGATGCTGTTTCTCTCGATCGCGAAGGGGCCTCAGACTGTGGAAATGTCTTGCGCCGTGGGCGCGTTTGCGGTCGTGGGTCGGAAAGGTATGACGATTGCATGTTATCTTTGAGTGCCTCGAGCAAGATATGGATGGTATCAGCCGTTTCTTTCCGCACATCCGCGTATTTGGCTGTCACCAACGCCGGAGTGATGTGCAGTCGCACACTTCCGTCCAGGCTCAGGACCGCATTCCGTTCCGATAGGCGCTCGAAGCCCTTCTGCTCGCGCAACTTAGCGACGTTGACGAGCCTCCCGAACTCGTCAAAGCCCCGTTCTTTCAGACCTTCAGTGAAGGCACCGCGCAAGCGCCTCCTGCACCATGAGCGCACTACTGATGACCTAGAGAGATCGACGCCGGTCGTGACATGCCACCATAGAGCTTCTCTCTTGCGCTTGGCCATCTCGCGCCTGCGCAAGATGTGCAGCGGGTGCAGCCAGTCGTTCGCGGCATGGTGCTGGAGGTACGTCTTGTACTCAGGAGAGTAGCTGATTTTGAACGTCGTGGGCTGGAAGCTGCTGAAGCGATTGATGATAGACTTCATAGGTGAGGGTGTACGGCAGCGGCCGGTAATGACTGTGAGCAAAGTTTCACGGGCCAAGGCGGGCGAATGTTTGGGTAATTGCGACGCTTCGACTGGCGAACCGTGATGACGCTCCAAAATTTTTGAGCTACGCGCCGCGCTAGCCCCGTTGCGGATCGGGCTTTGACACATTCATTACAGAAACCTGCGCCCTCCTTCACGCAGCACACCTCACTCCCACAAGACCCCCGCAGCCGCCACTTCCAGTACACCACACACAGCGGACTCTACTACTACCGACCCCACCATGCCTAAGAACAAAGGAAAAGTACGTTGCTCCACGCGCACTACCCCGCCACGCTGCCCCCGCCATCGTCCCGCATCCCGCAAGGCATCGTCGAGAGCGCATGCTGACAGAAAGTGTAGGGAGGAAAGAATCGACGTAGGGGCAAGAACGAGAACGACAACGAGAAGCGTGAGCTCACCTTCAAGGAAGAGGGCCAGGAGTACGCACAGGTCATCAAGATGTTGGGCAACGGTCGCCTAGAAGCGCAATGTTTCGACGGAACTCGCCGTCTGGGCCACATTCGCGGCAAGCTCAGGAAGAAGGTGTGGATAAACCAGGGTGACATTATCCTGCTCAGTCTACGTGACTACCAGGACGAGAAAGGCGACGTTATGTGAGTTTCTTTTCCGCCGCCTTTGTTAGTGCGTGCATGGCTGACTTTTGCGCAGACTTAAGTACTCTGCCGATGAAGCGCGCTCACTGAAGGCTTACGGCGAACTGCCCGAGAACGCAAAGATCAACGAGACCGACACGTACGGCGACCAGGGCGACGAGGGCATCGGCTTCGAATTCGACGAGGACCGTGACGACAGCGACGACAGCGATGACAAGGATGGCAAGGATCTCGACATTGACGACATCTAAGGGGTTATGCAGTCCGCCATGCTGCCCGGTCTCTATCTGCCACTACGCGACAAGCACAACTCCTATGCAAGAGAGTCCGGGACGGCTCAAATGCGCGCTTCGACGGCGGGCGGACGGTTTGAGTTTCTGTTCCATCTTCTTACTGAGATATCACGATTGCATGGCTCGACGGTGGCAATCTCGCCTTTTTGATAGCCGTTGGCGGGTATAGAGCCTAAAGAATTCTTTCACTCCAAAAAGTGCGTCAGCCTCGCCGGCGGTCCACTTATTGTGCCTTCTTCTTTCCATCCGGCAATACATTCTTCTTCCCATTCGTCATCTCGTTTCCAATCGGCTGTAGCACAGCTTGAGTCCCTGCTTTCCGCCCCCGGTCTCCCACCACAAGGTCTATAAGAGACAAGTAAACTTGTACGATCATGATAAGTGCGCGCAAGACAAAGTCTTTCCATCCTAATACGGGAGCTGTCCCTCTACTAAACTTGGCATTTTTCGCCTCCCACGGCACATTTCCACCTAACCTCAACCCAATTTCCATCCCACTGGAAAATCCATCTTCGTGGAAACCGTACCCTGTCCAAGCGCCTGCATACCATACGCCCTTCTTGCCTTGTATCTGCTCCAAACGGTCTTGTGCAGCTACCATGCGAGAGTTGTACAGCGGATGCATGTACTCATACGTAGCTTGTGTGAGGACAGGAGCGGGCGGTGTCACCGGGTTGAGCGTGACCAGAACGTCGTCAAATGTGGATGTTGAGAGCGACTGCAGGATATTCATGTTGTAGGTGAGGCAGACGGATTGGAGGTTGCCGGAGGCGTTATCAGTGGGTTTAGAATGTGGTTGTGAGTGGGTGATGTAGTTCCAAGCGGACCATGCTTCACGGCGTTTGGGCATGAGCTGGTGCTCGTTAGATCATGTGCCACGGGAAAGGCTGTCAAAGGGCTACTTACAGAGAGATCAGAATGGAGATATGCCATGTTCGGCGTGGTTTCGAAAGCACTCAGAATGTCTCTCTCTTCGAGCGTGGCTGCGTCGCCCACAATCCACCGCGCCTGGTCTCCATGGCAGGCCAGCACGACTTCATCGAAGACCTCCTTCTTCCCTTCTCCTTTGCCGCCTAGTACTAGCTCAACACAACCGTTTACTCTTTTCAGTGACTCCACCGGTGTGCTCAACTTGATCTTCGCTCCCGTACACTCTTTCAACACAGCATCAATGTACCTCTTCGAGCCTCCCTCAATCGTCAACCAAGGCGGCCTCACCGCTACTGTGGATAACAAATGATGATTCCACATGAACCTCACAAGCGTTAACGCCGGAAACTCCAACGCACACTTATCCGGACCCGTGCTCCACACGCACGCGGTCATCGGAATCAGGTAGTCGTCCCGAAACGCATCAGAATACCCTTCTCTTTCCAGATACCCCCCGATGGTAAGCTCATTTGACGGCGCCGCAGGACTAGACAGCAGATCCAAAGAAAACATATTGAAGCGCACGATATCGAAGATCATGCGCCAGAACGACGGTCGCAGGACGTTGCCCCTTTGCGCGAACAGCGCGCCCAACGACGTCCCCGACCACTCGAATGCGCCGTTGTCGCGCGAGACGCCAAAGGTCATCTCTGAAGCGATGGTCTTTACGCCCAGCTCTCCAAGGAACGCGATGAAGTTGGGATACGTGGCGACGTTGAGGACAATGAAGCCTGTGTCTACAGGCGTGGTTTCCGAGGCATTGAGCGGCGACGTCCATGTCGCGGTGTTCGTGTGGCCGCCTAGCCGGTCTGCTTTTTCGAAGAGCGTGATGTCGTGGTGGGTGTTGCGCAGTGTCCAAAGGGTGGAGAGGGCGGAGATGCCGCTACCGACTATGGCTATGCGCTTGCGTTCCATCTCTTGAAGTGGCTGTATGGGTCCCCCTCGTTATGCTACTTGTAAAATGGTCACGATAGTCGTAGGGGAGGTTAGAGTACCGTAATGATCGTCGCTCAGAATGTTGAGCTAAAAATTGGTAAACACGGACGTGAAATGCACGGGCAAAGTGTTGAGGTCATTGATTTCTGAATCGAGCTTCGTTTCATCTTGCAACTGACTCGTGTTCTTCTGGATTCGTAGCTTAGCGCTGAACGTGAACTGTGTATACAGTAGACGTGCGCATTCCGCGAAAGACTGTGGTAGCAGCTAGCTCTCTTCGAGAAGTCCTCTGTTTGTCCAGCTTGTCCTTCTACACAATCTGCGCTAGATTGGTTTCGGTGCGCCATGATTCTGAAAGGACACGAAACCATGTCGGTATTGAACACTGTTCAGACGTACAAATGGCGCGATTGATGGAGGTCATTTAGACTTTAATATCTTCAAGGAGTCGAGCATAATGACTGTGGTCTAGAACAGGAGGAATCGTTGCGGAGTGTTCACGTTGTTGAAGTGCATGAAAACTTTCGAGTTCAGCTGTCTAACATGTTCGAGTCTATTGAGCTAGGTGTCAGCCAAAGTGGGTTGGAGTTGTGTCGGTTTCAGATACCTGACAGTGGCTGGGTGCCCACTGACTATATCACGTGATATTATGACGGGGTTCCTTGGCATTACGCAGCGTAGCTCGTCTACGCCTCCAGGCGCAACTCCCCCGTCTTGATCTCTCACCCCAGACCTTTCTTGACACCATTAGTTGTTTTTGCACAGAGATCTCTAGCCACCGATACACAACCCGTCTTCAACCCAAATACGACCGCAAACATGTCCCTCGTCGACGCCGATGCAGGCACGGAGCGCTTCAGCGGCTACGAAGCCGACCTGAAGCTCGTGCAAGCCGACCTGAACCAGCAGATAGAAGTAATTAAGGAGTCGACTGGCGAGCCGCGGAAAGCGGCTATCAGCAAAGCGGAGCGGGCACTTGAGGAGTCAGAGGAGCTGGTACGTTGTGTCTGCCACTCGGGCATGCGACAAGTGATAGGTGGCGCCTAATACTGTACACAGATTGACCAGATGCGCCTGGAGAAGTCCAACATCCCCGCGAATCTAAAGTCTAAATACAACGCCCGATTTCGCAACCTCGAACATGACTTGGACGAAGCCAAGCGAAAGATCCAGTCTTACTCCAGCGACCGCAGCAAGCTCTTCGGTGACCGCTACACCGATAACCCCGACACAGATGCGCAGCTCGAGCAGCGCCAGCAGTTGCTATCAGGCACCGATAGACTGCAGCGTTCCTCCGGAAGGCTGACGGCGGCGCAGCGCATGGCATTGGAGACTGAGGAGATTGGCGCGGGTACGCTGAGCGATCTGTCAAGGCAAAGAGAGCAGATTGTCAGCACGAGGGAACGGCTGTTGGAGAGTGAAGGCTACACAGACCGCAGTATCAAGACTTTGAAGAGCATGGCGAGGAGGTACGTATCTCTCTCCACATACAACATCGCCGCACGTGTTGATGCGGAGTGCTTAGGATGTGGTTCCTTGTATGACCCCAATGCTAACGACATTGTGATTCCAGAATGGCGACCAACAGAATCATCACCATTGCCATCATTACTGTACTTGTCCTTCTTATCATCGCAGTTATTTACAGCAAGTTCCGTTAAGCGACTGGGTAGTATGTTAGGAGTTATAGGCGTCGAGCATTTCAACTGTCCGAGGTACGCCCGTAGGAGATCGGGGTCTGTAGAAGTGTGGGCTTGTCTTGATATTACAATATTGTAATACTGGATAGTTGAGACTATTCCACCCTTCCAATGCTGATAAAAAACACTTGCCGTCCTGATACCCGCTTATTATCGGCATCTCTTTCATTTGGTTGCCCTAGGCGCGTTCCAGTACTGGCTGCAAATCTTTTCTGCTCCTAGATGCACTCGCCCACCGTAAACCCGTTACACTCGGAGGTAACGAAAGCTCCGCGCGCTCCTCGGGCCCGAAAGCTGAACGTACCACGCAATGGCATCCATCCCAATAAAGCTGGCTGTATCCCACCACAAAGTCCACACACAACACTTTAAAGATCTTCCTAAATAAAATGGCGTGCCCAGATTGCTTTCGTGGCGGCGTTGCTACCGGTGAGCCCCAAGGCACGATCGAAACCCTCTATGGTGTGCGCACCTATGTCGCCAGACCCCCCAGCACTTCCACGTCGACTTCAACGATCGTGTCTTTCACTGATGGATTCGGCCTCGACCTCGTCAACAACAAGATCCTAGCCGATGCTTACGCCTCCGCAACTGGCATCCGTGTCCTGGTTCCTGATATCATTCCCGGAGGTCCGATGCCAGTCTGGGTTCTCGATACTATGGAAGCAGCAATGGGTCCTGTCGACCTGTGCGATATCTCCGGCCAGTTCAAGAGGATTGCGGGTTTCGCCAGCATTTTAAGGCACTTTGTGCCCTTCATGTACCGCGCCAGACCCACCCTACCCGCGACAATGAATGTTTGCCTCGAGTACACGCGCAAGGTCAAGGCTGACCTGCCCGTCGGGGGTAAGCTGGGAGTTGCAGGCTTCTGCTGGGGTGGCTACTTCGGCGTCAATCTGTGCGCGGAGACTGCGAAGGAGGGTGGAGACGAACGTCTTGTCGATGCAGCGTTTGCTGCGCATCCCTCGTTCCTGAACGCGCCTGATCAAATCGTGGACGCTGTGTTGAAGTTCAAGTCGCCGCTTGTTGTTGCGCGTGCAGAGTTGGACGGCGGTTTGAAGGCACCCGCGGCGGAGGCAGCGGAGGCAACGTTGAGGCAGAAGGTGGGCAATGGGGATGGAGAGAATGGATACAACTACCAGATCACCACGTACAAGGGCGTAGATCATGGCTTTGCGATTAGGGCGAAGCCTGGAGATGAGGTGGGGGCGGCGGCGGCGGATGGTGCGAAGGAGCAGGCGATCAATTGGTTCATCAAGTTTCTTTGAGTTCGTCTGTCAGTTGAAGGATTTTGTATATCCAGTTTTATGTTGATAATTTCTCTCTGATAACCCTTGAACGAATTCACTGTAGTAGGACAATCTGGAGATCCGTTAGCGGCATGATTTGAGCGAACGTTATAGTTTTCATTGCAGTATTCAATCTCAGCGACCTGGTGATTCCAGAAACAGTATTTCCATATAACATAAGCTAATTGCACTCGAGCTCCATCTATTTTCCACGGATAAGCGATGGGTGATGCACGTCGCAAATTCCGTATGAGGGCGCTGAGCATCGAATCTGGTTCTCTGTTCTTAGGACGCCACCCCTGAGATTTGTTGATGCAAAAGTTTGGATAGGAAAAAAATTGAGAGATGGGTTGCATCGGCCGGGCTGATCTATGTTAGAAGTGCTTAGTTTTTTGACACTGATGGCGGAACTCACAATCGAACCCGGGGCTAGCCGAGATTAGATGGCAACGGCTAATTTTACCACTAAACCACCGATGCGTATCGCACAACTGATGAATATTAAGCAAAATTAAACATTCAAGTACCAGAAAGTGCAAATCAAGTCTCGAAGAACTGCTTTCCACTTTCTAAAACTGGAAGAAGCTTGCTTTTGTGAGACCACGATAGTATCAGTAATTAGAGAGGAAACGTCGCATTTTGGCCTTATCCATAAGCGTCCAGCTAAACCCGCTAAAAGGCGTTCGGCTTCGCGAGAGCAGCTTCAGCAGCAGCTTCATGCGGTACTACAACAACCTGACAAGATCCCTTCCGAGTCGAGCACCGCCAGCAACGCGCCTCGTGATAGCAGCCCGGATTCATACGCATCATCCACATCCCGCACTTTCGAATTCGAGGCTGACCCCCAGGACGTAAGACTTCTGCCTACTACAGCTGCCTTTACTAATTCTTCCAGTGCCCTCCGTCAACGTATCACGTACCGTGGCTTGGCGGCTCGTGCACGCCATCACCTCGCGCACGCGCCCCAATGTACCACACCATGCTGCGGAACTGGGCCATGGTGAACTGCACCTCCTTGTACAAGAACTCGTCTGGCCCTACCCACTCCACATGGCCGCGTGACGTTGTATTGTAATGGATCTTCAGCCCGCACGTCCACAAATCTAACATCCACTGCATCGGGCTGTGGCTGCCGCGCACCATGAACTTGTCTATTATCTGCTGCATGTGCTGTAAACACCCTTTGGGCCAGGCCGGTTGCTGCGATCTTACGTTGAGCTGCGCAGGGCTAAGGCCCTGGCCTTAGCAGTTCCGGACTGGTTTAACAATGCGTTGCAAAACGCTAAACACGCTTTCTTAGGGCCTGTTCGGTCGCTGTGATCTCAATCTGTGATCTGGGCGTAATCTCGGCCGTTCTGAGTATATTGCTAGCGTAGAATTTTTTCTTAGTGTAGCTATATAAAATCTTCTAACGTCTTACTATAACATAGCTAGATTAAGAGCCTATTTAGTTACTATAATTTTACTCTTTAACCTTACTATATATAGTAGGTAGTAAAAGCGTACTAGCCTATAATATAAGAATAAGTAAGAAATAGGTCTAGACCTATTTATAAAATAAAATTATAATCTTAGACTTAAAAAGATATAAAGGTGGTTTTTTATAGTATAAGTAAAAGTTATTTTAGTTAAGACACTATTAGTAGATTACACCTATTAATATAATATTAAAATTATACTTAAAGAAAATACAATCCTAATTTTATTATATAGTTACTATATATGGGAAGTAACATAAAATTAAAGAGCGAGATTATAGTTAATAAATAGGCCCTTAAGGTTTCCTCTATTAGCCGAATAAAAATCTAACTAAGCCTACTACGTTCTTATACTTCTTAAGCCTATGCTTTAAGTAAGTGGGCTTAATTAAGCGCTACTAGTAAACACTATCGTTTTAAGCGCATATAAGGGTGTAAGGCCCTATAATATTTACGTATAATATAGCTGTCTTATAGTTAAATAACTAGTGGCTCTGTTTATAAGTACTATAATCTCTAGACTATAGAGGTGTGCTTTAGTTTAGTATATAAGAGTCGTAAGTTTTAAGTTATTTATATTTATAAGGAATTAGAGCGAGAATAGTAACTATACTTAGTAAGACTTTTCTCTTTAACTAGATCTCTAAAACATTACCTCCTTAATAAGGTTATGGCCAGAGTGGGTTAACTACTGTCCCTACCAGCTCTAGTATTATTTAGAAGTAAGATTTTTATTACTTATTAATATAGTGCTTATGTAGGTTTGGCTTAATCTGTAATTAAGCATTTAAGGGTTAATAGTATACTATTATGCAAAGAGTAAGAAGTAGGTTTAATTAATTACGTCTTGTCTATTGTACAAAGGGGTACTAAGAACCTTATAAAGTCTTTGCCTCTTAGCGCTAACCTAAGTAGTGGGTCCTTGTGCGGGTCCTTATAGGTAGGTAGGGCCTTATAAAGTCTCTGCCTCTTAGCGCTAACCTAAGTAGTGGGTCCTTGTGTAGGTCTCTATAGGTAGGTAGGCCCCTATTTTACTTAGTGCTATTTATATAATAAACTATATAGATACTAGTAACTTTTCTTTTATATAATAGCTTATGTCTATTATACGCTTCTTTTTCCTATCCTTTTCTATCTATATAGTTAGCCTTCCCCTATTAGAATAGGTTGTAAGGTAGGTGTAGTGTTACTATATAGTAGAGGTTCTATTTATACCTACTCTTATGCAAATACGTAGTAATAGCTAACCTAGTTAGTTCTTATTTTACCCTTTTATATAGTAGTAGAGTCGCATTACGTAATAAGGCTCTTTTTAGGCATATGTTCTATGCGTAAATAGAAGGTAGGGTATTAATTAATATAATACTTAGCGCTAGGTCTTAGTAAGTAGGTATAGAAGGATGTCTCCTAGTTATATAATAAAGGTATATAGTAGAAGTAAGGTATAAAGTAGCCTTCTATACTTCTTTTTTATTACTTTATTAGTCTTATTTATTTTCCTCTTTTTTTGTGTAATAGTTTTCTTCCTCTAGCTCTCCTTTGAAGTTAAGGATATATGCTTATACATCTATAGTAGAGGGTTTATATTTATAGAAGTTAGCGTATAATAATATATATTACCTTCTAGCTTACTAGGTATCCCTTAGTAGATAGTTAGTAGACTAGTATCTTTTTTTATAGTATATAAAGTATTTCTACTTTGTGTAAGTGTTAAATCCAAGAGGGTAGCTAGTCCTAAAGGGTTAAGGTTAGTTCTTAGGCAGGAGTACTTACAGAAGGTGGAAGGTCTTATTAATATAATAGTATCTTATAAAGTGTAACAAGTTAACAATTTAGTCTACTAGAATCTAAACAATAGATTAATAAACAGATTAAACACAAGTATAGAGGTCCATCCTTATGTTCCTATATAATAGGGCTACTCTATTACTTAGTGTTACTAAGTAACTAAGTATATTACGTAACCTACTCTACTGCTTAGTGCCACTAAGTGACTAAGCACATTACGTAACCTAATCTAAGTTACTTAGCGTCTCTTTATTACGTTTATAACCCTATTACTATTCTATCACACCTTTATAAGCGCCTAAGTCCTATATTATTATCTAGTACGTAATATTATCCCTTCCTTTTCTATTCTTTATCCTAAAGAATTATGCCTACTAACTACAGTTCTATAAAGCGTTGTTATAACCTTATCTTTACTATTAAAAACTATAGAGTAGTTATAGTGTTAAAGTGCTCTTTCTATAAGTCGCACTCTTGTGTTTATAAAGTCTACGTTAGCTTAGGGAAGTATAGTAAGTGTTAGAAATAAGACTTAAAGTGTAATATAGCTATTACTAGGAACAAGTTCTTACAGTTAATTACTAAGAAGAAGAAGTTAGAGGCGCAAATATTAAAAGCGCAAAAGAAACAGAATATAGCGTTTAAGGCCCTATATATAGCACACATAAAAGAGGATTAGTTAGTAAAACAGTTAGCGTAGAATAAGAAGTGTACTAGCAAGGTTATTATAGTAAAAAGTGCTGCTCTAGTAAAACTAGAGTTAGAGAAGAATCTAGCTTATCCTACTTAGCCTACTAGTCTAGCTAAACTTAGCACGTCTATATAGTTAGCGATAGACAACCTACCTCCTAAGTTCTAGGATAATTCTTTAGTATTACTATGTTAGGTAAGTCTATTAATAGAATTCTTTAATCTTTTATTAATAGTTTCCTAGGTAGTTTCCTAGTTCCTAAGTACTTTCGCTGTGTAGGTATCCTTTCCATTTAATAAGGTATATATTGCTATACTAATTATATTCTAGAATTCTTTTAACCTTAAATTTATTTTCTTCCTTAGTTCTGTAGTAGAAGGTGGTTCTAACTAGTGTATTAGGGTCTACTAGTTCTAGTAGTAATACGTGGAATACTAGGTGTATCTTTGCATCTAGCAGTAGTTCTAACTTATAGTTCACTAGTAATATTTGCTTAGAAATGTAAAATAGTCTAACCTTAATATAATCTAGTTTCTTGTGTTTTTTCTTCTAAGTTTAAAGGTTCTTTGTAAGCAGATATACTTTATCCCCCTTTTTTAGCTAAGGTGCCATTTTTTATTTTCTATTTTAATATAAAATTAATTGCTACTAAGCTTTCTTAAGATTCTCTTAGAGTTATTAGTGTATTTTCTTTATATTTTCTACTATATCTATAGCTTCTTTTGCTTTAATTATCGTAGGAAATTATTAATTAAAGAGATGTAGGTGTCTTTTATAGTTTACATAGAATAGTGTATGTCCTAATACTACTAATACTTTGTTATTATAGGCTAACTGTGCTATAGGTAGTAATAAAACCTAGTTATTCTTCTAACTGTTGCAGTAGATACGTAGGTACGTTTCTATAGTTTAGTTTGTACGTTCTATCTATTTATCTATTTATAGATAGTAAGCCGTTAATAGCTTTTGTTTCGTTCTAAGTAGTGCTATAAGCGTTATCTAATAATTTAACGTAAAGAGCTTATCTGTTGGTTTGGCTCAATCTGTAATTAAGCATTTAAGGGTTAATAGTATACTATCGTGTAAAGGGTAAGAAGTAGGTTCAATTAATTACGTCTTGTCTATTGTACAAAGGGGCACTAAGGGCTTTATAAAGTCTCTGCCTCTTAGCGCTGACCTAAGCAGGGGGTCCTTATGTAGGTCCTTATAGGTAGGCAAGGCTTTATAAAGTCTCTGCCTCTTAGCGCTAACCTAAGTAGTGGGTCCTTGTGCGGGTCCCTATAGGTAGGTAGGCCCCTATTTCACTTAGTGCTATTTGTATAATAAACTATATAGACACTAGCAACTTTTCTTTTATACAATAGCTTATATCTATTATACGCTTTCTTTTTCTTATTCTTCTCTATCTATACAGTTAGCCTTCCCCTATTAGAACAGGTTATAAGGTAGGTGTAGTGTTACTGTGTAGTAGAGGTTCTGTTTACACCTACTTTTATACAAATAGGTAGTAATAGCTAACCTACTTAGTTCTTACCTTACCCCTTTGCATAGTAGTAGAGTTGTATTATATAATAAGGCTCTTTCTAGGCATATGTCCTGTGCGTAAACAGAAAGTAGGGTGTTAAGTAATACGATGCTTAGCACTAGGTCTTAGTAAGTAGGTATAGAAGGATTGCTCCTAGTTATGCAATAAAGGTATATAGTAGAAGTAAGGTATAAAGTAGCCTTTTATACTTCTTCTTTATTACTCTATTAGTCTTGTTTATTTTCCTCCTCTTTTATATAATAGTCTTCTTTCTCTAGCTCTCCTTTAAAGTTAAGGATGTATGCTTGTATATCTATAGTAGAGGATTTATATTTATAGAAGTTAGTGTATAACAACATGTATTGCCTTCTAGCTTACTAGGTATTCCTTAGTAGATAATTAGTAGACTAGCATCCTTCTTTATAGTATATAAAGCATTTCTACTTTATATAAGAGCTTAAACTTCTAAAGTTACTCCTTCTTTTTAGTCTAAAGGTTAATCTGCCTCTAGAGGGGCTAGATCCTCTTGTACGATTAGGATTATTATATTATTAATTAGTGTAGTACACTTTTTTACTATTTTAGAAGAACTATAACTTCTTCCTATCTTTAGTAACTTAGAGTAACGCATAAAGGTTACTAAGTAAACCTTCTACTATATTTTTAGGGTTAAATATAGCTTATTTAAGGTTAGGATAGCTGCAGCATACTTATATAATAGTAGTATGTAGTTATAGTTTACTACTAAAGCCTTGTCTAAGAGCCCTTTAGGCTAAGGTAAGCTTGTTAATTATTACTTCTAGGGCCTTATATAATGTAGTAGCTAGATTATCCCTTTTATAATGTTTAAAGGTAAGAGTGGTCTAGTCTATCTAGTACTAATTGTGATTAACACTAGTGTTAAAGTGCCTATTTAGTCTATTGTACAATTTATCCTATAGAAGTCCTAGTCTAATATTGTATAAGTAGTAGGTACTCGTACAATTAGAAAGAATTTCTAGGAAGATATTTATATACTAGTCCTATAGTATACCTAGCCTATAGTATAGTTCTCTAAAGACTTTTGCTTTATCTACTAGGATGTTATATAGCCTACTAGTGTAGTTATTCTTTTTACTCTAAGCTTTCTAAAAGAGAATAATCTTGTCTAGCTAGATATAAGTATAATCTCCTAGTTATTAAGGAGACTAGAAGTGTCTAGCCTCTTTATACAATATAGTTTGTTAGGCAAAAGTAGTCTAGGTTTTAGGCTACTGCTACTAGTGTGGCTTTATATATAGTGTCTCTATCCTCGCACGTATAAGGATAGGCCCTAGCTGTGCTCTATATATATATATATTGCCTATAGATAGTGTAGGTTACATTATTAGGATCGTGCAAAGTAGTTTAGGTTACAGTTGCAGCGTTATTGTATAAAGGGTCTGTAGCTTATAGTTAAACTATAATAGTTTAAAGAGTTTCTTTATATAGGTGTCCTTTATTATAGAATTAGTAGTAATAAAGCCTTCCTTTATAAGAAAAGTAATAAGCTCTCTTCTTACTACACAACTAATCTTATTAAAGGTTCTCTCCTTCTAGTTATTAAAATCTTTAGCAAAAGAAGAGATTACCTCTTTACCTTTAAGGCTGCTCGCGCGATATTACGCAATTATATATACTATATAAGTGTTTAGCTATTTTAGAGAAGGGGGTAGGTGGCTATATAAATCTACTCTATCCACCTAGTACTTTTGTGCGATCTCTCCTCTTAAGGTAATAGCCTTAATATTTGTTACTTCCTCTACTTATTAAAGCTATATTACTTTGGCTTTGTTTTTCTGCTAAGGAGGCAGTATTAATTATTACGCGACGTTTTTAGGTTATAGGTCCTCTAAGAAGTCTCCTAGTTTTAAGGCTATATTATTATTGTCTTTCTTAGTTGTGCGACGTGTCTGCGTTTAGTTGTCGCTAGTTTAATTATACAACGTGTTTTTTAGGGTTGTAAATATACTTACTATCTCCTTTTTTTTCTATAGAATAGCTTAGACTAGATTATGCGACTCTTTATAGATATACGCGCTTTGTTTCTGCTTATTATATAATCTAAAATTTAATCTCTAGTAAAGGTATTATCTTCTTTCTTTTCTATAGAATAGCTTAGACTAAATCATGTGACTCTTTATAGATGTGCACGCTTTATTTCTGCTTATTATATAATCTGAAATTTAATCTCTAGTAAAGGTAATAATACAGAGCCTATGCATCCAGCTTGTAGGGCGCTCTGTCTTTAGACCTTACTAGTTTACAGTTAATTAGAATTAACTACTAATTAGTGTAGGTTTAGCTTAATCTGTAATTAAGCATTTAAGGGTTAATAGTATACTATTATGTAAAGGGTAAGAAGTAGGTTTAATTAATTACGTCTTGTCTATTATAGAAAGGGGCACTAAGGGCTTTATAAAGTCTCTACCTCTTAGCGCTAACCTAAGCAGGGGGTCCTTGTGCAGGTTCTTATAGGTAGGCAAGGCTTTATAAAGTCTCTGCCTCTTAGCGCTAACCTAAGTAGTGGGTCCTTGTGCGGGTCCCTATAGGTAGGCAGGCCCCTATTTCACTTAGTGCTATTTATACGATTAACTGTACGGACATTATCTCTATTACTAATAATTATTTTTAGAATTCTATAGTGTCTAATTAGTTAGTCTAAAATAAGAAAAGTAAGTTCCTTTACTATTATTCTTTTAAGACACAGAATAAGCTTAACATACTTAGTTAGTTAGCAGACTATTACTAGTATACTATCGTATTTAATTCCTGTTATTAGATCCTTAGAGTTTAGAATTCCTATAACAAAATTTATAGCAATGTCTTCCTATAGTGCTATTAGTATTCTAATTGCTTACATCTCTCTATATTTAAGATATATACTATATTTGTTTCTCTAGCATTCTGCACATTTATAGATATAAGTTATTACAGCTTCCTTAATTCCTTTAAAGGTGTAATTCCTTTAGATAAGTTCCATTATTTTTGTAATACCTAGGTGTCTGTACATAGGGTTGTCGTAGTATTATTAGATAATCTTAGTCTATAAATATTCTAGAACTTCTTAGTTAATTACTAAAAGTTAATTTAGTTCTACTATTAGCTCTAGAGATTCATCTTTAGCTTTACAAAGGATTACAGAGAAGGTTTTTACCTTTTCTCCTACTAGATTACTTTATTAGCTAAGAGCGTCTACTCTGCCATTTTCTTTTCTAGCTATATAAATAATTTTAAACTTATACTACCTAGTAGTCTATAACCATCTTTGTTATTATAGCGTAAGTTCTTTTATTATTATAAACCTTAAAAGGTTCTTATAATCTATATAGATTTCTAGCGTTAAGTAACTAAGCACGTAAATCCTCTAGTGCTTTAAAGCTTTAACAATAGCATAGAGTTTCTTATTATATACGTCGTATTGTGTTTTAGCGTTATTAAATTTGCATAAGTAATAGGCAATTAGGTACTATTTACTATTATATTCTTATTTAGCGCAGGCGCCTAGCGCAAGATCGCTAGCGTCTATTTCAAAGCGTAGTAGTTTATTACTTCTAAAATAAATAAGGATAGGTTCTATAATACATGCTGTTTTAAGGAGTTAGAATAACATTCTACACTTATCTGTCTATTTAAAGGGTACATCCTTCTTTATAAAATTTATTAAAGGTATTATAACCTTTACGTAATTTTAGATAAATTATTAATTAAATCTATAGAATTCTAAGAATTCTTAGATGTTTTTAGCTATCTTAAGTATTAGCTAGTTCTTAATACATTTAACTTTACTTAGTGCTATCTTAATTCCTTCCATAGTAATAATATGTCCTAGGAATTTAAGTTATTTAACGTTAAACTTACATTTCTTAAGTTTAATACAAAGGTATACTTTGTCTAGTGCTTCTAGTACTATCTATACATGCTTAGTGTGGTCTAATTCATTTTTAGAAAAGACAAGGATATTATCTATATACGCAATAACAAATATATCTAGATATTTATAAAGTACGTTATTAACAAGCGCTATAAAAGCTACTAGTACGTTTGTAAGTCTAAAAAGCATAACCTTATATTTAAATAGTCTATAGCGTAATTAAAACGCTATTTTCCATTCTTTACCTTTTTTAATTTACATAAGGTGGTAACCGTCTCTTAGATCTATTATTATAAATATCTTAGCTTAAGATAGTTAATCTCGTAGCTCTATAATATTTAGTAGTAGATATTAGTTCTTTATTATTATATTATTAAATTATTAGTAGTTAACGCATAGTCTATCTAATCTATCCTTTTTCTTAATAAACATAAAAGGACTTACTACTAGTAACTTTAATAGTTATATATATCCTTTCTTAAGGTTTATCTTAATAAAATTACGTTCTTTAAGGAGTTCTTCTCCTATCTTACTATATAGTAGTCTAAAGGGTGGCATTTTCCCTTCTTTTAGGTCTATTATAAAATCCTAGGGTTAATATTCTAGTAGGTTTGCTTTTCCTTCCTTTTCTATAAACATATATGTTTATTTCCTATACTCTCTTAGTAAGGTAAGGGGTGTGCTGTTATTCTCCTTCTTACACTTCTTAACCTAGTAGTTCCTACTAGCGTCTACTAAGGTGTATTTCTATTTTTTAACTATCTATCGCGGTATTATATTATTAATAACTCTCTTATCTACTATTATTTTTAGTTAATGCGTAGGCTTTACTTATAATATATAATTATAGTGTTTAAATAATATTTTCTTTATACCCTAGTTAATCTATAAGTTATGTATTATTAACTAAAGTAATCCTAAGACTAACTTATACTTAGATCCTAGTAAGATATCTAAGGTAAGTTCCTCTCTATGTCCTTAGACTATTATTGTGGTAGTAACCTCCTAGTATATTTAAGGTATCTTAGGCATTAGGGATCTATTCACAATATAGACAATATAGGGTACTTCTTTCTCTAATATTATAAGTCCTACTTGTCTTACTATCTAATAAGATATAAAGTTCTTTTCTACTCTTAAGTCTATAAGAGCTTAAGCCTATATTCCTTTAAACTATACTAGTAGCTTAATTAATGCTATGCTTACTATAGCATTTAATTTAATAAAGGCGTTTTCTTATCTAAGTTTAGGCCTAAAAAAGACATCTATTTATATAGGTTGTAGTTAAGTTCTAGTGCCTAGTATACGTTTCTAAGCATCTGCTTCTATTATTATTCTTAAGTACGTAGCTTATGTAGATTATTTTCTTCTTCTTCCTATAAGGATATTCTTCTATTTTTCCTCCTGCAGTCTTTACTATTCCTATGTACTAGTTAAATTAGTAGCTCTATTATTACTTCTTATATAGGGTAGTTTACAAAGCTGTCTAAATATTTAGCTATATAGTAGTATTTACAGTCTTAGTTTAGACATATATACTAGTATAGTTATATGCAGTTTCTATTAATAAGTATATTATAGTATTTATTACCCTTTAGCGTAAGGTAAGGAAAGTATTTTACTTATTATTTATTCTAGAGGTGTTTATTGTAAGCTGTAATAAGGTAGTCTATCTATATCTATCTACAGCGCAGTTTCCTTCTAGGTTATTTCTTATTCTCCTCTTTCTCTACCTTATATTATGTGTATATTAGTTCTTCGCAATGCGTCCACATACAGAATTAGTGTGTAGGACTTTAGTAATCTAAGTAGTACTTTAGTAATCTAAGTAGTACTTTAGTACGTAGTTTAACTTTTTATTTTTATAGGATTACATTCCTTTTAGTGCCTAGTAGGGTTCTATATAGTCCTAAACATTTAGTTTATACTTAGGTGACATAGGGTTGTCTTCTTCCTGCCTACTTTATAAGTAAGGAGTAGGAAATCTTAGTATCTCTTCTACGTCTTCTATATTATAATATACGTTAGAGTTGTCTTCTAGATCTTTATATAATTATAAGTTAGGTAAATCTAATCGCTTACTTTATTCTAGTATAACGCGTTAGTAACTAAATAGCGTTATAATAACTTCCTATTCCTTATTAGGTTCTTAGTCCTTAATAGTTAGTACATTTAACTTAGTTTAATAGACTTTATTCTTTAATCTATAGTTCCTGGCTATATAGCCTAGTTTGCTATATATAAAGCATTTACGGGTCTTAGTTATTAGTTATTAACTTCTATTAGAGACGCGTTTATTAGGCTACTTAGGGCCTATCCTTCCTCCTTTTCTTTTGCCTATATAGTTAAACTAGACATCTTTTATTAGTTTGTATCTCTAGTAGTTCCTTAGCTATTACTTTTAGATAATTCTAACAGGGTTCTTATAAACCACTTTTACTAGTTATCTAAAGCTTATTACTCTAGGGTTTTAGTAGAGCTTTTATTACAATAAAAACCACTCTCTATTAATCCTAATAGTTTCTTTGTACAGTTCTTTAAGGTTAGTAATTTATACACTACTACGTAAGAGTTCCTTACGTAGTTTCTATTTAAGTCCTTATTTATATATATCCTAAAGAGATTTATTATCCTAGTTAAGTTACACAGCGTATCTACAAAACTTAGCTATATACTTAGCTACTAATTATTTCTAAATTATAGTCTAAATCTTTGCTTTTGCAATAGAGTCCTTATTAGTAATCCTAAAGAGTTATTTAAGGTATTTCTTAAAGTTGTTATAATCCTTAATAATGTTAACTACATTAGCATAGTTATTTACGTAGTTATTGTTGTTATTATTATAGTCTATTCCTAGGTACTTTTTAAGGTAGAGATAGATCTATAATCCTACATCTCCTCACATATATATCACTACAAAGATAACCTTCTTTTTGTCTTTAAAGGGTTTGTTTAAGTTAAAGAAGTAGAGGTCTAACTAGAGAATCTAGACATTAGTTTAAAATTGTTCGCTAAAGTAGAGATTAGGTTTGTACGCCTTACTACTATTTTTTATAAGAGTAATCTTAGCGGCACCTAAAGCTGTAGAAGAGGTAGGAGTTTATAAAGTACTTATATTAAGGGTGTTTAAGATATTAAATCTAAAAGGGTAGCTAGTCCTAAAGGGTTAAAGTTAGTTCTTAGGCAGGAGTACTTACAGAAGGTAAAAGGTCTTGTTAATATAATAGTATCTTACAAAGTGTAACAAGTTAATAATTTAGTCTACTAGAATCTAAACAATAGATTAATAAACAGATTAAACATAAGTATAGAGGTCTATCCTTATGTTCCTATATAATAGGGCTGCTCTATTACTTAGTGTTACTAAGCAACTAAGCACATCACGTAACCTACTCTACTACTTAGTGCCACTAAGCGACTAAGCACATCACGTAACCTAATCTAAGTTACTTGGCGTCTCTTTGTTACGTTTGTAACCCTATCGCCGTTCCATCACACCTTTATAAGCGCCCGAGTCCCACATTATTATCTAGTACGTAATATTATGTTTATTAAGAAAAAGGATAGATTAGACAGACTATGCGTTAACTACTAATAACTTAATAATATAATAATAAAGAACTAATATCTACTACTAAAAATTATAGAGTTACGAGATTAACTATCTTAAGCTAAAATATTTATAATAATAAATCTAAGAGACGGTTACTACCTTATACAAATTAAGAAAGGTAAAGAATAGAAAATAGTGTTTAAATTACGCTATAGACTATTTAAATATAAAATCATGCTTTTTAGACTTATAAACGTACTAGCAACTTTTATAGCACTTATTAACAACGTACTCTATAAATATCTAGACATATTTATTATCGCGTATATAGACGATATCCTTGTCTTTTCTAAAAACAAATTAGACCACACTAAGCATGTATAGACAGTACTAGAAGCACTAGACAAAGCATGCCTTTATATTAAACTTAAGAAATATAAGTTTAACGTTAAATAACTTAAATTCCTTAGACACATTGTTACTATAAAAGGAATTAAGATAGCACTAAGTAAAATTAAATGTATTAAGAACTAGCTAATACTAAAGACAGCTAAGAATATCTAAGAATTCCTAGAATTTTATAGATTTAACTAATAATTTATCTAAGATTACGCAAATGTTATAATACCTTAAATAAATCTTATAAAGAAGGACGTACCCTTTAAATAGATTAATAAATATAGAATATTATTCTAACTCCTTCAGACAGTATATATTATAGAACCTATTCTTATTTATTTTAGAAGTAACGAACTACTATAATTTAAAATAGACGCTAGTAATGTTACACTAGGCGCCTACACTAAATAAAAACGTAATAGTAAATAGCACCTAATTACCTATTACTTATGCAAATTCAATCACGCCAAAACATAATATAACATATATAATAAAGAACTCTACGCTATTATTAAAGCCTTAAAGCACTAGAGGATTTATACGCTTAGTTACTTAACACTAGAAATCTATATAGATTATAAGAACCTTTTAAGGTTCACGATAATAAAAAACTTACGCTATAATAATAAAGATAGTTATAGATTACTAGGCAGTATAAGTTTAAAATTATCTATGTAGCTAGGAAAGAAAATAGCAGAGTAGACGCTCTTAGCTAACAAAGCAATCTAGTAGGAGAAAAAGTAAAAACTTTCTTTGTAATCCTTTATAAAGCCAAAGATAGATCTCTAGAACTAATAGTAGAACTAAATTAACTTTTAGTAATTAACTAAGAAGTTCTAGAACATCTATAGACTGAGATTATCTAATAATACCACGATGACCTTATGTATAGACACCTAGGTATTACAAAAACAATAGAACTTATCTAAAGAAATTACACGTTTAAAGGAATTAAGGAAGCTATAATAACTTATATCTACAAATATATAGAATATTAGAAAAATAAACACAGTATACATCTTAAATATAGTAAGATATAGGCAATTAGTATTCTAACAGCACTATAGGAAGATATTGCTATAGATTTTATTATAGGAATTCTAAACTCTAAGGATTTAATAACAGGAATTAAATACAACAGTATACTAGTAAGAGTCTACTAACTAACTAAGTATATTAAGCTCATTCTATATCTTAAAAGAATAACGGCAAAAGAACTCACTTTTCTTATTTTAAACTAACTAATTAGACACTATAGAATCCTAAAAATAGTTATTAGTAATAGAGACAAGGTCTTTATGTTAAATTATTAAATAACGCTTATAGCCCTACTTAGAACGAAACAAAAGCTATTAACAGCTTACTGTCTATAAATAGACAGACAGATAGAACGTATAAACTAAACTACAGAAACGTACCTACGCATCTACTGTAATAGTTAAAAGAATAACTAGATTTTATTACTACCTATAGCATAGTTAGCCTATAATAATAAAGTATTAGTAGTATTAGGACATACACTATTCTATATAAACTATAGAAGACACCCACATCTCTTTAATTAACAATTTCCTACGATAATTAAAGTAAAAGAAGCTATAAATATAGTAGAAAATATAAAGAAAATATACTAACAACTCTAAGAGAATTTTAAGAAAGCTTAATAGTAATTTATTACTTACTAAAATTAAAAATGTAAAACAGCACCTTAGCTAAAGAAGGGGGATAAAGCATATCTACTTATAAAGAACCTTTAAATATAGAAAAAGAAACATAAGAAACTAGATTATATTAAAGTTAGACTATTTTACATTTCTAAGCAAATATTACTAGTAAACTATAAGTTAGAACTACCGCTAGATGCAAAGATATACTTAGTATTCCACGTATTACTACTAGAACTAGTAGACCCTAATACACTAGTTAGAACCGCCTTCTACTATAGAACTAAGGAAGAAAATAAATTTATAGTTAAAAGAATTCTATAATATAATTAGTATAGCAACGCGTACTTTGTTAAGTAGAAAGGTTACCTATATAGTAAAAATACTTAGGAACTAGAGAACTATTTAAAAAACTATTAATAAAAGATTAAAGAATTCTACTAATAATCTATATAGCATAATAACATTTATACCTAAGACAGTAAAGGCACTAGATTATCCTAGAATTCTAATAGGAAATCCTTAAAAGCGCTCTATGTTATAGGGGATAAGAAAGGACCTAAAGAAGTCTTATTAACTACTAGATTAATAGCCTTATAAGATTTAGCCTCTTTAATATTCTTCTCCTTAACTGCTATTATATCTTTAGCACGCTTATCTAGTAAGTCTATTTACTAACGTAACTAATCTTTGCATATATATATAACCTATAATTTCTTTAACACCTCTTTATAGGCTTTAAACACAGCCTCCTACATTTCTTTTAACTTTTTTATCTATATACGTAATTTCTCTTTCTTTGCTAATAAATGCTTAAACTTAGACTCTAAAACGCGTATATTATAATATTAACCTTAATAAGCACATTCTCTATATTTTCTAGACTAAACATGAATCTTGTAAATATAATTATATTTTATACACATTAAGTATTTCTTAACTATAACTTTGCTAAAGGAGTTAATAAAATTAGTTAGGTAATAGTAATAAGTAGTGCTAGACTTAGAAGGTTGTTTAGGCATAATATAAGTAAGCTAACACTACTTATAATATAGGGTAAGCTCTAGTTATAACTAGGCATAAGACATAGTTATATAATTTAAGGATAAATCCTAGTAAGAAGGGAGATAATATTAAGATCTAAAGGCTAGGCCTCTTAGGATCTTTATATGTATCTATAATCGTTATTTAAGCAGCACAGTATAAGAGGTTACATAACCTAATTAGTGTGATTAGAGCGCTAAGACAACTAATTAGACTAAGCACTTAATATACTAAGTAACTAATTAGTACTTAATTAGTTTAATTAGAGCGATTAGTAGACTAATTACTTAAAGTATATAGGAACGCAAGAATAGGCTCTCTATACTTATGTTAAATTTGTTTATTAATCTATTATTTAGATTCTAGCAGACTATATTATTAACTTATTACACTTTGTAAGATACTATTATATTAATAAAACTTTCCACCTTCTGTAAGTACTCCTGCCTAAGAACCAACCTTAACCCTCTAGGACTAGCTACCCTCTTAGATTTAACACTAGGAGACATCCTTCTATACCTACTTACTAAGACCTAGCGCTAAGTATTATATTACTTAACACTCCACCTTCTGTTTACACATAGGATATATGTCTAGAAAGAGCTTTATTACGTAATGCGACTCTACTACTATATAAAGGGGTAGGGTAAGAACTAAGTAGGTTAGCTATTACTACCTATTTACATAAGAGTAGGTGTAAATAGAACCTCTACTACATAGTAACACTACACCTACCTTATAACCTGTTTTAATAGGGGAAGGCTAACTATATAGATAGAAAAGGATAGAAAAAGAAAGTATATAATAGATATAAGCTATTATATAAAAAAAAAGTTACTAGTATCTATATAGTTTATTATATAAACAGCACTAAGTAAAATAGGGGTCTACCTACCTATAGGGACCCGCATAAGGACCCACTACTTAGGTTAGCGCTAAGAGGCAGAGACTTTATAAGGCCCTGCCTACCTATAAGGACCTACACAAGGACCCACTACTTAGGTTAGCGCTAAGAGGTAGAGACCTTATAAGGTCCTTAGTGCCCCTTTATATAATAGATAAAACGTAATTAATTAAACCTACTTCTTGCCCTTTATATAATAGTATACTATTAACCCTTAAATACTTAATTATAGATTAAGCCAAACCTATAGGCTTTAAATTTATTTTAATAGTAATAATCTAGCTAATTAGGCTAATATTAGCCTATAAGTTAAGAATTATTTAGAGTTTCCTCTCTAAGCCTATATCTTTAGTTACGCTACACGTGCGCTTTATACCTAGTATGTTAGTTTGGCTTAATCTACAATTAAGCATTTAAGGATTAATAGTATACTATTATGTAAAGGGTGAGAAGTAGGTTTAATTAATTACGTCTAGTCTATTATACAAAGGGGCACTAAGGGCTTTATAAAGTCTCTGCCTCTTAGCGCTAACCTAAGTAGTGGGTCCTTGTGCAGGTCCCTATAGGTAGGTAGGCCCCTACTTTACCTAGTGCTACTTGTACAATAAACTGTATAGACACTAGTAATTTTTCTTTTGTGTAATAGCCTATGTCTATTATACGCTTCCCTTTCCTGTCCTTCTCTATTTATATAGTTGGCCTTCCCCTATTAGAATAGGTTGTAGGGTAGGTGTAGTGTTACTATATAGTAAAAGTTCTATTTACACCTACTCTTATGTAAATAGACAGTAATAGCTAACCTACTTAGTTTTTACCTTACTCCCTTATATAGTAGCAGAGCTATATTATATAATAAGGCTCTTTCTAGGCATGTGCCTTATACGCAAACAGAAGGTAAAGTATTAAGTAATATAATACTTAGTGCTAGGTCTTAGTAAGTAGGTATAAAAGGATATTTCCTAGCTCTCCTAAACCCTCTCTCCTTTATCCCACTTTAACGTACGTATACTTTCCTCCCTTCTTACCTTATTCTTTTTAGTATTCTAGTGTCTAGTAGCTAGTGCTCTATTACTAGTAAATATATATAGCTTTTTCGTACAATACTAATTTTTAATAAGACACATATACACATATATACACTTACTATTATATAATAGCTAATAACGCTATTAGTCTATTAGGCGCTTGTGCCCTTACTACTAGTGTCTTTGTACTAGTTATTATAGGCTAGACTAGATTATATATCTAGGTTAACCTCCCTACTAGTTCGCCTAGTATAAGGGCCTTTATACAGAGCCTAGTAGTAGATATATAACAAATCCTCTAGAGTATCTTTATTTTTATTGTATAATGCTAATAGGTGTAGGATAAAAAGGCTAAGGTAGCCTAAATACCCTCCTAGGACATTATTATGTAAATCCTAGTTAGCACAAATCTCTAGCGGTAGGCTACTTATATTATATAATATAAAGAATATTAGTAAGTAGTACTTATCTAGTCGCGCAGCTAAGTTTAAAATAAGCCTTATGCTTACTTATACAGCACTACTAATACTAGTAATTAGGTGTTCCTAGATTATTATACAATCCTAGGTTATAAGTCTAGATTATATAGCGCCTATGTATAGAAGTTGCATAGTGCTCGTTGTAAGCGTTATATATAAGGGGGGGGGATAAATGTCTTTGTCGCATAAAAGGGTAGGTAGGCCTAGTCTTAAGATATCTAAATTATTAATATAGAAAATATATTTTTTAATATCTTTATATAATCTCCTGCAATGTGTTCCCTCTCTTATAATAAAACTATAATATTAAATTAGTAGTAGGGCTTATACAGCCTAAAAATAAATATGTCTATACAAAGTTGTAGTAAGTTAGATAGAAAAAAGATTTTTTTTTTTTTTAAATAGTAAGTAAAATAACAAAAGAAATGTTATATAGTAGAGTAGTTACTCTATTATATAGTCCTTATTAATTCTATCTACTAAAGCCTTAATAGTAATGTGTAGTTTATTTATTAAGATTAGTATTTAGAGTGCCTAGTTAGGTACTTTCTTTATATAAGTATTAGTAGGTGTCAGAACCCTGGGTACCTAACTGGGCGCTAGGATGGTAAGGGCCAGCCGGATGCAGGTGGAGATCACCTAATCCAAGGCTATATAGTTCTATCGCTAACAAAGTAATCTGGCAGTAATTTGTCTATCCTCTATCCTACATCCTACTATATAATCTACAATTATTTTATATCTAAAGTTAAAGCTATATTACTTGTACCTAACTCCTAATATTTAAATCGCTTATTATATATACGAGTAGTTTAGTTTTAAAAGGCTTCTACTTATAATAACTAGGCTATAATAGTAGACACCTTACAGTCTACGCGCTCTTGTACCTAATACTAGAACACTTAGGAGCCTATAGGAGGAAAATCTTTATATTTAAGCCTATCTCCTATACTAAGTAAGCTAGAGGACTAGTGTGCTTCTCTTTCTATATATTAGGGTTAGTCTACGCCTAAACGCGCTAGAGAGGGCTAAGTTAGGATACTTTTAGACATTAAAGATAATTCTTTTAGCACTATCTTTAAATAGCTTAAGAAAGCCAAACAATGGCTTAAAAAGAAAAGGAATATAGCTAAACTTAATAGAATTAACTAGATAAAATAATAATAGGAGGTAGAAGACACTTAAGCCCTATATAAGCCTATAAGAGATTTTACTAAAACGTAGGATCCCCCTAAGGTATCTTTATTATAATCTTTATAAAAGTAGCCGCATAAATATACCTAAAGGGACTAATAGGAGTTTAATTGTTAGAGAGATAACTATAAGCTCTATTTCTAGTCCTTAAAGGACTACTTTGTAGATAAGGACCTTAAAGTCACCTACGCCCTCTAGTATATATTAGATATCTGCCGTATAGTATAGAGAACTGAAGTTTAAGTCTAGTTGTTAATAGACCCTAACTAGTTACCCACTTAGGCTAACCTAAGGGATAAGATGCTAGAAGCTTTAAGATCTTTTAAAGAAAGGCGCTAGTTAGCGTATAATTAGCTTAAGAGATACTAATAGAGACTAAATTAGAGCTTATTAGAGCTATTAGATTATCTATAAAGTTACTAAAAGGAGCTAGGAATAATAGACCTTAAATAATAAAAGCTAGAATACGTAAGATCGCTCTTACTTTCTATCTAATAGTAGCTATACGCAATCCTCTTAGGGCTCTAAGTTATAGTTATAAATATTAAACTTTAGGCTTTAATTATTTATTAGATAGATAAGCTAAATTAAGAATTCTTAACTCTTAACCTACACTTAAAAGGTGTGGAACATTAACACCTAGAGTAACTAGATTCTAAAGGGGACGAAAAACCCTAAAAAGTAGTTAAAAGACTAAAAAAGTCAGGTAATAGCACTAAGAATCCTAAGTTAGCGCTATTTAGCACTAGACTACTAGTAACTAACACTTCTTACTAGTATTATAAAAGGCTAGGCTACTTAAGACCTAATTACTCTACTCTAGATAAGCCAGCTACACCTAGGACTTAAGATGCCTAGTCTATACGTAATAGGGAATAGGGTGTAAGAAAAAGTAAAGAATAGAAAAAGTAGTAGCTGCCTTTACTACCTATATATTAATAAGTTGTAAGGCACCTTAATAAAGTCCTAAAAGTAAGATAGTTAGGATCTCCTTTTAACTAGCTTTATACCTAGCTAAGGGGAATGCTTATTCTTCTAGCTAGAGTTAAAAAAAATACTATTAACGCTTTAGTAAATTCTACTTTAGCGTTAAACCTCCTTTCACTATAAAAAGTAAAAAAGTAGGGGGTTAATGTTAAACTATTAATAAGATTGCCTACCTAAACAGTAAATAGGTCTAATATTAAAGTTTATAGCATAATAGTGCTACCTATAGAACTTAAGGACTTATATAGGCAAAAGTAATAATAGAAGGTACCTTATATAGTTACTAACCTTATAGGTTATAATATCCTTCTAGGTTTACTTTAGTTTAATTAAGTAAACCTAAAGGTAAATATTATAACCTAACGTGTACTGTTTTAGAAACGCGACACTAGGGAAGTACTAGTCTACTAAAAAATCGCAGCAGAAGACGCTAAACAGTTTAATTATACTATATAAGACCCTTATGTCTCTATATACGCGTGTATAGTATCTAATATAGACGTACTAGCACTATTTAGCGCAGATAGGAATAGAATAGTAGAGATACTATCTTATTACTCTAATCTTGCTAATATAGCCTTAAATAAAGACTATAAAGACCTTGCTACTTATACTAACTATAATTTGTAAATTAATTTAGTAGAAGGTAGCGTACCTCTATATTACCCTATATATAACCTCTCTATAGTTAAGTTAGAGATATTAAGGAAGCACGTTAAGGAGTATTTAGCTAGAGAGTAGATTCGCTATTTAAAATCCTTAGCTAGTGCCCCTATGCTCTTTATAAAGAAGAAAGATAGCACCTTACGCCTATATGTGGATTATTAAGGTCTTAATAAGATTATAATTAAAAATTGCAGAGCTCTCCTACTAATTACTAAATCTCTAGACTAACTAAAATAAGCTAAGATATTTACAAAGCTTAACTTAAAAAAAGCGTACTATTAAGTTTATATTACAGAAAGAGATAAGTAGAAAACTACTTTCTATATAAGATATAGCTATTTTAAGTATACTATAATGCCCTTTAGCCTTACTAACGCACTAGCCTAGTTCTAGGGCCTAATTACCTAAATACTAACTGGCCTAATTGTTGTGGTAAAAAGGGCTCGAACTATCACAGGATATTTAGGAGCAGAGTTGTAAAGAATACAAATAGCTAATTGTAGGAAAGGATGCTAAAAGGGCAGACTATATACAAAAGAAACGAGCCTCTTAGCAAGAATCCCGTAATATAAATTAGTGGATCTAGAAAGAATTACAAAAGTAAGTGTTTTACTTTAACACACCCCCTAGGTAATTGCTTAAAGCAGATCACCTATTCTAAGAAGTAATCTATAATTGTCTAAATCTCCTTATCTTAAGAACAGCAATTCTATCACCCCCTATTTATTATAATAGTAAAACAATCGCTGTTTATCTTTTAAATCACGAATCCTATTGTGAATTGTGTCTAGAATCTCTTCTTCTAGTGGGTTAGGAGCTTATAAGCGTGGCACAAAGGCCTAGAGTGTAAACACTTCTATTCTACTACTCTTTTTACTTACTTCCTATTAACTGTAAGGTAATTTCCCCGCTCTTACTAGCTAGTAAGTATAATAGGCAGGCGCGTTTTAATTAGGAAGGAGTAGTAGTAAGAGAAATAAGTAGTAAAAAGGGAGCGCATTTAGCGCTTAATAATTAGATAGGCGGTAGAGTATATAAGCCCTTTACTAGCGCTTAATCTTCTCTCTTTAATCCTTTACTTTTAACACTTTAACCTCTTATCTAATTTAAGCCTACTAGTTTAAGTCTTTAAATCCTACTACCTCACTCCTAGCTAATCCTTAGTAGAGGATAGGGTAATTACCCTCCTATCCCACCTATTAAGGAGCAGCGCGGTCGCAGCTAATACACTAATTAAAATAGCTAGATAAGAGGCCTATTAGCTCTAAAGTAAGGTAGAGGCTAGGTAAGTACTTCTCCTCCTGCTAATTAAAGGAGAGGTAGAGGAGGTAGATAGGGTAAAGAATCACCTACTATAGAGAGGAGGAGAGGAGAAGGATAGAGAGAATCTCCTACTACTAATTGCAGGGGAGATTCTCGCACCCCTATAATTAAGTAGAGGAGGAAGAGGGTTTATAAGCTTATAGATAAGCTCTTTAATCTCCTCTTCCTCTAATTCCTATTTTCCCTCTAATCTTTTCTTTTTTTTCTTTTTCTTTTCTTGTTTCCTAGCTCTAAATTAATAATTCTAGGTAGTTAATAGATTAATTCTCTACTTACCTACTCTTATTCTATAATTATTATGCTTACATTTTATAGATTTAATAGCCTTTTAAATCTATTAAACTGCTAATAAGTAAAAGCCTTTATAAGGCTATCTACTAGCATTTCGCTAGTTAGAAGATATTTTACTTAAAATAATCCTTTTATATACTTTTACTGTAACTACATATTCTAAATATTTATATAGCGCAGTTAAGTAGTAATTCTTTTGTTCTTTCTAATTACTAAATAAATAGTTTAAAGATTGTTGTAATAGACCTTCTATAAAGGTCCTAGATCTAGAGTAAGCTTAGTAAAGAATCTCTTAATCGCTATAGCTTCTTTACTTATATATTTAAGCGCTAGAAGCTCTGCTTCTATTATTAAAGTAGTAATTATGTTCTATTAAGCTACTTTCTATAGGATAGCTCCTTTAAATAATAAAATAATATATCTATAGGAAGATCGCCGTGATATTAGATTATTAGTAAAAGAGGCATCTCTATATATTAGCAGATTAGGTCTATTATAGCCACTAAAGACTATAGCCTACTATCTAGTTTAATAGAGGTAAAGGATCACATAATTAATAGCAGCAAAGTGTTCTTTACTTAGATTTATTAGAAAGTGTAATAGCTTTAACACTATAAAGGCTATATCTAGGCGTAGTATAATTGCTGTGTAAAGAGCTAACTCTACCTCTTCTTAAAAGAGTTTTATTTATTAAGAAGTAGCTTCTCCTGTGCTTAGAACAAGATCTTCTACTAATAGAGGTGTAGGAGGGAAGCTCCTAGAGTTTAAAAGGTTAAACTTTTTTATAATCTTATTAATGTAGGTATTATAGACTAGAGAAATTAATCTTGCTTCTCTGTCCCTAATTACTTAAACACCTAGAAACTACTCTACTAGTCCTTTTAATTTAATCTTATATTTGTTCGCGATCTTTTTCTAAAAATCTAGGGCTTCTTTCTCTTTACTCTTGTAATAGAGAAGAACAATATTATTAATATAAAATAGAATAATAATACTTTAATTACTATTAAAAAAAAGGTATAGCTCTTTGTTAAAGTAAAACACTCACTTCCGTGATTCTTTCTGGATCTACTAATTCAGATCACGGGATTCTTGCCAAGAGGCTTGTTTCTTTTATATATAGTCTGCCCTTTCAGCATCCTTTCCTACAATTAGCTATTTGTATTCTTTACAACTCTGCTCCTAAATATCCTATAATAGTTTGAGCCCTTTTTACCACAACAGTTATAAGCCCAGCGCTTAGAACGTAGGATAATTCTCCCTACCTACTTAGCAACGCTTAAATTATTATATAACACTCTATTTAGAACCTCTCTATAATATAACCCCTCTATTCCTAATCACGAAAATTATTAAAATAGCAGAAGTACAGCTCGTTAATTGCGCTAGCTAGCCCTACTAGTTTGTCTAGCTTTAATTCTAAGTAAACTTGAAAGGAATCTAGAACTAAATTAACCTAGAGGTAATTAACACTCTAGTAATTAATTACGTAAAGCCAGAACAACCTCCGCTCCCACAGAAACTATTACTAATTGCGGATATAGCCTCTATAGTAAGTATTTAATTATACAAAGCAGAGCTTACTAAGTATAAAATAGATAAGGAGAGCTTTCCTTTACAAATAGTAGAATACAGAGCAGTAGTTTCAGACTAGCAAGTAGACTATACTAAAATACAGAATCTCTAGACTTGGGTAAACGCTATAGTATCGCCTAATCTACTTACTCCTACCATAATTACTCTAGTTAATACACGCTAAACTACGCTTTAGTCTCTAATTTAACTCTTAAAGGAAGATCTCGCACTAAATAAAGGAGCTATATAGAATAATATTTAAGCTTTGTACTACGCTTATCTTAAGAAGGCTAAGTAGGCAAGATAAAGTCCTAAGACCTAGTTTAAAGAGTGGCAGCTTCTCTATTAAAAAGTAAAGACCTACTTAATTAGCGAAATTAGTGGACCACTTACTACCTAAGATTTCCCAGATGTAATTACTGCGCGTATAGCACTGGATTAGGCCTAATTAATGAACTAACAGCTAATTTAGGATAAGACGCTAGGACAGAATTAAATTACGCTAGACAATCTAGGGAAGGTATTTTTGGCGCTTATTTAGGAGTATTTAATGTAATCTAGTTCTAATAAAGTAAGTAGGGTATTCACTACTTTTAATAGATTATTAAGACAATCTACTAACTCTAATAGTTCTAGTTTGTCTAATTAGACAAAGAAATAACTAAACTGTCCCTATAAGCCCTATACTTATAGGTAGAAACTAATAGAGTGCTAAAGACTTTAAACCACAATAGCCTAATTACTCTAGAATAGAACATTGTTATTTAATCTTACTAATAAAGAAAAATTAGAGATTCTTAATTAACTTAAGTAGCCTAAGTGGTTAAACCTTCGTAATGCGATCACGAAGGTAGAATAGAATAAGAAACAATCCTCTACTAAAACTATTAAGTATCCTAGTAGTATTACTACTGCTCTACTAAACCCATTTAATCTACCTATAGACAATAAAGCATTAGGTGTCTACTCTACTCTATATTCTAACGCTCATCCTCTGTTAGAATATATAATACTAGATAGTGCTATAGTAGTTTACCTAGTTAATAATTACAAAAGACTTATTCCTAGAACGTTTTAATTATTAAATAAGAGTGTAGAGGTAAGTACATAAAGCCTCCTAATCTTAGGAATTAGTAATAGACTAATTAAGAACACTTTGCATAGGAAAAATAGGAGATTTATAGAAGATCTGCTACTCTAAGGAGTAAGAGTAGTAGAAGGCTTTTATATAAATATTGTATTAGAAGCTCTTTTAAAAAAAGCAAAGATTTAGTACCTTAGTTTAGATTACACTCTTAGGATTAAAAGCCTAGAACAAAGTGTTATTTTAGCAGACCTAAAATGCGAGCATAACCTTACTTTCCTATAATATAAGCTAATCCGCTCTTATCTAATTGTTATAAGTGTGACTACTAAAGGATTATCGTAAGTTAATATTAAGAGATTAGATTCTAAGGACCTCTAGCACCTTTAAGTAGGGCATACAGGAAGTAGAGCCCTATAAGCTCTAGTAACTACAGCCTAAAGTGTAAAAATTACTAGAATATTAAGAAAGGATTGTAAGCACTATACTACTATATATATAACCTAGGTAATCTCTAAGAGACCTAGAGAACGATTACTTAGGCCATTTTACTTATTATCCTAGGATCTATTTAATATGCCTACTGCTTAAAATAGAGAAAACTAGGTTTTACTAATTAAAGAAGATTTTAGTAAGAAACCTTACGTTTTTAATCTTAAAATAAAGACGCTTTCTGAGATAATAAAAGTGTGGCAGGATTTCTTAGCTCTTGTTAATACAAAATATAAGCTTTAAATCACAAAAATCTACTAGGATAATAATACAGCAACACTTCTATAGAAAGGGAAATCCTAGTACAAATTTTGGGCTAATTAGGAAGAGATAACGATTAGCAGACCACCGCCCTATACGCATAAGCCTAATAGCGCTGTAGAAAGAGTAGGCTAGGAGCTTATAATAAAAGTAATTAAAATATAAATAAGCGCAAATCTACTATTAAATCTCTAGCTTAAGATTATATAAGTGGCATACTAGCTCTAAGGAATAATTCCTAGCCTAGTATTAGGCTATTAATTACCTAATAAAACGTTAGATGCTTAGTTTAGATAATATTTTTATTATTTTAAACTAGTAAAAACATAATATAGGATAGCTAATCCTTGTCTAAACTAGAGTGCTGTCTACGCCTATAGCTACTAAGCTTACCCTTTGGATTAGAAGCGTATAGCTAGGCAAGATAGAAAAGGATTTAAAGTAAATCGTAGAGGCTATATTAGATACCTAGTAGGCTATAAAGCTTCTAATATCTACTAAACATAGATTCCCTAGCTTAATTAGGTAATTACCACACGAAACGTAAGGTTTAATAAGTCCTTATTCTATAAAGGATTAGAGGAACAATCTATTCTTAAGATAAAAGTGTTAAAAATAGTAGAAAGCCTCTAAGAAGGAGAGCTAAACAATCTAGGAGAAGCGTATAAAGACGCGCTTAATATTCTTCCTAAAATAAATAAGTATATAAGAACTGCTACTAGACCTATAAGTAACCTTTAAGTAATTAAAAGCAAAGTAGGCTAGCTAAGTAATTAGGAACCTAAAGTACCTACTACTAAGCGAGCTGTAGGCTTAGCTAGCTAGTAGCTAAGAATTCGCTTAAGTGGGAAAGGAAGCACAGGACTTATAACCCCTAATTAGACACTAGAGCTAGATAATCTTAGGGGTGATCTGTTAAGTAATTAAGAGATATCTAGCAGCCACTAGAATACTACTAGGAGAGCTAGCCTGCTAGAATCTAGGGATTTAATACCCTATTTATTAGTAGAAACTAATTAGGTTGCTAATTAACCTAGCGCAGATAACTTAATTACACTAGACAAAGTAGATAACCTACTAGCGCACTAAAGGCGAAGGCAGATCTATCTAGAGGCAAGTAGAATAAGTAGGCGAAATTGTGGTAAAGCACTAGAAATTAACTAACTAATAAATTACTATCTACTATTGCAAAGATTAAGGAAGCAAAATAATTAGGATAATTAGCTAGGGGGTAGGTAGAAGCTAGGTGCTTATACACTAAATACTAATTATCTTTAAACTAATCTTAATATAATATAAGAGCACATGTTTATACTAGGAGCAGTAGAGGCCTAGTCTAAGTAAGAAAAATATATTATACTAAATATAATAGTATTCGCTTCTATGCTTAGAAAGGCGCCTAGAGCGTCTTATACAGCTTAGACTTATAGAGACGAGCTTACACTAGAGCCAACCCTATAGAAACACCTTTATAATTATCTATATAGGAAGCTATTCCTCTTTACTGCTTATAAGGAGATCTTAACTTTGTAAGATAAAGGTACCTAAATAGAGATTAAATAATTAAAGGTGTTAGAGTAACTGCTCCCTTTAAAGTAGGTCTTTACCTATAAGTTTAATTAAAATAGATACTTTAAAAAGTGCAAAGCTTAAATTATTATAAAAAGAGATTTTTAGAAAAAGAATACTCTCCACTCCACCTATACTACTACCCTAGTAGTAAGATCTTTTTAATTAGCTATAGCTCTAGCAGCAGAATTCGATCTAGAAATCTTATAATTTAATATAGTAGGAGCGTTTCTAAATACTCTTATTACAGCCGCTAATCTAGTAACTTATAAATTACCTAATAGTTTTAAAAAGCTAGGAAAGTGTATAAGATTAAATTAAGCTTTATATAGCTTAAGAGATTCACTACTTCTTTAGTATAAGGAATTTGCAGGATTACTTTAATCTTATAAACTTTTAGCTTTGCTAGAAGAGCTATGCCTTTTCTTTAACAGTAATTAAAGTATTATTATTCTATTTTATATTAACAACATTCTTCTTCTCTATTACAAGAGTAAAGAGAAAAAAGCCCTAGATTTTTAGAAGAAGATTGCGAACAAATATAAGATTGAATTAAAAGGACTAGTAGAGTGGTTCCTAGGTGTTTAAGTAATTAGGGACAGAGAAGCAAGATCGATTTCTCTAGTCTATAATACCTATATTAATAAGATCACAAAAAAGTTTAACCTTTTAAACTCTAGGAGCTTCCCTCCTACACCTCTATTAGTAGAAGATCTTGTTCTAAGCACAGGAAAAGCCACTCCTTAACAAATAAAGCTTTTTTAAGAAGAGGTGGGATTAGCTCTCTATACAGCGATTATACTATACCTAGATATAGCCTTTATAGTGTTAAAGCTATTACACTTTCTAATAAATCTAAGCAAAGAACACTTTACTGCTATTAATTATGTGATCCTTTATCTCTATTAAACTAGATAGTAGGCTATAGTCTTTAGTGGCTATAATAGACCTAATCTGCTAATATGTAGAGATGCCTCTTTTGCTAATAATTTAATATTACAGCAATCTTCCTATAGATATATTATCCTATTATTTAGAGGAGCTATCCTATAGAAAGCAGCTTAATAGAACATAATTACTACTTTAATAACAGAAGCAGAGCTTCTAGCGCTTAAATATATAAGTAAAAAAGCTATAGCGATTAAGAGATTCTTTACTAAGCTTACTCTAGATCTAGGACCTTTATAGAAGGTCTATTGCGACAATCTTTAAACTATTCATTTAGTGATTAGAAAGAACAAAAGAATTACTACTTAACTACGCTATATAGATATTTAGAATATATAGTTATAGTAAGAGTATATAAAAGAATTGTTTTAAGTAAAATATCTTCTAACTAGCGAAATGCTAGCAGATAGCCTTACAAAGGCTCTTACTTATTAGTAGTTTAATAGATTTAAAAGGCTATTAAATCTATAAGATGTAAGCATAATAATTATAGAATAAGAGTAGGTAAGTAGAGAAATAATCTATTAACTACCTAGAATTATTAATTTAGAGCTAGGAAATAAGAAAAGAAAAAAAAAAGAAAGAAAAGATTAGAGAGAGAATAGGAATTAGAAGAAGAGGGGATTAAAAAGCTTATCTATAAGTATATAGACCCTCTTCCTCCTCTGCTTAATCGTAGGGGTATAAGAATCTCCCCTATAATTAGTAGTAGGAGATTCTCCCTATCCTCTTCCTCTCCTCCTCTTTATAGCAGGTAATTCCTTACTCTATCTACCTCCTCTACCTCTCCTTTAATTAGTAGTAGGTAATAGCTTACTCTAGCCTCCCCTCCTTTAATTAGTAGGAGGAGAAGCACTTACTTAGCTTTTACCCTACTTTAGAGCTAATAGGCTGCTTATCTAGCTATTTTAATTAGGGTATTAGCTGCGACCGCGCTACTCTTTAATAGGTAAAGTAGAAGGGTAATTACCCTATCCTCTACTAAGGATTAGCTAAAAGAGAGAGAGTAAAATAGTAACTATATACTAAGCTTACTCCTCCTAACTACTAGTAGGAAAAGAAGCTTATAAAGCTACCTTAACTCTCTTACGTAGCTTAGTAATTAGTCTCTCCTATAAAAAGTATTAGCTAAACCTAGAAAGAATTTTAAATTAAAAGCTTATATTAGCACCCTCTAATAGTTAATAGTAGATAAAATCTATAGCTAGAGTCTAAATATATAGCTAGCTACAGAAATAATTAGCAAAATTAGCCAAAGTAATAGGATAACCCTATATATAGTAGTATAAGAGTAGGTAAAGTAGGCATAGTAGCGCCTACCTAAGCTTAAAGCGTTATTATAGCAGTGTCTATTACTTTTTCCTACTAGAGCTCCCTTTAAGCAGCCTAAGCAGCTTACTTATCTAAGAGCACTAAGTAATTGCTAGGGGCCTAGAGCTAGAGTAAGAGAAGCTAGTAGAGTAGGAAGAGTAGAAAGATCTTAGCGAGAGGATTAAGAGCTTTATTTAGTAGCTTTTATAGCCTTTACTGCGCGTGCTTTAGCTAAGTTATTAGATATCTAAAAGAGTTAGCAAAGCTCTAAATAACAGAAAGAGCGTAAGGTAATAATTAGAAAAAGATAACCTACTATAAAGTAGTAGAATTTAAAGGCTTAAACTAGTAGGCTTAAATTAGATAGGAAGTTAAAGCGTTAAAAGTAAAAGATTAAAGAGAGAAGATTAAACACTAGTAAAAGGCTTATATACTCTACTACCTATCTAATTATTAAGCGCTAAATACGCTTTCTTCTTACTGCTTATTTCTCTTACTACTACTTCTTCCTAATTAAAACGCGCCTGCCTATTATACTTGCTAGCTAGTAAGAGCGGGGAAATTACCTTACAGTTAATAGGAAGTAAGTAAAAAGAGTAGTAGAATAGAAGCGTTTACGCTCTAGGCCTTTGTGCCACGCTTATAAGCTCCTAACCTACTAGAAGAAGAGATTCTAGATATAATTTATAATAGGATTTATAATTTAAAAGATAAACAGCGATTGTTTTGCTATTATAACAAATAGGGGGTAATAGAATTACTATTCTTAAGATTAGGAAGGATTTAGACGATTACAAATTACTTCTTAGAATAGGTAATTCGCTTTAAGCGATCACCTAGGGGGTGTGTTAAAGTAAAACACTTACTTCTGTAATTCTTTCTAGATCTACTAATTCATATCACAGGATTCTTACTAAGAGGCTCGTTTCTTTTGTATATAGTCTGCCCTTTTAGCATTCTTTCCTATAATTAGCTTTTTGTATTCTTTACAACTCTGCTCCTAAATATCCTGTAATAGTTTAAGCCCTTTTTACCACAACATAACTTACATCCGCAAATGTGCAGAATGCTAGAGAAATAAACATAGTATATATCTTAAATATAGAGAGATGTAAGCAATTAGAATACTAACAGCACTATAGAAAGACATCGCTATAGATTTTGTTATAGGAATTCTAAACTCTAAGAATTTAATAACAGGAATTAAATACAACAGCATATTAGTAATAGTCTACTAACTAACTAAGTATGTTAAGCTTATTCTATATCTTAAAAGAATAATAGTAAAGGAACTCGCTTTTCTTATTCTAGACTAACTAGTTAGACACTATAGAATCCTAAAAATAATTATTAGTAACAGAGATAAGCTCTTTACGTTAAACTATTAGATAACGCTTATAGCACTACTTAGAACGAAATAAAAGCTATTAATAGCTTACTATCTATAAACAGACAGACAGATAGAACGTACAAACTAAACTATAGAAACGTACCTACGCATCTACTATAATAGTTAGAAGAATAACTAGGTTTTATTACTACCTATAGTATTGGTTTGGCTTAATCTGTAATTAAGCATTTAAGGGTTAATAGTATACTATTATGCAAAAGGTAAGAAGTAGGTTTAATTAATTACGTCTAGTCTATTATATAAAGGGGCACTAAGGGCTTTATAAAGTCTCTGCCTCTTAGCGCTAACCTAAGTAGTGGGTCCTTATGCGGGTCCCTATAGATAGGTAGGCCCCCACTTTACTTAGTGCTACTTATATAATAAACTATATAGACACTAGTAACTTTTCTTTTATGTAATAGCCTATGTCTATTATACGCTTCCCTTTCTTATCCTTCTCTATCTATACAGTTAGCCTTCCCCTATTAGAATAGGTTATAGGGTAGGTGTAGTGTTACTATATAGTAGAGGTTCTATTTACACTTACTCTTGTGTAAATAAGTAGTAATAGCTAACCTGCTTAGTTTTTACTTTACCCCCTTATATAGTAGTAGAGCTATATTACATAATAAGGCTCTTTCTAGACATATACCTTGTGCGTAAACAGAAGGTAGAGTGTTAAGCAATATAATACTTAGCGCTAGGTCTTAGTAAGTAGGTATAAAAGAATGTCTCCTAGCTCCCCTAAACCCTCTCTCCTTTATTCTACTTTAATATATATATACCTTCCTTCCTTCTTTCCTTATTCTTTTTAGTGTCCTAGTGTTTAGTAGCTAGTGCTCTATTACTAGTAAATATATATAGCTTTTTTATATAATGCTAATTTTTAATAAAATATATATATATATATACACACTTGCTATTATATAATAGCTAATAATACTATTAGTCTGTTAGGCGCTAGTGCCTTTACTGCTAGTGTCTTTGTGCTAGTTATTATAGGCTAGACTAGATTGTGTATCTAGGTTAACCTCCCCACTAGTTCGCCTAGTATAAGGGCCTTTATGCAGAGCCTAGCGGTGGATATATAATAAATCCTCTAGAGCATTTTTGTTTTTATTATATAATACTAATAGGTGTAGGACGAAGAGGCTAGGGTGGCCTAGATGCCCTCCTAGGACATTATTGTGCAAATCCTAGTTAGTATAAACCTCTAGCGGTGGGCTGCTTACATTATATAACGTAAGGAATATTAGTAAGTAGTGCTTATCTAGTCGCGTAGCTAAGTTTAAAATAAGTCTTATGCTTACTTATACAGCACTACTAATACTAGTAATTAGGTGTTCCTAGATTATTGTGCAATCCTAGATTATAAGTCTAGATTATATAGTGCCTATGTGTAGAAGTTATATAGTGCTCGTTGTAAGCGTTATACATAGGGGGGGGTAAATGTCTTTATCGCACAAAGGGGTAGGTAGGCCTAGTCTTAAGATATCTAAATTATTAATATAGAAAATATGTTCTTTAATATTTTTATACAATCTCCTACAATATGTTCCCTCTCTTATAATAAAACTATGATGTTAAATTAGTAGTAGGGCTTATATAGCCTAAAAATAAATGTGTCTGTGCGAAGTTATAGCAAGTTAGATAAAAGAAAAGAAAAAATTTTTTTTTTTTAAAATAGTAAGTGAAATAACAAAAGAAATATTATGCAGTAGAGTAGTTACTCTATTGTGTAGTCCTTGTTAATTCTGTCTACTAAAGCCTTAATAGTAATGTGTAGTTTATTTATTAAAATTAGTGTTTAGAGTGCCTAGTTAGGTGCTTTCTTTGTATAAGTATTAGCAGGATTATCTTTGCTATTAATCTACCTAATCTCTATAATTTCTTATTTTTTATACAACTCCCTAATTAACATAATATTAATTATAAGGTATTTTTTGTTTGTAGTGCCTAGTCGTATAAGGCATTTATACAGGGATTTTAAGTTAGTATAGACTACAATAGGAATTAGGGGGATCTAAAGTGTTTATATAATATATTAGAGTGTTATGCTTAATGTAATTATATTATTAAAACTACCTACTAAACTATATAATTTGCTTACTAGAACACTTCTAGTTACTCTTTTACACTTTACTAAGTTCTAGTAGATAATGTTGCTATAGATTTTAAAGTTCTAAGTTGTTATGCGATGTTCCCCTACTAGTATAATAATAAAGCTAAGCTGTAAGCTTAGGTCTCTATTATTAGCAAAAGAGCTATCTATAAAGATAAATAGCTTCGTGCGACCTAGGTTAAGTGGAATAAATTTTAGTCCTCTTTATATATTCTAAATTTGCTAGTTCAAACGCATATTTAGTGCCTTAATATCTTCTTCTATTAGTACTATTGTTTACGTAGCAATAGACAGGTTAAATATTACTTCTAGTTAGCAAACTAAAGAGATATATACACCTCTTACTTATTATATAATATATTAGTGTGTAGCGTTTTTATCCTAGGGATTAATTATGCGAAGGCTTTTAGCCTATCCTTTCTATTCTAGGGTAACAACACCTTAAGTAAGTTGGATTTTACCTCTATTAAACTTAATTACTCTATTTTATATTAAGACGCTTTTGTCCTTTGTATAAAACTTTGCAGCATAGAGCTACTCTTTTTCTTATTATATAAAGCTTTCTGTGACCACACTAAGGGTATCATTAGTCTAGAGTCTAGTAATGCTAAACATATTAAGTCCCTTATCTATAATAAGTAGGTATAGGTCGTACGTTAACACATGCATCCTTAGTTTCTCCTTATAGTAGTTGTGGTATGTCTTAAACTAGTAGAGACCTAATTCTACTACGCTATATAGAGGTCGTATAACTTATAGAATTGTGTTTAGTAGGAAGAAATCGCGCATTTCTACTAGTAGTTAGGCGTATAATATATAAAGAAGTTTATTAGTAAACTGTATATAGGCCTAAGTAATGTCCCTAAGCTTAATGTATATATTGTATAACTAAATTAGTGTTGTAGAAAGAGCTAATAGTAACTTCTAGCTTATACACTAGATAGTAGGGGATTATATAAGAATCTCCTCTTTTTCTTTATCTAAATAGCTAGCAAAGACAAGTCTTAATTTCTTATATAGTTAGGTTGTCTTGCCTTTAATCTCTTGTACAAGACGTAGGTTAAAGATATAGCTAGGTTATTTATTAGGGTTATATAATAAAATTTTAAAAGTGCTATTAGTAATAAGAGTATTTATTTCTGCTATATCTAATTCTTTAAAGGGCTAGCTAGGTGTAGTAATAACGCTGTCTATATAAAGCTTTAGTGTAAGCTTAAAGTTATCCTTTTCTTTTTAGGTAATAAACTAGGTATTTAGTCTTCCTAATCTTTGTTAAGCTTCACCTAATCGTGCGACTATAGTAGTTTGGTCCTTTCTAGGTCTTCCTCTTAGCCTTAGCTTTGGAGCTTTAATTCGTGCAGCTACAGGAGTATTTATATCCTATAGTTCCTATATACTGTCTTTAGTTGCGTAATAGTATAGTTTAACCTATATATAGCGCAGTTTTAGAGGTCTATTTTTAAGCTCTAGGATAATGTCTCTTCTTTTAATACTCTTAATCTTATATAGTTTTTACTATCCCTTCTTTTCTCTCTAGGCTATAACTTTAGAGCCTAGTGGGAGTGTAAGGGTTCTGTGTAATAATAGGCTATTCCTAGTGTTAATTACATAAGTAACTTTAACTTTAGCTCTATCTTTTTTAAGTATTTTTATTACTTTCTAAACTGCATTAGCTTAGGCGATTAGTTCTAGTAAGGGTAGAGAGTCTTTATTAATTCTTAAGTAGGCACTAAAGACTAGAAGGGTAGGTACTATACTATTAGGCCTAGCTGTGTTATTTAGTGCCTTTACTACTATCTATAGCACTATCTTATTATTTATATAACTATTAATCTTAGCTCTTAGGATATTGTACGCTTAGCGTAGTAGTGTATATACTCTTTTAATCTTACCTATAGCCTAGTGTGCCTCTACTAGTATTTGCCTATATTCTACCCTAACTATCTTCGCACAATTCTAAAACTTATTAGAAGCAAAATTAGTTCCTAGGTTATAAATAATATAATCTAGTAGGCCTTAGTATATATTAATCTAGTATCTTATGAAGGTATCCTAGGTGTCTTGTGTAGTTATTAATCTTAGGAATTAGGCTGCCTAAAAAGATGTGTCTATATTAATAACATACAGGACATCTCTTTTACTAATTTATATAATATTAATAATAATCTTATAGTTAAAATATAAGTTATTTTAGATAGAGAACTTAAAGCGTCTTAGCGCTTAGTTATATAACTAGTAGTAGTAATAGAACTTTCTTACTTTTTCTAGTATAGAGCTCTCTACTTTATGCCCTACCTAAGTAAGAAGCTTATATAGTCTTTCTGTCTAGGGGTGTCTAAAATAGTAGTATAGGCGTTAGAGTTCTGTCTCTATAAAGAAGAGAGCTAATTCCTTATTACTAAAGTTAAAGAAGGAGTGACCCTACTTTTATATAACTAGGACTGTTATACTATCCCTTTGTATAATAATATCTAGGATATTATTAAAGTATGCCCTAAGTCTGTTAGCATCTGCTAGCGATAGCAGGAATAGTATTAGGGAGTTAAGGATATAGTAGGTTACTATTCTTATAGAGTTAGTAATTTATATAGTGCCTAGAGATGTCTAGGAACCCTATCCTCTAAAGCTAATATTAGTAGATCCTAGTAACTAGTCTACTTTAGTAGTTAGGTTTTTATGTAAGTAGGCAGTAAGCTAGTTCTTTCCTACTATAGACACTTATATAGCGCCTATGTTCTAGAGTTCTCCTTAGTACTTTATATAATACTAACTAGCTAGAGTGAAAAGTTATGTAGGTTCCTCTGTATTCTTATTATCCTTGCTATGTTAGATGTTTTCGCTAGTTGTGCGATAAAGGTAAGTAGTAGAAGTAAAGTATAAGGTAGCCTTCTATACTTCTTCTTTATTACTTTATTAGTCTTATTTATCTTCCTCCTTTTTCGTGCGATAGTCTTCTTCCTCTAGCTCTCCTTTAAAGTTAAAGATGTATACTTGTACATCTATAGTAGAGGGTTTATATTTATAGAAGTTAGCGTATAATAACATGTATTACTTTCTAGCTTACTAGGTATCCCTTAGTAGATAGTTAGGAGACTAGTATCCTTCTTTATAGTATATAAAGTATTTCTACTTTATATAAGAGCTTAAACTTCTAAAGTTACCTCTTTGTTTTAGTCTAAAGGTTAATCTGCCTCTAGAGGGGCTAGATCCTCTTATGCGATTAAGATTATTATATTATTAATTAGTGTAGTACACCTCTTTACTATCTTAAAGGAACTGTAACTTCTTCCTATCTTTAGTAACTTAGAGTAACGTATAAAGGTCGCTAAGTAAGCCTTTTACTATATTTTTAGAATTAAATATAGCTTATTTAAGGTTAGAATAGCTGCAGTATACTTATATAATAGTAGTATATAGTTGTAATTTACTACTAAAGCCTTGTCTAAGAGCTCTTTAGGCTAAGGTAAGCTTATTAATTATTACTTCTAGGGCCTCGTGCGATATAGTAGCTAGATTATCCCTTTTATAGCGTTTAAAGGTAAGAGTGGTCTAGTCTGTTTAGTACTAATTATAATTAACACTAGTGTTAAAGTGCCTGTTTAGTCTGTCGTATAATTCATCCTATAGAAGTCCTAGTCTAATATTATATAGGTAGTAGGTACTCGCACGATTAGAAAGGATTCCTAGGAAGATGTTTATATACTAGTTCTATAGTATGCCTAGCCTATAGCATAGTTCTCTAAAGACTTTTACCTTATCTACTAAGATATTATACAGCCTACTAGTATAGTTATTCTCTTTACTCTAAGCCTTCTAAAAGAGAATAATCTTGTTTAGCTAGATATAAGCATAATCTCCTAGTTATTAAGGAGACTAGGAGTGTCTAGCCTCTTCGTACAATGTAGTTTATTAGGCAAAAGCAGTCTAGGTTTTAGGCTGCTGCTACTAGTGTGGCTCTATATATAGTGTCTCTGTCCTCGCACGTATAGGGATAGGCCCCAGCTGTGCTCTATATATATATGTATTACCTATAAATAGTGTAGGTTGCATTATTAAGATTGTGTAAAGCAGTTTAGGTTGTAGTTATAGCGTTATTATACGAAGAGTCTATAGCTTATAGTTAAGCTATAATAGTTTAAAGAGTTTCTTTATATAGGTGTCCTTTATTATAGAATTAGTAGCAATAAAGCCTTCCTTTATAAGAAAAGTAATAAGCTCTCTTCTTACTACATAACTAATCTTATTAAAGGTTTTCTCCTTCTAGTTATTAAAATCTTTAGTAAAAGAAGAGATTACTTCTTTACTTTTAAGGCTACTTACGCGATATTACGCAATTATATACACTGTATAAGTGTTTAGCTATTTTAGAGAAGGGTGTAGGTGGCTGTGTAGATCTACTCTGTCTATCTAGTACTTTTGTGCGATCTCTCCTCTTAAGGTAATAGCCTTAATATTTATTACTTCCTCTACTTATTAAAGCTATATTACTTTATCTTCTTGCTAAGGAGGTAGTATTAATTATTGCGCGACGTCCTTAGGTTATAGTTCCTCTAGGAAGTCTCCTAGTCTTAAGGCCATATTATTATTGTCTTTCTTAGTTATGCAACGTGTCTGCGTTTAGTTATCGCTAGTTTAATCGTGCGACGTGTTTTTTAGGGTTATAAATGTGCTTACTATCTCCTTTCTTTTCTGTAGAATAGCTTAGACTAGATTGTGTAACTCTTTACAGATATGCGCGCTTTATTTCTACTTATTATATAATCTAAAATTTAATCTCTAGTAAAGGTATTATCTCCTTTCTTTTCTATAGAATAGCTTAGACTAAATTATACAACTCTTTACAAATGTGCGCACTTTGTTTCTACTTATTATATAATCTAAAATTCGATCTCTAGTAAAGATAACAATACAGAGCCTACATATCTAGCTTATAGGGCGCTCCGTCTTTAAACCTTACTAGTTTATAGTTAATTAGAATTAACTACTAATTAGTGTTGGTTTGGCTTAATCTATAATTAAGTATTTAAGGGTTAATAGTATACTATCGTGTAAAGGGTGAGAAGTAGGTTTAATTAATTACGTCTAGTCTATCGTATAAAGGGGCACTAAGGGCTTTATAAAGTCTCTGCCTCTTAGCGCTAACCTAAGTAGTGGGTCCTTGTGCGGGTCCCTATAGGTAGGTAGGCCCCCACTTCACCTAGTGCTACTTATACAATAAACTGTACAGACATATAGTATAGTTGGCCTATAATAACAAAGTATTAGTAGTATTAGGATATACACTATTCTATGTAAACTATAGAAGACACCCACATCTCTTTAACTAATAATTTCCTACGATAATTAAAGCAAAAGAAGCCATAGATATAGTAGAAAATATAAAGAAAATACACTAACAACTCTAAAAGAATCTTAAGAAAGCTTAGTAGTAATTAATCTTATACTAAAATTAAAAACAAAAAATAGCACCTTAGCTAAAGAAGGGGGATAAAGTATATCTACTTACAAAGAACCTTTAAACTTAGAAGAAAAAACACAAGAAACTAGATTATATTAAGGTTAGACTATTTTATATTTCTAAGTAAATATTACTAGTAAACTATAAGTTAGAACTACTGCTAGATACAAAGATACACCTAGTATTCCACGTATTACTACTAGAACTAGTAGACCCTAATACACTAGTTGGAACCGCCTTCTACCACAGAACTAAGGAAGAAAATGAATTTAAGGTTAAAAGAATTCTAGAATATAATTAGTATAGTAATATATACCTTATTAAGTAGAAAGGTTACCTACACAGTAAAAACACCTAGGAACTAGAGAACTACCTAGGAAACTGTTAATAAAAGATTAAAGAATTCTACTAATAACCTATACAGTATAATAACATTTATACCTAAGATAGTAAAGGCACTAGATTATTCTAGAATTCTAATAGGAAATCCTTAAAAGCGCTCTATGTCGCAGGGGATAAGAAGGGACCTAAAGGAGTCTTATTAACCACTAGATTAACAGCTTTATAAGATTTAGCCTCCTTAATATTCTTCTCCTTAACTGCTATTATATCTTTAGCACGCTTATCTAGTAAGTCTAGTTACTAACATAACTAATCTTTGTATACGTATATAACCTATAATTTCTCTAACGCCTCCTTATAGGCCTTAAACGCAGCCTCCTGTGTTTCTTTTAACTTTTTTATCTATACACGCAATTTCTCTTTCTCCGCTAATAAACGCTTAAACTTAGACTCTAAAACACGCACATCGCAATATTAACTTTAATAAATATATTCTCTACATCTTCTAGACTAAATATAAACTTTATAAACACAGTTATATTTTATATATGTTAAGTATTTCTTAACTATAACTTCGCTAAAGGAGTTAATAAAATTAGTTAGGTAATAGTAATAAGTAGTGCTAGACTTAGAAGGTTATTAGGGCATAATATAAGTAAGCTAACGCTACTTATAACGTGGGGTAAGCTCTAGTTATAACTAGGCACAAGATAGTTACATAATTTAAGGATAAATCCTAGCAAGAAGGGAGATAATGTTAAGATCTAAAGGCTAGGCCTCCTAGGATCTTTATATATATTTATATTTATTATTTGAGTGACACGGCACAAAAGGTTATATAATCTAATTAGTGTGATTAGAGCGCCAAGACAACTAATTAGACTAAGCACTTAATATACTAAGTAACTAATTAGTGCTTAATTAGTTTAATTAGAGCGATTAGTCTACTAATCGCTTAAAGTATATAGGAACGCAAGGATAGGCTCTCTATACTTGTATTTAATCTGTTTATTAATCTATCGTTTAGATTCTTGCAGACTAAATTGTTAACTTATTACACTTCGCAAGATACTATTGTATTAACAAGACCTTCTACCTTCTATAAGTACTCCTGCCTAAGAACCAACCTTAATCCTTTAGGACTAGCTACCCTCTTGGATTTAACAATTACCTAGATTGCGTGTGTAGTAGTATAGTGCTCACAATCCTTTCTTAACATTCTAGTAATCTTTACACCTTAGGCTGTAGTTACTAGAGCTTATAGGGCTCTACTTCCTACATGCCATACTTAAAGGTACTAGAGGTCCTTAGAATCTAATCTCTTAATATTAACCTAGGATAATCCTTTAGTAGTTACACTTATAATAGTTAGATAAGAGTAGATTAGCTTATATTATAGAAAAGTAAAGTTATACTCGTATCTTAGGTCTACTAAGATAACACTTTATTCTAGGCTTCTAATCCTAAGAGTGTAATCTAAACTAAGGTACTAAATCTTTGCTTTCTTTAAAAGAGCTTCTAATACAATATTTACATAAAAGCCTTCTACTACTCTTACTCCTTAAAGCAGTAGATCTTCTATAAATTTCTTATTTTTCCTATGCAAAGCGTTCTTAATTAGTCTATTACTAATTCCTAAGATTAGGAGGCTTTGTGTACCTACCTCTATACTCTTGTTTAATAATTAAAACGTTCTAGGAATAAGTCTTTTGCAATTATTAACTAGGTAAACTACTACAGCACTGTCTAGTATTATATATTCTAACAGAGGATAAGCGTTAGAATGTAGAGTAGAGTAGACACCTAATGCTCTATTATCTGTAGACAGATTAAATAGGTTTAGTAGAGCAGCAGTAATACTACTAGGATACTTAATAGTCTTAGTGGAGAATTGTTTCTTATTCTATTCTGCCTTTGAGATCGCATTACAAAGGTTTAACTACTTAGGCTACTTAAGTTAATTAAGAATCTCTAATTTTTCTTTATTAGTAAGATTAAATAATAATATTCTATCCTAGGGTAATTTAGCTATCGCGGTTTAAAGTCTTTAGCACTCTATTAGTTTCTACTTATAAGTATAGGGCTTATAGGGACAGTTTAGTTATTTCTTTATCTAATTAGATAAACTAGAACTATTAGAGTTAGTAGATTGTCTTAATAATCTATTAAAAGTAGCGAATACCCTACTTGTTTTATTAGAACTAGATTATATTAAATACTCCTAGATAAGCGCTAAAAATACCTTCCCTAGATTGTCTAGCGTAATCTAATTCTGTCCTAGCGTCTTATCCTAGATTAGCTATTAGTTTATTAATTAGGCCTAATCTAGTACTATACGCGCGGTGATTACATCTAGGAAATCTTAGGTAGTAAGTAGTCTGCTAATTTCGCTAACTAAGTAGGTTTTTACTTTTTAATAGAGGAGCTACCACTCTTTAAACTAGGCCTTAGGACTTTATCTTACCTACTTGGCCTTCTTAAAATAAGCGTAGTATAAAGCTTAAACATTATTCTATATAACTCCTTTATTTAGTGCGAGATCTTCCTTTAAGAGTTAAATTAGGGACTAAAGCGTAGTATAGCGTATATTAACTAGAGTAATTATGGTAGGAGCAAGCAGATTAGGCGATACTATAGCGTTTACCTAAGTCTAGAGATTCTATATCTTAGTATAGTCTGCTTGCTAGTCTAAAACTACTACTCTGTATTCTGCTATTTGTAAAGGAAAGCTCTCCTTATCTATTTTATACTTAGTAAGCTCTGCTTTGTATAATTAAATACTCGCTATAGAGGCTGTATCTATAATTAGTAATAGTTTCTATAGGAGTAGAGGTTGTTCTAGCTTTACGTAATTAATTACTAGAGCGTTAATCGCCTCTAGGTTAATTTAGTTCTAGATTCCTTTTAAGTTTACTTAGAATTAAAGCTAGACAAACTAGTAGGGCTAGCTAGCGCGATTAATAAGCTGTACTTCTGCTATTTTAATAATTTTTGTAATTAAAAATAGAGGGGTTGTATCATAGAAAGGTTTTAAATAGAGTGTTGTATAATAATTTAAGCGTTGCTAAGTAGGTAGGGAGAATTATCCTATGTTCTAAGCGCTAGGCTTATAACTGTTATAGTAAAAAGGGCTCGAACTATTACAGGATATTTAGGAGCAGAGTTATAAAGAATATAAATAGCTAATTGTAGGAAAGGATGCTAAAAGGGCAGACTATATACAAAAGAAATAAGCCTCTTAGCAAGAATCCTGTGATATAAATCAGTAGATCCAGAAAGAATCACGGAAGTAAGTGTTTTACTTCAACACTAATTAATGTCACCTATATTATATACCTAGATAACATATTAATCTTCTCTAATACACTAAAGGAATATAAGGCCTATATAAGGGAGATTCTAGAAAGGCTGCGCTAAGTAAAGCTCTTTATTAACCTAAAAAAGTGTAAATAGTATACTACTACTACAAAGTACCTTAGGTTTATTATTTCTCTAGAAGGGCTTATAATTAACCTAGATTAGGTTAATGTAATATAATTATGGCTAAAGCTAACCTATATACGTAATATACGCGTCTTTATTAGCTTTATAAACTATTATAGACAGTTTATTGCTAATTTCTCTTAAATAGCGCTACCTCTTACTAGTTTAACTAAGAAAGCGCTAGATAGCGCTAGGTAGGGGCTAGCGATACAAAGGGAGGAGAGCGTAGCTCTAGATATTAGGCTAGAAGGCACTAAAGCCTTCTAAACGCTAAAAGACGTATTCCTTAAAGTGCTTATACTAGTGCACTTTAAGTATAGATAATAGACACGTTTTAAAACTAACGCCTTAGGTAGGGTAATTAGTGCTATTTATAGCTAACTTATGCCTAAAGGTAATAAGCTAGACTTATAATAACTAATTAACTTCTTTTTAAGGAAATTAAGCACTACGCAGTACTACTACAACACTTATAATAAGGAACTCCTTGCTATTATTAAGTTAGTTAAATACTAGCGTTAATACCTTTAAGGTTAACACTTTAAGGTCTTAATAGATTATTATAACCTTTAATAGTTTATAGAGACTAAAACACTTACATTATGTTATATCTAGTCGTATTTTACCCTAAGTAAGTATAACTTTGTTATAACTTATAGGGCAGGATTAATAAATCTAGCAGACAGCCTATTAAGGCGCCTAGACTATATGCTTAGCACCTAGAATGCTAAGTAGAAGAATAATAAAGCCTTTATTAAGCCTTTAGCTAATCTATTATTAGAAAGGTAAGGCAGATACGCTCTAGTCTCTACTATCTCTACCTATTTTAGGAACTAGATAGGATAGGGCAATAAGCCCTATTAAGAGACTAACCCCTCTAGAAGTTAGATAAAATAGGGCAATAGGCCCTATAAAGATACCTATTACTTTAAGAGGTTAAATAAGGGTAGTCTTAGTAACTACCTCTCTCTAAAGGACTAAGAGGCTATTAAATCTAAAGATTTAAACTTATTAGATAATAAGGTTAATAAGTTGGCGTAATCTAGTTTAAGTAGTTGCAGCTTAGGACTAACTAGCCTAGTATGGCTTAAGTCTCCCTTAAAGTGTACAAAAGCTATTAAGAGTTGCTATAATAGCCCTCTTTTAGAATATTTTAGTGTAACTTAGATACTTAAGCGCGTTTAACAAAGGTTTCACTAGACTAGTATAAATAAGGAGGTCGCTAACTATATTTATAACTGCAAGTAGTGCTAATAGGTAACTTATAAAAGATATAAGCCTTATAGTCTTTTGTAGTAGCTTCTTATCCTAAATTATTTATAGTAGCACGTAACAATAGACTTTATTACTAATCTGCCCCTAAGTTACTTCTTAGGACTAACATATAACGCTATCTTAGTAATTATTAATTAATTTTCTAAGATAGCTTATTATATACTAGCCTAAATAGATTAGGATAGCACTAACCTAGCTTAGGCTTAAATTTGTAAGGTTATTAGACTTTATAGTAATCTAGAGAGTATTCTCTCAGACAGAGGACTAGTAATAAAAGTACAATACTAGGATACTTTCTATTATTACCTAAACTTAAGGAGGGTTTTAATCTCAGCTTTTCACCCTTAGACTAATAGGTAAACAGAACGCTAGAACTAAATACTAGAATAATACTAATAAATCTTCTGCTCCCTAGAGCAAGATAATTAGGTAATGTAGATCTCTCTAGTAGAATATACGTATAATAACAGCAAACATTTAGTAATAGGGTACACACTATACTAAGTGTGCTTTAGATATAATCCCTCTAACCTAACCTAGCCTAATATGCCGCTAGGTAGCGGGGAAAGCCTAAAGGGCTACTAAATAGTATTAAGATTAATAGAAATACGCGCAAATGTAAGAAAGAAGCTATAAGTAGTATAGAAGTACTAAAAATCTATCTCTAATAAGAAGAGAACCCCTTTGCAACTTAATAAAGGTAATAAGCTATAGGTTTTAAGTAGGAATCTAAAGTCTATATAACTAAATAAGAAGATAGACTAGAAATTCCTAGGCCCTAGAGTAGTAGATAAGTGTATTAGCTCTCTACCTATAGCCTACTAAGTAAACCTACCTAAATTGGGTAAAGTTTATCTAGTATTCTATCCTTCCCTACTAGAACTATATAAATTGCGTAGGAAACTACCCTATTAACAACTACTAATTAAAGACACATTGCGCTAATATAGCAATAATGTGTATAAAGTAGACTATATTGTTAACAGACAACAAAATAAGTTAGGATAATAGGAATACTTTATTAAATAGAGCAGATATAATCTAGAAGAAAACTCTTAGGAACCTACTATATTAATTAGTAGAAATACGCTTAAAGAGTTCTAGAAAAAGCTTAAGATATCTCTAAGAAAGTTAATAACTACACTTTTAGAGGCGAAAAAGAGAGGTTGTAAGTAACCTCCCTTAAAGGGGAAAATTAGTAAACGCTAAGAACCTATATAAAAAGGTTAGTTTAAGTTAGACCTACCTAGCACAAAATGTCCTAATTTAGTATAATATACAAATATTAACTTGTAATTAAATACTGTAGACCCTTTTATCCTTTTAAAAACCCCACGTGTCTCCTATAGGGAGTTTAGTAGATAGTTAGCCAGTTAGGTAGGATGTTTTAATAGGTACAGGAATACTAATTAGTATATACGACACCCTTTAAAATTAGTAAAGGACAAGGATAATATTAGTAATATTGTAATTCTAGCACAATCTAGTACATATTAGTAGAATTTAGTACAATCTAGATTAAATTATATTATTGTAAGGCAGAAAGCCTCTTATTGCCTAAAATAGGGTTAATAACTAACTAAAATAGGAACCTACGTTAAAATGTCGCCTATTTATAGGCAATAGCCTGAAAAGCTAGTCAAATGTGCTATTTAAAATTAACTAACACTAGATTATTACTATTATTGCTAAATTCTGCTATTATGTTCCTATTTACGCTAATTTATACTATACTGTGCTGTATTATGCCCTTTTAGGCTATGTAGTGCCGTATTACGTCCTTATTTAAATAATTAATCCTAATAACTCTTATTAGAGCTGCTTTAAGTTGCTAGGCCCTTAGTATAGAAAGAAGTTATAAAATAGTAATTAAAGTATACTAACTTCTCTATATTAGTACTATTAATAGGTAGGAAGTCCGCTAGGGGCTTAAAAATAGTAGATAAGTTTAGGTTACGCCTCCTTACACTATAATGCGCTAAAGTAGGAGTAGCTAGCGTAGATATAACTTTAGCGTCCCTATAAGCGGCTTCTAGTTAGGCTTTAGCGTTGGCTGCAGCAGTTTCTACTAAAGAGACGTTAAGGCTAGTTAGGACAGTCACGCAGGGATAGCTAGGGACCTATTGTGCTAGTTAGTGCTAACTTACTCTAAATAGTACTATAGTGTATCTATACTAGAGCTTTAGCCTTATATAGGGAGATTACTTTATCTTCTAACTCTATTTCACACTCAATGCGATAAGCTTTAGCCTTAAGCACCTTTCTAGAGTAAGAATAACTATATAAGAGTACACTAGAGTTAGCGCACTTATCTTTAAGCATAAAGGCCCTATTATAGGCCTAGAACTTCTTAGCGTACCTACGTAAGTCCCTATATACTAATTAGCGCTAATTTATACTAAATTACACTAAATAGTACCTATACTTATTTAGCTCTACTATAATATATATAGCTGTAGCTATTACCCTCTTATTAGCTTCTATCCTTAGCTTCTACACTTTAAGGAGCGCGTTCTCTTTATTTTATAATAAAAAAGTAATAGGTTTAGCTATAAGTTGTAATTAGCATTTAGTAAGATTAGCTAGAGCTGTAATATACTTTAGGTCTTTACACTAGATCTTATATTCCTCTTTAGTAGCTTTATAGGACACTTAGGCTATAGTATTAGCTTCTTTAGACGCTGTGACTAAGGCTTAGACATCTATTCCTAGAATAGACCTAAGATAGACTTTAAGGGTCTTAAAGAGCCTAAGTACTTTAAATAGGGGCTATATGCGCCTATTAGTACCTAATAGTGCTAAATAGCGCTAAATAAAGCTAGAAAGTAACTTACTGTAAAGCATAAAGTGCCCTTATTTAAATAATTACTACACTTTTTATAGTAGTAACCTTTAAATTGCAACAATTCCTATTTGTTATTATTTAGGTCTATTACGCATATAGTGTCTAATTCTAAGACACTATACTCCGCTATAATTCTAATGTATCTAATATATAGTATTTTAGTACAAAGTCTGTTAGTCTTAATTATATTAATATAATAGTTGCGAAGAGAGCGCTTCTTGGGTAAAGCTATTATAATTTATAATAATTAGTACTAATTTGTGCTAATTAGTGCTAACTAATGCTAATTGTTACCTATTAGTGCTAATTAGTGTTAATAATTGTTAAAGATGTATAAAAAGTGTTAAATATATACTAAAAAGGTACAACGTGTAACTCTTTAGTATAGTTAGTGCTAAGTTGCGCTAGAATACGCTAATCTAAAGGCCGCATAATGTTACTTACTATAAGAAAATATAAGTGGAGAATAGGCCTAAGAGCCCTAGGCGATAGGATAACTACCCTACTACTAAGACGCTAGTTACTAGTGTAGTTATGTGCTATACTAGCGTAGATAGTAATATCCTACTTTACCTAAATAAAAATAGTTATAATTTAACATAAGGGGCACCTAAGTGCCGTATAAATCTATTATAATAATTTAGGCACTATCTAGAATAAAATAGTATAAATAGAAATAAAGTAAGACGTAATCCTCCTTAGTTAAGGACCTACGCTAACTACTAGGTGCTAGTAGAGCTAGTTAGTGCTAATAAAAGACTAATAGTAATAAATAGCAAAGGGACTTGCTAAATACTTTACTCTTAGAATAAAAGATCCCTTAAAGGGGGATAATATTAAAACCCTAAGTACTTGGCTAGGCGCTAGGATAGTAAGGGCTAGCTAGATATAGGTGGAGATTACTTAATCCAAGGCTATATAGTTCTATCGCTAACAGAGTAATCTGGCAGCGATTCGTCTATTCTCTATCCTATATCCTACTATGCAATCCACTATTGTTTCACATCTAAAGTTAAAGCTACATTGCTCGTGCCCAACTCCTAACAGTAGGATTGTTTTTGCTATTAATCTACCTAATCTCTATAATTTCCTATTTTTCGTACAACTCCCTAATTAATATAATGTTAATTATAAGGCGTTTTTTGTTTATAGTGCCTAGTTGTACAAGGCATTTGTATAGGGATTTCAAGTTAGTACAGACTATAATAGGAATTAGGGAGATCTAAAGTGTTTATATAATCTATTAGAGTGTTATGCTTAATGTAATTACATTATTAAAACTGCCTACTAGACTATATAATTTGCTTACTAGAATACTTCTAGTTACTCTTTTACACTTTACTAAGTTCTAGTAGATAATATTACTATAGATCTTAAAGTCCTAAGTTGTTATGCGATATTCCTCTACTAGCATAATAATAAAGCTAAGCTGTAAGCTTAGGTCTCTATTATTAGTAAAAGAGCTATTTATAAAGATAAATAGCTTTATACAATCTAGGTTAAGTAGAATAAATTTTAGTCCTCTTTATGTATTCTGAATTTACTAGTTTAAACGTATGTTTAGTGCCTTAATATCTTCTTCTATTAGTACTATTATTTACGCGGTATTAGATAGGTTAATTATTACTTCTAGTTAGTAAACTATAGAGATATATGCACCTTTTACTTATTATACAATATATTAGTGTACAGCGTCTTTCTCCTAGGGATTAATTATATAAAGGCTTTTAGCCTATCCCTTCTATTCTAGGGTAATAATACCTTAGATAAGTTAGAATTTACCTCTATTAAACTTAATTACTCTATCTTGTGTTAAGAGGCTTTTATCTTTTATATAAAACTTTATAGTATAGAGCTACTCCTCTTCTTATTATGTAAAGCTTTCTGTGACCACACTAAAAATGTTATTAGTCTAGAGTCTAGTAATACTAAACATCTTAGGTCCCTTATCTATAATAAGTAGGTATAGGTTGTATGTTAACATATATATTCTTAGTTTCTTTTTATAGTAGTTGTAGTATATCTTAAACTAGTAGAGACCTAATTCTACTGCACTATACAGAGGTTATATAACTTACAGAATTGTGTTTAGTAGGAAGAAATCGCGTATTTCTACTAGTTGTTAGGCGTATAATATACAAAGGAGTTTATTAGTAGACTATATATAGGCCTAAGTAATGTCCTTAAGCTTAATAGGCATGTTATATAACTAAATTAATGTTATAGAAAGAGCTAATAGCAATCTCTAGCTTATACGCTAGATAGTAGGGGATTATATAAAGATTTTCTTTTTTTCATTATCTAAATAGCTAGTAAAGATAAGTCTTAATTTCTTATATAGTTAGGTTGTCTTGCCTTTAATCTCTTATATAAGACGTAGGTTAAAGATATAGCTAGATTATTTATTAGGGTTAATTATAAGATTTTAAAAGTGCTATTAGTAATAAGGGTATTTATTTCTACTATATCTAATTCTTTAAAGGGCTAGCTAGGTGTAGTAATAACGCTATCTATATAAAGCTTTAGTGTAAGCTTAAAGTTATCCTTTTCTTTTTAAGTAATAAACTAGGTGTTTAGTCTTTCTAATCTTTGTTAAGCTTTATCTAATTATGTAACTATAGTAGTTTAGTCCTTTTTAGGTCTTCCCCTTAGCTTTAGCTTTAGAGCTTTAATTTGTGCAGTTATAGGAGTATCTATATCCTATAGTTCCTATGTGCTGTCTTTAGTTACGTAATAGTATAGTTTAACCTATATATAGCGCAGTTTTAAAGGTCTATTTTTAAGCTCTAGAATAATATCTCTTTTTTTAATACTCTTAATCTTATATAGTCCTTACTATCCCTTCTTTTCTCTCTAGGCTATAACTTTAGAGCCTAGTGGGAGTGTAAGGGTTTTGTGCGATAATAGGCTGTTCCTAGTGTTAATTATATAAGTAATTTTAACTTTAGCTTTGTCCTTCTTAAGCATTTTTATTACTTTCTAAACTGTATTAGCTTAGGTAATTAGTTCTAGTAAGAGTAGAGAGTTCTTATTAATCCTTAGGTAGGCACTAAAGACTAGGAGGGTAGGTACTATACTATTAGGCCTAGCTATGTTATTTAGTGCCTTTACTACTATTTATAGCACTATTTTATTATTTATATAACTATTAATCTTAGCTCTTAGGATATTATACGCTTAGCATAGTAGTATATATGCTCTTTTAATTTTACCTATAGCCTAGTGTGCCTCTACTAGTATTTACCTACATTCTGCCCTAACTATCTTTGCACGATTCTAAAACTTATTAGAAGCGAAGTTAGTTCCTAAGTTATAGATAATATAATCTAGTAGGCCTTAGTATACATTAATCTAGTATCTTATTAAGGCATTCTAGGTGTCTTATATAGTTATTAATCTTAGGAATTAGGCTGCCTAAAAGGATGTATTTATATTAATAATATATAGGACATCCCTTTTACTAATTTGTACGACATTAATAATAATCTTATAGTTAAAGTATAAGTTATTTTAAATAGAGAACTTAAAGCGTCTTAGCGCTTAGTTATATAACTAGTAGTAGTAATAGAACTTTTTTACTTCTTCTAGTATAGAGCTCTCTACTTTATGCCCTACTTAAGTAAGAAGCTTATATAGTCTTTCTATCTAGAGGTGTCTAAAATAGTGGTATAGGTATTAGAGTTCTGTCTTTATAAAGAAGAGAGCTAATTCCTTATTACTAAGGTTAAAAAAGGGGTAACCCTACTTTTATATAACTAAGACTATTATACTGTCCCTTTATACAATAATATCTAGGATGTTATTAAAGTATACCCTAAGTCTATTAGTATCTACTAGTAATAGCAGGAATAGTGTTAGGGATTTAAAGATATAGTAAGTTACTATTTTTATAGAGTTAGTAATTTGTATAGTGTCTAGAGATATCTAAGAACCCTGTTCTCTAAAGCTAATATTAGTAGATCCTAGTAACTAGTCTACTTTAGTAGTTAGGTTTTTATATAAGTAGGCAGTAAGCTAGTCCTTTTCTACTATAGACACTTATATAGCGCCTATATCCTAGAGTTCTCTTTAGTACTTTATATAATACTAACTAGCTAGAGTAAATAGTTATATAGGTTCCTTTATATTCTTATTATCCTTACTATATTAGATATCTTCGCTAGTTATATAATAAAGGTAGGTAGTAGAAGTAAGGTATAAAGTAGCCTTCTATAGTTTTTTTTATTACTTTATTAGTCTTATTTATCTTCTTTTTTTTTTATATAATAGTCTTCTTCTTCTAGCTCTCTTTTAAAGTTAAGGATATATACTTATATATCTATAGTAGAGGATTTATATTTGTAGAAGTTAGCGTATAATAATATATATTACCTTCTAGCTCGCTAGGTATCCCTTAGTAGATAGTTAGTAGACTAGCATCCTTCTTTATAGTATATAAAGTATTTCTACTTTATATAAGAGCTTAAACTTCTAAAGTTACCCCTTCCTTTTAGTCTAAAGGTTAATCTGCCTCTAGAGGGGCTAGATTCTCTCGTGCGATTAGGATTATTATATTATTAATTAGTGTAGTACACCTCTTTACTATTTTAGAGGAACTATAACTTCTTCCTATTTTTAGTAACTTAGAGTAACGTACGAAGGTTACTAAGTAAGCCTTTTACTATATTTTTAAGGTTAAATATAGCTTATTTAAGGTTAGGATAGCCGCAGCATGCTTATATAATAGTAGTGTGTAGTTATAGTTTACTACTAAAGCCTTATCTAAGAGCCCTTTAGGCTAAGGTAAGCTTATTAATTATTACTTCTAGAGCCTTATGCAATATAGCAGCTAGATTATCCCTTTTATAGTGTTTAAAGGTAAGAGTGGTCTAGTCTATCTAGTACTAATTATAATTAACACTAGTGTTAAAGTGCCTATTTAGTCTATTGTATAATTTATCTTATAGAAGTCCTAGTCTAATATTATGTAGGTAGTAGGTACTCGCACGATTAGAAAGGATTCCTAGAAAAATATTTATATACTAGTTCTATAGTATGCCTAGCCTATAGTATAGTTCTCTAAAGACTTTTGCCTTATTTACTAAGATATTATACAGCCTACTAGTATAGTTATTCTCTTTACTCTAAGCCTTCTAAAAGAGAATAATCTTGTCTAGCTAGATATATACATAATCTCCTAGTTATTAAAGAGACTAGGAGTGTCTAGCCTCTTTATATAATGTGGTTTATTAGATAAAAGTAGTTTAGGGTTTAGGCTGTTACCACTAGTGTGGCTTTATATATAGTGTCTCTGTCCTCGCACGTATAGGGATGGGCCCTAGCTGTGTTCTATATATATATATATTACCTATAGATAGTGTAGGTTATATTATTAGGATTATATAAAGCAGTTTAGGTTATAGTTACAGCGTTATTATGCAAAGGGTCTATAGCTTATAGTTAAACTATAATAGTCTAAAGAGTTTCTTTATATAAGTGTCCTTTATTATAATATTAGTAGTAATAAAGCCTTTCTTTATAAGAAAAGTAATAAGCTCTCTTCTTACTATATAACTAATCTTATTAAAGTTTCTTTCCTTTTAGTTATTAAAATCTTTAGTAAAAGAAGAGATTACCTCTTTACCTTTAAGGCTGCTTACGCGATATTACGCAATTATATATACTATATAAGTGTTTAGCTATTTTAGAGAAGGGGGTAGGTAGCTGTGTAAATCTACTTTATCTATCTAGTACTTTTGTGCAATCTCTCCTCTTAAAGTAATAGCCTTAATATTTATTACTTCTTTTACTTCTTAAAGCTATATTACTTTATCTTCTTACTAAGGAGGCAGTATTAATTGTTACGCAACGTCCTTAGGTTATAGTTCCTCTAGGAAGTCTTCTAGTTTTAAGGCTATATTATTATTATCTTTTTTAGTTATGCGACGTAACTGCGTTTAGTTATTACTAGTTTAATCGTGCGACGTGTTTACATTTAGTTATTACTAGTTTAATTGTGTAACGTATTTTTTAGAGTTGTAAATGTGCTTACTATCTCCTTTCTTTTTTGTAGAATAGCTTAGACTAGATCGTACGACTCTTTATAGATGTGTATACTTTATTTCTACTTATTGTACAATCTAAAATTTAATCTCTAGTAAAGGTAATAATATAGAGCCTACTGTTGTGGTAAAAAGGGCTCGAACTATTACAGGATATTCAGGAGTAGAGTTGTAAAGAATACAAAGAGCTGATTGTAGGAAAGGATGCTGAAAGGGCAGACTATATACAAAAGAAACGAGCCTCTTAGCAAGAATCCTGTGATCTGAATTAGTGGATCTAGAAAGAATCACGGAAGTGAGTATTTTACTTTAACACACCCCCTAGGTGATCGCTTAAAGCGGATTACCTATCCTAAGAAGTAATCTGTAATTGTCTAAATCCTTCCTAAAGATTTTTAAAAAACCGTCTAAAGGCTGTTTAAAGATTAAAAAACTATTAAGAATTGTTCTTCTGAATCTCCTTATCTTAAGAACAGCGATTCTATCACCCCCTACTTATTGTGATAGTAAAACAATCACTGTTTACCTTTTAAATTACAAATCCTATTGTGAATTGTGTCCAGAATCTCTTCTTCTGGTGGGTTGGGAGCTTATAAGCGTGGCATAAAGGCCTAGAGTGTAAACGCTTTTGTTCTACTGCTCTTTTTGCTCACTTCTTATTAACTGTGAGGTAATTTCCCCGCTCTTACTAGCTAGTAAGTACGATAGGCAGGCGCGTTTTAATTAGAAAGGAGCGGTAGTAAGAGAAATAAGTAGTGAGGAAGGAGCGTATTTGGCGCTTAATAATTAAATAGGCGGTAGAGTATATAAGCCCTTTACTAGCGCTTAATCTTCTCTCTTTAATCTTTTACTTTTAACGCTTTAACCTCCTATCTAATTTAAGCCTACTAGTTTAAGCTTTTAAATCCCACTGCCTTATAGTAGGTTGTCTTCTTCTAATTATTGCCTTACGCTCTTTCTATTGTTTAGAGCTTTACTAACTCTTTTAGATGTTTAACAACCTAGCTAAAGCACGCGCAGTAAAGGCTGTAAAAGCTGCTAAATAAAGCTTCTAATCCTCCTACTAAGATCCTCCTGCTTTACTAGCTCCTCCTGCCCTAGCTCTAGGCCCCTAGCAATTACTTAGTGCTCTTAAATAAGTAAGCTGCTTAGGCTGCTTAAAAGGAGCTCTAGCAAGAAAGAGTAATAGACGCTGCTATAATAATACTTTAAGCTTAGGTAGGCGCTGCTATGCCTACTTTACCTACTCTTACACTACTATGTATAGGGTTATCCTATTACTTTAGCTAATTTTGCTAATTGTTTCTGTAGCTAGCTGTATATTTAGACTCTAGCTATAGATTTTATCTGCTATTAACTATTAGAGGGTGCTAATGTGAGCTTTTATTCTAAAATTTATTCTAGGTTTAGCTAATACTTTTCGCAGGAAAGGCTAATTACTAAGCTGCGTAAAAGGGTTAAGATAGCCTTATAAGCTCCTCCTCCTACTAGTAGTTAGAAGGAGTAAGCTTAGTACGCAGCTACTATCCTACTCCCTCCCTCCTAGCTAATCCTTAGTAGAGGATAGGGTAATTGCCCTCCTGCCCTACCTATTAAGGAGTAGCGCGGTCGCAGCCAATACCTTAATTAAAATAGCTAGATAAGCGGCCTATTAGCTCTAAAGTAGGGTGGAGGCTAGGTAAGTGCTTCTCCTCTTACTAATTAAAGGAGGGGAGGCTGGGGTGAGCTATTACCTGCTGCAGAGAGGAGGAGAGGAGAAGAATAGGGAGAATCTCCTGCTGCTAATTGTAGGGGAGATTCTCGCACCCCTGCGATTAAGTAGAGGAGGAAGAGGGTCTATATACTTATAGATAAGCTCTTTAATCTCCTCTTCCTCTAATTCCTGTTCTCCCTCTAATCTTTTCTTTCTTTTCTTTTTCTTTTCTTGTTTCCTGGCTCTAAATTAATAATTCTAGGTAGTTAATAGATTGTTTCTCTACTTACTTACTCTTATTCTGTGATTGTTGTGCTTATATCTTATAGATTTAATAGCCTTTTAAATCTATTAAACTGCTAATAAGTGAGAGCCTTTATAAGGCTATCTGCTGGCATTTTGCTAGTTGGAAGATATTCTACTTAAAACGATCCTTTTGTATGCTCTTACCGTAACCACATGTTCTAAATATCTATATAGCGCAGTTAAGTAGTAATTCTTTCGTTCTTTCTAATTACTAAACGAATAGTTTGAAGATTGTCGCAATAGACCTTCTATAAAGGTCCTAGATCTAGAGTAAGCTTAGTAAAGAATTTCTTAATTACTATAGCTTCTTTACTTATATGTTTAAGCGCTAGAAGCTCTGCTTCTGTTGTTAAAGTGGTAATTGTGTTCTGTTAAACTACTTTCTATAAGATAGCTCCTCTAAATAATAGGATAATATATCTATAGGAAAATCGCCGTGATATTAGATTATTAGCGAATAAGGCATCTCTACATATTAGTAGATTAGGTCTATTGTAGCTACTAAAGACTATAGCCTACTATCTAGTTTAATAGAGGTAAAGGATCACACGATTAATAGCAGCAAAGTGTTCTTTGCTTGGATTTGTTAGAAAGTATGATAACTTTAACACTGTAAAGGCTATATCTAGGCGTAGCATGATTGCTGTGTAGAGAGCTGATCCCACCTCTTCTTAAAAGAGCTTTATTTGTTAAGGAGTAGCTTCTTCTGTGCTTGGAATAAGATCTTCTGCTAATAGAGGTGTGGGAGGGAAGCTCCTAGAGTTTGAAAAGTTGAACTTTTTCGTGATTTTATTAATGTAGGTATTATAGACTAGAGAAATTAATCTTGCTTCTCTGTTCTTGATTACTTAAACACCTAGAAACTACTCTACTAGTCCTTTTAATTTAATCTTGTATTTGTTCGCGATCTTCTTCTAAAAATCTAGGGCTTCTTTCTCTTTACTCTTATAATAGAGAAGAAGAATGTTGTTAATATAAAATAGAATAATAATACTTTAATTACTATTAAAGAAAAGGCATGGCTCTTTTAGCAAAGCTAAGAGTCTATAAGATTGCAGTAATTCTGCAAATTCCTTATACTAAAGAAGTGGTGAATCTCTTAAGCTATACAAAGCTTATTTTAATCTTACACACTTTCTTGGCTTTTTAAAACTATTAGGTAATTTATAAGTTACTAGATTGGCGGCTGTAATAAGAGTATTCAGAAACGCTCCTACTATATTAAATTATAAGATTTCTAGATTAAATTCTGCTGCCAGAGCTACAGCTGATTAAAAAGATCTTGCTGCTAGGGTAGTAGCATAGGTAGAGTGGAGAGTATTCTTTTTCTAAAGATCTCCTCTTACAACGATTTGAGCTTTACACTTTTTAAAGTATCTATTTTGATTAAACTTATAGGTAAAGACCTACTTCAAAGGGAGCGGTCGCTTTAACACCTTTAATTGTTTAATTTCTGTCTAGGTACCTTTATCTTGTAAAGTTAAGATTTCCTTATAAGCGGCAAGGAGGAATAGCTTCCTATATAGATAATTATAAAGGTGTTTCTATAGGGTTAGCTTCAGTGTAAGCTTATCTCTGTAAGTCCAAGCTGCATAAGACGCTCTAGGCGCCTTTCTAAGTATAGAAGTAAATACTATTATATTTAGTGTAATATATTCTTCTTGCGTAGACTAGGCCTCTACTACTCCTAGTATAAACGTGTGCTCTAATATTGCATTAAGATTACTTTAAAAATAATTAGTAATTAGTATATAAGCACCTAGCTTCTACCCACCCCCTAGCTAATTGTCCTAATTATTTTACTTCTTTAATCTTCGCAATAGTAGATAGCAATTTATTAGTTAGTTAATTTCTAGTGCTTTACTACAATTTCGCCTACTTATTCTACTTACCTCTAAATAGATCTGCCTTCGCCTTTAGCGCGCTAGTAGGTTATCTACTTTATCTAGCGTAATTAAGTTATCTACGCTAGGTTAATTGGCAACCTAATTAGTTTCTACTAATAAATAGGGTATTAAATCCCTAGATTCTAGCGGGCCAGCTCTCTTAGTAGTGTTCTAGTGGCTACTAGATATCTCTTAATCGCTTAACAGATTACCCCTAAGATTACCTGGCTCTAGTATCTAATTAGGGGTTATAAGTCCTGTGCTTCTTTTCCTACTTAAGCGAATTCTTAGCTGCTAGCTAGCTAAGCCTACAGCTTGCTTAGTAGTAGGTACTTTAGGTTCCTAATTACTTAGCTACCCTACTTCGCTTTTAATCACCTAAGGGTCACCTATAGGTCTAGTAGCAGTTCTTATATACTTATTTATTTTAGGAAGAATGTTAAGCGCGTTTTTATACACTTCTTCTAGATTATTTAGCTCTCCTTCTTAAAGGCTTTCTACTATTTTTAACACTTCTATCTTTAGAATAGATTGTTCCTCTAATTCTTTATAAAATAAGGACTTATTAAACTTTACGTTTTGTGTAGTAATCACCTAATTAAGCTAGGGAATCTATATTTAGTAGATATTAGAAGCTTTATAGCCTACTAGATATCTAATATAGCCTCTAGAATTCACTTTAAATCCTTTTCTGTCTCGCCTAGCTGCACGCTCCTAATCTAAAGGGTAAGCTTAGTAGCTATAGGCGTAGATAGCACTCTAGTTTAGACGAAGATTAGCTGTCCTATATTATATTTTTACTAGTTTGAAATAATAAAAATATTGTCTAAACTAAGCATCTAACGTTTTATTAGGTAATTAATAGCCTAATACTAGGCTAGGAATTATTCTTTAGAGCTAGCATACCGCTTATATAATCTTAGGCTAGAGATTTAATAGTAGATTTGCGCTTATTTGTATTTTAATTACTTTTATTATAAGCTCCTAGCCTACTCTTTCTGTAGCGCCATTAGGCTTATGCGTATAGGGCGGTAGTCTACTAATTATTATCCCTTCCTAATCAGCCTAAAATTCGTACTAGGATTTCCCTCTCTATAGAAGTGTTACTATATTATTATCCTAGTAGATTTTTATAATTTAAAGCTTGTATTTTGTATTAACAAGAGCTAAGAAATCCTGCCATACTCTTATTATCTTAGAAAGCGTCTTTATTCTAAGATTAAAAATGTAAAGTTTCTTACTAAAATCTTCTTTAATTAGCAAAACCTAGTTTTCTCTATTTTAAGTAGTGGGCATATTAAATAGATCCTAGGATAATAAGTAAAATGGCTTAAGTGATTATTCTCTAGGTCTCCTAGAGATTACTTAGGTTGTGTGTGTAGTAGTATAGTGCTCACAATCCTTTCTTAACATTCTAGTAATCTTTACACCTTAGGCTGCAGTTACTAGAGCTTATAGGGCTCTACTTCCTACATGCCCTACTTAAAGGTGCTAGAGGTCCTTAGAATCTAATCTCTTAATATTAACCTAGAATAATCCTTTAGTGGTCACACTTATAATAATTAGATAAGAGCGGATTAGCTTATATTATAGAAAAGTAAGGTTATGCTCGCATCTTAGGTCTACTAAGATAACGCTTTGTTCTAGGCTTCTAATCCTAAGAGTGTAATTTAAACTAAGGTACTAAATCTTTGCTTTCTTTAAAAGAGCTTCTAATATAATATTCACATAAAAGCCTTCTACTACTCTTACTCCTTAGAGTAGTAGATTTTCTATAAATCTCTTATTTTTCCTATATAAAGCGTTTTTAATTAGTCTATTACTAATTCCTAAGATTAGGAGGCTTTGTGTACCTGCCTCTACACTCTTGTTTAATAATTAAAACGTCCTAGGAATAAGTCTTTTGCAATTGTTAACTAGGTAAACTACTACAGCACTGTCTAGTATCGTACATTCTAACAGAGGATAAGTGTTAGAATATAGAGTAGAGTAGACACCTAATGCTCTATTATCTGTAGGTAGATTAAATAGGTTTAGTAGAGTAGTAGCAATACTACTAGGATACTTAATAGTCTTAGTGGAGGATTGTTTCTTATTTTATTCTACCTTTGTAATCGCATTACAAAGGTTCAACTACTTAGGCTACTTAAGTTAATTAAGAATCTCTAATTTTTCTTTATTAGTGAGATTAAATAATAATGTTCTATCCTAGGGTAATCCAGCTATCGCGGTTTAAAGTCTTTGGCACTCTATTAGTTTCTACCTATAAGTATAGGGCTTATAGGGACAGTTTAGTTGTTTCTTTGTCTAATTGGACAAACTAGAACTATTAGAGTTAGTAGATTATTTTAATAATCTATTAAAAGTAGCGAATACCCCACTTATTTTATTAGAACTAGATTAGATTAAATACTCCTAGATAAGCGCTAAAAATACCTTCCCTAGATCGTCTAGCGTGATCTAATTCCGTCCTAGCGTCTTATCCTAGATTAGCTGTTAGTTTATTAATTAGGCCTAATCTAGTGCTATACGCACAGCGATTGCATTTAGGAAATCTTAGGTAGTAAGCAGTCCACTAATTTCGCTAATTAAGTAGGTCTTCGCTTTTTAATAGAGGAGCTGCCACTCTTTAAACTAGGTCTTAGGACTTTGTCTTGCCTACTTAGCCTTCTTAAGATAAGCGCGGTATAAAGCTTAAACATTATTCTATATAGCTCCTTTATTTAGTGCGAGATCTTCCTTTAAGAGTTAAATTAGGAACTAAAGCGTAGTTTGGCGTGTATTAACTAGAGTAATTATGGTAGGAGTAAGTAGATTAGGCGATACTATAGCGTTTACCTAAGTCTAGAGATTCTGTATCTTAGTATAGTCTACTTGCTAGTCTAAAACTGCTGCTCTATATTCTACTATTTATAAAGAAAAGCTCTCCTTATCTATTTTATACTTAGTAAGCTCTACTTTATATAATTAAATACTCGCTATAGAGGCTGTATCTGTAATTAGTAATAGTTTCTGTAGGAGTAGAGGTTATTCTAGCTTTACGTAATTAATTGCTAGAGCGTTAATCGCCTCTAGGTTAATTTAGTTCTAGATTCCTTTCAAGTTTACTTGGAATTAAAGCTAGATAAACTAGTAGGGCTAACTAGCGCGATTAACGAGCTGTACTTCTACTATTTTAATAATTTTTATAATTAGGAATAGGGGGTTGTATCGTAGAGAGGTTCTGAATAGAGTGTTATATAATAATTCAAGTGTTACTAAGTAGGTAGGGAGAATCGTCCTACGTTCTAAGCGCCAGACTTATAACTGTTATAGTAAAAAGGGCTTAAACTATTATAGGATATTTAGGAGCAGAGTTGTAAAGAATACAAATAGCTAATTGTAGGAAAGGATGCCGAAAGGGCAGACTATATACAAAAGAAACGAGCCTCTTGGCAAGAATCCCGTGATCTGAATTAGTGGATCCAGAAAGAATCACGGAAGTGAGTGTTTTACTTTAACATTTATAAACTCCTACCTCTTCTACAGCTTTAGGTGCCGCTAAGATTACTCCTATAAAGGATAGCAGTAAGGCGTATAAACCTAATCTCTACTTTAGCGAACAATCTTAAACTAACGTCTAGATTCTCTAGTTAGACCTCTACTTCTTTAACTTAAATAAACCCCTTAAAGACAAAAAGAAGGTTATCTTCGCAGTAATATACATGTAAGGAGATGTAGGATTATAAATCTATCCCTATCTTAAAAAGTACCTAGGAATAGACTATAATAATAATAACAACGATTACGTAAACAAGCACGCTAATATAGTTAATATTATTAAGAATTATAATAACTTTAAAAAATGCCTTAAATAACTCTTTAGAATTACTAATAAGGACTCTATTACAAAAGCAAAGATTTAGACTATAACTTAGAAATAATTAGTAGCTAAGTATATAGCTAAGTTTTATAGATACGCTGTGTAATTTAACTAAGACAATAAATCTCTTTAGGACATGTATAAACAAGGACTTAAATAGAAACTACGTAAGGAATTCTTACGTAGTAGTGTATAAATCGCTAACCTTAAAGAACTATATAAAGAAACTATTAGAATTAATAAAGAATAGTTTTTACTGTAATAAGAGCTCTACTAAAACCCTAGGGTAATAAGCTTTAGACAACTAGTAAAAATAGTTTATAAGAACCTTATTAGAATTGTTTAAAAGTAATAGCTAAGGAACTACTAGAGATACAAACTAATAGAAGATGTCTAGTTTAACTATATAGGTAAAGGAAAAGGAGGAAGGATAGGCCCTAAGCAGCCTAATAAACGCGTCTCTAATAGAAGTTAATAACTAATAACTAAGACCTATAAATGCTTTATATGTGGCAAACTAGGCTATATAGCTAGGAACTGTAGATTAAAGAATAAAGTCTATTAAACTAAGTTAAATGTACTAACTATTAAGGACTAAGAACCTAATAAGGAATAGGAAGTTATTATAACGCTATTTAGTTACTAACGTGTTACACTAGAACAAAGTAAGCGATTAGATTTACTTAACTTATAACTATATAAAGATCTAGAAGACGACTCTAATATATACTATAACGTAGAAGACGTAGAAGAGATACCAAGATCTCCTACTTCTTACCTATAAAGTAGGCGGGAAGAAGATAACCCTATGTCACCTAAGTATAAACTAAATGTTTAGGACTACATAGAACCCTACTAGGCACTAAAAGGAATACAACCCTATAAGAATAAGAAGTTAGACTATGTACTAAAGTACTACCTAGACTACTAAAATTCTATATACTAATTCTGTATATGGATACATTGCGAAGAACTAATATGTGTATAATATAAAGTAGAGAAAGAGGAGAATAAGAAATAACCTAGAAAGAAACTGCGCTGTAAATAGATGTGGATAGACTACCCTATTACAGCTTATAATAAACACCTCTAGGATAAATAATAAGTAAAATACTTTCCTTACCTTACGCTAAAAGGTAATAAATGCTATAATATGCTTATTAACAGAGACTATATGTAACTATACTAGTATACGTGTCTAAACTAAAACTGTAAATATTACTATGTGGCTAAACACTTAGATAGCTTTGTAAACTACCCTACGTAAGAAGTAATAATCAAGCTACTAATTTAACTAGTATATAGGAATAGTAAAGACTGCGGGAGGAAAAACAGAAGAACATCTTTATAGGAAGAAGAAGAAGACGATCTATATAAGCCACGTACTTAAGAATAATAATAGAAGCGGATACTTAGAAACGTATACTAGGCACTAGAACTTAACTACAACCTACACAAATAGATATCTTTTTTAGGCCTAAACTTAGATAAGAAAACGCCTTTATTAAATTAAATACTATAGTAAGCATAGTATTAGTTAAGCTACTAGTATAGCTTAAAGGAATATAGGCTTAAGCTCTTATAGACTTAGGAGTAGGAAAGAACTTTATATTTTATTAAATAGTAAGACGAGCAGGACTTATAATATTAGAGAAAGAAGTACCCTATATTATCTATATTGCAAATAGATCCCTAATGCCTAAGACACCTTAAATATACTAGGAGGTTACTACCACGATAACAGTCTAAGGATATAGAGAGGAACTTACCTTAGATGTCTTACTAGGATCTAAGTATAAGTTAGTCTTAGGATTACTTTAGTTAATAATACACAACCTATAGATTAACTAGAGTATAAAAAAAATATTGTTTAAACGCTGTAATTGTGCATTATAAGTAAAGCCTATATATTAACTAAAAATAATAGTAGATAAGGGAGTTATTAATAACATAATACCGTAATAGATAGTTAAAAAACAGAAGCACACCTTAGCAGACGCTAGTAGGAACTACTAGGTTAAGAAGCGTGAGAAGGAGGACAATAGTACACCTTTTACTTTACTAAGAGAGTATAGGAAATAGATATATATGTTTACAGAAAAGGAAGGAAAAGTAAACCTACTAGAATATTAACCCTAGGATCTTATAATAGACCTAGAAGAAGGGAAGACGCCACTCTTTAAACTACTATATAGTAAGACAGGAGAAGAACTCCTTAAAGAACGTGATTTTATTAAAATAAACCTTAAGAAAGGATATATATAACTATTAAAGTTACTAGCAGTAAGCCCTTTTATGTTTGTTAAGAAAAAGGATAGATTAGATAGACTATACGTTAACTACTAACAACTTAATAATATAATAATAAAGAACTAATATCCACTACTAAATATTATAGAGTTACGAGATTAACTATCTTAAGCTAAGATATTTACAATAATAGATCTGAGAGATGGTTACCACCTTATATAAATTAAAAAAGGTAAAGAATGGAAAATAGCGTTTTAATTACGCTACAGACTATTTGAGTATAAAGTTATGCCTTTTAGACTTACAAACGCACTAGTAGCTTTTATGGCACTTATTAACAACGTACTCTGCGAATATCTAGACATATTCGTTATTACGTATATAGACGATATCCTCGTCTTTTCTAAAAATCGGACCACACTAAGCATGTACAGACAGTACTAGAAGCACTAGACAGAGTATGCCTTTGTATTAAACTTAAGAAATGTAAGTTTAACGTTAAATAACTCGAATTTCTAGGACATATTATTACTACAAAAGGAATTAAGATGGCACTAAGTAAAGTTAAATATATTAAAAACTAGCTAATACTAAAGACAGCTAAGAACATCTAAGAATTCTTAGGATTCTGTGGATTTAATTAACAATTTATCTAAAATTACGTAAAGGTTACAATACCCTTAATAAATCTTATAAAGAAGGATATACCTTTTAAATAGATAGATAAGTGCGGAATGTTATTCTAACTCCTTAAGATAGTATGTATTATAGAACCTGTCCTTATTTATTTTAGAAGCGATGAACTACTGCGCTTTAAAATAGACGCTAGCGATCTTGCGCTAGGCGCCTACGCTAAATAAGAACGTAATAGTAAATAGCACCTAATTGCCTATTACTTATGTAAATTTAATAACGCTGAAACATAATATAACGTACACAATAAAGAACTCTACGCTATTGTTAAAGCTTTAAAGCACTAGAGGATTTACGCGCTTAGTTACTTAACGCTAGAAATCTATATAAATTATAAGAACCTTCTAAGGTTTATAACAACAAAAGAACTTACGCTATAACAACAAAGATAGTTATAAACTACTAGGTAGTATAAGTTTAAAATTATCTATATAGCTAGGAAAGAAAATGGCAGAGCAGACGCTCTTAGCTAACAAAGTAATCTAGTAGAAGAAAAAGTAAAAACCTTCTCTGTAATCCTTCGCAAAGCTAAAGATAGATCTGTAGAGCTAATAGCAGAACTAAATTAACTTTTAGTAATCTACTAAGAAGTTCTAGAACATCTATAGACTAAGATTATCTAATAATACCATAATAACCCTATGTACGGACACCTAGGCATCACAAAAACAATAGAACTTATCTAAAGGAATTACACCTTTAAAGGAATTAAGGAAGCTGTAATAACTTATATCCGCAAATGTGTAGAATGCTAGAGAAATAAATATAGCACACATCTTAAATATAGAGAGATGTAAGCAATTAGAATACTAATAGCACTATAGGAAGATATTGCTATAGATTTTATTATAGGAATTCTAAACTCTAAGGATTTAACAACAGGAATTAAATACAATAGTATACTAGTAGTAGTCTACTAACTAACTAAGTATATTAAGCTTATTCTATGCCTTAAAAGAATAATAGCAAAGGAACTCGCTTTTCTTATTTTAGACTAACTAATTAGACATTACAGAATCCTGAAAATAATTATTAGTAATAGAGACAAGCTCTTTACGTTAAATTATTAAACAACGCTTATAGCACTACTTGGAACAAAACGAAAGCTGTTAACAGCTTACTATCTACAAATAGACAGATAGACAGAACGTATAAACTAGACTATAGAAACGTACTTACGCATCTACTGCAATAGTTAGAAGAATAACTGGGTTTTATTACTACCTATAGCACAGTTAGCCTATAATAATAAAGTATTAGTAGTATTAGGACATACACTATTCTATGTAAACTACAGAAGACACCCACATCTCTTTAATTAACGATTTCCTACAATAATTAAAGCAAAAGAAGCTATAGATATAGTAGAAAACATAAAGAAAATACACTAATAACTCTAAGAGAATCTTAAGAAAGCTTAGCAGCAATTAATTTTATACTAAAACTAAAAACGAAAAATAGCACCTTAGCTAAAGAAGGGGGATAAAGCATATCTGCTTATAAAGAACCTTTAAACTTAGAAGAAGAAATATAAGAAACTAGATTATATTAAGGTTAGACTATTTTACATTTCTAAGCAAATATTACTAGTGAACTATAAGTTGGAACTACTGCTAGATATAAAGATATACCTAGTATTCCACGTATTACTACTGGAACTAGCAGACCCTAATACACCAGTTGAAACTACCTTCTACTACTAGACTAAGGAAGAAAACGAATTTAAGGTTAAAAGAATTCTAGAATATAATTAGTATAACAACGCATATCTTATTAAGTAGAAAGGTTACCTACACAGCGAAAACACTTAGGAACTAGAGAACTACCTAGGAAACTGTTAATAAAAGATTAGAGAATTCTACTAATAACTTATACAGCATAATAACATTTGTACCTAAGACAGTAAAGGCACTAGATTATCCTAGAATTCTAATAGGAAATCCTTAAAAGCGCTCTATGTCGCAGGGGACAAGAAAGGACCTAAAAGAGTCTTATTAACTACTAGATTAACAGCTTTATAAGATTTAGCCTCTTTAATGTTCTTCTCCTTAACTACTATTATATTTTTAGTACACTTATCTAGTAAGTCTATTTACTAACGCAACTAATCTTCGCGTATGTATACAATCTATAACTTCTCTAACACCTCCTTATAGGCCTTAAATGTAGCCTCCTACGTTTCTCTTAACTCTTTTATCTATACACGCAATTTTTCTTTCTCTGCTAATAAACGTTTAAACTTAGACTCTAAAACGCGCATATTATAATATTAACCTTAATAAACATATTCTTTACATTTTCTAGACTAAACGTGAACCTTATAAACACAGTTATATTTTGTATATGTTAAGTATTTCTTAACTATAACTTTGCTAAAGGAGTTAATAAAATTAGTTAGGTAATAGCAATAAGTAGTGCTAGACTTATAAGGTTGTTAGGGTATAATGTAAGTAAGGTAATAGTTACTTATAACGCAGGGCGAGCTCTAGTTATAACTAGACACAAGATATAGTTATATAATTTAAGGACAAATCCTAGCAAGGAGGGAGATAATATTAAGATCTAAAGGCTAGGCCTTTTAGGATCTTTATATGTATCTATATTTGTTGTTTAAGTGGCACAGCACAAAAGGTCATGTGACCTAATTAGTGTAATTAGAGCGCTAAGATAACTAATTAGACTAAGCACTTAATATACTAAGCAACTAATTAGTGCTTAATTAGTTTAATTAGAGCGATTAGTCCACTAATCGCTTAAAGTATATAGGAACGCAAGGATAGGCTCTCTATACTTATATTTAATCTATTTATTAATCTATTGTTTAGATTCTAGCAGACCAAATTATTAACTTGTTACACTTCGTAAGATACTATTGTATTAACAAGACCTTCCACCTTCTGTAAGTACTCCTGCCTGAGAACCAATCTTAACCCTTTAGGACTAGCTACCCTCTTGGATTTAACATTAGGATTACTACCTTTATATTTATTAGTATAGTAGCTAGTTTTATAGCACTTATAGTAGGTAACATTTCTTTTATTTTAGGTCTTACTATTACCTTTAGATGTTTAGTAGTTTAGCGTAGTATTTTTAGATTTCTTTAATATATAATATAGGCTTAACTTCTACGTTATAGGTGCGTAGTGTAGGTTTTACTTAAGTGTAGAGCCTAAAGTAATAAGGTCTTCCCTAGTTATAGTGTAAGGTCTAGTTATAGGTAATAGTACTTACTTTACACTAGAAAGGATAGTAAAAGAATAACTCTAGTAATATTAATAGAATAATACTTATTTTATATAGAGTTAGTGTGTAGCGTAGGTTTTATATAGCTAGCTTACTTAGCGCACGGACCCTTTATAAGGCCTTAGCGCTAGATACTATAACACTATAATAATATTATAATCTATCTATTACAGAACCTCCCCCTCTAGCTGTAGTCCTCTACAGTATACTATAGCCTTAATAAAAACCTTACCTTATAAGAAAGGAAAAAAGTGTCTATAGGGGTATACGTCCTGTACACTATAATAGCGCGTTATAGGTAAATAGCGCACGTTATAAACGCATCTTACGTATTATTTATTATAAGGCTTCTACGCCTTTTATTTACTATAGCCTTTTATAATATAGAGTACTAGGGCTATATAGTGTTAATGTTGTTTTAATCTTTATATGCTCTCTACCTATATAATACACTAATAACTTATTTTTAGTATAGGTATAGTGCTTAACCTTTAACTTAATTATCTAAGATACTATACTACCTAGTACCTAAATATATTAAGAAGTCTAATCTCTATAATACTACTACCTTTACATTTAGCGGAGATACTAAGCGCGTAGACTATAATATAGTGCTTATAACTTATATACACTATGTGCAGAACTTAGTAAAGCTTTTTAAAAACTATACTAAAAATAATAATAAGCGCTATAACTATTACGTTAAAAGTAACCGCAGAGGGTATAACTTAGTATATCTAGAGTTACGTGTTATATATACGCTTTAGCTAATACTTGTAGGTACTAAAGGTAATAAATAGGCGCCTTAATTACCTATACGCCCTTTATAACTACTACTATATTATAGTTATAGAGACTCTAGGTGGGCAGCGTAAGATAGATAAGCGTGTAAAAGTAGTAGACCTAAAGCTAGCTTATTACTAGAAATAATTTAACTTAGAGCTAGCTAACTACTAGCGTGTTATAGCTTATGTTAGTACACCTATAGGTGTAGCGACCTAGGTGCCTACTACTAGCCCTTAGTATCTAGGCTTAATTCTAGTAGAGTAGCGTTAGATTACTAATACTTTTAAGGTAGTTATTCCCTTTATATAGTAGATAGTAAGTTTACCTCTTTTCTACACTTAAAACGCATACTAATAATTTATTCTAAATTAATCTAGCGTCTGCTCTTTGCTGTAATAAGGGTAACTTAGATAACAGCAATAAAGAGAGTAGGGAGGAGGTTACTACTAGAGGTATAGTAGGTAAGGATAGTAAGGATAGTAAGAATAATAAAGATAATAAGTAGTAGGGGCGTAGGTAGTGCATAGTTTAGTTAGATTACTTCTTAGAAGCTAGTCTATAGGCCTTAGGTAAATACTCCTAATAAGCTATAAGTGCTCCCTAAGCTATAGTGCTTTGTAATAATATATATTATATCTACGTTCTATATACTCTTATTATATCCTTTACCTCTTTTTTATATACGCAGCTCTTTTCCTTTTAAAAGTTTAGACTAGATTATTTATATCTTTAAAGTCTAACTTTAGAATCTAGGTGTCCTAAGTCTTATTATAGCCTTTCTAGTAGAGTAGGTATTACTTTTACCCCTTTCTTATTTGCTTAGCTAGAATTTCTTCTACTTTTAAGGCTTTTTCTCTTTTAGGTGTAACCTCTAGTAGCTGGGTATTAATGTCTTCCACTCCTAGCCTTAGTTTCTATTATTCAAGAAGGGAAATGTGAAATACGTTATAAATATAATAGTGTAGTAGAAGGAGTAGGTAGTATGCCTACGTTCTAACTATATTCTACACTTAGAAGGGCCTAATAAATTTTCTTAATAGCTTTTTACTTAGTTATTAAGGTATATATATGTTCTTTATACTAAGTAGGACTAAGTCGCCTCTCTAGAATAATTCTTACTTATACTTCTTATTATAGTACTAGCTCTAATACTCTTATACTAAGTATAGGTGCTCTATAAGTAATATGTGTGCACTATATATACGTTTTACTCTCTTAACTATATCTAGTAGCTCCTTCTCTAGCCTACTGTTTATAGGAGGCGTAGTAAGAATAGGGTGCTTACTATATACTATATAGAAAGGCGTTGTTTTTATTAAATTGTGGATAGAGTTATTATACGCAAATTAAGCTATTAGGAGCAGTTTAACCTAGTTCATTTATAAAGGTGTAATAAACATATAAAGGTATTATTTAAGTGTCTAATTCTGGCGCTCTATTTACCTGTCTATTTAGGGGTGGAAAGTAGTGCTAAGCCTACGCTTTACCTATAGTTAGTAGCATATTTCTACCCAAAAAGCGGAAGTGAAGGTAGAGCCCCTATTAGATATAATACCTTTTTAAATACTAAACTTTAAAATAACCTCTTAGAAGTAGGCTTCTATAAATTCCTTTACATCCTATATTTTCTGTGTAGGAATATAGATAGCTATCTTAAAGAAGTAGTATATAATTATAAGAATTGTATTAAAAGCGTAGCTGCCTTAATCTTTTACTAGTAGGAATCTAGTTATAAAGTCTAGTAAGACTTCCTTAAAGATATCCTTTAGCGTTAGAAGAGGTAATAGCTAGCTATACTTACTATACCTTAGAGCTTTACTCTTTTAGTAAATAGTATAAGTCTTTACGTACTTCTAAATATTTTAACCTATAAGAGGCTAATAGTAAGTCTTTTTAATAGCCTTAAGCGTTCTACATGCACTAAAGTGGCCTACTATTTATATATTATAGTGCTAAAACAAAATCTCTTACCTAATTACTAGTTTATCTAGGATATATAATCTACTATTATACCTTAGGACTTCTATTTTATTAAGGCGCTATACTTATATTTTACTACTACTTTAAGTGCTTCTCTTACGCCTTAAGCTAGTAATACGCTTAATAGTAAAAGTGTCCCTTTATTAAAGCTACTAAACTTTAGTAATAAGGTTAGACTCTTTTATTATAGGTTTACTACTAACTAATACTCTAGCTAGTAAGTGTAGTACACATAGCGTATACACTATAGTACTAGTAGTAGGGACCCTTATAGCTCTGTAAATATTAGTAATATGTGTCTTACATACGCCTAATAAGCTTGGCTTATAGATCTGCTTACTCTACTATGGTTAGTCCTCTATAGTATTTTGTTCTATAGAGTAGGTAATAAATAGGTTAGTAATAGGTTCTTCTATGCGTAATCTACCCTTCGTAATAGTCTATCTACTAGGTTTATTTTCCCTAGGCAGTGTTTTACTTTAAAATTAAAAGCTACTAGATACATCGCCTATTGTGCTTATTATAGGTTTAGCTTCTATATAGCGCGTATGCCGCGTAAGTTATTATAATCACTTAGCACTTAAATTATGTGCTAGGTGCTATCTAAATAATGTCTCTATTACTTAAAGTAGTAGATAATAGTAAGGAGCTTAAGGTTATATACTTTATAATTTAGCTCTACTACTTAAAGTTTTCTTAACACAAAAGTAACTAGATGCCACTTCTAGTCCTTAAATAGCTATAAAAGGATACTATATATTATAAAAGTAAATGCGTTAGTCTCTAATTAGATTAGTAGTGTAGGGTTAAAGTAGCGTAGGATAGGCGCGCTTAAGAAGCGTGTTTTAAGTATTTTAAAAGTATTATTAGCTTCTACTAACTATTAGAATACTTAGTTCTTCTTAAGTAGGTTTAAAAGAGGAGCAGTTTTTTATATATATACCTTAATAAATTGCCTATAAAAGTTTATAAAGCCTAGAAATAACTAGAGCTCTTAGATACTAGTTAGCTATAGCTATTCTATAATAGTTACTATACGCGTAGGATTAGCGCAGATTTCTTACGTAGTTATAATAAAACTAAGGAAGTAGACTTTACCTAAGGCGAATGTACACTTAGTTAAATTAATAAAAAGTTTAGCCTTACGCAGTAATTTAAGCACAGCGTAGATAGCGCGCTAATAAAGCGTAAGATCCTTATTATAGGTATAAATAGGTATATTATCTAGATATATAACGTATATATAATCTAGGTGTAGTGCTAGTGCCTTATTAATATAGGCCTCGAAGCTTATAGGGGCATTAGTTAAGCTAAATCGTATTACTAAGTATTTAAAGTGGCTATAGCGGGTTTAGAATGTGGTTTTCTACTTATTTCCTGCCTAGATCTAAATTCTATAGTAGGCGTTGTAAAGATTAAGGGTTATATAGTAACATGCGCCTAATAGGCGGTTAAGTGTCTTTTTAACTAAAAGTAGTAAGTAATAATCCTTAATAGTAATTGTGTTAAGGCCCTAATAATCTATATAAAGCTATAGTGTACTATCTTTTTTAGGGGCAAATAGAATTAGTGCTCTAGCTAGGCTAGTGCTATGCCTAATCTATCCTTTTTTTAAGGCATTTTCTAGATACTTCTAGAGTACCTTAAGCTCTTACTCTAAGAGATTATAGAGTAGTCTATAAGAAGGTTCTTTTCTCTCTATAATAGGGATAGCGTGATTAGACTCCTTAAAATTTAGTAGGGTAGATGCTACTTTTTTATTAAATACGTTACTATATTCGCGTAATGTGTTAAGAATGTGTAGTACTTACACTATACGCGCTTTATTAATGTACGCTAGGTGCTCTAAGCTTATACTAGTTATTTATAAGATCCCTAGAAGAAACAAATCTAAGCTAGTATACTTTATATTATCTTTAAAATTCCTTATAGTAATAAGCTGTATTAAAGCTATAGTATAGCCCTAGCGCTATGTTTATGAGCTGTAATTAAGGTAGATATTACCTTCTTATAGAAAGGGGTTACTAAGTAAGAGAAGGATCCCTTCCTTATTAACGCTATAGATAGTAGTCTTTATCCTACGCTCTATTCCTATATTATTTATAATGCGCACCTAGAGCGTATAAGTAGTATAGGTACTTTACCTTTAGGCCCTAATCTATCCTAGTTTAGGGAGCTTAGCCCCTTTAATAGGCTTTAGATTTATTTTAATAGCAACAATTTAGCTAATTAGGCTAATATTAGCCTATAGGTTAAGAATTGTTTAGAGTTCCCTCTTTAGACCTATATCTCTAGCTATACTACACGTGCGCTTTATATCTAGTAAAATATAAATTAGTAGGCGCCTTACTATATTTAGGTTATAGGTAAGGCTTAGCCTTTTCCTATATAGTTTACTTATATAGGAATCTAGTTAGGATTACTACTTTTATATTTATTAGTATAGTAACTAGTTTTATAGCACTTATAGTAGGTGACACTTTTCTTATTTTAAGTTTTGCTATTACCTTTAGATATTTAGCAGTTTAGCGTGGTATTCTTAGATTTCTTTAATATATAATATAGGCTTAACTCCTGTGTTATAGGTGCGCGGCGTAGGTTTCGCTTAAATGTAGAGCCTAAAGTAATAAGGTCTTCCCTAGTTATAGGCACCTAATAGTAGTTAGTAATAGCTTTCTATAGCTTAGGTTTAAGCTTAGAGAAGAGGTGCTATACCTTTTACTTTTTAGTATAAAATGTAAGTTAATCTTTAAGGATATTAAGGTAGATTATAGAAGAGTAAATAGTTTAGTCTTTTTATTATATTGCGTAAATATGCGCTATAGCTACTTCTAGGCTACAATTTACTAGATCTAAAAGTAAGTTAAGTATATACTACTTAAAATACTTTTAGGTAGGTGTTTTTTCTTTAGTTTTAAAGGTGCGCTTATAGTGTATATACTATAGTTCTTTTAGGTTACCTATAAAGTACTATATTACTTAGATAACTTTATTTCTATCTTATATAAATTCTTATAGTAAGAGGCGAAAGGCTACCTTATAGGAATAGAAGAATTTGCGATGCTTCTTAAGGTTCTTACCTTTATATTTAGTAGGGTCTTTAGGTTAAAGCGTACGCTTAACGTATATTACTATATACGCTATAGGCGCGTCCTACTTACGTATATTAGTAGATAGGATTTTAATATTCTTAGGAGTAGCTACTACGCTAGGGGTTTAGCTTATACTTTTAAGTTAGAAGATTTTATCTTCTAAGTTATAAAGTTAATATATAGCGCAAAGCTTATTACACTTCTTTTTAGTAACTAAAAAGCACTACTTAAGTGTTAAAAGTAGGCTTAAGTTACGTGTTGCTAGCTCTTTTTCTATATACTAGATAAGAGGGTCTTCGCTGCCTTTAGGGGCTTTAGGTAAAGTCTACCCTCTACTAGTAGCTTATGTAACTCTAGGAGCTATCCTTAGACTGTTATAGGAGAAGTATTATTATATAAGGTCTAGTTATAGGTAATAGTACTTACTTTACACTAGGAAAGATAGTAAAAGGATAACTCTAGTAATATTAATAGAATAATATTTGTTTTATATAGAGTTGGTGCGTAGCGTAGGTTTTATATAGCTAGCTCGCTTAGCGCACGGACCCTCTATAAGGCCTTGCCGCTAGATACTATAACACCACAATAATATTGTAATCTACCCGTTATATATAGGCACCTAATAGTAGTTAGTAATAGCCCTCTATAGCTTAGGTTTAAGCTTAGAGAAGAGGTACTATACCTTTTACTCTTTAGTGTAAAGTGTAAGTTAATTTTTAAGATATTAAGGTAGGTTATAAAGAAGTAAATAGTTTAGTCTTTTTACTATATTACCTAAGTATACGCTATAGCTACTTCTAGGCTGTAATTTACTAGGTCTAAAAGTAAGTTAAGTATATACTACTTAAAGTACTTTTAGGTAGGTATTTCTCCTTTAGCTTTAAAGGTGCGCTTATAGTGTATATACTATAGTTCTTTTAGGTTGCCTATAAGGTACTATATTACCTAGATAACTTTATCTCTATTCTACATAAATTCTTATAGTAAGAGGCGAAAGGCTACCTTATAAAAATAGAAGAATTTATAATACTCTTTAAAGTTCTTACTTTTATATTTAGTAGGGTCCTTAGGTTAAAGCGTACACTTAATATATATTACTATATATACTATAGGCGCGTTCCGCTTATATATATTAGTAGATAGGATTTTAATATTCTTAGTAGTAGCTACTATACTAAGGGTTTAGCTTATACTTTTAAGTTAAGAGATTTTATCTTTTAAGGTATAAAGTTAATATATAGCGTAAAGCTTACTATACTTCTTTTTAGTAACTAAGATACACTATTTAAGTGTTAAAGGTAGGCTTAAGTTACGTATTACTAGCTCTCCTCCTATATACTAGATAAAAGGGTCTTTCCTACCTTTAGGGGCTTTAGGTAAAGTCTGCCTCCTACTAGTAGCTTATATAACTCTAGAAGCTATCCTTAGACTGTTATAAATAAAGTATTATTATATAAGGTCTAGTTATAGGTAATAGTACTTACTTTACACTAGAAAGGATAGTAAAAGGATAACTCTAGTAATATTAATAGAATAATACTTATCTTATATAGAGTTGGCGTATAGTGTAGGTTTTACGCAGCTAGCTCGCTTAGCGTATAGGCCCCCTATAAGGCCTTAGTGCTAGATACCACAACACTATAATAATATCGTGATCTACCTATTACAGTAGTGTTTTCCCTTCTTTTGGGTCTATTATAAGATCTTAGGGTTAATATTTAGGTAGGTTTACTTTTCCTTCCTTTTCTATAAATATATGTGTCTATTTCCTGTACTCTCTTAGTAAGGTAAGGAGTGTACTATTGTCCTCCTTTTTACGCTTCTTAATCTAGTAGTTTCTACTAGCGTCTACGAAGGTGTGCTTCTGTTTTTTAACTATCTATTATAATATTATATTATTAATAACTCCCTTATCTACTATTATTTTTAGTTAATACGTAGGCTTTGCTTATAATATATAATTATAGTGTTTAAATAATATTTTCTTTGTATTCTAGTTGATCTGTGGGTTATATATTATTAACTAAGGTAATCCTAAGACTAACTTATACTTAGATCCTAGTAAGATATCTAAAGTAAGCTCCTCTCTATATTCTTAGACTATTATTATAGTAGTAACCTCTTAGTATATCTAAGGTGTCTTAGGCATTAGGGATTTATTTATAATATAGATAATATAGAGTACTTTTTTCTCTAATTGTATAAGTCCCGCTTATCTTACTATTTAGTAAGATATAAAGTTCCTTTCTGCTCCTAAGTCTATAAGAGCTTAAGCCTATATTCCTTTAAACTATACTAGTAGCTTAACTAATACTATACTTACTATAGTATTTAATTTAATAAAGGTGTGCTCTTATCTAAGTTTAGGCCTAAAAAAGACATTTGTTTATGTAGGTTATAATTAATTTTAGGTGTCTAGTATACGTTTCTAAGTATCTGCTTCTATTATTATTCTTAAGTACGTGGCTTATATAAATTGTCTTTTTCTTTCTATAAGGATGTTCTACTGTTTTTCCTCCCGTAGTCTTTACTATTTCTATGTATTAGTTAAATTAGTAGTTCTGTTATTACTTTTTATATAGGGCAGTTTAGAAATTAATTACTATTAAGCTATTTCGAGGTTCTCTTAGAGTTGTTAGTGTATTTTCGTTATATTTTCTACTATATTTATGGCTTCTTTTGCTTTAATTATTGTAGGAAATTATTAATTAAAGAGATGTAGGTGTCTTCTATAGTTTATATAGAATGGTGTATGTTCTAATACTACTAATACTTTATTATTATAGGCCAACTATACTATAGGTAATAATAAAACCTAGTTATTCTTCTAACTATTTTAATAAATGCGTAGGTACGTTTCTATAGCTTAGTTTCTATATTCTGTCTATCTGTCTATTTGTGGATAGTAAGCTGTTAATAGCTTTTATTTTATTCTAAGTAGGGCTATAAGCGTTATCTAGTAATTTAATATAAAGAGCTTGTCTCTATTACTAGTAATTGTTTTTAGGATTTTGTAATGTCTAATTAGTTAGTCTAGAATAAGAAAAGTAAGTTCTTTTACTATTCTTCTCTTAAGGCATAGAATGAGCTTAATATACTTAGTTAGTTAGTAGACTATTACTATTATACTGTTGTATTTAATTCCTATTATTAGATCCTTACAGTTTAGAATTCCTATAATAAAATCCATAGTAATGTCTTTCTATAGTGCTGTTAGTATTCTAATTACTTATATCTCTCTATATTTAAAATATGTGTCGTATTTATTTCTCTAGTATTCTACACATTTATAGATATAAGTTATTATAGCTTCTTTAATTTCCTTAAAGGTATAATTCCTTTAGATTAGTTCTATTGTTTTCGTAATACCTAGGTGTCTGTATATAGGGTTAATATAGTATTATTAGATAATCTTAGTCTACAGATATTCTAGAACTTCTTAGTTAATTACTAAAAGTTAATTTACTTCTACTATTAGTTCGAGAGATCTATTTTTGGCTTTACAAAGGATTGCGGAGAAAATTTTTACTTTTTCTCCTACTAAATTACTTTGTTAGCTAAGAGCGTCTACTCTGCCATTTTCTTTTCTAGCTATATAGATAATTTTAAACTTATACTACCTAGTAGTCTATAAATATTTTTATTATTATAGTGTAAGTTCTTTTATTATCGTAAACCTTAAAAGATTCCTATAATCTATATAGATTTCTAGCGTTAAGTAACTAAGCGCGTAAATCCTCTAGTGCTTTAAGGCTTTAATAATAGCGTAGAGTTCTTTATTATATACGTTATATCATGTTTTAGTGTTATTAAATTTGTATAAGTAGTAGGTAATTAGGTGCTATTTACTATTACGTTCTTATTTAGTATGGGCACCTAGCGTAAGATCGCTAGCGTCTATTTTAAAGCGTAGTGGTTTATTACTTTTAAAATAAATAAGGATAGGTTCTAATATATATACTATCTTAAGGAGTTAAAATAACATTCTATACTTATTTAACTATTTAAAGGGTATATCCTTTTTTTATAAGATTTATTAAAGGTATTATAACTTTCGTGAAATTTTAGATAAGTTCTTAGTTAAATCTATAGAATCTTAATATTATAGGCTAGCCTTAGAGAGTAAACAGAACTGTAAGTGCCAGATATAAAGGATGAATTCTAGGTATTAAGTCTCTATAGGGGGGTGTGCCGCTTATAAGAAGAGTTTTCCTTAGTAGGTTTACTTCTTTAGGGTAGTTCCTTTCCTTAAGATCCTTCTAAAGGCTAGGGCATAGCCCTAGCCTATTATATACTCTAAATGTTAGTTTGGCTTAATCTGCAATTAAGCATTTAAGGGTTAATAGTATACTATCGTATAAAGGGTAAGAAGTAGGTTTAATTAATTACGTCTAGTCTATTGTATAAAGGGGCACTAAGGACCTTATAGAGTCTCTGCCTCTTAGCGCTAACCTAAGCAGGGGGCCCTTGTGCGGGTCTTTATAGGTAGGCAAGGCCTTATAAAGTCTCTGCCTCTTAGTGCTAACCTAAGTAGTAGGTCCTTATATAGGTCCCCATAGGTAGGTAGGCCCCTATTTTACTTAGTGCTATTTATACAATAAACTATATAGATACTAGTAACTTTTCTTTTATGTAATAGCTTATATCTATTATACGCTTTTCTTTTCCTGTCCTTCTCTATCTATATAGTTAGCCTTCCCCTATTAGAATAGGTTATAAAGTAGGTGTAGTATTACTATATAGTAGAAGTTCTATTTATACCTACTCTTGTGTAAATAGGTAGTAACAGCTAACCTACTTAGTTCTTACCTTACCCCTTTATATAGTAGTAGAGTTATATTATGTAATAAGGCTCTTTCTAGGCATAAATTCTATGCGCAAATAGAAAGTAGGGTATTAAGTAATATAATACTTAGCGCTAGGTCTTAGTAAGTAGGTATAGAAGGATTGCTCCTAGTTATATAATAAAAGTATATAGTAGAAATAAGGTATAAAGTAGTCTTTTATACTTCTTCTTTATTACCCTATTAGTTTTATTTATCTTTCTCTTCTTTTATGTAATAGTTTTTATCCTCTAGCTCTCCTTTAAAGTTAAGGATAATATTATCTAGCTAGATAGAAGTATAATCTCCTAGTTATTAAAGAGACTAGGAGTGTCTAGCCTCTTTATACAATATAGTTTATTAGGCAAAAGCAGTCTAGGTTTTAGGCTATTACCACTAGTGTGGCTCTATATATAGTGTTTCTGTCCTCGCACGTATAGGGATAGGCCCTAGCTATACTCTATATATATATACATTACTTATAAATAGTGTAGGTTACATTATTAGGATCGTGCGAAGCGGTTTAGGTTATAGTTATAATATTATTATGCGAAGGGTTTATAGCTTATAGTTAAACTATAATAGTCTAAAGAGTTTCTTTATATAGGTGTCCTTTATTATAATATTAGTAGCAATAAAGCCTTCTTTTATAAAAAAAGTAATAAGCTCTCTTCTTACTATATAACTAATCTTATTAAAAGTTTTCTTTTTCTAGTTATTAAAATCTTTAGTAAAAGAAGAGATTACCTCTTTACTTTTAAGGCTGCTTACGCAATATTACGCGATTATATACACTATATAAGTGTTTAGCTATTTTAGAGAAGGGGGTAGGTAGCTGTGTAGATTTACTCTATCTACTTAGTACTTTTATGCGATCTCTCCTTTTAAAGTAATAGCCTTAATATTTATTACTTCCTCTACTTATTAAAGCTATTCTAAGTTGTCCTCTTAAGTAGCTTATTGTGCGATTCCTTTTTATACAGATTCCTCTAGGAAGTCTCCTAGTCCTAGTACTATATTGTTGTCTTATTAAATCGTGTGACTAGACTGTATTAGTGTGTTACTAGTTTAATTGTGCAACGTGTTTACGTTTAGTTATTACTAGTTTAATTGTCTAACGTGTGTACGTTTAGTTATCGCTGGTTTAATTATGCGACGTGTTTTTTAGGGTTATAAATGTGCTTACTATTTTCTTTCTCTTCTATAGAATAGCTTAGACTAGATTATGCGACTCTTTATAGATGTGCGCGCTTTATTTCTACTTATTATATAATCTAAAATTTAATCTCTAGTAAAGATAATAATATAGAGCCTATGTATCTAGCTTATAGGGCGCTCTATCTTTAGACCTTACTAGTTTATAGTTAATTAGAATTAACTACTAATTAGTGTTAGTTTAGCTTAATCTATAATTAAGCATTTAAGGGTTAATAGTATACTATTATATAAAAGGTAAGAAGTAGGTTTAATTAATTATGTCTAATCTATTGTACAAAGGGGCACTAAGGACCTTATAAACTCTCTACCTCTTGGCGCTAACCTAAGTAGGGGGTCCTTATACGGGTCCTTATAGGTAGGTAGGGCCTTATAAAGTCTCTGCCTCTTAGCGCTAACCTAAGTAGTGGGTCCTTATGCAGGTCCCTATAGGTAGGTAGGCCCCTATTTTACTTAGTGCTATTTATATAATAAACTGTATAGACACTAAACCTTACTTAGTTTAAAACGTCTTATAGTTATAAGGTAAGCCTTAGAGATCTTAGGAGTATTATGCTATAGTAAGGTAGTAGTGTTATAGGTGTTATTTTTCTATTAGGAACTTATTATTGTTTTAGTAAGGGTTCCCTTATAGTATAAAGGCGGCCCTAAGGCGGTCTTAGGGTGAGGGTCTTTATTAGGCAGTTTATTTATTTATCTTATTATTATAAGGCGATAGGACAGCGCTCCTACCCTTTTTAATATAATTATTATATATCTATTACCTTAGTAGTGCGTTACTATTATAGTCTGCTTATATCTGTATAGTTTATTGTATAAGTAGCACTAGGTAAAGTAGGGGCCTATCTACCTATAGGGACCCGCATAAGGACCCACTACTTAGGTTAGCGCTAAGAGGCAGAGACTTTATAAAGCCCTTAGTGCCCCTTTGTATAATAGATTAGACATAATTAATTAAACCTACTTTTTACCCTTTATATAATAGTATACTATTAACCCTTAAATGCTTAATTATAGATTAAGCCAAACTAACACTAATTAGTAGTTAATTCTAATTAACTGTAAACTAGTAAGGTCTAAAGACAGAGCGCCCTATAAGCTAGATGCGTAGGCTCTATATTATTACCTTTACTAGAGATTAAATTTTACATTATATAGTAAGTAGAAATAAAGCGCGCACATTTGTAAAGAGTTATATAATCTAGTCTAAGCTATTTTATAGAAAAGAAAGGAGATAGTAAGCACATTTATAACCCTAAAAAACACGTCGTATAATTAAACTAGCAATAACTAAACGTAAACACGTTGCACGATTAAACTAGTGACAACTAAACGTAGTTACGTTGCACAACTAAGAAAGATAATAAGAATATGGCCTTAAGACTAGGAGACTTCCTAGAGAAACTACAACCTAAGGATGTTACGCAATAATTAATACTACCTCTTTAGTAAAAAGACAAAGTAATATAGCTTTAATAAGTAGAGGAAATAATAAATATTAAAGCTATTACTTTAAGAGGAGAGATTACACAAAAGTACTAGGTAGATAAAGTAAATCTACACAGCCACCTACCCCCTTTTTTAAAATAGCTAAATACTTATATAGTGTACATAATTGCGCAATATCGCGCGAGCAGCCTTAATGGTAAAGAGGTAATCTCTTCTTTTACTAAAGATTTTAATAACTAAAAGGAGAGAAACTTTAATAAAATTAGTTATATAGTAAGAAGAGAGCTTATTGCTTTTCTTATAAAAAAAGGCTTTATCGCTACTAATATTATAATAAAGGACACCTATATAAAGAAACTCTTTAGACTATTACAGCTTAACTATAAGCTATAGACCTTTTACATAATAACGCCACAACTATAACCTAAACTACTTCGCACGATCCTAATAATGCAACCTACACTATCTATAAGTAATGTATATATATATAGAGCATAGCTAGGGCCCATCCTTATACATGCGAGGATAGAGACACTATATATAAAGCTACACTAGTAGTAATAGCCTAAAACCTAAACTACTTTTGCCTAACAAACTATATTATATAAAGAGACTAGACACTCTTAGTCTCCTTAATAACTAGGAGATTATACGTATATCTAGCTAGACAAAATTATCTTCTTTTAGAAGGCTTAGAGTAAAGAGAATAACTACACTAGTAGAGTATATAATATCCTAGTAGATAAGACAAAAGTCTTTAGAGAACTATGCTATAGGCTAGGTATACTATAGAACTAGTATATAAATATTTTTCTAGGAATCCTTTCTAATTGTGCGAGTACCTACTACCTATACAATATTAGACTAGAACTTCTATAGGATAAATTATACGATAGACTAAACAGGCACTTTAACACTAGTGTTAATTATAATTAGTACTAAATAGACTAGACTACTCTTATCTTTAAACACTATAAAAGGGATAATCTAGCTACTATATTGCATAAGGCTTTAGAAGTAATAATTAATAAGCTTACCTTAGCCTAAAGGGCTTTTAGATAAGGCTTTAGTAGTAAACTATAACTATAAACTACTATTATACGAGTATACTATAGCTATCCTAACTTTAAATAAGCTATATTTAACCCTAAAAATATAGTAAAAGGTTTACTTAGTAACCTTTATGCGTTACTCTAAGTTATTAGAAATAGGAAGAAGTTATAGTTCCTCTAAGATAGTAAAGAGGTGTACTATACTAATTAATAATACAATAATCCTAATTGTATAAAAGGATCTAGCCCCTCTAGAGGCAGATTAACCTTTAGACTAAAAAGAAAGGGTAACCTTAGAAGTTTAAACTCTTATATAAAGTAGAAATACTTTATATGCTATAAAAAAGGATACTAGTCTACTAACTATCTACTAAAGGATACCTAGCGAGCTAGAAAGCAATATATATTATTATACGCTAACTTCTATAAATATAAACCCTCTACTATAGAAATATAAGTATATATTCTTAACTTTAAAGAAGAGCTAGAGGAAGAAGACTATTATATAAAAGAGGAGAAAGATAAATAAGACGAATAGAGTAATAAGAAAGAAGTATAAAAGGCTATCTTATACTTTACTTCTACTACCTACCTTTATTATATAACTAGCGAAGACATCTAACATAGTAAGGATAATAAGAATATAGAGGAATCTATATAACTATTTATTCTAGCTAGTTAGTATTATACAAAGTACTAAAGAGAACTCTAGAATATAGGCGCTATATAAGTATTTATAGTAGGAAAGAACTAGCTTACTGCCTATTTACACAAAAACCTAACTACTAAAGTAGACTAGTTACTAGGATCTACTAATATTAGCTTTAGAGAACAGGGTTCCTAGATATCTCTAGGCACTATATAAATTACTAACCCTATAGGAATAGTAACCTACTATATCTTTAACTCCCTAACACTATTCCTACTATCGCTAGTAGATACTAATAGACTTAGGGCATACTTTAATAACATCCTAGATATTATTATATAAAGGGACAGTACAATAGTCCTAGTTATATAAAAGTAGGGTTACCCCTTTTTTAACCTTAGTAATAAGGAGTTAGCTCTATTCTTTATAGAGACAGAACTCTAACGCCTATACTACTATTTTAGACACCCTTAGATAGAAAAACTATATAAGCTTCTTACTTAAGTAGGGCATAAAGTAGAGAGCTCTGTACTAGAAAAAGTAAAGAAGTTTTATTACTACTACTAGTTATATAACTAAGTGCTAAGACGCTTTAAGTTCTCTATCTAAAATAACTTATACTTTAACTATAAGATTATTATTAATGTTATATAAATTAGTAAAAGGGATGTTCTATATATTATTAATATAGACACATCTTTTTAGGTAGCCTAATTCCTAAAATTAATAACTACATAAAACACCTAAAATACCTTAATAAGATACTAGATTAATACATACTAAGGCCTACTAGATTATATTATCTATAACCTAGGAACTAACTTCGCTTCTAATAAGTTTTAGAATTATGCGAAGATAGTTAGGGCAGAATATAGGTAAATGCTAGTAGAGGCACACTAGGCTATAGGCAAGATTAAAAGAGTATATACACTACTATACTAAGTGTATAATATCTTAAGAGCTAAGATTAATAGTTATATAAATAATAAGATAGTACTATAGATAGTAGTAAAGGCACTAAATAATATAGCTAGGCCTAATAGCATAGTACCTACCCTCCTAGTCTTTAGTGCTTACTTAAGGATTAATAAGGACTCTCTACCCTTACTAGAACTAACGACCTAAGCTAATGCAGTTTAGAAAGTAATAAAAATACTTAAGAAGAATAGAGCTAAAGTTAAAGTTACTTATATAATTAATACTAGAAATAGCCTATTATCGCACGAAACCCTTACACTCCCACTAGGCTCTAAAGTTATAGCCTAGAGAGAAAAGAAGGGATAGTAAAAACTATATAAGATTAAGAGTATTAAAAAAAGAGATATTATTCTAGAGCTTAAAAATAGACCTTTAAAACTGCGCTATATATAGGTTAAACTATACTATTACGTAACTAAAGACAGCACATAGGAACTATAGGATATAGATACTCCTATAACTGCACAAATTAAAGCTCTAAAGCTAAAGCTAAGAGGAAGACCTAGAAAGGACCAAACTACTATAGTCGCACGATTAGGTGAAGCTTAACAAAGATTAGAGAGACTAAACACCTAGTTTATTACCTAAAAAGAAAAGGATAACTTTAAGCTTACACTAAAGCTTTATATAAATAGCGTTATTACTACACCTAGCTAGCCCTTTAAAGAATTAGATATAGTAGAAATAAATACCCTTATTACTAATAGCACTTTTAAAATCTTATTATACAACCCTAATAAATAATCTAGCTATATCTTTAACCTACGTCTTATATAAGAGATTAAAGGCAAGACAACCTAACTATATAAGAAATTAAGACTTATCTTTACTAGCTATTTAGATAAAGAAAAAAAGAAAATCTTTATATAATCCCCTACTATCTAGCGTATAAGCTAGAGGTTGCTGTTAGCTCTTTCTATAACACTAATTTAGTTATATAACATGCATATTAAGCTTAAGGACATTACTTAGGCCTATATATAGTCTACTAATAAACTCCTTTATATATTATACACCTAACTACTAGTAAAAATGCGCAATTTCTTCCTACTAAACACAATTTTATAAGTTGTACGACCTCTGTATAGCGTAGCAGAATTAGGTCTCTACTAGTTTAAGACATACTACAACCACTATAAAGAGAAACTAAGAATGCATGTGTTAATGTACGACCTATACCTACTTATTATAGATAAGGGACCTAAGATGTTTAGTATTACTAGACTCTAGACTAATAACACTTTTAGTGTAGTTACAGAAAGCTTTGTATAATAAAAAGAGGAGTAGCTCTATACTATAAAGTTTTGTGTAAAGGATAAAAGCGTTTTAATATAAGATAGGGTAATTAAGTTTAATAGAGGTAAAATCTAACTTATCTAAGATATTATTACCCTAAAATAGAAGGGATAGGCTAAAAGCCTTCACATAGTTAATCCCTAGAATAAAGACGCTATACACTAATATATTATATAATAAGTAAGAGGTGTATATATCTCTTTAGTTTACTAACTAGAAGTAATATTTAACCTATCTATTACTGCGCAAACAATAGTACTAATAAAAGAAGATATTAAGGCACTAAATATGCGTTTAAACTAGCAAATTTAGAATATATAAAGAGGACTAAAATTTATTCTACTTAACCTAAGTTGTATAAAGCTATTTATCTTTACAGATAGCTCTTTTACTAATAATAGAGACTTAAGCTTATAGCTTAGCTTTATTATTATACTAGTAGAGGAATATTGCATAACAACTTAGGACTTTAAAATCTATAGCAATATTATCTACTAGAACTTAGTAAAGTGTAAAAGAGTAACTAGAAGTGTTCTAGTAAGCGAATTGTACAGTCTAGTAGGTAGTTTTAATAATGTAATTATATTAAGCATAACACTCTAATAAATTATATAAACACTTCAGATCCCCCTAATTCCTATTATAGTCTATACTAACTCGAAATCCCTATATAAATGCCTCGTATAACTAGGCACTATAAACGAAAAACGCCTTATAATTAATATTATGTTAATTAGGGAGTCGTACAAAAAATAGAAAATTATAAAGATTAGGTAGATTAATGGCAAAGACAATCCTACTAATACTTATATAAAGAAAGCACCTAACTAGGCACTCTAAACACTAATCTTAATAAATAAACTATATATTACTATTAAGGCTTTAGTAGATAGAATTAACAAGGACTATATAATAAAGTAACTACTCTACTGCAAAATATTTCTTTTGTTATTTTACTTACTATTTAAAAAAAAAAAATTCTTTTTTCTATTTAACTTGCTATAACTTCGCACAGACATATTTATTTTTAGGCTATATAAGCCCTACTACTAACTTAATATTATAGTTTTATTATAAAAGAGGGAATATATTATAGGAGATTATATAAAGACATTAAAGAATATATTTTCTATATTAATAATTTAGATATCTTAAGACTAAGCCTATCTACCCCTTTGTGCAATAAAGATATTTACCCCCCCCCCTTATACATAACGCTTACAACAAGCACTATACGACTTCTACACACAGGCGCTATATAATCTAGACTTATAATCTGGGATTGCACGATAATCTAAGAATACCTAATTACTAGTATTAGTAGTACCACATAAGTAAGTATAAGGCTTATTTTAAACTTGGCCGCGCGACTAAATAAGCACTACTTACTAATATCCCTTATATTATATAATATAAGCAGCCTACCGCTAGAGGTTTATACTAACTAGGATTTGCACGACAATATTCTAGGAGGGCATTTAGGCTATCCTAGCCTCTTTATCCTACACCTGTTAGTATTATATAATAAAAATAAAAATACTCTAGAGGATTTGTTATACGTCTACTACTAGGCTCTACATAAAGGCCCTTATACTAGGCAAACTAGTAGGGAGGTTAACCTAAATACGCAATTTAGTCTAGCCTATAATAACTAGTATAAAGACACTAGTAGTAAGAGTACTAGCGCCTAATAGACTAACAGTGTTATTAGCTATTATATAATAGCAAGTATGTATATATATATATATATCTTATTAAAAATTAGCATTATATAAAAAAGCTATATATATTTACTAGTAACAGAGCACTAGCTACTAGACACTAGGACACTAAAAAGAATAAGGTAAGAAGAGAGGAAGGTATATATATATTAAAGTAGAATAAAGAAGAGAGGGTTTAGGGGAGCTAAAAGATATCTTTTTATACCTACTTACTAAGACCTAGCGCTAAGTATTATATTACTTAACACTCTACCTTTTATTTGTGTATAAGGCATATGCCTAGAAAGAGCCTTATTATATAATACAGCTCTACTACTATATAAGGGAGTAGGATAAAAACTAAGTAGGTTAGCTATTACTGCCAATTTGCATAAGAGTAAGTATAAATAAAACTTCTACTATATAGTAACACTATACTTACCCTATAACCTGTTCTAATAGGGGAAGGCCAACTATATAAATAGAGAAGGATAGGAAATAGAAGCGTATAATAAACACAGGCTATTATATAAAAGAAAAGTTGCTAGTGTCTATATAGTTTATTATATAAGTAGCACTAGGTAAAGTGGGGGCCTGCCTACCTATAGGGACCCGCACAAGGACCCACTACTTAAGTTAGCGCTAAGAGGCAGAGACTTTATAAAGCCCTTAGTGCCCCTTTGTACGATAGACTAGACGTAATTAATTAAACCTACTTCTTACCCTTTACACGATAGTATACTATTAACCCTTAAATACTTAATTACAGATTAAGCCAAACCAACACCTTATATCTATATTACTCTACTTTTTTTCTTCCTTTTTCTACTCTCTCTTTCCTATACTAACCCTAACCCGCGCCTATTCTAACTTCTTTAACTATTTATAATTACTTCTGTCCTTGCTTCTTTTTAGCCCTAATCTAGTCTCCCTCCTATTCCTGCGCTATACGCCCTTATACTCTTATTAGCCTCTTAGCCCTTTTTTTTAGTGTTCTATTTACAGCTATAGCTAATATTAATATTATTAATAATAGCCTTTAAAGTAGCGCTACCTTAGTAGATATCTTTAGTCCTAGTAGTAGTAGTAGTAATAATCTTTTAGATCTAAACTAGCGCCTTACTAAGCCTAGCTATATATATAATAAAGAGGAGATTAATAACACTAAGGTAGAAAAGATTCTCTAAAGCCTTAATACGCCTACGTAGTAGTTTAATAGTAGTAATTACTTTTACTTTTTTATAACCTCTAAGAGGCGCGTACTAGCTAATTACCCTAACTTTACTACTCTTACCTATACTTTAAAGTAGCTCTATATCGCTAAGAGCGTAGTCTTTTAAAGGGACAGCTTAGATAAAAAGCTAGCTAATTCTAATATAGGCCTTATATATATTAAATACATTAGGCGCCTAAAGCGGCTTAGGCGCGTAGAGTAAGTCTATAGTCTTATATTCTAGACTATTATTAATGTTTATATAGCTATTAACTATTCTAGGGCTACTCCTATAGCGCCTACTATCGCACTAAGGCTACCTACTAGTACGATTCTGCCCCTTTTACTAATAATCTAGGCCTAAGGCGGGCTCTGCGCCTCTAGATTAAATACGTAGAGCGAGGCTAGGTTAATAGTAATTTATATATCTATAATTCTAGAATATATAGCACTAACCCCTAAAAGCTTATAACTAGAACGCTGCCTACCTTTATAGCAAAGTTCTACTACTTAGCCTAGTAGTATAAGTAGTACCTAAACTTAGCGCTTAAGAACTCTAGCCTAATTTAGGAGCTAGACTTCCTTACTATACCCCTATCTTAGCGTAGTAATAGAATAGTAGTTGCCCCCTCTAGTATAGATATAGCCCTAGTAGCACCTTTACTCTAGATAACTCTAGTCTAGCGTAGTAGTAACTATAATTAGAATCTAGTAGCGTTAGCTAATAATATAGCAAGGTAGATAAATAATATAGGAAATTATATCTAGCAATCTAAAGAGAGTATAGGCTAGCGCCTAAATAAGATAACTTAGACCTAAGTGTAGACTACTAACTTACTTACTATTAATATAGAGTAACTTAGAATAGCTCCTAACTAACACTACTCTACCTTTCTAGTAGCCCTAGCTTAATAGTATATACCCTTTAACTTATATTAAGAGCCTTATAGAGTAACTCTACCTAAGCTTTTATCTAGGGCTAGCTTAGTGCACCCTTTTAGCTACTACTGCTACTAGTGTAAAAAGTAATATAGTTATTATAGCCCCCCTTTATTCCTACTTAGTGTTACTCTAGTGCGGCTTTAGGCATTGTAACCCTAGGGCTAATAGCCTTTAGTAGTTTTTAGATAAATAGCGCCTTTACTAAGTTAGTAAGAGAATAAATTCTTAAATACCTATTATAGCTTCCTTTGTAATGTTTATATATTCTTCTTTATAGGCTAGATAGGACTATTATTGTGCCTATAGTCCCCCTAGGCGGCCTTAAAGCGGTCTAGAACTATAGTGTCTATAATATTTTTAACTAGCACCTAAGTTAGTAATACCTACCTAGTCTACTTTACTAGCGCCTATTATTATTTACCCTAGGTGTTCTTAATATATAGGACCTCCTCTACTTCCTATTTATATAGGTCTAGGTCCGCTTCTTCTAGCTCTAGAGCTAGGCCTAGTTAGGCGTTAGCCTAAGTCTAACTAGGTAGGGGATTGTCTGCCGCTCACTTAAGGAGGTTAACGTAGATAGTTTTATAGAAATTACTAAATAGGTCTAGCATTACTATAAGTAAGAATAGTATAGCTATTATAGTGTACTTAATCTTAAGCTAGTTAAGTTTCTTCTTTAGCTAGTTAGTTTTTATGTTATATAGTAAGAACGATACCTTAGTTCTAACTTAGAATTACTTTATAGAGTAGTAGGTATAGTTTATAGCCTCTATAGTACACTATTATCTATATGTAATAGTAGTCTAGACTAAAGCTATCCCTCTTTTAAGGTAGTCTAGAAAGTGCTTTACTCTCCTAGTAAGGGTATAGCTAGACTCTACTAGTAAAGGGATTCTCTTAAGGAGATTAACATAATATCTATTTAGTAAAAAGTTTAGGCTTAGGCCTATAGTAGTAGATAATTTATTATTTAACGTAAGCTAGTAGGCTAGGAGGTAGTCTAGCTAGTCTATTTATTTAAAGTTAACTATAATATAGAGGACTAAAAGTACCTCTTAGTTCACCCTCTCTATGCCGCTGTTAGTCTAGGGGTAGTATACTATAGAGAAGAGTTATTTTATTCTAGTTAATTTACATAGCGTAGTTTAGAACTTCCTTAGCTAGTCTAAGAATCTATCTATAATTAGTAAGGTAGGGAAGCTATAGAACTACTACTATATATTATAAAAGTAGGCTATATAGTACTCTACTATTATAGAAGTTATAGCTTCTAGTTGTATATACTTTAACAGCCTATTAGTAATTATAAGTAGATATTATAGTGCTACTATAGAGGCCTAGGGGAGGTCTACTATAAAATCTATTAAAAGTTGCGCCTAGTACTAGTCTATAATTAGGAGTGGCTATAGGAGACCTTACTACTTCTACTAGTCTATATATACTCTTGCGTAGTGGCAATTATATACAAATTAGGCAATATCTTTAGATATATTGTCCTAGTAGTAGTTCTAGTAGATAATCTTAAACATAAAGTTCTTCCTAGAATAGCCTATAACTAGAGACTTATGTGTGTACTATATAATAGCAGTAGTAAGAGGTTTCTAAGCTAGGACCTAGAGGACTCCTTATTATAGAAGGGACCTATACGCACTAATTATATAGTCCCTAATTTATTAGAAAGTAGTAGCTACTATAGAAAATATATAGTTACTATAGCGCACTACCTTAAGCCTAATATAGTAGGGGGGGGACTTTACTATAACTATATTTTAGAGTGCCTATAAATGCGTGTTAGTAAAGATCTAGGCCTTTACTAGCGCTGTTAAAGATTACGTCTACACTAGAGCGGCCTAGATAGTCTTAGGCACTATTAGTAGGGCGTTTATCTTTATCTACTAGACTATATCCTTGTAACGGGTAGATCACGATATTGTTATAGTGTTATAGTATCTAGCGCTAAGGCCTTATAGAGGGTCCGTGCGCTAAGTAAGCTAGCTATATAAAACCTACACTACGCACTAACTCTATATAAAATAAGTATTATTCTATTAATATTACTAGAGTTATCCTTTTACTATTCTTCCTAGTGTAAAGTAAGTACTATTACCTATAACTAAACCTTATATAATAATACTTCTTCTATAATAGTCTAAAGATAGCTTCTAGAGTTATATAAGCTACTAGTAGGGGGTAGACCTTACTTAAAGCCCCTAAAGGTAGTAAAGACCCTCTTATCTAGTATATAAGAGGAGAGCTAGTAACGCGTAACTTAAGCCTACTTTTAATACTTAAGCAGCGCCTCTTAGTTACTAAAAAGAAGCGTAATAAGCTTTGTGCTATATATTAACTTTGTGCCTTAGAAGATAAAATCTCCTAACTTAAAAGTATAAGCTAAACCCCTAGCGTAGTAGCTATTCCTAAGAATATTAAAATCCTATCTACTAATATATATAAGTAGGACGCGCTTATAGTGTATATAGTAATATACGTTAAGCGTACGCTTTAACCTAAGGACCCTACTAAATATAGAGGCAAGAACCTTAAGGAGTATTATAAATTCTTTTATTCTTATAAAGTGGCCTTTCGCCTTTTACTATAAGAATTTGTGTAGGATAGAGATAAAGTTATTTAAGTAATATAGTACTTTATAAGCGACCTAAGAGAACTATAGTATATACACTATAAGCGCACCTTTAAAGCTAAGGAAGAAATTGTTGTGGTATAAAGGGCTCGAACTATCACAGGATATTTAGGAGCAGAGTTATAAAGAATACAAAGAGCTGATTGTAGGAAAGGATGCCAAAAGGGCAGACTATATACAAAAGAAACGAGCCTCTTGGCAAGAATCCTGTAATATGAATTAGTGGATCTAGAAAGAATTACGAAAGTGAGTGTTTTACTTTAATACACCCCCTAGGTAATCGCTTAAAGCGGATTACCTATTCTAAGAAGTAATCTATAATTGTCTAAATCCTTCCTAATCTTAAGAACAGCGATTCTATCACCCTCTATTTGTTATAATAGCAAAATAATCGCTGTTTATCTTTTAAATTACAAATCCTATTGTGAATCGTGTCCAGAATCTCTTCTTCTAGTGGGTTAGGAGCTTATAAGCGTGGCATAAAGGCCTAGAGCGTAAACGCTTTTATTCTACTACTCTTTTCGCTTACTTCTTATTAACTATAAGGTAATTTCCCCGCTCTTACTAGCTAGCAAGTACAATAGGTAGGCGCGTTTTAATTAGGAAGAAGTAGTAGTAAGAGAAATAAGTAGTAAGGAAGGAGCGCATTTAGCGCTTAATAATTAAATAGGCAGTAGAGTATATAAGCCCTTTACTAGCGCTTAATTTTCTCTCTTTAATCCTTTACTTTTAACGCTTTAACCTCTTATCTAATTTAAGCCTACTAGTTTAAGCCTTTAAATCCTACTACTTTATAGTAGGTTGTTTTTTTCTAATTATTACCTTGCGCTCTTTCTGTTGTTTAGAGCTTTACTAACTTTTTTAGATATCTAATAACCTAGCTAAAGCACGCGTAGTAAAGGCTATAAAAGTTACTAAACAAAGCTCCTAATCCTCCTACTAAGATTCTCCTACTTTACTAGCTCCTTCTACCCTAGCTCTAGGCCCCTAGTAATTACTTAGTGCTCTTAGATAAGTAAGCTGCTTAGGCTGCTTAAAGGGAGCTCTAGTAAGAAAAAGTAATAAACGCTGCTATAATAATACTTTAAGCTTAGGTAGGCGCTGCTATATCTACTTTACCCACTCTTACACTACTATATATAGGGTTATCCTATTACTTTAGCTAATTTCGCTAATTGTTTCTATAGCTAGCCACATATTTAGACTCTAGCTATAGATTTTATCTACTATTAACTATTAGATAGTGCTAATATAAGCTTTTATTCTAAGATTCTTTCTAGATTTAGCTAATACTTTTTATAGAAGAGGCTAATTACTAAGCTGCGTAAGAGGGTTAAAGTGGCCTTATAAGGTCTTTTTCCTACTAGTAGTTAGGAGGAGTAAGCTTAGCATATAGCTACTATTCTACTCCCTCCTTCTTAGCTAATCTTTAGTAGAGAATAGGGTAGTTGCCCTCTTACCTTACCTATTAAGGAGCAGCACAGTCGCAGCTAATACCTTAATTAAAATAGCTAGATAAGCGGCCTATTAGCTCTAAAGTAAAGTAGAAGCTAGATAAGTACTTCTCCTCCTACTAATTAAAGGAGGGAAGGCTAGGGTGAGCTATTACCTACTACTAATTAAAGGAGAGGTAGAGGAGGTAGATAGGGTGAGGAATCACCTACTATAGAGAGAAGGAGAGGAGGAGGATAGGGAGAATCTCATACTACTAATTATAGGGGAGATTCTCGCACCCCTACGATTAAGCAGAGGAGGAAGAGGGTTTATATATTTATAGATAAGCTTTTTAATCTCCTCTTCCTCTAATTCCTATTCTCCCTCTAATCTTTTCTTTCTTTTCTTTTTCTTTTCTTGTTTCCTAGCTCTAAATTAATAATTCTAGGTAGTTAATAGATTATTTCTCTACTTACCTACTCTTATTCTCTGATTATTATGCTTATATTTTATAGATTTAATAGCCTTTTAAATCTATTAAACTACTAATAAGTAAGAGCTTTTATGAGGCTATTTGCTAGTATTTTACTAGTTAGAAGATATTCTATTTAAAACAATCTTTTTGTATGCTCTTACTGTAACTACATGTTCTAAATATCTATATAGTGTAGTTAAGTAGTGATTCTTTTGTTCTTTCTAATTACTAAACAAATAGTTTAAAGATTGTTATAATAGACCTTCTATAAAGGTCCTAGATCTAGAGTAAGCTTAGTAAAGAATCTCTTAATTACTATAGCTTCTTTACTTATATATTTAAGCGCTAGAAGCTCTACTTCTATTATTAAAGTGGTAATCGTGTTCTGTTAAGCTGCTTTCTATAGGATAGCTCCTCTAAATAATAGGATAATACATCCATAGGAAGAGCGCCGTGATATTAGATTATTAGTAAATAAGGCATCTCTATATATTAGTGGATTAGGTCTATTATAGCCTCTAAAGACTATAGCCTGCTATCTAGTTTAATAGAGGTAAAGGATTACATAATTAATAGCAGCAAAGTATTCTTTACTTAGATTTATTAGAAAGTGTAATAGCTTTAACACTGCAAAGGCTATATCTAGGCGTAGTATAATCGCTATGTAGAGAGCTAATCCTACCTCTTCTTAAAAGAGCTTTATTTGTCAAGGAGTAGCTTCTCCTATGCTCAGAACAAGATCTTCTACTAATAGAGGTGTAGGAGGGAAGCTCCTAGAGTTTAAAAAGTTAAACTTTTTCATAATCTTATTAATGTAGGTATTATAGACTAGAGAAATTAATCTTACTTCTCTGTCCCTAATTACTTAAACACCTAGGAACTACTCTACTAGTCCTTTTAATTTAATCTTATATTTGTTTGTAATCTTCTTCTAAAAATCTAGGGCTTCTTTCTCTTTACTCTTGTAATAGAGAAGAAGAATGTCGTTCATATAAAATAGAATAATAATACTTTAATCACTATTAAAGAAAAGGCATAGCTCTTCTAGCAAAGCTAAGAGTCTATAAGATTAAAGTAATCCCGCAAATTTCTTATACTAAAGAAGTAGTGAATCTCTTAAGCTATACAAAGCTTAATTTAATCTTACACACTTTCCTAGCTTTTTAAAACTATTAGGTAATTTATAAGTTACTAGATTAGCAGCTGTAATAAGAGTATTTAGAAACGCTCCTACTATATTAAATTATAAGATTTCTAGATTAAATTCTGCTACTAGAGCTATAGCTAATTAAAAAGATCTTGCTGCTAGGGTAGTAGTATAAGTAGAGTAGAGAGTATTCTTTTTCTAAAAATTTCCTCTTACAATAATTTAAGCTTTACACTTTTTAAAGTATCTATTTTAATTAAACTTGTAGGTAAAGACCTACTTTAAAGGGAGTAGTTACTTTAACACCTCTAATTGTTTAATCTCTGTCTAGGTACCTTTATCTTATAAAGTTAAGATCTCCTTATAAGCGGTAAGAAGGAATAGCTTCCTATATAGATAATTATAAAGGTGTTTCTATAGAGTTAGCTTTAGTATAAGCTTATCTCTATAAGTCTAAGCTGTATAAGACGCTCTAGGCGCCTTTCTAAGCATAGAAGCGAATACTATTACATTTAGTGTAATATATTCTTCTTACTTAGACTAGGCCTCTACTACTCTTAGTATAAACGTGTACTCTAATATTATATTAAGATTACTTTAAAGATAATTAGTAATTAGTGTATAAGCACCTAGCTTCTACCTACCCCTTAGCTAATTGTCCTAATTATTTTGCTTCCTTAATCTTCGCAATAGCAGATAGCGATTTATTAGTTAGTTAATTTCTAGTGCTTTACTATAATTTCGCCTACTTATTCTACTTGCTTCTAGATAGATCTGCCTTTGCCTTTAGCGCGCTAGTAGGTTATCTGCTTTATCTAGCGTAATTAAGTTATCTGCGCTAGGTTAATTAGTAACCTAATTAGTTTCTACTAATAAATAGGGTATTAAATCCCTAGATTCTGGCGGGCTAGCTCTCCTAGTGGTGTTCTAGTGGCTGCTAGATATCTCTTAATCGCTTAACAGATCACCCCTAAGATTACCTAGCTCTAGTGTCTAATTAGGGGTTACAAGTTCTATGCTTCCTTTCCTACTTAAGCAAATTCTTAGCTGCTAGCTAGCTAAGCCTATAGCTTACTTAGTAGTAGGTACCTTAGGTTCCTAATTACTTAGCTAGCCTGCTTTACTTTTAATTACTTAAGGGTTACTTATAGGTCTAGTAGCAGTTCTCGTATACTTATTTATTTTAGGAAGAATGTTAAGCGCGTCTTTATACACTTTTCCTAGATTATTTAGCTCTTCTTCTTAGAGGCTTTCTACTATTTTTAACACTTCTATCTTTAGAATAAATTGTTCCTCTAATCTTTTATAGAATAAGGACTTATTAAACTTTACGTTTTGTGTAGTAATTACCTAATTAAGCTAGGGAATTTATATTTAGTAGATATTAGAAGCTTTGTAGCCTACTAGGTATCTAATATAGCCCCTAGGATTTACTTTAAATCCTCTTCTATCTCGCCTAGCTACACGCTCCTAACCTAAAAGGTAAGCTTAGCAGCCATAGGCGTAGACAGCACTCTAGTTTAGACAAAGATTAGCTGTCCTATATTATGTTTTTACTAGTTTGAAATAATAAAAATATTGTCTAAACTAAGCATCTAACGTTTTATTAGGTGATTAATAGCCTAATACTAGGCTAGGAATTATTTCTTAGAGCTAGTATGCCGCTTATATAATCTTAGGCTAGAGATTTAATAGTAGATTTATGCTTATTTGTATTTTAATTACTTTTATTATAAGCTCCTAGCCTACTCTTTCTGTAGCGCTATTAGGCTTATGCGTATAGGGCGGTGGTCTGCTAATTGTTATTCTTTCCTAATTAGCTTAAAATTCGTACTAGGATTTCCCTCTCTATAGAAGTGTTACTGTATTATTGTCTTAGTAGATTTTTGTGATTTGAAGCTCGTATTTTGTATTAATAAGAGCTAAGAAATCCTGCTACACTCTTATTATCTTAGAAAGCGTCTTTGTTCTAAGATTAAAAACGTAAGGTTTCTTACTAAAATTTTCTTTAATTAGTAAAACCTAGTTTTCTCTATTTTAAGTAGTGGGCATATTGAATAGATCCTAGGATAATAAGTGAAATAGCCTAGGTAATTGTTCTCTAGGTCTTCTAGAAATTACCTAGGTTACATGTATAGTAGCACAGTGCTTATAATCCTTTCTTAACATTCTAGTAATCTTTACACCTTAGGCTATAGTTACTAGAGCTTATAGGGCTCTACTTCCTGTATGCCCTACTTAAAGGTGCTAGAGGTCCTTAGAATCTAATCTTTTAATATTAATCTAGGATAATCCTTTAGTAGTTACACTTATTATAATTAGACAAAAGCAGATTAGCTTATATTATAGGAAAGTAAGGTTATGCTCACATCTTAGGTCTACTAAGATAACGCTTTGTTCTAGACTTCTAATCCTAAAAGTGTAATCTAAACTAAGGTACTAAATCTTTGCTTTCTTTAAAAGAGCTTCTAATACAATATTTATATAAAAGCCTTCTACTACTCTCACTCCTTAGAGTAGCAGATCTTCTATAAATCTCCTATTTTTCCTATGCAAAGCGTTCTTAATTAGTCTATTACTAATTCCTAAAATTAGGAGGCTTTGTGTACCTGCCTCTATACTCTTGTTTAATAATTAAAACGTCCTAGGAATAAGTCTTTCGCAATTGTTAACTAGGTAAACTACTACAGCACTGTCTAGTATTATATATTCTAATAGAGAATAAGCGTTAGAATGTAGAGTAGAGTAGACACCTAATGCTCTATTGTCTGTAGACAGATTGAATAGGTTTAGTAGAGCAGTAGTAATACTACTAGGATACTTAATAGTCTTAGTAGAGAATTGTTTCTTATTCTATTCTGCCTTTGTGATCGCATTACAAAGGTTTAACCACTTAGGCTACTTAAGTTAATTAAGAATTTCTGATTTTTCTTTATTAGTAAGATTAAATAATAATATTCTATCCTAGGGTAATCTAGCTATCGCGGTTTAAAGTCTTTAGCACTCTATTAGTTTCTACCTATAAGCATAGGGCTTATAGGGACAGTTTGGTTATTTCTTTGTCTAATTAGACGAACTAGAACTATTAGAGTTAGTAGATTGTTTTAATAATCTATTAAAAGTGGCGAATACCCCACTTGTTTTATTAGAACTAGATTAGATTAAATACTCCTAGATAAGCGCTAAAAATACCTTCTCTAGATTATCTAGTGTAATCTAATTCTATCCTAGCGTCTTATTCTAAATTAGCTATTAGTTCATTAATTAGGCCTAATCTAGTGCTATACGCGCGGCGATTATATCTAGGAAATCTTAGGTAGTAAGCGGTCTGCTAATTTCGCTAATTAAGTAGGTCTTTGCTTTTTAATAAAGGAGCTACCACTCTTTAAACTAGGTCTTAGGACTTTATCTTACCTACTTGGCCTTCTTAAGATAAGCGCGGTATAAAGCTTAAATATTATTCTGTGTAGCTCCTTTATTTAGTGCGAGATCTTCCTTTAAGAGTTAAATTAGGGACTAAAGCGTAGTTTGGCGTGTATTAACTAGAGTGATTATAGCAGGAGTAAGTAGATTAGGCGATACTATAGCGTTTACCTAAGTCTAGAAATTCTATATCTTAGTATAGTCTACTTACTAGTCTGAAACTGCTACTATGTATTCTGCTATTTATAAAGGAAAGCTCTTTTTATCCATTTTATACTTAATAAGCTCTACTTTGTATAATTAAATACTCGCTATAGAGGCTGTATCTGTAATTAGTGATAGTTTCTGTAGGAGCGGAGGTTGTTCTGGCTTTACGTAATTAATTGCTAGAGCGTTAATCGCCTCTAGGTTAATTTAGTTCTAGATTCCTTTTGAGTTTGCTTAGAATTAAAGCTAGACAAACTAGTAGGGCTAGCTAGCGCGATTAACAAGCTGTACTTCTGCTATTTTAATAATTTTTATAATTAGAAATAGAGGGGTTATATTATAGAGAGGTTCTAAATAGAGTGTTGTATAATAATTTGAGCGTTGCTAAGTAGGTAGGGAGAATTATCTTACGTTCTAAGCGCTAGGCTTATAACTGTTATAGTAAAAAGGGCTCGAACTATCACAGGATATTTAGGAGCAGAGTTATAAAGAATACAAAGAGCTAATTGTAGGAAAGGATGCTAAAAGGGCAGACTATATACAAAAGAAACAAGCCTCTTGGCAAGAATCCCGTGATATGAATTAGTGGATCTAGAAAGAATTACAGAAGTGAGTGTTTTACTTTAACAGAAATATTTATCTAGAAGTACTTTAGGTAGTATATACTTAACTTACTTTTAGACCTAGTAAATTATAGTCTAGAAGTAGGTATAGCGTATACTTAGGTAATATAGTAAAGAGACTAAACTATTTACTCCTTTATAACCTATCTTAATGTTCTTAAAAATTAACTTACACTTTACACTAAAGAGTAAAGGGTATAGCACCTCTTCTTTAAGCTTAAACCTAAGCTATAGAGGGCTATTACTAACTACTATTAGGTGCCTATAACTAGGGAAGACTTTATTACTTTATGCTCTACGCTTAAGCAAAACCTACTCCGCGCACCTATAATATAGAAGTTAAGCCTATATTATATATTAAAGAAATCTAAGGATACTACGCTAAACTGCTAAATATCTAAAGGTAATAGTAAGACCTAAAATAAAAAAAGTGTTACCTACTATAAGTGCTATAAAACTGGCCACTATACTAATAAATGTAGAAGTAGTAATCCTAACTAGATTCTTATATAAGTAAACTATGCGGGAAAAGGCTAAGCCTTACCTATAATCTAGGTATAGTAAGGCGCCTACTAATTTATATCTTACTAAGTATAAAGTGCACGTGTAGCGCAGGTAGAAATATAGGTCTAGTGAGGGAACTCTAAATAATTCTTAACCTATAGGCTAATATTAGCCTAATTAGCTAGATTATTACTGTTAAAATAAATCTAAAGCCTATTAAAGGGGCTAAGCTCCCTAAACTAGGATAGATTAAGGCTTAAAGGTAAAGTACCTACACTGCCTATACGCTTTAGGTGCGTATTATAGATAATATAGGGGTAGAGCGTAGGACAAAGACTACTATCTATAGTGTTAATAAGGAAGGGATCCCTCTTCTACTTAGTAACCCCTTTCTATAAGAAAGTAATATCCACTTTAATTACGGCTTATAAACATAGCGCTAGGGCTATACTATAGCTTTAATATAGCTTATCACTATAAAGGACTTTAAAGATAACATAGAGTATACTAGTTTAAATTTATTTCTTCTAGAAGTCTTATGAACAACTAGTGTAAGCTTAAAGTACCTAGTGCGTATTAATGAAGTGTGTATAGCGTAAGTACTACGTATTTCTAACATATTATATAAATATAATAACGTATTTAATAAAAAAGCAGCGTCTACCCTACTAGATTTTAAGGAGTCTAATCACGCTATCTCTATTATAGAGGGAAAGGAACCTTCTTATAAACTACTCTATAATCTCTTAGAGCGGGAGGTAAAAGTACTCTAGTAGTATCTAGAAAATACTTTAAAAAAGGAATAGATTAGGCATAGCACTAGCCTAGCTAGAGCACTAATTCTATTTACCTCTAAAAAAGATAGCACACTACAGCTTTACGTAGATTATTAGGGCTTTAACGTGATTACTATTAAAGATTATTACTTACTACCTTTAGTTAGAGAGACGTTTAACCGCCTATTAGGCGTATACTACTATATAACCCTTAATCTTTGTAACGCCTACTACAGAATTTAGATCTAGGTAAGAGATAAGTAGAAAACTATATTCTAAACTCGCTACAGCCACTTTAAATACTTAGTAATACTATTTAGCTTAACTAATGCCCCTGTAAGCTTCTAGACCTATATCAATAAGGCACTAGCACTATACCTAGATTATATATACATTATGTATCTAGATAATATACTTATCTATACCTATGATAAGGATCTTACGCTTTATTAGTGCGCTGTCTACGCTATGCTTAAATTACTACGTAAGGCTAAACTTTTTATTAATTTAACTAAGTGTACATTCGCCTTAGGTAAAGTCTACTTCCTTAGTTTTATTATAACTACGCGAGGAATCCGCGCTAATCCTATATATATAGTAACTATTATAGAATAGCTGTAGCTAACTAGTATTTAAGAGCTCTAGTTATTTCTAGGCTTTATAAATTTTTATAGGCAATTTATTAAGGTATATACGTAAGAAACCGCTCCTCTCTTAGACCTACTTAAGAAGAACTAAGTGTTCTAATAGTTAGTAGAAGCTAATAATACTTTTAAAATACTTAAAACACGCTTTTTAAGCGCGCCTACTCTACACCACTTTAACCTTACGCTACTAATCTAATTAGAGACTAACATATCTACTTTTATAATATATAGTATCCTTTTGTAGCTATTTAAGGACTAGAAGTAGTATCTAGTTACTTTTATATTAAGAAAACTTTAAGTAGTAGAGCTAAATTATATAGTATATAACTTTAAGCTCTTTGCTATTATCTACTACTTTAAGTAATAGAGACATTATTTAGATAGCACCTAGTACATAATTTAAGTGCTAAATAATTATAATAACTTACGCGGCATACGCGCTATATAGAAGCTAAATCTATAATAAGTATAATAGGCGATGTACCTAGTAGCTTTTAATTTTAAAGTAGAACACCGCCTAGGGAAAACAAACCTAGTAGATAGGCTATTAAGAAGGGTAGATTATATATAGGAGAACCTATTACTAACCTGTTTATTGCCTACCCTATAGAATAAAATACTATAGAGGACTAAGTATAGTAGAGTAAGCAGATCTATAAATGAGCTAAGCTTATTAAGTGTATATAAGATGTATATTACTAACATTTATAGAGCTATAAGGGTTCCTACTACTAGTGCTATAATATACACGCTATGCGTACTACGCTTACTAGCTAGAGTATTAGTTAGTAGTAAACCTATAATAAAAAAGTCTAACCTTATTACTAAAGTTTAGCAGCTTTAGTAAAGGGACGCCTTTACTATTAAGCGTATTACTAGCTTAAGGCGTAAGAGAAGTACTTAAAGTAGTAGTAAGGCATAAGTATAACACCTTAATAAAATAGAAGTCCTAAGGTATAATAGTAGATTATACATCCTAGATAAACTAGTAATTAGGTAAGAGATTTTATTCTAGCACTATAACACGTATATAGTAGGCCACTTTAGCGCACGTAGAACGCTTAAGGCTATTAAAAGGACCTACTATTAGCCTCTTATTAGTTAAGATGTTTAGAAGTACGTAGGGACTTATACTATTTACTAAAGGAGTAAAGCTCTAAAGTATAGTAAGTATAGCTAGCTATTACCTCTTCTAACACTAAAGGATATCTTTAAGGAAGTCTTACTAGACTTTATAACTAAATTCTTACTAGCGAAGAATTAAGGCAGCTACACTTTTAATATAATCTTTATAATTATATACTACTTCTCTAAGATAGCTATCTATATCTTTATATAGAAAACATAGGATGTAAAGGAATTTGTAGAAGCCTACTTTTAAGAGGTTATCTTAAAGTTTAGTATTTAGAAAGGTATTATATCTAATAGGGGCTCTACCTTTACCTCCGCTTTTTGGGCAGAAATATACTACTAACTATAGGTAAAGCGTAGGCTTAGTACTACTCTCTACCCCTAAATAGACAGGTAAACAGAGCGCTAGAATTAGATGCTTAAATAATGCCTTTATATATTTATTACACCTCTATAAATAAACTAGATTAAACTACTCCTAATAGCTTAATTTGCATATAATAACTCTATCTACAATTTAACAAAAATAACGCCTTTCTATATAGTATATAGTAAGCACCCTATCCTTACTACGCCTTCTGTAAATAGTAGGCTAGAGGGGGAGCTACTAAATATAGTTAAGAGAGTAAAACATATACACAGCGTACACGTATTACTTATAGAGCACCTACGCTTAGTATAAAAGTATTAGAGCTAGTACTATAGTAAAAAGCATAAGTAAGAGTTATTTTAGAAAGGCGACTTAGTCCTACTTAGCACAAAGAATATATATATGCTTTAATAACTAAGTAAGAAGCTATTAGGAAAATTTATTAGGCCCTTCTAAGTGCAGAACATAGTTAGAATGTAGGTATACTACCTACTCCTTCTACTAAACTATTACATTTACAACGTGTTTTATATCTCCCTTCTTAAATAATAGAAACTAAGGCTAGGAGTAGAAAACATTAACACTTAGCTACTAGAGGTCACACCTAAAGAAGGAAAAGCCTAGAAAGTAGAAGAAATCCTAGCTAAGTAAATAAAAAAGGGGTAAAAGTAATACCTACTCTGCTAGAAAGGCTATAATAAAACTTAGGATACCTAGATTCTAGAGTTAGACTTTAAAGATATAGATAACCTAGTCTAAACTTTTAAAGGGAAAAAAGCTGCGTATATAAAAAAGAGGTAAAGGATATAATAAGAGTATATAAAACGCAGATATAATATATATTATTATAAAGCACTATAGCTTAGGGAGCACTTATAGCTTATTAGAGGTATTTACCTAAGACTTATAGGCTAGCTTCTAAGAAGTAATCTAACTAAACTGCGCGCCGCCTACGCCCTTACTACTTATTATCTTTATTATTTTTACTATTCTTACTATTCTTACCTACTATACCTCTAGTAGTAACTTCCTCTTTATTCTCTTTGTTACTATTGTCTAAGTTACCCTTATTATAGTAAGAAGTAGACGCTAGATTAACCTAAAATAAGTTATTAGTATGCGTTTTAAGTGTAGGAAAGGTGTAAACTTACTATCTACTATATAAAGGGAATAACTACTTTAAAAGTATTAGTAATCTAACACTACTCTACTAGGATTAAGCCTAGATACTAAGAGCTAGTAGTAGGGACCTAGGTCGCTATACCTATAGGTGTACTAATATAAGCTGTAACACGCTAGTAGTTAGCTATCTCTAAGTTAAATTACTTCTAGTAATAAGCTAGTTTTAGGCCTACTACTTTTACACACTTATCTGTCTTACGCTACCTATCTAGGGTCTCTATAACTATAATATAGTAGCAGTTACAAAGGGCGTATAGGTGATTAAGGCGCCTATTTATTACCTTTAGCACCTATAAGTATTAGCTAAAGCGTATATATAACGCGCGACTCTAGACATACTAAATTATACCCTTTGTAATTGCCTTTAACGTAATAGTTACAGCACTTATTATTATCTTTAGTACAGTCTTTAGGGAGCTTTACTAAGTTCTATACATAGTATATATAAGTTATAAGCACTGCGTTATAGTCTATACGCTTAGTATCTTTGCTAAACGCAAAGGTAGCAGTGTTATAGAAATTAGACTTTTTAATATATTTAGGTACTAGGTAGTATAGCATCTTAGATAATTAAATTAAAGGTTAAGCGCTATACCTGCGCTAAGAATAAGTTGTTAGTGTATTATATAGGTAGAGAGCACACAAAGATTAAAATAATATTAACACTATATAGCCCTACTACCCTATATTACAAAAGGCTATAGTAAACAGAAGGCGTAGGAGCCTTATAATAAATAATACGTAAGATGCGTTTATAATATGCACTATTTACCTATAACGCGCTATTATAGCGTATGTAATATATACCCTTATAGACACTTTTTTCTTTTTTATAGGGTAAGGTTTTTATTAAGGCTATAGTATACTGTAGAGGACTACAGCTAGAGGGGGAGGTTCTGTAATAGGTAGATTATAATATTATTATTGTGTTATAGTATCTAGCGCTAAGGCCTTATAGAGGGTCTATGCGCTAAGTAAGCTAGCTATATAAAACCTACGCTGCGCACTAACTATTAGGAGTTAGGTGTAAGTAATGTAGCTTTAGCTTTAGATATAAAACAATAGTGGATTGTATAGTAGGATATAGAATAGAGGATAGACGAATTGCTGCCGGATTACTCTGTTAGCGATAGAACTATATAGCCTTAGATTAGGTGATCTCCACCTATATCCAGCTGGCCCTTACTATCCTAGCGCCTAGCTAAGTACCTAGAGTTCTAATATTATCCCCCTTTAAGGGCTCTCTCGTCTTAAGAGTAAAGTATTTAGTAAGTCCTTTTACTATTTATTGCTATTAGTCCTTTATTAGCACTAACTAGCTCTACTAGTATCTAGTAGTTAGCGTAGGTTCTTAACTATCCCTACTTCTTAAACTTAGCAGTAAGCCTAATGTTAGAGGATCTAAAAGGTTCTACTATTTCTAAGATAGCTTAATTATAGACAATAAGGAGGATTACGTCCTAGTTTATTCTTATTTATACTATTTTGTTCTAGATAGTGCCTAAATTATTATAATAGATTTATGCGGCACTTAGGCGCTCCTTATATTAGATTATAACTATTTTCGCCTAGATAAGGTAAGATATTACTATCTACGCTAGTGTAGTACGTAACTACGCTAGTAACTAGCGTCTTAGTAGCAGGGTAGTTATTCTATCGCCTAGGGCTCTTAGACCTATTCTCCACTTATATTTTCTTATAGTAAGTGATATTATGCGGCCCTTAGATTAGTATATTCTAGCGTAACTTAGCACTAACTATACTAAAGAGTCGCATATTGTACCTTTTTAGTATACATTTAACACTTTTTGTACATCTTTAATAATTATTAATACTAATTAGCACTAATAGGCAATAATTAGCATTAGTTAGCACTAATTAGCACAAATTAGTACTAATTATTGCAAATTATAATAGCTCTACCTAAGAAGCGCTCTCTTCGCGACTATTATATTAATATAATTAAGACTAACAGACTTTATACTAAAATACTGTGTATTAGATATATTAGAATTATAGCAGAGCGTAGTGTTCTAGAATTAGACACTACATACGTAATAGACCTAAATAATAATAAATAGAAATTGTTGCAATTTAAAGGTCACTACTATAAGAAGTGTAGTAATTATTTAAATAAAGGCACCTTATACTTTGCAGTAAGTTACTTTCTAGCATTATTTGGCGCTATTTAGCACTATTAGGTACTAATAGGCGTATATAGCCCCTATTTAAAGTACTTAGGCTCCTTAAGACCTTTAAAGTCTATCTTAGGTCTATTCTAGAAATAGATGTCTAAGCCTTAGTCGCGGCGTCTAAAAAAGCTAATACTATAGCCTAAGTATTCTATAAAGCTACTAAAGAGGAATATAAAGTCTAGTATAAGGAGCTAAAGTACATTGTAGCTCTAGCCAATCTTACTAAAGGCTAATTATAACTTATAGCCAAACCTATCGCCCCTTTATTATAGAATAAGGAGAACGCGCTCCTTAAAGTGCAGAAGCTAAAAATAAAGGCTAATAAAAAGGTAATAGCTATAGCTGCACACATTATAGTAGAGCTAAATAAGTATAGGTACTATTTAGTGTAATTTAGCATAAATTAGCGCTAATTAGTATATAGGGACTTACGTGGGTACGCTAAGAAGTTCTAGGCCTATAATAGGGCCTTTATATTAAAAGATAAGTGCGCTAACTATAGTATACTTCTATATAGTTGTTCTTACTCTAGAAAGGCGCTTAAAGCTAAGACTTATCGCATTAAGCGCAAAATAGAGTTAGAAGATAAGGTAATCTCCCTATATAAGACTAAGGCTCTAGTATAAATACACTATAGTACTATTTAGAGTAAGTTAGCACTAACTAGCGTAATAGGTCCTTAGCTATCCCCACGTAACTATTCTAACTAGTCTTAATATCTTTTTAGTAGAAACTGCCGCAGCTAATACTAAAGCCTAACTAGAAGCCGCTTATAGGGACGCTAAGGTTATATCTATACTAACTACTCTTACTTTAGCGCGTTATGGCGTAAGGAGGCGTAACCTAAACTTATCTACTATTTCTAAGCCCCTAGCGGACTTCTTACCTATTAATAGTACTAATATAGAGAAGTTGGCGTACTTTAATTACTATTTTATAACTTCTTTCTATACTAAGGGCCTAGCGACTTAAAGCAGCTCTAATAAGAGTTGTTAGAATTAATTATTTAAATAAGGACGTAATATAGCACTACACAGCCTAAATAAGCATAATATAGCATAGTATAGTATAAATTAGCGTAAATAGGAATATAATAGCAGAATTTAGCGATAATAGTAATAATCTAGCGTTAGTTAATTTTAAATAGCACATTTGCCTAGCTTTTTAGGCTATTACCTATAAATAGGTGATATTTTAACGTAGGTTCCTATTTTAGTTAGTCATTAACCCTATTTTAGGCAATAAGAGGCTTTCTGCCTTATAATAATATAATTTAATCCAGATTGTGCTAAATTATACTAATATGTACTAAATTGTGCCAGAATCGCGATATTACTAATATTATTCTTGTTCTTTGCTAATTTTAAAGGGTGTCGTATATACTAATTAGTATTCCTATACCTATTAAAACACTCTACCTAACTAGCTAACTATCCACTAAACTCCTTATAGGAGATACGTAGGGTTTTTAAAAGGATAAAAGGGTCTATAGTATCTAATTATAAGTTAATATTCGCATATTGTACTAAATTAGGACATTTTGTGCTAGATAGGTCTAACTTAAACTAACCTTTTTATATAGGTTTTTAGCGTTCGCTAATTTTCCCCTTTAAGGGAGGTTGCCTACAACCTCTCTTTTTTGCCTCTAGAAGTGTAGTTATTAACCTTCTTAAGGATATCTTAAGCTTTTTCTAGAACTCTTTAAGCGCATTTCTGCTAATTAATATAGTAGGTTCCTAAGAGTTTTCTTCTAGATTATATCTACTCTATTTAATAAGGTATTCTTATTATCCTAATTTATTTTATTGTCTATTAATAATATAGTCCACTTTATATATATTATTACTATATTAGCGCAGTGTGTCTTTAATTAGCAGTTATTAGTAGAGTAGTTTCCTACGTAATTTGTATAGTTCTAGTAGGGAAGAATAGAACACTAGATAAACCTTACCTAATTTAGGTAGATTTACTTATTAGGCTGTAGGTAGAGAGCTAATACACTTATCTACTACTCTAGAGCCTAGGAATTTCTAGTCTATCTTCTTGTTTAGTTATACAGACTTTAGATTCCTACTTAAAACCTATATCTTGTTACCTTTATTAAGTTGTAAAGGGGTTCTCTTCTTATTAAAAATAGATTTTTAGTACTTCTATACTACCTACAGCTTCTTTCTTACATTTACATATATTTCTATTAATCTTAACACTATTTAGTAGCCTTTTAGGCTCTCCCCGCCACCTAGCAGCATATTAGGCTAGGTTAGATTAGAGGGATTATATCTAAAGCACACTTAGTATAGTGTGTACCCTATTACTAAATATTTACTATTATTATATATATATACTACTAAGGAGATCTACATTACCTAATTATCTTACTTTAGGGAGCAGAAGATTTGTAAGTATTATTCTAGTGTTTAGTTCTAGCGTTCTATTTGCCTATTAGTCTAAGGGTAAAAAGCTAAGGTTAAAACCCTCCTTAAGTTTAGGTAATAATAGAAAGTATCCTAGTGTTTTGCTTTTATTACTAGTCCTCTGTCTAAGAGAATACTCTCTAGATTACTATAAAGTCTAATAACCTCACAAATCTAAGCCTAAGCTAGGTTAGTGCTATCCTAATCTATCTAGGCTAGTACATAATAAGCTATCTTAGAAAATTAATTAATAATTACTAAGATAGCGTTATATATTAGTCCTAAGAAGCGACTTAGGGGTAGATTAGTAATAAAGTCTATTATTACGTAATCTAGGATAGAAAGCTACTATAAAAGACTATAAGACTTATATCTTTTATAAGTTACCTATTAGCACCACTTATAGTTATAAACATAATTAGCGACCTCCTTATTTATACTAGTCTAGTAAAACTTCTATTAAACGCGCTTAAGCGTCTAAGTTATACTAAAATGTCCTAAGAGAAGGCTATTATAGCAGTTCTTAATAGCTTTTGTGCGCTTTAAGGGAGACTTAAGCTATACTAGGCTAGTTAGTCCTAAGCTGCGGCCACTTAGACTAGATTGCGCTAACTTATTAACCTTATTATCTAATAAGTTTAAATCTTTAGATTTAATAGCCTCTTAGTTCTCTAGGAAGAGGTAGTTACTAAGACTACCCTTATCTAACCTCTTAAAGTAATAGATATCTCTATAGGGCCTATTACCCTATTTTATCTAACTTCTAGAGGGGTTAGTCTCTTAATAGGGCTTATTACCCTATCCTACCTAATTCCTAAAATAGGTAGAGATAGTAGAGACTAGAGCGTATCTGCCTTACTTTTCTAATAATAGATTAGCTAAAGGCTTAACAAAGGCTTTATTATTCTTCTACTTAGTATTCTAGGTGCTAAGTATATAGTCTAGGCGCCTTAATAGGCTGTCTACTAGATTTATTAATCCTACCCTATAAGTTATAACAAAGTTATACTCACTTAGGGTAAGGTATAACTAGATGTAACGTAATATAAGTGTCTTAGTCTCTATAAACTATTAAAAGTTATAATAATCTGTTAAGACCTTAAAGTGTTAACCTTAAAAGGATTAACGCTAGTGTTTAACTAACTTAATAATAGTAAGGAGTTCCTTATTATAAGTATTATAGTAGTACTGCGTAGTGCTTAATTTCTTTAAGAAGAAGTTAATTAGTCGCTATAAGCCTAGCTTATCGCCTTTAGGCATAAGTTGGCTATAAATAGCACTAATTACTCTACCTAAGGCGTTAGTCTTAAGACGTGTCTATTATCTATACTTAAAGTGCACTAGTATAGGCACTTTAAGAAATATGTCTTTTAGTGTTTAGAAGGCTTTAGTGCCTTCTAGCCTAATATCTAGGGCTATACTCTCCTCCCTTCGCATCGCCAGCCCCTATCTAGCGCTATTTAGCGCTTTCTTAGTTAAACTAGTAAGAGGTAGCGCTATTTAGGAGAAATTAGTAATAAACTGTCTATAATAGTTTATAAAGCTAATAAAGACGCGTATATTACGTATATAAGTTAGCTTTAGCCATAATTATATCGCATTAACCTAATCTAGATTAATTATAAGCCCTTCTAGAGAAACAATAAACCTAAGGTACTCTATAGTAGTAGTGTACTATTTACACTTCTTTAGGTTAATAAAGAACTTTACTTAGCGCAGCCTCTCTAAAATCTCCCTTATATAGGCCTTATATTCCTTTAGTGTATTAGAGAAGATTAATATATTATCTAGGTATATAATATAGGTGACATTAATTAGGCCAGTTAGTATCTAGGTAATTAGGCCCTAGAACTAGGCTAGTGTGTTAGTAAGGCTAAAAGGCATTATAGTATACTTAAAATAGCTATATCTTATATAGAAAGTAGTTTTCTACTTATCTCCTTTTATAATACAAACTTAATAGTATACTTCTTTTAAGTTAAGCTTTGTAAATATCTTAGCTTATTTTAGTTAGTCTAGAGATTTAGTAATTAGTAGGAGAGCTCTATAATTTTTAATTATAATCTTATTAAGACCTTAATAATCTACATATAGGCGTAAGGTGCTATCTTTCTTCTTTATAAAGAGTATAGGGGCACTAGCTAGGGATTTTAAATAGTAAATCTATCCTCTAGCTAAATACTCCTTAATGTACTTCCTTAATGTCTCCAACTTAACTATAAAGAGGTTATACATAGGGTAATATAGAGGTACACCACCTTCTACTAAATTAATTTGTAAATTATAGTTAGTATAAGTAGTAAGGTCTTTCAAGTCCTTATTTAAGGCTACATTAGCAAGATTAAAATAATAGAATAGCATCTCTACTATTCTATTCCTATTTACGCCAAATAGTGCTAGTATATTTATATTAGATACTATGTACGCGTATATAGAGACATAAGGGTCTTATATAGTATAATTAAACTGCTTAGCGTCTTCTACCGCGATTTTTTAATAGACTAGTACTTCCCTAGTATTACGTCTTTAAAACAGCACATGTTAGGTTATAACATTTACCTTTAGGTTCACTTAATTAAACTAAGGTAAACCTAGGAGGATATTATAACCTATAAGGTTAGTAACTATATAGGGTACCTTCTATTATTGCTTTCGCCCACATAAGTCCTTAAGTTCTATAGATAGCACTATTGTGCCATAAACTTTAATATTAGACCCGTTTACTGCCTAGGCGGGTAACCCTATTAATAGTTTAATATTAACCCCCTACTCTTTTGCCTTTTGTAGTAAAAAGAGGTTTAACGCTAAAGTAGAATCTACTAAGGTGTTAATAGTATCCTTTTTAACTCTAGCTAGGAGAATAAGTATTCCCCTTAACTAGGTATAAAGCTAGTTAAAAGGAGATCCTAACTATCTTACCTTTAGGACTTTATTAAGGTGCCTTATAACTATTAATATATAGGTAGTAAGGGTAGCTACTACTTTGTCTATCCCCTACTTTTTCCTGCACCCTATTCCCTATTACGTGTAAACTAGGTATTTTAGATCCTAGGTGTAGCTAGCTTATTTAGAGTAGGGTAATTAGGTTTTAAGTGGCCTAGCCTTTTACAATGCTAGTAAGAAGTGTTAGTTACTAGTAGTCTAGTGCTAGATAGCGCTAACTTAGGACTTTTAGTGCTATTACCCTACTTTTTTAGTTTTTTAACCGCCTTTTAAGGTTTTTTGTCCCCCCTAGAATCTAGTTACTTTAGGCGTTAATGTTCTACACTCTTTAAGTATAGGTTAGGAGCTAAAGATCCTTAATTTGGCTTATCTATCTAATAAATAATTAAAACCTAAAGTTTAACATTTATAACTATAACTTAGAGCCCTAAGGGGATTACTTATAGCTGCTATTAGATAGAAGGTAGGAGTAATCCTACGTATTCTAGCTTTTATTATTTAAAGTCTATTATTTCTAGCTCCTCCTAGTAATTTTGTAGATAATCTAATAGCTCTAATAGGCTCTAATTTAGTCTCTATTAGCATCTCTTAAACTAATTATATACTAACTAGCGCCTTTCTTTAAGAGATCCTAAAGCTTCTAGTATCTTATTCTTTAGGTTAGCTTAAGTAGGTAACTAGTTAGGGTCTGTTAATAACTAGGCTTAAACTTTAGTTCTTTATACTGTACAGTAGACATCTAATATATACTAGAGGGCGTAGGTAACTTTAAGGTCCTTATCTACAAAGTAGTCCTTTAAGGACTAGAAATAGAGCTTATAGTTATCTCTCTAATAATTAAACTCCTATTAGTCCCTTTAGGTATATTTATACGGCTGCTTTTATAAACGTTGTAATAAAGATACCTTAGGGGAATCCTATATTTTAGTAGGATCTCTTATAGGCTTATATAGGGCTTAAGTGTCTCTTACTTTCTATTATTATCTTATCTAGTTAATTCTATTAAGTTTAGCTATATTCCTTCTCTCTTTAAGCTATTATTTAGCTTTCTTAAGCTGTTTAAGAATAGTGCTAGAAAAATTATTTTTAACGTCTAGAGGTGTCCTAACTTAGCCCTCTCTAGCGCATCTAGGCGCAGACTAACCCTAATATATAGAAAGAGGAGCACGCTAGTCCTCTAGCTTACTTAGTATAGGAAATAGGCTTAAATATAAAGATTTCCTTTTTATAGGCTCCTAAGTGTCCTAGTATTAGGTACGAGAGCGCGTAGACTGTAAGGTGTCTACTATTATAGCCTAGTTATTATAAGTAGAAGCCTTTTAAAACTAAACTACTCGTATATATAGTAAGCAATTTAAATATTAGAAGTTAGGTATAAGCAATATAGCTTTAGCTTTAAATGTGAAACAATAGTGGATTGTATAGTAGAATATAGGATAGAGGATAGACAAATCGCTGCTAGATTACTCTGTTAGCAATAGAACTATATAGCCTTAGATTAGGTAATCTCCACCTACATCCGGCTGGCCCTTACCATCCCAGCGCCTAGCCAGGTACCCAGGGTTCTAACACTAACTCTATATAAGATAAGTATTATTCTATTAATATTACTAGAGTTATCCTTTTACTATCCTTCCTAGTGTAAAGTAAGTACTATTACCTATAACTAGACTATATTCTACTTACGCTAGCTTAGTGCGTCTAGTCTAGCTATCTAGGATCTAGGCTAGTAGTAGAGGTAGAAGTAAAAAGTAGAGAGTAACTCTAACTACTAGTGCTAGCGCTTACTTAATTCTTAGATCTTTATAAAGTATTTAAAGTTCTTATAGTCTATTAGAATTTTAAAAGGGCGCGCTACTTTTATTAGTTCTAGTCTCTATACTTATAAGGCCTATATAATTATAAGTAGCTCTTTATTATAAATAGTATAGTTCTACTAGGCTAGTGTTAGGGCTATAGAGTAGTAGGCTATAAGGTGCTAGATCCCTTTAATACGTTAGAAGAGGTAGGCCCTAGTAGCGCCGCCTAAGTAGTCTACCTCTACTAGCGTGTAGGGAAATATAAATTCGCGATAATAGAGGTTAAGTACCTAAGGTATCTTATTATAGTAGGTAAAGCTATTCGCCCTAATCTAGTAAAGATATAGGTAATTAATTAATAGGACACCCCCTCTATAGTGTATATAGTCTACTACTTTATTAGCTTTACTAACTTCTATCGCAACTTTCTTCCTTAATTCTCTAAATAGGCTGTACCCCTATATACCCTTACTAAGAAAGGGGTCCTGTTTTAATAGGGCCCTATATAAATATATTCTTTAGGGCCTAAAAGGCCTCTTATTCTCTAGGGCCCTATCCTAGCGCTCTAGGACCTAAAGCGCGAGGTCTATATATAGTCTAGCTTCTTATAGGAGTCCTAGCACTTATTGTATATAGTCCTAGTGTTAGTGTAGGGGCCCTATTATATAGATAAGGATATTATCTAGGTAAGCTATATATATATTGCCTAGGGTATCCTTTAGAGCGCTATTAATATAGCGCTAAAATATAGTAGGTGCCTTAGTTAGTCTAAATAAGACTACTGTAGGTTTGGCTCAATCTGCAATCAAGCATTTGAGGGTTGATAGTATACTATCGTGCAAAGGGTGAGAAGTAGGTTCAATTGATTACGTCTGGTCTATCGTACAAAGGGGCACTAAGGGCTTTATGAAGTCTCTGCCTCTTAGCGCTGACCTAAGCAGGGAGTCCTTGTGCAGGTCCTTATAGGTAGGCAGGGCCTTATGAAGTCTCTGCCTCTTAGCGCTGACCTAAGTAGTGGGTCCTTGTGCGGGTCCCTATAGGTAGGCAGGCCCCTATTTCACTCAGTGCTATTTGTACGATAAACTGTACGGACAACTACTAACTACTTAAAAAGGCTAAACTAGGTGTAGAACGTAGTGTAGTATTCTTCCCCCTCTATAACTTATAGCTTATAGAAGGCAGCGTAGATGTCTATTTTTATAAACTAAGTAGCTTAAGAGAGAGTGCATAGTGTTTTTTTAATAAGTAGAAAAGAATACTAATCTAGCTTAGGAATTATATTAATCTCCTAATAGTTAATATATAGGCGCTATTTCCCCCTAGGCTTTAGGGCTAGAAGGACTAGAGTACTTACTAAAGAGGAGCTAGCTTATATCTAGCCCTTATCTATAAGTTCTATAAGTTAGCGCTAGAGTTCTACTAGGTAATCTCTAGATATACTATATAGCAGGCCCTAGAATAGTCTTAGGAGGAAGCCGCTTAGAATCTACTTTAGGTAGATATAGTAGTCTAACGTGCCCTAGTGCAGTAGAAGGCTAGATACCTTAGTTTTATTAAAGATAGTAGTATACTCTGCTAGTTCTAGGGGGAGAGTCCTACTATCTTTAGTAAGGCCTAGCCCCGCTATATTATAAGGGAGTAGAGATTCTACTATATAAGGAAGCGTTATTATAAGTATCTAGGCAATATCTTAGAGTAAAGTTAAAAATACCTCTTTCTAGTTTTTATCTAGAGTATTAAAGGGTGTTATATTATCCTTTTTATTTATAAGTATAGTAAGGAGGCCCCACCTCTCTACTATCTAGGTATTAAGGGTAATAAGACCCCTAGCTGCCCTAATTATAATTTTACTACTATAGACATCTACTACTACCTTAGACTTAGCTAGCTAAGGGGCCCCTAGAATTATATTCTAGTAAAGGTTAAAGATTATATAAGCGTAAAAGGTCTATTACTATCTAGATATATTATAAGGTACTACTACTATCTCTATAATAAGGGTCTATAGTAATAACCTAGTAGTCTATTCTAGCTTTTAGGCTAAAATTATAATACGCCATAGTAAGAGTAAATCTACTAGTCTAGGGCTAATTACTATAAAGTATTTACACTCTATATTAATTAGGGCCTTTACATACTGTATACTATTAAAGAAGACATAAAAGGTAGAGGTAGGCCTATTTATACCTATTCTAGTCCTAGCCACTCTAACTATTACAGCTCGCCCTAATTATATCTCTATTAATGCTATCGCGCTTAGCCCCTATATTAGCGCTAGACTAGGGGCTACTCTGTTCCTAACTAGATATTTATCTTACTATGCTAAGGTTAGGTTATAATTACCTAGAGTAAAATCGCATTAGAGTAGGCTCTAGCTATATAGTTAGGCTTATTATAGTAAGTGTATACGCCTACGTCGTAGTGTTACTAGAAGATATATTTAGGTATCTAGTTTAGGCGCTACTTACCTACCTCCCCGCTAGCTTAGGGCTAGGTTAAAGTTAACGCTACTATAAGAGTTATATAGACATTACTTTTACTATCTTTAGGAGGAGGCTAGCCACCTTTATAGGAGGTAGCTTAAATAGTAAGCTTATCTTCTAGAGCCTCTATTTTAAGGTCTGCTATAATTTGTAAAAACTTAGCAATAGCTATATTATAGTCCCCTTTAAGAACGTTGCAGTTAAGAGTAACTATATAGATATTACACTAAATTACGCAGCGTAACTTACGCAGTTTCTTAGTATTACCCTACTAGCTACTGCCTACCTCTACTAAGGTTTATTTAAAGCGGATGTAAAAGTTAGAGAAACTCTCCCTAGGGTTCTACCTAATTATATTAAGGCGTACTTTAGCCTTCTACTAGGCGTGTTTATTAGCGTATATAAAGGTGAGGTACTATATAAACGTCTATAGGTTAAACTAGCTGCTTGGCCCCCTAGCTTAGTAGAAGGCCGCTACTATATCCTAAAGACTATTATCTAGGTAGTCCTATATTAGCGCCTATTCCTTTTAAGGGGAGCTAATAAACTACTTATTAGCCTAGAGCTTATAATCTATTATAACCTTTTAAGCCCTAAACTAGGCCTTTAAGCCCTTAAACTTAGTTAGGCTTAAAAGTAGTTTACGCTATAAGATTAGCTAGTTTATACTAGTAAATAGGGATCTGCCCCTTATAGTAGAGGTAGATAGGCTAAGGGTAGTACTAGCGTAGGCCTATTAGCGTATAAAGAGCTCACGCAGCTCTTTATTCTAAAGTTATAGTATTTATATAGTAAAGTAGTCTTTATCTCTAGTAGTAATTAAGTTCTGTAGTTGTTCTACTAACTTAGCAATATTAGAGGCATCTATTAGTAGGTTATTCTAGACTCTATTATATTTCTTTATTCCTTTAAATAATTCTTTTCTAGAAGACCTAGAATTTAATATTATAGGCTAGCTTTAGAGAGTAAACAGAACTATAAGTGCTAAATATAAAGGATAAATTCTAGGTATTAAGTCTCTATGGGGGGTGTGCCGCTTATAAGAAGAGTTTTCCTTAGTAGGTCCACTTCTTTAGGGCAGTTCCTTTCCTTAAAATCCTTCTAAAGGCTGGGGCATAGCCCCAGCCTATCACACTTAAGAATTCTTAGATATTCTTAGCTATCTTTAGTATTAGCTAGTTCTTAATATATTTAATTTTACTTAGTGCCATCTTAATTCCTTTTATAGTAATAATGTATCCTAGGAATTTAAGTTATTTAACGTTAAACTTATATTTCTTAAGTTTAATGCAAAGGTATACTTTATCTAGTACTTCTAATACTGTTTATACATGCTTAGTGTGGTTAGATTCGTTTTTAGAAAAGACGAAGATATCGTCTATATACGCGATAATAAATATGTCTAGATATTTATAGAGTACATTATTAATAAGTGCTATAAAAGCTGCTAGTGCGTTTGTAAGTTTAAAAGGCATAACTATTAGTTTGGCTTAATCTATAATTAAGCATTTAAGGGTTAATAGTATACTATTATACAAAGGGTAAGAAGTAGGTTTAATTAATTACGTCTAGTCTATTGTACAAAGGGGCACTAAGGGCCTTATAAAGTCTCTACCTCTTAGCGCTAACCTAAGCAGTGGGTCCTTGTGCGGGTCCTTATAGGTAGGCAGGGCCTTATAAAGTCTCTGCCTCTTAGCGCTAACCTAAGTAGTGGGTCCTTATATAGGTCCCTATAGGTAGGTAGGCCCCTATTTTGCTTAGTGCTATTTATATAATAAACTATATAGACACTAGTAACTTTTCTTTTATATAATAGCTTATATTTATTATATACTTTTCCTTTCCTATTCTTCTCTATCTATATAGTTAGCCTTCCCCTATTAGAATAAGTTATAAGGTAGGTGTAGTGTTACTATATAGTAGAGGTCCTATTTACACGTACTCTTATACAAATAGGTAGTAACAGCTAACCTACTTAGTTCTTACTCTACCCCTTTACACAGTAGTAGAGTCGTATTACGCGATAAGGCTCTTTCTAGGCATATATTTTATGCCTAAATAAAAGATAGGGTGTTAAGTAATATAATACTTAACGCTAGGTCTTAGTAAGTAGGTATAGAAGGATTACTCCTAGTTGTATAATAAAGGTATATAGTAGAAGTAAGATATAAGGTAGCCTTCTATACTTCTTCTTTATCACTTTATTAGTCTTATTTATCTTCCTCCTCTTTTGTGTAATAGTTTTTATCCTCTAGCTCTCCTTTAAAGTTAAGAATAATATTATCTAACTAGATAGAAGCATAATCTCCTAGTTATTAAGGAGACTAGGAGTGTCTAGCCTCTTTGTATAATATAGTTTATTAGGCAAAAGCAGTTTAGGTTTTAGGCTACTGCTACTAGTATAGCTTTATATATAGTGTTTCTGTCCTCGCACGTATAGGGATAGGCCCCAGCTATGCTCTATATATATATACATTGCCTATAGATAGTGTAGGTTCCATTATTAGGATTATGCGAAGTAGTTTAGGTGTTACGTACCAGATAACGACGTGGGACTCGGGCGCTTATAAAGGTGTGATGAGGCGACGATAGGGTTACAAATGTAATAAAGAGACGCTAAGTAACTTAGATTAGGTTACGTAATGTGCTTAGTTACTTAGCGGCACTAAGTAGTAGAGTAGGTCACGTAAGGTGCTTAGTTGCTTAGTGGCACTAAGCAGCGGAGCAGCCTTAGTATATAGGAACGTAAGGATAGGCTCTCTATACTTATGTTTAATCTGTTTATTAATCTACTGTTTAGATTCTAGCAAACCAAATTATTAACTTATTACACTTTATAAAATACTATTATATTAACAAGACCTTCTACCTTCTGTAAGTACTCCTGCCTAAGAACTAACCTTAACCCTTTAGGATTAGCTACCTTCTTAGATTTAATATCTTAAACACCCTTAATATAAGTACTTCACAAACTCCTACCTCTTCTATAGCTTTAGGTGCCGCTAAGATTACTCCTATAAAGGATAGTAGTAAGGCATATAAACCTAATTTCTACTTTAGCGAATAATCTTAAACTAACGTCTAGATTCTCTAGTTAGACCTCTACTTCTTTAACTTAAATAAACCCCTAAAAGACAAAAAGAAGGTTATCTTCGCAGTAATATACATGTGAGGAGATGTAGGATTATAGATCCATCCTTACCTTAAAAAGTACCTAGGAATGGACTATAATAACGATAACAATAAGTACACAAATAAACACGCTAATGTAGTTAATATTATTAAGAATTATAATAACTTTAAGAAATGCCTTAAATAACTCTTTAGGATCGCTAATAAGGACTCTATTATAAAAGCAAAGATTTAGACTATAACTTAGAAATAATTAGTAGCTAAATATATAGCTAAGTTTTATAGGTACGCTGTGTAACTTAACTAGGACGATAAATCTCTTTAAGATATGTATAAACAAGAACTTAAATAAAAACTACGTAAAGAACTCTTACGTAGTAGTGCGCGAATTACTAACCTTAAAGAACTATATAAAGAAACTATTAGGATTAATAGAAAATAGTTTTTACTACAACAGGAGCTCCACTAAAACCCTAGGGCGATAAGCTTTAGACAACTAGCAAAAGTAGTTTATAGAAACCTTATTAGAATTGTCTAAAAGCAATAGCTAAGGAACTACTAGAGATATAAACTAATAAAAGATGTCTAGTTTAACTACATAGGTAAAGGAAAAGGAGGAAGGATAGGCCTTAAGCAGCCTAATAAACATGTTTTTAATAGAAGTTAATAACTAATAACTAAGACCCGTAAATGCTTTACATGTAGCAAACTAGGCTATATAGCCAGGAACTGCAGATTAAAGAACAAAGTCTATTAAACTAAGTTAAATATACTAACTATTAAAGACTAAGAACCTAATAAGAAATAGGAAGTTATTATAATGCTATTTAGTTACTAACGCGTTACGCTAGAGCGAAGTAAGCGATTAGATTTACCTAACTTATAACTATACAAAGATCTAGAAAACAACTCTAATATATACTATAACATAGAAGACGTAGAAGAGATACTAAGATCTCCTACTCCTTACCTATAAAGTAGGCAAGAAGAAGACAACCCTATATTACCTAAGTACAAACTAAATGTTTAGGACTATATAGAACCCTACTAGGCACCAAAAGAAATGTAACCCTATAAAAATAAGAAGTTAGACTACGTACTAAAGTACTACTTAGACTACTAAAATCCTACACACTAATTCTATATATAGATATATTATGAAGAACTAATATGCGCACAACATAAGGCAGAGAAAAAGGAGAATAAGAAATAACTTAGAAGGAAACTGCGCTATAGGTAAATATAGATAGACTACCTTATCGCAGCTTACGATAAACACCTCTAGAATAAATAATAAGTAAAATACTTTCTTTACTTTACGCTAAAGGGTAATAAATACTATAATATACTTATTAATAGAGACTATATGCAACTGTACTAGTACACGTGTCTAAACTAAGACTATAAATACTACTATATGCCTAAATGTTTAGACAGCTTTGCAAACTACCCTATATAAGAAGTAATAACAGAACTACTAATTCAACTAGTACATAGGAACAGTGAAGACTGTAGGAGGAAAAACAGAAGAATATCCTTACGGGAAAAAGAAGAAGATAATCTATATAAGCTATATACTTAAGAATAATAATAGAAGCAGATGCTTAGAAACGCATACTAGGCACTAGAACTTAACTATAACCTATATAAATAGATGTCTTTTTTAGGCCTAAACTTAGATAAGAAAACGCCTTTATTAAATTAAATGCTATAGTAAGCATAGTATTAGTTAAGCTACTAGTACAGCTTAAAGGAATATAGGCTTAAGCTCTTGTAGACTTAGGAGTAGAAAAGAACTTTATATCTTATTAGATAGTAAGATAAGCAGGACTTATAATATTAGAGAAAGAAGTATCCTATATTATCTATGTCGCAAATAGATCCCTAATACCTAAGACACCTTAAATATACTAGGAGGTTACTACTATAATAATAGTCTAAGGATATAGAGAGGAACTTACCTTAGATGTCTTACTAGGATCTAAGCACGAGTTAGTCTTAGGATTACCTTAGTTAATAATATATAACCTACAGATTAACTAGGGTATAAAGAAAATATGGTTTAAACGCTGTAATTATATATTATAAACAAAGCCTACGCATTAACTAAAAATAATAGTAGATAAGGGAGTTATTAATAATATAATACTGCGATAGATAGTTAAAAAACAGAAATACACCTTAGTAGACGCTGGTAGGAACCACTAAGTTAAGAAGCGTAAAAAGGAGAATAACAGCACACCCTTTACCTTACTAAGAGAGTATAGGAAATAGACATACATGTTCACGGAAAAGGAAGGAAAAGCAAACCTACCTAAACATTAACCCTAGGATCTTATAATAGACCTAGAAGAAGGGAAGACGCCATCCTTTAGACCACTATATAGCAAGATAGGAGAAGAACTCCTTAAAGAATGTAATTTTATTAAGATAAATCTTAAGAAAGGATATATATAACTATTAAAGTTACTAGCAGTAAGCCCTTTTATGTTTATTAAGAAAAAGGATGGATTAGATAGACTATATGTTAACTACTAATAACTTAATAATATAATAATAAAGAACTAATATCTACTACTAAATATTATAGAGTTACGAGATTAACTATCTTAAGCCAAGATATTTATAATAATAAATCTAAGAGATAGTTACTACCTTATATAAATTAAAAAAGGTAAAGAATAGAAAACAGCGTTTTAATTACGCTACAGACTATTTAAGTATAAGGTTATACTATTTAGATTTATAAATGCACTAGTAGCTTTTATAGCACTTATTAATAATATACTTTATAAATATCTAAACATATTTATTATCGCGTATATAGACAATATCCTTGTCTTTTCTAAAAACGAATTAGACTACACTAAGTATGTATAGACAGTACTAGAAGCACTAGACAAAGCATGCCTTTGTATTAAACTTAAGAAATATAAGTTTAACGTTAAATAACTTAAATTCCTAGGACATATTATTACTATAGAAGGAATTAAGATGGCACTAAGTAAAGTTAAATGTATTAAGAACTAACTAATACTAAAGACAGCTAAGAACATCTAAGAATTCTTAGGATTCTGTAGATTTAATTAATAATTTATTTAAGATTACGTAAAAGTCATAATACCCTTAATAAATCTTATAAAGAAGGACGTACCCTTTAAATAAATAAATAAGTGTAAAATATCATTCTAACTCCTTAAGATAGTATGTATTATAGAACCTATCCTTATTTATTTTAGAAGCGATAAACCACTACGCTTTAAAATAGACACTAGCGATCTTACGCTAGGCGCCTACGCTAAATAAGAATATAATAGTAAATAGCACCTAATTGCCTATTACTTATGCAAATTTAATAACGCTAAAATACAATATAACGTATATAATAAAAAACTCTACGCTATTATTAAAGCCTTAAAGCACTAGAGGATTTACGCACTTAGTTACTTAACGCTAGAAATCTATATAAATTATAAAAACCTTCTAAGGTTTACAACAACAAAAGAACTTACGCCATAATAACAAAGATAGTTGTAGACTACTAGGTAGTATAAGTTTAAAATTATCTATATAGCTAGAAAAAAGAATAGTAGAGCAGACGCTCTTAGCTAACAAAGTAATCTAGTAGGAGAAAAGGTAAAAACCTTCTCCGCAATCCTTTATAAAGCTAAAGATAGATCTCTAGAGCTAATAATAGAACTAAATTAACTTTTAGTAATTAACTAAGAAGTTCTGGAACATCTACAGACTAAGATTATCTAACAATACCACAATAACCCTATGTACAGACACCTAGGCATCACGAAAACAATAGAACTTATCTAAAGGAATTACACCTTTAAAGGAATTAAGGAAGCTATAATAACTTATATCCGCAAATGTGTAGGATGCTAGAGAAATAAATATAGCACACATTTTAAATATAGAGAGATATAAGTAATTAGAATACTAACAGCACTATAGGAAGACATTACTATAGATTTTATTATAGGAATTCTAAACTCTAAGGATCTAATAACAGGAATTAAATACAATAGTATACTAGTAGTAGTCTACTAACTAACTAAGTATGTTAAGCTCATTCTATGTTTTAAAAGAATAACAACAAAGGAACTCGCTTTTCTTATCCTAGACTAACTAATTAGACACCACAGAATCCTAAAAACAATTATTAGTGATAGAGACAAGCTCTTTATGTTAAATTACTAGACAACGCTTATAGCCCTACTTAGAATAAAACGAAAGCTATTAACAGCTTACTATTTATAAATAGATGGATAGACAGAATGTATAAACTAAACTATAGAAATGTACCTACGTATTTACTGTAATAGTTAGAAGAATAACTAGGTCTTATTACTACCTATAGCATAGTTGGCCTATAATAATAAAGTATTAGCAGTATTAGAATATACACTGTTTTATGCGAATTACAGAAGACACCTATATCTCTTTAATTAATAATTTCCTACGACAATTAAAGCAAAAGAAGCTATTAATATAGCAGAAAATATAAAGAAAATACACTAACAACTCTAAGAGAACCTTAAGAAAGCTTAATAGCAATTAATTTTATATTAAAATAGAAAACGAAAAATGGCACCTTAGCTAAAGAAGGGGGATAAAGTATATCTGCTTATAAAGAACCTTTAAACTTAGAAGGAAAAACACAAGAAACTGGATTATATTAAGGTTAGACTATTTTACATTTCTAAGTAAATATTACTAGTAAACTATAAGTTAGAACTACCGCTAGATGCAAAGATACACCTAGTATTCTACGTATTACTACTAGAACTAGCAGACCCTAATATACTAGTTAAAACCACCTTCTACTACTAGACTAAGGAAGAAAACAAATTTAAGGTTAAAAGAATTCTAGAATATAATTAGTATAACAATGTGTACCTTATTAAGTGGAAAGGTTACTTACACAGCAAAAACACTTAGAAACTAAAGAACTACCTAGGAAACTGTTAATAAAAGATTAAGGAATTCTATTAATAGACTTACCTAAGATAGTAACGCTAAGGAATTGTCCTAGAACTCTAGAGGTAGGTTGTTTATTATAGACTATATAGACGTGCTAAGTTTAGCTAAACTAGTAGGCTAAGTAGAATAGGCTAGATTCTCCTCTAACTCTAACTCTATTAGCGTAGCACTTTCTACTGTGATAACCTCGCTAGCACGCTTTTTATTTTACGCTAATTATTTTAATAACTAATCCTCTTTTATACGCGCTACGTATAGGGCTTTAAACGCTATATTTTATTTTTTTTACGCCTCTAATATTTGCGCCTCTAATTTCTTCTTCTTAGTAATTAACTGTAAGAACTTATTCCTAGTAACAGCTATATTACACTTTAAGCCTTATTTCTAACACTTACTATACTTCCCTAAGCTAATATAGACTTTGTAAACGCAGGAATACGACTTATAGAAGGAGCACTTTAACACTATAACTACTCTGTAGTTTTTAATAGTAGAGATAAGGCCGTAACAACGCTTTATAGAATTATAGTTAGCAGGCATAATTCTTTAGGACGAAGAATGGAAAGAGAGGGGATAATGTTACATACTAGATAATAACATAGGACTTAGGCGCTTATAAAGGTGTAATAAGGTGACAATAGGGTTATAAATGTAATAAAGAGACACTAAGTAACTTAGATTAGGTTATATAATATACTTAGTTACTTAGTAGCACTAAGTAGTAGAGTAGGTTACGTAAGGTGCTTAGTTACTTAGTGGCACTAAGTAGCAGAGTAGCCTTAGTATATAGGAACGTAAAAATAGGCTCTCTATACTTATATTTAATCTGTTTATTAATCTATTGTTTAGATTCTAGTAGACTAAATTGTTAACTTATTATACTTTATAAAATACTATTGTATTAACAAGACCTTCCACCTTCTATAAGTACTCCTGCCTAAGAACCAACCTTAACCCTTTAGGATTAGCTACCCTCTTGGATTTAACATTAGGTTACAGTTACAGCGTTATTATATAAAGGGTCTATAGCTTATAGTTAAGCTGTAATAGTTTAAAGAGTTTCTTTATATAGGTATCTTTTATTATAGTATTAGTAGCGATAAAGCCTTTTTTTATAAGAAAAGTAATAAGCTCTCTTTTTACTATATAACTAATTTTATTAAAGGTTTTCTCCTTCTAGTTATTAAAATCTTTAGTAAAAGAAGAAATTACCTATTTACCTTTAAGGCTACTTACGCGATATTACACAATTATATACACTATATAAGTGTTTAGCTATTTTAGAGAAGAGGGTAGGTGGCTGTGTAAATTTATTCTATCTACCTAGTACTTTTGTATAATCTCTCCTCTTAAGGTAATAGCCTTAATATTTATTACTTCCTCTACTTATTAAAGCTATTCTAAGTTATCCTCCTAAGTAGCTTATTGTGCGATTCCTTCTTATATAGATTCCTCTAGGAAGTCTCCTAGTCCTAGTGCTATATTGTTAACTTATTAAATCATACAACTAGATCGCATTAGTGTGTTGCTGGTTTAATTATGTAACGTGTTTTTTAGGGTTATAAATGTGCTTACTATCTCCTTTTTTTTCTATAGAATAGCTTAGACTAGATCGTGTAACTCTTTATAAATATACGCGCTTTATTTCTACTTACTGTATAATTTAAAATTTAATCTCTAGTAAAGGTAACAATATAGAGCCTACGTATCTAGCTTATAGGGCGCTCTGTCTTTAGACCTTACTAGTTTGCAGTTAATTAGAATTAACTACTAATTAGTATTAGTTTGGCTTAATCTATAATTAAGCATTTAAGGGTTAATAGTATACTATCGTGTAAAGGGTAAAAAGTAAGTTTAATTAATTACGTCTAGTCTATTGTACAAAGGGGCACTAAGGGCCTTATAAAGTCTCTGCCTCTTAGCGCTAACCTAAGCAGTGGGTCCTTGTGCAGGTCCTTATAGGTAGATAGGGCCTTATAAACTCTCTGCCTCTTAGCGCTAACCTAAGTAGTGGGTCCTTATGCGGGTCCCTACAGGTAGGTAGGCCCCTATTTTACTTAGTGCTATTTGTACGATAAACTGTACAGATAATAACCTTATATTTAAATAGTCTATAGCATAATTAAAACGCTGTTTTCTATTCTTTACCTTTCTTAATTTATATAAGGTGGTAACTGTCTCTTGGATCTATTATTATAAATATCTTAGCTTAAAATAGTTAATCTTGTAACTCTATAATATTTAGTAGTGGATATTGGTTCTTTATTAATATATTATTAAGTTATTAGTAGTTAACGCATAGTCTATCTAATTCATCCTTTTTCTTAACAAATATAAAAGGGCTTACTACTAGTAACTTTAATAGTTATATATATTCTTTCTTAAGGTTTATCTTAATAAAATCTCGTTCTTTAAGAAGTTCTCTTCCTATCTTACTATATAGTAGTCTAAAGGGTGGCGTCTTTTCTACTTCTAGGTCTATTATAAGATCCTCGAGTTAATATTCTAATAGGTTTACTTTTTCTTCCTTTTCTATAAATATGTGTATCTATTTCCTATACTCTCTTAGTAAGGTAAGGGGTGCGCTATTATCCTCTATTTTACACTTCTTAATCTAGTGGTTTCTACTAGGGTTTACTAAGGTGTGCTTTTATTTTTTAACTATTTATTATAGTATTATATTATTAATAACTCCCTTATCTACTATTATTTTTAGTTAATACGTAGGCTTTACTTATAATTGTTAAAGTAAAACACTCACTTCCGTGATTCTTTTTGGATCCACTAATTTATATCACAGGATTCTTGCTAAGAGGCTCGTTTCTTTTATATATAGTCTGCCCTTTCGGCATCCTTTCCTATAATTAGCTATTTATATTCTTTACAACTCTACTCCTAAATATCCTATAATAGTTTAAGCCCTTTTTACTACAACAGTTATAAGCCTAGCGCTTAGAACATAGGACAATTCTTCCTACCTACTTAGTAACGCTCAAATTATTGTCAGAACCCTAGGTACCTGGCTGGGCGCTGGGATGGTAAGGGCCAGCCAGATGCAGGTAGAGATTACTCAATCTAAGGCTATATAGTTCTATCGCTAACAGAGTAATCTAGCAGCGATTTGTCTATCCTCTATCTTATATCTTACTATATAATCCACTATTATTTCACATCTAAAGCTGAAACTACATTACTTATGCCTAACTCCTAATATTTTAATTACTTACTATATATATAAGTAGTTTAGTTTTAAAAGGCTTCTACTTGTAATAACTAGGCTATAATAGTAGACACCTTACAGTCTACACGCTCTTATACCTAATACTAGGACGCTTAGTAGCCTATAGGAGGGAAATTTTTATATTTAAGCCTATCTCTTATACTAAGTAAGCTAGAGAACTAGCGTACTCCTCTTTCTATATATTAGAGTTAGTCTGCGCCTAAATGCGCTAGAGAGGGCTAAGTTAGGATACCTCTAGATATTAAGAATAATTCTTTTAGCACTATCCTTAAATAGCTTAAGAAAGCTAAATAATAGCTTAAAGAGAGAAGAAATGTAGCTAAATTTAATAGAATTAACTAAATAAGATAATAATAGGAGGTAGGAGACACTTAAGCCTTATATAAGCCCACAAGAGATCCTACTAAGACATAGGATCCCCCTAAGATATCTTTATTATAACTTTTACAAAAGTAGCCACATAAATATACCTAAAAGGACTAATAGGAGTTTAATTATTAGAGAGATAACTATAAGCTCTATTTCTAGTCCTTAAAGGACTATTTTATAGATAAGGACCTTAAAGTCACCTACGCCCTCTAGTATATATTAGATGTCTACTATATAGTATAGAGAACTGAAGTTTAAGCCTAGTTATTAATAGACCCTAACTAGTTACCTACTTAGGCTAATCTAAAGGATAAGATACTAGAAGCTTTAAGATCTCCTAAAGAAAAGCGCTAGTTAGCGAATAATTAGCTTAAGAAATACTAATAGAGACTAAATTAGAGCCTATTAGAACTATTAGATTATCTACAAAGTTACTAAGAGGAGCTAGAAATAATAGACTTTAAATAATAAAAGCTAGAATACGTAAAATTACTTCTACCTTTTATCTAATAGTAGCTGTAAGCAATCCCCTTAGGGCTCTAAGTTATAGTTATAGATATTAAACTTTAGGCTTTAATTATTTATTAAATAGATAAGCTAAATTAAGGATCCTTAGCTCCTAACCTACACTTAAAGGGTGTAGAATATTAACGCCTAAAGTAACTAGATTCTAGGGGGGATAAAAAACCCTAAAAGGCAGTTAAGAAACTAAGAAAGCAGGGTAATAGCACTAAAAGTTCTAAGTTAGCGCTATCTAGCACTAGACTACTAGTAACTAACACTTTTTACTAGTATTATAGAAGGCTAGGCCACTTAAGACCTAATTACTCTACTCTAGATAAGCTAGCTACACCTAGGACCTAAAATACCTAGTCTATACGTAATAGGGAAAAGGGTATAGGAAAAGGTAGGGGATAGAAAGAGTAGTAGCTACCCTTACTACTTATATATTAATAGTTGCAAGGCACCTTAATAAAGTCCTAAAAATAAAATAGTTAGGATCTCCTTTTAACTAGTTTTATGCCTAGCTAAGGGGAATACTTATTCTCTTAGCTAGAGTTAAAAAGGATACTATTAACGCCTTAGTAGATTCTGCTTTAGCGTTAAACCTCCTTTTACTATAAAAGGCAAAGGTACGGGGTTAATATTAAACTATTAATAAGGTTACCTACCTAGGTAGTAAATAGGTCTAATATTAAGGTTTATAGCACAATAGTGCTATCTATAGAACTTAAGGACTTATATAGGCAAAAGTAATAATAGAAGGTACCCTATATAGTCGCTAACCTTATAGGTTATAATATTCTCCTAGGTTTACCTTAGTTTAATTAAGTGAACCTAAAGGTAAACGTTATAACCTAACGTGTACTATTTTAGAGACGCGACACTAGGGAAGTACTAGTCTACTAAAAAATTATAGTAGAAGACGCTAAGTAGTTTAATTATACTATATAAGACCCTTATGTCTCCTATACACATACATAGTATCTAATATAGACGTACTAGCACTATTTAGCGCAAATAGGAATAGAATAGTAGAGATACTATCCTATTACTCTAATCTCGCTAATGTAGCCTTAAATAAGGACTATAAGGACCTCGCTACTTATACTAACCACAATTTATAAATTAATTTAGTAGAAGGTGGCGTACCTCTATATTACCCTATATATAACCTCTCTATAGTTAAGTTAGAGACATTAAGGAAGTACGTTAAAGAGTATTTAGCTAGAGGGTAAATTTACTATTTAAAATTCCTAGCTAGTGCCCCTATACTCTTTGCAAAGAAGAAAGATAGCACTTTACACTTATATATAGATTATTAAAGTCTTAATAAGATTATAATTAAAAATTGCAAAGCTCTCTTACTAATTACTAAATCTCTAGACTAACTAAAATAAGCTAAGATATTTATAAAACTTAACTTAAAAGAAGCATACTATTAAGTTTACATTATAGAAAGAGATAAGTAGAAAACCGCGTTCTATATAAAATATGGCTATTTTAAGTATACTATAATACCCTTTAGCCTTACTAACGCACTAGCCTAGTTCTAGGGCCTAATTACCTAGATACTAACTAGCCTAATTAATATTACCTATGTTGTATACCTAGATAACATATTAATCTTCTCTAATACACTAAAGGAACATAAAGCCTATATAAGGGAAATTCTAGAGAGGCTACGCCAAGCAAAGCTCTTTATTAACCTAAAGAAGTGTAAATAGTACACTACTACTATAGAGTACCTTAGGTTTGTTATTTCTCTAGAAGGGCTTATAATTAACCTAGATTAGGTTAATGCGATATAATTATGGCCAAAACTAACCTATATACGTGATATACGCGTCTTTATTAGCTTTATAAACTATTATAGACAGTTTATTACTAATTTCTCCTAAATAGCGCTACCTCTTACTAGTTTAACTAAAAAAGCGCTAGATAGCACTAGACAGAGGCTAGTAATGTAAAAGGAAGAGAGCGTGGCCCTAGATATTAGGCTAGAAGGCACTAAAGCCTTCTAGACGCTAAAAGACATATTTTTTAAAGTGCCTATACTAGTGCACTTTAAGTATAGACAATAGACACGTCTTAAGACTAACGCCTTAAGTAAAGTAATTAGTACTATTTATAGCTAACTTATACCTAAAGGTAATAAGCTAGACTTATAGCGACTAGATAACTTCTTCTTAAGGAAATTAAGCACTACGTAGTACTACTATAATACTTATAATAAGGAACTCCTCGCTATTATTAAGTTAGTTAAACACTAGTGTTAATACCTTTAAGGTTAACACTTTAAGGTCTTAACAGATTATTATAACCTTTAATAGTTTATAGAGACTAAGATACTTATATTACGTTACGTCTAGTTATACCTTACCCTAAGTAAGTATAACTTTGTTATAACTTATAGAGTAGGATTAATAAATCCAGTAGACAGCCTATTAAAACACCTAGACTATATACTTAGCACCTAGGATACTAAGTAAAAAAATAATAAAGCCTTTATTAAGCCTTTAGCTAATCTATTATTAGAAAGGTAAGGTAGATACGCTTTAGTCTCTACTATCTCTACCTATTTCAGGAATTAGATAGGATAGGGCAATAAGCCCTATTAAGAGACTAACCCTTCTAGAAGTTAGATAAGACAGGGCAATAGGCCCTATAGAGATACCTATTACTTTAAGAGGTTAGATAAGGGTAGTCTTAGTAACTACCTCTTCCTAAAGGACTAAGAGGCTATTAAATCTAAAGATTTAAACTTATTAGATAATAAGGTTAATAAGTTAGTGTAATCTAGTCTAAGTAGCCGTAGCTTAAAACTAACTAGCCTAGTGTGGCTTAAGTCTCCCTTAAAGCGCACGAAAGCTATTAAGAGCTACTATAATAGCCCTCTTTTAGGACATTTTAGTGTAACTTAGACGCTTAAGCGCATTTAATAGAAGTTTTACTAGACTAGTATAAATAAGGAGGTCGCTAACTATGTTTATAACTATAAGCGGTGCTAATAGGTAACCTATAAAAGACATAAGCTTTATAGTCTTTTGCAGTAGCTTCCTATCCTAAATTATCTGTAGTAGTACGTAATAATAGACTTTATTACTAATCTGCCCCTAAGTCGCTTCTTAGGACTAATATATAACACTATTTTAGTAATTGTTAATTAATTTTCTAAGATGGCTTATTATATACTAGCCTAGATAGATTAGGATAGCACTAATCTAGCTTAGGCTTAGATTTATAAGGTTATTAGACTTTATAGTAATCCAGAGAGTATTCTCTTGGACAGAGGACTAGTAATAAAAGCGAAACACTAGGATACTTTCTATTATTACCTAAACTTAAGGAGGGTTTTAACCTCAGCTTTTTACCCTTAGACTAATAGGCAAACAGAACGCTAGAACTAAACACTAAAATAATACTTACAAATCTTCTACTCCCTAGAGTAAGATAATTAGGTAATATAGATCTCCTTAGCAGAATATATATATAATAACAGTAAATATTTAGTAATAGGATATACACTGTACTAAGTGTGCTTTAGATATAATCCCTCTAACCTAACCTAGCCTAATATGCCGCTAGGTGGCGGGGAAAGCCTAAAGGGCTACTAAATAGTATTAAGATTAATAGAAATACGCGTAAATGTAAGAAAGAAGCTGTAGGTAGTATAGAAGTACTAAAAATCTATCTCTAATAAGAAGAGAACCCCTTTGCAACTTAATAAAGGTAATAAAGTATAGGTTTTAAGTAGGAATCTAAAGTCTACACAACTAAACAAGAAGATAGACTAGAAATTCCTAGGCCCTAGAGTAGTAAATAAGTGTATTAGCTCTTCACTTACAGCCTACTAAGTAAACCTACCTAAATTAGGTAAGGTTTATCTAGTGTTCTATCGTTCCCTACTAGAACTATATAAATTGCGTAGGAAACTACCCTATTAACAACTACTAATTAAAGACACATTGCGCTAATATAGCAATAATGTGTATAAAGTAGACTATATTGTTAACAGACAACAAAATAAGTTAGGATAATAGGAATACCTTATTAAATAGAGCGGATATAATCTAGAAGAAAACTCTTAGGAACCTACTATATTAATTAGCGGAAATGCGCTTAAAGAGTTCTAGAAAAAGCTTAAGATATCCTTAAGAAGGTTAATAACTACACTTCTAGAGGTAAAAAAGAGAGGTTATAAGTAACCTTCTTTAAAGGGGAAAATTAGCAAACGCTAAGAACCTATATAAAAAGGTTAGTTTAAGTTAGACTTACCTAGCACAAAATGTCCTAATTTAGTATAATATGCGAACATTAACTTGCAATTAAATACTATAGACCCTTTTATTCTTTTAAAAACCCCACGTGTCTCCTATAGGGAGTTTAGTGGATAGTTAGCCAGTTAGGCAGGGTATTTTAATAAGTATAGGAATACTAATTAGTATATGCAACACCCTTTAAAATTAGTAAAGGATAAGGATAATATTAGTAACATTGTAATTCTGGTATAATCTAGTACATATTAGTATAATTTGGTACAATCTAGATTAAATTATATTATTATAAGGCAGAAAGCCTCTTATTGCCTAAAACAGGGTTAATAACTAACTAAAATAGGAACCTACGTTAAAATGTCGCCTATTTGTGGGCAATAGCCTAAAAAGCTAGGCAAATATACTATTCAAAATTAACTAACGCTAGATTATTACTATTATCGCTAAATTCTGCTATTATGTTCCTATTCACGCTAATTCATGCTATACTATGCTGTATTATACCTATTTAGGCCGTATGGTGCTATATTACCTCCTTATTTAAATAATTAATTCTAATAACTCTTATTAGAGCTACTTTAAGTCGCTAGGCCTTTAGTATAAAAAGAAGTTATAAAATGGTAATTAAAGTACGCCAACTTCTCTGTATTAGTACTATTAATAGGTAGGAAGTCTACTAGGGGCTTAGAAATAGTAGATAAGTTTAGGTTATGCCTCCTTACGCCATAATGCGCTAAAATAGGAGTAGCTAGCGTAGATATAACTTTAGCGTCCCTATAAGCGGCTTCTAGTTAGGCTTTAGTATTAGCTATAGTAGTTTCTACTAAAAAAACATTAAGACTAGTTAAGACAGTTACGTAAAGATAGCTAGAGACCTATTACGCTAGTTAGTGCTAACTTACTCTAAATAGTACTATAGTGTATCTATACTAGAGCCTTAGCCTTATATAGGGAGATTACCTTATTTTCTAACTCTATTTTACGCTTAATGCGACAAGCCTTAGCTTTAAGCGCCTTTCTAGAGCGAGAAAAACTATATAGGAGTATACTAGAGTTAGCGCACTTATCTTTAAGCATAAAGGCCCTATTATAGGCCTAGAACTTCTTAACGTACCTACGTAAGTTCCTATATACTAATTAGCGCTAATTTGTGCTAAATTACACTAAATAGTACTTATACTTATTTAGCTCTACTATAATGCGTGCAGCTGTAGCTTTTACTTTCTTATTAGCCTCTATTTTTAGCTTTTGCACTTTAAGGAGCGCGTTCTCCTTATTCTATAATAAAGGGGTAATAGGTTTAGCTATAAGTTATAATTAGCCTTTAGTAAGATTAGCTAGAGCTATAATATACTTTAGGTTCTTACACTAGACCTTATATTTCTCTTTAGTAGCTTTATAGGACACTTAGGCTGTAGTATTAGCTTCCTTAGACGCCGCGATTAAGGCTTAGACATCTATTCCTAGAATAGACCTAAGATAGACTTTAAGGGTCTTAAAGAGCCTAAGTACCTTAAATAGGGGCTATATGCGGCTATTAGTACCTAATAGTGCTAAATAGAGCTAAATAACGCTAGAAAGTAACTTACTATAAAGTATAAGGTGCCCTTATCTAAATAATTACTATATTCCTTATAGTAGTAACCTTTAAATTACAATAATTCCTATTTATTATTATTTAGGTCTATTACGCATACAGTATCTAATTCTAGGATACTACGCTTTGCCATAATTCTAATATATCTAATATATAGTATTTTAGTACAAAGTCTGTTAGTCTTAATTACATTAATATAATAGTCGCGAAGAGAGCGCTTCTTAGGTAGAGCTATTATAATTTATAACAATTAGTACTAATTTGTGCTAATTAGTGCTAACTAATACTAATTGTTGCGTATTAGTGCTAATTAGTGTTAATAATTATTAAAAATATACAAAAAGTATTAAATATATACTAAAAAGGTACAGCGTGTAACTCTTTAGTACAGTTAGTACTAAGTTACGCCAGAATACGCTAATCTAAGGGCTGTATAATATTACTTACTATAAGAAAATATTAGTAGAGAATAGGTCTCAGAGCCCTAGGTAATAGAATAACTACCCTACTGCTAAGACGCTAGTTACTAGCGTAGTTACGTGCTATACTAGCGCAGATAGCGATATCTTACCTTACTTAGGCAAAAATAGTTATAATCTAACATAAGGGGCGCCTAAGTGCCGCATAAATCTATTATAACAATTTAGGCACTATCTAGAATAAAATAGTATAAATAGAAATAAACTAGAACATAATTCTATTTATTGTCTATAATTAAGCTATCTTAAAAACAGTAGAACCTTTTAGATCCTCTAATATTAGGCTTACTGCTAAGTTTAAGAAGCAGGGATAGTTAAGGACCTACGCTAACTACTAGATACTAGTAGAGCTAGTTAGTGCTAATAAAGGACTAATAGTAATAAATAGTAAAGGGACTTACTAAATACTTTACTCTTAGGACAAGAGATCCCTTAAAGGGGGATAATATTAGAACTCTAGGTACTTAGCTAGGCGCTAGAATAGTAAGGGCTAGCTAGATATAGGTGGAGATTACCTAATCTAAGGCTATATAGTTCTATCGCTAACAGAGTAATCTGGCAGCGATTCGTCTATCCTCTATCCTATATCCTACTATACAATCCACTATTGTTTCACATCTAAAGCTGAAGCTACATTGCTTATGCCTAACTCGTAATAATTATTATATAACACTCTATTTAGAACCTCTCTACGATACAACCCCTCTATTTCTAATTATAAAAATTATTAAAATAGTAGAAGTATAGCTTATTAATCGCGCTAGCTAGCCCTACTAGTTTGTCTAGCTTTAATTCTAAGTAAACTTAAAAGGAATCTAGAACTAAATTAACCTAAAGGCGATTAACGCTTTAGTAATTAATTACGCAAAGCTAGAACAACCTCCGCTCCTATAGAAACTATTACTAATTACAGATACAGCCTCTATAGTAAGTATTTAATTATACAAAGCAGAGCTTACTAAGTATAAAATAGATAAGGAGAGCTTTTCTTTATAAATAGTAGAATATAGAGTAGTAGTTTTAGACTAGTAAGCAGACTATACTAAGATATAAAATCTCTAGACTTAGGTAAACGCTATAGTATTGCCTAATCTACTTACTCCTGCCATAATTACTCTAGTTAATACACGCTATACTACGCTTTAGTCCCTAATTTAACTCTTAAAGGAAGATCTCGCACTAAATAAAGGAGCTATATAGAATAATATTTAAGCTTTATACCGCGCTTATCTTAAGAGGGCCAAGTAGGTAAGATAAAGTCCTAAGACCTAGTTTAAAAAGTGGTAGCTCCTCTATTAAAAAGCGAAGACCTACTTAATTAGCGAAATTAGTGGACTGCTTACTACTTAAGATTTCCTAGATATAATCGCCGCGCGTATAGCACTAAATTAGGCCTAATTAATAAACTAATAGCTAATCTAGAATAAGACACTAGGATAGAATTAGATTACGCTAGATAATCTAGGGAAGGTATTTTTAGCGCTTATCTAGAAGTATTTAATCTAATCTAGTTCTAATAAAACAAGTAGGGTATTTGCCATTTTTAATAGATTATTAAAATAATCTACTAACTCTAATAGTTCTAGTTTATCTAATTAGACAAAGAAACAACCAAACTGTCCCTATAAGCCCTATACTTATAGGTGGAAACTAATAAAGTGCCGAAGACTTTAAACTGCGATAGCTAGATTACCTTAGAATAGAACATTGTTATTTAATCTTAATAATAAAGAAAAATTAGAAATTCTTAATTAACTTAAGTAGTCTAAGTGGTTAAACCTTTATAATGCGATCACGAAGGCAGGATAGAATAAAAAAAATCCTCTACTAAGACTATTAAGTATCCTAGTAGTATTACTACTACTCTACTAAACCCATTTAATCTGCCTATAGATAATAGAGCATTAGGTGTCTACTCTACTCTACATTCTAACGCTTATCCTCTATTAGAATATATAATACTAGATAGTGCTATAGCAGTTCACCTAGTTAACAATTATAAAAGACTTATTCCTAGGACGTTTTAATTATTAAACAAGAGTGTAGAGGTAGGTACACAAAGCCTCCTAATTTTAGGAATTAGTAATAGACTAATTAAGAACGCTTTACATAGGAAAAATAAGAGATTTATAGAAGATCTACTACTCTAAGGAGTAAGAGTAGTAGAAGGCTTTTATATAAATATTATATTTGTTGGTTTGGCTTAATCTGCAATTAAGCATTTAAGGGTTAATAGTATACTATTGTACAAAGGATAAGAAGTAGGTTTAATTAATTACGTCTAGTCTATTGTACAAAGGGGCACTAAGGACCTTATAAAGTCTCTACCTCTTAGCGCTAACCTAAGCAGGGGGTCCTTGTGTAGGTCCTTATAGGTAGGTAGGGCCTTATAAAGTCTCTGCCTCTTAGCGCTAACCTAAGCAGGGGGTCCTTATGCGGGTCCTTATAGGTAGGTAGGCCCCTATTTTACTTAGTGCTATTTATATAATAAACTATATACACACTAGCAACTTTTCTTTTATATAATAGCTTATATCTATTATATACTTTCCCTTTCCTATCTTTCTCTATCTATATAGTTAGCCTTCCCCTATTAGAATAGGTTATGAGGTAGGTGTAGTTTTACTATATAGTAGAGGTCCTATTTATACCTACTCTTATGTAAATAGGTAGTAATAGCTAACCTACTTAGTTCTTACGCTACCCCTTTATATAGTAGTAGAGTCGCATTATATAATAAGGCTCTTTCTAGGCATATATCTTATATATAAATAGAAGGTAGAGTGTTAAGTAATATAATACTTAGCGCTAGGTCTTAGTAAGTAGGTATAGAAGAATCGCTCCTAGTTATACGATAAAGGTATACAGTAGAAGTAAAATATAAGGTAGCCTTTTATACTTCTTCTTTATTACTCTATTAGTCTTGTTTATCGTCCTTCTTTTTTATGCGATAGGTTTTATCCTCTAGCTCTCCTTTAAAGTTAAGAATATATGCTTATATATTTATAGTAAAGGGTTTATATTTATAGAAGTTAGCGTATAATAATATGTATTACCTTCTAGCTTGCTAGGTATCCTTTAGTAGATAGTTAGTAGACTAGCATCCTTTTTTATAGTATATAAAGTATTTCTACTTTATGTAAGAGCTTAAACTTCTAAAGTTACCTCTTTCTTTTAGTCTAAAGGTTAATCTGCCTCTAGAGGGGCTAGATCCTCTTATATAATTAGGATTATTGTATTATTAATTAGTGTAGTACACCTCTTTACTATCTTAAAAGAACTATAACTTCTTCCTATCTTTAGTAACTTAGAGTAACGCACGAAGGTCGCTAAGTAGGCCTTCTACTATATTTTTAGGGTTAAATATAGCTTATTTAAAGTTAGGATAGCCGCAGTATACTTATATAATAGTAGTGTATAGTTATAGTTTACTACTAAAGCCTTGTCTAAGAGCTCTTTAGGCTAAAGTAAGCTTATTAATTATTACTTCTAGGGCCTTATGCGATATAGTAGCTAGATTATCCCTTTTATAGCGTTTAAAGGTAAGAGTGGTCTAGTCTGTCTAGTACTAATTATAATTAACACTAGTGTTAAAGTGCCTATTTAGTCTATTGTATAATTTATCCTATAGAAGTCCTAGTCTAATATTGTGTAGGTAGTAGGTGCTCGCACGATTAGAAAGGATTCCTAGGAAGATATTTATATACTAGTCCTATAGTATACCTAGCCTATAGCATAGTTCTCTAAAAACTTTTGTCTTGTCTGCTAGGATATTATATAGCCTACTAGTGTAGTTATTCTCTTTACTCTAAGCCTTCTAAAAGAGGATAATCTTATCTAGCTAGATATAAGCATAATTTCCTAGTTATTAAGGAGACTAGGAGTGTCTAGCCTCTTTATACAATGTAGTTTATTAGGCAAAAGCAGTCTAGGTTTTAGGCTACTACCACTAGTGTAGCTCTATATATAGTGTCTCTGTCCTTACACGTATAGGGATAGGCCCTAGCTATACTCTATATATATATATATATTACCTACAAATAGTGTAAGTTACATTATTAGAATTGTGTAAAGTAGTTTAGGTTACAGTTACAGCATTATTATGTAAAGGGTCTATAGCTTATAGTTAAGCTATAATAGTTTAAAGAGTTTCTTTATATAGGTGTCCTTTATTATAGTATTAGTAGCAACAAAGCCTTTTTTTATAAGAAAAGTAATAAGCTCTCTTCTTACTATATAACTAATCTTATTAAAAGTTTTTTCCTTCTAGTTATTAAAATCTTTAGTAAAAGAAGAGATTACCTCTTTACCTTTAAGGCTACTTATATAATATTACGCAATTATATATACTATATAAGTGTTTAGCTGTTTTAGAGAAGGGGGTAGGTAGCTGTGTAAATCTACTCTATCTACCTAGTACTTTTGTGCGATCTCTCCTCTTAAGGTAATAGCTTTAATATTTATTACTTTCTCTACTTATTAAAGCTATTCTAAGTTATCCTCCTAAGTAGCTTATTATGTAATTCCTTCTTATATAGATTCCTTTAGGAAGTCTCCTAGTCCTAGTGCTATGTTATTATCTTATTAAATTATATAACTAGACTATATTAGTGTGTCGCTAGTTTAATTATGCGACGTGTTTACATTTAGTTATTACTAGTTTAATTATGCGACGTGTTTTTTAGGATTGTAATGTTAAATCCAAGAGGGTAGCTAGTCCTAAAGGGTTAAGGTTGGTTCTTAGGCAGGAGTACTTACAGAAGGTGGAAGGTCTTGTTAATACGATAGTATCTTGTAAAGTGTAATAAGTTAATAATTTGGTCTGCTAGAATCTAAACAATAGATTAATAAACAGATTAAACATAAGTATAGAGAGCCTATTCTTGCATTTCTATATACTAAGGCTGCTCTGCTGCTTAGTGCTACTAAGTAACTAAGCACTTTACGTAACTAGCTCTACTACTTAGTGCTGCTAAGTAACTAAGTATATTACGTGACCTAATCTAAGTTACTTAGCGTCTCTTTATTACGTTTATAACTCTATTGCTACTTTATTACACCTTTATAAGCGCCTAAGTCCTACGTTGTTATTTAGTATATAATATTATTCCCTCCTTTTCTATTCTTCGTCCTAAAGAATTATGCCTGCTAACTATAATTGTACAAAGCGTTATTACAGCCTTATCTTTACTATTAAAAACTACAGAGTAGTTATAGTGTTAAAGTGCTTCTTCTATAAGTTGCATTTCTGTGTTTACAAAGTCTATATTAGCTTAGAGAAGTATAGTGAGTGTTAGAAATAAGGCTTAAAGTGTAATATAGCTATTACTAAAAATAAGTTCTTATAGTTAATTACTAAGAAGAAGAAATTAGAGGCGTAAATGTTAGAGGCGCAAAAAGAATAGAACGTAGTATTTAAAACTCTATGTATAGCGTATATAAAAGAGGATTAGTTATTAAAATAATTAGCGTAGAATAAAAAGCGTGCTAGTGAGGTTATTGCGGTAGAGAGTGCTGCGCTAATAGAGTTAGAGTTAGAGGAGAACCTAGCCTATTCTACTTAGCCTACTAGTCTGGCTAAACTTAGCACGTTTATATAGTTTGTAATAGACAACCTGCCTCTAGAGTTCTAGGATAATTCCTTAGCGTTACTATCTTAGGTAAGTCTGTTAATAGAATTCTTTAATCTTTTATTAACAGTTTCTTAGGTAGTTCTTTAGTTCCTAAGTGTTTTTGCTGTGTAGGTAACTTTTCTACTTAATAAGGTACGCGTTTTTATACTAATTATATTCTAGAATTCTTTTAACCTTAAATTTGTTTTCTTTCTTAGTCTGGTGGTAGAAGGTGGTTTTAACTGGTGTATTAGGGTCTGCTAGTTCTAGTAGTAATACGTGGAATACTAGGTGTATCTTTGCATCTAGCAGTAGTTCTAACTTATAGTTTACTAGTAATATTTGCTTAGAAATGTAAAATAGTCTAACCTTAATGTAATTTAGTTTCTTATGTTTCTTTTTCTAAGTTTAAAGGTTCTTTGTAAGTAGATATACTTTATCCCTCTTCTTTAGCTAAGGTGCTATTTTTTGTTTTTAGCTTTAGTATAAAATTAATTACTGCTAAGCTTTCTTAAGATTCTCTTAGAGTTATTAGTGTATTTTCTTTATATTTTTTACTATATCTATAGCTTCTTTTGCTTTGATTGTTGTAGGAAATTATTAATTAAAGAGATGTGGGTGTCTTCTGTAGTTTATATAGAGTGGTGTATGTCCTAATGCTACTAATACTTTGTTATTATAGGCTAACTGTGCTATAAGTAGTAATAAAACCTAGTTATTCTTCTAACTGTTGCAGTAGATGCGTAGGTACGTTTCTATAGTCTAGTTTGTACGTTCTGTCTATCTGTTTATTTATAGATAGTAAGCTATTAATAGCTTTTATTTTGTTCTAAGTAGTGCTATAAGCGTTGTCTAATAATTTAACGTAAAGAGCTTATCTCTGTTACTAATAATTATTTTTAGAATTCTGTAATGTCTAATTAGTTAGTCTAAGATAAGAAAAGTGAGTTCCTTTGCTATTATTCTTTTAAGGCATAGAATAAGCTTAATATACTTAGTTAGTTAGCAGACTACTACCAGTATACTGTTGTATTTAATTCCTGTTATTAAATCCTTAGAGTTTAGAATTTCTATAACAAAATCTATAGTAATGTCTTTCTATAGTGCTGTTAGTATTCTGATTACTTACATCTCTCTATATTTAAAATGTGTACTATGTTTATTTCTTTAGCATTCTACATATTTGTAGATATAAGTTATTATAGCTTTCTTAATTCCTTTAAAGGTGTAATTCCTTTAAATAAGTTCTATTGTTTTTATAATGCCTAGGTGTCCGTACATAGGGTTATTATGGTATTATTAGATAATCTTAGTCTGTAGATGTTCTAGAACTTCTTAGTGGATTACTAAAAGTTAATTTAGTTCTACTATTAGCTCTAGAGATCTATCTTTGGCTTTGCGAAGGATTGCGGAGAAGGTTTTTACTTTTTCTCTTACTAGATTACTTTGTTAGCTAAGAGTGTCTACTCTACTATTTTCTTTCCTAGCTATATAGATGATTTTAAACTTGTACTGCCTAGTGGTTTATAACTATCTTTGTTATTATAGCGTAAGTTCTTTTGTTGTTGTGAACCTTAGAAGGTTCTTGTAATCTGTATAGATTTCTAGCGTTAAGTAACTAAGTGCGTAAATTCTCTAGTGCTTTAAAGCTTTAATAATAGCGTAGAGTTCTTTATTGTGTACGTTATATTGTGTTTTAGTGTTATTAAATTTACATAAGTAATAGGTAATTAGGTACTATTTGCTATTATGTTCTTATTTAGTGTAGGCGCCTAGCGTAAGATCGCTAGCGTCTATTTTAAAGCGTAGTGGTTTATTACTTCTAAAATAAATAAGGATAAGTTCTATAATATATACTGTCTTAAGGAGTTAGAATGATATTCTATACTTATCTGTCTATTTAAAGGGTATGTCCTTCTTTATAAAATTTATTAAGGGTATTGTAACCTTTGCGTAATCTTGGATGAATTGTTAATTAAATCTATAGAATTTTAAGAATTTTTAGATGTTCTTAGCTATTTTTAGTACTAGCTAGTTTTTAATACATTTAATTTTACTTAGTGCTATCTTGATTCCTTCTGTAGTAATAATGTGTTCTAGGAATTTAAGTTATTTAACGTTAAACTTACATTTCTTAAGTTTAATACGAAGGTATACTCTGTCTAGTGCTTCTAGTACTGTCTATATATGCTTAGTGTGGTCTAATTTGTTTTTAGAAAAGACGAGGATATCGTCTATATACGCGATAATAAATATGTCTAGATGTTTATAGAGTACATTGTTAATAAGTGCTATAAAAGCTACTAGTGCGTTTATAAGTCTAAAAGGCATAACTTTATACTTAAATAGTCTATAGTGTAATTAAAACACTGTTTTTTATTCTTTACTTTTCTTAATTTGTATAAAGTGGTAACTGTCTCTTAGATCTATTATTATAAATATCTTAGCTTAAGATAGTTAATCTTATAACTCTGTAATATTTAGTAGTAGATATTGGTTCTTTATTGTTATATTATTAAGTAGTTAGTAGTTAACGTATAGTCTGTCTAATCTATCCTTTTTCTTAATAAACATAAAAGGGCTTACTACTAGTAACTTTAATAGTTGTATATATCCTTTCTTAAGGTTTGTTTTGATAAAATCACGTTCTTTAAGGAGTTCTTCTCCTGTCTTACTATATAGTAGTCTAAAGGGTGGCGTCTTCCCTTCTTTTAGGTCTATTATAAGATCCTAGGGTTAATGTTCTAGTAGGTTTGCTTTTCCTTCCTTTTCTGTAAATATATATGTCTATTTCCTGTACTCTCTTAGTAAGGTAAGGGGTGTACTATTGTTTTCCTTCTTACACTTCTTAATCTAGTAGTTCCTACTAGCGTTTACTAAGGTGTGCTTTTGTTTTTTAACTATTTGTCGCGGTATTATATTATTAATAACTCCCTTATCTACTATTATTTTTAGTTAATGCGTAGGCTTTACTTATAATATATAATTATAGCGTTTAAATAATATTTTCTTTGTACCCTAGTTAATCTGCGGGTTGTGTATTATTAACTAAAGTAATCCTAAGACTAACTTATACTTAGATTCTAGTAAGATATCTAAGGTAAGTTCCTCTCTATGTCCTTAGACTGTTATTGTGGTAGTAACCTCCTAGTATATTTAAGGTGTCTTAGGCATTAGGGATCTATTCGCGATATAGATAATATAGGGTACTTCTTTTTCTAATATTATAAGTCCTGCTTATCTTACTGTCTAATAAGATATAAAGTTCCTTTCTACTTCTAAGTCTATAAGAGCTTAAGCCTATATTCCTTTAAGCTATACTAGTAGCTTAACTAATACTGTGCTTACTATAGTATTTAATTTAATAAAGGCGTTTTCTTGTCTAAGTTTAGGCCTAAAAAAGACATCTGTTCGTGTAGGTTATAGTTAAGTTCTAGTGCCTAGTATGCGTTTCTAAGCATCTGCTTTTATTATTATTTTTAAGTATATAGCTTATGTAAATTATCTTCTTTTTCTTCCTATAAGGATGTTCTTCTGTTTTTCCTCCTATAGTCGTTACTATTTCTGTGTACTAGTTAAATTAGTAGCTCTATTATTACTTTTTGCGTAGGGTAGTTTATAAAGCTGTCTAAGTGTTTGGCCACGTAGTGGTATTTACAGTCTTAGTTTAGATACGTGTACTAGTATAGTTGTATATAGTCTCTATTAATAAGTATATTATAGTATTTATTACCCTTTAGCGTGAGGTAAAGAAAGTATTTTACTTATTATTTATTCTAGAGGTGTTTATTGTAAGCTACAATAGGGCAGTTTGTCCATATCTATCTATAGTGTAGTTTCCTTCTAGGTTATTTCTTATTCTCCTCTTTCTCTGCCTTATATTGTGCGTATGTTGGTTCTTCGTAATATATTTACATATAGAATTAGTGTATAGGATTTTAGTAGTCTAGGTAGTACTTTAGTACATAGTCTAACTTTTTATTTTTATAGGGTTGTATTCCTTTTAGTGCCTAGTAGGGTTCTATATAGTCCTAAATATTTAGTTTATACTTAGGTAACATAGGGTTATCTTCTTCCTACCTACTTTATAGGTAAGGAGTAGGAGATTTTAGTATCTCTTCTACGTCTTCTGCGTTGTGGTATACGTTAGAGTTATCTTCTAGATCTTTGTATAGTTGTAAGTTAGGTAAATCTAATTACTTACTTTATTCTAGTGTAATGCGTTAGTAACTAAATAGCGTTATAATAACTTCCTATTCCTTATTAGGTTCTTAGTCCTTAATAGTTAGTATAATTAACTTAGTTTAATAGACTTTGTTCTTTAATCTACAGTTCCTGGCTATATAGCCTAGTTTGCCATATATAAAGTATTTACAGGTCTTAGTTATTAGTTATTAACTTCTATTAGAGACGTGTTTGTTAGGCTACTTAGGGCCTATCTTTTCTCTTTTTCCTTTGCTTAAGTAGTTAAACTAGACATCTTCTATTAGTTTATATCTCTAGTAGTTCCTTAGCTATTGCCTTTAGATAATTCTAATAAGGTTCTTATAAACTATTTTTACTAGTTATCTAAAGCTTATTGCTCTAGGGTTTTAGTAGAGCTCTTATTGCAGTAAAAACTATTCTCTGTTAATCCTAATAGTTTCTTTATATAGTTTTTTAAGGTTAGCAATTTGTGCACTACTACGTAAGAGTTTCTTACGTAGTTTCTATTTAAGTCCTTATTTGTATATATCCTAAAGAGATTTATTATCCTAGTTAAGTTGTATAGCGTATCTACAAAACTTAGCTATATACTTAGCTACTAATTATTTCTAAGTTATAGTCTAAATTTTTACTTTTGTAATAGAGTTCTTGTTAGCAATTCTAAAGAGTTGTTTAAGGCATTTCTTAAAGTTATTATAATTCTTAATAATATTAACTGTATTAGCGTGTTTGTTTACGTAATTGTTATTATTATTATTATAGTCTATTCCTAGGTACTTTTTAAGGTAGGGATAAATCTATAATCCTATATCTCCTTGTATGTATGTTACTGCGAAGATAACCTTCTTCTTATTTTTAAGGGGTTTGTTTAAGTTAAAGAAGTAGAGGTCTAACTAGAGAATCTAGACGTTAGTTTAAGATTGTTTACTAAAGTAGAAATTAGGTTTATGCGCCTTACTGCTATCCTTTATAGGAGTAATCTTAGCGACACCTAAAGCTATAGAAGAGGTAGGAGTTTATAAAGTACTTATGTTAAGGGTGTTTAAGATGTTAAATCTGAGAGGGTAGCTAGTCCTAAAGGGTTAAGGTTGGTTCTTAGGCAGGAGTACTTATAGAAGGTAGAAGGTCTTATTAATATAATAGTATCTTGCGAAGTGTAACAAGTTAATAATTTAGTCTGTTAGAATTTAAACAATAGATTAATAAACAGATTAAACATAAGTATAGAGAGCCTATTCTTGCGTTTCTATATACTAAAGCTGCTCTGCTGCTTAGTGCCACTAAGTAACTAAGTACTTTACGTGACTAGCTCTGCTACTTAGTGCTGCTAAGTAACTAAGCACATTACGTAACCTAATCTAAGTTACTTGGCGTCTCTTTGTTACGTTTGTAACCCTGTCGCCGCTTTATTACACCTTTATAAGCGCCTAAGTCCCACGTTGTTATCTAGTACGTAATATGTAAATGTGCTTACTATCTCCTTTCTTTTCTATAGAATAGCTTAGACTAGAGTATATAACTCTTTATAAATATACGCGCTTTATTTCTACTTATTATATAATCTGAAATTTAATCTCTAGTAAAGGTAATAATACAGAGCCTACACATCTAGCTTATAGGGCGCTCTGTTTTTAGACCTTACTAGTTTGCAATTAATTAGAATTAACCACTTATTAGTGTTAGTTTGGCTTAATCTGTAATTAAGCATTTAAGGGTTAATAGTATACTATTATACAAAGGGTAAGAAGTAGGTTTAATTAATTACGTCTGGTCTATTATACAAAGGGGCACTAAGGACCTTATAAAGTCTCTGCCTCTTAGCGTTAACCTAAGCAGGGGGTCCTTATGCAGGTCCTTATAGGTAGGTAGGGCCTTATAAAGTCTCTACCTCTTAGCGCTAACCTAAGCAGGGGGTCCTTGTGCAGGTCCTTATAGGTAGGCAGGCCCCTATTTCACTTAGTGCTATTTGTATAATAAACTATATAGACAGTATTAGAAGCTCTTTTAAAGAAAGCAAAGATTTAGTACCTTAGTTTAGATTACACTTTTAAGATTAGAAGTCTAGAATAAAGTATTGTCCTAGTAGACCTAAAATATAAGTATAACCTTACTTTCCTATAATATAACCTAATCTACTCTTGTCTAACTATTATAAGTGTAACTACTAAAGGATTATCCTAGGTTAATATTAAGAGATTAGATTCTAAGGACCTCTAGCACCTTTAAGTAGGGTATACAGGAAGTAGAGCTCTATAAGCTCTAGTAACTATAGCCTAAGGTGTAAAGATTACTAGAATATTAAGAAAGGATTATAAGCACTATACTACTATACACGTAACCTAGGCAATCTCTAGAAAACCTAGAGAATAATTACTTAGGCTATTTTACTTATTATTCTAGAATCTATTCGATATACCTACTACTTAAAATAGAGAAAACTAGATTTTACTAACTAAAGAAGATTTTAGTAAGAAACCTTACGTTTTTAATCTTAGAATAAAGACGCTTTCTAAAATAATAAGAGTGTAGTAGAATTTCTTAGCTCTTATTAATACAAAATACAAGCTTTAAATTACAAAAATCTACTAGGACAATAATACAGTAACACTTTTATAGAGAGGGAAATTCTAGTATAAATTTTAGGCTAATTAGGAAGGGATAATAATTAGTAGACTACTACTCTATACGCATAAGCCTAATAGCGCTGTAGAAAGAGTAGGCTAGGAGCTTATAACAAAAGTAATTAAAATGTAAATAAGCGCAAATCTACTATTAAATCTCTGGCCTAAAATTATATAAGTAGTATACTAGCTCTAAGGAATAATTCCTAGCCTAGTATTAGGCTATTAATTACCTAATAAAATATTAGATGCTTAGTTTAGACAATATTTTTATTATTTTAAACTAGTAAAAATATAATATAGGACAGCTAATCTTTATCTAAACTAGAGTGCTGTCTACGCCTATAGCTACTAAGCTTACTCTTTGTTATGGGCTAGCCTTAGAGAATAAACAGAACTGTAAGTGCCAAATGTAAAGGATGAATTCTAGGTATTAAGTCTTTATAGGGGGGTGTGCCGCTTATAAGAAGAGTTTTCCTTAGTAGGTTTACTTCTTTTAGGGCAGTTCCTTTCTTTAAGATCCTTCTAAAGGCTAGGGCTATGCCCTAGCCTATTATATACCCTAGACCTTACTTAGTTTAAAATGTCTTATAGTTATAAAATAAGCCTTAGAGATCTTAGGAGTATTATACTATAGTAAGGTAGTAGTATAAAGGCGGCCCTAAGGCAGCCTTAGGGCGAGGGCCCTTATTAGGTAGTTTATTTATTTACCTTATTATTATAAGGCGATAGGACAGCGCTCCTACCCTTTCTAATATAATTATTATATATTTGTTACCTTAGCGGTGCGTTGCTATCGCGGTCTCTTTATATCTATATTACTCTACTTTCCTTCTTCCCTTCTCTACTCTCTCTTTCCTATACTAACCCTAACCTACGCCTATTCTAACTTCTTTAACTATCTATAACTACCTCTATCCCTGTCTTTTTCTAGCCCTAATCTAGTCCCTCTCTTATTCCTACGCTATACGCCCCTATGCTCTTATTAGCCTCCTAGCCCTTTTTTTTAGTATTCTGTTTATAGCTGCGGCTAATATTAATATTATTAATAATAGCCTCTAAGGTAGCGCTGCCTTAGTAGATATCTTTAGTCCTAGTAGTAGTAGTAGTAATAACCCTTTAGACCTAAACTAGCGCCTTACTAAGTTTAGCTATGTGTACACTAAGGAGGAGATTAATAATACTAAGGTAAAAGAGATTCTCTAAAGCCTTAACACGCCTACGCAGTAGCTTAATAGTAGTAATTACTTTTACCTCTTTATAACTTCTAAGAGGCGTGTACTAGCTAATTACCCTAACCCTATTACTCCTACCTATACTCTAAAGCAGCTCTGCGTTGCTAAGAGCGTAGTCCTTTAAAGAGATAGTTTAAATAAAGAGCTAGCTAACCCTAATATAGGCCTTATATATATTAAATATATTAGGCGCCTAAAGTAGCTTAGGCGTATAAAGTAAGTCTATAGCCTTGTATTCTAGACTATTATTAATGTTTATATAGCTGTTAACTATTCTAGGGCTACTCCTGTGGCGCCTACTATTACACTAAGGCTACCTACTAGTATAATTCTGCCCCCTTTGCTAATAACCTAGGCCTAAGGCGGGCTTTACGCCTCTAGATTAAATATATAGAGCAAGGCTAGGTTAATAGTAATTTGCATATTTGTGATTTTAAAATGTATAGCACTAACCCCTAGAAGTCTATAACTAGAACGCTGCCTACCTTTATAGTAAAGTTCTACTACTTAGCCTAGTAGTATAAGCAGTACCTAAACTTAGCGCTTAAGAACTCTAGCCTAATCTAGAAGCTAGACTCTCTTACTGTGCCTCTACCTTAGCATAGTAATAGAATAGTAGTCGCCCTCCCTAGTATAGACATAGCCCTAGTAGCACCTTTGCTCTAGATAACTCTAGTCTAGCGTAGTAGTAACTATAATTAGAATCTAGTGGCGTTAGCTAATAATATAGTAGGGTAGATAAATAATATAGGAAATTACATTTAGTAATCTAAGGAGAGTATAGGCTAGCGCCTAGATAAGATAACCTAGACCTAAGCGTAGACTACTAACCTACTCGCCACTATTATAGAGTAACTTAGAATAGCTCCTAGCTAACGCTGCCCTACCCTCTTAGTAGCCCTAGCCTAATAGTATATACTTTTTAACCTATATTAAGAGCCTTATAGAGTAACTCTACCTAAGTCTTTATCTAGGGCTAGCTTAGTGCACCTTTCTAGGTGCCGCTGCCACTAGTGCGAAGAGTAATATAGTTATTATAGCCCCCTTTTATTTCTACTTAGTATTACTTTAGTGCCGCTTTAGTTATAGTGACCTTAGGGCTAATAGCCTTTAGTAGTTTTTAAATAGATAGCGCCTTTACTAGGTTAGTAGAAGAATAAATTCTTAAATACCTATTATAGCTTCCTTTATAATGTTTATGTGTTCTTCTTTATAGGCTAGATAGGACTATTATTGTGCCTATAGTCCCCCTAGGCGGCCTTAAAGCAGTCTAGAGCTATAGTGTCTATAATGTTTTTAACTAGCACCTAAGTTAGCAATACCTACTTAGTCTACTTTACTAGCGCCTATTATTATTTTCCCTAGGTGTTCTTAATGCGTAAGACCTTCTCTACTTCCTATTTGCGTAGGTCTAGGTCCGCTTCTTTTAGCTCTAAGGCTAGGCCTAGCTAGGCGTTAGCTTAGGTCTAACTAGGTAGGGGATTATCTGCCGCTCACTTAAGAAGATTAATATAAATAGTCTTATAGAGATTACTAGATAGGTTTAGCGTTACTATAAGTAAGGATAGCATAGCTATTATAGTATACTTAACCTTAAGCTAGTTAAGTTTCTTCTTTAGCTAGTTAGTTTTTATGTTATATAGTAAGAACTATATCTTATCTCTAACTTAGAATTACTTTATAGGGTAGTAGGTGCAGTTTATAGCCTCTATAGTACACTACTATCTATAGGCAATAGCAGTCTAGACTAAAGCTATCCTTTTTTTAAGATAGTTTAGGAAGTGCTTTACCCTTCTAGTATGGGTATAGGTAGACTCCGCTAGTAAGGGGATTCTCTTAAGGAGATTAATATAATATCTATTTAGTAGAAAGTTTAGGCTTAGGCCTATAATAGTAAATGCTTTATTATTTAATATAAGCTAGTAGGCTAGGAGGTAGTTTAGCTAGTCTATTTATTTAAAGTTAACTATAATGCAAAGGACTAAAAGTACCTCCTAGTTTGCCCTCTCTGTGCTACTGTTAGTCTAGGGGTAGTATACTATAGAGAGGAGTTATTTTATTCTAGTTAATTTACACAGTGTAGTCTAGAACTTTCCTAGTTAGTCTAAGCCTCTATCTATAATTAGTAAAGTAAGGAAGCTATAGAACTGCTACTATATATTATAGAAGTGGGCTGCATAGTATTTTACTATTATAGAAGTTATAGCTTCTAGTTGTATATACTTTAACAGCCTATTAGTAATTATAAGCAGGTATCGCAGTGCTACTATAGAGGCCTAGGGAAGGTCTACTATAAAATCTATTAAGAGTTGCGCCTAGTACTAGTTTGTAATTAGGAGTAGCTATAGGAGACCTTACTACTTCCGCTAGTCTATATACGCTCCCGCGCAGTGGCAATTACGCACAAATTAGGTAATATTTTTAGATATATTATCCTAGTAGTAGTCCTAGTAGATAATCTTAAACGTAGAATTCTTTCTAAAATAGCCTATAACTAGAGACTTATGTGCGTGCTATATAATAGCAGTAGTAAGAAGTTTCTAAGCTAGGACCTAAAGGACTCCTTATTATAGAAGGGACCTATACGTACTAATTATATAGTCCCTAATTTATTAGGAGGTAGTAGCTACTATAGGGAATATATAGTTGCTACAGTGCACTACCTTAAGCCTAATATAGTAGGGGGGGAACTCTACTATAGCTGTGTCCTAGAGTGCTTATAGATGCGTGTTAGTAAAAATCTAAGTCTCTACTAGCGCTATTAAAGATCGCGTCTATACTAGGACAGCCTAAATAGTCCTAGGCACTATTATTAGAGCGTTTGTCCTTATTTACTAGGCTATATCCTACTTACGCTAGCTTAGTGCGTTTAGTCTGGCTACTTAGGATCTAGGCTAGTAGTAGAGGTAAAAGTAAAAGGTAGAGAGTAACTCTAACTACTAGTGCTAGCGCTTACTTAATTCTTAGATCTTTGTAAAGTATTTAAGGTTTTTATAGTCTATTAGAATTTTAAAGGGGCGTGCTACTTCTATTAACTCTAGTCTCTATACTTATAAGGCCTATATAATTATAAGTAGCTCTTTATTGTAAATAGTATAGTTCTACTAGGCTAGTGTTAGGGCCGTAAAGTAGTAGGCTATAAAGTGCTAGATCCCCTTAATACGTTAAGAGAGGTAGGCCCTAGTAGTGTTACCTAAGTAGTCTGCCTCTACTAGCGTGTCGCGCTCTAGGTCCTAGAGCGCTAGGATAGGGCCCTATACAAACATGTCCTTTAGGGCCTAGAAGGCCTCTTATTCCCTAGGGCCTTATTAAAACGGGACCCCTTTCTTAGTAAGGGCATATAGGGGTATAGCCTACTTAGAGAATTAGGGGAAAAAGTCGTAATAGAAGTTAGTAAAGCTAATAAAGTAGCAGACTATATATATTATAGAGGGGGCGTCCTATTAATTAATTACTTATATCTTTACTAGATTAGGGCAAATAGCCTTGCCTACTATAATAAGATACCCTAGGTACCTAACCTCTATTATTGCGAATTTACATTTCTCTAAGTCTACATATAGTCTAGCTTCCTATAGGAGTCCTAGCACTTATCGCATATAGTCCTAGTGTTAGCGTAGGGGCCCTATTATATAGATAAGGACATTATCTAGGTAAGCTGTATATATATCGCCTAGGGTATCTTTTAGAGCGCTATTAATATAGCGCTAGAATATAGTAAGTACCCTAGTTAGTCTAAATAGGACTACTAACTACTTAAAGAGGCTAAACTAAGTATAAAATATAATATAGTATTCTTCCCCTTTTGTAACTTACAGCTTATAAAAGGCAGCGTAGATATTTACTTTTATAAACTAAATAGCCTAGGAAAGGGTACGTAGTGTCTCTTTAATAAGTAGGAGGGGATACTAATCTAGCTTAGAGATTGCGTTAATCTCCTAATAGTTAATATATAGGCGCTATTTCCCCCTAAGCTTTAGGGCTAGAAAGACTAGAGCGCCTACTAAGGAGGAACTAGCTTATATCTAGCCCTTATCTATAAGTTCTATAAGTTAGCGCTAGAGTTCTGCTAGCTAATCTCTAAATATGCTATATAGTAGGCCCTAAGGTAGTTTTAAGAGGGAGCTGCTTAGAGTCCGCCTTAGGTAGATATAGTAGTCTAACGTACCCTAGTATAGTAAGAGGCTAAATACTTTAGTTTTATTAAAAATAGCAGCGTACTCTACTAGTTCTAAGGGGAGAGTTCTACTATCTTTAATAAGGCCTAGCCCTACTATGTTATAAGGGGGTAGGGGTCCTACTATACAAAGAAGCGTTATTATAAGTATCTAGGTAATATCTTAGAGCGAAGTTAGGAATACCCCTTCTTAGTTTTTATCTAGAGTATTAAAGGGTGTTACATTATCCTTTTTATCTACTAGTGTGGCGAGGAGGCCCTACCTCTTTACTACCTAGGTGTTAAGAGTAATAAAACCTCTAGCTACGCTAATTATAATTTTGCTGCTATAGATATCTACTACTACTCTAGACTTGGCTAGCTAAGGGGCCCTTAGAATTATATTCTAGTAGAGGTTAGGGATTATATAAGCGTAAAAGGTCTATTACTACCTAGATATATTATAAGCCACTACTACTATCTCTATAATAAGGGTCTATAGTAATAACCTAGCGGCCTATTTTAGCTCTTAGACTAGGATTATAATACACTATAGTAAGAGTAAATCTACTAGCCTAGAGCTAATTACTATAAAGTATTTACACCCTATATTAATTAGGGCCTCTACATACTGTGTACTATTAAGGAAGACGTAGAGGGTAGGGGTAGGCCTATTTATGCCCACCCTAGTCTTAGCTACTCTAAGTATCACAGCTTACCCTAATTATACCTCTATTAATGCTATCGCGCTTAGCCTCTATATTAGCGCTAGACTAGGGGCTATTTTTTTCCTAACTAGATACTTATCTTATTGTGCTAAGGTTAGGTCGTAATTGCCTAGAGTAAAACTATATTAGGGTAGGCTCTAGCTATATAGTTAGGCTTACTATAGCAAGTGTACACGCCTACGTTTTAGCATTACTAAAAAATATATTTAGGTATCTAGTTTAGGCGCTACTTACCCACCTCTTCGCTAGCTTAGGGCTAGGTTAAGGTTAAAGCCGCTATAGGAGTTATATAGACATTACTATTACTATCCTTAAAAGGGGGCTAGCCACTTTTATAGAAGGTAGCTTAAGTAGTAAGCTTATTTTTTAGGGCCTCTATTTTAAGGTCCGCTGTAATCTATAAAAACCTAGTAATAGCCGCATTATAGTCCCTTTTAAGAATGTTATAGTTAAGGGTAACTATATAGATATCGCGCTAGATTACGCGGCGTAACTTACGCAGTTTCTTAGTATTACCCTACTAGCTACTACCTACCTCTACTAAAGTCTGTTTAAAGCGGACGTAAAAGTTAGAGAAACTCTCTCTAAAGCTCTACCTAATTATATTAAGGCGTGCTTTAGCTTTTTACTAGGCGTGTTTATTAGTGTATATAAAGGTAAGGTACTATATAAACATCTATAGGTTAAACTAGCTGTCCGCCCCCCTAGTTTAGTAGAAGGCCGCTACTATGTCCTAAGAACTATTGTCTAGGCAGTCCTATATTAGCGCCTATTCCTTTTAGGGGGAGCTAATAAACTGCTTATTAGCCTAGAGCTTATAATCTATTATAACCTTTTAGGCCCTAAACTGTGTCTTTAAGCCCCTAAACTTAGTTAGGCTTAGGAGCAGTTTACACTATAAGATTAGCTAGTCTATACTAGTAAATAAAGATCTACCCCCTATAGTAGAAGTAGATAGGCCTAAAGTAGTGCTAGCGTAAGCCTATTAGCGTATAAAAAGCTCGCGCAGCTCTTTATTCTAGAGTTATAGCATTTATATAGTAGAGCGGTCTTTGTCTCTAGTAGTAATTAAGTTCTGTAGTTGTTTAACTAACTTAGCAATATTAAAGGTATCTATTAGTAGGTTATTCTAGACTCTGTTACGTTTCTTTGTTCTTTTAAACAACTCTTTTCTAAAAGACCTAGAATTTAATATTATAGGCTAGCCTTAGAGAATAAACAGAACTATAAGTGCTAAATATAAAAGATAAATTCTAGGTATTAAGTCTCTATAGGGGGGTGTGCCGCTTATAAGAAGAGTTTTCTTTAGTAGGTCCACTTCTTTTAGGGCGGTTCCTTTCCTTAAGATCCTTCCAAAGGCTGGGGCTATGCCCCAGCCCATTACACTCTTTAGATTAGGAGCGTATAGCTAGGCAAGATAGAAGAGGATTTAAAGTAAATCCTAGGGGCTATATTAAATATCTAGTAGGCTATAAAGCTTCTAATATCTACTAAATATAGATTCTCTAGCTTAATTAGGTAATTACCACACAAAACGTAAAGTTTAATAAGTCCTTGTTCTATAAAGGATTAGAGGAATAATCTATTCTAAAGATAGAAGTATTAAAAATAGTAGAAAGCCTCTAAGAAGGAGAGCTAAACAATCTAGAAGAAGTGTATAAAGACGCGCTTAATATTCTTCCTAAAATAAATAAGTATACAAGAACTACTACTAGACCTATAGATAACTTTTAGGTAATTAAAAGCAAAGTAGGCTAGCTAAGTAATTAGGAACCTAAGGTACCTACTACTAAGCGAGCTATAGGCTTAGCTAGCTAGTAGTTAAGAATTTGCTTAAGTAGGAAAAGAAACACAGGACTTATAACCCCTAATTAGACACTAGAGCTAGGTAATCTTAGGAGTAATCTATTAAGTAATTAAGAGATATCTAGTAGCTACTAGAATACTACCAGGAGAGCTAGCCCACTAGAATCTAGGGATTTAATACCCTATTTATTAGTAGAAACTAATTAGGTTACTAATTAACCTAGCGCAGATAACTTAATTACGCCAGATAAAATAGATAACCTACTAGCGCGCTGAAGGTAAAGGCAGATCTATTTAGAGGCAAGTAGAATAAGTAGGCGAAATTATAGTAAAGCACTAGAAATTAACTAACTAATAAATCGCTATCTGCTATTACGAAGATTAAGGAAGTAAAATAATTAGAACAATTAGCTAAGGGGTAGGTAGAAGCTAGGTGCTTATACACTAATTACTAATTATCTTTAAAGTAATCTTAATATAATATTAGAACACACGTTTATACTAGGAGTAGTAGAGGCCTAGTCTAAGTAAGAAGAATATATTACACTAAATATAATAGTATTTGCTTCTATACTTAGAAAGGCGCCTAGAGCGTCTTATATAGCTTAGACTTATAGAGACAAGCTTACACTAGAGCTAACCCTATAGAAACACTTTTATAATTATCTATATAGGAAGCTATTCCTCCTTGCCGCTTATAAGGAGATCTTAACTTTATAAGATAAAGCTACCTAGATAGAGATTAAATAATTAGAGGTGTTAGAGTAACTACTTCCTTTAAAGTAGGTCTTTACTTATAAGTTTAATTAAAATAGATACTTTAAAAAGTGTAAAGCTTAAATTATTATAAGAGGAGATCTTTAGAAAAAGAATACTCTCTACTCTACTTATACTACTACCCTAGTAGCAAGATCTTTCTAATTAGCTGTAGCTCTAGCAGCAGAATTTAATCTAGAAATCTTATAATTTAATATAGTAGGAGCGTTTCTAAATATTTTTATTATAGCCGCTAATCTAGTAACTTATAAATTACCTAATAGTTTTAAAAAGCTAGGAAAGTGTGTAAGATTAAATTAAGCTTTATATAGCTTAAGAGATTTACTACTTCTTTAGTATAAGGAATTTACAAAATTACTTTAATCTTATAGACTCTTAGCTTTACTAGAAGAGCTATGCCTTTTCTTTAATAATAATTAAAGTATTATTATTCTATTTTATATTAATAACATTCTTCTTCTCTATTATAAGAGTAAAGAGAAAGAAGCCCTAGATTTTTAAAAGAAGATTGCGAACAAATATAAGATTAAATTAAAAGAACTAGTAGAGTGGTTCTTAGGTGTTTAAGTAATTAGGGATAGAGAAGTAAGATTAATTTCTCTAGTCTATAATACCTATATTAATAAGATTATAAAAAAGTTTAACCTTTTAAACTCTAGGAGCTTCTCTTCTATACCTCTATTAGTAGAAGATCTTATTCTAAGTATAGGAGAAGCTACTCTTTAAGAAATAAAGTTCTTTTAAGAAGAAGTAGGATTAGCTCTCTATATAGTAATTATGCTACGCCTAGATATAGCTTTTGCAGTGTTAAAGCTATTACACTTTCTAATAAATCTAAGCAAAGAACACTTTGCTACTATTAACTATATAATCCTTTACCTCTATTAAACTAGATAGTAGGCTATAGTCTTTAGTAGCTATAATAGACCTAATCTGCTAATATATAGAGATACCTCTTTTGCTAATAATCTAATATCACAGCGATCTTCCTATAGATATATTATCCTATTATTTAGAGGAGCTATCCTATAGAAAGTAGCTTAATAAAACATAATTACCACTTTAATAATAGAAGTAGAGCTTCTAGCGCTTAAATATATAAGTAAAAAAGCTATAGCGATTGTGAGATTCTTTACTAAGCTTACTCTGGATCTAAGACCTTTATAAAAGGTCTATTACAATAATCTTTAAACTATTTATTTAGTGATTAGAAAGAATAAAAGAATTACTACTTAACTACACTATATAGATATTTAGAACATATAGTTATAGTAAGAGTATACAAAAGGATTATTTTAAGTAGAATATCTTCTAACTAGCAAAATACTAGTAAATAGCCTTACAAAAGCTCTTACTTATTAGCAGTTTAATAGATTTAAAAGGCTATTAAATCTATAAAATGTAAGTATAATAATTACAGAATAAAAGTAGGTAAGTAGAGAATTAATCTATTAACTACCTAGAATTATTAATTTAGAGCTAGGAAATAAGAAAAGAAAAAAAAAGAAAAAAAAGATTAGAGGAAGAATAGGAATTAGAGGAAAAAAAGATTAAAGAGCTTATCTATAAGCTTATAGACCCTCTTCCTTCTCTACTTAATCGCAGGGGTGCGAGAATCTCTTCTACGATTAGTAGTAGGAGATTCTCCCTATCCTCCTCCTCTCCTCCTCTCTATAGTAGGTGATTCCTCACCTTATCTACCTCCTCTACCTCTCCTTTAATTAGTAGTAGGTAATAACTTACCCTAGCTTCCCCTCTTTTAATTAGTAGGAGGAGAAGCACTTGCCTAGCCTCTACCCTACTTTAGAGCTAATAGGCCACTTATCTAGCTATTTTAATTAGTATATTAGCTGCGACCGCGCTGCTCTTTAATAAGTAGAGTAGGAGGGTAATTACCCTATTCTTTACTAAAGATTAGGAGCTTTGTTTAGTAGCTTTTACAGCCTTTACTACGCGTGCTTTAGCCAGGTTATTAAATATCTAAAAGAGTTAGCAAAGCTCTAAAATAATAAAAAGAGCGTAAGGTAATAATTAGAAGAAGAGAACCTACTATAAGGCAGTAGAATTTATAGGCTTAAATTAGATAGGAAGTTAAAGCGTTAAAAGTAAAAGATTAAAGAGAGAAGATTAAGCGCTAGCAAAGGGCTTATATACTCTACTACCTATCTAAGCATTAAGCGCTAAATACGCTCTTTTCTTACTACTTATTTCTCTTACTACTACTCCTTCCTAATTAAAACGCGCCTACCTATTATACTTACTAGCTAGTAAGAGCGGGGAAATTACCTTACAGTTAATAAGAAGTAAGTAAAAAGAGTAGCAGAATTAAAGCGTTTACACTCTAGGCCTTTATATTACGCTTATAAGCTCCTAACCCACTAGAAGAAGAGATTCTAGACATAATTCACAATAGGAGTTGTAATTTAAAAGATAAACAGCGATTGTTTTGCTATTATAATAAATAGAGGATGATAGAATTACTGTTCTTAAGATAAGGAGATTTAGAAGAATAATTCTTAATAGTTTTTTAATCTTTAAATAGCCTTTTAATAGTTTTTTAAAGATCTTTAGAAAGAATTTAGACAATTACAGATTACTTCTTAAGATAGGTGATCCGCTTTAAGCGATTACCTAGGGGGTGTGTTAAAGTAAAACACTTACTTCTATAATTCTTTCTAGATCCACTAATTCATATCACGGGATTCTTACTAAGAGGCTCATTTCTTTTATATATAGTCTGCCCTTTCGGCATCCTTTCCTACAATTAGCTATTTATATTCTTTACAACTCTGCTCCTAAATATCCTGTAATAGTTTAAGCCCTTTTTACCACAATAATAATATATAATTACAGCGTTTAAATAATATTTTCTTTATACCCTAGTTAATCTGTAGGTTGTGTATTATTAACTAAGGTAATTCTAAGACTAACTTATACTTAGATTCTAGTAAGATATCTAAGGTAAGTTTCTCTCTATATTCTTAGACTGTTATTGTGGTAGTGACTTTCTAGTATATTTAAGGTGTCTTAGGCATTAGGGATTTATTTATAACATAGATAATATAGAGTACTTTTTTCTCTAATATTATAAGTTCTGCTTATCTTACTATCTAATAAAATATAAAGTTCCTTTCTACTCCTAAGTCTATAAGAGCTTAAGCCTATATTCCTTTAAGCTATACTAGTAGCTTAACTAATACTATACTTACTATAGTATTTAATTTAATAAAGGCGTTTTCTTATCTAAGTTTAGGCCTAAAAAAGACATCTGTTTATATAGATTATAATTAAGTTTAGGTGTCTAGTATACGTTTCTAAGTATCTGCTTCTATTATTATTCTTAAGTACGTGGCTTATATAAATTGTCTTTTTGTTTCTATAAGGATGTTCTGCTGTTTTTCCTCCTGTAGTCTTTACTATTCCTATATATTAGTTAAATTAGTAGTTCTGTTATTACTTTTTATATAGGGCAGTTTGCAAAGCTATCTAAACGTTTGGCTATATAGTAATATTTACAGTCTTAGTTTAAATATATGTTCTAGTATAGTTGTATATAGTCTCTATTAACAAGTATATTATAGCATTTATTACCCTTTAGCGTAAGGTAAGGAAAGCATTTTACTTATTATTTATCCTAGAGCTGTTTATTATAAGCTGTAATAAAGTAGTTTATTTATATCTATCTATAGCGTAGGTTTCTTCTAGATTGTTTTTTGTTCTCCTCTTTCTTTACCTTATATTATATATATATTAGTTCTTCGCAATGCATCTATATATAGAATTAGTATATAGGATTTTAGTAGTCTAGGTAGTACTTTAGTATATTGTCTAACTTCTTATTTTTGTAGGATTGCATTTCTTTTAGTGCCTAGTAGGGTTCTATATAGTCCTAAACATTTAGTTTATACTTAGGTGACATAGGGTTGTCTTCTTCTCGCCTACTTTATAGGTAAGGAGTAGGAGACCTTAGTATCTCTTCTACGTTTTTAGCGTTATAGTATACGTCTACATCGTCTTCTAGATCTTTATATAATTATAAGTTAGGTAAATCTAATTACTTACTTTGTTCTAGTGTAATATATTAGTTACTAAATAGTGTTATAATAACTTCTTCTGCCTTATTAGGTTCTTAGTTCTTAATAGTTAGTATATTTAACTTAGTTTAATAGACTTTGTTCTTTAATCTATAGTTCCTAGCTATATAGCCTAGTTTGCTATAAGTAAAGTATTTACAGGTCTTAGTTATTAGTTATTAACTTCTATTAGAGACGCGGTTATTAGGCTGCTTAGAACCTATTCTTCCTTTTTTCCTTTGCCTATGTAGTTAAACTAGATATCTTTTATTAGTTTATATCTCTAGTAGTTCCTTAGTTATTGCTTTTAGATAACTCTAATAGGGCTTTTATAAACTACTTTTGCGGATTATCTAAAGCTTATTACCCTAGGGTAATAGTAGAGCTCCTGTTATAGCAAGAACTATTCTCTGTTAATTCTAATAGTTTCTTTATATAGTTCTTTAAGGTTAGTAATTCGCGCACTACTATATAAGAGTTTCTTATATAGTTTCTATTTAAGTCCTTATTTATATATATCCTAAAGAGATTTATTATCCTAGTTAAGTTACACAGTGTACCTATAAAACTTAGTTATATACTTAGCTACTAATTACTTCTAAATTATAGTCTAAATCTTTGCTTTTGTAATAGAGTCCTTATTAGCAATCCTAAAGAGTTATTTTAGGCATTTCTTAAAGTTATTATAATTCTTAATAATATTAACTATATTAGCGTGCTTATTTGCGTAATTGTTGTTATTATTATTATAGTCTATTTTTAGGTACTTTTTAAGGTAGAAATAAATTTATAATCCTGTATCTCCTTATATGTATATTACTATAAAGATAACTTTTTTCTTATTTTTAAAAGATTTATCGAAGTTAAAGAAGTAGAGGTTTAGCTAGAGAATCTAGATATTAGTTTAAGATTGTTTACTAAAGTAGAGATTAGATTTATACGCCTTACTACTATTCTTTATAGGAGTAATCTTAGCGGCACCTAAAGCTATAGAAGAGGTAGGAGTTTATAAAGTACTTATGTTAAGGGTGTTTAAGATATTAAGTATAAGAAGGGTAGCTAGTCCTAAAGGGTTAAGGTTAGTTCTTAGGCAGGAGTACTTACAGAAGGTAGAAGGTCTTATTAATATAATAGTATTTTGCGAAGTATAACAAATTAATAATTTAGTCTACTAGAATCTAAATAATAGATTTATAAATAGATTAAATATAAGTATAAACAGCCTATTCTCGCGTTCCTATATACTACGTAAAGGCCACTTTATAGGGAGCACTTTGTAGAGAGCGCTCTATAGAGATTAGTTACGTAACTCCTTTGTTTAAGGCGTAGCTGGTATTAAATTCTCGCTTAATCCCTACTACGCGCCCACTAGGTACAAAACCAGTGTTAAATCTAAGAGGGTAGCTAGTCCTAAAGGGTTAAGGTTAGTTCTTAGGCAGGAGTACTTACAGAAGGTAGAAGGTCTTGTTAATACAATAGTATCTTGCGAAGTGTAACAAGTCAACAATTTAGTCTGCTAGAATCCAAATAATAGATTAATAAATAGATTAAATATAAGTATAGAGAGCCTATTCTTACGTTCCTATATATTAAGGCTGCTCCGCTGCTTAGTGCCACTAAGTAACTAAGCACTTCACGTAACCTACTTTACTACTTAGTGCCACTAAGTAACTAAGCACATTACGTAACCTAACCTAAGTTACTTGGCGTCTCTTTGTTATATTTATAACCCTATTGTTACTTTATTACACCTTTATAAGCGCCTAAGTCCTACGTTGTTATCTAGTATGTAATATTATCCCCTCCCTTTCTATTCTTTGTCCTAAAGAATTATGTCTACTAACTATAATTCTATAAAGTGTTGTTACGGCCTTATTTCTACTATTAAAAACTATAGAGTAGTTATAGTGTTAAAGTGCTCCTTCTATAAGTTATATTCCTATGTTTGCAAAGTCTATATTAGCTTAAAGAAGTGTAGTAAGTGTTAGAAATAAAGCTTAAAGTGTAATATAGCTGTTACTAGGAATAAGTTCTCGCAGTTAATTACTAAGAAAAAAAAGTTAGAAGCGCAAATATTAGAGGCGTAAAAGGAATAAGATATAGCGTTTAAGGCCTTACGTATAGCGCGCGTAAAAAAAGATTAGTTAGCAAAATAGTTAGCGCAGAATAAAAAGCGTACTAGTAAGGTTATTGTAGTAGAAAGTGCTGCTCTAGCAGAGCTAGAGTTAGAGAAGGATCTAGCTTATCCTACTTAGCCTACTAGTCTAGCTAAACTTAGCACATCTATATAGTTAGTAATAGATAACCTGCCTCCTAAGTTCTAGAATAATTCTTTAGCATTACTATCTTAAGTAAGTCTATTAATAGAATTCTTTAATCTTTTGTTAACAGTTTCTTAGGTAGTTTCTTAGTTCCTAAGTATTTTCGCTGTGTAGGTATCCTTTCTATTTAATAAAGTATATGTTGCTATACTAATTGTATTCTAGAATTCTTTTAACCTTAAATTTATTTTCTTCCTTAGTTCTGTGGTAGAAGGTGGTTCTAACTAGTGTATTAGGGTCTACTAGTTCTAGTAGTAATACGTAGAATACTGGGTGTATCTTTGCATCTAGCAGTAGTTCTAACTTATAGTTTACTAGTAATATTTACTTAAAAATATAAAATAGTCTAATCTTAATATAATCTAGTTTCTTGTGTTTTTTCTTCTAAGTTTAAAGGTTCTTTATAAGTAGATATACTTTATCCCCCTTCTTTAGCTAAGGTGCTATTTTTTATTTTTAGTTTTAATATAAAATTAATTGCTGCTAAGCTTTCTTAAGATTCTCTTAGAGTTATTAGTGTATTTTCTTTATATTTTCTGCTATATCTATAGCTTCTTTTACTTTAATTGTTGTAGGAAATTGTTAATTAAAGAGATGTAGGTGTCTTCCGTAGTTTGTATAGAATAGTGTATATCCTAATACTGCTAATACTTTGTTATTATAGGCTAACTGTGCTATAGGTAGTAATAAAACCTAGTTATTCTTTTAACTATTGTAGTAGATGCGTAGGTACGTTTCTATAGTTTGGTTTGTACGTTCTGTCTGTCCGTTTGTTTGTAGATAGTAAGCTGTTAATAGCTTTTATTTTGTTCTAAGTAGGGCTATAAGCGTTGTCTAATAATTTAACGTAAAGAGCTTGTCTCTATCGCTAATAATTATTTTTGGGATTCTGTAGTGTCTAATTAGTTAGTCCAGGATAAGAAAAGTAAGTTCCTTTACTATTATTCTTTTAAGACATAGAATAAGCTTAATATACTTAGTTAGTTAGTAGACTATTACTAGTATACTGTTGTATTTAATTCCTATTATTAGATTCTTAGAGTTTAGAATTCCTATAACAAAATCTATAGCGATGTCTTCCTATAGTACTATTAGTATTCTAATTGCTTACATCTCTCTATATTTAAGATATGTGCTGTGTTTATTTCTCTAGTATTCTACATATTTATAGATGTAAGTTATTATAGCTTCCTTAATTCCTTTAAAGGTGTAATTCCTTTAGATAAGTTCTATTGTTTTTGTAATGCCTAGGTGTCTGTACATAGGGTTATTGTGGTATTGTTAGATAATCTTAGTCTGTAGATGTTCTAGAACTTCTTAGTTAATTACTAAAAGTTAATTTAGTTCTACTATTAGCTCTAGAGATCTATTTTTAGCTTTGCGAAGAATTGCGAAGAAGGTTTTTACTTTTTCTCCTATTAGATTACTTTATTAGCTAAGAGCGTCTACTCTGCTATTTTCTTTCCTAGCTATATAAATAATTTTAAACTTGTACTACCCTATAGTTTGTGACTATCTTTGTTATTATAGCGTAAGTTCTTTTGTTGTTGTGAACCTTAGAAGGTTCTTATAATCTGTGTAGATTTCTAGCGTTAAGTAACTAAGTATATAAATCCTCTAGTGCTTTAAGACTTTAATAATAGCGTAGAGTTCCTTATTATATATATTGTATTGTGTTTTAGCGTTATTAAATTTGCATAAGTAATAGGCAATTAGGTGCTATTTACTATTACGTTTTTATTTAGCGTAGACGCCTAGCGCAAGATCGCTAGCGTCTGTTTTAAAGCGTAGTAGTTTATCGCTTCTAAAATAAATAAGGATAGGTTCTATAATATATACTATTTTAAGGAGTTAGAATAACATTCTACACTTGTCTATCTATTTAAAGGGTACGTCCTTCTTTATAAAATTTATTAAAGGTATTATAACCTTTGTGTAATCTTGGATGAATTATTAATTAAATCCACAGAATCCTAAGAATTCTTAGATATTCTTAGCTGTCTTTAGTATTAGCCAGTTCTTAATATATTTAACTTTACTTAGTGCTATCTCAATTCCTTCTATAGTAATAATGTGTCCTAGGAATTTAAGTTATTTAACGTTAAACTTACATTTCTTAAGTTTAATGTGAAGGCATACTTTGTCTAGTGCTTTTAGTACTATCTATATATACTTAGTGTGGTCCAATTTGTTTTTAAAAAAGACAAGGATATCGTCCATATATGCGATAACAAATATGTCTAGATATTCGTAAAGTACATTATTAACAAGTGCTATAAAAGCTGCTGGTGCATTTGTGAGTTTAAATAGTATAACTTTATACTTAAATAGTCTATAGCGTAATTAAAATGCTATTTTCTATTCTTTACCTTTCTTAATTTGTATAAGGTAGTAACCGTCTCTTAGATCTATTATTATAAATATCTTAGCTTAAGATAGTTAATCTTGTAACTCTATAATATTTAGTAGTGGATATTAGTTCTTTATTGTTATATTGTTAAGTTATTAGTAGTTAACGCATAGTCTATCTAATCCATCCTTTTTCTTAACAAACATGAAAGGGCTTACTATTAGTGACTTTAATAGTTATATATATCCTTTCTTAAGGTTTGTCTTAATAAAATTACGTTCCTTAAGGAGTTCTTTTCCTATCTTACTATATAGTGGTCTAAAGAGTAGCGTCTTCCCTTCTTCTAGGTCTATTATAAGATCCTAGGGTTAATATTCTAGTAGGTTTACTTTTCCTTCCTTTTCTGTGAACATGTGTGTCTATTTCCTGTACTCTCTTAATAAGGTGAGGGGTGTGCTATTGTCCTCTTTCTTACACTTCTTAATCTAGTGGTTCTTACTAGCGTCTGCCAAGGTGTGCTTCTGTTTTTTAACTGTCTATTATAGTATTATATTGTTAATAACTCCCTTATCTACTATTATTTTTAGTTAATGCATAGGCTTTACTTACAATATATAATTATAGTGTTTAAATAATATTTTCTTTGTACCCTAGTTAATCTGCGGGTTGTATATTGTTAACTAAGGTAATCCTAAGACTAACTTATACTTAGATCCTAGTAAGATATCTAAGGTAAGTTCCTCTCTATATCCTTAGACTGTTATTGTGGTAGTGACTTTCTAGTATATTTAAGGTGTCTTAGGCATTAGGGATCTATTTGCGACATAAATAATGTAGGGTACTTCTTTCTCTAACATTATAAGTCCTGCTTATCTTACTATCTAATAAGATATAAAGTTCTTTTCTACTCCTAAGTCTATAAGAGCTTAAGCCTGTATTCCTTTAAACTATACTAGTAGCTTAACTAATACTATGCTTACTATAGTATTTAATTTAATAAAGGCGTTTTCTTGTCTAAGTCTAGGCCTAAAAAAGACATCTATTCTTATAGGTTGTAATTAAGTTCTAGTGCCTAGTATGTGTTTCTAAGCATCTGCTTCTATTATTATTCTTAAGTACGTGTTTTGTGTAGATTGTCTTCTTCTTTCCGCAAGGATGTTCTACTGTTGTTTCTCCTGTAGTCTTTACCTTTCCTGTGTACTAGTTAAATTAGTAGTTCTGTTGTTACTTCTTACATAGGGCAGTTTGCAAAGCTATCTAAATGTTTGGCTATATAGTAGTATTCACAGTCTTAGTTTAGACACGTATACTAGTATAGTTGTATATAGTCTCTGTTAATAAGCACATTGTAGTATTTGTTACTCTTTAGTGTAAAGTAAGGAAAGTATTTTACTTATTATTTATCCTAGAGGTGTTTGTTGCAAGCTGTAATAGGGTAGTCTATCTATATCTATCTATAGCGCAGTTTCCTTCTAGGTTATTTCTTGTTCTCCTCTTTCTCTACCTTATGTTATGCGTATATTAGTTCTTCGCAATGCATCCACATACAGAATTAGTGTGTAGGATTTTAGTAGTCTAGGTAGTACTTTAGTATATAGTCTAACTTCTTATTTTCGTAGGGTTGTATTTCTTTTAGTGCTTAGTAGGGTTCTATATAGTCCTAAATATTCAGTTTATACTTAGGTAATATAGGGTTGTCTTCTTTCTGCCTACTTTATAGGTAAGGAGTAGGAGATCTTAGTATCTCTTCTACATTTTCTATATTGTAGTATACGTTAGAGTTGTCTTCTAGATCTTCGTATAGTTATAAGTTAGATAAATCTAATTACTTACTTTGCTCTAGTGTAACATGTTAGTGACTAAATAGTGTTGTAATAACTTTCTATTCCTTATTAGGTTCTTAGTCCTTAATAGTTAGTATATTTAACTTAGTTTAATAGACTTTGTTCTTTAATCTACAGTTCCTGGCTATGTGGCCTAGTTTACTACATATAAAGTATTTATAGGTTTTAGTTATTAGTTGTTAATTTCTATTAGAGACGCGTTTATTAGGCTATTTAGGGCCTATCTTTCCTCCTTTTCCTTTGCCTATGTAGTTAAACTAGACATCTTCTATTAGTTTGTATCTTTAGTAGTTCCTTAGCTATTGCTTTTAGATAATTCTAATAGGGTTTTTATAAACTACTTTTGCTAGTTGTCTAAAGCTTATCGCCCTAGGGTTTTAGTAGAGCTCCTATTGCAGTAAAAACTATTCTCTGTTAATTCTAATAGTTTCTTTGTATAGTTCTTTAAAGTTAGCAATTTATATACTACTACGTAAGAGTTCCTCGCGTAGTTTCTATTTAAGTCCTTATTTATATATATCCTAAAGAGATTTATTGTCCTAGTTGAGTTGCATAGCGTATCTGCGAAACTTAGCTATATACTTAGCTACTAATTATTTCTAAGTTATAGTCTAAATCTTTGCTTTTGTAATAGAGTCTTTATTAGCAATTTTAAAGAGTTATTTAAGGCATTTCTTAAAGTTATTATAATCCTTAATAATATTAACTATATTAGCGTGTTTGTTTGCGTAGTTATTATTATTGTTGTTGTAGTCTATTCCTAGGTACTTTTTAAAGTAGGGATAGATCTATAATCCTGTATCTCCTTATATATATATTACTACGAAGATAACCTTCTTTTTATCTTGAAGAGGTTTATTTAAGTTAAAGAAGTAGAGGTCTAACTAGAGAATCTAGACGTTAGTTTAAGATTGTTTACTAAAGTAGAGATTAGGTTTATACGCCTTACTACTATTTTTTATAAAAGTAATCTTAGCGGCACCTAAAGCTGTAGAAGAGGTAGGAGTTTATAAAGTACTTATATTAAGGGTGTTTAAGATGTTAAATCTAAGAGGGTAGCTAGTCCTAAAGAGTTAAGGTTAGTTCTTAGGCAAGAGTACTTACAGAAGGTAGAAGGTCTTATTAATATAATAGTATCTTGCAAAGTATAACGAGTTAACAATTCAGTCTGCTAGAATCTAAATAATAGATTAATAAATAGATTAAATATAAGTATAGAGAGCCTATCCTCGCGTTCCTATATACTAAGGCTGCTCTGCTGCTTAGTGCCACTAAGCAACTAAGCACTTTACGTAACCTACTTTGCTACTTAGTGCTACTAAGCAACTAAGCATATTACGTGACCTAACCTAAGTTGCTTGGCGTCTCTTTGTTACATTCGTAACCCTGTTGTCGCTTTATCACACCTTTATAAGCGCCCAAGTCCCACGTTGTTATCTGGTACGTAACAACCGGCTTCTCGCCATTATATGGATTTTAGATTCTAATAACTAAACCTCTTTTAACACTAACTTATACCTTAACACTAACTTATACTTTAACACTAACTTACACTTTAACACTAACTTACACTTTAACACTAACTTACACTTTAACACTAACTTACACTTTAACACTAACTTACACTTTAATACTAACTTACACTTTAACACTACCTTATAGTTTAATACTTACTTACACTTTAACACTAACTTACACTTTAATATATAGTTTATAAACTCTTCTAGAGGTATTTAGATTACTACCCTAACTATTATTTTATTAAATAGGTCTTACGCTGTAACCTTTATCTAGAGTTCTATTACTATAACTACCTTTGCCTAGAATCTATTTAGTACTACTAGCTATATAATAGCTAATAACTGTGTCTATAATTATATATATATAACGTATAGTATCTACTCCTTAGTAACCCACACCTACCTTAGAGGTATTAGACTAAGTATTAGTCTTTAATAACCCTACGAAAAGTAAATTTTTTATTATAAGCCTATTTAATAAACTTTACATGAATTAGCATTGTATTTTAGCAAACTAAGTGCCTAAGAAGAGCCTTTTACTACTTACTTAGGTCTTTTACTGTAGTAAAGTAATAGCACAGCTCCTAAGATAATATAATAATTTTTTAATTTTTTTCTGCAATTGCATCTTATGTGAGCTCTTCGCAAGCAAAGTCGGACAGTTGGGTCCGTAGACATGGAGGATCTGTATGATGTCACCTATGTTACACTTCTGCAGCCTTTTGCTCGAGCCACTTTTATTATGCCCCGTTTGAAGCAGGCAATGCTATAGGCACCAGCCCGTAGTAATGCTACAGGAGAGTATAAGAAGAAGAAGAGTGACTATACCAATAACGTTCGGGGTAGTACTTTTATAAGCCTTTGCACACCGTCTAGGTACCCTATAGTTATACCTGTTAAAGATGACTAACACTCGAACCTACACTAGTTCGGTGGCAAGTGGCGAACTGGCGCCCCGACAAGGCGACTCATGAGATGTTGAGCCAGATTGGAACGGCCGAATACGGAGAAATATTGGAAACATATAAGTATACAATTTCTGATCGGTATGAATTCGAGCGCTTCGAGAGCCAGCTCCTTACCACTAGCTTCCCAGCCCGCCCCACCCCTCAGGGATGGAAGGGATGAAGAAAAAAGCTTAGCGAGACGTGTAACTCAATGTGAATACTATCTCTAGAAAGTCGAATTCAATCTTATGAAAATTCACAGCACTCCACAAATCATGAATCAACTCCTGTCTACCAGGTAGACGCGTGCAACCTGACCGCTTCTCCTCCCTCCACTCTGACCTCAGTGCTACACAAGATTTTCTTGTTCTTTTTGCAGTCACATAGAGGGCGGTTTCCATCGACAAAGATAGTGAATGTCAGGATCGAAGTCTTCCTCCAGCATGTATAAAAGTCAATCTCCGCACCGTTTTGGGCTAAATCCAGATCCAGATCCGTGAGCTAGGCCTGACCGCCAGTTTCTTCTCGTCAAGCCATCCGATGAACTTGGTGACCATCTGCCATTCTATTATGTGCTATACTTCGTGATTAGTCGCCACCGAGCGCCGTTGGAACTTTGCGCAAAGCATGCGCATGGCCCCATGTTGCAGCAGCAAGGCCCACAGGGCAAGACAAGGCACAAGGCAAAAGTAAGGTATGAGGTGTCATTGTTATCTAGGTCGGAGCCCTGGAGGTAAGTGGGCAGGTGGTGCCAAGGCTCCAGTAGGACGCTAGTCCCCAGAGGGAATCCCATGAGGGAAACCACAACACCCCATGCCATGTTTTTGGCACTGCTGTGGATATGCTGCCAACCGAAAACGCGAGCGTTCGCCCGTCTACGAGCACGCCTTCTACGTTTCAGCAAACCTTCGGTTTTCGCAATATATGCATTAGAAAATATAATATGCGCTATTTATACCTATCGTACTGGAGGATTATAGAACTCTTGGCGTTTAGGGGTGTACCTACCTACCTAAGACAATCGCCACACGAACACTACCTACGTCTAGTCGCAACCACAGTAAACACATCTAATGGCTCGAATCTTGGTGTTTGGAACATCCTTCACCACATTCGACTACGGAGAAAGTGACACAGTGACACAGCAGAGGCCTGCAGGATCGCCGCTACATGCAAGGGATGCGACATGGGTGTCTCGGAGCACGGGCCAAACCTAGTCGTCTGACTGATGCTTAAACAAGTACGGGCTGCAGGTTCCTATCTTAATTGGAGCAGACGAACTATCGTAGCAGTTCGAAAGAAGAAGAAAAAAAGAAAATTGCGTGCTATCTTCATTGAGACTGCATGCCTTCAACATGCTGGTCGACAAGCACCTCTTCCGCCGCTGTGACCATGCATTGGATGAAAGACAGAAAAACACGAAAGCCACCGAGGTGGCATGCGGGATCATCGTATCCGCTCACGCGCCCGCTGTTCATAAACCCTAGAGCGAAAGATGAAGGTTTTACTCATCAAAGAAATCGGAAAGAGCGTCCAGATGTTCGAGAACGAACGACAGATTACAAAACGGTATGATTGTAAGAAGGCCATTAGAGACGGAATTGCTTCAATAGAAGTTGCCGTGCGGTACGGCACAGAATATCCCAACAATGATAAAGGAGAGGATCATTGCACCGAGTATCGCTTGCAGGAAAATGGTGTCCTGGATTTGGCGCAGGGCAGGCTCCTGGATCCAAACCTCTCGGTCAAAGATCTTGCGGATGACATTGCGCTTCTCATACTTGGCAACCCAGGGCTCATCCTCGTAGCTGTTGCTGGATGCGTGGGATGTGAGACTGTCAAAGGAGTCATCCTTCAGGTCGATGTTGGCTGCAGGCTCGTCGTCGGAGGCGAACAGTTCCCATGGACGGAGGTGGCGATGATGCATACCGTGGAGGACGACGCACATCCCCTTCCAAGCCGCGATCAATGTCGATATGCCGATCATGAAGCCGACAAGAGATAGAACACGCCAGGCACGGCCAGCGCTGCTTAGGGTGATGAGCAGGGCGGCAATGAAGCCTCCAAGGATACCACCGACACCAAGACCACGTGCGAAGATGACTCGAGGACGGTTGCCGTTGCAGATTGTCCATCGGATGAAGTTAGGATGAGCCTGACATCGGAGCGACCACTCGACTGTGGCGATGACATGGCGGAAAGCGGATGGATGAGTAGTGTTCTGAAGAGCATGAAGCAGGGCGGTGCGCTCCTTGGAAGACAGATTCAGCTGACGATTGCCTCCATCCGCAACATAGATGGAAATGATGCGAGTGATCTCCTCACGATACGGCTGGACAGAAACTGTTGACGAGTATGAGCATGGGAGATCCGTACATCCAGACAAGTCAGCTCAACTCACGAGGCTTCCATTTGAGGCCTGCGCTCTCGAACGCACCTGTTGCACGTTGAGCGTGGTCGGGCTTGGCCCCGGATGTCAGACTGACATCGTAGGAATCAAGTGACTCGCCGCCCTCGCGCTTCAGGTCGCTATTCGGAGTACGCGGCGGAGTGAAGAACGGGTTGCTCTTCTCGGCTTCAGTCGGCCTGGAATCGGTGGCAAAGTCGGTTCCTTTGAATACCGCAGCCGTGCCCGGACTGAGTTGCTTGGGCCGGGCCGGGGCTTCGATCTCGCTGTCCTCGAACCACTCGGGCGACAGAGGCTTCTCGTTCTCAGGCAGCTCATCGAAGCGCTTGGTGTAGCTACGGAACCAGAGGAAGAATTGCAGATTCTCGGCTGAGAGCTCAATGTACTTGAGGTAGTTCATGAAGTCACGTGTGGTGCATGGCTACATCACCGTCAGCAAGCTGCACTTGAACCGGGTAAAGGCGAGCATCCTGTTCCGGTTGGGTGAAGAACTCACAGGGCAGGTACCAGCAGAGATGATGCGGTCAAAGGAGAGGGCCTCGGGGATGCCGTGAGACATGCCACTGGAGCCAGACTTGACGGACTCGTCGATGGACTTCTGCTTGTCGGTTCCGGAAAGCGAGCCGCGTGACGAGTCGACGCGAGACACGTGCACAGGGCGACGGTAGCGGATGGGATAGACCATGTTGGAGGTATTTTAGGAAGGCAACGTGGTCGACGATGCGGGAGGAAGCTGCGAGAGAGTGGAGGGTAGGTGCGATGAGCGTGGAGGGCAGGGGCAGCAGAGCGAAGGAAAGAGTAGCGCCCAAAATAGAACAGGAAGCGTGTGTGTGTGTGAGAGAGAGAGAGAGATAGAGAATCAAAGGGGAAGAGGAAGGGGAAGAGGAAGGGGAAGAGGAAGGGGAAGAGGAAGGTGAAGAGGAAGGTGAAGAAAATGAGGAAAAGAGGAAAAGAGGAAGAGGAAGAGAAGAGACGGTGGTGAAGACGAGGATCCGAGGCGAACAAGGCGGCGTATGTGCGATGGACTGCTGGAGGGAGCGCACACAAGCGGCGAAGCCAATCGACAAAGTTTGGCTGGGCTTGACCAAAGTTCTCTCCGCCGAGGACTGGCAGCAAATGAAGTAGACCTTGGGCGCGGGAACGGGGACGGGGACGGGGACGGGGACGGGGACGGAGAAGTGACGAGTCGTGCGTGCAGAAGCTGGTGGGCTGGCTTTGATGCATGTAAATACTCAGCCCTCAGCGCGGCCTCGTTTGGGCTCGAAGACTGACAACGACGGCTGCCTTCCTCGCTGCGCCAAGCGCGAGATGGCAGCGAACGCCTTCCCGCAGGAGCAACGAACATGCCGGTGGTGAAGGCACGTGAGGGAGCGACCGCCTTCCCGCAGGAGCAACGAACATGGCCGTGGTGAAGGCACGTGATGGAGCGACTAGCAGCCCGCGTCCATGGCGGCCTGACAGGTAGACTAGGTGGTAGGCAGGTATCGAAACAGTCTAGTCTAGGCACCGTACGTATCTACGGTACGGTACCGCACGGCGCCTCGACTGTACTCGATACGCCTTTGGCCACGCCGTAGGTAGGTACCTAGGTAAGTAGGTAGACTACCTACCCCGGAGCATGGCCCAAGTTCCGTCGTGCGTCTCCCGCAGACGGCGACGTCGAATTTGCGTCCCCTTGCCCCTGGCCTGCACAGTGGGTCCGTGGCGTCGGCTATCTGGGTGATTCAAGATGGGTCGTGATCCACATGCATTCCCGCCTTGGGCTTCGTGCAAACCTCGTGCTCACTGCTGCAATTTGATGTCGACACCTCCGGGAGCCGGTGGCCTGTCAGAAATACGCCCGTGTGTGCGCTACCGGTACCAAGCTCGCGGCAACCCTGAATCAACAACACTTTGCACGACGCACCAGCCCGCTTCACATCCCAAGTACCTACCTACCGTACCTCCCCTAGCGGCAGCACAAACTTCGCGAAACCATCTCCCCAAAGCTCAGCTCAACCATGTCGGTCCGGACAGCCACGCAACACGCCACCGCCTGGCCCTTGGTATAGATACCACCCACGCTACGGCGCAGTGTGCTTTTTGGGCTTGGCCCACCGACCCTATGGCCTCTCTGATTCGACAAAGCTCCCGTATGCCATCACCACCACACGTCCGCCGCCACTTCGCGCCGATCCAACATCTGCGCCAGACTCGAGCTAGATCTTTCCTCTCCCGCTCCGAAGCGCCGTTGTACCTCACCACCCTCGTACTCGGAATCAAACTTCGCTGCTACGGCCGAGGTACTAGGTATCCAAGCAAACAGGCCGCCTTGCCATGGGAGCGCGGTCGAGACGCGAAGCTGCGCCAAAAGAAACATACTCACGGTAGAACAATACCCCAAGAAAGTCTCGCACGTGCCATTGGCGAACTGGGCGGCGAATGACTCCTCAACCCGACGCATGGCATTGTGCGTGTGCCACCAGGGACACGCTGCTGTCCCGGTCCCGGTCCAAGGTTGGTCCATCGACCTGGTCCTGGATGCGAATGTAATAGCATAACCTTCTAAAAGGACGCGAAATGCGTCTCCGCCATCTGGCCCTGTTGCCATACCATTGGTAACGGATTGTTCTCTGCTGCATCCTCATCCAGGCGGAGCAAACTCCTGTCGGCTTCTGTTTCCGGTTTCCACATCCATCGCCAAAACACTAGGCGCAGATCTGTTATTAGTACAAATCATGCACACGCAATACCATTGGTCGATCGCCTCGAAGGTCCGCGGACCGACCCCGAGCATCGCATTCATTTTCCCAATCCATGTCTTCGATACGCCTTGGGGGCTGAGCTTTGAATTCGCGATCGCGCCTAGGATCCCCGTCCGAATGGTCAAGCGAGCGCCCACGTTGCACATCTGCGTGCTTTATGAGCCACGTCCAGAGGATATCTTCTAGACGCGAAATGACAACTTGTTGTGGCTTGTGATGAAGTGCTACTGCTTACTTGGACTGCGCCCATGCCGGTTCTCCACCAGTCTAGACGTCTACCACCAGAAATCCTTTGGGAATCATCGTAAGCTTAAGCAAACATGTGAATGCTTTTTCGCATGTCTGATGCCTTCACTCGCGTATTGCGTACGGCAGGTATATGATTACTTTTGTTTTTCGCCAACAAGGCTAGGGTTAGGGTTCTTGGTTCCAGGAATGGCCTTTGAACAACTATCCCGGTATGGAATGTCCACGTACGATCCGACTGGGATACCGTCTCAGCTCGCTCCAGTCTCGCTCCAACTCTTCGTAAGCGTACGTCCTGAATTCTTCCATCGAATCTATGCGCGGTACGGCCTACTGCCTCTCTTTGACGTTGATCTGGCGGCAGCAGAAAAAGAATCCTAGGGCATCATGGCAGCTAGGGGATCGAGGAAAGTCGAGGTATGAGTAAAAAACGAATCGAAGCTCATAGGCCAAACGGAGGAGTCCGGTTTGTGATGCTGTATGGCGCAGTGGGTTTTTGTGCGGTTCTAGATGGTCCATGATGTTAAGTCGTGACCGAAAAGAGGAGGGTAGGCCTTTCGGATAAGGAGAGATGAAGAGCACAGATGAGGGACGTGCTAACAACTACAAGGAATAACATGCGCTCGCTTATTAATCCTTTCTATGTAACGTAGAACAGCGTCACCGCAGGTGCCAGTGTACTGTGCACGACGTCAGCTTAAGTTGGGCAGCAGCAGCATCGTCGTACCTGCACACGGTTCGCTGCAGTGCCCGGGACTTCTTGTCTCGATACAGAGAACTGCCGGCAGAAGCATGTGTCATTACCAGATTTAGTGAAGAACAGGCCAATTTTGTCTAACATGGAAGCGCAAAGACCCTCCCAGAGATTGCATGAGCTACACCGGATTGGCAAGCACGGTTGAAAAGTACATGAGAGAGCCCCACGAGAGAGGTCTCTCAAATAGCACACATGCCGACTTTCAGACAGAGCAAGCGCATGGAGTGATAAATAAGCGCAAACTCATGAAGCTACCTCGCGCTCTCTGCTCTTGCTCCATCACCCAGCCTACCAGCATTGATTCGGCTCTCGATAAGCTACTATGGCTGGAATCGGCCATGCTGCTCTCAATCGACTTGAACAGTCCCTCTCCGAGCGCAAAAACGAGTACGATCTACCGGTTGACCCCCGCTATTCCAGCGACGACGACAACGACGACAACAACAACAACAAGAACGACGGACTGCCCCTCCCAACCAACCATCACCCGCCCATCAACAAAGCCACAGAAGATGCCCGATTTCCCCACCTGTGCAAACACACTCTAGCCGGCACTATCAAAGCGCACACTCAAATCTACGTCGTCAACGAACAGATCATCCAAGCCAAAACCACCTGGTGCACCACTCTCCATGCCTTCGACAGCCTCCACTCTGCCAACACCGACGCCCGCACCCGCGCCGTCTTCCAGCACGCCAACGGCGATGCGTCAATAGTCCAGGCCCAGTACCGCAACGGCTACGGCACATGGACGACCAAGCTGGATACGCCGCGCGGACGCATTACGAAGTCGGTTTTCGTGAATGCGACGGTGCTGCAGCGCTTGGTCGGGCTGCCTGTGACGCCGCATGTGGTAGACGAGCGGCCGAGGCTGGGGGATCAACTTGTGCCGTCGGGGATGCCGGGGTTCAGGAGGGTGAGGCAGATCCAGGCGTTCAGGAGTACAGATAGCATCCGGGCCGAGGTCGAGCGGCCGGGTGGTGCGGTGAGGGACGCGAGATGGGCGCAAGGGCGATGGGTTGAGGATGGTTTGCGCCAACATCCTGCTCAGAGGAACAAGGCCGTGGGGGAGGTAGGAGCGATTGAGAATGGTACGCAGGAAGAACGGGGGGTGCGGGTTGGCACACGGAATGTGGTGCCGAAGCGAGTATCTATCGAGGATCTGAAGGAGTTTGCTTCGCTGCATACACTGTTGTGAGGGGAGAGGGCGCGCAAGGCTAAGATGAGAAAGTGGGACTGGGTGCATTCGCTTCTACGAACGAGCGGCAAGAATTCTGCAGGCAAGACTCGGTTCACCGGAGCAACTGCAAAGACAATTTTTCATTTAGTCAAATCCAATGTTGTGGTCTGGGGAACCTGGAACGGCAATTCATCGAAGCATCGTCCGTTGAGGACACATAATCACTAGTTGGAGCAGAGTAATGAAGTACACCGATCCAGCCTTTTCGACCATAAGAAAGAGACGTGACCTTTGCTATCCGTCATTCCAATCCATTGCGCCCCTGAAATCTCGATCTGGGAAGGCCATGGCACCCTCGTCTCTGGCAAGCAACGAGTCAATCTCCATCTCTCTAGCGCACTGCCCTCCCAGAAAGCAGGCATACCTCTCACGGGTCATTGCAGTACGGGATACCGTTGCCCACATTGATAATGCACGTCGCATTCTTGCACGTCGCAGCCGTGTGCCATCCATGCCTACACACAACATCAGCTTGCGCATCGAAGGGGGTGTAGAGACGCCGAATCGGCGGCGTACTTACAGATCGCAGATCTCGATACCAGAGAGGTTGTCTTTGCAACGGTACTGGCCTGAGCAACTGGAGGAGTCGCGGGGTACGGCGGGCGAGGCCGCGCCCAGGATGACGAAGAGATTCAGGAAGAGGGGGAGGATAAGTTTAGCCATGTTGGACTGTAGAGGATTTAGCTGGGTGGGATAGAATGCGTGGGAGGGAGGGCTGATGTTGGGTAGAGGGGATATATGAGACGGAAAACTGACAGTGGTGAGAAAGTAGTGTGTGTTGCATGTGATTTGGTGTTTAGAGAGATGAAGCAGGAGGGAGATGTGGACAGTTGTTTTGAAAAAGTGCAACGGCAGCATTGCGAATCAAGTAGAAGAGAGATTTCCCGGCAACTGTTCGTTCTAGTCTGAGCTCCTGTGCGCGTGGCGCCGAAAACATGGTACTCCAGGGGGCCGACGCGCCCAACGAATATCCAAGTTACTCGTGCGGTGACCTATAGCCATTGCTCACCCTCGCTCAGGCGACCATGAATCCAAAATGCGTCCTCAGGGCAGCATAATGTATAACGTCTGATTTGACGCATCTCCGTAGCCCATCGCGCCGTCCTTTCAGTCGCCTCTGCCTGCTCCTCCTAGTTCAGCGATATCGAATGCCGGCGTCCCTGATAGATCGGCCCAATGTCTTTGCCGCTTCCTAGTTGCCACCGAGCTGACCCCGTACCGAACAGCTTTTCGCCCTTAGCTTCCAAGTAATCTGTTTCTGTCTGAACCTCGAGGTTGCGATCTATTGTCAATCTTTGTTTCAGGATCTTTGTGGCGGCCCTTGTTTGGTCATTTTCGTTGACGGCCACTCCGTTGGCGGCTAGTTTGCGCGCTTCCAGCATGTTTATAACGAAGCTTGTGGCGTAAGCTGGCTCACCGACACTTCGAAAGGGACCGTCGTCGCGCTTGCGAAAGTATGGGATGCGTGATTGTGCCCACAATGGGTCTTGCTCGATCTCGAAGATAGTGGGTGGCGTTTGGTTTGTGGAAAGTGAAATCCCAGGCTTCGAAGTTCCGATCTGCTCTCTACTTGTTCTCAGAGATGAGTCTCCAAGCACTGCACAGTGTTGTAGTGGCATTGCTTGAATTTCGTATTCGCTGAGCGGTCGTTCCTGCCCATTCCTAGTGATTTGCGTAATGAGACCCCGCCGACGAAGGTCGATATCGTTGCAGTACTATCATGTTAAGGGTTTTGAGTCAGCGCAGATCTTCAGAGACATTGCGTCCAGAACAGACGCAGGTTTCCGGGAACCACTCACTTTTCCCATGAAACCTGCAGACTGAAGTCTCTTGAGTTTTAGTTCGAGGGCGCTCATAGCGACGGCTTGTGCAGTAGAAAACGAGGAGTATATCCCCAGGTTCACGGTAAGGATCTCGACCGGACATTCGATGGCGCTGCCCAGCGGTATCGCGAAGTGATGGAATACGCAGAACACGGTATCTTGCAAGCAATGCAGAGCTTCTTGGTAAAACATGCAAAGAAACTTGACCGTAGCTGACAATGATAGTGGGTAACCGATGTTTGAATTTTGGGGTATTGATTGGGGCTAGGACCAGACTTGGAGTGTGAGGTTGCGCGATCAACACGGCCACGTTATATATATTGAGCAACCGGCGCAAATACTAGGGAAGGTGCCCGTTTGATACGCGCCTTCCTTTCGGGTGAAGGTCGTATGTTTGGAGAGCTTGCTCCTAAATCTTTTGTCCTTGTCAGTCTCACCGTCACCGCAAACTATGTCTGCCCAAACTCCAGGTAAACAAAAGCGCGTCCAAATTGACAATCCGCGTGCGGGCTTGTACCACATCTGGAATATCCCACCCCTTCGTATTGGCAAGTTAAACTTCTCCTCGCATATGTCGTAAAACTCCGCAACTCGTTAAAGACATATGGGTCAACGGGAGCATAGTAAGTGCGGCTGGACCAAGATTGCAAAAGTTCAAACGACATCGTCTTGACGCTTATACTCAGTCTATGGTTTCAAGATGCCTTTCACAAGACTTTCAGCCGGAATGATGCAGCTGGCGCACTAAGCTTCGTTGCAATGTGTTCGGGTGCGAAAAGTCGTTCAGTGGTTCAGTGGAGTCGAGTCGCACTTACAGCCACACGTTGTTCGTCGCTCCTACATTCTGGTGGAGTGCAACCGGAAGGCATGGCAGGTACGCAAAATCTGCCTGACTCTGATTTGGATCGTGGAGGACGTGAAAACAAACACACTGCAACCATGACAAATTGTGAGGAGAACCGCACCTTTCCGATTGTGGGGTCGTGGTTAATCCGTTTAAGGAAGGCGCCCCTCCGGCTTACCACGCTAAGCATACCCGTAGGGTAGCATCAGCCTACACGTTTCACTCTGCTGTGCAGTGGATACTCGTGATCTTTTAATGCGACAAGAGCCCCAAGTATAACAGAAGGTCTCGAGAAATATTCACACGCAAAATCCGCTTCTACCACTACCAATTTTCTACATCCTACTCCGAACACGTCGACATGGCTGTCAAGGCTCCAAAGGTGGGAGACCACATCTCCACTCTTGACACGCCTTCCATGATCGTTGATTTGGACGTCATGGAAGCAAATATTGCGAAGTTATTCAAGCAACTACTACCGACCGGCATCAACGTCCGCCCGCACTCGAAGACCACAAAATCTGCCATTCTTGCCCAGAAGCTCGTCGATGCTGGAGCCAAAGGCGGGTGCGTTGCCAAACTCAGTGAGGCTGAGGTCATTTGCGAGAAAGGATTCACCGATCTGCTGATTACGTGCGAGATTATCGGTGCGCCCAAAGTCCAGCGCTTGGTCGAGCTGTTTCGCAGATACAAGAGCATTAGGATCGTGGTAGACAGTGAAGTGGGCGCCAGAGCGATTGACGATGCGCTAGAGGAGAGCGGTATCGAGGATCCAATTACAACATTGATCGACCTCGACGTAGGACTGCATCGGACGGGCGTACAACCAGGAGAGCCGGCACTGGAGCTTGCGAACTTCGTGCAAAGCTGCAAACATCTCAACCTGATTGGTGTGCAAGGGTACGAGGGCCATCTGCAACATTTGCACGGCTATGAAGGGAGAAAACAGGAGTGCTTGAAGTCAATGGCAATCCTCACCCAGACGGCAGAGGCATTGCGCAAAGAAGGTCACAATATCGAAGTCGTGACCACCGGTGGATCCGGCACGGCAGAGTTCTGCGTTACGGTTCCGGGTGTTACAGAAGTACAGCCGGGATCTTTCCTCTTCATGGACACCGACTACCGTAATGCTATCGGTTCCTTTTACCGACACAGTCTCTTCATTCTGTCCACCATCATCAGCAAGCAAGGACCTAAAATAATCACAATCGATGCCGGACTGAAGTCGTTGACAACAGACAGTGGATTCGCTGAGTGCAAGACGTTAGGTTATACGTACGGTGTGCTTGGAGACGAGCATGGCTCATTGAGCTGGGAGGATGACGCGCTAGAGCTGAAGATTGGAGACCGCGTCGAGATGGTGCCTAGCCACATTGATCCCACCATCAACCTTCACGATTTTTACTACGCGCACCGGAAGGGTGTCATCGAGGAGATATGGCCGGTTGATGCAAGAGGAAAAGTGCAGTAATACCCACACAAATTAGGATCCTAGCTTTGTTTAGACGATCATAGTTGAACAATTGCAACGTCTCCAAAAGGAGACAAGGTCTAGCATGACAGAATACTTGATGTTCTTTTTTTTCGATCACAAGAGGAGGTCGCGATAGGTATTAGATGGCGAAGACGATAGGCTGTGTCGAAAGATCAAGAAGGACGGTCGGATCAGGCGCTCTGATCCCATGTTGTCCGATGAGGCGCTGATATGGATAGGTATTCAAGTTCAAGATCGTATGCGGTGCTGCGCCTCGATGTCTTGCGTGATGCTTGACACACCTAATGACGTCAGTTCCCCTCCCAGCCATAAATGGCATCCCCCAAGACAGGGTGACCACAACAACGATCGGATCGAAGGACATCAACATCACGAAGCCGGATCATCAGCTACTAAACTTGAGCCGCTAAGCCATCACTCTCTGCGATACACACTACCAGCCCATATACTTCCTATACGAATAACCTCCGCCATGCCTGTCGGTCAGCAAGAGTCGGGCGTCACCTCGGGCGTAAAGTTCGTAACCTCCACAGTTGGCAACACGGTCGGCGGCGTTACAAATACCGTCGGCGGAGTAGTGGGTGCACTCGGACGGGGCGTCGGCGAGACGCTGGAAGGGGCCACTGGCAGTGCCGGCAGGCCTGTTGCGCGGGGGATTGCCGATGCAACCACGAGCATTGAGAATGGCGCAGGCAAGATCGCAGGAGGTGTCAAGCGGGCTGGAGAAGGCAAGTAGAAACGGCGAGATCAGAGGAGGAGGCCGCGGAGGACGGAACTAGCAGCGCGCTGCAGGCTGGAAAACAAGACGGTTAAGAGCGTACCTGGGAGGAGACAGAGATGTCACTGGGAATACGATAGTAGGAATCGGGTTGCACTTGGATCAGCGCGTAGTGATGGCAGGACTGTTCTTTCATCGCTCTTTGTATGGAGTTGAATACAAACTCGGATCCCCTGATGTTCCCTTTGATTTAACATTGTTATCTTATTAGTTAGCACCGGCTGGGAATCACTTTCGCTCATAGTAATCCCTCAGACCCTACTTCTATGCGACAGCCCATCTTCATTTAGACATTTGGCAGCACCAGCCTCTTGTCATCATAGCGGGGATATTGGTGGGGCTCTTGACTCAGTTTGTACATTCCAATCTCGATGGATAGACACCGGACTTTCCGCAACGGGGAATCGGCAATGTCAGACCCGCATACCGTCAGAATGATCGTCCATGATGGGGAAGCGCTGCAAACGATCGTGAATATTATTGCATGGTGATTGTTCGAACAGAAGCCACCTGATACGTCATTACATTTTTCCCGCTTCACGAGATCCATCCACTAGATTTTCATCGCTCTTCACCAAGCATACCTGACGTGTGCCAAATCCCAGAAGCCATCCGACTGTTTCGAATCAGCGTTGATGTCTCTCGTTGAGGCACCAACAAAGGGTCCGCGGAAACGAGGTGGCTGAACGTGGAATGTCCGCCACATCTTACCCCAATAATGCGTGCGTTAGTGCAAGGGCTACTGTACACCATCTGCAAGTCTTCGACGTCAACCCTTCTAAGCTCACCTATCACCACCCGTCTCGGCTGCGAAAGCGGCATCCGTACTTCTTCCGACCAATCAACTAAAATGCACTACTGTCCATTTGATGAGCGGCAGAACTAGCCGCGCAGCTCATTGGAAATGCACGCCACAACACACCATCACGTCTGGGAGTGTATAGACATGCCGCTCGCAGGGGAATGTGGTCATGATTGAGAAAATGATTCTCCCATTGTAAGAAGTCGTCCACAGACTTAGTACTAACATATTTGCCGTACATGACATGACACATGAATTTTATGAGCTCAACATTCCTGGCTGCTATGCGCTGCGGACCACTTATACTCAGAGCCTTCACGCGGGCTGCATGTACGTAAGATCGCGAGATGAGCTAGGATTCTCCAGCTAAAGAGGGGTCAACCGGACTTTCCAGTCGACATGCACGGCACGATGGAGATGTAGAGCCAGTGCCCAATGGGCCCATCCCACCCTGCAGTATTAGCCACAATCACCAGCCCTCTTTGTGCGCTTGAGTCCACTAAAGCCAACAGATTCTATTGACGCGTATTGTGGAGAGGCGATCGGCCATGGCCCGAGTGTCCTGTCAAGCGCCGAAAACATTACGATCACACGGATGAAACCCCCGCATAGGGTATTTAGGTGTCGTGATCCTACCTTGATGTCTCTTTATCTCACTCTCGTTGTCGTGGATACTAGTTCCATTGCAGCTTTGTGACTGACACCCCGTTTCTCAGTCTACCCTTTCGTTACTTGTGCCTTTTTCACCGGTATATAAACAAACGTTGTCCTTTGGATTTTTCGATATTAGCAAATATGAAATCTATCGTTCCTCTCGCCCTCGCGGCTACTGTTGCCGCACTTCCCCAGCAGTCTTCCGGGTCGGACTGCCAGGACTCCCGCGACGGCACTTTCGCCATCTCAGTCGTCAATGTCACCGACTCTTCCACCAAGCGTAGCGTCGAAAGGCGTCAGCTTTCTGGCATTCTCACCCTTTCCCTCGAGGGTGGTATACTGAAGGACCAGGCTGGTCGTACTGGTTACATTGCGGCGAACCACCAGTAAGTAACCCAGGGCATACCACTATGATGCATATTAACACATTCAATAGGTTCCAGTTTGACGCCCCTGTCCAAGCAGGAGCCCTCGAGACATCTGGATTCTCCGTCTGCGGCAACGAATCCCTCGCTCTTGACGGCTCGGCCATCTGGTACCAGTGCTACTCTGGTGGATTCTACAACCTCTACGATGAATCGCAGGGCAAGCAGTGCAACGCCATCTACATCTACGCTCAGTCAAGCGGTGCCAGCGAGACTGGCGCAGTCAGCCAGTCCCCAGATGGACAGCCCGCTGCCTCGACTCAGGTCTCTGCGCCCGCTGTCTCTCAGCTCACCGATGGCCAGCCCCAAGCTCCCACTTCGCAAGGCGCTGCTCCCACTGCCCCGGTAGTCTCTCAGATCTCAGATGGCCAGCCCCAGGCTCCTACATCCCAGGCTCCTGCTCCCAGTGCTCCTGTCGTCTCCCAGATTTCCGATGGTCAGATCCAAGCTCCTACTTCCCAGGCCGCTGCTCCTACATCTGCCCCGGTCGGAGTCCCCATCTCCCAGATCAGTGACGGTCAGGTCCAGGCCCCCACTGCAGCCCCGTCTGCTCCCCTCGTCTCCCAGATCAGCGACGGTCAACCCCAGGCTCCCATCGCCACTCCCGCCGAGTCCACCGTCGCCGCCCCCTACCCCACGGTCGGTCTCGTCTCCCAGATCTCTGACGGTCAACCCCAGGCTCCCGTCGCCTCCGGCACCGGCGCTGGCAACTCCTCCGGCAACGCGACCGCCACTGGCGGGGTGGAGTTCCCTGGTGCTGCCACCACCCCCATGGCCGCTGCTGGCGCCATGGCGGCCGGTCTTATGGCCATGGTCTTCATGCTATAAGCATCTCCACCACCTACTTTTCATTATCAATCTTAGGGATATGGGATTTACTACTTCTCAAGTCAAAGGCGTATGGATGGGTTAACGAGACTCATGCGCCACGCACTCCTTTCCAGCAATTAGCGGCATCGGTTCATCCATAATGTGTTGTGTCATGGTATGGTAATGGCGGGTCGAGGGATGCATTGCATTGTAGTACATAGCTACAAGTACTAATCCTAATAAGATTTTCTCATTTCAGTATCTCCAGTCCCTTGCGATGTGATCGATACCACTTCAGTGTCTTGGAGAATCTCGCCGTGTGTCATCATAACATTTTTTTCTCACATTCCCGAGCTGTGCGATAAGGTTTCAATCAAACCCCGGAATTGCAACGGCTATCGGAACCCGTGATCCTCCGGGCTATGCCGCCGCTACTGCACGCAATGACAGCACAGGGTGGTACGCTATGTGAATTCGATAGTCGAGACGCGACACGGCTCGCAGAAGCTAGTCGGACGGCGTTTAGGCGTTTTCATTGGCGGCTCAGCGGCTGAAAGACCACCGCGATGGGCCAACGCCTTGGTCCGGCTCCAACTCGACGGAACATGCAACGTGAAAATCTACAATAGCTTAATGCAGGTCTGGCCCCCGTGAGCTTGAATGGTCCCGTTTCGAGGTGTTTGGCTAAAATTTCTTTGTGTCAATGGAAGACATGCAGGTGTTTGGAGAATGCGCTCCAATCATCTGATTTTGAAGTTGAAATACAATCTTTCCAGCTTCCAAACGCCCAGCCTACAGTGTTATAGCACACAGCTGGGACATGACATCCAACGCCCTGGAAGGAAAAATACACCGAAAAGATCAACAATACAGTCAAATCCGTTATCGGCATCACCGACGAGGCTGGCTCGCTCGTGGCGATCCGACACTGCGGAAGCCACCTCGCAACCCCCGAACTTCGGTCCCGCTTCACCGGTAGGCGTGCAAGCTTGCAGGGCCACGTTTGGCAGAACCGCATGTTTGTGCCAAGACAACGACATAACCGACTGATGTCACATTCGAGGAGAGACTTTCGGCAGCCTTTCACGCGCGGCCAGCTCCACACTCCCCCCACCGAACCACCGAGGACCGAGACACGCCTGGCCTCGTGGTGGAGACGTTCGAAGAGGCGAAGTGGGATTCGTACCGTAGAAACTCAAAAATCAAGACGACGCTGTTTGCCTTTGCCAGCGAATCATGCAGCTGTGTGAGCTGGAGGTATGGGTACATGTTAGATTCCGCGGCCATTGAACTGAAGCTTGAAACAACGTTTTAAGTGGCCTTCGGGCAGTTTTCCGCGGCACTTGTGTTCTTGCAGAACGGATTAGGTTAAAGAACTTGCTTGCATGATTAATCAGGAGACAGCATCGTCAGAAGCGTAGACTAGGGACATGATAAGAAGTACAGCTGAGCAACAACGGTAGGCAAACGCTTGCCCAAGCAGAAGCATTATGGCCCTGGACGGAAACCCTGATCAAGGTACTTTGGCTCGGTAAATAGACAGCTACAGCAAATTGTTGCTAAAATGGAGGACAAGGTCGCGTTCAAGGTCGCGTTCAGGGTCGCAGCGAAGAACGATACGATAGCATCATTCGGTTCAATTAGGGTACAGTGTGAAGTTTCAACATATTGTTCACAGTCTACCCATGGCGCCTTCTGGTCGCCTAATTTTTTACGTAAAGATCCACGTACTCATCAATGTCCATGTTGTCGAGCGTCTTGCTATCCTGCGCAAGGTCGACAAGCTTGTTCACGTGCTCCGCAGGGTAGTGAGGGCCGAGATGATTCTTGTACTTGGCGAGAATTTCGGGCTTAGCCTCCTCTCGTCGCAGGCGGTGACCCAGAGGAGCCTCTATGACTTCCTCGTCGAGCACGGTGCCGTCCTTCAATGTGACGGTCAGGGCGTTGGAGATGGTGCGTTTGGCGGGGTCATGGTAGTCTTTGGTGAACTGCGGGTCCTCCACGCAGCTGATGCGCTGTCGGAGGGATTCAACAAGGGCGGAGGTGGCGGCCTCGCTGTCATCGGGGTAGTCGGTGGCCTCGAGGCGGTTGAAGACGAACATGGTGGAAACCATGTATTGGACGCAGTGATCACGGTCGGCAAAGTTATCCATGGGCTTGAACTGCTTGTCGATGATGCGAATGCATGCCTCGTGGGTGCGGTTGACAACGCTCTCGATGTCCTCGGCGGTCTTGTCCATTGCCTTGAGCTTCTTGTTGAGGCGCTGAGCAGCCTCGACGGCGGTCTGGGAGTGGAATTCGGCAGGGTAGGAAACCTTGAACAGAACGTTCTCCATGACGTAGCTACCGTATTCCCTCTGGAACTGGAAGGGCTTGCCCTTGAAGGCCACATCGTAGAAACCCCAAACGGGGGCAGAGAGCACAGTGGGAAGACCCTGCTCTCCCTTGAGCACCTTGAGAACAATGTTCACGGCCTTCTGGCACGCGTCACCTGCGGCCCACGATTTGCGGGACATGGTGTTGGGCGAGTGCCTGTAGGTTCGGAGGGACTGTCCATCGACCCAAGCTTGCGAGATAGCGTCACGGGTCTGAGTCTCGTTCAGGCCCATCATCTTGGCGACAACAGCGGTGGACGCAAGCTTGACAAGCACAACGTGGTCGAGACCGACCTTGTTGAAGGAGTTTTCCAGTGCCATGCAGCCCTGGATCTCATGTGCCCTGATCATGGCCTCAAGGACATCCCTGACCTTGAAGATCTTGCCGTTACCGAGGTTTCCACCATTCTTGTTTGTGCGCGTGATCCAGTCGGCAGTTGCGAGAATAGCACCCAGGTTGTCGGAGGGGTGACCCCACTCAGCTGCGAGCCAGCAGTCATTGAAGTCGAGCCATCGAATCATAGCACCAATGTTGAAGGCACCGTTCACAGGGTCGAGCTGGTAGTTGGTACCGGGCACCTTCGTACCATTGGGCACCACGGTGCCCTCGACGATAGGACCGAGAATGTTCCTGCATTGCTCGAACTCCAGCGCCTTGAGACCGCAGCCAAGGGTGTCAACAAAGACCCAGCGGGCAGTATCGTACTGAGCAGACAACAAATTAGCTTTATTCGAAGGTAGGAAGGACAATGGCATACCGCAAGCTCAGAGTCGATTTTGACATTGTGGATGTAGTTGGCCACATCCTTGATCTCTGGATCGTACTCTCGGTTGCCAGAGACGGGCGGGGCAGCACTCTTGAGGGCAGTCATGGTGGAGAATGAGGTTGCGGCGGCGATGCGTGTGCTTGTGGGTGCGGTTCGGAGGGCAATTGGCCTAATGGCTCTCGCGCAAAGGGCTGGCCGCTGACGAAGGGATCGTGATGCGGTGCTGCACAGGTTGCGACTGAAGGTCGACATTCTCAAATTAGCTTCCTGCGAGCCCGGGCGATGTCGGGGCAGCTCTAGGATTAAGAGGGAATGTCGTACGCGTGATTGCAGAGTCAGGCGCTCTGGAGAATAGCTAATAAGGTCGGTGTTTCGTCGCAACTTCAAGCGCGATTCGGGTGAGGGAACAACAGCCGCTGGGAACCGAGGTCTTGGGAGCTGCGCGAACGTTATTCCGCCGGCCGACCATGCAACAGCTGCTAGGCCGAGCAGACCCTGGGCTAGATGTTTGTTTATCCTTCTACATACTTGGTATACCTTGAAGTGTATTTCAGGGCGCTACAAGTTCCGGAATACGACGTGGAAAGCTCTTGCAGGTTGCGTCTTCCTCCAACGTGCGTGCGGCTCAACCCCGCATCAAGCTCCTCCATGCCCCATTCGGGCCGCACGGTGTCAGTGCATCCGCCCGCGCCTTGCCGAGATCTAGTTCCAGCATTGAATCGAGATGCCCACGCCTCAAGTCCACCATTATTGAAACATCCAAGCAAACATCCAAGCTACGTGCTTTCCATCACTGCATCACATGTAACCGTAACACGATTGATTGAGGCTCAGGGTTTATATACATCGTGTTCATGTTTTAGGCTGCCCGTGGATGCGTCCAGGAGGCATGCCATAAGCCTAACAACTCCCAAGAGCCGAGTCGCCGTCCAATGCATCGTGGGGTGGCAAGAAGCCCCTCTGCCCCATGGCGCCAGACTCCCACTTCATGCAACACACACTGCCGCCTGATCCGACAAACATGTAGGTATCGCGCTCAATCGAACTGTGGGTTCGGTCAGTATGTTGCGGCCGATTTGCGTGAAATACTGAAGACATACCGGTGTTAGGAAGGACTCGGCAACAAAACGAGCTCTTGCGTTCAACTGTCGTGGGTCAGCATTTCTTCTGTGGAGACGTCCAGGTGGCTTACGAAGAGCTTCATCTCTGAAATCTCCTTGTCCACTTCCTCCATAAATTGAATGATGAAATCCACCAGCTTGTGCTTCAGCATCTCCTCGGTATGGAAATTGGTGATGAGGAAGGAGATATCATAACCCTGAGCTTGTAAGCCTGCCGCATGATGCGTTTCCTCTGCCACCGCATACCTTGACCGGCTTCCTTCGTAGGATGAAGAAGGCCTCCGCTCTTTGCGTCAAGAAGCGCGTGAATTTGTGCACTAGAATATGTTCTATCTCGTCCGCCTGCTTAATCTTTATGCTTATCCGCACGCTGTTGATGCTGGGCTCGATCAGGACCCTCTCATTCTCGTTCCTCGACACGGTAAGCGGGTTGAGCAGCACTTCCGGGGAGCTAGCGGCTTCGATCTCGGGAACATTGTGTCTTTCTGAGGCTTGGGACGCAAAGTTGGCGAGGGAGAGGGCGGCCGTGAGCGACGAGCGCACGCATTGGAGGTACGGGCGGAGGGATTGGGACTGTAGGCGTCAGCAGGCGGCCGTGTTGCTGCCACTTTCGGTGCGCAAATACCATCCTGTTGTGAGGTCAAGCCCCACGAGCTCGAACTAGAAAGATGATGTCGGAAATGCAGGGCAGCAAGCTATACCGTGCAAATATCACAAGTACACGATGAGGTCGTGGTGGGGAAGCTGCGGCGAGCCCGCAGGCAGGGGTCCCCACTAGCGCCTTGGCCCATGTTGCCCGCCTCCGCCATGTCTACGGGTTTCTGTCGTAGACCATTGCACATTTGCCCCGCGAGCCACCGCTGAACAATAGCTCTCCGTCTCCTCTCCTTCGGTCTCGCAGCCTCTACATATCCCCCGCCGGGACTTTCCCACATCTCCAACATGGCTTCAATACCAGGTATGTGGTTACGCTCCGAGTGTCTCGGGGAATTTGTTCGCTAATATGTTGCGAGCAGTGGTCGTGAAGCACCAGGGCAAGAAGCACGATGTCGAAGTCGACCCTTCCTCCGACGGCGCGACGTTCAAGTTGCAGCTCTTTTCCCTCACCGGTGTCGAGCCAGAACGCCAGAAAATCATCGTCAAGGGCGGGCAGCTCAAGGATGACGCCGACATGTCCAAGCTGGGCCTGAAACCCAAGCAGGCCCTCATGATGATGGGCACACCATCGGGAGATGCAAACACAATAGAACGACCGAAAGAGAAGATCCGCTTCCTCGAGGATATGACTGAAGCAGAAGCCGCGCAGATTGACGGTGCCACACCGGCTGGCCTGCAGAACCTGGGCAACACCTGCTACATGAACTCTACACTCCAGACGCTACGCTCTATCCCTGAGCTTCAGGAAGAGCTTTTGCAGTACTCCGCCAGGTATGTCCGGCTACCACTTTCTGGTCGCCTTACGAAACACTAACGGGTCCAGCAATGCCGGTTCAAGCTCAGCAAGCCAGCTCAGCCAGTTCGGTCTCGGTGGCCTCGGTGCCTCCATGGACCTCACAGGCAGCCTGCGCGATCTTTTCAAGCAGATGTCCGAGACCCAGCATGGTTTCCCTCCGCTGATGTTCCTCAACGCCCTTCGAACCGCTTTCCCTCAGTTCGCACAAAAGTCCAAGGACGGCCACGGCTATGCACAGCAGGACGCAGAAGAGGCATGGTCACAAATCGTATCACAGCTCCGACAAAAGCTCAAGATCAAGGACGAAGGGTCATCTGACGGCAAGGCTGCAAATGACTTATCCTTTATTGACAAGTACATGGCGGGCAAGTTCGAGTCTGTCATGGAATGCGACGAGCCTGCGGCTAAGGAAGGCGGTGAGGAACCTGTGCAAAGCGAAGATAATTTTCTCAAGCTCAATTGTCACATCACCGTTGACACGAATCATCTTCGTGATGGGCTGGCCGCTGGCTTGAAAGAACAGATCGAAAAACGGTCTGACGCCTTGGGACGGGATGCGTTGTACACCAAGACATCACGCATTGCGCGGCTCCCCAAGTATCTCACCGTACACTTCGTGCGCTTCGACTGGCGGAGAACGACTAGCAAGAAAGCAAAGATCATGCGGAAGGTTACCTTCCCTGAGGAGCTAGATGCGGTAGAGTTCTGCACGGATGACTTGAAGAAGCTACTGATTCCGGTCCGCGAGAAGATTCGCGACATCCGGAAGGAGGAGGAGGATGTTGAGCGTGCCCGGAAGCGCCAGCGCCGCATGAAGGCTGGCGAGGAAAACGATGCTGGCCCAAATACCAAGGAGCCTCTCCAGAAGAAGTCCGAGGCCAAGCAGGCCGCCGAAAAGGCCAAAGAAGAAGATACGGATATGCCAGACGTTGAGTACAAGACGGATGCTCAAATTGAGCAGGAGAGGGCAGCATCCATCCTGAACGCCAAGAAAGAACTTCTCGCCTTGGTTGACTCGAAAATGGCCGCGGACGAAGGGGCGAACCAAACTGGTCTCTATGAGCTGAGAGGAATTATCACACACCAGGGTGCCAGTGCCGATAGCGGTCATTACACCTCGTTCGTGAAGAAGCAGGGCACAAAGGATCCGGTAACTGGAAAGAGAAAAGAGGAAGATGGCAAGTGGTGGTGGTTCAACGACGACAAAGTCTCGGAAGTCGGTTCTGAGAGAATCCAGACATTGTCTGGTGGTGGTAAGTACGTCATGCTGTGTGCCTGCTCATTAGCTCATTGTTCTTAGGTCAGAGTCACTCAGCGTTAATCCTCCTCTACCGCGCTGTCCCCTTAGCCACCATTGACGAGGACAACAAGGCATAGACAGGGTGACCCTCACTCGCTGGGACGTTTGACAGTCATCTCCACTTTTGGTGCTGGACATGACAACGAGCAGTAAAGCATGTCATTTGGCGTTGCATAGAGGCTCATGGATGTACGGAACGTAGTAGAGGAGGCTTCAGCATACTCGGGCTCACAAAGCAGAAATAATATTCTACCACTGTAACGGGTTTGCTCGTTCACCTTCACTCGCTCTTTGACTTTCTCGCGTGGTGAAGCCAACGAGGACGCGTTTGACCGCGTCTGCTCGCACGCGCGCCAAGCCAAGCTGCTCCCTTCACTTCCCCACGCTTCTACACATTTCCACAATCGCACACTCACGCACTCGCACTTACATCCGTTATGGTATCGACTCGTTCTCTGCTGTACTAGTTTCATCTTTCGTTGCGTGTACTATTCGGTGCCATGTTCTACAGCCACGAGGGTAGGCATGCTCCGCTTGCCTACGCAGTCAAGTAGCTGACAGTCGCAGTTCTCACCTCACGCAAATATGGTGTGGCAACTGTAAGTAGTACCTCAACGATCCTGGACTCGCTCCCCCTTTGTTTCCTTCGGGTATCGATCCTAACGAGGCGAAGGTCTGGTGAGTTGCACCTTCCCTAGCAATAGCTTCACTCACACAACAAGAAGGCTCGTTGCAACCCTCGGCGCGAAGTCGAGTTCGAAGAGGATCAACCGCAAGGCCATACAAGATGTCGATGTACCAAAAGCATGTCGGACCATCATAGATCCGGCAGCACCGATGGCTTTGCGTCTGCAGGGAAACTTGTTGTAGGTCTTTCGGACCTTAACTCATTCCAGTGCTGAAAGGCCCAGGTATGGCGTCTCTCGTGTGTATCTCCAGCAGTGCGGTTATGTTCTTTCCGATGCGCAAAATATGTACAATTCGATGCATCTGATGTTGCGGTCGGTAGAGGGCGTAGCCTTAGATCCCCACGCTGGCAAAGCCAGGTGAGCATGGCATTCTCCAATCAACAATAGTCTCATGCTCACGGTCGATTGACAGACCAGATCAGCTCATTTTGCAAGATGATCCATCGTTCCTCCCCGAGTTCGCCATGCCGCCGCTGGAATTTCTTGCAGAGTTGGAGCTTAGCCCTGTGCCTCCACTGCGCACGACGAGCGAGTCACAATCATTAAACCCGTTCGATTTCCAACAGGAACAGGGTCCTTCCACTCCCTGTCCAGTCACAGGACTCATTATACCTACATCATCATCAGTCGGCCCTGGTGGGTTTGTGCTCCAAGGTAATGGCCCCAGCAGCATCGGTGGTCAGGTTGCTGTCGACGACGACATGATAGGTGAGTGGCTCCACGACACCATCATGGTTTGTCAATACATACTCATCGAATATCAATTACTAGATGCCCCGGACTTCACCTTCGACGAGAATGGCGAGTTCGTTGACCTGACCGAAGCGAACCTCAATGTTGGAACCCCAGCAGCACCGGGAGGGGGTACAGTGCACAGCGATGCAGGAGCGAGCGCCAAGGTGAGGCAAGATCACGAAGACAGTCTACGCGAGCGAGATCAGGTAAGTGACACGTGGGGTTTTGGTTGCAAATGAGTACATCCCTCACAGGCTTGTTCTTCTATCACCTGTCCCTTTCCTACCGTATATATAACATTCGTTTTCCGCTGAGCCTTCTCATGGCTCGAACATTGACTCACTTCGAACAGCAAGTTGACAATCAAATGGATAACGATCTCCCCATGTTCGGGGACAGTCTTGCCGAGGGCGACGCCTTCCCTACAGGCGGCGATAGTCTACAAGATCAGACTTTAGAAGTGGTAGAGCCATCAGAAACAGTCGTTGCCCCGATCCGCCGCAAGAAGCGCACGGCACGGGTTCTCACCAACGATACCTCGATGGAGCTTCGAAACAAAGATCTCGCTGACTGGAATGACAATTACTTGACCAACATGAGAGAAGCTTCTAAGCAGAAGAACCAGTATCGAGTCAATCAGCTCGCGAAGAAGAATGCCGAGTTCTGGATGTGGGGCTCCGGTATTGGAGGCATTGCAGCTCGAATGCAAGGTGTCAATGGCCCTACGCCCTTCGATCAGTTCATTGGCGATAATCTCTTCGAGTTCTTCACTGGTGTAAGTCGCAAGAGTGGTGCGCGTTCGAAGCGTGATCGTGACAGCGGCATCGATGAGGCTACGCAAGAGGAATCGCGCCGCGTGCGCCGGCGGACGGATGAGCTCGAGGAAGATATCGGACGTGGCCAGGAAGATGAGGGCTTGTTCATCCCTGGAGGCGACGATGTCGAGCTGCCACGAGAGGAACAGCCACCCCTCGATGACCAGCAACGCTTCTCAGAAATGCCCTGGAACATCACCGCATCTGTGCGCGGCTCTTCTGCTGTCCCTAGAAGTGGTAAGACCTTATAACATCGACTGTGGATGTAATAACGTATTGACTGCTATTTAGGTCGTGTCGGCTTGGTCGGATCCGGGCCACCTTCGTCGCTCACAGGTCGCAATGCCCGCATGATCTCCGAGTCTCCACTTCATCGCCGCGGTAAGCCAGATAGACTGGATGCCCTGAACTTCTTGGACGATGCGGAAGGTGATCATGGAGACCTTGGTGGAGACGACTATGGCTTGACAGACCCAGGCATCAGCTCAGACATGCCCGAAGCCTTGCTCGCCGAACCGGATTCGCGTGTTCGAGAAGCTCTGACTGTGGAGGCCGGAAACTTCTTGATGTTTGTCTCCGATGCCATGCAAGAGAAACGCAATCGCATCGATCAGGATATTGCTCCGGTTTCGGATGTCGATGCTGCCACTGTTGTGGACGAGATTTCCTTCAACGAAGTCGTTCCGCCCAATACAAACAACAAGATGATTGCATCTCAAGCTCTCATGATGATTCTTACGCTTGGAACGAAAGGCTTGCTCGATGTTCGTCAAGACGAGCATTTCGCTGACATCAACTTGAGTCTTACGGGGAAGGGGAAAGCCGCACAGGCGGAGCTGCCGCTCCAGGAGGGTGGTGAAGCTCACCTTGGAGACGGAGAGTGTGATATTGAGGGGGTTGATCGCGAAGATTCGGATGAAGAAGCGGATGAGGAAGAGGAAGAGGGCTCAGTCTTCGGCGATTGAGCTCATTCGGCGCCAAGAAGCGTTCGACAGGCCGCCTGCACTGCAGATGCTGCCAGTATCGTTCACTGCTTCGGAACGCATGGTCGTATGCGGGTTGAATCATGGCGAACCTGCCTTCGTTTCTCATGTTAGATGGGGTGTATAATAACAGGCTGTCGCTGAAGAATCACTTACGCGCACAACACCACACCCGGATCCCGACAACCCACCAGTCGCACGACTTTACACATTGTCGCATGATGACATACCCAATAAATTGACTGCATATATGTCAAATAAGATTCCTCTCGTGTCATATTGTAAAATATTTGCATGATTGATGATTCCGTAATTCACATCGGTGGTTTCGTTGCATATGGGATGATTGGTGACTGTGAGAGCTGTGCGCCACGAAAGCCTATTGTGGAAGCATAAACAAAGCATAGGGTAAACGTATGCTCTCTTCCAAGAGGTTATCAGGTCATTTCATGAGCATATTCACTCCTAAGAGGCTGTAGTTAGGTTTTCGGCAAACCACACGAGGTTCGCCTGATCTCCATGTAAGCGGCGTGACTGTGGCCTGACCTCCGAGGTGCTCCTAGTCCAGCCGACCCAGCGAATATAAAAGGCGCAGATTTAACTAAAGAGATGACAAAATGAGCGGTACATTCCGATTAACACTCTTTACGCTCGCTCTTTTTGGGCTTTTTGCGGCGTTCCTGTACAACAGCCCGTACGCACACTTTCCAGAGATGCCATCGCCTCCATCACCACAAATCACTGCTATAGTTGTAGGCTCAGGACTTGCTGGTTTGAGTGCAGCGAGCCAATTGATAGCGAAGGATGTGCCCGTCAGAATGCTGGAGCGTGGCGCGAAGCCAGGAGGAAATAGCATCAAAGCCTCCTCTGGGATCAATGCAGCACCAACAAGATACCAACCAACCCTCGACGACGCCTTCTTTTCGGATACAGTCAAGTCTGCGGGCAAGGCGATGCTTTTTTCCACTCCACAACGCGAAAGTCTGATATCTATACTCACGAAGTCGTCGAAGGATGCGATTGAATGGCTTGTGCAGGAAAAGGGTGTCGATATGTCGAAAGTATCCATCATGGGTGGCCACACGTTTTCTAGGACGCACAGAGGAGCGGGACAGACGCCACCGGGCTTTGCGATCACATCGACGCTGCTGCACTCGCTGAAGACGTCACCACTCTTTCACTTGCAGACATCCTGTACTGTCACCAAAGTCTTGCACTCTGAACATCGCGTCACGGGTGTAGAATACACCGGCGAAGATGGGAATATACGGAAACTACTGGGACCGGTCATTTTTGCATCAGGTGGCTTCGGCGGCGACGCAGAAGGTTTACTCGCACAGTACAGACCTGATCTAGCGGGCTACCCATCCACGAACGAACCTCGGCCAGGGACACAGCCGCTTCTCACAGCGGTAGGCGCTCAGCTCATCGACATGGAATACGTCCAGGTGCATCCGACTGGCTTCGTCGACCCCGCTGCGCCATCCTCTCCTCTGAAGTTTCTAGCTGCAGAAGTACTGCGAGGTGACGGCGGCATTCTGCTGCTGAACGGGAAGCGCTTTATCGATGAGCTTGAAACCAGAGACATTGTGACGAGTGCTATTACAGCGACGCCGCCAGAGCATGCGTTGCCGAAGCAGTGGAGTGTTCAGCTGGTGTTAGATCAAGGTGTTTATGAAGCTGCGAGGTCGCACGTCGATTTTTACATCTTCAAGGGGCTGATGAAGAAAATTACGATATCGGAACTTGCATCAGGCGCGCTCGAATCGATCTCACGATATTCCCGGGTGGTGCGAGGGGAGGAGGCGGATACATTTGGTCGGACACGGTTTGCGCAATGGAAGCTCAGGGAGCCGACTCCGGATTCTGTTGTTTATGTTGGTACCGTAACACCCGTCGTTCATTTCACGATGGGCGGTGTAGTCATTAATGAGAGGGCCGAGGTGCTAAAGAAGGATGATGAGGGGGTAATAGAGGGGCTGTGGGCTGCTGGGGAAGTCACAGGGGGTGTTCATGGCGCGAATCGGTTGGGGGGATCATCGCTGTTGGAATGTGTGGTCTTTGGGAGGACTGCGGGGGACCGATGCGTGGACTATATCAAGGACCATAGGCATGAACTGTGAGCGCCCATCCGCAAGGGAAAATGTAGAGAAATTTCCCCAGCCGCGCTCGGGTCCCATTTCACGCACCCGGCCAGCCTACAAGAACAAGAACAGGAAGCACCGAAGCGCGTTTGCGTCATTGCCGTCGCGCGACATGGGATGTGCCAAGACCAGGGCAAACACCACGTCAAACGTTCTTGAGACTTGACGACAAAACATGCCAGCGTATTTATCTCGCTCCCTTGACGAGTATCTAATTTCCGTCTTCGTGCGGCGATACCTTTCTACTACCTTTCGAGTCTACGTTGGCCACGCGCAAATAGACGCGCTTGGCCACAATGCCTTCACCAATGGTATCACAGACGGTGCAGGGCGCGGTTCTCAGCGTGACGTCCAACATACTCGCGCAAGCCCTTACCTCATACAAAGAAGACGTGAGGAGAACGCTTCCCACATATAGCAGGATACGAGGTTCTAATGTGACCGGTGTAGACTCCTTTCACCATTAGCCTCCCTCCCATTCTCAAGTTCGCCATCTTCAGCATAATCAGCAACCCGCCCAACATCCTCTGGCAAACCTTCCTCGAAGACACATTTCCATCCACAGTGCCCGCCGAGGCCCCAGGAAAGCAGATCAAAGAGAAGGCCGTACAGGCCACCCGCACCAGCAAGCGCAACCTACTCGCCAAGTTCACCCTCGACCAGACAATAGGCGCGGTGGTCAACACGCTCATGTTTCTCGTATACACGGCCTACGTGAACAATTCCAGCGCGAAAGACACCGCATCGTGGAGCACGGTGCAGGCGGACGTGAGCGAGCGGTTTTGGCCAATGGTAATGGACGGATACAAATTCTGGCCGGCGGTGTCGCTAGCAAGCTTTCTGTGGGTGCCGGTAGATAAGAGGGTGATCTTTGGGTGCTCGGTGGGCGTATTGTGGGGCATTTACTTAAGCTTGTCTGTGGCAAGCTGAGAGATGTGTTGGATAATACCGAGGCCCTGCATAGACAGCAAGAAGCAATACTAACTATCTACAATGTTCCTGTAAACTCGCTCGTGCAGCAATTTTTCTGAATGAAGATCTCTGCAGCAACACACCGTCCTGTATCTCCAAGTTGCTGAGTTCACGCGCTCTATCAAGTGGCCAGCATACCATTACCATGGAACACTGTGGCCATGCGATCCAACCCGTGCCCACTTGCCAATATGCAAAGGTTTCTCGCCGGCCGTGATCAGTAGGGACTACTGTTGTGTTCTGCGGCAGGGGAGGTAGCTTTGTCGCGCCTTCCTAGTAGAACCCATCGCTCTAACCCTCCAACAATACGCCTGCCTTGAGAATTTTGATATGTTGAGTTATCCCAGCAACACCAATTTGTATCCTCACATTTTCTGCGCTTTGCAGCAGTTTTATTCCATCACTTCCCTCTCATCATTGCAGGTAATCTATCACGATGGACGCTTCCTCACAGTCCAAGCCTGGGCAGTATTCATTGCCGCCAGCGGGAGAGCCCCCTGTAAATACTTCCCAACCTCCGTCGCAGCCAGTCGGTACCACAGTGGAAGATCTGGGCCATGGTGCCCGCAAACGCCGTCTGGTAGGAAGAGAAAACGGCAATGCTGATAACGAGAATGGTCCTGCTCCTATTCGCAACGATACTGTCTGCAACACGCCAGTCCCAGCTTCAGCCCAGAGCGGCAGCGCAAATGGTTCCACAGGAAACGCGACTACCGGAAGGAACACTTCCACCACGAAGACCTACCATCCTCCCGGCAAAGCGAGGTACTTCAAGTCACGATTCATCAAGGACAAGACCAAGATCGACAAGCCATGGTTGTACGAGAAGAGAGACCACCGAGAAAAATGGCAGACGATCATTCCGATGTGTGGCTTCTTAATCGGACTCGGTATCGCTGGCTTTCTCATCTGGGAGGGCTACCACAGTGTCTCGCTGAATCTCTATTGTGAGGTCATGAGCGACGACTTTTCATCTGGCAAACTCAACGAGTCGGTATGGACCATTGAGATCGGCGTCAAAGGTTTTGGGTGCGTATTGCTGAATGGCTGACTTCGTAAAGAAGTCCGAGTTTAACCTCGAGGCACTATGTTGACTCTCTTCCAGCGGTTCCTTCGAACAGACGACCAACGACCTGAACAATGTTTGGGTTGGCGACGAGGGAGTGCTTTACCTGAGGCCCACCCTCCAGGACGATTTCCTCGTCAATAACAACAACGTCATCGATCTCCGCACCCAGGGCTGTAGTAGCAAGGATTGGACTGACTGTGTAGCGACTACCAACACCACCAACGGCACCATCATTAACCCGGTCAAGTCTGCCAGTGTTAACACTATGCTAGGAGGGTCCATCAAGTACGGTCGTGTTGAAGTCACCGCGAGGCTTCCTATGGGTGACTGGTTGTGGCCCTCCATTATCATGTACCCGAAGAATAACATATACGGAGTGTGGCCCAAGTCAGGCCAGATCGATATCGCGCAATCCCGTGGAAACAACTTCACCTACAGGCAAGGGGGCAACAACATCATCGCCAGCACTCTGCACTTTGGACCGAACGTAGAGCTGGACGGCTGGTGGCACAACAACGTCAAGAGCACGGCTTACCGCGAGAATTTCTCTGACCGCTTCCACAAGTTTGGTGTCGAGGTAAGAATGAATTCGCTGTAATGTAGACAGGATGGTCTCAGCTCATGATGAGGCAGTGGACCGACAAGTACATCTTCACGTACATCGATACACGTCTACTGCAAGTCGCCTACACGCACTTCAAGAAGCCGTTCTGGGAATACGGCAATTTCCCGACAGCCGACCGCAATGGGTAAGTTTTGCTCGAGCCAGCCTGGATCCACCCAGAGCACTCTACACAAGCTGACTCTTCATCAGAACCCGCTTCATCAACCCCTGGGAGTGGGGCACGCGCGCCGCACCATTCGACCAGGAGTTCCACCTTGTGTTGAAGGTAGCCGTCGGCTCGACGAACGGCTGGTTCGAGGATAATAAGTCAGGTAAACCATGGCTGGACCGTGACACAAACGCCGCGAAGCGTTTCTGGGACGCACGTGGTGCCTGGCACCCGACTTGGGAGAAGCAAGGCTGGATGGAGGTTTCCGAAGTCAAGATGTGGCAGCTTGCACCGCACCAGGGGTGCAAGACGGAGAATGCGCAGAGGTTCGTGGGCTAGAGGGGGGGTATGGAGGGGGTTGTCATGGTAGAGGTGATAGGGTCCGTGAATTCTGGCACGATGGATTATCCTACTGAATGTCTGGACTTCTTCCAGGCTATCCCCGTGGAATTGTTTGCATCGCGGTCCTGGACTTGAGTTGGCACAGTCTGGCTACCTCGTGACAGGAAGTTTGCATTCCGCTCATGTACTTGAGGGTTGGCAGTATCTACTTTTTCAAAACGAGTCGCAAATAAAATCACGGCGCTCTGCATTGAGCGGGTACATGTTACCATGATTGATTAACGCTACGTTGAGTAACGCAACGACAAGTACATCAGCTGCCCAACACCCCAGGCCTCTGATCACAGTTTCCTCGTTCGTCCGCGACTCGGCCTTGATGGTCTGGAGGCTCTCGATGGTGTCTCAACGCTACGTAGCTCTCATCCACACTGTAAATCCACACTTGGTCTATAGGGAATGCTGCCTCTCAAACCTTGGTCAACCACAACATGAAGCCTAGCTGAATGACATAGCTGTACACGAATAAGAACTGCGTCCTCGCGCTCTTCTGGCTCCGCGAGCTGGTGTAGCCCGCCGCGCCGCCCCCAACACCCTGCGGGTTCGACTCAGGAAGCAGCACATAGCGCAGGCTCCTCAGCAAGAAGAAAGCATTCGCGTTGAAGCAGTAGACGAAGACGACCCAGGAGATCCACCCGCCGCCGAAGTTGAGCTGGCTGAACAGGCTCGTGAGCAGGAGACTGAGGATCACGCCGACGAACTTGTACCCGCTGTACGCGACGAGGTCGAGCAGCTGGGAAGAGCTGCTGATGTTGAGCAGGAAGGTGCCGAGCTTGATGATGAGAATCTCGAGGAGCATGACGGAGATGGCCTGCGTGGTGGTGTAGCCGAGGAGCTCGGGCTTGAAGGCGCCGCGGAGGCCGGCGAGGAGGGTGGACAAGAGGATGTAGGTGACCAAGGCCATCATGGGGATGTACATGTCCGGGGAGTTGATATCCTCGCGGGGCGGGAGGTAGAAGACGTCGGAGGGGTTGTTGGCCATGCGTTGCTGGCGCGACCAGGGGCGGTGGCGCCACGGGAAGAGGACGATGCAGAGCTTGTTGGCGACGTACGTGTTGGAGACGTTGAAGTAGTGCTTGAGGGCGCTGACGCTGATGAAGCGGCCGAACTGCGTTCATACCATGTCAGCGTCCTGTTCTTAGATTGTCTACTGCATGGGGACATACGTTCTGCTCGACGTATTCCTGGCCAGCGTTCATGGCACTCTTGCCCATCTGGAAGCCCAGCTGGGCCGTGGGGTCGTTGATGAAGCCGCCAAACGCGGGCGGCATGTTGCTGCCGTAGGCTCCCTGCTGGCCGGGCATGGTATGCTGCTGGCCGTAGCCATAGCCGCTCTGGGGCTGCGAGGGCGGTTGGGGGGGCGGCGGGGAGCGCAGCTGCGGGACGGTCGAGACGTGCTGGGGGACGGGGTGGTGGAGCGGCGGCGAGTGCGCGGGCGGCGGGTTCTGGTACATGGTGGGCGTCAATCGCTCGAGGCGGGGGGTTGCGTGTCGGGGGAGGGTGCGAGGGAAGTGTCAACCCGCAGGCTCCAATATTTTGGTGCTGCATCCCGCAGTTGGCATTCCCGCCCATCTGGCTTCGCCAAGGCCCCTCCGGTCGTCATAGCTCTCGCCCGCCGCCGCGCCCACAAACCTCGTAGCCAACTGTACATGCACCATGCTCGACACGTTTGAGATCCTGACCACCTCGGGCGTTGTCCTGTGGTCGCGCAGATACTCGCCCGTCGGCCCCCACATCATCAACAGCCTCATCCGCGATGTTTTCATCGAGGAGCGCGTGCAGCTACACCAAGACGATGCGGGCTCGAAACCGACATATCGGCGCGAGGGCTACACCCTGAAGTGGACCACCGCAAAGGATCTGGGGCTCATCTTTGTGGTATGTCGGCCCAGTGGCGCATGTAGCACGTGCAGAGCCACGCAACCAGTGCACTGACACGGGCCCAGGCAGTCTACCAGTCGCTGGTGCACATGACTTGGATAGACAAGCTCCTCGAAAATATACGCGCCCTCTTCGTCGGCCTGTATGGCGAGCAGCTGAAGAGCAAGCCCAGCAGCGTTGTCAATTGCGCCAAGTTCGCGCCCTACTTTGAGCGTCAGATCCAAGACCTCGAGCAACTTACCCCTCCCTCCACCACAATACTCACCCCTCCCTCCACCACGGACAACGAAAGCGCAGATGAGTCTGTTCCCGCGATCACTCTGCAGAAGCTGCAGAAACCCCTATACGACACATCCGCAGATTCGACGCCGGTTCCCACACCAGATACCTCGCGCCCGAGCACCCCTGCACAGAGCCACCTGCTCGCCGGGAAAGCGGGGCCCGGTGGAAAGCTCTCGCGAAGAAATAAGAAGAAGTTCGCGGCGTCGACGTCCGCGCCAGTTTCGTCCGGAGACGAAGCGTCAGTGAAGCTCAAGGGCAAGGGCTCGGCCAAGAAGAACAGAGTGTGGGGAGACTTTGGGGCTGAAGAGGAGGACCCGTCCGTGGTGTTGGACTACTCACAATCGGATCTCAGGGATGAGGCATCAGAAGGCGAGGCCTTGGCAGAAATCAACCCCGAGTCGTGGGGCAGCAGAACAGGCAAAGGCCAGTTCGTGCTCAAAGACCTTGATATGGAAATGGATCAAATAATAGCGGAGCAGAACGCAAAGAAGGAGGCACCCGCATCTGCGCTGTCTGGAGGCGGTCTTGTAGGGTCGAGCTTAGGCGCGATAGGAGGGCTGTTCCGGAACGTAGTAGGCGGAAAGACACTCACAGAAGAGGACCTCGCCAAGCCACTGAAGGGCATGGAGGATCATTTGCTCAAGAAGAACGTCGCACGAGAAGCCGCGGTGCGGTTATGCGACAGCGTAAAGCGAGACCTCGTGGGTCTCAAAACCAGCTCCTTCACGAGTAAGTACCACTCTGACCTGAAGTGGCCATAACATTGACCTCTCTTCACAGCCGTCGAAGCCACGATCCGCACGTCGATGGAAAAAGCTCTCGCCAAAATCCTCACACCCACCTCCTCCCTCGACCTCCTCCGCGAAATCCAGACCGTCAACGCCGCAGGCCGCCCCTACGTCCTCTCCATCGTCGGTGTCAACGGCGTCGGCAAATCCACCAACCTTTCCAAAATCGCCTTCTTCCTGCTTCAAAACCACCACCGCGTGCTCATCGCCGCAGCAGACACTTTCCGCTCCGGTGCCGTCGAGCAGCTCCGCGTGCACGTGCGCAACCTGCAGGAGCTCAGCAAGCGCGAAGGCGGCCAAGTCGACCTCTTCGAGAAGGGCTACGGTAAGGATGCTGCCAACATCGCAGCCGACGCCGTCGCGCACGCTGCGAAGACGGACTTCAACGTCGTCCTCATCGACACTGCGGGCCGACGGCACAACGACCAGCGGCTCATGTCGTCTCTCGAGAAATTCGGCAAGCTCGCGAAGCCAGACAAGATCCTCATGGTGGGCGAGGCGCTCGTAGGCTCCGACTCGGTCGCCCAGGCGCGCAACTTCAACCAAAGCTTCGGGCCGGGGAGGGGCCTGGATGGCTTCGTCATCAGCAAGTGCGACACCGTGGGCGACATGGTGGGCACGCTGGTGAGCATGGTGCATGCGACGGGGATCCCGGTGGTGTTTCTGGGCGTCGGACAGCATTATGCGGACCTGAGGGGTTTGAACGTCGGGAGTGTGTGTAGGCTTTTGATGAGCTAGAGCCGTGGATGCGAAAGGATACGGTGGGGAAAAAGTAGTTGCTCAGGCATGCAGTGTGTATGTTGCAAGTGCTGTGGGCCTTTGGGCCATGTATTTATGCTTGTACGGAACGATGCACTCAGTATTAATCGATGCATGCACGTTCTTGCGCGGACGGGTGGAGCGGTCCGTCATTGCGGTTACAGAGGAAGGAAAGGCCCTTCACGGGGAGGGAGTACATTGGACATTGTCCGGAGCTCAGAATTGCTATCCACCACATGATGCCGTGGTCCACTTGCGGATGCTGCCCACAAAGCGACCACACAGATCGACGTGAGAAGAGAGCTGCGTAGCTGTGACGCTATACGAGCCGCTGCCCACAGCACCGGAACCGGGTCTCCGTACTGCAACAAGCGGTTCAACCGGTGATCGAGGTAACCAAGCCGATGGGCGTGGAAGAAGAGAAAGAGCTGCGGAGCTGTGGTGCGGTGAAAGTCGCTGCCCACGGCACTGCAACACTTTTTTTTCTTCTTCTTGCAAGGTTCGATTGTCATTAACCAGAGTGCGAAGCAAGCAAGCAAGCATGAGACGCCTCAATGATTCCCCATGTCCATGCCATTACTTCATCACCGTCACCAAAAGAAAACCATGTAGTTTGACAAAGATTCATATCTACCTACTACTTACTGCCTCCATTCCTCACCACACGATAATAACGTACACCCTCCATCCAGTCATCCCAATCCAATCATAGCAGCAAAATGTCCGAATCCTCCCAAAGTCAAAGCGGATAGAATTACGCATCCCCAACTCCTTCGATCCGAACCATGCCGGACAGATGTATGCACCAATCCGCACCAAAAACAGCTCCGTGGAGCCATGTCAAAATGAACGCCTGACCAACAAAGGAAATCAACTGTTCTCAAAAACGGGTGGTTCAAGATGGCGCGTAATGTCCATACACATATGGCGCGGATGGGAGAAGAGGGAAAGGGTTTCTTCAGCACATGCGAGCGTTGAAGAGAATATACACGGCGAAGGTGCTTCAGTGTAAAGAGGCATCTGTATGCCCTACTCCGCAAGTCCGTACCGTGACTGTCGACATCATACTTTCAGTGTTTAAGCTATAGCACGCCTTCCCACATTCCCGGGCCTGACCGCTGGAAAATTTGGGCGGCCTCGGTTCCGCAGCATGTCCGCTTCTTGCCGAACTCTTTCTGGTACGGCATACGACGTTCCGGCACGGTGGACTTGGGGGACTGCAGCCCCTTCAACTCCGCGCCAGAAGGTGTGGGGACGAAAGACTGAGCGACCGAACGGTCGGGCAATACAATTCTCGAACCGTACGAATGACCGTAAGAACTAGAACGGGAGTCCTGAAGCAAATGTCGAACATTCTGTTGCAAGTCCGTATTTGATCGACCACGCTTCCTGTTCGCCTTGGCGGCAGGCATGGAGATCTCAGCGGGACTGTCAACCTTGGCTGGGGTGGCATCGGAATCATCAATGTGGAAGCTATCGAGGTCTGGTGATGACATGACATCGCTTATAGCATATTCGCTACACTTCGACAGCGCAGGATACGGCAGTCTCGCGCTGCGGCACGTCGCCAATCGGGCCAACTTGGCCTGATTCGGCGCCCAGCCAGCAGACGAGACGGACGAAATCGAGGACGCACGCGAAGAGCGAGAGTTGTCTGCGATCATAGACTCGGGTGATGAAGCAGACGATGCAGTCGAGGGGGCAAGAGAAGGACGTCGGCTGGGGAAGTGGTAGGCCTCCAATCCGTTCCTAATGCTTGGGGTGTACTGGTCGACGCAGCTGCGCGCCAAAGACGAGCTTTGCGCTTGCGCCATTGCAGAGCACATGGACGGACGTCTCATGCTAAATGCCATAGCACCCGCTGCAGGAGTGTTTGCGACAGTTGACTGAGGCGTCAGAGTAGGCGTAGGTAGGGGACCCAAGCGTGGAAGGCACGGAGTAGGGGGCAGAAGATCAGGTTTCGGCTCAAGGAAACGCGGTACCCTATAGTGGGACGGAGTAGGCGTGCTCTCCTGCGATCCAGACGACCGCTCCGACATGGTAGATCGGACGGGGTACTGAGTGGCATACGATTGCATCGTTGGCCGCACAGGAGTGATGGATGTCTTGGGAGTGACATGGACGATATCCAGCTCCCGAGTCAAGCACGGAATGACATGCTTCCACGTGTTGGGTAGGCAGCCACCAGGAGATGGGGGCGGGTTCGACGGAGTGTGACGCAGGACAATCTCCTGCCACTTATCCCATACAGGATCGGTGATGTGGAGTTTCCAGTTCACAGCTGCGAGGAAGGCCATTTCGTTGGTGTTGATCTCGCACACCTTCAGGCCAGAGATCTTGCTCCAGGCACGAGCAGAGTAGTTGCGATCCTGCAAGTACTTGGACGCAAGGATAAGAGCTGCAAGGAACATGCGACGACCGCACTGCAGAGCTCGGAAGGACGAAACATCCTCAGGTTGTTCCATGGTGAAGTCATGCTTCGGCACATGTGCCTTGATGAGGATGAGGTAGTACAACGCAACCTGGAGGGTTGAGTAGCTCGTCCGAGAACGGCGCAAGGTCTCTTGGATGAAGGTGCGCAGAGGAAGAACACCACGTCCAGACGACGACTCGCACCGGCTGGCGGGCACAGATGTAGGCCAGATCACCTCAACCATTTGAGTGGCGGAATCTTGAAGAGGGAACAAATCAGCGGGCGAACCCAGGAGTTGGAGATGATATACTAACCGACAAGGCAGTCGACAAAGTTGACCTTGCGATCGCTTTGGCGGACCAGCTGGGGAGGCTGGCGTCTAATGGTTGACGACGACCGGCGAGGATGTCGCTGTTCCGTAGGCATGGGGACCTCGGTCCGCAGAGGGGGGAGGACCCTGTCGCGTGCAGTGTCCCGGCATGGTGCCTGGTATTGAGGAAAGGTGCTGACTCTGCTGATGGGCGCTAGAGAAGCCAAGGATCCTGAGATGATAGGTCGAGTGCCAGAGCTCCATTCATCTGCACCCCAGCTGGAAGAGAGCGAGGTTGAGTTGGAAGTCTGAGATGCAGCCTCAGAGAAGACTGACGAAGTAGAAGATGAGGCGGAAGAGGAAAGAGACGGGGCATATGGATGACTTCTTGGGGAAGCATTTCCAAGGTAAGAAAGGTAAGTGTCGTTCATGATGTGTGGGAAACGTTAAGCAACACCCTTTACAAGAGGTGTTTTATAAAGATTGAGTGGAGATGACTGCACACTATGGTGTTACGTCTCGAAGTGCTAACCTCGCGGTAGACCAGGAGCTGTGTGGCAAAGTGCGGTCGGATGGTCGTGGGGTGACCAAGGAAGGAACCGATAGACGAACCGTGAGGATGGGATCCTACGTCTTGATCGTGTGATTTCCAGAGACTTGAGTACAGTCTTGTGGTCTTCGAGATTCGAAGCACGATCGAGGAGTGTAGGTACGATTGGCGGTTGCGGGTGGTGCTTGTTCGAGCAGCGGTGAGGATGATCGGACGGGCTCCAAGCGCTACCGGAGGGTACTCCAGTAACCGTCAGCCGTAGAAATTACTAAACAAGATCCTGTGAGGAGGCCTGGCCGCAGTGCACTTCGAAAATAAGCTCTGGGATAGCTGTGGCTATCGCGAGAGCTCGAGGTTCCGAAGGAAAGCGGAGATCTAGCAGGCGAAACCCCCGAAAGCGAAGGTCTTGTTGGTAAGCGTGGTAGTGAATTTCTGGGCGACAGTTACTGGAGTGGTATCGTTTGTGGTAAAGGACATTGCGACAAGTTCGTTCGATGTGCGAAAGTGTTCGTGTAGTGACTAGCTGGAGGCTGAGTCACCAGTCGGAGCGCTCTTCGTGGGTCGGCGGAAACGGGTGCAAGGGAGAAGCAAGTTGTTATTGGTGAGTTATTGCGGTCGAGTGATGGCGCATGTGAAGTTGTGTAGAGCGATCCAAAATGGGCGAGATGATGGGTGTCGAAGGCGAGGTCAAGGCCAAGGATGGAGTGGCGGTCGGCACTCGGCGCGGCTGCGACGAATGCAGAAGGGACGGTAGAGGGGTGGGAGAGGAGATGCAGGAACGCCTTTGGGGTGCAAAGGGCAGGTGGGGAATGGGCCTGCTTGTAGGAGGGATGAGTCTTGTCAGAGACCGGAGCTGTGGCAAGGCAGCGGGTGCTGTTTGTCCGCTGCTGGCTGAAGACAAAGGCCAGGCAAACGGCGTCGTAGGTGGAGCGGAGAGTGGCGGAGAGGAGAGGTGGACTCTTCGCGTGCAGTGTGGATGGGCTGCACACGCTCAGATGAGGCCGTGAGGCTCTTGCGGGGGTATGGAAGTGACCATGTTGATGCGAGTATGGAGATGAGGGCGCTGGCTGGGGGCGAGGGTCTATATCGACACCAGCTGTCCAGGCCGAACGCAGCGCGCACGGGCCCCTGGATGCGATGAATCATACGGTGGCAAGTGCAAGCTGGGAGCCGGCCGATTTTTCATCAACAGTCACGCCCGGGGAGGCGAACAGCAGCCACAGCGGTTTGCTGTTTGCTGTTTGCTGTTTGCTGTTTGCCATGGCGATCGAACATGCTGGCTGCGACGGCGAGTTGCAGCATCGTGGCTCCTCGCCGGGCTGGCCCACCGTGTGCCCGAGGCCATGCTCATTGCTCAGGCTGTCTACGCGCGGCGGACGGTGACGGTGACGGTGACGGTGCTGGGCGCATCGGCGGTAGGCTGCAGCAGGGCCAACCGCCTCACACTCAACACTGCCCCTCCCTCTCTTCGCCAGGCTGCCTGCTCGGCGCCTTCGCCGCTCAGCCAGGCCCAAGGCCCAGGCGAAGGCGAAGGCGAAGGCGAAGACGACGGCGGCATCGTCCCGTTGGGCCATCGCGCTGGCCCTTCTCCAGGTTCTCCTTTTCCCAGTCCGGCTCTTGCGTACACAGACTTATCGGACTATCTAGGTAGCATCTAGTATCTACCTAGAGACTAGTAGGCTTCAGCTTCTCCCCCGCTGCGTCGTCGCACTGCCAGCCCGGCCCAGCCCGGCCCGGCCCAGCCCAGCCAATCGCACCGCGCCTCTCCTTTCTTATTGCGCACATTGCCATTGGACGAAGCCCCGAACAAGCCCAATTTGCCGTGTTTGCTGCTCCTCGGCCCCGATGAGGGCATTTAGCAGCGCCCGGCGCACCTGTCCTTGGCTGTGACTGGAACGGCTCTTCCAGCCTTCAGCTCGGTGATGAAGCATTCATCTGGATGTCCGGCTGCTCCGCCGCGGCACTGCAAACAGCAAGGTCATGCGAACAGCTCGGCGTCGCGGCACCGCCCGTGGCCGTCTTGCTCAGCATGTTGAGGCAGTGGCACTTTGTTGGGGCGAACCACCATCCCCGCTACGTCAACACGAGATGCGAGACGACTTGCCGAAACCGTGTCAGCAGCATCTCCTTATATCCGATGGGCACAACAAGGCCACCGCGTCACCCTCGACTGGTTTGACCTTCGCAGGGGGTTCGCAGCTCGCGCTCCGATGCCTTCCGAGGGGGGATTCCTCGGCTTGGCCTGGGACGGCGACTCTCCACTGCTCCAGGCAGCTCTAGCCGGCCAAGCGTCGTGCACACATGCAGCGGCCAGCCAGAACACTCCACAGCGCCATGCCAGCATCCTGCTTGTCGTCAGCGTGACCAAGCCACGGCTACCTTCGGCCTCAGCTGTGGAGACGCCGACGTCTGCTGACACCGTGTTGGCGCGTTTTGTGCCCAACGAGAGACAAGGCGGAACAGCTCCTTCGCCTCACGTCGGAAGGAAAGCGTCGCTGCTGCCTGCGTTTTGCTAACCGCAACGTGTCAACACAGTCAACACAATCAACACAGTCAACACAGGATGGTGATGAAATCAAGGGGCGGCTGTCGAGGCAAACCGCGAATGATCGGTGGCGTGTCGCACGTCACCTTGGCATGCAAATCACTTCTGCATCACCTAGGACAAGACGCACCTCGCTCTTCGTCTAGCAGTAAACACAGCATCCCTCTTCATCTAGCAATCAACAACATCCCTCTTCATCTAGCAACCAACAACATCCCTCTTCATCTTTTTGAAGTCCAAAATGGAGGCTGCCGACTTGGTGCGGTGGATGTTCAAGGTCTTTGACCAGACCACGCAACGTTGATGGTACTTAATTCTCGCCTAAGTCCGTACTATCCAGAACACGATGGTCACCCCGTAGAAGTAGTTGAGGCTTCTGTGGTCAAGCATACCTCTCAGGCTATCATCTTTATTTCCACATGGATGAGGTGTCGCGGGTCCCTGCGTCGAGCGGGTGATGTTTTGTTGGTGATTCTCAGATTTCCTTTGCTGGTATAGGCCAGGGCTTGCTTGGTTAGGACCGCGACGGTTCTCTGCATACGACTCGAATCTCGAGCCGGACCCCTACTTACTGTAGTTATAAAAGGGCTCTTTTCGAACATTGGGTAAGACTAGCCGCCGAGACGATCCGGCACTGCATCTGTACTTAGAGCTACATGCTGCACATGCGATTGGTAGCCTTAAAATACACGGAAGGTCTGGTTTTGATCTAGATTGGTTGTAAGGTAAGAGCGTGAGGCGGCAGTTACGACACAGCAACAAGAATAATGACTGGAAGACAATCAATGTTCCCAGAACGGCGAAGTTCGCCCAGCGTTCGTTCACGTGCAAAGCGCGTTGCCAAGAAATGACGTAGGTAGGTAATTGTTTATTGTAGGTACCTACACGCTCTGCTATCTAGCAACTGCGTCTGCCAGGCGCAGAGGAACATATACCCCCATCCACGCAAAGCGCTTGACGCTCTTCACAATGGGCACGCGACAACGCCTCATCAGCAAGTCGATTCTACGCGCAATATTCTCCCCAAAAAAAGCATACGGCACGGATGACCGCCCGAGTCTGCTTGCGCGGATCCTCGCTTTCTTCGCTGTCTTCAACCTTACCCTAGCACGATACCGAGCAGCGCTCTTCAGACGGCTACGGAACGAAATATGGGAGATCGATGAAGAAGAATACAAGGAGTCATTCCGTTCTACAAGTCGCAACAAGAGGACCGACCTCGTCGCTGTGGGAGACTTAGGCTACTCAGGCTCGGTATGAGAGCGCTTCCGCACATCTATTGGTGTACTCTAATAATTCTATAAACAGACATTTTTCACGACACCAAATTCTAAGTTCTTACTCAAGTCACTTCCCCGACACTTCGAGCAATCCTTCTTCCGAGACCGCCTCCTAGATCCTTACGTCGAGCACATGGAACTCAACCCAGGCTCTCTTCTTGTCCGCATAACTGATCTCTTGTACTCGCCTGCACCGACTATCGGTGCTGCTCTAGGCACCGCTCCTGGACATCACATCGTGATGGAGAACATTTTGTACGGCAAGTCGGACTGCTCAAAAGACAATCAAGAACAATGGGAAACATATGACCTGAAGCCGAATGACTACTTTTATCCGGAACGCGATGTGGCTGGCGGCAGGCTTGCGCCCGAAAGTGTGAAAGAGCGCTTGATCGACGAGTTCCCGGACAAGGTTCGACTGACGATCGACCAGAAGGAGGACCTTGTCGCTCAGATAACGAAGGATACAAAGATTCTGCAAGAAAATAACGCTGTTGATTACAGCCTCTTCCTTGTCCGGTATCCGGCCTCCATCGTCTCCACCCACAACGTGCCCGTTCCGCCCGGAAAAGACGCGCCTTGGCGCACTGGGATTACCTCAAACGATGGCAAATGGGTGTATCGGGCTATTCTCCTAGATTTCTTCTGGGCAAAAGACGCAGTCCAAGCAATGGCAATGACCGGTCTGGTCAACACATTCAATTTCCTGAAATGGGGCAGGAACCACGGACCCATGAGCATTACGACCACGAGTGACGAGTACCGCACAAGATTCTTGCGCATGGTCGACGATATGATCGAAGTCAATGACAGTGCAGGACAGCCAGCAGGTCGGCTGCGGAGCCAGCCTCCAAGCACAGGTGACCTTATCGGCGAGGTATAACTAGGGTTTTTTCCGGTTTCTTTTTCTTGGGGGTCTCGGTATTGGACAAGGAATCAAGCGTTGATATCTGGACACAAGTATACCCCATATTAATTCTACTTTCGATGCCAGCATCTTGCTTTAAGCTTACCTGATAAACATAGTGCCGTGCGATATCAGGACTCCGATGAGCACTTAATGCGTAAGGTGCTCGGTGCTCACAATAAAGGCTCGTACGCACGGCCTGCCCACGGGGGCTTACACAAAGAACTGGTCTTGTAGAGCAGTCATCCCATAAGAACTCACTACATGATACAGTTCCATAAGTATAGTATAATAGTCTATGTCGAGAGATTGTAGCCACGACAAGTCCAGGTTCTCCTGTCAGCCACTGTGCTGGGAGCACGCGGGCTTGGATCAGGAACGAGACACGCCACTGACACGCCACAGGGCAAAACAGTATTCCATTTTGCATTGGGCCATTATGCTGTTCATGTAATTGCATCCATGATGCGTTGAGAATTGTGAGTCCTCGTCTCGAAATGCTTTGGTCTTACCAAGCTCTGAAGTACGCGATGGTGCTATAGAACATCTGCATCTTTCAACATCCACTTTACTAGCTCACGCTCGTAGCGAGACACTGCGCTGCACTGCGGACCATGAGTCAAGCCATCCGAGATCTGATTGTATTGTGCCGTTGCACTCGACTGGATTCAGCATGGCTCGGACCCTCTGTTCGAGCACGTGCAGATCATTCGCGTATTGCGTAGGAGGACGAGTTGCCAAAAGCTGTCCTTGGCCAGGCGGACAGAGGGAGGTAGGAGCATGTCGTCATCTGGCATGGCTGCGTTGTTGGTGTGATCAAGCGTTGGGCAACCTGAAGCTCAAGCGGGGCTTCACGATGCGGCCCGGTACTGACCCCAGCCGTGCCCAAAGGTAAAAGCCGGGCCGTATGGCGGCCATGGCCGGACAGAGTCCTATTGAACGACGATGTTGCCGAGGGAATGTTGGCTGTTGCACCCTAACTATCAAGTAAGGGTACATAAAAGTTACGAGAGCACTGCACGTCGACTTGATCTACCATTCCATACAGGTGCGCTTTCATCGATCAAAAAGCGATATTCATGGAGAAAATTCCCCCCACGACGAGGGGTACGTGTCAACGGGCTATCTGCACGGTATCCTTCTGAGGCTCTTTGCGAGAGGCCGTGCGGTAGAGCGGTGAGTAGAATAACACCCAGTCTAGACCAATGGACGTGCAGCACTATGCGGAATGAGCAAGGGGTCTCAAAAGTGGTACCGATCGGTGACGTCAGATCGCATTTCGGAGCATCTCACATGGGCAACTGCCACAGAAATCGCCGCTTCCTTAAATCGTACTGCGCGCTCTTGACTGTACCGCAAAAGACTGACTCGTCGTCGAAAGCTTCCGTCATCCAAGAAACCTCACTAGGTATTTATCGACTCTATACACCATCTGTACATCATCTCCATCATCCAGAGGCCCCGTTCAACTACCAGCGCGCTATTCCGCTTCGGCTGCTCGCGCCTTCACTCCTCCAATCACGCCCGGACTCATACGTCAGTCAGCACTGTACACCCAGTTTTGGTAACCTGCCGGCGGTCCGCCCAAGATGTCTGTTCTTGCTTTCAAGGCGCTGGACTACGGCGCAGACAAACTCCCGGACAGGATTTTTGAAGCGATTCCGGGCGGCTTCTTTACGCCAGATCACAAGAGACACCCGAAGTCCAAGACCAAGCGACGCCCTTTGCTCGATACACGAGGCAAGAGCGAGCAGAGAGACGACCGTGGTAGACGCCGGTCGCAGCGCGAGCGAACCCCACCGAGCGAACACTCGGGCTCCAGTAGCTACATCGACAGCGACTACGATCGCGATCAGCGCCGGCAGGGTCGACGTCGCCGCGTCAAGAGTCTGGGGCGCAGTCACAGTCGAAGCCTGAGCCGCAGCTTGAGTCGTGGAAGGCACCCACAGCAGCGCAGCAGCGGGTTTGACGGCGAGAGCAACGAGCGCCTCCAGATGGACCGTGAACGTGCAGACCGTGGGCCTCAATTCCCTCCTCCTCCTACCTCCGAGTACAGGCAATACAACCCGCAAGAGCACGCATCGCCGCCGCCAGCCACGGGTGGACAATACGACCCATACCGCCGGGCGCACTCGGCAAGGCAAGACCAGGGATACCCTCCTCAGGTAAATACCACCGCCTCTCGCAATCGAAGCGCGACACTTCCGGTAGGCCGCCCTACGCCGAGGCCGCTGCAAATGCTGCGGTCGAAGCTCAGGAGCAGGTCCCCGTCGAACATGTCGGCTCCCCTTCATCCTCTTTCTCCATTTCCTACATTTCCCACCATGAAGTCGCTGCGCACCGGCACTCCACTTGGTGCTTCCTTTTCACCCTCCTATGAGCCACCTCTTGCGGCTCTGCTCAGCCGTCCAGCCACTAACTCACCTCAGCCAATGTCCCAGACAGCTGCGCGATACACACCGGGTGCTGGATACGCTCCATCTCCAATGAATGTGAACTCGTACATACCTCCACCACCCACTACTGGATACACGCCATACAATCCTGCCGACTATGCCCCCTCCAACGCCGGCCATCCTGCTGCGGGCAATACCTACCCGTCTCCACCGCCGTTCTATCGACAGTCGTCGCGTTCGCAGCCCTCGCTAGCCCAGTATCCGTACCCAGACAACCAAGTCGCTGCGTACGACTCGCCTCCGGACCGCCATGGCAGCTCCTCGTCCTCGCGCCGTCACCGCCATAAGGATGACAAGCGGCACAGGGCAAGGTCTGCTGGTCAGCATGGTCGCTCTCGTAGCCGTGTCACTGACAAGTTCCGTGACAGGTTTGAGAGTATGGATCTGCATGACAAAAACTTGGCGGCTTCGGTGGGAGGTGCGTTGGCTGGTGGACTGGCTGGCAGGGCAGTCGGACATGGAACGCTAAGTACTCTTATAGGAGCAGGTATCGGTGCGTTCGGCGGCCGAGAACTTGAGAAGAGGCACGACAAGTAAGTGGAGCTGTGTGGATTGATGTTGTGGGTTTATCGAGCGTTGAGCATCGGCTTTGTTTGCTGTTACACCGCGGATTTCCTTGGAACTTTTTACTGATTTCGTATCTCCTTGACATAGGAAAAGGGCAGGTGGCTCGACGTCCCGGCCGCGAGAACATCGTGGCCGGAGCCGGTCTAGAAGTCGCAGCAGGGCTCGAGGCTATTCTAAGTCTCCATCCCGCGACCGAAGGCGCGACCAACGGTACAGCGAAGATAGCTACAGCGACTCCGACTCCGACAGCCGCCGGGCTGCAAGGAGAAGGAGACGGCGTAGCCGCAGCCGACGCGACTCTGAGTACTAACGACTTTACGTTTTAGCTAAGCGTACTACATTCGTCATTGCAATGTTATTTCTTTGTCATTTTGGCTTTCTTTGTTTATGAATCCTTTTATGGGTCTTACTATCACGACGTTACGAATCATGACGGATAGAGCAAAGCTTTGTATCAGATTTGGCGAGCTTGGCATTGTAGACTCGGCTTGCCTTCTCTACAGCTTGTCTAGCGGTTGCACAATTCACCGCAGTTTTGGCGATTGGCGTCGTCGGAGCAGCTCCGACGGCAACAGCGGCTGCGTCGCGTGGCCCTGAGACTGCAAGTGGGGGAAAGGAGACAAGTCATGCAGTTCCGCTTGCCGAGCTTTGGGTTCAATTCTAAGTTAACAAAGGATACCTCAGTACTGTACAATACCATCAACCACAAGCCACAAGCCACCCCTGCTGCATCTGCACGAGAACAAAAAATGCGCCTCAAGTTTTGCACGCCGAATCCTCCCGTGGTAGCAGCTTCGCCGGCTCACCGGCTCGCCGGGTGAGGCACACGGTATAACACCGCTCGAAAGATAGACTAGCGCACCAAACGCTCACGCCTCGTCTCGGATGCTAACGCTTCTAGTCTGTTTCCAAAGCTCTTCTAGGACGTTGCTCACCTTCCAGAAGAACAGCTAGCTCTGCCGCATGAGCCTCAGTGGGCCGAACTTTCACTGATGTTTTGGTCGTGGTCGCGTGAGACATGATCGATCACCGGAGGTGGGCCCATGGATGCAGAAGGAGCGTCTGTGGCGCGCACGTCATGGTGTGCAGTCTTTGTCGCGAGGGTATAGATTGTCGAAGGGTCCGGTGAGAGGACGGGACTCTTATTCTTGTCGATTCTTGAGTGCGACATCTTGTGTTTCACTTCACCCTGTGTATACTCGGTACAAAACACCAAGACCGCTCTTAACTTCTCTTCAAAGCGGCTAGAGATATGCTTGAGAAAGGTCGTTCTATTCAGGGGGTTCAAGAGAGGTGCCTCTTCCTCGATGCCATGCCCGCAGAGTTGCGTGTGATGGTGTACGAAACTGTGGCTGCTGGCTCCGAGCCCATCACTGCACTTCCCAGGGACCACACGAACGAGCTCGATCTTTCGCTTCTCCGTGTCAGCCGCCAAATCCATGACGAGGCCGCCGCCGTGCTCTATTGCAAAAACACTATTTGCATACGTCCGGGGAAAGGGAAAGATGTATGCAGCGGTGTACCTGCGCCGAAGTACCTCCATTTAGTTCGCCATCTGAAAGTCGAGGGACTCCATCATCCGGACACCCCAGGCAAGGCTTGGGCGAAGAAACAAGGCGGCCTTGGGCAGGAAGGTGACGGGAACCAAGAGAATGCGAGATACAGTACATCTCCTCCCAGATTGTCATTTTCAAGCCGACTGACGAACCCCACAGTATCAACCCTGACAACTCTCCTCCCCAAACTCCGCAACCTCCACACCCTCCACCTCACTATCACGCCCCCCGACCGCCTCTCCTCCAAATCCGTTCTCACTGCGCTCCTCCCCCTCAAAAACGCCCTCCCTTCCATGCTTGCCAACCTCGCCCCTGCAGTACCAGTCCTCCTTAGCTTCGAGTTCGAAGACTGCTATTGCCGCATGCGCGTGAGCCCCGAATCTCTAGCAAAGACCTGCCTGTTGGTGTTGGCGTGTCAGGTGCTGTTCTGGAAGAGCCACTTGCGGTTTGAGACGATGTTGAGGGAGGCGCGGGATGGGAAGTTGGTGGAGGGGGGCGGGAGGGCGGACTTGGGGCCGTTGGTTGGGGAAGGGGTGGGGAAGGTGGTAGAGACGGGGAAGGGTGTCGAAGGGTTGATTGGGACGTTGGTGGGGTAGAGAGAGGGCGGCTGTTGGGGAGAAGATGTTGAACTACAGAGTGTGCTCGAAGATTTGGCGAAGCAGCGGTGCCAGGCTATCAGCCACCCTTGGAACTACACTTCGGACCAGTCGAAATTGGGCACTTTGAATGCGGTTGCCATTAGCGCATGAGTTAGGACTTGTCTAGTCTCAATATGATGAAATGAAAAGCTGGTCTCTTTTCAGTGTGCCTCATATGCTCAGTTTTCATCATCATGTTCGATCCGAAAGCGGTAAAAGAACGTATTGTCCATTTCATTCCGCAATGAGCAATCATCACTCTTCCAGGTTCCACCCAACAAAGGGTCCCAATTTTCCGAAACGGAACTTGCAGTAGTCTCATACTTCCGAGAGCGACGTGCAGGAGTTTCATCAACCCGAAGAGAACGTGCCGAAGTCGAATAAGTCCGAAGTGAAGTTTCAATCTCGTTCTGTTCACAAAGTAATGGTCTCTGATGTAGCCTCGCCGAGGGCTCATCGAATTTGGGCTTATTGTGGCAGCAATATTACTTGTTCCGCTACGCCGACTTACTGAATACAGTAAGCCATCACAGGCTAGGCAATACAGGCCGACTCGCTGTCGATGATGCTGTATCTACCACTATAGTTAACAGCAGATGGTTCCTTTGGGTTGATCGGGTCAGGAGAGGGCCTAAGTGCATGCATCAGCTCTAGCTGTTCTGCTCGAACTTTTCCAAGCAGCAAGGAACACGTACTTGTCTTGACAGAGAGGCCCAAGCTCAGTGTATATAAGGGCCTGTTCGGTAGACGTGATCTGGAGGCTTGATCTCATCTTAATTACTAGATCTAGTTAGGCTCACATTAAGATCACGCCGTGTTTAGTTTAAGCGTAATCTTAACGTTATAAATAGAGGTCTAATTTAGGAGCAATTAACTAGCTAAATTAAACTTTACTAGTACTAATAAGATTTACGTTTATACTTATTTAAGCGTAAGATTATAAGTTAAACTAAGTATAAAGTTAAAAGGTTTATTTTACCTAATTTTAAAGCTTTTTAACGCTGTAATACTTAGTAGAGAGGCCTTTATAGGCGTTATAAAAGTGTTAATAATAACAACTTTAAATATATAGTAACTATAAACTTTAACCCTAGCTCCCTCTAGGCGTTAGTAACGCTGTAAATATTAATAAAGACAATACTAGTGTGTTAAATCCAAGAGGGTAGCTAGTCCTAAAGGGTTAAGGTTAGTTCTTAGGCAGGAGTACTTACAGAAGGTAGAAGGTCTTATTAATACAATAGTATCTTGCGAAGTATAATAAGTTAACAATTTGGTCTGCTAGAATCTAAACAATAGATTAATAAATAGATTAAATATAAGTATAAGAAGCTTATTCTTGCGTTCCTATATACTAAGTAGTCCTACACATCCCAGAATCCTATACGTCCCAGAATCCCGTGCGGGCGAGTCCCACGCGTCTTAGAGTTCCTGTATAGGCGGGGCCTGTGCGGTCCTTAGGACCCTTAGGACCTATAACCTATTATCTAACTACTTAGTTAGCTAACTCTAGTAGACTAGTGGTCTAATAAGCTCGCGCCCTACTGCTTACGCGTAGCTAGATCCTAATATTATCCTCCCCCTCTAAGTTTAATATCCTTATAAGTTAACTACCTACAAAGTTATTATCTTATTCTGTTTAATATTGCTATAGTTAAGCTAATTACCTTAAGAAAGACTGTGTTTTTGTAATAGTTGCCTGTTTATACTGCGCTAAGAAGAAATATACTTATTATCTTTCTTCTTTACACTCTTAGTGTACTAACTACGTTAGATAGGGAAACTAGAAGTATGAGCCTAAAGAGATTTCTTTACTAGATTATTTAAAAATAGATACTAAAATAGAGAGGTTAGAAAAGTTAGAGGCTAAAGAGGAGGCAAAGCTCTGTGTTAAAGAAGAGCTAGCTAAAGTAGCTCTCCTTTGCGCTTATTAGGCGTGAGAGAAGATAGCGCGCTTACGCAATTAGTAAAAGAAATTATATTAGAAGGAATAAGAATTATTTAATTATAGTATAAGTACTATAGACAAGTTAGAAGCGCTTAAGGCGTAAGAAGAGTTAGCGTAGGCTGCTATGTTAATAAATCCTAACGCGCTGTTAGGCGCTAAGGTAATTAACTAGTCTATTTTATAGACTAGCCCTTATACTAGTAGCGATTCCTAGGTGCGTTCTAGTTATTTCTAGTAGAACTCCTTAATCTTTTGCTAATAGTTTCCTAGATTATTTTTTAGTTCCTAGGTGTTTTTGCTATGTGGGTAACCTTTCCACTTAATAAGGTATGTGTTATTATACTAATTATATTCTAGAATTCTTTTAACCTTAAATTTATTTTCTTCTTTAGTTCTGTGGTAGAAAGTGGTTCTAACTAGTGTATTAGGGTCTGCTAGTTCTAGTAGTAATACGTAGAATACTAGGTGTATCTTTGTATCTGGCGGTAGTTCTAACTTATAGTTTACTAGTGATATTTACTTAGAAATATAAAATAGTCTAACCTTAATATAATCTAGTTTCTTATGTTTCTTCTTCTAAGTTTAAAGGTTCTTTGTAAGTAGATATGCTTTATCCCCCTTCTTTAGCTAAGGTGCTATTTTTTATTTTTAATTTTAGTATAAAATTAATTGCTGCTGAGCTTTCTTAAGATTTTTTTAGAGTTATTAGTGTATTTTCTTTATATTTTCTACTATATTTATGGCATCTTTTGCTTTAATTGTTGTAGGAAATTGTTAGTTAAAGAGATATAGGTGTCTTCTGTGGTTTATATAGAATAGTGTATGTCCTAATACTACTAATACTTTGTTATTATAGGCTAACTGTGCTATAGGTAGTAATAAAACCTAGTTATTCTTCTAACTATTATAGTAGATGCGTAGGTACGTTTCTATAGTTTGGTTTGTACGTTCTGTCTATCTGTCTATTTATAAATAGTAAGCTGTTAATAGCTTTTGTTTCGTTCTAAGCAGTGCTATAAGTGTTGTCTAATAATTTAACATAAAGAGCTTGTCTCTGTTACTAATAATTATTTTTAAGATTCTATGGTGTCTAATTAGTCTATCTAGGATAAGAAAAGCGAGTTCCTTTACTGTTATTCTTTTAAGGCATAGAATGAGCTTAATATACTTAGTTAGTTGGCAGACTATTACTAGTATACTGTTGTATTTAATTCCTGTTATTAGATCCTTAGAGTTTAGAATTCCTGTAATAAAATCTATAGCAATATCTTTCTATAGTGCTGTTAGTATTCTAATTACTTATATCTCTCTATATTTAAGATGTGTGCTATATTTATTTCTCTAGCATTCTGCACATTTGTAGATGTAAGTTATTACAGCTTCCTTAATTCTTTTAAAGGTGTAATTCCTTTAGATAAGTTCTATTGTCTTTATAATGCCTAGGTGTCCGTATATAGGGTTATTGTGGTATTGTTAGATAATCTTAGTCTATAGATGTTCTGGAACTTCTTAGTTAATTACTAAAAGTTAATTTAGTTCTACTGTTAGTTCTAGAGATCTATCTTTGGCTTTATAAAGGATTGCGGAGAAGGTTTTTACTTTTTCTCTTACTAGATTACTTTATTAGCTAAGAGCGTCTACTCTGCCATTTTCTTTTCTAGCTATATAGATGATTTTAAACTTGTACTACCTAGTGGTTTGTAACTATCTTTGTTGTTATGGCGTAAGTTCTTTTGTTATTGTGAACCTTAGAAGGTTTTTGTAATTTATATAGATTTCTAGTGTTAAGTAACTAAGCGTATAAATCCTCTAGTGTTTTAAGGCTTTAATAATAGCGTAGAGTTCTTTATTATATACGTTGTATTGTGTTTTGGTATTATTAAATTTGCATGAGTAATAGGCAATTAGGTACTATTTGCTATTACGTTCTTATTTAGCGTAGGCGCCTAGCGTAAGATCGCTAGCGTCTGTTTTAAAGCGTAGTGGTTTATTGCTTCTAAAATAAATAAGGATAGGTTCTATAATACATGCTATCTTAAGGAGTTAGAATAACATTCTACACTTATCTATCTATTTAAAGGGTACGTCCTTCTTTATAAGATTTATTAAAGGTATTGTGACCTTTGCGTAATCTTGGATAAATTATTAATTAAATCTATAGAATCCTAAAAATTCTTAGATGTTCTTAGCTATTTTTGGTATTAGCTAGTTCTTAATGCATTTAACTTTACTTAGTGCCATCTTAATTCCTTCTATAGTAATAATGTGTCTTAGGAATTTAAGTTATTTAACGTTAAACTTACATTTCTTAAGTTTAATATAAAGGTATGCTTTATCTAGTGCTTCTAGTACTATCTATACATGCTTAGTGTGGTCTAATTTGTTTTTAGAAAAGACGAGGATATTGTCTATATACGCAATAACGAATATGTCTAGATGTTCGCGGAGTACGTTATTAATAAGTGCTATAAAAGCTGCTAGTGCGTTTATAAGTTTAAAAGGTATAACCTTATATTTAAATAGTCTGTAGCGTGATTAAAACGCTGTTTTTTATTCTTTACCTTTCTTAATTTATATAAGGTAGTAACCGTCTCTTAGATCTATTATTATGAATATCTTGGCTTAAGATAGTTAATCTTGTAACTCTATAATGTTTAGTAGTAGATATTGATTCTTTATTGTTATGTTATTAAGTTATTAGTAGTTAACGTATAGTCTGTCTAATCTATCCTTTTTCTTAATAAACATAAAAGGGCTTACTGCTAGTAACTTTAATAGTTGTATATATCCTTTCTTAAGGTTTGTTTTAATAAAATTACATTCTTTAAGGAGTTCTTCTTCTATCTTACTGTATAGTGGTCTAAAGGGTAGTGTTTTCCCTTCTTCTAGGTCTATTGTAAGATCTTAGGGTTAATGTTCTAGTAGGTTTACTTTTCCTTCTTTTTCTGTAAATATATGTGTCTATTTCCTATACTCTCTTAGTAAGGTAAGGGGTGTGCTGTTGTCCTCCTTTTTACACTTTTTAACCTAGTAGTTCCTGCTAGCGTCTACTAAGGTGTGCTTCTGTTTTTTAACTGTCTATTACAGTATTATGTTGTTAATAACTCCCTTATCTACTATTATTTTTAGTTAATGCGTAGGCTTTACTTATAATATATAATTACAGCGTTTAAATAATATTTTCTTTGTACCCTAGTTAATCTGTAAGTTATGTATTATTAACTAAGGTAATTCTAAGACTAACTTATGCTTAGATCCTAGTAAGACATCTAAGGTAAGTTCCTCTCTATATCCTTAGACTGTTATTGTGGTAGTAACCTCCTAGTATATTTAAGGTGTCTTAGGCATTAGGGATCTATTTGCGACATAGACAATATAGGGTACTTTTTTCTCTAATATTATAAGTCCTGCTTATCTTGCTGTCTAATAAGATATAAAGTTCCTTTTTACTCCTAAGTCTATAAGAGCTTAAGCCTATATTCCTTTAAGCTATACTAGTAGCTTAATTAATACTATGCTTACTATAGTATTTAATTTAATAAAGGCGTTTTCTCGTCTAAGTTTAGGCCTAAAAAAGACATCTATTTATATAGGTTGTAGTTAAATTCTAGTGCCTAGTATGCGTTTCTAAGCATCCGCTTCTGTTATTATTCTTAAGTATATAGCTTGTGTAGATTGTCTTCTTCTTCTTCCTATAAGAATATTCTTTTGTTTTTTCTCTTACAGTCTTTACTATTCCTATATACTAGTTAAATTAGTAGTTCTATTATTACTTCTTACGTAGGGCAGTTTGCAAAGCTGTCCAAATATTTAGTTATATAGTAGTATTTGCAGTTTTAGTTTAGACATGTGTACTAGTATAGTTATATATAGTCTCTGTTAATAAGCATGTTATAGCATTTATTACCCTTTAGCGTAAGGTAAGGAAAGTATTCTACTTATTATTTATCCTAGAGGTGTTTATTATAAGCTGCGATAGGGCAGTCTATCTATATCTATCTACAGCGCAGTTTCTTTCTAGGTTATTTCTTGTTCTCCTCTTTCTCTGTCTTATATTATGCGTATATTAGTTCTTCGTAATGCGTCCATATATAGAATTAGTGTATAGGGTTTTAGTGGTCTAGGTAGTACTTTAGTACGTAGTCTAACTTTTTATTTTTATAGGGTTACATTCCTTTTAGTGCCTAGTAGGGTTCTATATAGTCCTAAACATTTAGTTTATACTTAGGTGACATAGGGTTGTCTTCTTCCTGCCTACTTTATAGGTGAGGAGTAGGAGATCTTGGTATCTCTTCTACGTTTTCTACGTTGTGGTATATATTAGAGTCATCTTCTAGATCTTTATATAGTTGTAAGTTAGGTAAATCTAATTGCTTACTTTGTTCTAGTGTAACGCGTTAGTAACTAAATGGCGTTATAATAACTTTCTATTCCTTATTAGGTTCTTAGTCCTTAATAGTTAGTACATTTAACTTAGTTTAATAGACTTTGTTCTTTAATCTATAGTTCCTAGCTATGTGGCCTAGTTTACCACATGTAAAGCATTTACAGGTCTTAGTTATTAGTTGTTAACTTCTATTAGAGACGCGTTTATTAGGCTGCTTAGGCCCTATTCTTCCTCCTTTTCCTTTACTTAAGTAGTTAAACTAGATATCTTCTATTAGTTTGTATCTCTAGTAGTTCCTTAGCTGTTGCTTTTAGATAATTCTAATAGGGTTCTTATAAACTACTTTTACTAGTTATCTAAAGCTTATTGCCCTAGGGTTTTAGTAGAGCTCCTGTTGCAATAAAAACCACTCTCTATTAATCCTAATAGTTTCTTTGTACAGTTCTTTAAGGTTGGCAATTTATATACCACTATGTAAGAGTTTCTCGCGTAGTTTCTATTTAAGTCCTTATTTATATATGTTCTAAAGAGATTTATTATCCTAGTTAAGTTATACAGCGTATCTACAAAACTTAGCTATATACTTAGCTGCTAATTGTTTCTAAGTTATAGTCTAAATCTTTGCTTTTATAATAGAGTCCTTATTAGTAATCCTAAAAAGTTATTTAAGGCATTTCTTAAAGTTATTATAATCCTTAATAATATTAACTACATTAGCGTGCTTATTTACGTAATTATTATTATTGTTATTATAGTCTATTCCTAGGTACTTTTTAAGGTAAGGATGGATCTATAATCCTATATCTCCTTATATGTATATTACTACGAAGATGACCTTCTTTTTATCTTTAAGAGGTTTGTCTAAGTTAAAGAAGTAGAGGTCTAACTAAAGAATCTAGACGTTAGTTTAAGATTATTTGCTAAAGTAGAGATTAGGTTTATGCGCCTTACTGCTATCCTTTATAGGAGTAATCTTAGCAGCACCTAAAGCTATAGAAGAGGTAGAAGTTTGTAAAGTACTTATATTAAGGGTATTTAAGATGTTAAATCTAAGAGGGTAGCTAGTCCTAAAGGGTTAAGGTTAGTTCTTAGGCAGGAGTACTTACAGAAGGTAGAAAGTCTTATTAATATAATAGTATCTTACAAAGTGTAACAAGTTAATAATTTAGTCTGCTAGAATCTAAATAATAGATTAATAAACAGATTAAATATAAGTATAAGAAGCTTATTCTTACGTTCCTATATACTAAGTAGTCCTACACATCCTAGAATCCCATATGTCCTAGAATCCTATACGTCCTAGAATCCTGTGCGGGCGAGTCCTACGCGTCCTAGAGTTCCTGTACGGGCGGGGCCTGTGCGGTCCTTAGGACCCTTAGGACCTGTAACCTGTTATCTAACTGCTTAGTCAGCTGACTCTGGCGGACTAGTAGTCTAATAAGCTCGCGCCCCGCTGCTTACGCGCGGCCGGATCCTAACATAGTGTCTATAATAGAGGAAAAAAAGTTAACATTAGTAATAGAGTAGGTGTTAAACTCTATAAAAGCTTTTATAACGCTTTATACGCTAAAGTACTTAAAATTAGTATAAAAGATTAATTAATAACACTAAAGTTTAATAAGATAAGACTTTTAGATAGGTAGTTACTAAATATAAGTTAATCTAGATATATTAGAAGTAGGTCTTTAGAATAATTTGTATAGCTATACTAATAAAAAATTCTACGCTAGCGCTTTACTAAAACTAGGCGAGATCAAGCCCAGATTACGATTTGAGATCACGCCCACCGAACAGGCCCTAAGCTGGGGTTAATGGCGTTTGCAAAGGTTGTCAAGTAATCTCTGCTTTCGTTGTCAACGCCATGAATACTTCAAGAGAGCGAGCTGTTGAAGATGAATAACACGCATAGGAAGTACCTCGTCCTGTACCAACCCAATCTATTATCCATTTGAAAAACCATAATGTAATAGTGCAGTGTGAGTATTCACGCTAGCGGCTGTCTTTCGCTCTCGTACTTGCTGCTCAAGAGCTCTGTATGTACAGACGCTGAAAGAGGCGCATGACTGTATCTTAATTTCCCACGAGCGTTTCTTCAAGCTTCACTTCTATCTGAACAACGTCAATGCGAAGTCAAAGCCTCTGCCCACGGCTTCTACCATATTCTTCTCATCAAAAGCAGAGAAGGGCAGTGTCACGATCATGATCGAAAGCTCGATCTGTTTTTTTTTTCTTACGAAAAATCGCGCTGAGCCTCAATCCTTCAACTCCATCGGACACTCACATCTGTCTTCCTGGGCCCCAGTGGGCAAGCTATTTGCGTTTCATACTTTATTCCACATGCAAGCCACAGTGGATGCCGAATCATAAACGGGGAACTTTTCGTTCAGCTCGTCCCTACGTATGTATGAGCTTCAGGGTAGACTGTTAGGTCATAGTTTCATAGATGTATATTAGGCTGAGTCACTAGGTAGGTACGGGATCAGGTGCACCGAGAGTCCAGCCTATTGTGTCAGCCGATCGAATGGAACCTCAAGTTTAGTCTAGCTATTGCAGTGCCTAAGTACCGATGAGTTAACGACTTGTTCCATCGCACATGATCATGCCTTTGTGAACATTTCAATGCAAAGAACTCTATTAATGGTTGCAATTCGAACAGTAATTGCCCTATTTTTGGTTCATGCGTCCCCGTCCTAGGCAACATGACCGTCGCGTGGGGCTTCAGGCCAGCACTGAGATAATTCCTAGCTTACCTACCTGCATCAGCCACGTGCCATTTTCCATTCACAGCGATCGATACCGGCAGCCAAGCCCCACAGTGCTTGCGGCTCTTCTGCATTGGTAGAATGCGAAGAATCCTTCGACTTGTCAGACACAAAAGCCGCACGTGGCGACTCTGCGGAGATTTGAAAGGCGATAAAGCTTCGGACTTTAAAAGTGGGCCGAAGCTCTTCGCTTTGCAGCCCCGAGTCTGGTCATGGTCTTGACAAGGTCAGCGCTGAGACACGTGGTAGGCCTGCATACTGTCCCGCTCTGAACATGGTTGTACCTGTCGCAGCGTTTATTGCGAAGCTGCGCGGGTCGCTGGTGTACTATGCATCCTTGTATAAGACGATGTGTTGGTGTGCTCGGTCGGCGGTCGGCACCGGTAGGTACCGGTACCTACTGAATTGTTGTCAGTGCGTCACGAGGTTATCGACCATGTTTGATATGACAGGTTTGCGCTTCACAAATATTGCTGAATGATCCAACCTGCGTTGTCTAGTGACAAGTTAAAACATCTATCCCAGTATCGACTATTGCATGCACATTGCAGTGGGTGATGCACCTAAGAGCGAGAGGCCCCGGTTGTGCATCGGAGAATATGCCTCGGAGCCCGACCTGCTTTTGGACAGTCACTTCGCGCAAGAATGCCTGATTTGGCCTTGGACCACGCTCGTAATCACTGTGGAATGAAGTGTACTATGCATGGTCGCGTTATAGGTATACAAGAGTTGAAGCCGTACAATGGCCTTGGGCTTGCCGAAGCGAACCATCCTGAAACAGCCATTTCTAGTGTAGAGACGATCGCTGAAGCGTATCCACTCGTAATCGTCACAGGCGATAGCACCGCCCATTGATAGAGTACCTAGGATTGAGATGAAACCAAGCTCGTTATGATGTCACACATGGGCAGGTGTCGGATGGTCGCAGGAGCCGTGAGGAAGAGCAAGCTCCACCGTAGAGTGTGGAGGTACTAGGGTGAAACCCGCCATACAGTATCACGTTTAGATTCTGAATGCAAGTAGTAGCTCAAGTACCTTCACGGTCAATTATTGACAAACAGACCTAATGACCGGATTTCGTATGGTAGGCTTTCGCACCAGTATGGACACACTGGATATCTTTCGAAGGTGTAGGGTAGTAGGAAAATAAAGACATAACATGGTGCGACAAGTGTACTTTGTCTTGTGGCACATATACTCAGTAGATTGAGAGGACAGAGTATGTCCCTGCACATGGGATGATAAAGGATTCAGGAGGATTACGAGGAAAAGTCCCCACCTAGGGTTAGAGGCACAAAGTGTGTATATTTTACTAACATTATCTAAAGGTGACATCATAATCGTCAATCATAGCCTCTATGGTGGATAGCGTGGTTAAAATCTCACGGTACGAAGCCCCTACCTAGGATGGCGTACGTTAAGCACTACCGCGATATGGTAAAGCAACGCAGCAGTCACTGAGACTTGAGCATCAGCGGCTGATCATGAAGTCAGAGCGTACAAAGACCACGTGCGAATAAGCCAATGTCAAACTTGTAGGTACAGCTTTGTTGGGTCTTGAGGCAGGGACATGTAGCGAGGCGTGAGGTGTTCCTGACTGCGGCGCGTACGAATTAAGTCGTTCAACACATCTGCTAGGAGGAGTAGTTTCGGCATAGGAGCAGGCCATGTTTCTGAAGGCATATCGTCCATGGATTGTACGAGCACCACACGCATCGATCGTCGGTGTGTGGTGGGTGCGCCTCGAGGATGCGAAACAACGTGCGTCGCATCATCGCTCCCGGAACAAAGTGAGATGCTGCTCCCAAACACTGCTGCACTTCGATACACGCAGCGTGGAAGACCCAGTTCCAGTGGTTTGGGTGGGGAAGGCTATCTACTTGCGTGGTGGAGACACTGGAGAGGTAGGCGCAAAGTGCGGGCTCGGGTTACTCGATAACTGCCTATTTTTGACGTACACCCAGCCCCCAAGCCCAGCCTAGGATTAGACATGGACCCACAAATCCTCAAGCGTCTCTCCGCATCCGCCCTGGCGGTGTCCGAAGCATTCACATCTTTGCCTGACTCTCGCTGTGCGTCTGCGTCTCTGTGTAGCCATGACTCTGTCCTGTTGGCGGCGGCGGTGGCGCGACAATGGTTGCCCGCGCTGTGCCCGGCCATGTCCATAGCATTAAGCCCCGCGACGCCCGCTCTTCTGGGCCTCTATTGTCTTCCGCACCTCGGGTCTTTGTCTTCCATTGTTATGGCGATACAAACCGTTCTGATCTCAGCCCCAGTCTAGCGCGCCACTCCGCCCGCACCCTGTCTTGCTCAGCTGCATGGTCGACCAGTCCCAGGCTACTGCTATTTTGGATCCTGCATTTGTAGACTTGCTTTCTACCCTGCCGCGATGCCATATACTGATACCGGTTCGTCTCTGTCTTCGCAAAGACAATCAAAAGTACGGCACCATTCAGCAGAACCACTGTCCGCCTTACGCCGATCTATATCGCACCGATTCTCACATCAGAACACGGAATCTACACAAGAATTTGCTCAGCGGTCTTCGCAGCGCTTCGGAGGAATCGAGCCAGTGCTTAGCACGTCGGTAAGGAGCCCTATCAAGAGGGGGTTCCCATTTTATAAAAGCAAGCCCTCTAATAAGTCGGGAACGATCTTGTGCGCCGTTCCTGCGAGTACCACCTGCGCCCCGGCTCCCCTCAAACGTGCTACTGTCATGGCCAACCATGCAGAGCAACCTAGCAGCGGTTGCATAGGACCAGTGTACAATCACTCCCACACCCGACAGCAATCCCAACCCTATGCGTACGGCAGTACAACACTGCCCACCATTCACCACCATTCGGCAGGGGATTTTTTCTCGTCGCCTGCATCTCTCACAGGTGTCATTGGAACCTATAAGAACGGAGAGGTGCAATGGAACCATAGCGACCGTCATCGCATAATGAGCATTCGCCACAATCCAGACAGTCCCCGCTCTCGAGTATCGAATTCATCACCACAGCAAAAACCGCGAATCGAGGTTGTTATTCCGAACGAACAGCCTGACGAAAAACCGCTTCCGACCAGTCCGTTCTTCCAAAAGGCAAATCACAATGACACCAGGACGACATCTGGAGAAATCGAGATTATCTATAACGTATCACCGCCCTCAGCCTCGGGTCAGATGCTGATCCGAGACTCGATAGTCTCGCCACTAAGCTCACAGGACGTTCGTCCCCAACCTTTAGTCCATGCTGGTAGTGGTTACAAAACAACAAAGTCCGATATGGGGTCTCTGGATTTATCGCTTGGAACTGGAAGCTCGTCGGATGATTCGCGCGACTACGACTCGTCTTCAGTCTACAGCAACCATTCTTCTTGTACCAGCAACGAAGGCGAGCGAAAACATGCCAAAGCACACTTTTCTCACGATATTCTTTCCAGGGAAGGGCCTTCGATCGCGTCTCCAAGCAATGCATGGATTGAAGAGGCGCCCCATCGTGAGACTGCGAAGTCCGATGTTTCTGAAACCCGACGCTTAGCGAGTCCGTCATTACCACGACCCTACGCACAGCATCCTCCCATAGAACAAGATCATGCGTTTATACCTTCGTGCTCGCTCCGCCCTTTACGTGTCGCATCGGGTCCCCCACCTCGCCGCCAAGCATCTCTTGCTCGAACCTCCACCATTCGCAGCAGTCACGGCAGACGTGCATCCACTAAAGCTATGGCTACGGTCGCCATTCACCAGCCATTCTCGCTCAACATCCGCAGTCCGACCTTGAGCGAGGCCGAACATGAGCTCGAGGCACAACTCACTGCCTTCTCCGACGACAATGCTTTTTTATGGGACGATGCATGGAATGATAGCATCACGCAACAGCGATCACCACTAAGCCCGGTAGGCGTAGCGCGAGCCGACTCCGTAACTTACGACATTCTCCCATGGGTTCCTCCCCCTCAAGTGCCCAGGAAGTCTAGTAGACGGACAACAATCGTGGACTATGATGGTTCTTTCCGTTTGTCCAAGGTTCATGAGGACCATATTGTTTCGCAGCTTAAACCTCCCCGCAACAAAGCAAAGGATCTCAGTATAAAGATTCCAGAGTCAAGACGTATGACGACCGACACCTTCATTCTTTCGCCGATCCCGATACCACCCAAGGACATTAAGAGGACCATTACGCCGGAAATAGCCGAAGGTGTCATCTTCAGCATTCTGCGCAACCTTGAAAGTCTCGACGATCTCTTTGCATGTGCCATCGCCAACCGCGGATTCTATCGCGTATTCAAGCGACACGAGCTCGTGCTTATGAAAGCTGCCCTACGAAAGACGTCACCGCCCGCATGGGAGCACCGCGAGATCTGCTACCCAGGCCACGACCAACTTGATGAAGAAGAATTGGATCGCCCGAGGCAGGAATACACCCCGACCTCGTTCATCCAGTACTACATGCGCGACATGTACATTATTGCAGCTATCAAGTCTTTGATCAAAGACAAGTGCCAGTCCTTCATGCGAGCAGAGATATCCGCGGCCATTGTTAGTGAGAACCCATATCGTTCAGCACGTGTCGATGATGCACTTTGGCGCATCTGGACCTTTTGCAAGATCTTTGGTTCCGGAAGAGGACGCGAAGAAGATATCGTGGCGCAGATGGACTGGCTGAAAGGTGGCCCAATGGTTCACCAGAAGACCGCCACACACAGTGCTCTCTTCGCAGACGACTTCAACGAGACTTTGGCAAGTGCTCCAGAATGCTTTGCAATGGGCAATGAAAGTGGTCTGTCCGCGGAGCAACTTTTCGACATGATGGAGCTGTGGAACTGCCTGGGTGTTCTATTGCAGCCGATCGAAGGTCGCACCATCCAGGCTAGAGAATATGGTATATACGACAATACTAATGTCCGCGGCGGTGACATTGATGGTGAAGAGTTAATGCTTGGTATGTGTTGCTTTTACGCTTAGCTGCAAGCTGCTAACACGTGCAGACGAATGGTACTACTACCTTCTCACGCTGGGTCTCTCCACCATTCTCGAGCTCACTGCCCCATGCACCAAAGCCGATGCTTCAGTCTTCATTCTTGCTTCCCAGAACGGATGGGCAAACTGGAATCCTCCCATGTTCGGTGGCACGCGCCGTAATTTCCTCAAAGAAGCCGCATCGCGAGTATACGAAGACAAGATAGCCTGCACCTATGCTGAGAACTCCAACAAAGACGTTCAACGTGCGCTGTCTAAGCAGCGTATCCAGAAGCATATCTCTGAACTCCGTCACAGGAAGAATAGCGGCGAAAGACTGAACATTGTCCGCATGAGCCAGGAGCGACCGATGAGCGAGTGGGATGGTGTCATCAACAACTTGACGAGGCCACTCCCAATTCCCACGTCGGGCAACAACCTAGTCTCTCACATCCCATCTCTGCATTCCGCAAACTTGTCCATATCAGCTCCGGAGCTTCCAAGGGCCCGCGCGCCTCCGCCACTTCCCCGCCCTCAATCTCTTCCACGCCGCATCGTTGCGCAACCCCTACTCCCTACCCCGCCACCTTCAACTGTTCCTAGCACTAGAGACCGAAGCAGCGTTGCGCTGAGCGATACGCACCCTGCATCCAGACAGTCGCGATCTGGCAATATCCCAGAGATGCCACGCCTAGACGAGCACCCTGCATTCGTCAACCACATGCAACGTGTGAGCAATGAATTCGATCATAAATCGAGTCCCATCTCGGCGCCAGAATCAAGTGCAGCCAACAGTCATACCCACAGCCAGCGGAGCAGTCCTTCGCTAGATAGCCATTCGGCTTTCCAACAACATCCTGTTCAACGCATGGTCCAAGATCTCGGACCTGTTGAGAACACCGTCGACCGCGCAGTATACCGCATCGTGGAGATGGGCTTTACACCCGAGCAGGCGAGACAAGCGCTCAGACGAACCGACCTGGGCGATGGCCTAAGGGTTGATCGGGCGGTCGAGCTGCTGCTTAGGGAGATGTAAAGTCGCATCGACCGATTTCTTTTCACGTCTTTCTTCACTTCATTGCCCATATTGTATACCCATTTTTCAGTTTACGATCTTTCATGATACCCAGGATTCCTCATATTTGCGGGAGGAACCATCAGCGAGCATGGAAGTAATCAGCTTTCCTTCATTTCATTTTTTCCGGATTGCACTTGTGCATAACGACATTGGAGTTCCCTTCAGTACTTTGTATACTGAAAAGATGGAGGGTTTTGAGTATCAATCAAATGGTCACGTTCACAGGATTTCTCTGGTGTGCATTGTTGATGTGAGCGTATGTCGCTGCATTGCTTCCTAAATACGGCAAGACAAGCCAGATGCCTCAGATCTCGCAGAGGAACAGTCTGTGTTTGCCGTCACTCGTCGCACGGTTGTCCAGCGAATGACGATCTTGCCGTCCGCACAGAAACATCCTTCGGGCGAGACCTTCTGAATCCTTCAACGAAGGCGTTTGCAGGTCGAGCATAGACCTCAAGGAACGTATCATCAATCAGAAGCGCAATTTCTTTCGCAGGCTGTGACTTTTTCATCATGGAGTGATGTTACGCTGGGCAACGCTTTCAAGTTACGCCAAGATCCTTCCTCTCCACGCCGCACCAGGCTATCATGTTCCTTGGACATGGACAGTATGTCATCGTACCTAGCGCGCAGCGCGTACTGGAGAATTTTCATGTAATCTCGCTATCGTGGCCTGACACAGCCCATCGATCCACCCTCGCTTCCTTCATCCTGCCTTCGGAGCAATATCATCAATGTCTCCTTCGGTGTCACGCCGCGCACCCGCATTGTAATCGTATCCATAAGCGCCATGCGTCAAGACAGGATGGGCTGTGTAACGTCCGCAAACGGCGTTGTCATGCACGAGTCGCGAGGTTTCGCATTCATGCATAGCCACGGCCAGCCTGATCGTAGGGGCTGTGAGCGCTTCACACGAGGGTACGGACCAGAGACGGGTGCACCCGGCTAACACTCCGAAACTAATAGGCTTTCGGATAAGCCGTTCGCAAAGCTTACGAGACTGGCTGCGCAAGGTGTGCACTGTGCGGCATTTCGCTGTTGGACGGAACGGATTAGAGGTCATATAGTCGAGACTCCGGACTTCTCTGCAACCCTAGAGGCAGCCGAGTCGAATACGAGTTATGCCTTTTCGGGATTGTACACAGCAAGTCGACATACAGTGAAGATGCACAATGTCGGTCGCCTTGTTCCCCCATTGCATTTTACGGTCGCAGAGGTTCAGTCCTCCCTGACGTATCCCATTCCCTTCCTCCACCAGGCCCAGATGCCCAGCTCTTGTATCCTCGCCCCGAAGTCCTTGACACTTTCCACTTCCTCTGCTTTCCCATAGGTCACGGGTCCCTCTGAGCCTTCTGGCAATTTCTCACTCGGCTTCTTGACGAGTTGGAAGTCCTTGTAGCGAAGCCTTTGCACGGTAGTTACCCAGTCTCTTACGCCAGATTCTGTGCCTTGGCAGTACATGATGCCGGGACAGCCGCCGTAGCGGAGAAGAGCGTAGACATTGTAGTTTGAAGCCGCGGCACGGAGTTTTGCGACCTTCTTGCGGGAGGTTATGTGGTGGGTTCGAATGAGGGCGATGAATGTGGGAGGCATGCCATAGAACAATGTCCTGCTTCTTCCTGTGCAGACACTTCTTTTCCTCGTGAAGATGTTACAGATGTCAACCTCGCTTTTATGGCGATGATCATGCACATTGACCTCAGGAAACGCTCGCCCACGTGACGTCGACGCGCTAGCGCATTTTTTGATTTTCCAGCACGTCAGACGTCACGGCTCTGGGCAAAGGTTCAAATCCAACCGTATGGATCGCCGCCGAATATCCGATTCTACGAATGGAGAGTTATGAAGCTGATGCCGCTTCGTAAGATCGCAGCCCCTTCGCCGTCGGTGCTTAGTTTCCTAAGACACGCCCTCGAACCGACGAGCGCGCCTTGCGCGACCTGGAGAGCACAGAGATGCGGATACGCGACGAGGAGCATTGGGGGAAGAGGAGGTACTGGTGCACGAGGTGGACATGCTAGTAGCGGGGATGTAGCCTCTTGTAGGGCACTTGCGCCGCCGCGGGAAGCTTCTCTCGACGTGGGCGCTATACATTCGCAATTCGCTTTATTCGCGCCGCAGCGCTTCAGTTGCAATGTGCCAACATACTCACACGTCTTCTCATGCAACCGACGACCTTTCTCCACTACAAGTTTCAACAAAGGATGGGATCTCTTTGGACGAAGAACGCTGCGGGAGTCGCGCTCACTACCCCGGCCACCGCCCCTGAGCGAGGTCATGGGAGATGCTCCTATTCCAATAGGTTTCGAGAGCTTGGGACGAATGACACGGGCGGCAAACGAGCTGAAGATGCGATGTACCGAGCTCGACGATCAAGGCAACGTCACCATGGTCAGCGGGGAGTTCAAGAAGAGCGAATTGATCGCTAAGGTGAATCGCACGTCTGTAGAAGGCTGCACATAGCGCTGACTTGATACTAGTACGGTCTGCTCCCTCGCGATCTCCGCAAGATCGATTCGTCCCTCCTACCCAATATCCTCATCCGACCGACCGCTATCCTGATCAACCTCCTTCACATTCGCGCCCTCATAAAACACAACCGCGTATTGGTCTTCGATGCATACGGCACCACAGACTCAAAGTCACAGTCCGTCTTCATGTACGATCTTGATTCGAAACTCCGCCAGAAAGAGTCAGCTGTGACCGGGAATTTGGCCTACGAGTTCCGCGCCCTCGAAGCCGTCCTCATTAGCGTCACGCTCGGCCTGGAGAAAGAGTTCGAAGGTGTCAGCGAGCCCGTGATGCGGGTGCTCATGGAGCTCGAAGAGGACATTGACAGAGACAAGCTGCGGTCTCTTCTCGTGTACTCCAAGAAGCTGGGTTCCTTTGAACAAAAGGCGAGATTGGTGAGAGACGCGTTGAGCGAGCTTCTGGACGCAGACGACGATCTATCTGCCATGTATCTGTCCGAAAAGGCGGCCGGCACACTACGCGAAGAAGACGACCACACCGAAGTCGAGATGCTGCTAGAATCCTACCACAAGGTCGCCGACGAAATCGTCCAAGCAGCCGAGAACCTGGTGTCCAGCATCCGCAACACCGAGGAGATGTACGTGGTCCCATCTCCCATCACACTCCAAAATACACACTAACAGGGCCTCAGCGTCAAAGCCATCCTCGATGCCAATCGCAACTCCCTCATGCTGCTCGACCTGCGCTTCTCCATCTTGACCCTCGCCCTCACCGCCGGCACCTTCGTCGCCGCCCTATACGGCATGAACCTCAAGAACTTCATCGAAGAGTCCGACTTTGGCTTCTGGGGCGTTTCTGCCTGGTGCACCGTCTTCGGCTGCATCGTCGCCGTCTACGGCATCCGCAAGCTGCAGCGCGTCCAGCGCCTCAGCATGTGGGGCCACGGCGGCGACAAGCACGTCGCGACCAAGGGGAGCTGGGGCGTCGGCGCGTGGGGTGGCAAGAGCAGGGATTTGTGCGGGCCGGGGGAGAGCATGGGTGTGCCGAGGTTGAGGGCGGGCGAGAGTCTGGGGGACTTGATCCAGAGGGAGAGGTTGCTTGCGAGACGCATCGCGAAGGCGGAGGTGCACGCTGAGGAGGCGGCGAGGTCGGGGGCTCCCAGCGTGGGGAAGTTACGCTTTTGAGTTGTGACTGCGAGCGTGGTGTCTTTTTCTTGTTTGTCATTTTGCCTGGTCTGGTTGGATGCGTTCGGCTCCTACTCAGATATCCCCCCTCTGTTGCTATTCTTTCCGGCGGCTATAGAGGCGCGCATAGACTGGCTGGATTGGGCTTCGTATAGCATGGCGGCGGCGTTCTGGGAGTATGTGTTAAGCAGCGGCGAGAGTGGTCTTGCTGGGCATGCATGTACTGTGTACGAATGTGTAGACCAATGTACATAATGGCCCCAAAGCTTGCCAGCATGATACACAAGGACCGACACATAAAACTGGACCTACGCACTCGGTCATGTAATAGCTTGATCCAGACTACGATGACAAAACGATAATTTGCCTGGGTTCTCATAGCTATGAGCTCAGTCTTGATTATCAGCCACTGTGACCGGTTCACGTCAATAAGTAACGTGGTGCTTTTGGTTGAGCAAAGGGCACGAGTCTAGCAGAATTTCGATTCACCGTCGTAGAGTCTATGGAAACCACTAAAGCCAGCCATGATCTCTCCCCGATATCCAGGGAGGTGGCGCTGCACGCAGAGCTTGGTTTCGACTTAAGCCAGGGCAATGCTTTCTTTCCCTAAAGCAAGCCACCGCCTACGCCTTATCGAAGCCAACCAAAATGCATCTACCGACTGTGAGTCAGACCACAAGCGAACGGATCTTGTTCTTTGCTTCCGTCATAACATCGTATAGTTCGTATCACATCTTGCGTGAACCTCTACCTAAGGATGGTCATTCAGGTTGTGAAGACTAATGTCTTGACCAGAGCCACTGCGGAGCTCTTCCAAGCTGGGTCTACGACTTGAGTCCAGGCTGCCGGCCTTTGCGGTGCCGTTGGTAAGACTAGTGCTGTTCAACGGATCCCATTCTGGGCTTCCGCTGGCGGTGGGAATGACGTTGCCGTGCTGGTCAACCTCCTATACAGTAATGAGCAGAGCTTCTCGAAGTTATTGCCAGGGTTGAGACTTACCACTCCTTTCGCAGCCATACGAATCTGCTTCTGGTCGGCTACGCCATGCATCACTGCCTCGCGAGCCTTCTCCACAACCTTCTTCTTCTTGCTTTCGCCACGCACCTTTTCGAGATGCTCAAAATAGCCGTCGTCTACTGGGGTGACATACTTTCCACAGAAGACGCCAACCTCGAACTCCTGCTCTGCCGGATTACGCGGTGACAAGGACGCACAGGCACGTATGAGGTCCTCTAGGTTTTGGTAGACGACATCATCTGCGCCAATGTGCTTTGCGATAGCGGTGGAGTCTCGGTGGTGAGCAATGAGCTCTGACGATGACGCAAGATCGATACCATAGATGTGTGCATTGGTGATAGGAGGCGCGCATGAGGCAAAGTAGACCTTCTTTGCGCCGGCTTCCCTCGTCATGAGTACGATCTCCCGCGATGTGGTTCCTCGCACGATTGAGTCGTCGACTAAGAGCACGTTCTTGTCCTTGAACTTTTTTGGCATAGGGTTGAGCTTCGCTCGGACACCCTTTTGACGTAGTTTCTGAGACGGCATAATGAATGTGCGGAATATGTACCGGTTCTTGACGAAACCCTGAACATATGGCTTGTCGAGCGCTTCAGCAACGCATATAGCAGAAGTGATGCTAGTCTCCGGAATGGGCATCACGACGTCGATTTCAGCCAACTTCTCGGGGCCGAGTTGGGCTTTGATGGCTTCGGCCAGTGTAAATCCCATATTGCGGCGACTCTCATCAACATCAATGCCGTCGATGACACTGTCAGGACGCGCAAAGTAGACATACTCGAAGATATCCGGGGTGTACTTGAGTAGGGGGTGCACTTGGCTGAAGACAGGCTCTTCGCCCTTCTCAATGAAGACGGCCTGGCCAGGAAGGATGTCCTGAAAGGTTTTGTAGCCACACTGGACTAGTGCCACGCTTTCAGAGGCCATCATGTAGTCTTTGCCAGTACCACACTCCGAGGGCTTGGACCCTAGGACCAGAGGGCGGATGCCGTAAGGGTCGCGGAAGCCAATCAAGCCAAATCCTGCAAGCATGGCCACGCACGCCCACCCGCCAACGCAGCGCTTGTACATCCGTTCCAGGGCTGCAAAGCAATCGTTGGCGTTGATACGCGCCTTGCCGGTCACGTTGAGCTCATTTGCGAAGATGTTCAGCATCAGTTCGCTGTCGCTCTCGGTGTTGATATGCCTGTGTGCCTCCTTATCCAAATGCTCGCGCAGTGCCGGCGCGTTGATAAGGTTGCCGTTATGGCTCATGGCAATACCGTACGGGCTGTTGACGTAGAAAGGCTGAGCCTCAGAGTTGGCGCTGCTTCCAGCAGTTGGATAGCGAAGGTGCCCGAGACCCATAAAGCCAGGAAGGTCGGCAACTCGTGCACCATCCTGGAAAACCCTGGACGCCATACCATTTCCCTTGCACTGGTGAAAGCGTCCGCGCGAGTCACCGCTCACAATGCCTGCCGCATCCTGTCCACGGTGTTGGAGGAGGTATAGCGCCTCGTGTACCTCGCTGGCAGCGTGTATAGATTTCCTTCGCGTCTTAGCAGCGCTCCATTAAGTACTTGGTGGGCTCTTACAGATCCGCGTGGATTACGGCAATGATACCACACATGGTGAATCAAGAGGTGTGGTTGTTATCTCTCGGTGAGTCTGCAGACAACGCGTTAGCCGTTATCGGTGTAGAAGTGGCGGCGAATAGGTAGTGGGGAGGCTTTGTCAGGAAGTCTTTTTGCGCTCAACCCCGAAGGTCGCAAGTCTAACATCTTAAAAAATTGACGAGATCATCATAGTGAGGCATAGTGTTGGAAGTCGTAGTTGGGTGAATACGCACGTATGACTTAGCTCTGGGCTGCCCCGCGAATGGTTCAATCCTCGGTGAAGGTGGGGTGTAGGAAGAAAGGATGGCCAGAGCAGGCAATCAGAAGGGTGCAAGGTCCATATTCCGGACCAGTAGCGTAATAGACGATTGGACTCGTGAAAAGGTTGGGGCTGTCGTCCCAGGAGTGGCCGCACATGGTTGTGGACTTTGGTAGCTTTTTCCGCGTTTTTAGGTTGAAGATTTTCTGCCCGACTGCTCCGGGTTTGCGGCCTTGGCGCTGCCCATCGCCCGGCTTGCTTCCACGTGCAGCGACATCCTTCCGCATCCGCATATTATCGGCAATTACACCTCTCACGATTTGCTTCGCGTCAGGATATTGCATCTCTCATGAGTTGCTTCGCGTCAGAATAATGCATCTCTCATGAGTTGCTTCGCCTCAGATCCTGCATACATGCCGATCTGTAACGCAAGGAATTTTGCAGCCGCTGCCGCAGCCTCGCAAAGTCGTCCGAGGCGCTACGCTATATCGACTGCATGTATAGGTACAGTACCTACCTGGTCGTTCACATGCCGGTCTCTGCACATCGAAAGCTCGCGAACTTGCCTGTGCATTGCATCCTGGAAAAACAACAAGTTTGCGTTGGATAAGCTGCCGAACACGTGGAACGACCCACCATATCCTTAGGTATCTTGCCTTGTGCTTCTCCCAAGTGCTGGACCAGTCTCGGAGCATGAGATTGTTCCTCTCATGGAAACGTGAAGACCGACTACAAGCGTTCTGATCATTTTTTATTCTTGATGGTTAACCCTAGGGTAATTTGAGCTACCATGAGTATCTAGAATCTGGACGTGTTGCTGTGCCTCATGTTCACGTTCACGCAAGAGATTGTCGTTTGAGACGGGCGCGGCACAACCCAAGGGACGTCGCTGCAAGTGGCAGAGGCAACACAGTCGGTTCGGTCACCAGAATATTTGAGACATGCCATGCTGGAAAGATGAGCTGACATCGTAGTCGTTGCACACATGTGCGAACTGAACGCGGGACTATCACAGAGAAAGGAAAGTAGTATGTCCATCCATACGCAGTTTTGCAAGAAGGGCACTATCCGCCCAGAACAACCCAATAGGTAAATCACAAGAAAAAGATATAACCGGTACGACTCCAAACCCCGTAACAATGCTCGCTACCTTTTTAGGTCGAAACCATCCACCATGCACCCGCAAGGATGCCGATGAGGACAACAGTAGTCAGGAAGCCAGCTCCGGCCTTGTCGCCAGTGGTGATCTCAGAGAATATGATGGGGTCGTTCTGGGCTTCGCCTCCTGCAGAGGGGTCGCTCTTCGAGGTACCGCCCTTCTTCTCCGTGACCGGTCCAGAGACGTTGGTGATTAAAAGATTCTGAATGATCTCCATGGCGGCCATCTGTTCTCCGACACCAGTGGAACCGTCGTTGACACCGTCGTTCCACCAGCGAAGGCCGCATTGATTAGTTCCGGCGGCGTTGCACTGCTTTGCGGCTGCGGCTGCGGAAGTCCGAACTTTTGTCCACATCAAGTCCTTCGTCCAGGGAGCGACGAGCATGGTGTATCCCATCCAGCGAGCGAGGTAGGCCTTGAAAGATCTTTGGTCGGTGTTGCACTTGCCGTTGAGCTCGCATGCGACCTCGAACATGACGTCATTTTTGAAGAACGTATCACCCATTATCTTGATCATCTGTGTGATCCTAGTCTTCCAAATTTCATCTTGTGTCTGGTTTTGTCAGTGACGATTCAGCATTGTACCGAAGCTGACTTACGGCATTCCACATGGCAGCAGCGCCAGACAGATGCACACCCAAGTTGTACGTCCACTGGATCTGGTTGATATCGGTGCAGTTCTTGGTCTCATCACTGCCATCGTAGAAGTGAAGATCCTTGTCAAATAGACCGATGCGAGATTCCCAGTTCCAGGTCTTGATCGCCTCGTTGCTATAGGTGTCGTTGCCAGTATATTTGAAGAGGCGAGCAGCAATGTTGAAATAGCATCCGTTTGAGATGGTGTTTCGGTAAGTGAATCCGTTGTTGAACTGGTAGATTTGCCAGTTTAGCCCGCCGCCACAAGTCTTGTTGTTCCAGCGATCAGCCTGGGTGTTGAAAACAGCTTGTGCCAGTGCTAGCCATGAGGGACCCGCCAAGTCCCCCGTGGTGGGCAGATCGGGTAGATTGTTCTCTGCCGCCGACAGGGCAGCCATACCCCAGAAGGCCTGGTCGTCATTTCCTAGCGACTTACTCTGGTTGGTTGGCATGAAAGCGTTGTACTGTCCGATCTGGTGCTGCATGGCTTGTCTGGTGATGTTGTTGTATTGATCATCGCCCGTGTAGTACCAGTAGTCGATTAAAGCACCGAACATGGCACCAGCCTCCCACCAGTAGTATGGGTCTGGCAGGTTACCCGCGACATCACCAGGCCGATCGCCCGTGTAGAACTTGCGCATGCCTGCCGCAGCAATACCCGCAGCCTTCTTGATGGAGGCTGGCTAGGTCAGTGGTGTCGGCGGAGAGCAGTCGAAAACATACCTGGGTCGTCCAGATTCAAGTCCATGGCGCCTGCACCAGAGAGCAACAGAGCCGAGGCGCTCAGGGCGCCGAGCGCCGAAGAAGCGAACTTCATTATGTATCGTTATCCGGCCAGCGTCCTAGGCGGTGGTTGGGAGCATGCGAACGCAAGCTTCAGCCGAGGGAGGAGTGAGCCTCAACGCGGGGGGAGCAAGCAGTCTGCTATGAATCCGTGGCCGGGAAAGTGGTACGTCGAGTCAAGGTAGAGAGAGTGGCGGTGTTGAGGTGCGAGTGTCGTTTTGGTGGTAAGGTGAAACGAGCGACAGGGCAGCGACAAAGGCGGACTCGCGGAGGTGCGCAAAGGCGGGTATTAGGGGAGGGCAGGGCGTACGAAGTGAAGTGGCGGGGTGAAGGAGCGTAGTGGAGTGGGCGCGCGGCAGCAGGTAGATATCTAATGGTACGGTGGTTGTCTTCGCAGCTGGTCGTTAGCCTACGCCCCAGAGACTCAGGGGAGGCTGCGGCAAGTTGGGGGGCTCGTCTGGGGGCTCGTCGGACTTGTCACTTGTCGCAGCCTGCCAGGGTTCACGGCGCCAAGGAGGACTGAGACCTTCACCTTGGCCCGAATAACACGTCCACCGCTGGAAACAGGTCTCGGGGCACGCTCAGGGTTTTGCAGAGGCACCGTCGGGCAGTCTGCACGCTCGCTGGAGCAAAGCTCGGCTGTTCTTCACGTTGGTGCCGTCCGCCAGCGCAGTCGGTATCTAGGTACATGTCTACTGCTGCCGCCGTCTGCGTCTCAGCCCGCTTCACAGGCTCGGCGCCATGAATAGCAGCGCTGGGGTACGTAATCGCCAGGGCTCCGCTTTGTTGCCACAGCACCTCACCAGCTCGCTGACCCAGTCTTGTGTTTGTTGCCGGCCTGGGCGTGCGCTGTGGAAGGCCGGGCAAGGCACGTGATGCTCAGCAGGCTTGTTGGACGGGTCTCGGAGTGGCGCAGAGCAGAGCATTCATCATCATCATCAGCAGAGGCAGCAGCAGCAACAAGAGCGGAAACTTGCTCCGACGGTATGCACCCGGCATGTTCGCACTCTTACCCGCTCCAGCTTCCTGAAAGCCCGTCGCCCGTAGCATTTGTCGTGTTCGAATTGTGAAAGTTGCACGACCAGCCTCAGCCTCCGCTCAAACCGTAACGGCGCTGTGACCAAGTGGAAACACTCGCCGGCTGCCAACTCTTCCACTGCGATCCTCCAACCTCCACACCACCACACGCCCATCACACCCGCTATCTCCACCGCGCTTCTGACCACCACGCCTTTCGCATCCTACTCTTAAAACACATCGCCTCTCATCATCGCCATGGCCGACCGCGAGCAGCCCTACGACCCGTATATTCCCGCCGGCGGCAATGCTCCCCAGGGAGGCGCACAGGGCCAGGGCGGGAACCACCGCACCGCGGCCCTTCAAGCGGTACGTCTATTTGCTGTCGTCGCTCGATGCGCACCGCGGTAGCTTTGTTCCCGGTGGATGCTGCAGTGGTCCGGCGACCGCGAGCTCGAGCGACGCCCGGACAGCTGGCATACGCCGCTTTCACCTGCTGCCGCCACCGCAACGGCCACGCACTCTGAGCATGACTCGCCTCCAGCGGCTGCTCTATCGCTGCATCGCATAGCTTTCGCAGGAGCCGACGGCTACCCCTTCCCATGTGCACACAATGAACCAAGGTCGCTGACATGACTCGGTAACAGGAAATCGACAGCACCGTTGGGATCATGCGCGACAACATCAACAAGGTCTCAGAACGAGGCACTCGCCTAGATTCGCTCCAGGACAAGACGGACAACCTGGCCACCTCCGCTCAAGGCTTCCGAAGGGGCGCCAACCGCGTGCGCAAGCAGATGTGGTGGAAGGACATGAAGATGCGCATATGCCTCATTGTGGGCATCATCATCCTGCTCATCGTCATCATTGTCCCGTCTGGTGCGTCCAAGATCTCGCAACCGATGATGCATAGCTGACCAAAACAGTCATTGCAACGAAACATTAAAGTACACACGCACATACCCCAAATAGCTAGTAATATGACGAGGAGAGGAGAGAACTATGACACCAGGCCGCAATGCCGACACGATATGGCTTGCACTGGTGGTCTATGATACTGGGTCTGTAAGTTTAGGTTTACGGCGAATTGGCAGCGACGGGACGGCTTCTTTTCTTGTCTTTCTCTGCATTCGAACGATCGACCTGCAGCGGGATGCAACTGTTGTCATTCCTCAGGATGCAACTGTTATCCTTCCTCAGGATGCAACTGTTGTCCTTCACGATGCCCCTGTTTTGCAATACCTGAAGGCGAGCTCTTAGCACGTCGTAGATGATATCAATGGAGCTTTAGTAACGGCTTGTTTTGGGCGATTGGCGGTGCCACGGTCTGCCAATGCTATCTCACCATGCGATCATCATGCGACTAACCGTGCGGGATGCGGGATACACGGCCCATCGATATTGCGTATACGAGGTGAATGAATATGCAAGCCGGCTGCGAACGATGAGAAGCATTCCGCAAGTCTACATTGATGCTGTTGGAAGATGGGTGAAGATGTTGGTGCGTAGCAGTCTGCGTGGGAGAGCGACAGTTCGAGTTGCGCGTGTGCAACTCTGGAGCTCTCTATATCTATGTAGACGCTCTCGACTCTCGACACTGGGCTGTCCGCAACGGCCATGCACGATGATGTAGCATGCGCTTTTTACAGGCATGAAAATCCAGCTGTACCCCAGGTCCAATCACCGCAAGTCCTGCCCTAACAGGTCGTGCTGTTGCGGGGAGTGTTAGGGCCGAATATCGGCCTGGTCCGATTTTTTGCAGGCGCAGCTTTATCTGATCTGATCTGGTCTTGACTCTTTCACGTTTCCTCGCCAATTCCCTCTCCACCCCCCCGCCGCGTCCAGAGAGAGCCGTAGAGGCCGAGCCAGCGAGAACATCAGCCACCATGCAGGCCGTCGGGCGTTCTGGTGCTCGTCTGGCAGCACGCTCGTCCCGCCGAGTCACGGCAGCGTGTGGAGCTTCACGCACCCTGCAGACCGCCCTCATCACGACCGCGCGCCCGTACACGTCCTCCGTCGACAGCCGCGATGCCACCTCCATGCGCTCTGCCTTCCTGAGCCTGCTCGGCAGCGTCAGCTCGCGCAGGGAGATTGATCAGTACCTCGCCCAGTTCCGATCCGTGTCGTCGCAGCAATTCGCCGTGGTCAAGGTGGGAGGAGCCATCCTGACCGACCACATCGACACGCTATGTCTGGCGCTGCAGCACCTGTACGCCATGGGGCTGTACCCCATCATCGTGCACGGCGCGGGTCCCCAGATGAATAAGCTTCTTCTGGACGCTGGCGTCGAGCCCGAGTTCATTGATGGCATCAGAGTCACAGATAAGAAGACGCTTGGCATTGCGCGCAAGCTCTTTCTCGAGGCCAACATGGACCTGGTGTTGAAGCTTAGGCAGGACTGGGGCATACCGGCGCGGCCCATTACTGCCGGTGTGCTCGAGGCCGACTATCTAGACAAGGAGAAGTGGAAGTATGTCGGCGACATCACCAACGTCAACTCTCGGCCAATTGTGGATGCTTTGAAAGCCAAAGAACTACCCATTCTGTGCTCCATGGCCGAGACCGTCGACGGTCAGATCTTGAATGTCAACGCAGACGTGGTAGCTGGAGCGTTGGCAAGATCACTGGAGCCTTTGAAGATTGTGTACTTGTCGGAGAAGGGTGGCCTGTTCAACGGCGAGACCGGCAAGCTCATCTCGACCATCAACCTGGATGAGGAGTACGACTCACTCATGAAGGAGCCTTGGGTGAAGTTTGGCACCAAGCTGAAGATTGTTGAGGTCAAGAAGCTCTTGGACGATCTACCCAAAACCTCCAGTGTCGCTATCATCCATCCGCAATACCTTGAGAAGGAGCTGTTCACTCATACCGGAGGTGGTACGCTCATCCGAAAGGGTGAGAGCATCCAGACTGTGGACAAGTTTGAGGATATCGAAGATGTTGCAACGCTTAGGGAAGCACTCCTAAGGGATCGCGAGAGCTTGGATTCAGGGGATGTCATCGACCGATACCTGGACAACCTCAAGACCAGGCCCTTCGAGGCTTTCTTTGACGACTCCATGGGGGCTGTTGCCATCGTGTACCCTCCTTCGAACGACTCTGAGTTTGCTCGGCTGTCAACTTTCACGACAACCAAAGATGCATTCTTGACCAACGTCGCCGACAACATTTTCGAGCGCATGAAGAAGAAGTATCCCAAGATGTACTGGACTGTGGAGACCCAGGATGAGAATCTTGGATGGTTCAAGGAGAAGGCCGACGGAACTCTTCGACGGGAGAAGGAGATCTTCTGCTTCTGGGGCTCCGCAGATGCCTCCGAAGTGGTATCACTGCTGAGCGAGTTTTCTGAGCATGGCAGAGCCATGTTTGGCGACCAACACCTAGAAGCACAATTGCGAAGGGCCGCCGACTACGCCGCCAGCCTGAAGCATGGGCAGCAAGCTAGAGCATACTCCACGATGATCCCAGGTGCTCGCGCCATGGGTCGGTCATTTCGACCAACCTTGCGGTCACAGCAGGGACGTCTTTCTTCCCGCGCGTTCTCTACGAGCGCACCACAATTCATTGAGAACACCAACCCGAACCCGCCATATGGTATCAAGTTCAAGAGCCGGGATTATCCGGCCAAGGTTGCTTTGATCGGCGCTCGTGGATACACCGGACAAGCTCTCATTGATCTCCTCAACCGACACCCCAACATGGACCTTCGACATGTTTCTTCTCGTGAACTTGCCGGCAAGAAGCTTGAAGGCTATACCAAGCGCAACATCACTTACGAAAACCTTTCTCCCGAAGACGTTAAGAAGATGGCCGAGAAGGGCGAGATCGACTGCTGGGTCATGGCACTGCCCAACGGAGTGTGCAAGCCCTTTGTTGATGCTATCAATGAGTCCGGCAAAGAGGATGCAGTCATCATTGATTTGAGCGCCGACTACCGCTTCGACCCTTCGTGGTCGTACGGTCTTCCTGAACTTGTCGACCGCCGCAAAATCTCCGATTCTAACCGGATCGCCAACCCCGGTTGCTACGCCACCGCTGCCCAGCTTGGTATTGCTCCTCTACTCGAGTTCATTGGCGGTCAGCCTACCGTTTTCGGTGTTTCAGGCTACTCAGGAGCAGGCACCAAGCCCAGCCCCAAGAACGACGTGAAGAACCTAGAAAACAACCTCATTCCTTACAGTTTGACAGACCACGTCCACGAGAAGGAGATCTCGGCCCAATTGGGTAAAGAGGTCGCATTCATCCCGCACGTTGCCGTTTGGTTCCAGGGTATTCACGTAAGTCTTCTTCCACGTACTCATCACACTACCAATGTGTACTCACGCTGTCTAGCACACCATCTCCATCCCCCTCAACCGAACCATGACCTCCCGAGACATCCGCAACATCTACCAAGACCGCTACGCCGGCGAGAAGCTCGTCAAGGTCGTCGGCGAGTCCCCTCTCGTCCGCAACATCTCCGGCAAGCACGGCGTCGAAATCGGCGGCTTCGCAGTCCACAGCTCCGGCAAGCGCGTCGTCGTCAACGCCACCATCGACAACCTCCTCAAGGGCGCGGCGACGCAGTGCTTGCAGAACATGAACTTGGCGCTCGGGTATGGCGAGTACGAGGGCATCCCGTACTAAGCGTAGCGAGATGCGAAGCTGGCGATGCCTGCCAAGATGTATAGACTGCGCTCGTCTTGCGAATGGAGAAATGGGGTCTCGTTGGCACTGCGACCTAGATGGGTTGTTTGTTTACTTTGTATATATCCACGAGCACACGGTCGGCCTGTGTGCCGGTCGTTCGTGCTTGGTTGTATGGTCTAGCTCCACGGCGTTTGGTCTTTTCCCCATGAGCGAATCGATTCCTTTGCCATCTAGAAACTTGCAATGAGTGCATGGAACGTGCGTTTGCAGTGTAGGGCTCGGACGGCGACAGGCTACAACGCCTTCCCCCGTGCCTCTGACAGGCTACAACGCCTTCCCCCGTGCCTCTGACAGGCCCGCGAATGCCCACCCCCCTCGGACCCGCAGGATCTTGGGATCCTGCGTGGCACGCATGGGTCCTAGTCGGTATCAAGTCCCCACTCCATGTGTTGCCGTTGCCGTTGCCGTTGCCGTTCCCGACGCTCGACGCTGCAGCAGCATCGCGCCGGAGGTAAACCGTGGCTTGCGGACGTCGACGACACGGGTCATCGACACTCTGGGTTGGGTGGAGAGGGAGTGTGCATTCTGTGCTTTTTGGCTCGGGGGGGGGGGGGAGCGGGGGGGGGACTGGAGGAGCTACGTGGTGCGAGGGAGGCGGCAGAGGGTCTCGCTCTATTGCATCCCATTGATTCATCCTGGACAAACCCTCGACATCACCATGGGTGCTACATAGAGAGAATCCCCTCTGTAGCGCCAACACCCCACCTAACAGATGACGACGAAGCCAATTCACTCCCCTCTCCAAACCACCTCCATGACCACCATGTACGTCAACGGATTCGCATCCACCCGCACAACCTCAAACCTCTCATCCGCCCTCTCCACAATGCCCTTCCACGCCGCCACACTCCTCTCCCTCGCATTGAACAGCGCCATCATCCGCAAATCCGTGCTCGTCCCAAACTGCACAACGCTCCTCGGCAGCGCGGCATCGACCGCGCCCTGCTTCCCCATGTAGTCGATGAACAAGAGCTTGGCGCCGGGCCGCAGCGCGGGCCGCAGCTGCTGCACGATCCGGACGGCCTGGGCGTCGGGCCAGTCGTGCAGGATCATCTTGAGGAGGTAGATGTCGGCGGACACGGGCTGCGGCTCGAAGAAGTCGTGCTCGCGGAAGGTCACGCGGGGGGCGAGGGGGCCGGGGACTTGGGCGGCGAAGACGGGGCTGCATTCGTGGAGGTCCTGGACGGTGAGGGTGAGGGAGGGGTGGGCGGTGGCGAGGGCGAAGGCGTCGTGGCCGCCGGAGCCGCCGATCTAGGGGGGGCGCGGGGGTCGGTATGGTATCAGGGAAAGAGGGGGGGGGCGGGGGGGAGGGAGGCTGAGACTTACATCTACGACGTGCGCACTCCCTTCCTTCTCCCAGTCCATGGCACCGAGCAGCAAATCCACGGTGCCAAAGATGTCCTTGAGATACGCCATCCACTCGATGAACGTCCGCTGCCTCCACCCTTTCTTCTCCCCGACGCCGTCGTTCTCCAGCAACTCCCAGCTGTTGTTGTACTCACCAAACACTTCGCCCCCACTGTGCGCCAGCTTGAACGCCGTCTCGCTGACATCGGTCGGCAGGTCCTTCTTCCCGAGGGAAAACTTCTCCAGCGCCTCCGGCATGACCAGCATTGACGGTCCGACGTTCTCAATGCAGCCGCTTACCAGCGCGCGGAGGCCGGGGAGGCGGGCAAGCGCGGCGGAACGGGAGGTGTGCTGGATGGGGGATGTACTGGGGTGAGCCGGGTCGGCATACGTGAAGTAGCGGATTGTGGTAGCGTGTTCTATCACGCGCTGGACCGCTTCTTCGGGGAGGTTGACGTGCTGAGCTATGGATTGAATTGAAGCCGAGCCGTCGAGCGGGACGGCTTCCCAGAAGTTGAAGCGGTTCAGGATGTTCAAGGCGGCCATGTCGGGGACAGCCTGTGGAGGTCAGCATCTGTCTAGGCAGAGGTATTTCCAAATCCTTGAATCGAATCGCTCCCCAGTGTAGGCACAACACAGTGTCTCGTCTCGTCTACCTACGCCAGAGCGAACAGCCTCGACCGTACACCACCCAGAGCAATACACCCGCAACTCACATTATGCGCATAGTTGAACACACTCTCGCTCGGCCCCTGCGAGATGATCGAAAGATCGTTCATCGCATCCTGCAGCTTCTGCTTCGTCGTAAAAATCTCCGGCGTAAACTTCGACATGTTCACAGGGCTGTCCGGCGCCAGCGTCGGCGCCTCGACCTCGCTCTCCCAGAGCAGCCGCTCCAGCGTCTCGGACAGCTCTTTGACTCTTGCTCCGAGCTCGCTGAGCGTGGGCCTGAGATCCGATGATGCCATTGCCGCGAATGAATCCAAGTCTTTCCTCGCCACGGCAATCGTGTGCTTTCGGTGAGAGATTGCTACCTTGTACTCGTCTCACTCGCATGCGCAAAGTTTTCTCTTTGCGCTTCCGCCATCGGCGTCGCATAGCTAAGCCTCCTTTCCAGCATGCCATCACGTCGTTGTGCATCTTGTCCCTCTTGGCGTGGACGACGAGAGAGTGGGTATGCCTACGACGAGCGACCGTGATTCGTCCCCCGAGGCCAGAAAGGCGAAGTACACCCGTGATAAGATGAATCTAATCAATCAGATTAGATTTTCCTTGCAATGCCAATGTTGCCAAGTACGATGTGGGCAGCGACCTGCTGGATGCTTCTTAGGCGATGGTGTCATAGGCTTCGACCGAGGCATACGCCCGGTTAGACCATTGGGTCGTGCTGCTGAGGCACCAAAACGGAAAAGCTCAGCCTAGAGTGGCTCAACGGGAAACACCATGTTGAACGCCTCAAAAAGCGTTGTATGACGAGCAGGGAGAATTGAGAACAGCGCGAGGCCGTCTAATCTCCACTGATTTATAATAGCTGTCGCTAGGCAGTAGATTGGAGCATGATCAAAGGTATCTTTGTACGGCTATGAATATACACACAAACTGCAAATAGTGAAATCGGACCAGCCAACTGCTCACTATACACCACAGCCATTCATAGACCATTGGCAGGTCGCACGTTAGCTCACCGAACTCTCTCGCCTCCCACTGACCACATCCACTACATGGTCCACATCGCTTTTTCTTTCGCCTGCACCCCTGAAACTCTTCCGACCTCGAACGAACCAATCCACTGCAATGATGATGACTACCACAGCGTACACTGCGCTGACGTAGTTCATCGTGCCTGCCTTCACGGGCTGGACGTAAGGGAAGGAGTACATGATGAGGGTGAAGAGAGTCCAGGCAAGGAGTACGAAGTTGGAGAACATTCCAAAGGGACCGAGCCAGAACGGGCCGTGCTTGATTGTTGAGCGACCGCGTGCGAGAAGGCAGACCACAGGAATCGCGTACGAGATGTAGAGAAGAACGATGCAGGCAGTGATCATCCTGTGCTTGTGTGAGTATCTGGCGTTATGAGGATTGGAATAGCTTACGAGTTGAACGCCGTCAGAGAAGCAAGGTAAAGACAGCCGATGATGGCCACAATAACACAGGACACGAAATGCGCATAAACGGGTACGTCCAAACCCTGATGCACTTTGCCGAGCCATCGGTGGCCTGGAATGCCCCTATCTCTTGCGAAGCTCCAGCACAGCCTGCTCTGCCATGTATGGCAGGCGATCAGGCATCCGAAAGCTGTGGCTATGATCATGGCCTCGAGACATACTGCGCCGCCCTTATTCCCTATCGCTCGGTAGAACAATTCAAGGATTGGCACCCCGGTCGAAGTGGCAACGATCTCCTGAAAATCGCCGACGATGGAGAAGAACATGGCTATGCTCCAGAACCAGCCAGTGACGAAACCGATTCCCACGGTTCCCATGATGGCAATAGGCACCATCTTTTCAGGTCGGTGGACTTCCTCGGCAAGGTGTGTAGCGCAGTCGAGACAAGCAAAGCCCCAGTTTACGTTTACCATTCCGACGATGAACGCGATCCCGCCTTCTTGCCATCCAGTATTATTAATGAAGGTGGCAAAGACAAATTTTGCGTGCTGGTGGGTCGGTGCGATTGCCGGAACGATGACCATGGTGATGAACCAAGATACCAATGTGGTATAAAGGGCCACTTTGGCGACCCTGGGAAGTGTCTTGCCGTAGCAGTTGAAGAAGAAACAAAAGATGTTGACGAGCTGGTATGTAACGAAAACCATCCACCGATCGATGACACTATCCGGCTGTTAGCTGCATTGCTCGTACGCTGTGCTTCAGTAGTGGTCCAGTCTTGATATGGCATGCTGGGACATGCCAAGAATGATACCTGACCTGAGGATCGGGAACATGTTGACTCACAGATCTGGATGGGTGAGCTGGTACGACCCAACTATCGCACTGCCCGCGGCCAAAGCCACGCTCGCGCTGGTGAACATTGCACCAGCCCAAGCAAACCATCCCGTGAGGTAACTCGCAAGATTTGCATATCTCTTTGGCGCCAATTCGTTGGCCCAGAAGTACTGCCCACCGGCGTTGGGCATGGCACTCGCCAACTCGCCCAGAGTAACGCCGACAGATATCGATACCACGAAGATGATGATGACGCCGTAGATGACGAGAAGCGGACCTCCTGAGTTGATTCCGGTGACCAAAGCTGCGGAGATTCCGAACCAGGTATTGGTGAGTGAGAAGCCAACTGCAAGGACCGACAGCACACTGAAGTTTCGCTTCATGTCTTGTGTGTAGCCCATTTCTGCCAGCTTGAGGGCATCCTCATCGATACTGGTAGCATCGCCTTTGGTCATGTCGACTGACCGTTGTGGCGCGAGTGCCTTTTCATGATCGCAATCGCCCATTATGGTATGCTCCCGACCTCCACGGCGAGACTGGAGACGGAGGAGCTGCTGGTGCGGACGTTGCCGCGGTGGGTCGTATACTGGGTAGCTATGCTTGGGGAGCTTGTGGAGCTTGTGAGGGTGAGCACAAGCAAGCGCAGTCCACGAACAATGAAAAGAGACAAAGCCAGAGAGTATGGCACGCGGAGAGGGGCGAAGATGGGGATATTTACATAGATGACGACGATGGTCTAGGATAGCAAGAGTAGGGAAAGAGGGCAGATAAGGCACGAGGACGAATGGGAAGGCGCCAACCACCCGAAGTGCAAAGGCAAGCGCAGACTGCACGGCAGGAAAACACGACGGCAACGTGCTCCTCACCACCAACCAGGCTTGCCATCCACTGCCACGCGTGGCGACGCAGGACCGAGCCCGTATAGAGATCCAATCCTGACTATGCGGGCGGTGGTCCTCGGGCGAGTAAACACCACGCACAGGTCGGTCGGCTAGCTGGATCAAGCAATCGGACGCAGAGACGAAGGCTCGACGATGGGCGTTCGTCAAGCGCGTGGGTGAGGCGTGCGGAGAAAGAGACGGCGTCCATTTGTTTTGGTTCCAGCAGGGCGGGGCGAGTGACAGGCTTAGGGAGGTAGGCTCGAGCAAGGAGTGCGGACCCTACCCTATAGATGGTACATGATGATGATGGTACTTGGGAATGTTTGTTGTTGATGGTCCATGATTGACCAGGTATCTCGACTTGTCCTGACAAGAAGTGACATTGACAGACAACGGCGGCACGGCGTCGGTATGTCTCAAGCCCGCTTTCTTTGTCGTCGGAGCACGACGTGCGTGCTTTCATGTTGGGGACACAAAGCCGGCAATCTTGCATACGATAATTGCTCGTAGATAGTCCAAGATGGTGGGCCCGTGGCGGAAGCGGCTGAAAATGCCCGCCGAGCGCCCATCATCGACTTCCCGACCCAAGTTGCAGCCGTCATCAGGTGAGCAATCCATGCATGCAAAGACACGATTGGTGTTGCACAGCAGCTGGTGGCCCCGGATGGTCGTCTTTGCACTGTCGGGGCCATGGCAAATCCTTCGATGCGTCTGCGCGGGTCGTCCAGCTGCGGATCCATATCGTAGGGACCGTACGGTAGCTACGGTAGCTACCTAGGGGCGCGAACTAGACATGTAAGCTAGGTAGGTCGGTGATCTTCTCTCCCGCTGCCCACGCGCACACCTACCTACCGTATCTTCCGGCGCGCGCCTACAAACCTACCGGAAGCGGTAGCTGAGTCCAGGCGACGCGTCTTGATACGAATGCTAGACTAGGTATCTGAGAGATGGTCTCCGAGCTTCTTCGATACCTACCTGCTGCCGTCATCTTGAGGAAGCAACAGCGTACTAGGTAGGTATGCACACCAGTGCGTCCGAGATCAGCTGTGGCGTCGGCAGGTAACCGCGCATATAGGAGAGCGACCCGAGCCCTCTTCTTCTGGAGGGTGCATCACCTTCGCAACGTTTCTCGTGACACTCTGCAAGACGTCGTGCAACCGGCATTGGAATCGCTTTCGTCATCGTAGCGGATCTCGAGGGCCAAGTTGCATAGCATGAGCGCATCCGAAGGCGGTGGGTAATGAAGAAGGCAGCAGACGGTCCATCTGTCGAGTAAATCATACCTACCTATCAGTGAGCCGACTCGCTTCGTCCGGTGGAACTGGAAGCGATCCGAAATCATCGAGTGCAAACCCAAGAGGTGTCTTCTTTTACTGGGTGTCGGGCACAGATACTCTCGACGCTGGCAGGTCATGCCGTGGTTCATATCTGTACGCTTTATACGTCACCGAGTAGGTACATCGCCCGGGATGTCGTCCAGACGCAGCCTGAAGCAAAATAAGAAAACACACCTCACATCCTCACACCCTCACCTTTTCTAATGAAAAAGCAAACGACAGTCGCAAGCCTCGCCTCTTCCAATCAACAGCAAACAATCATCGCAAGCCTCGCCTCTTCCAATCAACAGCAAACAATCATCGCAAGCCTCGCCTCTTCCAATCAACAGCAAACAATCATCGCAAGCCTCGCCTCTTCCAATCAACAGCAAACAATCATCGCAAGCCTCGCCTCTTCCAATCAACAGCAAACAATCATCACAAGCCTCGCCTCTTCCAATCAAAAGCAAACAACCATCGCACCGCACCACCGGCCCAACGAAGCCGTTACTTTTGGGTGTTTGCATTGCACCCGCCGCGCACAGTAACGATGCACTGCAAGAGCCTCAGCCGAGATCCGATCCGAACCCCCATCGAGTCCTGTACCATGTTACATCAGCTCCCCTACCAGCTGCGGCAAGCCTCGGTGCCTGATCGACGTGGTATCAGGGGCGTGTCACGAACCAAAAAGTTGCTCCTCACTCCTCACTCCTCACTCCTCACGCCTCACGCCTCACGCCTCACGCCTCACGCCTCACGCTCTGCTTCGCACCTTCCCAACAGAATCATTCTGACGGCATAGGTACCTACCGTAGGTAGTTTCCGATCCGTGGGCACAGCAAAAGGTCGGCTTGCGTGTGCTCGTGTGTGAAACTTGCCATCACGTCTTCCATTCCACCTATCTGACACTTGTCGAGACCGCACTCTCGATTGCACATGGGCGGGGGTTGCCGGCCTGCGCGGGAGAGATCTCTGCGCGACTGCCTGTTCCTGACTGCCACCACGAGATGCTGCGCCCCACGGCGATGCGATGGAATCTGTACGCAGGCCGCTTGAAGGGAGGGCAGGCGTAGCTACTTTGGGCTTGGCCCCTTTTCTTTTTTGGTGTGTGTAAGCTTCGTGTTGGGTCGCACAGCATAGTCTTCCCGATGCGGCCATGTCGTCGCTGGATTCAGAACGTGTACATTTCGCCCCACACGTACGCGCACGGCAGCACAGGGAAATCCGGACCAGGCTGAACCGCCAACAGAGAAGCCATCGACTACGAGCGTAGCCACCCTGGTGGTGCGTGGCCATGCAAATCTGGTGCAACACATCAAGACGCGCGACTCGACAAAGACCATGCTTGTTGCGTTTGGTACGATTGGTGATGCTGTGAGGGGTTTCGAAAGTACTTAAGATATCGTGAAACAAGCTGCAATAGATATCCATGTTGAGAAAAGCCGGTGAGAGACATGTTACTGAACAGGTCCAGTGGGTGATAAGTAGGAAAACTCCTCGCCATATCCACGTAAAGCCGTACAGCATCCCCATAAACCTAACGCTGCAGCCCGAGCGCCCAACATTGCCCTCATCATATACCTCCATCACTTCCTACATATGCAGACCATTGCGAGCTAGAACCAGAATACCTGCCCAGCCGCAGTTTTGATTATTTTCGCCATTAGTAGGGGTATCCATATCCGAGATGCGCCGCCGGTGCTGTCTGCTCCAAGTGAAAACAGAAGCGGATGTATCAAATTCAGCTCAGCTTCTGGTCCTGCGGGTAGTGCTGTGCAGGGTGGCGAGACATGCCGCCTTGGGGCATGCCTGGGTACTGCGTTGACGGCTGCTGTTGCTGGAGGTATTGCTGGTAGTGCAGGGCCGCTTCGGGGGTCATGTACGCCGCGGGCATGCCACCGCTGGGCGCCATGCCACGGGGCGGGCCAGCGGGGACCTGGGCATGGCTGTCTTCGGGAGAGTCGACTGGGCCATCGTCGACGCCGTTCGAGTTGTCCGCCGAGGGCTCTGGCGCGTTTAAACAGGCCTGCGACGCATTAATTTACAGTGGGATGGCGAGGGGACGCGACTTGCGCACCTGGATGAGGTTCTTGCCCTCGGGCTTCGTGACGAGCGGCTGCAGCTTGGGCGTTGTGAATGTGTACACCAGACCCGTCTCGGAGACGACGAGCAGCAACACCTGGGTGCCGGTGAGGACGGATAGTTCGTAAGCCTGCACGTGGAACGAGTTAGCGAGGAGCGTTTCTCATGCGAGGCGGGTAAACAGGGTGGGCGCGTTGGGACGGGGATGCTGGCAGCAGGCGTGCAGGCGTGCAGGCAGCGCGAACGTCGACGCACCTTCTTCATGATTCCGGCCTTGCGCTTGGAGAAGGTGATGTGCCTCCTCGACTTGTCCTGGATGAACTTGATCTCGATCTTGCGGCGCTCGCGACCGGGCTTGTCGTCGTCGTCATCGTCGTCGTCCTGGGCCGGGCGCGGACGCTTGGTGCCGCGGTTGGCATCGCCCTGAACGAGGGCGCCGTTGTTGGCGAGGTCGTCGTGGACGCTGGGCGACGCGTTCTGGTCGTGGTCGGTGATCTCAGAGGCCATGGTGTTGTGGTGGATTGTATTGGTTGCGCGTGTTTGACCTAACTGCTTTGGCGGGCGAGGTGCTTTTGTGGGGATTTCCTGTTTGGCCCTTCCGGCGTGGAGTGGTCGTTACAGGCGCTGTGGGAGGGGTTAGGCCAAAAAGAATCGGGGCGGTTGAAAGAGGAAAAGCAGGCGCGCTTGGAATGAAAAAAGATCAGTGGTTCGGGGGCTGCGCTGACTGAACCCTTTGTGGTGGGCGGGCGGGCAGGAATGCAAGGAGAGGGCAGGCAGAGGGGCGCTTCGGTCACACAGCGGCCGGGGGAGGCAGCGAGGCCCATGGTTGGCGGGCAGGTGATGGCGCGGCGGCAGGGAGAGGCTGGGGCAGTACGTACCTGTGCGTGCAGAGCAGAGGCAGGAGCAGGAGCAACGGACTAGAGAGGGAACCTACACAGTGCACAGCACTCGGTCTGATCGGGTGGCTACCGTTCGGGCCTGGTTGGGGTGAGAGCGGAGGCTGGGCCGAGTGGGCTTGAAAAGGAGCCCGCCGTGAATGGCAGCGATGGACGCAGCGCGCTGGGAGGGCACTGGGCAGTGGGAGTGTCTCAGAGAGGGAAAGCGACGGAGAGATTGGGGAAAGTGAAACGGGCGGCAGCACGTATTATTTGGACGGCTCCCGACGACTGGGGGCGGGACACGGTTGGCTGCGCTTGGGGACCTCACCCAGCCGAAGACTGAGTCGCTGATCGCGCGGGCGTCGCTGCGCGCGGGCGATTTGGGCGGGCACGTGGGTGCTCTCAGCGCGCCGCTCAACGGGCCGCTGCACTGCCTTTGCTCCCGTTGCCGCCGCTGCGCTGCTGTGCGTGCAATTCACTCTCCTTCACTCTTCGACATGTCGCGCGCTCAATCAGGCAACTGTCAGTGCCTCTCTAAGCAGGCACGCCCAGCGCGCTTTCCCCAGCCGGGCGACCAGGGTACGGCCTCTTGGCCCGCCTAGCGCGAGCGCAGCAGCCAGTCAGCCCGCCGCAGGCCCACTCATGGCGCCGCTGCTTTTGAGCCTAGCGCCTCCTAGTCTGGCCGCTAGCTGCTGACCTCAGCGTGGGCATGCCGTCGCCGAAGCAGCCTCGACGGCGCACATGTGCACCGCAAGGCGTCGGCACAGTTGCACCCTTACCGCCTTCCGTCTTCGGCTGGCCTCGGTCCAGACGCTGCAGGCGCCACCAACCTTCACCGCAACACCACGACGTGCATCAACAGGGCACTGCTAAATCACACTCGAGACGGCATCAACAGCGCACTGCTACATCACACTCGAGACCGCATCAATCAACACCACGGAGCACGCCCGCGAACACCGACCCTGCGCGCCGTCTGCCCAGCCTGTGTGCGTCGCTCTACTCGTACGACGCCTTCGCCGCCAGTCGAGCCACGCTGCCTTTTGGCACCCTGATTCGCCCACGCGCCGGCTGCTACACTGCTGAAACCAATCAAGCCTCAACCTCGCCCACTTGTGACGCGCCCGCGAGAGCCTCTCAATGCTACTGACCGCTAGATACTATCTCCCCATGCCCTGCCGCTCGCCGTCCCCTTGGTTTTCTCTCTCTACTTCTTTTCTCTGTACCTAATCTTCATTTCTGCCCATCGTCGTTTGCGAGCTCGCCGGACGGCTCTGCATCGACCTCCGTTCATTCACCCCTTCGACCACGTGCAGCGGGCCTCTGCCAATCCCCTACCGAGTGACACCCGTAGACCAACTTCAGCCTCCTCCACCATGCCGACCAAGCTGATGATGATCTTTGTGGGGCTGGACTTCATCTTTGCAGGATGTGGAGGGCTGCTGCTGGGCTTCTCTCTCATGTCCGAACAGCGGATGCGCGAGTCTCCTAGGGTGGACAACGTCACCGAAAACCTGCTGCTCGGCCAATGTCCACTGACAGGTACGATCGATACATGGCGCAACTGTGGCGGCCTCTGTGCTGGGTCGGACGGACCGCGACGATATTGATGTTCCTGTTGAGGACTTGCAAGTCGATCGAGTGTTCCATCAAGTTGCACAGGCAGCCGCAGATGGTCGAGGCTATCTACTAACAGTTGTGCAGGCGGCGTTGTGAATGCGGTCTTCATCTTTGTCACTTTCCTGCTGTCCCTGCCTGCACTCTTTCTCCCGGCCAATCGAGGCTGGCTACGGACCCAAGGCTGGCTGGTCATCGTCTGCGCCACCTTTACCCTTGGTCTCGGTCTCGCAGTGTGGATAGACACTCTGGAAACTCGTGCTCACCTCGGCGAGCTCTGGCAGCGCGAGGCGCCTCTCATCCAGAGTCTGCTACAACAAAAGGTGCGTGATATCTAAACGCTAGGCAATTTCCATGTCCAAGAACGGCACAAGTGCTGTGCCGCGGTTTTGTTCCACTCTCCAGAGCGGGTGCTATCCCAAAGGCGGTGCTGACATGAACCTAGTTTGATTGCTGCGGATACTTTAACTCGACCGCACCTCCGTTTGTCCAGGATGGTACCTGCATCAACTCGCTCGTTGCGGCGCAAAAGGGCGGCTGCATTGGACCATTCTCATCGTTCGCCAACAGGTACCTCGACCTAATCTTCACCGCTGCTTTCGGTATTGTCGGCGTCGACGCCTTTCTCGTACTGTGTGTCGCGATGGTCCTCCAGTACAGGTCAGAGCAGGAGCGCTACAGGCACATTGACGAGAAGAACGGTCTTGATGGATTCTAGTGGGAGCATGAAACAATAGACGGAGGGAGTGCAACGTGCAGAGGAAGTGTCAAAATGGGTTTTGCAAGAGACGGATGGACAGCTCGTGACCATATCGACTATCTAAACTTCTCTTGCTTTCCCAATCATCTTCAAATACCATGGCGTGGCGGTAATGGCAACTTCAGCAGCGTTGATGGACTGTATATCATTCTTTTGTTCATACTTTGATGTTTTTGCATTAGCGCTCTCCTCATAGATCAGCCCGGCCACCATTCGCAATGAACCATTCAAAAAGACCTAACCACAACCTTGTCAGCCACTTCTGATGTTTCAACCGAACCTCTGCAAACTCCCCCCAAACGGCGTCGGTCATCTCCGCTGCCATGTTTCCTCGCTTCCGTCCAAACGCCCTCGTGCGTCGGCCCCCAACTCCACCCACCTACCCGATACCGGCAAGCCGCAAAAAAAAACCGCACGACTCGTGTCCTGCAGACCTCCTGCCTCTCCCCACATTTTCTTTTATCGCGAGCGTGACCGGCCCAGGCCAGCGCGGTTCCGCAGCCCCCCTCCCGTCTGTGCACGAGCAGGCATCGGGTATTGTGTGTGCGCGAGCTCCGGGGTCTCGAGAAGGGCGTGCAGTTCCGTCACGTCTTACCTATGATACTACGGCTACGGCTGCGGACTGGCGCAGGTAGGTCCAGGTAGGTAGGTAGGTCCAGGTAGGTAGGTAGGTAGGTAGGTAGGTAGGTAGGTAGGTAGGTAGGTAGGTAGGTAGGTAGGTAGGTAGGTAGGTAGGTAGGTAGGTAGGTAGGTAGGTAGGTAGGTAGGTAGGTAGGTAGGTAGGTAGGTAGGTAGGTAGGTAGGTAGGTAGGTAGGTAGGTAAGTAGGTAGGTAGGTAGTCTGGTCTAGCGGAACGACGGACATGCTGGCAGGAACGCGCGACGCCTACGGTAGATACCTAGTCTACATCCCCACGGGACGTTCAGGTGTTGCCCGTGTCAGCTGACGCTTCAAAAAAGCAATCCCGCCCGGTGATGTTGAGAAACGCCAGGCAGGTCGAGTGCGACGCAACAGTTCCTCCCCCCAGGCGAGCAGTGAGATGAGTCGGTGGCGATCCCCCTGAGACCGCACCGGCCAGACGCGTCGCGACATGTCGGGAATGGGGGCGCGCGCGAGCTGGGCGCGGCGCTGGGCGTTGGTGCTTGATCGAGAGGCGTTTGGGCCAGGGGGCGCGTACCGCATACCTACCTACCAACCAACCTACCCACCGTTAAGTAGGCAACGTTGGAGCGGAATGGCCCGTGGCGCGGGCTATTCTAGGTGGGTAAGTAAGTAGGTAGGTAGGCGGTTTGGAGGTGCGCTGTGTGGGCCCCTCCCCACGGTGCGCTGGAGAGTGCGAGGTGGCCGCGTCGTGGAGTGGCAGCGATGCGTGGTAGGTTAGGTTAGGTATTACCTATAGACTACCTACCCATGGTATTCAGCAATCGTGTGTGTGCCGGCAGTGTGGCATCGGCGCCAGGAAGGTTCCATGCGTGAGTTCCTCACGTCTAGGGCTGCATATTAAGTCCCATAGGCTGCTCATCTGATGGGGTGTCTGGTGGAAATGTATGGGGAGATGGAGGTAGGTATTGAGCAGCTGCTCCCGCTCTTGCCAATGAGTTTACACACGCCGTTCCTAGGTTTGCGTAGCCGCTATGGGGTTGGCGCCTAGTGATGTTTTCTTTTAAGGTGAGAAATGAGTGCCAGTCAAAGAGACGAATATGTGATTTCAAGCTCCTTCTCGACCGAGATCTGTAAAGAGTTTATAATACTCTGTTGTAGGTAGAAAAGTAAACCTCTAAGTGGTTAGTTACATGCGTTCTGAATATCTGTACGCGCTTTATTTTATTTTTATTTTTTTGACCGTAAGTATGGGTATGACCTGTGTCTTGAACCTAGCAAATCGCACGGTACGTTGCTGGAAAATTCATATCGGGCACATGCATCTACGCAAGCACTGATGAACGATGCATAAGAAAGCCTGCGTCTTGTCTTGTCTCTTCTTTATATCTACCAGCTACGCATGTACTCGAGGCTTCCATAATTCTTCTGGTGCTGGACGCGCAAAAGTTTACCCAATTTTGGACATCAGAATGAAAAAAGGGGAAGCATTTAACATTGTATAGTGAACACTCGATTGGGTCGCATTAGCAGATGAGTGGGCGGTTGTGAAGACATTTGCAGATGTGACATTTGAGCACGAATGTGTCTGCAACTACACATGTTGCTCAGCTTTGACAGTCTCTGCGCCGGCCATGGCCGCACCGGAGACTATAGTTCCAATAGACTCCGTGTCCACAGTGGGCACGGGCTTCAAGGTGATTTCCAAGTCTCCAATCTGCTCAGGCTTGACGGTGCTGTCCACAGCCGCATCCATACCCTGATCAGCAGCTACCCTAACGCCAGGGTCATGTACATGAGCGAATTCGGCCTTCACGCCATGTCCAGCTGACGTTTCACTTGTCCTCGACAGCTACGGCTTCTTCCTCGCAAAGAACTTCGCAAAGTTCGCCTTATCGCCGTCGTTCCCTTCCTCCCCACCAAAGACATGCTTCGACTTCCTCCCACCTACCCTAACAACATGCTCTAGTCTTATGTGCAGCCTGTCACACGCATCACTCGCCGTCAACCTCGATAGATCCGTAATTGCACCCGCCACATTGATGCTGTTGCCGATCAGTCTGATCTGCTGCGCAAGCGCGTCGACCTCCCTGTTGAAGGCCTTGACTTCGTCCAGAGTCGGCTTTGGTGGTTCGATGGGCTCTTGCGATTCCTGGGATGCAGACGGGCTGGTCATTAGTTGAAAGGGCACAGTCAATGGACCTGGGCCGATGGCGATGTCAAGGAGCGTGAACTGCGCGGCTAAATTGTTGTAATCGGTGTTCTTTCGGATGCGCAAGGTGGCTGGTTTTTGAAGGTAGTCGTGTATCGAGTTAAGAGTCTCAGAACTGGTGAGAGGGTGAGCGATCTTGGTTGGGTGAAGCAGAAAGGAAAGGGCGAGATAACGTTGGATGGAAGCCGTAAGAGGATAGCGTATCGGCAGCGCAGTGACGAGGTTGCGCTGGAGGATGGGATGTTTGACGCGAACAAGTAAGTGGAATATGATGTCCTCCAATATAGAGGCGATTTCGCCCGTGCTGGGTATGGGGCATATGAGTGACTCTATAGCATCTTGAACAGCGTGTAGCACAGCATTGTCCATCTGCACTCCGTTGTCCATGCAAAGAATGAAGAGGATCTGGAGAGCTCGTCTTCTTGGTCCGGCATGCAACAGTGAACTTGGAAGCTGTAGAAGTTTACAAACATTGATCAGCGCCGGAGGAAGAATGCGGCGTTCTCCTGGATCCGATCCGTAAGAAGGAGCCACCTCCGTGTCTGATGTCGTATATTGCCTGTCTGCACCAATGTTGTTGAAGATCTCTTCCAGCCGGGCTACGTCGAGTAGTTTTCGTAAATGTAACTGACTCGTACTGAGCATTTGAAGATACTTTTGACAGAGTGCTTCGCTTGCGCCAATGCATACTTCATCGATCATCCAATCTGCGAGCTCTTCTGGCAGTCCTCGAATGAATAAGAGTGTCGCAAAACCAGATGTGAATGCCTGATTCCTGGAAGATTCGTCTTGGAATATGCAAGTCGTTTCCGGGGGTATGCTTTCAATTGGAAAAGGCTTCTCGAAATAATCTGGTTCCTGATTGAAGAAGTGGAAGACACAGTCTACTTGGAAAGCATTGGTTCTCTGCATAGCCAGGTACAACTTCTTTGCCTTTTCAGGGTCGTCTCCACCATGTACTACATCCGCTACCTTGTTCTCGCTCATTTTAAGACCATGTTCAGGCGAGTCCTGGCGCAAGGGCTTGTCCAGCTCGGCCTGCGCTTGTACGATCTCCTGCTCCTTCTGGGCATTTCTCTTAGCCGCTTGCACCAAGCGTTTGAAAGCCTGGTTGTCTTTCTTTCTGTTGTGTGGCTGGGGCAATGCATGAGCCTCTGAGTCTTCTCTTCCCCAGACCGTGGCTGCTTTCGTGACCGCCTTCGGTTTGGCGAGCTTGTAGTTGAGCAGGTCCTCCAGATCAATCAAGGAGTCAGAATCAGAGTCGGAATTCAGAACCACTGGTTCGCCTCCAGAGAAGGTTCTCTTGCTAGTGTTAGTCGAGTTGCCGGAGGATTGTGGGAGGCTAGGTGTGCTGCGCTCTGCGGTGGCATGGTGGTTTGCGATGCCGCGCGGGGCCGTCGGCGACAGGGAGTGCGATGACAGCAGATAATGAGGCGATGAAGGCGCGGCTTCGTCTAAGCCACCGTCGTTCAAGGCAGTGGTCGGATGGTTTGTGGGTGTTTCCTGGACGGTGGACGGCGCAGCGGGGCTTGAAGCTTGCCGTGTGTTAGTGGATGGAACGAGTCATCACTGGGCAGAGATGCGTACCGAAAGCTGCATTCTGGCTGCGCTGCGAGGGCGTAGAGAAGGAGAAGTAGTTCGAGATGGTGTTCTTCTGTGGATGAATCGCCTTGGGAGGCATTGCATTTGCGATGTGCTGGGATGTCTCGATGCTTGGCGCGTAGCAGCGAGTGTGTAGCGCCGAGACGCTCTCAACACGTCCAGCGCCGGCGCACGCCGTCACGTGGAAGGCTCGGCCGACGCCCGGATCAAAAGTGTCCCGCCCGAGACCCGCCCGTCACCCACCAGTCTCTGAAAGAATCGCCCATCTCAAACCGCCAATCGTCTCGTCTCGGCGCGAACGGCTGCGGAACCCTGCGGCCGAAATGCCACGGAGCAAAAGGCTGACTGCATGGCAATGTTGAGGACGGCTACACCTGGTGGCGCGCGACGATGCACCTTCGAAGACAGGACTCGGCTTGAGCGTCTCTTGGCGACGTGCGACAGTTGGCACTATTTCTGGTTCCTGGCTGACATTTGCGATGATGGAAGGTATCATATACTACACACTATCTCCTGTGCACGCTGGGTGGTTTGAAACAGCCCGAATGTTTCGCCGTTTAGTCAGGTCCCGTCGAAGATACATGGCTGCCTCTTTGCGTGTCTCCACCCATGCCTCCGTTCATGCCTCCGTTCACGCCTCCGTTCATGCCGCCGTTCATGCCTCCGAGCTCCCGGGGCCGGACCATCCGGGCATTACAGTACATGCCCGACATTGGACAACTAGGTAGTCTTGGACGACCAGGTAGTCTAGACTACTAGATACGACCTACACAATGTGACTGCCACAATATGACTGCATATTGCTCACCGTGGCACGCAGCGGAGCGCCCAGGCTGAGTTGGCTCGTCGTCCTTGTGCACGGCCGGAGTAGGTAGGTAGGTAAAGGGTCATGCTAGAGACAAGATGAAGATCACCGTGCGAGGGCGGCGCAGCATTAGGCGTTCTTGTCTGCCAGATGGGTGCCAGATGGGTGCCAGATGGGTGCCAGATGGGTGGGCAGTCGGCGTTTGGCGGGCGGTGCTTACTCGCGAATCGCTACTTTGCGCCCCTGGTGTCGACACGTCTGGACTGTCGCAGTGGGATGAAGCGCCCCGGATCCGCCCTTTGCGAGAGGTGTGTTGCTGGGCTGTGCCCGTCCATTGCTGCTGACGCTCTTGGGGGCGCCCTGGGCTGCGTCTTTCCCCGAGACGTCGCTCCGTCGTCGACTCTGTAGGTAGCTGAATAAATCCCCGAGCGCGCCTGCACCCTCGCCCGCACCTTCGCCCGCACCAGCACCCTCACCCGCGCCCTTTTGCACCCTCGGATTCATTCTTATCGTGAAGCTGCTCGGCTTTCGCTACGAGGAACCTCCGGCACCGAGAGAGGTAGAGAACACGACGCACCTACGCGACGCTAATTTCCCATTTCCGCCCGGGCTCGTCCTCTGCAGAGGGACGCGCTGTAAACGGCGCCGCCCCGGCCGAATCCGTTACTGCCACCCCGTGCTCGGTCAGCATCGTTGAAAGCATCAGACAGAGCAAATCCTCGCTCGCCCGCTCGCCCGCTCGCCCGCTCGCTCGCCATTCCGCCCAAGACGTGTCCCGTGAACGGACTGACGCCGCCTTCTACGCTTCGCTTGCACCCTCACCAGTGCCGCGTCTCTCGCCCTTCGCTCTGTCCTATGCTGTAGCAACGTCGCTCGCTCGCTCGCGTTACGCCCGCCTCACAACTATCCTCCCCGCGACCCTCAGCCAGCACCTCACCTCCCCGACCCGACCGCGAACTCGCCTGCCGGGCACGCCCTGAAGTTATTCTCGCCGTCTCGCCATTGCACGGTGCACAACAAATTGGCGTGCATCGCATCGTGAGGCCTTCCCGGCTGAGGCCGGACAGAAGCGACCCCAGCTCCACCCCCGAGCCTCTCCGCGCGCGTCTGCAAACATGGCACCCGAGGAGGAAGCCACCGAGGTGTCACACCCCACGAAGCGCATAAGATGGGCAACACACCGCGCAACAGGCGCCAGAGCTGAAAACAAACGCATGTCACTGAAGGAGCGCCTGCACCGACGGGTCGGATCCAACGGCGAGAAGAAAAGGGATTCGATGGGCAAAGAAACCGGACCGCCTGAGAATGGCGACATGGCCAGCTCCGAGGCAGACAGCGACGAGCAAGACGGTGGTCGTACTGTCTATTTCGGCATCCCCCTCCCCGCGCATGAGAAAGATGAAGACGGCCACCCTCTCGCACACTTTGCGAGGAACAAGATACGAACGGCCAAATACACCCCCCTGAGCTTTATCCCCAAAAACTTGTGGTTTCAATTCCACAACGTCGCCAACATGTACTTCTTGTTCATCATCATTCTAGGCGTACGTCCCCCTGTGAGCTTCTTGTTATTCGCGCTAATTCGTCTGGTGGCATAGATTTTCCCGATTTTCGGTGCCTCGAACCCTGCACTCAACGCTGCGCCCCTCATCGTGATTCTTAGCGTTACTGCCGTCAAGGATGCTATTGAAGATTGGCGCAGAACCGTCTTGGATACTGAGCTGAACAATGCCAATATCCATCGATTGGTCAATTACAGCAACGCAAACACGGCAGGCGATACCGTCTCTGTATGGCGCAAGTTCAAGAAGACCTGCACAAGAGCCGTTGTATTCACGTACCGCTGGTTCAAGAGCAAGGGAAGATCAGGCAAAGGCAAAGGGGCCTCGCAAGAGGACGCAGAGCCGCGACGTTCTGTGGACACTAGGCGTGCTTCCGTCATGTCCTACGCCGGCCCGCATGATGAAGGCGACATCCAGATGACCCCCGTCCCGTCGCCCTTGCCGGGACAGTCTCCGCGCCACTCGGATGGAGGGCCTTTCACCGACGTCGTAGAGGGCGATAAGAATCGCGGGCCAGAACACAATCATCCCAGTAAATTTTATGGCAGTGTTATAGATCCCCACAAGACTTTTCCGGACAAAGCCCGCTTCATTAAGGATCATTGGAAGAATGTCCAAGTTGGGGATTTTGTTCGACTATATAACAACGAAGAGATCCCGGCAGATGTGGTGGTTATTTCCACCTCTTCCGACGACGGAGCCTGTTATGTTGAGACCAAGAATTTGGATGGTGAGACTAACCTGAAAGTCCGCAATGCTCTCCACTGTACACGCGATGTAAAGCATGCGCGCCATTGCGAACGATCAGAGTTTTGGATCGAGAGTGAGGCTCCCCACTCGAATCTTTACTCTTATACCGCTGTTATACGCTGGATGCAGCACAATGCGAAGGACCCAAATGCAGCCCCCTACGAAATGGCCGAGCCAATTTCGATCAACAATCTACTTCTTCGTGGATGCCAGTTACGAAACACAGAATGGATCTTGGGAGTGGTTATGTTCACCGGAGAGGAGTCAAAGATCATGCTAAATTCTGGCATCACTCCGAGTAAGCGCCCTCTTATCAGCAAGGAACTCAACTGGAACGTCATCTACAACTTCATCATTCTGTTCTGTATGTGTCTTGTGTCCGGCATCGTTTTGGGCGTATTCTGGGCCAAGCCAGACACATCCCATGCTCTCTTCGAGTTTGGATCTTACGGCCACAATCCCGCTACCGACGGTGTCATCGCCTTCTGGGCTGGTGTCATCCTCTTCCAGAACTTGGTACCTATCTCTCTGTACATCACCTTGGAAATCATCCGGACACTCCAGGCCGTGTTCATCTACAGCGATGTGGAAATGTACTATGCGGCTATCGACTATCCTTGTACGCCTAAGAGCTGGAACATCTCCGATGATGTTGGCCAAGTTGAATACATCTTCTCGGACAAGACCGGTACCTTGACCCAAAATATCATGGAATTCAAGAAATGTACCATCAATGGTGTACCGTATGGAGAAGCATACACCGAAGCACAAGCTGGAATGCAACGAAGGCAAGGAATCGACACAGATGCGGAAGGCGCTCGCGCACGTGCGCAAATTGCGCGAGATCGCGTTCGCATGATCGCCGATATCAGGAAGATGCACAACAATCCGTATCTCTGGGACGATGACCTTACATTTGTGGCTCCAGACTTCGTTGAAGATCTGGCCGGCGAATCAGGACATGAGCAGAAACAGGCCAATGAGGCGTTCATGCTTGCACTCGCTCTTTGCCATTCCGTAGTAACAGAGAAGACGCCCGGGGACCCGCCCAGGATTGAATTCAAGGCACAGTCTCCTGACGAGGCCGCTCTAGTTGCAACAGCCCGCGATATGGGCTTCACTTTTGTTGGTAGGGAAGACGATCGCCTTGTAATCAATGCTCTCGGCGTGGAAAGTCGTTATACCGTGCTGAATACTCTCGAGTTTAACTCAACACGAAAGCGGATGAGCGCGATTTTTCGAATGCCTGATGGCAAAATAAGACTGTTCTGCAAGGGAGCGGACAGTATGATATACTCCCGACTAATCGCAGGACAGCAGCGAGAGTTGCGCGCAACTACCGGAGAGCACTTGGAAATGTTTGCCAGAGAAGGTCTCCGTACTCTTTGCATCGCGCAAAGAGGAATCTCCGAAGAAGAGTACCAAGAATGGAACAAGGATTACGACATGGCTGCGAACGCTGTTGCCGGTCGTGAAGAAAAGCTTGAGGAGGTCTCTAGTCGTATCGAAACCGATCTCTGGCTCATCGGAGGTACCGCCATCGAAGATAAGCTGCAGGATGGTGTTCCAGATTCCATCTCTCTTCTTGGCAGGGCTGGTATCAAGCTTTGGGTTTTGACTGGAGACAAAGTGGAAACCGCCATCAACATCGGTTTTTCTTGCAACCTGCTCGACAACGACATGGATCTGATGGTTCTCAAGGTTACTGACGGAAATATCGCAACAGCTGAAGCCTGGCTCGACGAGAAACTCGCCCTCTTCGGCATGACCGGATCCCAGGAAGAGCTCGACGCCGCCCAAACCGACCATGTACCGCCGCCAGCTACCCATGCTATTATCGTCGACGGAGACAGCCTGAAATTGGCACTGGACGATGCGCTGAAGAGGAAGTTCCTCTTGCTTTGCAAGCGGTGTCGAGCTGTCTTGTGCTGTAGAGTAAGCCCGAGTCAAAAAGCTGCTGTTGTCAATATGGTCAAGACTGGCTTGGACTGTTTAACGCTTGCTATTGGAGATGGTGCCAACGACGTCGCCATGATCCAGGAAGCTCACGTCGGTGTCGGTATCGCAGGTGTCGAGGGTCGCGCCGCTGTCATGTCCTCCGATTATGCCATTGGCCAATTTCGTTTTCTGACACGGCTGGTGCTTGTTCATGGACGTTGGTCGTACCGAAGATTGGCAGAGTGCATAGCCAACTTCTTCTATAAGGTGAGTACTCTACGAAGCACTTGTATGCATAATACTGATCGTGCAACAGAACGTTGTTTGGACCTTCTCTCTATTCTGGTACCAGATCTTCACCAACTTCGACAGCCAGTACATCTTCGATTACAGCTACATCGTCTGGTTCAACTTGGCTTTCACGTCTCTGCCTGTCATCTTGCAGGGTGTCCTAGACCAAGACGTCAACGATCGTGTATCGCTGGCGGTTCCTCAGCTTTACGTGCGAGGCATCGAAAGGAAAGAATGGTCACAACTGAAATTCTGGTAAGCCTAAGCCCACTTCTGTACAACACAACGCTAATATAATGCCTCGCAGGTTGTACATGGTTGACGGTATCTATCAGTCAGCCATTACCTTCTTTTTCGTCTACATGGTCTTTGCCCCAGGAACTTTTGTTACCGAAAGCGGACTCGACATTGCTGAACTGAAACGCATGGGCATAATAATAGCGACTATTGCGGTATGCGCAGCCAATTTCTACGTGTTGTTCAACACCTACCGTTGGGACTGGCTGATCTGCCTTGTGGTTGTCATCAGCACGTTGTTCATTTGGTTGTGGACCGGTCTGTACACAACATTTACGGGCAGTGCTCAGTTTTACAAGGGCGGTGCCGAGGTCTACGGTGCTTTGGTCTTCTGGGCTGTACTGCTTCTGGCGGTCGTCGCATGCTTGCTGCCAAGGTTCTGCGTCAAGTCGCTTCAAAAGATCTATTTCCCTCTGGATGTCGACATTATTCGCGAACAAATCAAACAAGGAAAATTCGACTACCTTAATCAGACGGACGCATTTATACCTCCGCCGCCGCCGGAAAAGGCCATCTCCAAGGTGCCATCGGATGTTTCCAAGTACAAGGCTGCAAACGCGCAGGATGGGGATGATGATGTTCGCCCCATCTACCCACCTTCGGTTGCTCCCACCGCAACCACGCACAACCCTAGGAGCCAGAATGGCAGTGGTAGCACCGACTACACGTTCCGCCAATCTGTCGAAGGCATACCGCAGCACCGCATTTCGATGGATCGGCCGCGCCCATCCTATGATCGTGCACGTATGTCGATGGACCGTGTTCGACCAAGTTTCGAAGCCAGTAACGACTTTACGTCTGCTGCGATGCTGACACGAATGGAGTCAGCGCATAGCCGCAACAGTTTGAGTGCGGCTCCAAATACAGGCCCTCAAATCGCTAGCCGGCTACGGAACGTGTTTCGAAGACCTACTGTCACACGAGAGGAGGCACCGGAGCACCTGCGGGATAGCGAACATCCTCCCGTACCTACAGTAAACCACACCGAGGACATCCCACGAAGTCCACCACGGAGCCCGCCTCGGTGATGCATTTACGCCTCCTACATAATATCACATTCTTTTTGATGACGATTTGTACATATCACGGCTACTGGGATTTTGGATTTAAGCTCCCACGCAAAAATCATTTTCTACTGTTGTTTTATTGATACTCTACACACCATGGGTCGGCGTTACCTAGACCATAGCACGCTTGGTCGGCTTTCTTTTCACCGCATTGCGTTATGTTCTTGCTTTCGATTCATATGTGGAGAAAGGTGAAGTGGTTATAAAAGCCTGCAGTGGGCACGGTAGGAAGCGGGCGCCAGGGTGGTGTCAGCTCCTCGCCGGTGCGTTATCTTGACACTGCTTGGTTCGGTTTGTGATATATCTATGCTTCTGGAAAGGGCTTGGGAAAGAGAGGAGACTCCGTGGCAGAGTGCGATACCCGCGCTCGCTTGGGCTGTAGATAGTAATGAATGTAAAAAGTCAGGCATAGACTACGCAGGTGGTGCAAGACTGAGAGAATGCATGCTAAATAGGCTTGGCGGCGGCGGCGGCGAGAACGCGCTTGCTGCGCGTCACGCCCGCGGTGCCCTCTGTGTTGGGTCCCTGCTTATTTCATTGACTGGGTCCACACTCACCTTTCAGCCCGCCCACCTCTCTCACTTCAGAACTCGTGTGCTTAGACGCGTGCTACGAGATACTTACTGCCTGCCAGGAATCCTAGTTGTCGCCGCCACTCATTTCCTCAACCGTCTTCGCAAACCCAGAGCGCTCCACCCGACACCGAGCTGCAGGCACTTGCCCGCCCTCTACCTACCCTCCTGGGTTACGAACACCATTTAATAGTCTCCGCCTTGCGACCCGGGCAATGCGCGGGTGATTGCGGAGGAAGCAACTATTGTGGGCTGGAGCACCGGCCGCGTTTGAAGGCAACATGGCGGAGATTTTGGAGCGTATTAAGTAAGGAACAAACTACATGGCTGACCTGCATCATCCCCACGCTGACCGCTTTAACTTTGCAGCGAACTTAAAGCGCTCCCCGAGGACCAGCATTTGTTCTGCCCACGCACCTCGCCCGACGATGGGTCCGTATACTTCGCCGAGGACATCGCAGCCGATCCCACCGCCGACCAGGACTCCGCCGCTGCAGAAGAGCGGAAGAACAAGGTCCGAGAAGCCGAGGCGCGAAAATGGCTTACCCTTGGAGCCCTGCAGATAATGGCATTCGACGGAGAAGATGCGGCTCCGCACAAAGAATGGATGCTGGAGCGGTTGGACGCCCTCATGACATCCTGCGATGTCTGCGTGCGCGTATACCATCAGTCTCGGGCGCAGTGGCGACAGAACCTCTTCGAGTAGGTGCTACCGTGAAGGTAGACGCAGGCTTTGGCTGACGGAGACTAGACTATTCGACGAGGAACATGTCCATGTCTTCTTGCAGACGGTCGACAATCAGTCCTTGGGTCGCATACAGCGAGGGTTGGATGAGGCGCATGAAGTGCTCCGGAACGCTGAGCCTCAGAAACGCGGGGTGCGTATCTTGCCTACCGAGGCTACGTATGCTATCTTTGAGGCCTTGAGCTGCGACGTCATGATTAGGAACGAAGAGCTCCTGCAGCAGCATTTCGATGCGCCGTTCGAGCTCGTGCAGTCCAAGAAGCGTCTTAAGCTCCAGACAGTTGTGCCTGCAATGGCCCGATTTCTCTTTAGTCGGAACAAGAACCGGCGGGCCTGGGCCCAAGCATCCTGGTCCACTTTCAAGCGGCCCTTACTGCAGTCTGAGTTCGACTGGGCAGTGAGGGATCATCTGGTGAGCGCCATGATGAAGGTTCAGATGACAAACCTTGATCGTACCTTGCTTCCTGACTACTGGGCTGGGGTGAGGCTCATTGCCAATAAATTGGGCAAGGAGCTCATTACCAGCTCAATCCGTGACCTAGAGGGCAACTTTTACCGCCTGCTGCTAGACCACCTGCATCTTGAATCCGCAGGGTTTCTTGATCTGATTGAGACCATGAAGACCATTTTAGAAGTCTCCCCCGCAGACTTCTGGGATGCTATAAATGACATCACAACTTCCACAGCTACTGTCGTCGAACAGGTCTTCAATAGCCCTACTCTCAAGCAGATGTTGCTGGCGGCAACTGAGGACAATGAGGACGACATGGCCAATCTGAACACCGCTGTTAGCTGGATCACTCCTTTTCTAACCTCCATCAAGCCAACGAACCTTCCTCCAGCTGTTCGTGCCTTTGCGAACGCATTGTTTGGTCAACTCCAATCAGACAAATACTCGAGTGCGGGACGTAGTTTCTGCTTCAAGGAAGGTCTGCGCGTCTTGGACTATGCTTTCCGCAAGATGTGCGAGGGCAAAACCGAGGCCAACTTTGTTGGGCAACCCACGGTTAACAGCATGCTTGAGATACTGTCTACCCATATCGAGCTCATCGTGGGCAGTCTGAAGCGACTCGAGCAAAAAGAGGACCGACAATTGCTCTTGTCCATTATCCAACACGCCTTCACGCTCGAAGCGACTTCTCTGCACATCGAAAAGCAATTAATCGCCGCGAACAAGCCTTCACCAAAGGAAACTCCTCCTTCCACGCCTTTATGGACCGCTGTCCTCCAGGCCATCGATGCACAAAACATCGATCTCGCAACACACTTATTGATCGCAGGGAGGAGTCTTATCGGCCTTGAAGAATGTCTTTGGAAGACGGGCTTTGAGAATAAGCCTGTTGAAATCAAGCATTTCAACGGTCGATTCGATTTATTGTCCAAGTCAATCACGGATGTAGTCGATCGAATGACCGAGTTCAAACCGGAGAAACTCAATGACCTATTTCAACAACCTCGAGCTGCTTCCGCCATGATATCATTGCTTTTCTCTTCCACGGAGGATACTCGAAGTTCTTGCATTGAGCTGTTGAAGATTATCACTGAGCAAGAAGAACGACACGATGCTTTACAATACATCTTAAAAACGCACTACAAATATGTGCTCGTGGGAATCTCGGACTCTTGCCGTCTAGTCACGCGCAAGCGAATCTTTGCTCCCGCGAGCAGTATGGTTAGAACACTTACCGATATTATCGATGTGCTCTGCAATTCCCAAGACGGATTACTGCGATCCCGACAGCTCGATCGCGAAGACGAGCGAATCACCATGAATTTCTGGGAAAGCTTATGGAGGACACTTACGATATTCTTCGCAACTACAGAGCCTTGGAGCAATCTCGGCGTGTACCAGAAGGACATGATGAAGGACTTTTGCCGCGATGTGATGCAGTTCGCAGATTACCTCTTCGATCAATGCAGCGTATTCGCTTCAGCATTAGACCCCTCCACCCAAGGAGATGAGGAGAAGTCCAAAACAAGTGAGTTGCTGAAGGAATTATTGCAACTTCCGGCAAGCACAATGGTAGAGGCGAAGCGGTGGTTGCGCCTCCGTGACGAATACCTCTCAGGCAAATCCGTTACGCTCATTGGGAAGCTGCTACTTCGTCTTCGCGTTGTTTCGGTCGAAATCGATCCAGATACGTTGGCATTCATGATGGACATAGTCCTCGGGAAAATCAAAGCAAACCTCAGCACAAATCAGCAGGCCGAGCTACAGCGAGCGATAGAGACCCATCTCGGTCACTCCATGATCAAGGAAGAAGCGCCCAAGCCGCCACGACAAGCTTCCATCAGCAACTTCTTGGGAAGTGGCACCACAAAAACGCCTGCCACCGATTCCGATGCCCGTGCAAGGCTGATGAAAGCAATGACGCCTGCAGCGACAGCTTTCAAAGAGAACCGAGAATTCACAAAGAGGAAAGAGGCACTGGCTGCGGCGGAAGCAAAGAAGAAAGCGGTCAAGGATGCTGACGCAGCAGAGTTCAAACGCAAACGTCAGCTCGAAAAGGAACGCCAACAGAAAGAGAGGGAGGCCGCTATTGCGAAGGCTAGGAAAGAGCGTGGCCTTACGGGTGTTACTGCTGAGGCGGGCTCTGCTTTAGCAGGTCTTGGTGTCCTCGACAGAGATGCTGCTCCTAAGGGAGAAGGCTTGATGCATTCGTCGGACGAGTCTGAGGACGAGGACGACGCGTTTGATATTGACGAGCTGTTTGGAGCTACGAAGAAACTGGGCTTGGCCGGGACGAAAACTAATATCACCAATGAGATCGTCAAGGTACCAATGCCAGTCAAGAAGCGGAGAGTACAGCGCTCCGCAAAGGATATGCGGGCTCGCCTTGCGCCAGATTTGACGCCTCTGCACAAAACGATCCTTGGTTGGGACTTTTACCACGATGGTGTGTACCCCCCGAAGACTTCACAAAGCAACTATGCTGGAGTGGTGGACACCTTTCGAACGCCTAATGATTATCAAAACACCTTTGGTGGTCTCCTGAGGCTCGAAGCATGGCAAGGTTTTATCAAAGCGCGCGAGGAGCTAGCATCCAAACCATATCAGATTCGCGTTACGCAACGATCCACAGTTGATGCCTTCATGGAAATCGGAACTACCATGACCCAGGCTGAAAATAAAGACATACAGGCGATGGAGGGGGATATTGTCCTCTTATCCAAGACCAACAAGCCTTCTGCGCAAGACCCTCACTGTCTGGCCAGGATATTCCAGAGAAAGCCCAAGAAAGGGCATATCGAGGTATCATACCGTGTCATACCTTCCGGAAACCCGATGACGTCGCTATTGAACCCCAACATGACGGTGTTTGGAACAAAGATTCAATCCATTACTCCACTGGAGCGCGAATATGGTGCTCTCCACGGTTTGCAATACTACGATCTATGCGATGAGATCATTCATGCAAAACCATCCCCTCTCCTCGCGTACAAGGACGCACAGGTCGAACCGCTGATGCAGAACTATAACCTGAATAAGGCTCAAGCGAAGGCTGTCAAGTCAGCTTTCGACAACGATGCATTCACGCTGATTCAAGGGTATGCTACTGTTCCCGGCACCTAAGTCTCTATTAACTGATCAATAGACCTCCTGGTTCCGGAAAAACCAAGACGATTACCGCTATCGTGGGGACGATACTATCCGAGAACCTTCGAAAAGGCGGAAAGTCTGCTCCGGTGCCTGGCCAGACGCTGACTGATGCCGCCGCGAAAAAGTTGCTCCTCTGCGCGCCGAGTAACGCTGCTGTCGATGAGCTGGTGATGCGTTTCAAGGCCGGGATCAAAACATCGGATGGTGTGGAGCACAAGGTCAACATTGTGCGTTTAGGGAAGAGTGACGCAATGAACGAGAACGTGAGAGACGTCACGCTCGATGAACTCATCAGCAAGAAACTGGGCGTTGGCAGCAATGACAACGACATGGATGCTACGCAAAAGCTCTTCGCGAAACACAAGAGTGTCTCGGCGCAGCTGAACGAAGTGCGCCAACAAATGGATTCTGGCGAATTTAAAGGCGAAGCTTTAAAAAAGATCGAGGATGAGTTTCATACTTTGCGAAAAGAGAAAGCGCAACTCGGCAGGCAGATCGATAATGCCAAAGACGACCAGAAGTTGGCGTACCGAAACAAGGACATCGAGCGACGACGAGAGCAAGAGCGAATCCTGAGAGATGCACACATCGTATGTGCCACGCTTAGCGGCAGTGGCCACGATATGTTCCAGAATATGGCTATCGAGTTTGAGACGGTCATTGTTGACGAAGCCGCGCAGTGTGTCGAAATGAGCGCACTGATTCCTCTTAAATATGGATGCGCGAAATGTATCCTGGTTGGCGACCCCAAGCAACTGCCGCCCACGGTTTTCTCAAAAGAGGCTGCTGCCTTCCAATACGAGCAAAGTCTGTTCGTGCGCATGCAGAAGAATCACCCGGATGACGTCCATCTCCTTGACACGCAGTATCGCATGCACCCTGAAATTAGCTTCTATCCGAGCTGGAATTTCTACGACGGTAGACTTGTCGACGGCGGTGACATGGCTGGCCTCCGCAAACAACCCTGGCACGAGAGCTGGCTGCTGGGACCGTACCGGTTTTTCGACGTCGCAGGCCAGCACCAATCGAAGGGACATTCGCTGATCAACGTCAACGAGATCAATATTGCACTTCAACTATATGAACGACTCATCACCGATTACCCGAACTACGATTTCCGTGGGAAAGTCGGTGTCATCACGCCTTACAAGTCTCAGCTACAATTCTTGAAGAACAAGTTCAGCAACAAATACGGCATGGAAATCACCAAGGATATCATGTTCAACACTACAGATGCTTTCCAGGGCCGTGAAGCCGAGGTCATCATCTTCTCGTGTGTGCGTGCCGCTCCGTCCGGTGGCGTCGGTTTCTTGCAGGATATTCGGCGTATGAACGTCGGTCTCACACGTGCAAAGTCCTCCCTTTGGGTGCTGGGCAACTCGCAGTCGCTCATGCGTGGTAAATACTGGAAGCTGCTGGTAGAGGATGCTCAGCGCCGGGACCGCTACACGACTGGCGATCTGCAGAGGATGCTGTATCAGCCCTCGCGAGCCTATCCGGCGAGGCCTGGGATGTTCGACGAACCTGTGCCCCTGCCTATGGACATGGACGTCAAACCTCGCATCAAGCGTGAACCAAGCAACAAGAAACCCACCATCAAACAGGAGCCAACGCACAACGTCCGTATCAAACAGGAACATGGCAAGCCGAATCCCATTCAAGAGTTTCACGGTGCTCGCATCAAGCAGGAGTCGTGTCCGAATGGCAGCCGCAAGCGCGTCCACGATGGTAGTGGAGACGTAGAGATGTCGGATGCAGATGAAGCGTCGGATACCGTCAATGGGAGCGTGGTCACATCGAACTCCGGGACACCTGAGCCCATGGAAGGTATACAAGGACAGAAGCCACCGAAAAGGAAGAAAGCGAGACCGACAGTGAATCCGCTGGTCAGCCATCCGCCCAGCAGGCCGAGAAAGTAGGCTCCGGCCAACCGAGGCAAGGGAGATGTCATACAAGGAGGAAATGATAGAAAGGCAGCGGCTTATACGTGATTGCTGCAATGCAGAATCGAGTGTTATACTGGCGTTGGTTGGTCGTCTCTTGAGGACAGCATTCTCTGGCGTTTGTGGTGAGTGCTTTGGCATCCCACTTGTAACTGTGGACACGGCATTGGCATGTTTGGCCCATCTAGCTTTAGTCGATGGCGGTTGACAGAGGGCTTTGATGCTCAGGTAGACTGCCCGCCATAGGCCTCGAGGCGTGGTGGCTGGGATTTACGACGCCTGATTCTGGAATAACCAGGCGTGCGGAACAAGCCATCTCGTGCTACTACTCTGCGCCGATTCCCTTTGGGCAGGTGGGAGTCTCCTTCCAAAACGAGTACTGTGTGACGATGCGACGTTGGAAGCGGTGCGATGTTTCCTTGGGCCAATCGTTCACGGGTCCGAGTGGGAGCTGGTTGGACGCGCTTTCCGTGACCCGATCGAGACCCGGAACCCGATCCAGACCCGGGACCCGTCCAGACCCGAGACCCGTCCAGACCCGTGACCCTTCCAGACCCGTGACCCTTCCAGACCCGTGAGCTCACGTGCACCGACGTCACTGTGTGTCCAAATCGTCGCGTACGGTACCACAGGGCTAGTAGTCTAGTAGGTAGGTAGCATAGGTCCCTAGTGGCATCCTCACACTGTTCTTCTGTCGCTCCCCAACGCACTTCTTTCTTTCCCCTTCTCATCCTCTGCCCAAGACATATGCCTTGTACCTACGTGTTCCCCTCTCGCCGCGTGCAACATCTCTTCTCGCCGTCACCGCCTGCGGTGCAACCTTGGGCGCTACGTGAAGGTAGGGGTCCCCTCTGCATTCGTCTGCGCCCATCTCCACAGCCATGTGGTACGACAGGATGGCCCCTTCGGAACTTTCTCTTGCGCGCAGGTTGCGAGCAGAGAACGCGTCCTCGCGTTGTAACCTCGACCGGCTGACAGAGACTCCCTGATACCGCCCGTTGCCCGCCACCTCGTCCCCTGCGAGCGCGTGCCGCAGGGGAATGACTGTGCATATACGTCGGAATTTTCTCTCGTGGAAGAGGTGGGTGCGGCATGTGCTTTGGCATGCTGAAGCACGGCTTTTCTGCTGTCTTGTCCCTTTTCCCTTTCCGCGTCCAGGCCAAGATCATGGTGACGAGTCAGATGAGGAAGCCCGACTGCGCGCATGGTCGTTTCACGCCAGAATTATCGCGTACGACATCGATGCAAAGGCATCATACAGCTTTGCTATTCGTCGTACGCCCCTGGGCCAGCCTTTCCTCGCACGCGCTGCACGCTTTGACCCGGCCAGGACGTCCAGGTCGCCTGTCTCTGCTGCTGGGTTGCATAAGTGCCGGCCGTGGCTCCCCCACCACCCCCTCAGGGTCGATAGGTACTTTCATGCACGTATCTGAACCTGCTCCTACAGTCATTGTGACATCTCTCCGGCAATCCAATACATGATGCTAGGACACCCAGGGATCAGTGCATTCGAGTACGCGGGGGCTGCCGAGGAACACTACCGTGAGGAGCGAGCATGGGAGAAGGCGACGGAGGAGACCATGATCACACGCGCCACCGAGCGCCATCCAACATTGTCTGCGGATCTGGAGCGAGAAGAAGCTTCCCCACAGCCAGTGGCTCGTTCTGAGACGTCGGAACCTCAGCAGCCCCAGACGCCGGTCGACGAGTATGCTATCGCACAGCGACGCCGTGGAACCTTCGTCAACCATACCCCGCGCAATCACGAAGTCCGCATGTCTTCTAAGCTATCGCATCGCACGACTTCCGAAGAAGAGTTTGGGAGGTTGTATGCCAGTTATAGGGGGAGCTCGGATGACAATACGGAGACTTCCAAGAGCTGTAGTGGTGGACAGCACTCGTCGTTTGGTTCCTTCCAAGTCGAGCAGAGTGCTAAAGCAAACGTGAATGCCCCGGTCGAGCTTGATGGCAAGGAGATGCCTCTGAATCCTTTGGTAAGTGTGCAAGCCTGCAAACAACTGAGAGGAAAGGCTGACACCTCGGCAAGATCATGCATCCTTTACCTACAGTACCCATCATACCCATCGCACTACCAAGACAACGGCGCAGCCAAAGCTCAAGTGCCGCGGCTTCGATCAAGTCCTCGCAAACAGGTATCAGCAAGCGTAGCCTGAGGACCTTTTTGGGTCGAAACGCATCGCTCGATGCTTCTTTTCCACGTCAGCCGACATCATTCGATGAGCCCAGACCAAGCACAACTGGCAGTGTCTCAAAGTTGCGGCCTCAAGCAGCGAACAGTAAGCGCCGTCGTAGACAAACACCATACAAGGTTCCAGCACCGCTTGTTACGGATTTGGGTCGGCATGCGCCTTTGGAGCCGCTGGTTCTACATCATCGTCGCGAGGTGACCGGTAGCGATGTCGGCCCTTTACCACCGCATGTCGATATCGACAACGACATTAGTGAGGCGGCTACTCTCTTGGCTATCAATGAGTACTTCGATAGTCAGGAAACTACTCTCACGGATCATCAGCACTCAGCAGATCTCAACGAGATCTCATTATCAACACTGGAGGCGCTTAAGCAAGTACAGCCGAGTTTTTCACCTCAACAGACGCCAAAGAAGGGCGACGCAGCTCCGAACAATAAGCCCTCCGTCTCCAAAGAATCGACCCCAAGCCTCCCCGAGCGCAACCCTGAACGCCTCAGCAGAATCAATTCTCCCAACTCAGCCCTCCTACCGAAGAGCGCCTCATCCATCTCCATTCAAAGCGACTTCACCTCCGCAGCCAAAGGCCAATACTCCCCCTACGATGAGCGATGCGACATCGTTCCAAAAATCTTGCATCGCAAACCGCTGCCAATTTCACCACGCGAACACGGCCGCTCCACCTCCTCCGCATCGGGAAAGCTCGCACCCCGGATTCCAGGCCACGAAGAGCTCGCCAGTAGTCGGCTGAATGATTTCAACTACTTCCTGCGCATGACGGGTCCATCGCCAACGCACGAGACGACAGCCGTGCCCCAGAAGAAAAAAAAGGGACTGAAGGTCATGAAAGTGCGGAGCAGGAAGGAGGTTAAGAACCCCATGAGTAGCCGTCGCTCCGGGGAAGAATGCCTTCCCGTCCCTGCTTGTTGCCTCGAGGAGACGACCAAGGCCGGCGGCGTGAGACATCTGCGCATCAAGATCCCGACCGAGGACGTAGACGCGCAACTCGCAGCGTTCCCTCAGAGCCCGCTCTGGACAGACGAGTTGGTGCAGCCGCTTCCGGACGTCGACGTCGAGCGCGCAATCAATCCCGCCGACGAGACGTCGCCTACATGCAAGAGGCGCAGTCCCAGGCTTGCCGCCATCTCGCCGATGGATGTGCCTGTACAACATCATCCGCTGTTGGTGAATAGGACGGAGAAGACGCGGAGTAGGAAGCTGAGGGATTTGAAGAAGGCGAAGGGGAGGATAGGTGCTGATGTTGAATGCGGCGCCGAGGAATATAATGAGGAGGGTGGGATGGAGAGGATGGAGAGGTTGGAGTGGTTGGTGGGTGAGTTGGCGGAGGGGTTGAGGGTAGAGGCGGGACTTGAGGAGGGTTTGGCGCCGGAGGAGGTGCTGGAGGTTTGGAGGGAGGGGAGGGAGTGGGCTGGGTAGGTGGAGGGGTAGAGTGGGAGTTTGGCGACTTGTTGTAATGCGTAATGTGCGGTCGTCAAGAGAAAATTGGGCTAGGAAAGAGAAAAAGAGAGAGAAAGAGAAAGGACCCCGAGCAGGTTCCATTCAATCTGGTTCCCAGCGACTTACGCATATCCGCGCCACATGGGTCATCTGCAGTGGACTTGGACGTTGTGCAAGCGATTCTCGCCTCAACGCATCGTGGGAACAGTTTCGTAGATCGTGGAAATGGGTTCCCGTAGCGTCAACCGGGGCGACATGCGTGGATGTAGCCATCCACGAAGAGAGGTCGAGCATCAAAGTCCAGCTGTTAGGCTATGTGGTTTGACCTGGCAGAGGATCACCAAGATGCAGACAACCGTGAAATGAATTGACGAGACATGAGGTGCGGTCTTCGTGGAGATGGGCCTTGATGTTGGAGGTATAGGTAGTTGATGGCCCTTCGGTTCTGCACCTAATACCGTGCAATGATCTCTCGATTTGTCTACTTGCTGAGCTCCCCGTACCTACCCACTCGTCGCCAAACGCATGTGACATCTCACCACACCGACCCATCGACTCGACTTCTGGTTTCGGCGGTGGGGATGGTATAGAGTCTCTGGTCTGGGATTTTCGTTTTCTTTCGTTCAATGCAAAGCTGGGATGTTTCTCGGGTCCTTTCGTGGCGAGCAGGTCGAGGCGTAACGCTGTAGGTACCGTGAGCCCGTGGCATCTCAAGTTAGAACGGCTAGGTAGCGTTTCATTTGCTGCTGTACCGCAGACCGTGGCATCACGAATTAAAACAAAAGGACAATTTTTTTCACTACACTGTAAGCTCCACCTAGGATCTCATGTTAGCACGGGTGGCGCTTAGTACTTGGAGACTACATCGCAACCGATAGGTACCTACTTGGCCTCCGTCTAGCCCCAACGTGTACATTCAGCACGCGCAAGCCGAGACAAGACCCAATCTTAAACATGACTGCAGCTGGGCCAAACGCATGGCTAGTGTTCATATTGAACACTACTTGAATGATCTCAGCTTCAACTTGATGCCAGCTGAACAAAAATACAATTGATGCACGTTAGCAAGGCAATCGAGGCTCTCTTCCTCAGTCTGTGAATGATGGCGCGGTGCGGTCGTCGCTGGGGCTATGGACAGCTTGCACATTCCTGGAACGTTGCGATCGAAGAAGACGAGTGGATGAGGGCTAGTATTGCAAGTGACGATTTCTCCGCGGAATGGCGAGTGTTGTTCAGCATGATCGTAGGTCTTCGTGCGGCATCCGGCTTAGGCGCCAACACGTGCTGGGGTTTTTCAAATGCGGAGAACTCTCAAGATCCCCGCGTTCTAATGAAATGCGCCTGCACCTGGCCGGAGAAGAATGGTCGATTACACAGTCGATGGTATTAGTGTACGCTCCGATACGAATGCCATGCGAGGCGGAAATGAAAGCGATGTGCCCCAGGCGCGACCATTCCCGCGAGCGTACTGCTAGCCCGCTTTGGCAACTCTCGACTCCCCGGAATGGATACGTGCTCAGAAAAAAGGGGCTCGACCTTGCAGGTCATACCCTTCTTTGGCGTCCGAAGTCGACTCGGGTGAGATGAAGGCGCCCATCCTTCCGGGGGACGACGGACTCCAGCAAAGCGAGCCAATCGCACTTCCCTGCGCCGCACTTGCCTTGCGACAACCTGCCCGTGACTTTGTCCGAACCTTGTCACAACCCTTCGATGAGTCCATGTCTCCTCTATTCGTTCGTACCCAAGCGCTCTGCCATTGGGCGTGCATGTTTACGTCCGCTTACGATAGCCCTACGCTGAACGACGCCCTGACCTTCACAAGCACACGCCTCGCGTAGCGGAGTATCTTGAAACATGCGGTGGCGCTGTGTTCTGTGTTGTCGAAACAATGATTCTCGGTGTTGAGCATGACGCTCAGATGCAGTGAACATAGGCAATATGGGGAACAGGTATATAGCACCAGGCGTTGCATTCAGTCTTTCTTTCCATCATCATCCAACCTCTTCACTACACAGTTCTTTACTTCCAAAAGTCTTTCGTTCAACAGTCACTCCCTTTTCACATTCGCCCAGTCGAACATCATCCTAATCATCACAATGGCCGTCGTTTCTAAGCCCGCTGGCGCTCTTAGCAGCCTCGTCTTTCTTCTTCAGCTTCTCACCCTCGCCTCGGCCGAAGGTTACGGATACGGCGGTGCCGCTTCCTCTTCAGTGGCCGTCTCTACTACCGCAGCTGGCTACAATGCTGCACCTGTTCCGTCCTCGTCTGCTGCTCCTTATGTCCCGAGCAGCAGCGTAGTCGTCTCTGTTCCGACTGGTGGTTACGGCAGCGGTCCGTCGTCCTCTGTCGCCGTTTCTGCTCCTGTCCCTACTCCTTCCGCCCCTAATGCTTCCGTCCCTACTCCTTCCGCTGGTGGGTCGTACGGGGGTGGTGCTGGTGGCCACGGTGGTCACGGATCTGGAGGTCAGGGCGGAGGATCGTACGGCGGTGGTGCTGGCGGTCATGGGGGCTACGGATCTGGAGGCCAGGGCGGCCCCTCGGGTAAGCCTAAGCCCAAGCCCTGGGGTAAGAAGCCTAAGCCTTCTGGTAAAGTTTTTTTTTCTTCATATTTCAGTTCGTCGATGATCGAGACTGACTGAACTTGCAGGTCACGGTGGCTATGGCGGAAACAAAGGTCACGGTGGCTACGGCGGTCACCAAGGATCAGGCAACAACCACGGTGGATGTAATTTTATCCCCCAGCATGCAGCAAATTGTCTTAGCATACTGATATGGGCTAGCTTATGGAGGAGGAAACTCTGGCCACGGAAGCGGAAGCGGAAATTCTGGCCATGGAAGCGGCTATGGATCTCACCAGGGTGGAGGCAATGGAGGCTCTTACGGAGGTGGTAGCCACAGCGGTGGCTGTAAGTTCCACCTCGACATTCTCTCACACGCACACACTAATACTCTTCAGCTTACGGTGGCGGCAACTCACACAACGGAGGTTCTTACGGTGGTGGAAACTCCAACAGTGGAGGGAACTATGGCGGCGGCAAGCCTTCTACCACCGCTGCCGCTTCCCAGCCGACTCCTCCTACTGGTGGTAATGGTTACGGCCAGCCTCCTGCTGCTCCTTCAAGCAGCGCTGCAGGAAATGGTTACGGTTCCGGCCCTTCGGTCCCTCCCACCACTCTCCAGACCATCGCTTCGAGCGCCCTAGCCAGCTCTACACCAGCCACCACTGCTGCTGCGGGCAATGGCTACGGCAGCGGCTCTGGATCTGGATCTGGATCTGGTTCCGGCTACGGAACTGGCAACAGCTACTAGGCAATCACTCGCAATGTCGCTGGGATCGCATAGAGCTGGCATATTTTCTTTCTTCAAACTTTCTAGATCTCGGATAAGAATTTCCTAGGAACGATCATCTAAACTGGACTAGCATAATTGGATGGAGCTGGGAATTAATGACTTGGGTGTTTTCAAACAGAGATGAGCCGTGGCTTCGAGTGTAATGACCTACGAGATTTTGTTAATACATCTAGTCCTTTATGCTGAATGCGTTGCCGCAGGTGAAACACTTCCCAGACTCTTGATTTGGACAAGAGACATACGGACGAGCTTCCGAGATCATGATACCAGCAGTTTCGTAGGGAGGGATCAGGCGCACGGGTCTGCGAACCCACTCGATGGCAACTAGAGGTGGTTTCAGATCAGCTCATTGTGTCTTGGTTGGGCTCCCCATTGTGAATGAACATGTTTGTGCTTGGTTGTGATGTAAACACACAATCAAAGTAGATGACATCTGTAGGATACACCCATAATTCAGAAAACACCAACTCCGTAAACCAAAAAAAACCCTCCAACCTAAGAAAATCGCCAAAGCCTTCTCTCATAGTCACTTATCCTCGACCCAATTGCGGTGCAATCTCTTCAGCATGCCTCACAAGTCTTACCCTTTCTCCAACCAACGCCTTTCAAAGCCTGACTTTCGTCTTACACGAACACCGACTTCAGAGTACACCAGATTTCCGCGACTGCCAGAAGATGAGCTTGAAGGTGAGGCTGACCTTCTCCCACCTCCCGTAACCAAGAGCAATACTCGTCGTCGGCCTTCGCTTGTGATGTGGCTCATGTATAAAATCTGCACGACGGTCAAACCGGAGTATGCCGTTGTTGCTTTGATGGTGTACACTGGTGGTAGGCGGAAGAATGAGAAGGGTGTGTTGGCGAAGATTAAGGAGTTCTTTCAGATCTTGATGTAAGTAAGGGTCGGATGTCCGATGCGAGGACCTGACTGCTTCGCAGCGATCGCATAGACTGTGTGGATTGGTGTACAAGACATTCTATTGTACGGATACGAATTTTTGAGAAACCAAGCACAGTTATATACAATCATTAAGCAACTATCGATAGTATGGAGTGAACGACCAGTGCCTGAAATTTTGAAGTGAGCAGTATCGAGCAGGAAAAAAAGGCTCTCCTAGAAAAGTCTCAAAACGTCCATCGAGGCTGATGCGGAAGCCGTACCGTTGGTGCCGTTCGCCGCCGTTGTGGCATTTCCGAACACAAAACCATTTCCATCAGCTTAATTCAGCCACGTGGCACTCAAACTCCACACCCACACTCACAGTGGCGCTCTCGTTCACTCCCTCAACTTTCAGAATCATAAGATCCAGAGGTTGCGTCGGGAAGAAGACGCTGGTTGCCCCGAGCACACCTCCATTCACGAAGACTTCGATGATGCTCCTGTCGACGATTCCGGAGATGTTCCACGAGCCGCTCGTAGGGTCGTACAGAGCTGTCTGGGAGAATTTATCCGTGAAATAAGGGTTGTCGGAAAGGGCTCCGGTGTGGCCTCGGCTGAGCCAGACATCGCCGGAAGAGATGAAAGTACCTCCCGAAACGTATTCGCCGGTCACGGAGGACAGAAAGGTGAAGTTCAGGGTACCGGACAGCGACGACGCGTCGCCGAGGTTGGTAACGTTGGCCTCGAAGTACAGACCACCAGAGCCTACCCCCGAGTAGTCTACTACGACGGTACCGTTGCCAAGGCTGGAGTTGGACGCCAGCTCGCTGTCTACGACTGAGGAGATGTTGTAAGGATAGCTAATCAAGCTCAGACCAACGCGCTCCAGATTAGCAATGTAGTGACCACGGGGTACACTCATGCTACTCCGGAAACCTTCTTGTGCAGTGGGGACGACATTGGTGTATTGCCAGTTGCTCGCCCAGTTGATAGAGATTTGATCCTGATCTCCCGGGATGTTATAAAAATATTGACCGGCATAGTTGTCCTTGGCAAAATCTGTCGTTATGGCGTCCAAAGCTTCGAAATGCGTGCCGTTGAAAGTTCCCGGGAAGTATTCGGTGATAGAACCGCCAAGGGGGGCCCCGGGATTTATCGAGAGCTGCATGATCCAGAGTGTGCTGGGCATGCTGGGGTTTCCGCTAATAACAGGTAACTCGACCATGTTGGGACATTCGTACTGTAATCCGGTGATGCCGTAATGGGTGAAGTTGCTCTCAGCTGTCCAGTTCATCAAATCTGGTGACGAGAAGATACCAACTTCGAAGTCGACGGGATAAGCAACAACCATGACCTATCGTTCCGTCGATGCATACCAGATCACCTTAGGATCGCGGAACTGTGTATTATTGCTGTCTATGACTGGATTGCCAGAATGCTTAACGAAGGAAAATCCGTTGTCGTATGAGTACGCGATTTCTTGTGTTTGCTTTTCTGCTGTGTTCAGAGTATAAATGGCCACTACACCATTTGTCTGATTTGGAAAGAAGCCAGAGGTGTTGTTAACGTCAATAACGGCCGACCCGCTGAAGATCCCTTCACCCGGAGCACCAGGAAACAAGGCAATCGGTTGGTTGATCCAAGTGTATAGATCTTCACTTGTCGCGTGGCCCCAGTGTACATTCCCTGAAACCTTCTCGGTGGGGTTATCTGCCGCACAGTGAGTTTGTCTCTTACGCAGTTGAATGGAGAAGCTTACACTGATAATACAGATGATAGATTCCGTCTTGATCAACGAACATTCCGTTCGGATCATTCGAATCCAACAGGTGGACTGTAATGAATCTGTGGACGCAACGGGCCTGCATAGGTACCAGGAAGTGGGATTCCGGTAGGGACGTCCAAGTCGGTGTACGTTGATGAGGTTGAAGTTGCTGCTGTTCCATTTGAACCTTCATATGACGCTGCCACCGTAGGATCCGAAGGTACTACAGCGGAAGGCTCGGCAGCAGTTGCACTTCCGGAAGCTGGTATCGTCTGCGCATTCACCACGCTCACGCCAATGGAGGCAAGCGCCGTTGCAAGGACTACAGATGGGTATAACATAGTTAGAAAGTAAAATTACGAGTGCGCACTGGAGAATGTTTGTCGGTGGAATCCAACACGGCCTGGGAGGAAGAGTAGTAGGCACTTTACCTGCCGTATGACGTCTTGCACAGGTCTCATAGTGCACATGTTAGAATAGCCTGGCTTACATGATTAGTGCAGCTTATAGCCGAAAACTGTACGATCTGCGTGAACGGTTTGAATGGTTCAAAGACCAACGTTAGTTGCCGCGTGGCCGCCAAGTCTCGCGCCGTAAGATGGAGGTATGCGGCGATCTGATGACGATACTAGGTGCGGTAGGTAGCGGACACGGGAGTTCTCATCGACCTTGAAGTTCTAGGGAATCAGTCATTATGATTTCTCTCTACTATTAATCCCATAGTTTTGATAAAAGATTCTTCAAACGCGTTTCAAGGCACCTTTGACAAATGATACGATCCCTTAGCTCTGCACCGTTTGGTTTCAAGCACTATCAGAAACAATTCCCTTCTCCGGTACATGCTGCTGTGGTGTAGTGACGAGTGTAATAGACGGAAGGTTGCTCGGAGGATGATTGTGGTGCGTTGTACGGAGCTGGGATCTCACTAGGTACCTAGGTAATATTTCCCGCTAGCCTGCCCCCGCTTGCGCTATTCATAGCGTACCCTCAACCCCGAATACCTAGGTAGCATATTTCACCTCAAATTATATCGAATGCACCAGCAAAGAGTAGTCAATCTAGCATCCAGGTCGGAGCCGCGTAGCGCCTTCTCAGCTTCGCTACCCATCGTCTTGTTTGAGATGCAAGCGTTGTGCCAAATATGTACTCCATTAATCAACTCAGGGTAACAGAACGCTGTCAAAGACTAACGACGTACTGCTTCGCATGTTGAGCGACGCTATTGCGTGCTACCAGAAACATTTCCTTGCTTTCAGGCTTCGTGAACGGCAGTTCACCGCCCATAGCCCTATGCATAGGAATTTCGTGTTCGCTTTCTCAACCGAGCCTACGGCCACATCGCAAACATCGACACAAATAGGTAGGCCTCCAAAAAAAAGATATTGAAAATAAATTACCTTTTGGTCGTAAACTCCGTTTCCATTCTTCGTTCTACATTGCTCTGGGCGTTAAGTCCACTTTTGTCTCTGGTTCTGCCCAGCGTTCAGCACCAGTAGCACAGCAGGTACACTCACTAGACGATAATCCCTAAGCCTGAACACAGCTGTAGGGATTAACTTCGGAGACTTATACACCCGCGTAGCTGTGTATGAACTCTCTTTCTACGTGGCCGAAACCACACACTGATCTATCACAGGAGAAGGGGTAATCTGTTACGAGTCTTAATAGAGAGAAAAATTAAAGAACCATCCAAGACCTTCCTAGCCACGTCGATTTTTCAGGGGAAGAACCGTTAGTAGGGAAAGCAGCGAGAACTTTTTCAAGAGATTTATTAGTCGATTATACGAAAGGGTGCAGAATGAGTTTGGGCACAATCGTTGCGAAATCTTCAAGAACGGCAGTGTTCCCGCGATTCGAGTGCACTTCAGGATGGCAGTAGAACCGAGCACTGTGTCGAAGAGATCACGTCAATATTTCTTGCAGGGGTAAATTCATTTACAGAGAAAGCGTTGGGTCATAACATCAAGAAAGTGTACATAACACTGCCTTACGACTTTAACTAGGACCTAGAGGTACGTTTTCTGTCCGAAATGCCAAAACTGCCTTGTGCAGCTGCTAGAAATTGAAAAAAGGCACTGAAAACTGCTTAGGAACTTGCCCGACTGGAGAATATACACCAATGGGTGTTGCGTTGGCCTATAACCTTGCTAAACCTGTTTCCAATGACGAGCAGTGCGTCCTCGTCCAAGGTATTGGCGGCCTCAATAAATATGTGACTATATTCAGCATCGAAGATGGTGTGTTGAACGCCATAGGCCACGCACATGAGCGGGCTTCCATAGATGCTCCCTTCACAAGATCGTTGATGGGACTTTTGTTGGATCAGAACGATGAAGAAGCATTTTCTCGCCTCTACGAAGTACGTAATGATACGCACAGTGTCGTAAACCGGGGGTAAATAAATCAGAATTTCCAACCAATTTCTTCACTACGAAGACACTGGATAAAGCCAAACACAATCTATCGAACTAAATATCTGGTCACGAATACATGACGGCCGATACCCGACCCCAAGAGCCGTATCTCAAACATACAATCAATAACTAAGGTTTTAGCAAGTAGAGCCAGACCATGAAGAAGGATGTGCCTATTTATGTTTTTGGGGGGCTAGAACCGTGAAACAAGGGCGGCGTGCTTCTCTTCAGAAAATGGGATGCAGCCCTAAGTAGGAGCTCGTGGTCATAAGTATTTAGCACTGTGAATGACGACCAACAAAAAGCCACCATCTAGTTATGCTGCTACTATGTTGATGCACACGTTTATAGTGGTGACACTGAGGGTACGGAGCCAGAGATGCTTGGACCTACGTCGGTGGAGAAGGCCACTGTTGGCATTATGCGTTTTGATGGGCTTTCAGCAACTCCACGTGGCACTACACAAGTCAATTACAGCATCACGATTGATAATAGAATTTCCCGTGCAACCAACAGTGACAGAGCAAACACAGATGAAGACCACTCTCGACGTAGACACGAATCGTAAATTGCGCGCGGAAGCCATTCATATCGAAGGCGAAAGGCACCTCGCTGACTTTGGACAGATTTCTGTTGAGAGAGAGAGAGACAATGCAAACATACCGAAGGGTGAAGAGGTGGCACGACTCGAGATACCTATGAGACACGACGAGCTCTAGAACATGGTTCTTCCATGCCGCGATCAGCGGACACACCCGTGGGATCGGCAAGCCGGTTTTCAAAACTTCACGTTGCATTCTCTGTCAAGTCGTGGCATCCACTCGATCGCGCACAGATCTTACTCTGTGACGACCCCGATGCCGTTAACGGATTACTATGTGTCAGTGTCACCTATTTGAAGCTCCTGACGACTGAGCCTGCTCAGAGTTTTTCCATTGGCTCCACTGCAACAGAATTTCCCAGTCAGCCAACGAAACAGATTCGGATTCCGAGGTTAAAAGCCTCATCAACTCCGATACGCAATACAATACCGAGCCTGCAGCGGCGAACTCCCATTGGTGCAGCGCTGTTCTCGTGCGTGCGAAAGAAACGCCAAGTCGCTCAAGTAAGAATTTGATACCAGGGGCGGCTTTTGTCGGCTTAGTGTGATTGGTCGAGCGGCATGTGAGAGCGCCACGCCAATGTCACGATGCACTGGCGAGCCTCACCAGACGTGTTGTACGTTGTGATGATGCATCAGGGGAAAATTCTGGGCCAACTCAGAGGAAAACTCTGTCCTACACAATGTGTATAAAACCATCGCGTTTCGTGCCTTGAAAGCCACCATCAACACAGCAAAGCATCTTCACTACCAACAAACAACCATCTGCAACACTTCGCTACAAGTAATTTCTACTCGCTTTCGCAGACATTAAATCCAATCAAAAGGCTCCCGCTTTTCTCCATCAAACATGATTTCCTCAACTACTTCCACCCCGATGTCGTCTGCCATCAACACTCCGAACCAGACTCGCCCTTCATCGCCAGTACACGCCGAGCACTCCAACAGCAAGATGAAGAAGCTCTGGAAGGACCTCAAGCACCGCGTTTCCGAGCACCACCACAGCGTCAACGCCGCATACGCCAGTTACTACGCAGCTGGACACGGCATTCCTCGCCCTGAGCACTTCGGCCAGGGAAACACCAGGATCTAGATGGAACGAGGAGGATCTATCGACACGAACCTCACGGATACCCGAAGATGCCGTTTCGACGACAATTGGCCTAAGCCGACAATTTGGGAGAAGGGGGTCGAGGAGAGCGAAGACACGGAACGAAACGACCTAAAAGTGCTTTTGAAACGCAATATACCACTCTGCTTCTCACGATTTTGCACCCTTTGCGGCTTCGCAATGCAATCTTATCATATAATGTTCATTTAATCTACAAAATTATCTGCAATTGAAGTACCCAGTTCTCTCACAGTGACGTCTTGCGGGCTTGTCTATATCTCATGTCAGTTGAAAAGGTTACTGTATCGCAGTCTATGTCCATGCCATATAGTACTGGCGTGGTGGATACAGCGATCGACAGCAAATTACGGTGATGATACACTAAGTCTTTCAAGGAGGATCTACGGTACCCCGGCAGACCCACACCGGTGAAAAAAACCCTGCAAAAACATACAACAGCGAGGATTCTCGCGCCTCACGGACCGCAATACTATAATTCGCCGGTACACTGCTTATATATGGCTGAGCGGACGGGAAGCCTAGTTTTCAATGTCCTATGGTCGTATGTGGAAAATGTGGCAACAGCTGCCATAACATATCCCATTCGTGAAACGGACCACAGCGACTCTATCAGCAGAAGATGTTTACATTTCAGACCTCTCTAAGGGGCTAATCAAACATGATTACTAGCTCACGCATCCCTTAGGCGCCGTGCAGGCTAGTCTTGTCGCATCAGTAACGCTAGCCTTTCCGAACCCAACGGAGCTTCCAAGGCTTCGATCCCTATGAAAAGAAGTCCTCTCAACCTCCACCATCACTGATGAGTCTTGTTCTTGTCGACAGGCTTCCCATCCACAAGATCTATATTTCCTATGCAACCGGCAACCGTAGTTTCTAGAGCTCAATCTCGGTCCCCGAAAAGCAAGAACCGAGCAAGAAGAAGGGACAACGAGTTTTCAGATATTGTAATTAATGATACCGTGAAGTCAACACTGGCGAATTTGAATACTGGGAATATGGGGTTCTGCTAGCTCGTCGGGTGCTACAGCGATGGCATGGATGTGGCGTTCCAGCCCGAACATAAGAGGCAGCATGACGAGGGAGATGCTGGCCATTGACTGTGAATGGTCTTACATAGCATGGGAAGCGGATGGCGAGCACAGGTCGCGCTGAATGTCGAAATTGCTGTGAACCTCTGAGCCCACCTCTTGGGTAAGTAAATTGTCGGTGAACCAGGTTACGGTAATACATACCAAATTCAGTCATGCTTTGATGTGTCTTAAAACCAGCTTCATAATGTACAGCTGACATTGGTGACCAGATGCAACACGCTCACGAGCGAACACATGCTCAGTTGACGCGCACTGATATGGAGGACACGATATCAATAAGACAAAACATTACTTTTCCATGCACAGGTACACCTATCGATAGCACTACTACCCCGACAGTCTATTTGCCCTCCATTATACTTGCCTCATCAGGGGTATCGTTTTAACATATACAGCACATTGTCGTGCTCAGAGGGCCGAGCTTCGCAGCCTTCCTTGGCTCCAGCATAACTTCAACGCCAACAACGCCTTAGCAATAGTGTAGCCGAAGCCGGGATTGCGGCGCGGGAATTCTCCCAGCGCTCGCCTTGGCAAGAACGCCGTGTAAAGCGGAGGGACAGCAAGGGACGGCTTGGCTGGGATATACCCAGCGCACGAGCTGATACAGCGAGGGTGGAATAGGTGATGTATGGCTGTCTCAAGCTCTTCCGCTCATCCATCCGCTCCGAGTAGCGCGGTATACCGCTTATTATCATCAATGAGTTGCTGCAAGAAATTGGCCGCCTCGGTAAGGACGCCAGACTTGCTCAGACCTCCATTTCGAATCTCAGGTACCAGATCGTGTAGGTCATCGAACCCGCGTTTGATGAGATTCCGTCGTTTCTGTTCTGACAGAATGTGATTGCTGCGCTTTTGTTCCTCGCTCAGATTCTCGCGCTGCGGTTTTGCACCGGCCATGGATTTCCGTCTTGGCTTCTTGACTCGAGCGTCGACCGACATCTTACGGCTCTTGCTCGACATGGACCCTGACACACTCTTGCGTTTTCCGTTTGTCGCAAGGAATGGCTGTTTCCGTCGCTTTTTCATCCGCTTCTCCTCGTCATCGTCTGCAGACGATTCGTCCGACACACCATCCTCATTGCTCTCCGAGTCGCCAGCGAAAGGTGGTTGGTAGATATGGCCGGTAGGTGATTGCAGATTGGTACCGTTGTTACCAGAAGTGGGTCTGGCCAGCGGCTGCGCGTGATGCAGCTCTCTGATCAAACGTTTTGTCACTACCTCCTCACTCTCATGTTTTGATGATGGCTGAAAGCCAGAGTCGTTGAACGAGCTGTCAGTGCCATATGTATATGCTCTTTTCAGAGAAGGTCGTTGGCGCTCTTGGAGTTCGGCTTCGTGGGCCGCCCGTGCTGTGCTGTTAGCGAGCTGCGCTGTGAGCGTGTTGTCGATGGATCCCGGCACGTCGTGATGAGGCAGCAGGGCAGCTAGTTGTTCGTGCACTAGACCATCCGACGTGGCTGGGGTATGGACAAGAGGCATGCCGTGGGACAGACCGCCATTAGACCCGTAGCCATTGGTATGAACGCCCGTTGAAGGGATGCCGTGGAAGCTATGAGAGCGGTCATTCGGCTGGTGCTGGTACGTAGGCAGAGACTGAGGTATGTGTGCCTGGGCGTAGAGGGTCGAGGCGGCCTGGAGGTCGTCTGCGGTGCTGGCGAAATGGTTGGTCTGCTGCGTGGGAGCGAAGCTCTGCTCGGCGGGGAAGCCATGGAGCAGAGCCTGGTCGGGTATCGTAGTAGAGATGTTGTGGATGGTTGCTGGCGGCACTGCAGACCAGCCGGAGAAATTATCAAGCAATCCGGACGAGTCCGAGGGAAAGGCGAAGGCTGATGGGGCCGCGTCGGATGCGAAGGGGTTTGCGTGCGAGAAGAAGCTGTCGAGCTGCTGGGCCTCCATGTCGCTCAGCAGCGAGGGACCGCCATTGTCAAACTCGCCGGCCGCGTTGCCGAAGAAGTCGGCAGCAAAAGTATCTGCCGGGATTAGAGGGGGCAACTGGCGGCAGCAGCGAGCACATACAGCCGAAGGGCGACGAGACCTTCTCGTCCATGGCTGCGCGCGAATGGGTCCTGTTCGCAGCTGCCACCAGCCCACCGGACGGCCGCACGCCTATGGTCTCCAGCTTGTCACGGAACGGGGACGCCGTCGCAGAGGCTCGAGGCGGCCTTCAACATGGTCTGGCGCGTCGCCAGAGATAGGGTCGGGGTGGTGGGTCCGCGTGTCGAGGGATGCGGAGTGTGTGGTGAGAGCGCAGCCGCAGCCGTGGGCGTGGGCGTGGGCGACGAGGTGTAAAAGCGGGTGTGGCGGGCTGCGCGCGAGGAATGCGGCTCGGGTCCGGGTCGGGTCAGGGCTGCTATCGACGTGTAATGCGTCTGCTCGACGAGAGGGCGACTGCGCGCACCGCAAACGTACTTTCTTCTTGTTGAGCTCCCACAGACAATCACATGCAAGGCCCGAACCGTTGGACACGCTTGGCTTGGCTTCGGTCGCGCTTGCCGTGCGTCACTGCCAAGCCCGGTCCCATTCACTCCACACCTCTAATTCGACCTCTGATTCAATTCCCTGCGCAGAGCCTCGCTGCCCGCCGTGTGGTCGTTTGGTCTTTTGCCTTTCCTCGTCGTCTTGTTCCCGCGCATGCTTTTCACTCCGACCGCGCCCCCATCTGCGCTGCCAAGTGGCTTCCGGTGTTCGTCGCGCGCGTTCCAAAGGGGGCAGCTGCTCCGTCCTGATGATCAGGTTCCCAGCCACACATGAACCTAGTTCCCCCCCCCTCCCGCCCGCAACCCATCAAATCCGGGGTAGCTGAGCTTCCGCCCGCCAAACACAGGTTCCAAACGCGCCTTTGGTGTGCCGAGGTGCAAGTTCTCGCTCATCTTCCAACGGTCACTCGTGCCCTGCCCTGGCAGATACAACAATGGTCGCATCGCTGGCCTGGAACATCCTTCCTATGCCATGACGGAACATGCCGGAGGCAGAAGCCTGAAGCGTACTCATCTTGCGAAACCGTGAGTCGCGTGTCCAGCCCCAGCATGGATACAAGCTGACACGTTGTATTACAGGCTTGTTACCGCCTACCTGTTTGCTTTACTCTCTTCCACCGGACCTTGCTTTGTACAATTGCTTTTGCTCTCGGTGAAGAGGAAGCTGACCTTACGAGCAGCATGGCTCCAGGTACGATCAGTGTTCGCCTGACTTTTCTGTACATGCCGCCAATGCATCATGCGTAGATTGTAAGCACCCTGCGTCGAGAATTGTCGCTTAACCGGTTTCCCGCCTCCTGCGCCACCCTCATTGGTGGCTCGACTCTGTTGCAGTTGCCTCTCAGAACACTGGCTTGCCGAATTGGCAGCTTGTGTGGAGTTGGTGACAGATATATCAGACTGTTCGTCACCTTCAGTGCTGCACTCATCTCGGCGTCTGCAGCCTTCAGGTTGCTCAACATTCGGCCTCGAAATGGCCCTGTCACCCCTGCTCAGAATGTTCCTCGCAGCCATCTGGACATGGTCGATCCTAGTCCGTTCTACGAACCTCCCGAGGGCGGCTTAAGAGAAGTGGATAATGCCACACTCAACGCGAAGTCGTTGTCCCGAATGGGTCTTGCGGGCAAGACTATGGATTTGACGCTTTTTGCAGCCATTCGAGCTGGTGATGTGCTAATCAGCCAAGTGTGCAACAGACTGCCCTCGAGCAGAGCTAGGCAGGTTGTTTCACGTAGCACACCTACTGTGTTGTTTTGCTTCTCCGCTGCCACTATCATGCATGCTTGGTTCTACAGTCCTAGTCGCCTTCCCCAGTCTTACAACAGATGGATTTCTGCAGCCGCTGAACTTGACCATCGTCTTATCCTCGCGTTGCGCCATGCACGGTGAGTTCCATGGACTTTCACTACTGGTTACGCGGCACTAGCACTGGACTTGCACTGACTGCCTAGGTACGGTACATGGGTTTACGGGAAAGACATGGGCATGGCCTCTCTACTAGGCTCCATGTGTCGTGACTACGGACTAGCCGAAGAGCTCGGCGATCCTGCAAAGACAATACCCATCCCGTGCGAACTTGTTCATATGGGATGTGGTAAAAGTTGCGAAAAGCATGCCTTGAGCCGATTTTGGAGGGGTTGGGTATTCGCAGCTCGGATGTACGCCCCCCTGCAGCTCATCGTCCTCGCTCGGCATGTGAAGAAAACCAGTCGAACGGGAGATCAACTTGTAGGGCTAAATCGGTCGGTCGTGAGCAAGGCCCTCGTGGACACCACGCGAAGCTCGGCATTTCTCGGGGCGTTCATTGCCTTCTTCTACTATGGCGTATGCCTTTCACGGACCCGCATCGGACCGAAACTTTTTACGCCCAAGATAGTCACACCACAGATGTGGGATTCAGGACTGTGCGTGCTTGGAGGATGTCTTCTATGCGGAGCCAGCATCCTAGTGGAACAGTCACGGAAACGGCTTGAGATTATGTTCTTCGTCTTGCCCAGAGCAGCAGCGACATGGTTTCCGCGACGCTACCTTCCGGAGCACCGGTGGAAAGAGCATCTAACTTTCGCATTGAGCACCGCCGTCGTGCTTACGGTAGCGCAAGAGGACCCAAAGCGCGTACGTGGCGTGCTTGGTAACTTACTCAACGCTGTTCTCAAGACTGATTGAATCATTCATGTACTTTATGACTATCTAGCTTTGATGCTAGTGGACCTGGGCTTTCAAGCATGCCCATCTTCTTCGAATACTGTCTGGAATATATACAAGGAACGTGTGGTATTTCCCACGCCCTAACCCCAACCCAAATGCAATGTGGTATCATGTGTACTGAAAAAAGAAACTCATGCCATGGTCGTCAAAACAACATGTCCGCTAACTCTTACTCCTCGGATAAGCGCTCCCACATCAGACTGCTTCTTCGCCTCTGATGCGATCCCACGATATTTCTCAGCGGCCACTCCGTCTTCGAGTTCTTCCTCCGAGGCTCGGGATACTGCGAGAGACTAGTGTTTCCGCCGTAGAGCCCGTCATCAACGTCGACGTACCCGTACTGGAACGCTGGCCCGTAGTCCTCCACATACGAGTCGTAGTGGAAGGGGTTGCTCGGCACACGGTTTGAGATGGGTGAAATGGGCGACGTGGCTTCGGCATGCACAGCAAGACTGGAATCGCTGCTGAGGCCGCTCGATATGGTCAATGCCAGACCACTGGAGCTGCTTCCGCTATGCTCTGGCATTGTTTGCCGCAGTAGCTTATGTGAAGCTGCTTGCGCCGCAGGGCTCGTGGCGACCGGTGAAGGGTTGGTTGGTAGGGGAGGTAGGGGAGGACTTGATGGTACTGGCTTCCGTCTGATCTGTGCATCCACGGGTACCGCTGGCGCGGACATCAAGTTTCTCGTTGGGCTGTGGTTTGGTGGAAAACTTCGTCCCAGGATTGGCGATTCAAACTCATCAGGTTCGGAAACTTCGGCTACGGAGCGCAAGCCGGTGTAGCTTGTTCGTTTCCCTCGCGCCCGGTTCGAAGAATGCGTGTGATACAAGGCAGGTGCCATGATTGGCTTCGGGTCGTTCATCATCATAGCGGGAACGTTGGAGTAGTTGTCCAGCGCAGTATATGTTGACGCCGTGGCGGCCGGTGCTTGGGCCGGAGGATAGGCATTGCTGTAACCTCCAAGGTCATTCCACGCATAGGTATTCTGCCCTGGCACATTGTTGGTCGGGTCTACACCCTCGTCGTCCCAAGCTGCATTGACGTCGTGCGTCGAGCGATTCGCCTCGCGGATTAACGATGTGCTGTGTTCAATTTTCTCGTGGGATCCGTCCTGGAAGGCGAATCGGGGGATGAAACCGGGAGATGCTGGTGGGATCGAGCCTTCCATGTAGTTCTTCTTGCGCCGTCGACAGAGCATACAGCATGCAAAGAACAGAGCTGCGATGCCGAGGAGACCAAGTGGAATGCCTACTCCGAGCCCAATCTTCTGCTCTTTCGACAAATGACTGTTGGCCGCTGGTGGAGCATCGGGTTCGGCTGTAGGTGATGAGGAGGAGGCGGAGGAGGTCTCGGATGGAGTCGCGAGCGTTTTCGAGGGGGAGAATATGTGTGAGTTCGTCGCGGACGATCCTGAGACGGATGACCGTGAGGATGTGCTAGTGTACGAAGTCGCGAACGAAGTTGCAGACGCAGTTGGCTTCGTTGTTCGGTCGCTCGATGCTGTAGACGCCGGCACTTCCGCACTCTCCGTCGCTCCACTGCCACTCTGCGATGCGCTAGTTAATCCAGCTGATCCACTGAACCCTCCACTCGTCGGCGCCTCAGTCGGCCACGCAGTCTGAGGCCCGAACTTTCGTATCAAATAATTTTGGATCTCCCACGGCAACTCCTCAAACCACTCCGGCTTCTGCTCGTCGAGGAATTCCTCCCAAAGAATACTCGACGCAGCGGGTATATTGGTAGCAGCAATCTGGCGTAGCGATTCGGGAACGGCCGTGAGAAGGACTTGAGCAAGCGAAATACTGGTCGCGATGTCAGTTGCTCTACACTTTGAAAGACGTGGGATGAGAGTAGCTTACGCATCAGGGTCTTGCCTCTCCGCCAACAACTCAGCACTAGGAGCCAGTGTGATTCTAGGAATCACGGCGCCGCTCACATCTCCCACAAACGCACTTCCCACCATCACCTTCTTTAATAGCGAGTGCATGTAGCGAATGTGTTGTCAACGAAAACAAGGATAAGATAAGATGAGCTCCACGCTTCAATTGCTCTGATCGCTATGAAGCCATTTCGCAGTGTAGCACTTGATGAGACCCGGCCCAGCAACGCAGGTGGCCACCGCCATATATTCCAAGTACAAATCCATGTCCAAGCGCGCACGCCCATGCATTTCCACGCGATCAACACTGCTTTCCGCCACCGCAGGTCTCACAGCCCTCTCCCTCAACGAGGTGCTATGGTGCTGATCGCGCTGATCAGGGTCCCTTCTCATCCGTGCGCAGCATGGCATTTCTGTGGATTGCCCCTCACTAGCCACACGCCTCGCATGCCAGACTCGCGAATCGGCATGCCGCACGGAAACAGTTCCAAGAGGGCGAAGACCCCATTGGAGCGATATTGTGGCGGTGCAGGTGTCGGTGTTGCAAGCGAGCCGGAGGGCAGCCGAAACGAGAGGATGCCGTTGTGGTGGTGCCGGTAAGCGAGCGGTAGTGTTTGATCCGGGCCATTCTATCGCCAGCGTCGTGAGCGGTTCCGACTGGTCCGTCCAGAGTACTTGACGTCTAGTCGCATGTACCGTTCCTGTGTTATTTTTAACTACGAATTGAGATGATTGTGGTATAGCGCTGTCTGGGGATTCGCTGCGCGGGAGGGAAGGCATCTGTGTGCTTGTGTTGGATGTAGATGGGACCTGTTGGCAATGATACAGTCACATTTTGGTAGTCGCGCGATTACGCTGGGAAATGGGCGCTGGGCCAATTGGAGGGAGCGTTGGGGTATACAAGAGGACATGTTAAGACGAGGAAATTGCGTGCAGGGTAAGGTGGCATTCGTGTCAGGCGAGTAGTTGATTCTCGCTGTTGCGCGGAAGAATTCGAGAGATAGCACAAAGCGAATACTTGCGGTAAGTGGATGTAATTGTGGTCATGTGAATAAGCAGCTTGTATCGTGATGACCTCGAGGTACGATTCGTTCAGGGAGCTATCCATCATAAAGATCAATCCAGGCCTCGCCAAATGATACGAGGATTACTTACCTACACGTTCAAGACAGAGCTTGCCGCTGTTGGCCTTCCGCGAAGTCTGATGTGGAAAGAGTTGATTTCCTGCAGGGCAGTCGCGCATTACCCAGCGCTGTACGTAGGCAAACATCATGCTACCTACCTACCGTAGCTCACCTACGAAATTATTTCCACTTCAATTGTTAAAATTCACAAAGCCGACCCCCAACTGCATGCATGTGTACTATCCGCTACCGTGAGGCTTCTTTTTTAAGTCTTGCGCTCTATGTATAACACCGCGCAATAATGCGTGACCAATTTATGTATTGTCCGCATTCGATTATATAGGCATGCGGTGCAGCGCATGATCAGGCCCTCCATTCTCGGTTGCAGCACGTGACTCTCGAGAGCGATTTGACATTTGGACATCATCTAGGTAAACCTCAGCCTTGTGGCTTTAGCTTCAACCACGGTTCCTTATAACAATGCCGTCACGAACAAAAAAAAGCGTAAAACATGATAACCATGCATGGCAGACTTAACAGGGTGGCTCAAGATAACCGAAAAGCTTTACCTACACCTTTGGACACAGAGCTGAAAGAAATCCGACGGCTTCGAATTGCGCCAGGCAGCTACGAAGATAATTGGAGGATACGCTTACAGATCACGAAACTCAAAGAAAATGGATTTCTCTTACGCATGGGAATCCGAGGATTCCCCTCGAAAAGCGGAAGTGAATGGACGCGGTGTTGGCCATCGGTCGTAACCTCAACTATGCTCTTCGGTATCGGCGCGATGACTTGATCGGTCTTTCGCTTTGGGCCGACGCTTTGTGCATCAATCAAACGATCTTCAAGAACGAAGCCAGCAGATCCAACCGATGAGCAGCATCTCTTCATCTGCTGGAGAGGTCATGGTGTGGCTAAATACAAGTCTTCCGACCGATGACTTCGTCATCCATCCCATCATCCACCAGGAAATCCTAGGAACAGCTAGGCATGTCACACATTCACTACGCGCGCTTGGACAGATCTGTTCAAGCCCTTGGTTCAATCACATTTGGGTGGTGCAAGAGATTGCTCTTGCGAAACAAAACCCAGAGTTGTATCTCGGACAAATAAGCATTCAATGGGTCCAATTCGAGGCTTACATCGAAACGTTGGATGATTCAAGATGGCCTGCGGTCTCTGCGGTCTCTCCAATCAAGGGCCAGGATGCTCGGACGAAGGCGAGTTACAGGTTCATCGGAACGATGACAACCACATGGTGCCTATGCTACAGTGACCCTCGATAAGCCTCTGGAGGACGAATGCGAGACCGTTCTTTCGCATTTCCGCATCCAAGTCCGCGAGAAGATACTGTTTTTCATCGAAGAAAGTTACATAGGCGCGCTATACCCACCCATAACCGCTCATAGCTGTGCGACCCAGCGATGTTGTCGTCGGCCTCTTTGGCATCAATTTCCCGTTCGTGCTCCGACCGATTGCTGGAGATTCCGGTGATCAACAGATGCACACCACGGTTAACATCGCGAAAGTGGGCCGTCATAAGTATGGGCATGACTTTATCCGCAATGCTGAACCAAAGGCGCAATGACGGGACTTTGGGAAGTTTGGCATGCGCGAGCATATTATTGTTTGAGCAGCTTGATGTTTCTTACTTGCTGAAGGCTTCACGAACTGATCGTTCTTTAGTGTATCCTAGGATGACTTGGCCAATAGAAATTCTACAATGCCTTATTATAGTGGTGTATGACCGAATATTGCATTTACACGAGAGATCACTGTAAAGCACTAAATAATCTGTGCAATACAACTGTCCATCGATCGTTGTTTGCATTATTCATATACTCATGGTATCGTATGTATGCGCCAATAGTCACTACCGCTTGTCACTTGGCTTGGCTTCCACTTCTATATACTCTGGCACCTTGCCCAATTCACCGCAGGTTAGCTTTTCGAGTGTGACTTTGCGGTGCCATCTCTTCATGTGCCCACGTCACACGGCCCGCCCCGCAGACTTCCCTCAACACACCCCGAAGCTCTTCCAACCATGCATAAGATATGACCTAGCACTCCTCACAGAGCTCACCTCCCCGCCCAAATATTCCCATCTCCCCTGCCAAAACCCGCGAATCCCAGCCCGCCCTTGCCCTCATTCACCGGCCGCTTCGCCACCGTCCCCTGACTCCGCACCCCCTCAATCACCTTGTCCAACTGCGTCTCCACGACCACACCGCCGACAATCATCTCCGCGAGCGCGGCATGCAGCGTCTCAAAGTTGAAGATGAGATCGAGCTCACAGACGTTCTCAAAGAGGCCATCGAGGGCCTGGACAAAGACCTGGATGAGGTCGAGCAGCGCGAGGGGCGACTCGGTGGAGGTGGAGATGACGATGAAGTAGAGGGTTGCGTAGTGGCGGTAGGTGACGAGGGAGGGCGTGTCGTTGTGCGGAGTGGTAGGGGTGGAGGATTTGCTGCTGTTTGCGAGGAGGGGTGGGAGGCTAGTGGGTGTTAGGTAGAAAAGAGTGTGAAGGGGTCGTGGTGCAGGTACGGAAGGAAGTTACAAGCTGAGTTTGGGCGGTTTGCGACGAGGTTGAATATCTCGGAAATGAGCCGCTGCTGGACGCTCGTCTCCTGTGCAGGGTCAGCATTGATCCTGGACTGTGTTATGAGGGAATGCGCGTACCAGCTGCGTGTAAAATTTCGTCAAGCGGGGCTGGCCGGCATTGTTGAAGACCAGCACGGCGTTGATCATGGCTGGGCTCGCGGAAAGTGTCACGACGGCGGGACGTCTGCGGAGGAGCTGCGGGGAAATCACTGGCGAAGCAGCGCGTCGCGGCCCAAGCTCAAAGTGGAAACGAGCTCTCCTCTCGGTGCCGCCAGCATCCCGCCAACCACTTGCATTCTATATCCCAACACTGACGAACCCTCCCAAACCCCGTAATCTACATCACCAGCTATGAAATCGCTATCAAGAGCCGGACAGGTCGCCCTCCGCCGGGCAGTCCGCACGCCTCTCCGAGCCCAGACGTCAGCCAATGGCGTCATCGCTAGAGCTCCTGTCGCGGTGGTTAGGACCAGCAGCGCAAGCACTGTAGTCCGGGGCTTCCACTCGTCAATGACTTTCAAGGGCATCATGCCCGACTCGGAGAACCCGGCGCCGCCCCAGACCGAGGACTCCGAGCACCCTACCGTGCCCACCGACATCTCCACTTCCGAGTTTCACGAGCGCGCCGATGAGTATCTGGAAGAGCTGCTGGGTGAGCTGGAGGCAAAGCAGGAGGAGACTCCCGACTATGACGTCGAGTATTCGGCATGTTCTGTCTACATTCCAGGCATCGAACTGAAAACTGATTGTTTGTCACTAGGCCGGCGTAATGCACGTCAAGATCCAGTCGCGCGGCCACGAATACGTGCTCAATAAGCAGCCGCCGAACAAGCAGATTTGGTGGAGCTCGCCCGTGTCTGGACCGAAGCGATTCGATTGGGTAGTGTTGGGCGAGGGCCTGCATCAGAAGGAGGGAGGTGGCGCGGGAGACTGGATCTATCTGCGTGACGGAACGTCTCTTACTGATCTCGTCCGACAGGAGTTGGGCGTTGCGCTGGGCAAGGACGATAGCGCTCCGGTCTAGTAGTTGGCCGGATAGAACAGTGGAGGCATATGAAGGGCAATGTACGGATGCATGTTGTATGATGGGCGCGTTTCAATGCCACGCTTTTCTAATAGCAAACATAGCGACTCCAACAGGTATGCATGATTTTTTAGGATGCAACAACTACCTGCCTGATCAAGTGTCGCTTCTAATGCAGCTGCATTCTACTTCTCACGTGTAAGACCAGGTCTGGAGTGAGGGGTGAAGCGTTACTCGTCCGGGGTAACACAAGCTACCAAAACCTCACCGACATCCAGTCACGCTGGCTCACAGCTGCATGTAGCGAGTTGAACTCGTTGCTGTACCGAAAGCTGCAACGTCCATCAGCCAAGTCGAATTCCCAAACGCCGTTGTATGCACCGCCGGTTTATGCAAAAGGAGAATAGGCCGGTGAACGTGATCCGCCAAATGATCCGCGAGGTATGTGGATATATAGTAGAATCGCGGTGGCGATATGCAGTCACCGTAAGTTCTGAATCTGAATCTGAACTTGAATCATTGTGCACGCCCTTAAGCGGTAATGGCAGCAGCCTGCGAAGCGTCGTCCTGGGGCTCTGGCGGGAGATCCGACTTAAAGCACGATCAGCAAAGACAACTATAACACGAAATCAAGCAAACATACAGGATCGAATACTATGCGGATCATCAGGCTGCAGCTGGGGCAGCGCGCAATGTCTTCGCCGTCGCGCATGTCGCCAATTGAAATCTCGAAGCGGTCGCCGCAGGGACACGGATGGTGGTAGATCTGGAGGGTCTCGTCATAAAAGCAGTCCTCGATTTCGATCTCGTCGTACAGGTTGACGTCCTCGTCGGCCATGGCGGCTGGCTGTGCGAATGTGTGCAAAGTGTGAGCCTGGGTGGCGTTTGCGGGGTGTGGATGTGGAACAAAAAGCGGCAGAGAGGGCGCACCTCCGGCACGCTGGCACGGGCCCTCGCCGCAGCTGCGACAGGACCGCGACCTCACCCCGTCAAACAGCACGACACGCCCGAGTATGAGCGCTCTTCCACAACCTGACCCCGCAGCAGAACCATGAGCGATGTCGAGTCTGCGGCAGCCAAGCTCGCCGAGCTGCTCCGGCACCCCGAGGACCTCGACAAGATCCCCGCCCTCAAGGCCGAGTTCATGCGCAAGAAGGCTGCCGTCGATGGCCAGCTGCGCATCGGCCTGCGCGAGCAGCTCGAGGTCACGCAGGCCGGCATGGGCAGCATCACCGATGGCCAGCGCGCAGTCAACCTGATCAAGGAGGAGATGATGAAGATAGACAAGCTGTGCGCCGAATCGCACAACATGATCCAGGACTTTCCCCACATCAACCTCGTCGCCCAGACGCATAAGAACTTTGAACAGGTTGAGAAGATGAAGCGCGATATCGACACCTTCCAGCAGCGCATAGAGAACCTCGAGTACCTGCTCGGCCAGGATGACGAAGACCCCGCCAACCAGCCTAACCTGCTCGAGGTCCACTACGGTCTTACGCAATTGCGAGAGGTTAGGGACGATGCAATACGACAGATTAAAGCCTCTGAAGATTCCTCCACTGAGCTGATTGACAACTTGACACTAGAATCCGGTGGGACCGTGCAGGATCTCTTCACACGCTTGGACGATGTTATTGAATGGTTTGATACACATATTGGCGAAGCTTGTGTGAATCTCATTGAGCTGGTCCAGTCTGGCAACGAAGGCATGGTGGTCAGGCTGGCTTTGATCATCGAAGAGGAGGAGAAGTCGGACAAGAAGGCCAAAGCATTGCAGGATGCCCAACGCGAATACAAGGACCTGGCCTCGCGCTTCAAGTCGATTGCTGCAGGTTCCACCGAGCTACGCGGTTACAAAGAGAAGTTTCTAAAGTCGATCGAATTTGTATGCAAAACAAACTTCGAGCAATCAAACGAAATGTTCATGGACGATCCGGAAAAGGTGGACAAGTATTTTAAGTGGTACTTCAACAACCTCTTCGTGGTGCAACAAGGCATGGTGAATCTAATGCCTAAGAAGTGGAAGATCTTCAAAACCTATGGTAACATATACCACAAGAACATGCACGACTGGCTACTAGGGATCGCGGACGATGAGGCCTTGGGCCCGCAGTACCTCCTTGCCATCATCAACTGGGTCGACAAGTACTACCTCAAGATGCAGAAACTAGGCATTGCTGAAGACGACCTTCAGCCCCATGCCGTTGACAACCGCGTACCTGAGCTGGTACGAAACTACCGCCAAATCATCATCGACAGAGTCGAGGAATGGATGAACAACATCGCCAACACCGAAAAGAAACAGTTTGCGGAACGAGACCAAAGCGACATCAGTCAGAACGTCGACGGTTACCTTCAAACAAAAACGCTTGCAGATATGTGGACCATGTTGGGCCAGAATCTCGCCATTGCACAAAACAGCGACCGAACAGACGTGGCTGAAGGTGTCATCGAGTCCATGTTCCGGGCTCTGTCCTCTCGACAGCGCATGTGGCAGACGCTGGTGGTAGACGAGAAAGCGAAATACTCGTCGCCCACTTCTTCAACCGAAGGATCCAGCGAGTTCCAGGAGTGGCTTATTGCCATTGCAAACGATCAGATCATCTGTATCGATGAATCTGACGAATCCCAAACGTCTTTCCTGGGGAATTTCGAGCGGGATGTTATCCCTCTGGTTTCGCCCGCCTACACTCCAACCCTGACGGAGCAAATCAACAGCCTCAAAGACAGCTACGTCGATGTCGCGACCGAATTCATCCAAGCATGGTGCCAGATGATATTCTACGTTGACTTCCGCGATACCCTCAGAAACATGTTCACGAGCGACTGGTACAGCTCCAGAGACATGGAGCAAATGGTGATCACCTTTGCAGATTACATGAGCGATTACGAGAACGCTGTGCATCGAGCGATCTTTGAGCTACTTGTCATGTCACTTGCAGATCAGCTGCTGATCCATTACCTCTCAGCGGTCCGCAACAAGGCCGCGAAATTCAGGCGCGCCGATCCCTTCACCGAGAAGATCAAGGACGACTGCTTCACTGCCTTTGAGTTTTTCAGCCGATACGAGTGTGGGCGGGAAGTAAAGGAGAAGTGGCGCGTCATACAGATGTTCGTCATGTTGCTTTCCGAAGACAAGGCCGGGATCCCGATTGTGTACGAGCAGTTCAAGAACGGTTACCCAGACTTGCACATCGGCTGGGTTGAGGCGGTGCTCAGGGCCAGAGATGATTTTGAGCGCAGCATGGTGAACGCGGTGAAGGCGAAGGCGGCGGAGATGACGGTTGATCCCGCGCAGCAGTACGAAACAATCATGTCGCAAGTCAAATAGAGCGCCGGAGTATTGTGAGAAGTTCTGAATCGTTGTTTGAGCTCGGCGTTGGAAGGCGTTGACCACGACGGCATCATTTGTATATCCGATTGCGGCAAGCGTTCACCATAACGGCATCATTTGTATATCCGGTTGCGACAAGAGCGCATTGGCATGTCCATGTCCAATATTGAAAACAGCATCAAAATTCCTCAAAACCTGCCCACTGTTGAATTCCAGAATCTGCTTTCACGCACGATATGTCATTGAGTTGGGATTGGAATTTGTTTCGTGGAGCGACGAGCTGTCTTGCGGAGGATGGCCTCGGGTTTCGTCTCACCGTGCACAAAATGAGCTACCCACTCGTTTAGATTAGCGAAGTCGAAGTCGTCGTTTCAAACACGCGCCTCTTCGGGCGATCATGAACAAACATGCGCACGTGCCTGTAGGTACCAGTTCCCACTCTGATCCGCGTGTGCTCCATCGCCCAACGTCATTGAATGCCTTGGACGAGGCGGAGCACCAGCACGCCTTCACCAATCGACACTCGTGAACGGAAGCCCCGAAAAGGAGAGAGCTAGAAGAGGCATACACGCGTTGTCGACTTGTGCCGTATGAACGATTCAGGCCGAAATGCCGCCCGCCAGCATTGATTACATGTCCCGGGGCGAAGATGAGCAATTTCCAGACGACGCAGCAACGCGGTGCGGTGACCTTCAGCCTGCCGTGCCAACAAAGTGATTGTCTCGGTGCTGTGTGGGATTGCGACCCTGCCGCTCATTTCTCCGAGGTTTCGAACCAGCAGGTGAGCGGGTCAGGCACGTGACTACTAAGGGGGTCTCAGTCTAGCGCAAGGGGTGAGGCGCGCTCTGCGGTGGGCGGCTTGCGGGTCTACCGTGTAATCTAAGACTCTAAGTTGTTGAACTTGTTGTGCGGCCCACCGCGTAATCTCGCCGGGGTAAACTTGTAGGCGTTTCGGTGGTCCGAAGGGCGAGGCTACGTGCACAGCGCCTGCACAAGGTGCATTGCGGCTCCCGTGCCCTTGCGGTGAGGCCGCTCCCGCCAATCACACTCCCATTGCGGGCCAACTTACCAGACGATCGTCGCTCGAGCGGTGATTTTCACTATCGCAGCACGCCTGATTCGTTATCTGCGCGATGGAGTGGTGCTAGGTGGGGAGTACTGCGCGTCTCGACCAGCCTGCAAATTGCCTGCTTGCGTGGTGCGTGGGATGGTTGTATCCTCCCCTGTAGGGCACCACCCGTGCTCACCAGCTCATCTTTGTGTCAGATATAAGACGCACACGCGCCTTGTTGATGTGCCTTTCCTTCTCCATCCGTCTACCATAATCACACAGTGTTCTTTACACTAGCCACTCTTTTAAACAAAGACAAGCCACATCACACTCTTTATACTCTCTTACCACTTTACCAACACCTTCTAATTCTCCGCTTTCGGATCATCCTTGCAACACCACAAAACTCAGTCAAAATGAAGTTCTTCGCTGTCGCCGCTTTTGTTGCTGCCGTCGCTGCCCAGGCCTACGGTATGTCTACTTCTCTCTCAAATCATCCATCTTAAATCCAAAACTGACATCCCCCCAGGCACTGGAGACGAGACCTGCTCCATCCAGACCGTCACCGAGACCGTGACACTTCCTTACGGTGTGCACACCCCCAGCGCGCCCTCGGTCCCCAGCGCTGCTCCCACCCTGCCGCCCTACCCCACCGGTCAGGCGCCCTACCCCAGCGTGTCCGCTCCGTCTGGCGCTGCTCCTGCGCAGTCCTCCTACGCCGCTGTTGAGCCCTCCGTTCCCGCCGGCACTGCTCCTGCTGGCACCGGCGCTGCCTCACCTTCGGGCACTGGCTCGTACGCCGTCCCCTCCAGCGGCTACTTTGAGGGTGCTGCCAGCGGCAACCAGGTCGCTGGTTTCGTCGCCGGTGTCGGTGCTTTCGCTGCTCTCTTCTTGTAAGCGAGTCCAGCATGGGACAGTGAAGTGGGGACATGGGATTGCCTTGTTCTGATTGTCCATGTGCATCTGATCTGAGAGAAGCGAGGATCTGAGATTCGGGGGTTGGTAATGGTAGAGAGGTCCTCTGGTTGCGTATACCCCCGTCAATGTCATCCAGCGTTTCTTGTACAAATTTAAGCTGTTTAGCTACTTTAGCTGGCGTGCTGTCTGCCGTTGTGATCTCGTTCAGTGTGCATGTCGAAAACTACGATCATATGTTCCAGAGGCCGTCTATACTCATGATCCAACATGGATACTCTGCGGCTACAACTCGTATCGTACTCCTAACTCAGTCAGCATGCCCAAAGTCAAGGCCGCGCAGATCGTGCGGTTGACTGCAGCCAGTGCGAAGGCACAAGGCGAATCGACTGGCTGGCTAGTGTTGCCACCCCTTCCATCCTTGTTGCAATCTATCGGACGCGTGTAACATCTCCACCCCACCAGTAGTCCATAAACATCCCCCCAAAAATAAGCCTTTGACTCATGCGATTGGGAAAACTCGCCACTCATATCCGAGTTTCTCCCGCAGCTTGGGACTGGGCCGTGACGCGGACGGTGGGTAGGAGGTCGGATCGGGACTTGGAATGAGGGAAGACGCTGCTTTCGTCATTCTGTCTGGTGATTAGGTGATCTTTTTGTTCCGGTTCAGGGCTTGCGTTCTTCATTTTGGAACGGAGGACGAAGGTTTCAGAACCCCGCATTCCTTCGTAGGTTTCAGCGTTATCGGTGATTGGCGGTGTTTGGGGCATCCGTACGCACTGCGGAAACGTAATTCTGTTGAGGTCCTCAAGGTCACAAGGCAATCAATTTCAACGGCATTCTCTTTTTGAGACATTTCCAGGTAGCTCAAAGTGGCCATCTTATCAAATGTTTTTTTATTCATTTCGGGTGGTTAACAAAGTACTGGATGCTCAAAATTCATCCATCCGCACCTTTCTAAAATTTGCTTGAAGCGTGCTTCCGATACTAGATTAGATAGTGCGGCCAATAAAAGAGGTACCTATGGAACCCGGACGAGCTCCTCATTCGTCGTCGTCGAAATCCCAGATCCGTTGCGGTGGCCTCGCACTACTTTCGTATCAACACAAAGACCAGATGGACGCTCAGACCTTTGCCAGCCCTCCACTATTGATCATAAGCCAGCTTGACTAGTACCATATATCTAGAAACCTGACCTCAGGCTTGCTGCACTGTTGGTGTTGGCACTCCCGCAAAAGGGAACAAACACTACGCGAGACCACGGCGAATGCATTGTTGGGGCTCATATCGGGGCTCATCTGTAAATCATGTGCATACGAGAAACTGGTGAGCGAGATAAGGAGCGCGTTCCATTTGAGGCGGCAATCGATTTCCAAGGCCATCACGGCGTTGCCCTATCTCAACGCTTGCATCGAGGAGACTACGAATGCATCCGCCGGTGCCGGCCGGGCCTCCGAGAGTACGGTAGTACCTCCGGGTGGCGATGTTGTAGATGGCGTCTACATACCTGGCGGCACAACCGTTTCGGTGGCCCAGTGGTCTGTGTGCCACGACCCTGCGCACTTCAAGAATACAGATGAGTTTCTGCCCGAGAGGACAAGGTCAAGAAAGCGGTGCAACCGTTCTCTGCGGGGCCGATGAATTGTCTAGAGAGGAACATAGCGTACATGGTGATACGATTGGTGGTTGCGCGGTTGTTATGGTATTTGGACATTGTGAGTGTGGACGGAGCTCTGTTTTGGGACCATGTGGGAGAGATGAGGCACAAGCAAGCGTTTGTAGCTGGACAGAAACCGCTACTGATGTTGCACTGAAAGATCGGTTGATATAAAAAGTGTCGTCTGCTAAGGAGCTATGCGAGAATCAATGCTCCCTCGTTTCCATAAGCATTACACAGAGTGACCTACAGATGTCAGATCAATACACGATCCCTGTCTTCCAGAGTTGATCCTCATTCGGGTTCGTTCAAATTATTGGCCGAGCGGGACTCCGTAACATGCCCTCCCTGCACCGGGACTCAATTCCCTTCAGGCGTCGTCGCCCATTGCGCAACGTAGATCCAATTCCCCTCCTCACTTCTTTTCCATGCACCGGCATATATCGCACCCTTCACCACCGCCTCATCATCAACAACCAAGGGTAAATACCATTCACCCCATTCCTCATTCCACCTCCAGTCTTCCCACGGCCCAAGCGCTTCCAATCCTTCCTCCACGCTCCTGTGGCCTTGTTCTACCATAACCCAATCGCTGGTTTCATCCTCAAGCACCCATTCAGTCAAATAAATATGGTCTCCCAACTCAGGATCGGCATAGTACCACTCAGACCACTGGAAGTCCCACTCCCATCTCTTCGTAGAAAACCAAGAATACGGGCTTTGCGCTGGCTGAGGAAACCGGGCACTCTCGACGGCTACTGTTAGATGCTCGATGGCATCTCCCAAGTCGCTTAAATCTATCAAAAGAAAAGGATCCGGACTAGAATGTGGTGGCAAACGCCACTGACCGCGCTGTCTCAGTTGTTGTTCAAAGTAGGCAAGTTGAGCTTCGAGGTTGTCAAGAACAGCATGTGTGGCGGGAGAGGCTATCGCCTGCTCTGCTGGTGGAACGAACGACCTTTCATCGTGCTGAGTCGGGTATTCGCTGCTTTTTAATTCGAAAAGTTTGTATTGTGATGGATTCTCCCCACATGACTTGTAGGCGTGGATGCTTGTTTGTAGTTGAACGATTGCGCCTGTGAGTCTGCTCCATACGCCGTCTAAAGTTCCGGACATCTTTGTGGGTTTTCTTCGATTGGACGAACGGTAAAGACTGGAACAATTTTTGAAGTAGAAGATCCGTTTGCAAAATTGTTCACACGGTCTGAGATGTTGGGAAGGTGAAGGTGAGTGCCGGAAAGTGGGGCTGAGGTCGACCGCTGCTTCAGTAGGTACCTACTAGTCCCAAAGTGGTGACATCTCTCTAATTATCAGCGCAACTGAAGTGACTCACACGGATCGAGAGGATGTAAGATGTTTGATTGCATGCGTTAATCCGACGCGAATAGGGCATCTGGATTCAACTCTGTGTTTCTTTTTAACATTACTGGTACAGGAGAGGGCGAGGCTGCGACCAAATCAGCCTACCTAGTGCGACCAGCCGATAATGCAGACATTCCTAGCATAAACACCATCGCCGCTTGGTACGTGCGGTATAGTGTCCTGACCTTCCGATAATACATCCAGCTACAGAAGAAGAGCTACTTGGAGAGTTCTGCAGCATCGGCCAGGAGCGTTTACCATACCTCGTTGTATAGCCGACAAGTCTACGGGGACAATCCTCGGCTATTTTTATGCAGCTAGGTAGGTACCCAGGTAGGTGCAGACCTGCCAAGCTCGGTGATAAGCCTACAGTTGAACTGAGCTTGCACTGTGATTCTAATCACAATTCGAAATGCATTGGGAGTCTGCTTCTGAAAGAGGTGCTATATGTTTTGAGGGGTTGGGAGCCTGGAACTGATTCCGGCGTCAATTCAGATCTAGACAAAGTTGGGGCTAAGACCGTACTGGCGGCCATGGCCGTGGATGAGACCGGGCCAGGCAGCGGATTGACATTGAAGCGATTTTATGAGCGTGCTGTTTTTGAGCAAGCTGGGCGTCTGAAACGCGTAGGATACAAGTTCGGGCGATGTTGAACTCGCTCAGGATAATAGGACAAAGTAACACTGACGCCTGCACTAGGATTACTCCATCTACACGCAGCTTTCCTTGTGACGATGTTGAGTCTACAAGAGCAGCAGCACTAGAATTGAAGTCTAGATACTATTGATCTACGTATCAGCTATCTTGGGGAAACGCACTGCATTCGGACTTTGTACTAGTGATACATGGCATGGTTTTTTTATTTCGACAAGCGAAAGCCGGGCTGAAGTCCAGGGCATGTTCTAGGATGATGTGTCACCAATGACTTGCTCGACTGCTTTGAAATCCTTCTTTGAAAGAAAAAAAGTTGTGTGAAGCAAATTGTGGACCGTCGCGTATCGATGGGAGAAGAATTTGGGAGAACCTGCGCGTCGCTCTAGTTTGTTGTCCCCACATGGAGCATTATGGCGTGGTGCAGGTGTCCAGGTCTGCTTTCCGGTCGAGGGTTAGGATGCAATGCATCAAATATAATTATCAAGATGTCGGAACGTAGCATCCTGCATGAGAGCACGCAAGTATACGTGCTTGAGGACGACGGTCGAGTTGTGGCGGCAGCGTGCATCGTCTTCCGTGGTGTTGCGCGGGTCCGGCAAAACAGTTGTTCCAGCCCACATTGGGAACGGACGTCTCGCTTAGAATTAGAGCAACACCAGCTTGGCGCCCGCAACCTCGCAACCTCAAAATTAATCGACCCAGACAACACTCTCCCACCCCGAATCACCCACCACAACCGCCAAAATGACGAAGCGCACAAAGAAGGTCGGCATCACCGGAAAGTACGGAACGCGCTACGGTGCTTCCCTGCGAAAGCAGGTCAAGAAGATGGAAGTGAGTGCTGCCGCACCGCCGCACTAACGGAACTCGATGGCTGATTACTCGTAATAGATCACCCAGCACGCCCGGTACACATGCCAGTTCTGCGGAAAGAACGCTGTCAAGCGCGAGGCTGTCGGTATGTGATTTTCAGGATAGCATTGAATACGGCGCGTGGAGATATTAGCAGTGGTGGCATACAGACCACTGCTTATCTCGACGCTGTTGTACTCTTGCTTGCCTCCAACCTTCTGTTGCTACAGTACACTAATCTGTGAACAGGTATCTGGAAGTGCCGATCATGCCGCAAGACCACCGCTGGCGGCGCTTACACCGTCTCGTAAGACACCACCTATACTTGTCCACTACCACACACACATAGCCAGCCCGACCCTACCGATTCACATCGCCGTCACAACACCCTCGAATGTTACTAACTCGATTGACAGTACCCCTGCCGCTGCCGCCACACGATCCACCATCCGTCGTCTGCGAGAGATTGCTGAGGTTTAAGCGGGGATAAAGTTCATGGGTGGGAGGCGTTCATCGAGCGTGTTTCATTGTGCGGGCGAACAGTCATGTCGACAACGAAATGACGCGCCTCTGCATTTGGGTCCCGGTCGTGCCGGCCCTGTGACGATCATGGGTTTATCGGGATTTTCATAAAAGAATCAAATGGCACTTGAACGACAATCCATCGACCGCATGCAACACACTGAGTGTAGTGTCGTTGACAACTACCTGGATGCTCAATTATGGGATCTGGGCACGCATGTCCAACATCATACAATGATAGGGTCCATTTCACCCATCTTTCCATGTCCGAAAACCTGCCATCGATACCCAGGAAATCATTTTTGGAACTCAACTTCTGCCCCTCATGACAGTACATAAAAAGCCCTTTTTAGCGGACCTCTGAAGTAACTGGGCCTGCACATGACAGCTCTGTACCCGCTTCTGACCTAATTGTGGATTCACATATCATCCTCGACAAAGTCGTAGTGATTCAGTCACACTTGATCATACACGAAGGGAACCAAGCTGTTGAAAATCGCGCTCCCCTGTCCTATACCTGCCACCTATAGCACCGGCATCGTAAAATCCTCATACACACTTCGATTAAAGAACCTGTACACCCTCCTTCCCACATCTGTCCCGATCAACGCACACACCTCCTTTTCCTCCATATTCGCCAACTCAATCATACTTCCCACCTCCAGCGTAAGTGTCGTAAGAATGCTCTCAGTCACCCCCGGCAGCGCCCTCAGCATATCCTGCGTGACCTGGCTAAAACTCCGCATACTGTCGCCAGCCATACTCGGATCCAGCCCCAGCTGCACTGCGCGCAAAGGATTCGGTTCCTCCGCCTGCTTCTTCAGCTCCAAGAAGATCTCGGAAGTCTGGTAAGGGCTGCTTGACCAAATGATCTTGAGGCGCGGAAACGCAAGGGTCAGCATGACCAGCTTGGACTGTAGATCTGGTGCGTTTGAGAGGCCGCTCGGAGCAGAGAGATCGCTGAACGGTTCCAAGGTGAAGGACTTGCCCGCGTCAAATTCGATGAGGAGCATGGGCGATTTGTAGTGTTCCATCATGCTTTCTACTTGGTTGAAAAGGCGACCGTTAGAGAAAGAGCCGATTAGATCGCGCACAGATTTGCGCTCTACGCAAATTTCGGGGGTTACGACGTAGTCGCCCACTGTAAGCATGCAGGGTACTACGACAATAGACTTGCCGTGGAGTAGGGAAGGAAGAGAGGAGCGGAACTCGCGGACGTCGACGATCACCCGCGGAGGTTGTGTGGTTGCGGCCAGACGGCCTCCACCTGCTATACGGGTGTTGATTGTGCGAAGGAAGGACTCTTCCGGCGCGAGGTTGGCGTTGGGATTTATCGTCATGGCCATGTTTCCTCGTTCTTTGATAAGGCGTGTGAAACAGTCCTTCTCCCGGCGCACGCCGGACAGGTATCTTTGCTCTTCAACGCTGCCGCCGTAGTACATGAAAAAGACTTTCACGGTGCGATCAGTGTGTGAGGAACGGTAGACCTCGATGCGGCGGATGAACGCAGAGTCAGGCTCATACATGATAACATAGCGAGGCTTTGTCTCCTCCAGGACGTGCTCGTCGAGGTCGCCATCGTATGGGTGGACTACGATGAGGTCGTTTATATTGAAGAGCTCATAATAGTCTTCCATGTTCTCCAACGGATCGAAACCCACCTCGCCTTTCTGCATGGCTTCCAGTTCTGAGGGCTGCAACTCCGCCATCAGGCTTGCGATGTGTGCATCGCGGTCGCCAGCAGTCCGGACTGCACCTATCTCGGTACGTGTTGTAGCTGTGCCAACCCCTCCTCCACGCATTCGCCTGCGCTTGTTCGGTGGTGGCTTGCTGGTCCTGCCACTTCCGACTTTGTTTTCTGTGCTGGTATTGATAGCCTTCTGGTTTTCGGAGAAGAGCGCAGCGCTGAAGTTAGTGAAGTCTCGTTTCCACGTGAGGTAATTGCGCAGTTTACGACGCATCAGAAACTTCGCAGAGGGTTCCTTGGCTGTCTCTTCGTCGTCTTGTTCGCTCTGCGGTACTACGTACATGATCTGCAAATATTCGCGGATCTGTCGGCACGTGCTTTGATCACCGCACATGATGAGAATAGCACCATTTGACGAGTCTTGTGGGGTTGGGTTGAGATATGCATCTTGTTCAATCTCTTGCAGGATCTCGGCGAGCTGGGTCCACTTCGGTTGTTCTTCCAGGACAGGCTCGAGAGAGTCCACTACGGCATCATTGGAGCTTCTCACAAGGTCGGCATTAGAGACCTTGCCCTTATAAACCCGTTGTTTTGCTATTGTGAATATAGTGTCGGCTGCGTCGAGAAACAGCCATGGCGACTGGTTTTGCTTCGTTGAACCGGGTGGAGGTTGAGAGGCGGCCAAAACAGTGTCCAAATATCTATTAAAGTCGACAGCATCGTACGTTAAGAGAGCATGTAGGATGGTTCGAAGTAGGGTGAGATCTCGCACAACCTGTCGCGTCTTGAAGGTCGTCCGGTGCCACACAGGGTCTAGTTGCCGTCTGATGATGGTATCGAAGTTCCTGTGCAGTGCACTTTCTAGCGTCCAATCTTCCATTTCAATACCGGTGTTGCTCTTCCTGAGCTCGCTGATGCTGGCTTCGACGCATTCCAGCACAGCATTCTGGATGTCGCGCATCGCTTCAGTCATGGGCACTTCCAGCTCAATGACTTCTGCCTTTTTTCGCCCTTCCAACGAGTTCGCCACTGCAACGTGATATCTCGGGTATAACGCAGGCTTCGACAGAAACAGATTTTTCATCATGTTAGCCAGCGGCGCAAAGCCCGTCGTAAAGGGCTCTGGGCTGTCCGAAAAAGCTTTCAAGAAGCCAGCCTTATTCTTCTGTCTGTATATCCTCAGGATGAAGGCCTCAAGGCTTGTTGCGACGACCTTCTCGGCGTGCAACACCACCACACCCGTGACCGTCTCCGGGTTCAGCAAGCCCGACAGGAGGTCTACAATCAGGATGCGCGACGTGATGCTGAAGATGCCGCCTTGTGCATACATCTTCTCGCGTGTTCCTACGCTCATCAGGTCGGTGTTGACCAGGCTCAGCCCGCGCGCTTTCGCCGCCTGGCTGACGGCCGCGTGCTCCGCGAGGGCCTCGCCGATCCACACATTCTCGCGTTCGTCGGCACCCACGAGAATTATGAGGTTGTTGCCAGCCGCATCGTACGAGTGGAGGAGGTTGGTGACGATGCGCAGTATGCCGAGGCCGCGCGCGAGTATTACGAGTTCGTCGTCCTCTCGCAATTCCTTGAAGATGTCCTGCTGGAATTCCTGACATCGTTGTTAGCGCTGCGATGGACGTGAGGGGTCGCAAATGACTTACGAGAGGCAGCGACAGCTTCACGGGGGCTTGCGCATCGCTGGGCATTGGGGTCGTTGTGCGTGTTGCGAGGGATGACGTGCAGTCGCAGCGGGGCCAAAGCGACGTGATCGGGTTCGCGCTTGCGTCGCGAGGTCACGCTTGTCCTTTTGTGTCCGTCCCTTCAGCTAGGTAGAGCAACGGACACCAAAAGTTCGACATCTGGAGCACACCTCATCCTGTAGGAACTCACTGTACAGTAAAGCTACAATATTGAGTCTTGATAGTCCATCCCGACATTATATGGCTACAGAAAGTCTCCAATCTTTATTGTCGTTCACTATGATCCCTTACCTACCCTCGCGCTCGGCCATCGTGTCGTTGGGCGGCAAGCTTGTCTTGGAAGACGATTAGGTAGCTACTCTGTATAAAGCCCAATGCGCTGTCGAAACCGAAGCCCATATTCCTGCTTTTGGTTGAGTTTCCTCTAATCTTGCAGTGACCGACATGAAAAACAGGAAACCACCCTACTAGAATCATCTACGCTGACTTACTCTTAAAATATAATATGCAAATGTATAATATAGTGGGTTGACCCAGGATGAGGTGCAAGGCTATAACACTTTCCTAATGTTCATGTGAGCCCGCTGTACTTGCGAGAGACACAGCCCACCATGGACATGGGCTCGTTCTCGTTCCCGTTCCTGTACTATGACATTACTTAGGAAAACCATCACCTTGCCGTCGACCGGACGCGAATTAACAGTCTAGCATGTCTATATTACTCAATCAAAAGTGCCCCAGGGACTGAACTGCTAAGCCTGGGTTGACTTAGAATGCCAAATAATCCGACCAGGGATAGCCATGAGTTAGCATGAGTGCACCAAGCTCTCTGGTTCTGTACTGGCCGCTGATTCGACAACAATAAAAATACCTAGGTGACCAGCAAACACTCTGACAGCCATGGCCCGATACTCTGTTTGTACGAACTGGTTCACTCCATCTGTTCCGGTCGATGTGGAGTTATCTGGAAAGATTCAGAACAGGGCCAAAGATTGCATATACATACCTAACACTGTTGTCTCGCACCGGCATTATCATAATTGGAAGTCTTTGATTACATGAAGCACACGCGCGGTCCTGCGCATGAGTCGATTGCGCATGACTCAGATGGCTTCTTCAAATTTATATTGGTGAGAAAATATCCTGCTCAATGGACCATCAAGCCTGCCCGCGGAATTCTCAGGTACCTCTGTATGCGCATGCCCAGATTCGTTCGACAGTATGTTTACGAACGCCTGGTATCGCTCAAACCCACATTATATGGATCCGCTCTGTTGGACCGTGTGCATCGGCTGCCTTTCAACCTCTACTTACGAGTAGGGCGTAAAGACTGGGCACCAATGCAACAAGCCGAGCTTCATGTACCGTGAATAGTGGAGTCACGCACCAAGTTTCCTACACCAAGAAGCCTCGACACTGTTCTGTACGCCGATTCATCATTTCTTATGACCAATGTACCTGGACGAAGCGTTGGGAAGATGATTTATACGATGATTCATACATACAATGACTCATGAACAAGTGAATAATGTTGCCATGAACCTCAAAGAATGTGTAGCTCAACTGCAATCAGACTCGATTCAGAAAGATTCAGAATACCAGATCTACAATTTATTGAGACGCGGCATCTTGGATTGGCGTATCGGTGGCTCTCATCAGGGAGAGGTAACGTTCCACAATGGGGATTAGTTCCTTGAACTCTTAACATTTGATCTTCCTCTCGAAGACGATGCCAAAAAGGTCATGGAAAAGGCACCCAGCAAGGAACACGAGATTGATTTCACTCATGCAGATCTCAATCTCAGGAACATCATCGTCGACGAAAATATGACACTTTCCGGAATAGTCGACGAGGAGTGTGTAGTATAGTTTCCCGAGTACCTACTGAAAGTATACGAAGATTCACTTCGGCGTGCGATCCACTACTAGGTGGGTCGATGGCGTCATGGAACGAATATTTTCGGCAAGATGAGTTGCAGGGCGGAAAACTTCTTAGCCAGCATGGCTCCTCCTAAATAATTTAATTCTCTTGTTAGCAAGGATCTTCAAATGAAAAATTTCACAACACCAAAAATCATAGGCACAGGATGAAGTTTTACGGGGCATTTGCATACGGTTTCCAATGCAAGGCTAGGCTATAGCTATGATGCAACTGGGCTTTCAATAATTTTATGAAGCCGTATGTATCTGTCGACGAACGTTGATACTTGACTAAGAGGCTTTAGGACCATGAAGAGGGACGTAAATTTCCGGGTTACAGATTACATTATGACTGATTCTAAACCTAGTGAAGTGGTCAACATAACTAACCCGAACGTATCGAAAAGCTCATTCCCATTCTCTCTAGGTACGAGCCCTTCACCATGCATATACAGTCATTCTCTAATACACTCGCTTTCTAAAAAAAAGCCACGCCTTTCTCGCACCTTTCAGAATGCAGTCTTTCTTCTTCTTCACGCCCATCGCGTGCGCCGCTCCAGGCGTGCAAACGATGACTTGCTTCTCAGTCGGTCCACATACTGACACGACTAGAGACATGTTCGATGTTTCATGACGTACATAGTATTCCGGAGGGAGGAAGAACTCTAATTTTTCGCTAAAACGGGAGGCAGTAGGTGTGTATGTGTAGCCCATGGGTCCGTCTGTTAGAGGACGCGGAGGACGAATCATATCCGCTGGGAGGGAAACGACGCGGCGATGACCAGGACGTAGTGCGGATGGCTTTCTGGAAACACTTCCCGAGGAGGCAGGACGCTGACCGTTGACTCGTAGAATGGGTATTGATGGCGGAGTGATAGATCGAGCAGACTGATGCGCAGTCAGCGTATAGGCAGAAGCCATCGGGGAGTGATGGTTCTGTATAAGATATGGGTTGATATGACCCACCTGAGACGATGTAGTGATGACTGACAGTGTCTCCTCGACAAACTCATTAGCTATCGTAATGTTGATCGTTGGGAGCATGTTTTGGCTCTTGCTGCGAGAGCGAGCTGCGTCTCCAGCTCGTAACGTTAGAGATGGCTTTGCTATGATGGGCACCATAAGAGTGATTGTATCGGTTGTGGTTGTTGTGGTCATTTTGGATGTTGTTGAAGTGGGTATCTGGTTGGTTGGGGGTTGGGTTGCTATGTTCTGACTTGGGAAGCATGTAAGAAGGAAAGTTATATACAGGAAGAAAGGGTTCTGGGTAGAATGCGGGAGAGAAAGCTTTTCACAATATCAGTCTGGTACTGGTAGCATTGCTAAGTACAATTTTCATTTTTGTAGGTCATTTGGATGTCAATTTTCACTATGCATTGGGGCGTCACGATGTTGTGGTTTAAGGTGAAATTTCTAGTGCCCGGGGATTCTTACGTGCGGTATTTGGCCGTCGCAAATGATCTTAAAATTACGAAGAAACCTGACATTGTGAAGCTATACTCTATTGTGAGCCGTACTAATAACCAGGGGGGACAGACTCTTTAGCTCGCCTCTTTACTCCTCCTCCGTGGACCGGTTGAGCAATTTGTCAACCAGCGGCAAGTCATCCTGTTTTCAGCATGCCAGAATTTTTGTTATTGAAAGACCCCATGGATAGCTGACATCACCCTTTCCAACAGCTAGGTATGGCTACGTGACTTGGTCTGTGCTTTTATTCAGCTCCGCTTCGGCTTGAGTGTCATCGGTTCCTCGAGAGCTGCAGCCGTCTTGTGCTGTGCAAATTCACACCATTCTCATCAGACATGCGTGCATACCCAGAGAGGCCCAAAACACCTGCAACAGATTGACGAGGTGCCACCACAGACCGACGCAAAAAAGTGGAAAACGCACGTTGTGTTTCGCTCGCTTCATCCAGCTCTGAATCATACTCCAAAGGAAGAGTACGCTTCGACGAAGACTTCAAGACACCATCCTCATCCAGCTTGTTACCATGTTTTGAGATGGCAGAAAAAGTGCCGGCGGGAGCAGGCAAGTCAATTCGCGATACAGGTAGCTGCACTGCTTCAGAATAAGGAGGAGGGTCATCGTTCTCCTGGGTCTGGAATTGATGTATCTGTGCTACTAGCTCTGCCGTTTCCGGGAGACCGAAAAGTGCCTGGCGGGTGGGAGAGCCTCGCGAAGCTGGCTGAGCATAGTACTCTTCAAAAGTCTCATGAGAATTATTTACCGCCTTGCGATTAGTCTTGAATAAGGAGTGCTCATTCACATTGTCTTCAAGCCAAGTAGTGCCGACCGGAATCGGCAACGGCCGAGGCTTCGGTTGGAGCAGACGCGTTCGAGCAGCGACCTCGACCATACGGGTTGACGGTGGGGAGCTTGACTTCATGTTGGTCATTGATTTGTCAGTTGGGTTAATTATTGGGTGATCTATTTCGAGTGCCTTTTATTTCCCCGAAGGCGGGGTCAGTATTAACGCAAAATGTGAGACATGAAAGTTTTATTGTGATCGTAGCATGGCAGAAGTTGCTCGATTGAACGAGACCACATTGTGAAGTAAGTGTGCACCTTTTTAAGCCCGCTTTCACATCCCCGCGACATTGGTGCACAGCACAGTAGTAAATGGATGTTGCTCGCGCGCTTGCACACTTACCTAGGCATGAAAGACCATACGTCTGCTTGTCTCAGTGTCCTTGTCTCATCCAGTTCACCTGCAAGTTCATGCAAATGCAATGTTTGTGCCAATACCTGTAAAAATACGATCAACTCACCTCGTCTCCGTTGTTGACCGGTATCAAAATTGGGATACCGTGGCGGCGCTGTGACATCGAAATGTCCAGCACCGAGCTCTATAAAATTTGTCGAAATCGGCATGCTGTATTTGATTGGAGGATTCGTATGCACGCATCAATGTGCCAATTGTTGGTTGGGTACAGGGGAAATTCGGATTCCTTGTATAAGTTGTTTGGCTGCTGCCTAGGGATGCACGTCAGCGCATCCAATGATTGACATTGAAGAGATGGAAGAGCGAGCATTCTGGGATTGTCTATCTTGGAGTATTTTCATTTCCCTCGCCCAGAAGAATCTCCTAGTTGCACCATGGACTACCCTCCGCCCTACATCGTTGGCCCGACCGATAGCGTAGCGCACTCACACACCGTCATTCTTCTTCATGGGCGCGGAACCTAAGCGCTTAATGGGTGTTCCCATATGCTGGCCAGCGGTGGTACCAAGCTTGCCATGAGAAGCGCTCGGCTTGGTCCGACACAGTCTCGCGTCGTAATCTGAGCTTATCCCAAGATCTCAGAAATTCGGGGTTGCGCGACGGTATCCAGCTGACAGCGAAAACGATTGAGAGCGAAGTTGATAGACATGGTGAAAGATCGGACGGCGAGGTACTTGGAGAGTTTTCGCAGGGATCGGCGGTTGCACTCTGGTCTCTGTTCACTGGCGTAGCTGGGCTCAATGGGTGCCTGGGAGCATGCGTAGGTCTCAGCGCATGAATGCCATTCATAAAGGATGCGATGGCTTTGATGGTGGTACGGAGGCATCAGTGTCCAGTTGCTACAGCGCTCTCGAAGAGGGTTTCAGAAGGATCTTAGAAGTCGGGTCGACTGCTTCAATACCGGGGGCGCAGACTGCAGCCAGCATACCAGTATACCCTGGACACGAATCAGATATAAGCAAGCTCGCGGAGCTCCCAAATGACTGTGCTTACGAATCGCTGCTGCAGGATGCACTCGTTGATACAGACAACTGCTACCAGCTTTCGACAATCTTTACTGCAGTAGGCGCCGTGATCGAATTTAGAGGGTAACCGGCGCAGACCGGAAAAGACACTGGATGAAGGAGCCGGAGCAAACAAACGACATCGTCGCCTTCATCGTCAGAGTCTTCCATGAACTTAGATGATGCTAGTGACGGTGGGCAAGGCAGGCACACCGATCAACCCGGGGTCGAAGCTTGATCGGTACTCGTCTGCATCGGCGAAACAGTTGATGTCGGATCCTCTGCGCTCTTTTCTGATAAACTCGTTTGCGCTTGAGGAGGTTGCCGTTCAGACTTCTTTTTTTGACGCTTGGCTCCAACGGGAAAACGCTTCTTGCTGCCGCAACGCATACACTTCATGACCAAAACGTCGGCCCATGACTTTTTGCCTCCTTTGCTCTCGTTCTCAATAGTCTGCGTTGCTGTGCGCCCGGGCATGAGAACTGTGTTACACGTTTTGCATATCGTGCGCTTGAGCTCCGACGAAAGTCTCACTTGTCCCTTTCGCGAGACATTTTGCAAATCGGATACCAGCTGCAAGGCTAGCCCGTGGCGGCTTTGAGGTGCACCGCTGCTTTTTGCAGAATCCAGGGCTTGATTGGGGTCTGGTGCGCCGGCTCGCAAAGTCAGATAGGTAGCTGCTTGGTACAGGAATGTGCTCCGGGAATGTAAATGCTTGTTTGGCACGCCTTTCGCCTTGGCCGGTTTGTCTTTGGCCATGTCGAAAGCAACATGGAGTTACAGTAGCTGAGACAGCAGCGTGGACAGCAGGGCTGAGACAAACCATGGCTATCGTCGGACCGGGCTAGCGCGGCTTGGCAAAGCGCAGGCCGCTTTTTCGCATCGACGTCGCGCCTGCGTCCTCTTACCTTCAGCCTCCGCCGCACCCCATACTGCTTCTACACCACCCCACTTCGACCTGCGATCGAGTCTCGACACTCTTCGTATAATATTCTTCTCCTTTGCGCGCTTCGACACCGACAGCCGCGTGCTTCAGGCAACTTTGCGATTATACGCGCGAGCAACTAGATCCGACTCGCCCCTTCCTGCCTTCCCAGATCCACCAGCACTTTCGATTCTCACTCCATCATGTCTCACGAGGAAGATCTCATCGACTACTCCGACGAGGAGATTCAGCCCACTGAGGCACCCGCCGACGGCACTGCAAGCGCGGCAAAGGGCCTGGCCGCAGATGACGCAGCCGGCGACAAAAAGGGCAGCTACGTCGGCATTCACTCAACCGGTTTCCGCGATTTCCTTCTCAAGGACGAGCTCATTCGAGCGATCACGGACTGTGGCTTCGAACATCCTTCCGAGGGTTAGTCTAATCATTTTCCCCTCAGCCTTCCATACAACCTGAAGCGTCCGTCCATTTCCGCAACGAAGCGAACCCGTTTCAACGATATATTACTTTCGGGCACACGCAACTTGGCGGGGTATTGGTCCATGTTTGTCTCAAACCGACCTTGCACGGCGGCGGTGAAGCTCACAGCGACTGCGCTGGCTTCGTGTGGCACAAGCGCTGTCCCTTCTTGATTGCCCGTATCGAAGGATGCAAGAGATTGCGCGAACTGGATGTATCATACAAAAGAAGGGACACGCTACTGCGCTGGGAGGACATGCCAAGAGGAGGATGTGGTTGTCGCTGACGCGACTTGCGTTTGCATCATGGACGGACGCTTCTATCGCTTCATTCCGACGCTTTGAAAGACCTCTTCTGACATTTATTTCTCCATACAGTCCAACAAACCACGATTCCCCAGGCCATTTTAGGAAATGATGTCCTTTGCCAGGCTAAGTCCGGTCTCGGAAAGACCGCCGTTTTCGTGCTGGCCACGCTCCAGCAACTGGATGAGAAGCCCGAAGCTGGCGTCGCAACTGTTCTAGTTATGTGCCATACCCGTGAGTTGGCATACCAGATCAAGAACGAATACAACCGATTCGCCAAGTTCTTGCCCGATATCAAGGTCGGTGTCTTCTACGGCGGAACTCCGATTCAAGAGGACATCCGCATCCTCAAAGACAAGGAAACACACCCGCACATCATCGTTGGTACCCCTGGACGTATCAACGCCCTCGTCCGCGACAAGGTGTTACGCCTTTCCAACCTGAAGCACTTCGTTCTCGATGAGTGTGACAAGATGTTGGACCAGAACGGTCAGTACACCCACCCACCTATCCGTATTGCCGCCTGACCTTTCTCCAGACATGCGCAACGATGTCCAGACCATCTTCCGTGCTACCCCGGCTCACAAGCAGGTCATGATGTTTTCGGCCACCTTGTCCGAGGAGATCAAGCTAACCTGTAAGAAGTTCATGCAGAGCCCTCTCGAGATCTACATCGACAATGAGAAGAAGCTCACCCTACACGGACTTCAACAGTACTACATGAAGTTGGAAGAGCGCGAGAAGAACCGCAAGCTGAACGATTTGCTCGACACGCTGGAGTTCAACCAAGTCATCATCTTTGTGCGGTCCACTCAACGCTGCACTGAGCTTGATAAGCTTCTCCGCGAATGTAACTTTCCTAGCACTGCAGTGCACTCCGGTATCGGCCAAGAGGAGCGCATCAAGCGCTACAAGGAGTTCAAGGACTTCCAGACTCGTATCTGCGTGTCGACTGATATCTTCGGTCGTGGTATCGACGTTGAGCGTATCAACGTCGCTATCAACTACGACATGCCCGATAAGGCGGACTCATACCTCCACCGTGTCGGTCGTGCTGGTCGTTTCGGAACCAAGGGTCTCAGCATCTCGTTCGTCAGCAACCCCGACGATGAGACCGTGCTCAAGGAGATCGAGAAGCGTTTCGAAGTGGAGCTGCCGTAAGTAACCCTGCCCGCTCTAGGTAGGACACACAACTAACATGTACACAGCGAATTCCCTACGGAGGGTGTCGATGCTTCTACCTACATGGACAATTAGAGTCGTCCTTTCCGTACCTACCCAGATGGTTAGTTTGATCAGTGTGCGTTTTGTTCAATGGGATTCTGTTACTTGCAATCTTGACTCGAAGGTTTATTCTGAAAAGCAGGCTCGGCGTCAGGAGGTCGGGCTTGCGCTCATGTACTGTAGCCATAAAAGGAATGACGATTTGAACACGCGTGTCAAGACTCGTTGTCCCTCACCGCTCCTACTCTCACAGTGGACCGCAAGTAAATATACTCTGCTCCAAATCTTCCAGATTGGCGACATCTTGATTTCCCGGTATCCGGCAAGGAGAAAAAGCGTACCTTCTCATAGCGATGATACAGCACTATCGCCCGCGCTCGTGGGGTTTGAAACCAGTACCCACCTTCACTCACACCGTGGTACGCACACCGGCCTCCCACCCACCGCTACCCAGCCCCCAGCGCGCCTTGCTTACCGCGAAGCAGAACAAACAAACAAACAAACAAACAAACAAACAATCAAACAAACAATCAAAAAACTTGAATGTACCAACTCTGCCCATGTCAGTCCAGCAGGCAATTTTTACAGGTTCGCGCTGCGCCCAATCGCGCGATCGGCTTACCGGGGCACGCCCGTGCGGCCACTCATCATCACGCTTCACGACAATAGCCGGAGGATGCACGGGGCCTGATGGGAATCTCGGTTCTGCATGCGGCGCGCAGTGCTGGATGAGGTAGTCGCGCGGGTGCTCGTTGGGCCGGGGCCGCGAAGATCCGGCGGCGAGGGCGAAGCGGTGGCGCTATCGGTGCTTGTATCGGAAGGTGCGTGGGCGTGAGTGGAGGGGAGGTTGGCGGAGAAGATGAGGGTGTAAGCTTAATGGGCTGTGTTAAGGTATAGCAGTGGTACTATTGAGGCTATAGTCGGAGATGTTCTCAGGCGCGAAGAGGTTTATTCGACAAGAGAGATGAGCGTTGCGAGGTGAGACTCCAATAACGATGTAGAAGTCGGGTGGTGAGAGCTATTGAGTTTCGGATTGAGAAACCATTAACGGTGGACATTATTCGAGAGGATAGAGTGGTAGCGAAGTGGCGAGTTGTTGTATATGCGAGACTGATATGATACGTGATTATGATGGATTATGATGTTGAGCCGCACTCGAAGTGGCGATTTGGCCCTGTGCCATGAGGACGGGGACGGGCAGGCGATTTGGCACCCAGTACCAAAGTGGCACGAACGATTTGAGCGGGCCGTCGCAAGGTCCGACGGTGAAAGAAAACGCCACGATAGGAACGGGCAAGGCGTGGCAAGGATCCAGGCAAGCAAGCAAGCTTCGCTTGGATCCTCGTAGGGAAAGCTGGCTTTTGTCTGATTTGCTGGTTGGCGTGCCTTTCTGCGGGATGGGTATTTTTAAATTTCCGCCTATCTTTCAATGCATGGTGATCGCCAGCCATGATGCAAACCCCCTTTTGCTTACCTATCGATGACTCGAAATTGACACTCGCCACAGGAATAGGAGGGCCCAAAGAGAGATGACATTATCTCGGCTATAGTATTGTGGTGACGGTATCGCGAAAATGGTTGAAACCATGATACGCGCTTGGTAGCACTTGCTCCAGATGGCGTATTCGTCGCATCGTTGGAAAACCCCACGACATTCGCAACTAGAGCTGCATCGTTCGAAGAACAGTTCAGGAACGAATTGTGTTTGTCTCCTGGGTGACGCGGCAGCAGGGGCGCCTTTGCGAAGTACCCAACGTTAAATGCCAGTTAGTAGTGAGCCTCTTTTAGAAAAAGTATCGTTGCTGGTATCTAGTTCTGTTCGCCCCCTCGGAGAGGGGCCTCGGAGAGGGGCCTCGGAGAGGGAGTGTCCAGATAGAGTTTTCGCGAGTTTTCGCGAGTTTTCGCGGGAGGCTGAAGCATGGCGAACGTGGAAATGCAGTGTGGAAACACTTGAACGTCCGAGCGCGCACGCATCGTCGATCTAGCAATATTGCTTCGGCGAACTAGGCTCACAGCATCATAACAGAGGGGAGTGGCAACTGTAAGCCACCGTACAGTATAGGCAATGTTGATCTGCGACTGCATGCTAGCTGAGTGCATCTAATCGTACTCGTACTCGTACAGCAAATGTAGGCAGCCGGATCGGGAACCACACCAGCTATCGGGATTGTGTGGTCCCGGAGCCGCTGTCAAAAGTCAGGGAAAGGCTAGGCCTCACATCCCAATCCGAGGGGAGGGGCGTGTGAGCGAAGGCGAGCGAAAATCATGACACAGTTGGCTTGATAGGCAACTAAATCGTCGGAGGTCTGCATCCGCGTGGTCGACGGGAATGGCTGGAGGTTTGTGGCGAGGCGCGGGTTCTGGATTTGTTAGACAAGACCATGGTCTGCGTTTGAACAGAAGACGGTGTGGGGCAGATGTTGAGAAGTGTGAAACGTCACAATCACGATGGTCGCAGCGTGGCTGGGACGAAGATTTGTTCGGGAGGACCGGTGCAGGTGCTGAAACGCCTTTGTGCGGCTTGTCGGTAGTGGATTCGTGTACCCAGCACGGATTGATCGCTAACGGCAAGAGTGCGTGGCTTGGCAAGCTTTCCTCGCGGGGAAACACTGATGGACTGATGGACTTTTGGACTGATGGCGGAATGGAATGCGGATGATGGTTTCCAAAGGGATGGGGGCGGAAGGACGTTACACTGCAATGGCCATGGGAGGAGGGGTGGTGTTGTCAATCGGCGTCTATATTAGCAGAGGGGGTTAGTTGGGCTTGATAGGCTTGATGAAAGGCTCGGTCAGGGAAAAGGCGGGCGCGATGCTTTCCTTGGTTCTGTCGTGCCCTAGTTGGACCCGACGTTAGCCAGCAGAACCGGGCGGAAGGCTCTGCTGGCTCGGGACGACGACGTTGGCAGAGTGCAATGGCGCTGGCTCGGGACGACGACGTTAGCAGAGTGCAATGGCGCCGGCTCCAAGGCCGATGGACGTGCAAGGCCCGCGGCAGTTGATGCACATTGCACATTGCAGATGCAGAGGGGCTGGACGGGGGCGGCGAGCCGGGCCAAAAAATGTCCGTGGTGCGGCCACGAGCGAGGCGCGAAGCATTTCAAAGCGGCGATGCTGGGAGTCGGGAGAGAGGTCATCGAGGATCAGCTTCCTTGCTGCGGTTGAGCGGTGCAGGGAGCGGACATTGCGGATGGAGCACTAGACCAGGTGGCCAAGTATCATAGTATGGTGAATTGTTTCGTGGCAAGGCGCCCGCCAGCACTTGGCTCGACTGGGCTTGGCGGGGCCACGGCGACGTCGACGGCAGAAGGGCTCCCCGTCAGGATGTGAAGCGCGAGCTTGAGCGCGCGCTGGCGGTGCGGCGATTGGCTGGTGTCGGCGCTGTTGGGGGACGGCGCTCTAGATGCAGCGTGTTTGGAGCATCTCAGCATCTCCACGGGCCACGCAGCTTTTCTCTCTCGGCGGTGCACGCCCTGGGGTTGCTCTCCAATGCAAGATGCAAGATGCAAAGGTCCCAGGTCCTGAGTGTTTCCGACGCCCAAGGCCCAGCACGCGGGTTCGCTCTCTGATGAGCCCTTCCCACTTCCCAGGGCAGCCGGCCGCGTGTCCGCTGTCCAAAATGTGCATGCACTGCACAAGAGAGCACAACAGAGCTGCACTGCACAAGAGACCAGCACTGCACAAGAGAGCAGCACTGGCACTGGCACTGGCACTGGCACTGGCACTGGCACTGGCAATGACGCAGCGGCCGTTGGACGCCCCAATGAGATATATGTATTCCTGCGACGATAAAAGCCAGACAGGGCACCGCTAGCGTGCGTGCTGCGATCAAGCTTTCATAGTAATAATAACAAGCTGCCCGTAGCAAAGCTCGCGCTGCACTCGCTCCGCCGCCCTCCGCCTGCCAGTGCCCTGTTGCCCTGTTGCCCTGCTGTCCTGCTGGCCTGCTGGCCTACTGCTCTCGACCCTATCCCACCAGTGCCGTCTGATTCTGACTTTGTGCCTTACACTTCTCTTCCGCTCCCCGGCCGCCTTCCCTGCTGCCCTTCCGCCCTTCGCTCTTTCCCCATTGTTGCAGCCGAGTAGTGCCGACCGCACCTGCCTGCCTACCTGCCTGCCTGCCTGCCTGTCCGCCCGCCCGCCTGCCTCTTGGCCGCCCCCCGACCCTCGCGCCTCGCAGTTGCTCTCCCACAGCCTGCTTCCTGAGCGAAACACAGAACAACGCTGGCGTCCGCCCCTCTGACCCGGTTCCCTCTTTATCCCATGCACATGACGCCCCAGTGAGGACTCGAACACCACCGCACGCTCGTTACAGCCGCTCCATCTTAATCAATAATACCCGCAAACAGACGCCCGGCCCGCTCGCACACGTCAAGCGCGGCATCGCCAACTTTCTGCCTCTCGCCCTCGCCGCTCCCTCCGCCCTCGACCCGACTCTATACACCTCTCGTAATGGCGCCCGCTGTCCCTCGCCTGCGGATTCTCTCAGGTGCGTCCGGTCCCATGCCTGTGCATTACCCAATGCGCTCTCCACGCCGCCTCGTCCGGATCGTGACGATTTTGGAACAAAGACGTCTCGCCCAGAACCCCGATACCGCACACCGGCTCGTCCCGGCTCCCTTCTGAACCCCAGCTGACTCGCTCCCTAGTTGGCGGTAATGCTGTTTCGGCGTTTCTCTCCTGGCGCCTGCAAGCAACCAATGCCTGCGACGTCACGCTCGTCTGGAAGTCTGGCTTTGAGAGCGTGGCTCAGTACGGCATATCATTTAAGTACGTCACTGATCCCCTTCGGTAAGTATCACTCCTAATCTGCTCCTAGATCTGCCCTATACGGCAACGAGCGCTTCAAGCCATATGCAGGTATGTTTTCTTCTCGTCGCAATCATTCCATGGCGATGCTAATGCACCGCAGTCGTGCGAACTCCCGAAGATGCTGCACATTCTTCCAAACAGCCATTCGACTATGTCCTGCTCTGCGTAAAAGCACTCCCCGACGTGTACGATATCGCAAACATCATCGAATCCGTCGTCTCGCCCCAACACACGTGTATCCTTATGAACACAACAAACAGCCTTGGTGTGGAATCGTATCTGGAACAACGGTTCCCGACCAACGTAGTCTTATCGCTGGTGTCGGGAGCAGAAATTTCTCAAATTGGAGCCAGCGAATTTGAGCACAAGGGTGCCACTGACATCTGGGTCGGTCCCGCCAACAAGAACCCCCTGATTCCGCCGCAGATCCAGTCGGATATGGCCGAAGCCTTAGCTATGACCCTGAGCTCAGGCCAGGTCGATTGCAAAGTGTCGCCCAATATCCGCCAGCAGCAGTTTGAGCGCATGATTGGGTATGTTACACGCCCGACCATCTGACAAATTGACACTTCGCTAACAGTGATACACAGCGCCATCGCTTTCCATCCCACAAGCGTGCTCTTTGAGACCCCCAACCATGCCGAGTTGCTCGAAAAAGTCGGCGTTCGCCCGCTCGTCACTGGCATCATCGACGAACTGCTCACATTGGCCAAAGCACAGGGTTGCGCATTCCCCTCAGACTATCGGGAAACCACGATCCAGCAAATGGTTCAAACAGGTGGTACCAATGCCACTATGTACATGGATTTTGAGGCCAAGCGACCCATGGAGATCGAGACTTACCTGGGCTCGCCTTTGAAACTTGCACAGGAGAGCCAGGTTCCGGTTCCTCGTATCGAGACACTGTACGCGACCCTCCATCACATCAACATCGTGAACCGCACGAGACCCGCTACAGCTCCTGCTCCTTCGCCTACCAATGGAGACCAGCGTATGCCTCCTCCTAGACTCTCTTCTGCACCGTTGCCTCGAGGACCCCCAGGAGCCATGATGAACGGCAACGGCCCGATGAAGGGCGGCCCACGTCCTGGAAGTCGAGCTCCTTCTATGACTGGCCCGCCGCCAGTGATGCGCAGAGGGCCTCCTTCTGGACCAGTCAATGGCTATCCGCCCAGGCAGATGAACGGAATGCCCAATGGCCAACGACGACCCTCTTTCGAAGGTAACGACTTGGAAGAATTCAGTCACTTGATGCTTTACGACAACATGGCTGACGAGGGCGGTCCTGGTGTCGGGTACGAAAACGGCCCGAACGGGCCTCCTTCCTCCAATGGCTTGGCGCTGCGCGAGAGAGAACTTATGTTGCGACAGAAAGAGCTGCAGTTGAGAGAGCAGGAGATGAACATGCGTCGCGGCCCGCGTCGAGGTCCGCCACCACCTCCGTCCCACATGGGTGGTTTCGATGAAGACGAGGACGAGGATGACTACTTCGACCCGATGGCCTCTCGCGGACCTGGCCCAATGATCGACCCTGATAACTTTGACATGATGAGCGTCACCTCGAAGCGAAACCGAAAAGTTCCTAGTGCGAGTCAGATTCGGAAAAACCCTGAGATGGCCGGTATGGGTCCAGGGCCGCAAGGCGGAGGACGATCTCGCAATCCCTTCGCTCGCCCTGGTTTGAACAAGAACCGAACCAGCGCACGGATGATGGCTGATGTTCCCGGCTTACACGACTCAATTTTGAACAACCCGCTGATGGGATATTCGTCTAATCGATACGGCGATGTTGACAGGGGCGCGATGGGAGCTCAATCACGTACAAACTCCCTGACGGCAGCCCGGCTCGATGAGCTCCAACAGGGCGGCAGCTATGGTGCCTACCCCCCGATGAGCCGGCGTACAAGCCAGTCTCCTGGCAACCCACTAAGCCCCGGCCCGAGACCGATGGGACGCCCTTCGCCCCCGAACGGCTATGCTCCAAACGGGATGCCACCTAACGGAATGCCAACCCACGGCCGTCCGTCGCCACCAGGTATGAGACAACCAGTCCCCCGACACCCCCCCGGCCACGGCAACGCTGTAGCACCGCAACAAGTGGAGCAATACGCTGGGGTGAGCCAAAACCTTTTCCCGCCCAAGTCCCGTCCGCAAGTTCGCAGTCTGACAGGTTCTGCAAGCGCCAGCGCTGGGAGCGGTAGCACCCAATTAGATTCGGAAAACTCTGCGCACAGCAGCCAGAGTAGCCTACCCCGCCCGCCCCTCGGCGTCCGGTAATAGAGATCTGTTTCATTTCGCATCGACTTGGAGTATGTTTGGAGTTTGCATCACCACTGTTTTCCATTCGGCGACACATTGACGAAGCCATCTACTGGTATGAAAGCTGGCGGTGCTGCCACGAACATATCATTCTCGGGTTCTCATCACGCTGTTGACGGCTATCATCCTTCCCCACAGGGCATCGCTGTCCCTGTTTACTACTACGAACGCGCACACCGGACTTGCTTGACAGCTTGGCGACCCGTTCGTCAAATCCGCATGTCGACGAACTGCCAGGGGCTGAGCGGGCAGGGCTGGGCGGAGATATCTTAATGACGAATATTAGAGTTGGATTCCAGGGAGGACATGTTTGCACGTACACGCACAGACTGACCTTAGCGCAAGGTCTTTCCTTTTTTTTTTTCCTTTTGTTCGTTCTTTACGTGTTTCTACCAAGTACATATTGTAGAAGTTCTCATCGGCAACGTCGTCTACTGCTTCTCTCGCAATGGCAGCCCGACGAGGCATTCGTTACTTCTTTTGCATGGGCTATCTCCCTGCGGTGGCACTGGAGCTTTGGGTTCGGCTTTGTTTTTTCATACGTGCACAACGTTCTCTCAACGAGAGCGTGAACCTGGGTATCGATGGGCAGAGATGTACTATTTGCGATGGCCGCGAAAGAGCGCTTTGGCTTTGAGGAGAAGAAGATTTGTTGCAGGATGGATGGTTAGGAATAGAGCATACATAGTGGTGGTGGATGGATACAAAAGAATCGTTCTCTTCTCGCGGAATACTGGGTCCTTGGTGTTTACTCGTTAATCGGCATTCTCTCCTTGGAGGCCGGTCGAAAGTGTATGGGTCACTCGCCCGTGTAAGAGTGGCTGTCAACATTATTCTTTGCAAAGACGAAATGGGCGTTGAAGCCTGTCTCGAAAGAAAAAGGTGGCTAGCTGTATGTTTTCTTTCACGAGGGCGTGCGACGTCATGTGTAAATTCCTTGTCTCCACACAAATCTGGCTTCATCATCTACTTGGACTTATGAGTTGTTTTGCACCTCTGCTTCGCCTCGAATCCGAAATCCAAACTTTACGCCGTCGGCATCATCTGGCCTGGAATAGCATCGATCCCTGGCGTAGTCATCAGCATTCTGCTACATGAGGAGGCACTTCTCAACTCACAGTCGTCATCCCCAACATCCTCGTTCACCTTCCTTGGCACGGAGCACTTGTTCATCTCCTCGATGCTCTGCGTCTCCATCGTCTTGCACTGCACATAGCACTCTTCGTCCAGGATCTTCTGCAACGAGTCGTCCTTCCAGCCAAACACGTAGTCGCCATGGTTGCCGAACCCAGTCCTATACCTAGGGCTTTAGCTCCCACGTCGATTCGCCATGCATTTTTTTTGGGGGGGGGGGGGGGGCAAGAGGCTACGTACGTGTCTCCAAACGACCAGACGAAGGGCTGCGAGCCGTCCGCGGGCCAGTCCGCCTGCTTGTTGAACGCCCTCGTCTCGAAGATGACCTCGTACATGACCTGCGCCACACGCACGGGGTGCGACGCCGGACACGGGCCTTGGTTCTCAAAGGTGCCGTGCGCGGGATACGACATGTGCGAGATGTGGTCCGGGCTGTCGAGGTCGACGCCGTTCCAGCAGCTTCCTGTGCTCAGCCGATGTACGCTCGTGGGGGAAGGGGGTGGGCACTTGCGTGGGGAAGCGCAGGTTGACCATGATGCCAGCGGGGCAGGGTCTGGCGGGGAAGTCTTTGGTTTCGGGGTAGCGCGTGTTCATGTCTTGCAGGCATGTGTACGTGAGTTGGGGGTACTTGTCGGCTTCGGGTTTGGTCGAGGCGGTGGGCGAGCCGATGAGCATGCGGAAGCCCTGTGAGCGTCAAGGAGGGTTCTTTCGCGTGGGCGAGGGGTAGGGGCGTTACGGGTTGGAAAGCCTTGACTTTGGCCTTTTGTTGGAAGTCCTGTGGGTATCACAATCAGGCCCTTTTTCTTCTTCTTCTTCTTCTTCTTCTTCTTCTTCTTCTTTCCCTGCACCATCCTCCCAAGATTGCGGGCTGGCTTACCCCAAGAGAAGCCTGCATGTAATATACAGTCATCCCACCCCGCTGGCCTTCGAATCCTACGTTGCCTTTCTGCGGCACCCTTTTGTACGTGCCATTGCGAGCGCGGAAGAACAGGGACGCAGTCCAGTAGTTGCTGAAGTCCTCTGCCGATTGTCAGGAGCATCTACCGAGCACCTTGAAATCGTTCACGCACCTGAAGGCTGGCATGACGTGCAAGTAGACAGCTTGGCCAGGTCGTGATCCTCCTTGTACATGGAAGTGTTGAACGAGTTACCGCCTATGATCCGGTTAGCAGGAGATCTCTGCTACCTCTGTGGACATTCAAAGACACTGTACTAGTCTCATGGCTAGGCTCCTTGAGTGTAATGCACCTACCTATGATTTGATGTAGATGTGGACTCGGTTCCATGCCAGGATTCACCAGCGGATCCAGTCTGTCGACGACGAGCTGTGAGCATCCGAAGCGGATCAGCGCTTGTGAGGGCGCGCCAAGCGCCAAAGCAACGAACGAAGTCCAATGCATCGTGCCAATTCAAATATCGTTGACTGGTGAGAGCTAGTGAGGGCGTAAAGAAAGGGCAAAGTCAAGGAAAACTCTCGCTTTTAGTGAAGCCTGTCTGGTGTCCGTAGTGAACTCATGGCTTTGATTGCTGCAGCGGGAGATGGATTTGAACCGGTTGTCGGGTATGTCGAGCCGCCCATTGATGCTGGCTGAGAAGTATGATCTGCATGTCCACCAATTGCCCGAGCCACGGATGCGTGCTGCTGAGAGAACTGCCGGTAGGTACCGTTGGCCTGTGAAGCTATCAAGGTCGTATGGGACGCATACACGCAATATAGGAAGCGTGGGCGGCCGTAGGACCGGGATGCTTGCGCAACCTCACGCAGTTTATACATGCCACCATAGATGCGATATCGAATGGCACAATCCTCGATGTGCTTAAGACGATGGATGGATGAACTGAGGTCTACGAGCTAACGCAGCTCGGTCATGGACGGAGCATGCGTCCCGGGCCGTTGTGTTAGTCTAGGTAGCTTTCGGTTGCCGCATCGCCGCTTCCAATTTAGCCGGGCAAGGCCAATGTGCCTAGCTAGGTTCAGCCCACTTTGTACGGATGTCGGTGACTCTACAGGGCTGGGACAATGGTCAATGCATGACAGCGATGAAAGAGACAGATGCAAAGGATTATGAACAAAGCGGCGCTGCTAGTTGCAGACGGGGATCTTCCAAGAGTAGCGCCCGCGTCCGGAAGAGCTCGCAGACTCGGCGAAGGTCACGTTGAAGTCGCACGAGATATCCAGTGGGGCGAGACTAAGCCAGCCAGTGAATGGCAACTCACAAGGGGGGCAGAGCGTTTGCATAGGTGCATGCAGTGAATGGCAATTCACAAGGAGGAAAGAGTGTTTGCATAGGTGCATACAGTAAATAGCAACTCACAAGGAGGGCAGAGTGTTCGCATAGGTGTATATAGTGCACAAGGGGGCAGAGTGCTCGCATTGGTGCATGCAGTGAATAGCAACTAGCAAAGAAGGCAGAGTGTTCGCAAAGGTGCACGCAGTGAATGGCAACTCACGAGGGCAGCGTGTTCGCATTGGTGTATATAGTGCATGGCAACTGAAAAGGAGGGCAGAGTGCTCGCATTGGTGCATGCGAGCGATCAGCCCAGCCCGCCGTCGATGGAAGATATCGATAGCCGAGGCTGCGGGGATCGTGGTGTGTAGGTACCGTACGGTAGTGCCCCCGGGTCGCGATGTTTAGAGGCAAGACGCCTCGTTTCAATTACCATTCCCGTAGCGCTACGTGCCGCCTCCTTCGATCGCGATGAAACAGGTGGCCCCAGGGCATCGACACGGTGCTCCGGGATGCGATTGAAGCCTTCGCATCCCTTCCCTCGCAAAGCAAAGCCCCTCGACAGCTGGGAGCCGAGATTGGCCCAATCCAACCACCGCAGCGTCCGACCCCGCCTTGTTCATTGGGCTTGCCAGCCATTTTGCCCTCATGCGATGCGACGCCCCTCAGCCGCCGCCGACCCAACCGCAGCCCGCAGCGACAAGAGCCCAAGTCCGCGACCAGGCGCTGTGCACGCAAAATTCTTGCTCTCGACCCACCACGTCTTCAGTGCCCTGGTCGTGCTGCTAGTGCTTGTTTTGCAGTTCCTAGCCCCGCGCCTGCCGCACGAGCTCCTCCGCCTCACGCCCACAAACGACTCTCGCGATCCCACCCTCTCCGCGTTCACTTCCCGAGAACACCCTCTGCACAGAGAACCTCCCGTCTGCCCGAGACCCTCCCAGCGAACCGCGTCCGCCGCCACCTTCAACAAGCGAATCAACAGAGACACCGCGCGCAGCATGGCATTGGCAGAGCAGGCAAAGCGCGTCGCCGACGAGTTCAGCTTCGGGTCCGATGCCCTCAACAAGGCTGTGAAGGAGTTCATCCGGGAGATGGGTACGCCGTGCATTTGCATATACACACCCTGAACAGTTCGCGCACAGGTACTGACAGCGCGCAGACGAGGGGCTGTTGCAGGAGGGTACAGAGCTGAGCCAAATCCCCACTTACGTCACTGCCGTCCCCAACGGCACCGAGAAGGTGGGGCCTCACCACCGCAACACAACAACAACAACAATGGCACGGCTAATGCGCACCAGGGCCTCTACATGGCCGTCGATCTCGGCGGTACCAACTTTCGTGTGTGCTCCATCCAATTGCACGGCAACACCACCTTCTCGCTCACCCAGAGCAAGGTCGCCATACCCAAGGAGCTCATGGTCGCGAAGACATCCCAGGAGCTCTTCTCTTTCCTCGCCAAGCAGATTGAGAACTTCCTCAAGACCCACCATGAGGACCACTACACTGGCTTCCTCAGGCGCAGGATCACTGGAGGAGACGCCAAGGAGGAGGAAATATTCAACCTGGGCTTCACCTTTTCGTTCCCCGTGAACCAGATTGGCATCAACAAGGGTCTGCTCATGCGATGGACCAAGGGCTTTGATATTCCTGACGCCGTAGGCAAGGATGTGTGCGCCCTGCTCCAGACCGAAATCGACGCATTGGGCCTTCCCGTTCGTGTAGCCGCTCTCGTCAACGATACCGTCGGAACCCTCATGGCTCGCTCGTACACCTCTCCTGGGAAGACCGGTACGCTGTTGGGCGCAATTTTCGGCACTGGCACGAACGGCGCATACGTCGAGAAGCTCGACAAGGTTACGAAGCTCACACAGAACAAGAACTCGGGCGACTATGACAAGTCGACGGGCGAGATGATCGTTAACGCCGAGTGGGGCTCGTTCGACAACTCGCTGCGTACCCTCCCGAACACTCCTTACGACACGGAACTGGATGAGAAGTCTGTGAATCCGGGCATACAAATGTTCGAGAAGCGCGTATCTGGCATGTTCCTCGGCGAGATCCTGCGTCTGGCCATCATCGGCCTCCTCAAAGACCCCGCTTTCCCGCTCTTCCGTGACGAAAATTCGGCACAGAACGACATTCACAGCACTACCCAAATTTACGACAACTCACCGCTGTACAATCAGTGGGGTATTGATACCAGCTTCCTAAGCATCTGCGCCGGAGACACTAGCCCTGGCTACAGAATGATCAGGCAGACTCTGGACAAGGACTACGGCGTCACCGCCGTGAGCGCCGAGGACGCAGAAGCCGTCAGGGTTATCGCAGCAGCAATTGGCCGCCGTGCAGCACGCCTCGCAGCTGTTGCTATGGCAGGTATTGTCATCAACACTGGCAGACTAGACGGTGCCAAGGGCACCGCGACAACAGAGCAGAAGGAGGGCATCAACCCCCCGAGAGGCGACCTGGAGCCCTCTGAGGACGATATCATCGATGTTGGTGTCGATGGCTCGCTCGTGGAATTCTACCCCAACTTTGAGGACCACATCCGCCAAGCGCTGCGCGAGATAGAAGGCATTGGCGAGAGGGGTGAGAAGCACATTAGGATTGGCATTGCCAAGGACGGATCTGGTGTGGGCGCAGCATTGATTGCACTTGTTGCGGGTAGAGTAAATGTCGACGCGGAGCAAGGGCAACGACGTGATGAATGAAAAGCATGGTGTTGGGGTAAAATTAATGGTGACACGAATCTTGTTGCCATATTAGCATGTACCTACCTACAATCAAGGGTAATTCACGGATTCAGCTTGTTGCATGCCCTTTGTGTGATGTTTTATCATCCCATTGAAGTACCCCATAGATGTTCGCAGTAGAGTCTTTCTCATGCTTCGTCCCTCCTGAATAGAAATGAAGAAGATCCTTGTCCGGCCCACCCAGCACTTGACGCTTCGTCTCGCTTTGCTCGGCTGGCGGGGAATCCAAGGCGTGAAGGTTCGTTTCCGGACTACCTACCAGGAAGAGAAGAAGCCCATCGCCACTGAATGTCGTGTGCTATCAGCTAGACACCTCGCCCCCGATTTCTGCCCTTGTGGCTGGATGGATACTCGGCAGATAGGTGGGCGGATTGTCTAGTTTGATGGACATGGAATGAGAATTGTCGATACCTAAGTACCATGACCATTCTCTGAAGCTGGGCAGCATGAAGGTGGTAAAATTGTGGCCCGAGTCTGCAGGCAGATTCGAAACAAAAGTAAATCGGAACTAACAAAACGTTGGTGGAGGACAAATTCAACATCCTCACGTGCGCACGGCTCGTCGATTGTTGTGTCCGCCAAGGGTTTTGGGTCCTCTTCCGCAAATAGGAAATCTGAAAACTACTATTTCAATCACCCGTAAAATGCGCAATTCTCGGTCAAAATAAACAATCCCAGGGTCCGTAGACGCGTGAGGGCTGAGGGGGGATTTCGTCTTGCGCCCCCTCCCCAAAAAATTCGTCCCAGGTGCACACACCTTGGAAAGAAGGGACCAAAAGCAAAGGTCGCCCGACCAGGGACTCGAACCCTGAACCTTGGGATTAAAAGTCCCACGCGCTAACCAATTGTGCCAGCCGGGCGTTCAGAAGAACCTACGATGTTGGTGGGATTTTCTTGACTGATGAGAAAACCTCAAAATGCTCCATATATAATGTAGTTATTAGACGTTTGACAGCAAGGGCGTGCCCAGAGAAGTGTCAGCAAGCTAGGCCAAGTAGACTAGTTGGTGGTCGATTGAGGGTGGCAGAGCGGGGTAGTGGAGCTTGGTGGGGCGGGATGACGCCTTGGATAACATCAGGGAATGCGTACACGAACACGAAAACGGCAACGTCCGAATCAAAACTCTACCGCTGCTTTGGGACCGTACTTACACAGTGACTTTATGTGTAGGGCTGCTTGACTAACAGCTATATTTGATAGGTCAAAGCAGTTAAAAGGCATCAGCAGTGCTTGGAAACTGTTCAAACTGGAGCGGCCAATCTCAACCCCCAGGAGGGAAGAGTCTTGAAATGGGCTAATTTACTTCCCAAAGTACTGCCAAAAAAAATGTATGGGAAACTGGACGGCACAGTATAACTTGGCGCGATCATTGCCCAGATAATCCAGAGGGTGTGCTTCTAGTCTACGAGGTGGCCACTGCAGTACCTGCTAAAACGTCACTATAAAAATAGTCACAGCCAGGAACAACTGGGAAAAAGTAGCTGATTCTATGTGTTTTTTATAAATGCTGATTTACATTGCAAATGCGCACCAACAGCACCCAAATACGGCTTATGCAAGCAATCCAGTAAGTGCGGGCCGAGCCCCCATCACGCAAGCTTTCTGGTAGTTTCCCTCGCACCATCACCATCCAAAGTACCATATAAGACACCCCACGCGCCCTGAAGCCCGCCAAAACAACATCTGCGCCCGCACAGAGATCCACGATTCCTCGGCAAAAAAAGAAAAGTAACAACCGATAACTTGAAATCAAACATGGCCGACATCAAACACCCCTCCTCCCTCTCAGACCTGCAAACCCTCTTCGCCTCGACCACCTACGTCGCTGTCGACTTCTACGCCGATTGGTGCGGCCCTTGCAAGCAGATCGCACCGTACTACGCCAATCTGGCCAAGCAGCACGGCGTGGACGGCACGCTGGCATTCGCAAAAGTCAACGTGGACAGCGCGCAGGACGTTGCGGCCGCGTACAGTGTGCAGGCGATGCCGACGTTCATGTTCTTCAAGGAGGGGAAGCAGGTCGCTGTGAACGGGAACAAGGTGATCCAGGGGGCGGATGTGAAGAGTTTGGGGGCGGCGGCGGAGAAGCTGGGGGGGTTGGCGAAGAAGAAGAAGGCGGGGTTGTAGGGGGATTCGAACGAGTCGCTGATGTCGGGGAGCTTGCGGTCACGTTGTTGCGATCGAGAGACACGCCCGTTTCGAGATACGCCAACGCCGTAATCCGCGTCATCGTTCCCTCCTACTACTAGACGTCCTGGGGCATCAACCAACACACACGTCCGGTCACTCCAAAGCCTTTCATCATTTTCTGTCCATTTCCCCATACGACCTGACGACCAAGATCTCTCCTATGTGTTCTCACCAGACGATTGCTTCCTTGAGTCTACGTCCTCTGGCGGTCTGGATTCGGTGTCCCGATCTGGATCGCCATTCTTAGTTTTGGCGCTGATGGGGTCTGCTATCTTCAACTTGCCACTCTTGGTTCTGCGTAGACAGGGCATGTCGGCGGGCATTGTACCCTTGTGTGTGACAAGATATCGCTCGTTCTTAGATATGGACTTGATCTCGGCCCATGGCATCTTGGAGGTGTGAGGAATGGTGTGGAGTGGCGAGTTGGAGGTACCGCATCACGATGGTCTTGACGATATTTTTCTACGACGTGCGGCAGGTTTGCTCTACAGTCCAGGGGCAAAAGGATAGTGCAGAGTAGTACAGTAGCTTGAGGGTAACCGATCACAGCCCAGGGTCAATGCAGACAAAAACTTGCGGAAGAGTATCAGAATGCTACCTGGATGCTTTTATTATACTACAAAACTACTCTGTAAGGATTCCCAGGTAGAATAAATGTCTAAGAGCGATGTCTGACTACACGATGATGTTCCCTGATGTACGTGATGTTGATGTGATCCACATGCAAGACATGGCATAGCTCCTTAATGACTGCGAGTGCTCCATGACAACTGCGAGTGCTAAGACACTGTGAGCAACTCACGTCTCACACTTTGGGCATCGCTGGCAACTGGTTAATGTCTGTACGGGAGGCCGCTGGCTGGTAGCGGTGGAGCAGTCTACCCGTGTAATCCTACACAAAACGTGACAAAATACGAACCTGCGAACTGCCCATGCAGGGCGATCAGTATGCCCCGTTGTCTATCAGAAAGGTTCGCTTTGCTGGCACGTCCACAGCCTGGATTCGGTGCATCGCGTATCCAGCATTGGCGCGATTAGGAATAGGCGGCCGAAACGGAAACGGCCATCGGACCGCGCAACAGAGGGGCTAACACACCGGTTGATAGCCATACAAAGGTGCCGAGTTTCGTGTGCAAGAGGCGGTCGGCATGCCCGCCGAAGGGCCGCGTAGATGAGTTGGCTGCCGTACCTAGCGCGCATCCCCGCATCACGTCTGACTGGGAGCAAGGGCACGCGCACGCAACCAATGGTTACGCGCAAGAGTCGGTGAGGCCGAATAACAGCACCCGCGCGTGGTAACAATGATGGGACTGAGGTTATCCGGAAGCCCGTCCGTGTCCCGCTCCCTCGCTCCAGGATGGAGTTGTCTGGCGCCAATGCCAATCGCGGTGGGTCCGGCGGGTGCGGTAACGTCGAATAACAATCGGAGCTCGCGCAGAGCCGCACTACACCGTCCTGGATGGAGTTTGTTGGCGGCCAAGGCGGTGGACATAAATAATCCGTGTCGTCTCGAACGCGCGCTCGAAGGGAGTTTCGAAGCGGAACGGATCTGAACCAAGCCAAACCGCATCTCGGGCGCCAAGCCTCGCCCTGACCATGTCATTCACCGGACGCCGCAGGTCTTCGCGCGAAGACATGGCGGTACCCAACTGTGAGTATCTCCGCCCTGATTCGTCTGCGATGGCTGCCTGCAATATGGCTGCACTGCACCTCGGAGAGGCACATGAGCCTGAGGCTGACGCTGGCCTGGCCCACACCAGCAGCAGCCCTGCGGAGCCCTGAATGCCCCGCCAACGTGCTGTCCCTGGACGGCGTCCTCGAACATTCCATAACCCTGAACCCCCTCGGCGAATGGTTGCAGTCGCCCGACGAGGACATTCACGCTCGCCTCGCACGCTTCTCTTCGTCTCTTGACGGCCTGGGGCCGTCCTCTGCTTCCATTCCGCCGTGTTCGCACTCGCTTTCTGTCCGCAGCACCAGCTCCTCGATGGCGCCCACATGCGTTCACCACCAGTCCAACGCCTCGACACAAGCACCCTCCCTTGCCAACTTTTCCGAAGCGACCCCGACCGAAACTTCCATCAGCACAGGGCAAGCCAGCTTTTTCACGGGCGGTGTGCCGCTGCTGGAGGACGACAACGGCGTGCTCGTGCGCCCGCAGCATACATGCCGGACCCCGATGTACGAGTGCGCGTTCTGGTTCTTGAGGTGCTCGTACATTTCGAACAACATGGAGGAGTGGCATACACACTGTCTCAGCCATTTCCGTGGCGAGGACCCTCCTCGGTCGGTGCGATGCCCGCTCTGCGAATGGGAGTACCTTGGCGACGACGGAAAGATAGCGTGGGACCGTAGGATGGACCACATCGCGTATGAACACTTCCAGCGCGGCCAGACCTTGAAGACGAGCCGACCGGATATCGGTCTCTTCCACGACCTTTGGAACAAGCGACTGATCGACGACCAAGACTTGAAGGAGCTGAAGGGTGGGAACCATAATTTGACAAGGGACCCCCACCCCTTTTCTGTGACGGGGACAGGTCGTCGTGACAGAGACCGGCGGAGGCAGCCGCAGCGAACCCAACACATTGGCGATTTGAGGCGTCAGGTGGCACCCGTCCGTACGTAGGTCGCGTCGGCCGCCATACATGTACCACTGAAGCAGTGCAGGTGGTACGTACTGCCGCCCTCACTAACCGGTGAACCTCACCCGGGCCTCGTCTTCGCCATCTTCCCGGCTTCCTGCATCTTTGGTACTTCAGCTTCGCCTCGTGGCCCGCTTGATTGGACCACCTCCTTCTTCCCCACTCGATACCCGCTTCATGTTTCTTGATATGCCTCGACTCCCCGGCATGCAGTTTTTGGTAGCACCGCGATGCAATGACTCGGTTGGTGAAGGTGTCGCGGCATCTCTGGCGTTCTGGACGGAAATTGATAGCGTTTTTTTTGATGTTTTGTTTTCCAGCGTTGCTGCTAGTGTGCCAGGATTCGGCTGCTGTGTTAGATTGAACGCTTGCTTGGGTTACATCTGGATGTATTTTCTTGGAAAGAATTACCACTGGAAGCCATCTCCCAGGCCAGAGAGACTGTACGGATGGAACGATTAGCGTAGTTATGTGATTTCATGGTGCGCGATTTCTCAGCGCCGCAAGAGGCCGTCCCTTCTCTTATTGTATCCCGCCCCTTGCATGCCCTTCCCTCCAGCCCCCGCCGGGCCCTATTTGCCTGCTTTGTGGCCGTGGCAATACGCGCTGCGATTCGTCGCATCGAGAACCAGCAGCCTTGCCGTCTGACCTGCGCGTTGCGAAAACCGCTCAGCCCTGTGCCGCGGACTTGTTCAATGTGGCTGCCTTGGGCTGGTTTCTCGATGTGGACTACCGTAGTGGGTACGCGACCAAGGAAGGGCTCTGCGTGTGGTTCGCATTACGGGGGTCATGCGAACGTCTGCACGTCTAGCGAAAGATTCGACGAGAGGGGTAGGGAAATTGAGAGGTCCAGGGTATTTATATTAGTAGGTACGGTGGCTGGGATCGACCCGTCAAAACTTGCTTCGAGCATCAAGGTGCGACCCAACAGACCCCTCAACTGGATTGGTCACTTTTTGTGTCCAAGCACCTAGACTGACAGCTGCTTCGTACTTCCAAAGTATTCCCTTGGAGGCTTGTACGATATGTCCACAAGTTCTTCTCGTGCAGACTTTGGTGACGTTGAGCAAGAAGCACACCACAAACCCTGCCCCGCCCCATACCACACCCTTCTCCCGTTTCTCTTTCTCTTTCTCTGCGACACTTTTACCCCTGCTTTGGGAAATCTGCTCGGCTGGTCTTCTGGATCATGTCTTCGTAAAAAATCTCGACGACGTCCCTGTACTATGAATCTTTTCAGACAGCTGTTCCACCTATGCCGTGGTCCATATTGACATCATTCTATGCTCAGACACCCGAGGTATGTGACCAACACAATTGCATATCGAGCTACGGGAACATTGCTTCTTATCAGAAAAGGGAAATAGTAGAGTCGTGATGACTATTCCTGCTGTGAATCACTAGCCGGATACTCGCTCGCTTACACATGGTATTACTTTCTTTGGGTAAAGAAACCAAGCAAAAATATGCGTGCCGTGGAGATTGTTTATCAGTGAAAGGAAGCTGACTTGAAGAGTAGGGAGTACATACGGTGTTGCAGCGGCGTAGTTTGACGCAGTGACTTCCCAAGTTGTATATACAACACACAGGTATACTACTGCGTAGTTGGGTACATTGCGGCATTCAATCATGGTGAACCTATCAAGGCTTTAAGAGCATTACATGCAAACCCATCCCATATTAGGACTCGCCCACCTAACGCCTCATATCCTAGCCACAACCCATGCCAGTCTCGTTGCCTAGAGTCATGAAAATCGCTACCGCTACTGCTTCTACCAACTACCCAGCTAGAGTCTAGCGGGCGTTGTTCTTCGGCGGCTCCGCAGCCGGACCCTCCGGCGTGACATAACACTTGGTCATGCCCCCATCAACAACGAAGTCCGTGCCGTTGACGAAGCTGCTCTCGTCACTAGCAAGGAAGAGAACTGCCTGTGCCTGCTCGATGGCCTCACCGAAACGACCGGTGGGGAAGTGGACTTCACGGCGGTGGCGCTTCGCAACGTCGTCGCCAAGCCAGTCCTGGAGGAGAGGAGTGCTGCAACCGTCAGCACGTGACGTCTACCCTGCAAAGAGAGAACCTACTTGAGTGGTGCCGGGCAAAGCGCATTGAAGCGGAAGCCCTCCCTTGCGTGAACCATGGCCAACTCCCTTGTCATCGCCAAAACGGCGCCCTTGCTCGCAGTGTAGGCGAGTTGTGGCGTCGCGGCGCCCACAAGCGCTACAACACTCGCAGTGTTTATGACACTGGCCTTCTTCTTGCCATGCTTCCGGAAGCTCAAGACAGCATGCTTGCTACCAAACCACACGCCCTTGACGTTGATCGCCTGCGTGAGATCCCAGATCTTCTCAGGTGTGTCAATAGCATCAGCGTCATCGGCGTGCATTATGCCAGCATTGTTGAAGATCACGTCCACGCCGCCCCAGGAGTCGACGTGCTCGACCATGGCTTGGACGTCGGCTTCTTTGGAGACATCTATGACTTTGGCGTCGAGCTTCTTGGCATCTGGGACAATGGATCTGAGCTTCTCAAGGGCCTTCTCTAGGGCCGATCCAGAGATGTCGGAGAGCAGGACGTTGGCACCTTCGCGGGCGAAGAGGATGCAGGTCTCCAGACCGATTCCTCTGGGACCGAATTAGTTGCTTTCGTTGACTGTTGAAGCACGACGCAAAATGAAGATCTCAAGCAATTTATTCTCATCTTGAGAACAAAGCCCGGCAATTTCACAATGCAGATGCGATTTTGAACGTGAGGATTGAAGAAGTCGGGGCAATCCCGTAGGCCATAAACGTGTGCTGGCGCTGATTCTGTTATACGTACCCGGCGGCTCCCGTGACGATACAGTTTTTTCCTTCAAGACGGCCCATGTTGAATGTCCTTGCTCTTGAATCAGGTGCTTGTATGGAATGAACACGAATCTTTGGCGATGTTAGGAAGGTGTAAGAGGCACGCAGGCGAGGCTGTGGAAAGCTCTTATAACAATGGATCGAATGACTAATTCCGGGGCAACGTGGCGGCGATCCGGCCAGCAGGTGGCAAGCGTGCCGAAGGGGTCAGCGACTTACTGAGCTTCAAATGCTGTTTATATGTTGGAACTGCAGCTATCCGCGCTAGAAGGTTGGTGGTGAGGTCTGGGGAGAAAGCGTCACTGGGACGGATAGAGTCGGTGATAGTGGGAGCTCCCGAAGTCGGAGCTAGGGTCAGATAAGAGTCGCGCATGCGACCACGTTGCGCCATCGCACACGTGAATAAGCATCGTGGAACCTGAGCGGTGAGAGATTGCTCTCGTTCGCTCGGTTAGGAGTATCACTCAATTGTACATCAGTGATCAATGCCACCATGGCGATCTGTTTACGAGGCATGCCCCTGTCCCTCCAATGGGATTGCGGGGTAATGCCGTGCGAACGGTGACCATGGGCACCACGTCTTCATCTTGATTGGTTTTTGGAGTCAAGCATATCGAGTCAAGCATGCAGGGGAATAGCCCCAAAGATGCTACAAGAAATGTCTTTGATACCAGTTCCGCATTCTGTTGTAGTTTGAACCAAAGGTTGGAGTCGTGCAAAGCTACACGGGGCAAGCTCGTCATTGGCCCGAGCTCCACGCAGCTATCCGTCCCAAAAGCCAACGGACCAAACCTGCTTTATCGCTGCTATCTCCCTTCCTTCGCTTCACGGACTTCCTATCCTGTGTCCATTGCCCCCTCCACCGTTGGCTACACTCCCCTCGACCTTCTGTATCCCCACCGCGACCATGTCCGACGCCGAAGAAGTAACCCTCGAGCGCCTGCCCGAGCTCCTCAAAAACGATAACGCCGTTAAGGTCGCGGGCATCGATGTCGACGGCATCTTGCGCGGCAAGCTCATGGCGAAGAATAATTTCCTCTCCATAGCGGAAGAGGGGTTCGGATTCTGCAGCGTCATCTTTGGCTGGGACATGCACGACCAGACCTACTTCCGCGAGCTGGGCATCTCCAACAAGGAAAACGGCTACCGCGACGTGATGGCTATTCCAGACTTATCGTCGTTCCGCAGAATACCATGGGAGAAGAACGTACCATTTTTCTTGGTATCATTTCATGACCCGGATACTGGAGCCAGTCTGAGCGCGTGCCCGAGGAGCATATTGAAGAGGACGGTGGGCAAGCTGCGGAAGCAGGGCTACGGCGCCATGGCCGGTGGTGGGTCGTCGCTGCAAATGCAGGACAGATCCTGCGCGTTGCCCCTTCGATATCTGACTCATCCCAGCCGAGTACGAATTCTACCAGTTTAGAGCACCGAAGAGCCATGACGGCCCCGAACGCAATTCCTCCTCTACAGCCACCTTCCTGCGCGACAACCCTGTGAATTCGCTCCCACCGCTCACAGAAGGCATGTTCGGCTACAGCATCACGCGACCGGTGCATAACCAGGATTACTACTATGGCATCTTCGACGCATGCGCGCAGTTTGACTGCGGGATAGAAGGATGGCACACAGAATCCGGCCCGGGTGTCTTTGAAGCAGTGCGTCCCATTCTGTCTTCTACATCCACCCAGTTGACGCTAATTGGGACTGATAGGCCCTCGAATTCGGCGAGATAACCGCCATGGCCGACAGAGCTTCTCTTTTCAAGCTCGTGGTCAAGTCTCTCGGCTCAAAGCACGGCATCACTCCATGCTTCATGGCGAAGCCGCGCGAAGGCCTCCCGGGAAACAGCGGTCACATGCACGTTTCCATCGTCGACGACGCCGGCAAGAACCTCTTCTACCGCGGCGAAGAGGACCCCTCCCCGCCCTACCCAGACGTGCGCTTCCTGAGCGACCTCGGACGCCACTTCCTCGCCGGGCTGATCGACGGTCTCCCAGACATCATGCCCATCCTCGCGCCGAACGTAAACAGCTATAAAAGATTGGTTGAGAACTTCTGGGCGCCTGTCACGGTGAGCTGGGGCTTGGAGCACCGCGCTGCAAGCATCCGCCTCATTTCACCGCCCACGTCCTCGGGCAAGGCGACGCGCTTCGAGGTCCGCGTTCCGGGCGCTGATACGAACCCGCATTTTGTGCTGGCTGCGATTCTGGCGCTCGGGTGGCGGGGCATCGAGAAGAAGATGGAGATTTCCATACCGCCGCTTGGCAAGGGCGAGGACGTTGGCGGCGCGACCGACAAGGGCGTGAGACTTGCAAAGAGCTTGAAAGAGGCGACGCAAAGATTCATGGCCAAGGATAGCGTGGCGAGAGAAGTGTTTGGTGACGGGTTTGTGGACCATTTTGGAGGAACCCGGGAGCATGAGGTCAGGCTTTGGGACGAGGCCGTCACGGATTGGGAAATCAAGCGGTACATCGAGACGGTCTAGACAGACGTGTTTGGGCATCTGGACTATTGTTTTGCGATATCCCGTAAATTTTTTTAATTATTTTTTTGCATATACACCAAGAGTAGAGTTGTGGATTTGGTAGATATTAGTATTATGTACAATACGTTGCATGCGTGTGTCTTGATTCGCATCTCACACGCTTCACAGCCCGACTAGATTCTTTACACCGGTCACCTTCCCTCTCAAGTCGCCATACCCAACCCACACGACTCCGCACGCCATCTTCCACGCCCTCGCCCCCGCACCTTTGCCCTTCAGCGGCAAGTCCATCGGCCCGGGTATGCTCGTCTTCGCCAGCCATGGCCAGCGATCGCGCGTGACAGCTTTCTGGTTGCACACGCTCCTCAGCCCCTCCTGGCCCGCAAACCGCCCGTAACCGCTGCCCTTTACGCCGCCAAAGGGCAGCTGCACCATGTAGGTGACGGCGAAGTCGTTGACGGCGACCATGCCGGCGTTGACCTCGCGGACGACGCGCTCAGTGTCGCGCGAGGAGGCGCCGTACACGGAGGCGCCGAGCGCGTAGGGCGTCGAGTTTGCGATGCGGATGGCGTGGTCGACCGAGTCTGCGCGCATGAGGGTGAACACGGGCGCAAAAAGCTCTTCCTGCGCGATCTTCATGGACGACGTCACGTCCACGAGGAATGTCGGGGCGAAGAAGTGGCCTTTGGGGTGCTGCGGGTGGATGTGACGCTTTCCGCCGCAGACGAGGCGCGCGCCTTGGGCTACGGCGTCTGCGATGAGGGATTCTAGGCGGGAGAAGCCGGCGTCGGAGATGCAGGCGCCGATGTCAATGGGTGCGTCGTCAGGAGCGGCATTGAGGATGGAGCCTGGGCAGAGGGCTTTGATGCGAGGTGTGAGGTGCTCGATGAAGCGTGTGTAGACGTTGGGAAGGGCGATGATGCGCTCGATGCCAATGCAGTTCTGCCCAGCGGACTGAAAAACGCCACGCATCAGGATGCTGGAGACGCGTTGGAAGTCGCTATTGGAGAGGTCGTCTAGAACAATGGCTGGGTCTTTTCCGCCGAGCTCAACGCAGACTGGTGTGAGGGCTTTCGAAGCGGAGGCGCAGACATGGTGGGCGACGGGGCGAGAACCGATGAAGGTGATGTGTGCGATGCCAGGGTGGGAAGTGAGGTGCTCTGCGACGTCGGGCCAGCAGACGACTGACTGGACAATGTCTGGGCTGTGTCCGCAGGCGACGAGGGCGGAGGTAGCGATTGAAGCGAAGTAACTGCTAGACCAAGCCGTGTTCTCAGAGCCCTTTACGATGATGGCGTTACCAGCAAAGATGGATGCAATGACGGGCGATATCAAGTTGTGAAACTGTTCATTGTTAGGAATCTTATTATTCGACCGAGGTGGAAGAAGCTCACAGGATAGCTGTAGCATGTTAGAGATTTATCAATCGCACATGGAGGGAGCGCTTACTTCCAGCTCACACACGCCGCTACAACGCCCAGCGGTTGCCACACAACCTCATGCCATTTATACGCCATCAACAGATTCCCAGGCCTGCTCTCACTTCTCAAGCTTTCCTCGCCATGTGCAATGACCCATCTAAGCTTCTCTACTGTGACCAAAATCTCCCCTAAACTCGCATCCACCATCGTCTTCCCACTGTCCAAGCAAGCTACACGCGCAATGGTCTCCTGCTGCTCCAAGACAAACTTCAGCATGGTCTTGAGCACCTTCCTCCGTTCTGCGAACGTCGTCTGTACCCATGTTGTTTGCGCGGCGGCGGCTTTCGCAATGTCGCTGTCGATTGAGTCCGCCGTGGAGGGGTTGATGCGGCCCAGGGACTCGCCGGTTGCGGGGGCGTAACATTGAATCAGAGAGGACCCGGGGACCTTTATGTGTCAATTGGCTTCCTCGCATGTATCCGCAGCTACTCACCTTGATTGTTAGCTCCTGCAGCGCCTCGCCCTTCCACCCTGGCGCGACCTGCTCTAGTGGTGCGACATTGTAAGGTACCGCAGCCTCAGGGTCGTTCCTAAAGAGCCGATAAAAGAGGTACAGGGTTAGCACACCGACTGCATACAGCAGCAGAGGGTTGTGATCCTCGAATCGTCCCATGGTGCGCGTAGGAGGATTTGTTGCTGGACCCTGGAAGTTTTGGGAGCGAACGCGACACCAAGAACGAAATCATGAGATGTGCTTGAGCCAATCAGAGCGCGGTGCCTGGTGGGAAACGGCTCTCGACGCTCAGCCACCCCATCTCTGTACTCCATACGACTAATGTACGCAAATAGTCATAGGTAAGCCCGATGTTGACGAGACGCCATTGAAAACAGGAGAATTTTGGTTCGGAATGCTGTGGCGTGCCGACCAGACAAACCTTGCAATGCTCGACTCGGGGAGAAGCCAGCGGCAACACATGGGCGGCGCCACGGCTCCACACGGCTCACTCAACGAATTTACTCATTCTGCCCTTCCAGCCACAGCGACGCAATGACCTCATGCGGTCGCGCCCTGGGTGTGACCAACAGCGTTGATGGGCGTGCAGTGAATGGCAGGGCGGGCACCGAATCTGGTGATTGAAACCCACCAACGTGTCCCAGCGTCGGCAACATACCGCTGTCTGCTCATCCGCTTGCATGGCTTTCGATCGGTTGTTCCGAAAACATAATAGGTTGAGTCGTCGTGATGCTGATGGGCCTGCTGTCACGATCCGCGTGGAGGAGGAATGCATCAATCATGATGGTTCTCCTAGTGTACCACAGCATGTCTGTGTTCCGACCTTTGGTGTTGGCAACACGACCGCACTTGTGGGAAGCTGTACCCGCCTTCCACCCAGTGTGTAGTTTGCTAGGCCACCCTACGGAATAACGTACGTTAGCCCATGAGTGGTACGATTCACGTGTGAACATCATGACCGTCTGCCATTGCCAAGGATCAAGATCAACCCCCCGCCCATCCCCACCGAGCGTGGAAAACCACGGGTTGCAGCCAGCCGTGACGGAATGCACGACCTGTCAGCAAGAGCCCAGCCCAACCCACGCGGGGTTCGATCACCGCGGCACCCATGCAAGCGTTCCCCGATATGCTGCACCGTCCATTCCAGCACGCGTTCCCAGGTGCGGGCGCGTAGACGAAACGTTGATTGCGGTATATGAAGCCAACAGCAGGCTTTCCCGGACCGGGCATCGTGGGTGTCCAGTCGTAGGTTATGGTCGCGGGGGCAGGTGAGTTGTGTTACCGCGAATAAATGAGCAGGTGGGAAGCTTGTCGCAGGGGGTTGGCGGCTTTAAGCAGTGATGCTGGAAGCCGTCTCCGCTACCGGTACCAGCCCTGTGGTAGATCGGTGTTGGCTAAATGTGAAATTTGCGTCAAGTGAGACGGCGGGCGGATGAGAGCATAAGAGCGGCAAGCATGCAGCGTGAAGAGGTCCGAGACGTTGGCGACAAGGCCAATGTCCAGGCGAATACGACGTGGTTAGGTGTGCAATGCTCTCACCGTCAGCGCCTGCCTCGGTCTGCCTCGAGCGCATGCCCTACTGTGTATGCAATGCGCCGGCTCGAAACGATTGCGATAATAGGTGCCGATGACCCGTGGCCCTCGACTCCTCGTGCACAATGCACTCTGTGCACGGAGAGAGCTGTGACAGTGGGGCCTCATTGATACAAGCCTTGCCGTGTCCACTTGGTGCCAACTTGGTGGCTTGTCCAGGAGCATCGCAAAGGAGAAGCCTTGCCTCGGCAGGCCATCGAATCTGGATGCGCAGGGCTGGATCGGGCAATTCCATAGGATTTGACCGGAGAGGATCAAGAAACGAGTCTCACGGTATCACGGTCTCACGGTCTCACGGTCTCATGGTGGGCTGGGCTGAGCCGCGCACCCAATTATAGCCGCACGTCAAGCTACCTAGGTACTGCCGCGGTGCCGACGGCGGAACTTGTACGGTAGGCTACGGGACAGTACATCACAGAGTCGGACGCGATTCGTCTCTGCACCAAGGCGTGTCAAAGGGGGCTCTATCGGGGGATTGCGTCGAGAACCGAAATGGGTTCACGGCGACTTCTTCGAGACTTCTTCCTGGTGTCCACGGCGCGCTTGGCGAGAGCTTCAGGGTTCGGTCGCTCAAGGCATGACGCGCAGCCCCTAACTCCACAATGGCTTGCTCCGGGGGCGGTCGCTCAGCCATCCAGACGCAGCGTTTCACGTGGCTGCAGGCTAGAAGGAAAACCCCATCGCGGTATGGCGTCCACCATGGCGCGACAAAGGCTGGTGGGCCAAGCGCGAGTGATGGCTGGCAGGTCGCACTGGGGCGGGCAGCAGCTTCACAGACCGGTGCACACTGCACACTGCACACTGCACACTGCACACTGCAAACGGTGGGCACTGAGGGCACTGAGGGCACTGAGGGCACTGAGGGCAACGAGGGCACTGAGGTCAACGAGGGCACTGAGGTCAGGCTTCGGCCACGGCGGAAGGCAGGCCTTGGACAAGTCTGAACCCCAGCGCCCTGGTACTGCCGCAGGGCCGCAGGCTGCCGCCCCCAGGCCGAGCCTTGTGTGATCCCAAAAGCCCCCGGCGGCGGGCTCCTTGTCAGATTCGGCCAGGCAGGGATGGGGCAGTCTGCCGGGCGGGAGGCGGAGAAACCAGTGCGTCACGGACCCTAAAGCGAAGAACAGGCCGGAAGCTTGGTGGGGACGGCACATAAGCGGCTTGGGAGATCTGGTCCACTGTGGGCTGCCGCTCCTCGTGCTGCAGCGCCCCCCGAGACACAACGCACCCACATCACCGCCTCGACTGGCGCTGTGCAGCGCGTCAAGCGGGCCGACGCCACCTCTCTCTGCGAGCGTCTGCTGCTGCCGCTGCTGCTGCGTGCTACCCCGACGTTCACCGTGTAGAGGCCGGCTCCAGACGTCGTGTCACCCTGCACACTGCACACTGCACACTGCATCCTGCACACTGCACACTGCACACTGCACACTGCATCCTGCACACTGCACCTTGGCCGTGGCAGCGCCACCCTCGCCCTCGCCAGTAGCGTCTTTTGGGCCTGGTCAGCGGGAAGCTGAGCGATCCGCCCGCAAGGCCGCTGCCCACGCCCATGAGTGGCTGTCGACGTGCCTGTCATAAATGAAGCCGCCCGGTGCGCCTGTCTGGACGAGGCCGCCATCTGCGGCCAGCGGGCTGGTGTTCCTGCCGTCGAACTGGTGGCTGGCACACGTCGTTCGTCGCGGGAACAGCAGATTCTGCGCCCATCAGGCTGCCGGATGCTGCACCGAGCCCCAGATGGCGACAGGCTCTCCGGAGAGGCGGGAGGGTGTTGTGTGCCTGGCACTACAGAGGTAGCCTCAACGGCGTCATGTGGGCGAAGCGACGCAGAGCCCATCGGCGGAACACAAACGCCAGGGCGCGCCGGAACGAGCGCGTCGTGATTGTTTTGGACCAGAATGAAATGGCCAGCTCCGCGCTGGGCGTGTGAGGAGTTCTGGAGTCGTTCACAGGCGTGCTGTTGGTGCAGCGTTTCAACCCGACAGGAACAAGCGCGAGCAGCAGCCTTCCGCGGCACTGTACGCTTCTGTCTGCCAGCGCACATGTTTGGGAGGAATGGAATGCATCATGGGTCGTCGCCTCCTCACCGCTGAAAGAACCGGCAGGCCGGCGCGGCGACGGGGTTGGGAAGGGAAGGGAAACTCTGCTGCGGCGGCCTCGTATTGGGGAACATCTGGGGTACCTGTATGCAGAGGTCGGTTTTCTTGGTTACGATTCAAGCGCAGCGGCCTCGCTGCCTGGACGCCGGTGTGCGCCGAGCAGCCGTCGCAGGGCGGCCGACAAGGGCAGGTGGTGGCAGGTCGGCAGCAAGGAGTCGTGGGATCGTCCGTGTGTGTGTGGAGCAGTGGGCCGCCGTGGTGGCTTGCGCTACCAGGCTCCGGTACCCCTGCTGCATGCCATGCCCCTCGCCTACGCCATGCCCTAATCCATCTTACCAAAAGTCATCTTGGCGCCTCTGGGTTAGGGTTCTGCGACGTTTGACGGCGGTTCTTGCGCGCTCTTCGCCCGGCTCTCCCTCCTCCTCCCGTCTTCCCTCTCTGTACCCGTTCCTCACCGTACCGACACCCACAACACCCCCGCCCTTCTGCCGCTGCTCACGCAGTCCCGGTCCATCTCGACCATCGTCACTCCCTCTGCACCTGCTCCGTCCTCGGCGCCCAGTGCCCCAGCCAGCCTTCTGCCCGTTACCCCGTAAGTTCACCTGGCGCGTCGCGTATAGGCCTCAACCAAGGTTCAGCGCGTGCCATCAACTAACGTCTACAGTTGAGCATTCCCCACTGATCTATTGACTGGCGCCCCAATCACAATTTGGTTTCTCGTCCCGTCGCTCGTCAGCTCCCTCATCTTGCTGCACCAGCACTCCCCGCCTGAGGCTCCGTGTCGAGACGCGCGTGTCGAAAACTCACGTCCGACATGGCGAGCCACCAGCAGCCCTCGCCCACCACGGGCATGCCGCCGCACCACGGAGGCCCGCATCTCGGGCATCCGCAGCCGAACGGCCATCCTCAACACATGAGCCAGCCGAAGACGCCCGCGCAGTATCTCCAACAGCTTACCGAGTCTGTCTGGACCAATCTAGGTACCCTTCATCGCACGGCCAGCATACCGGTGACATTGTCGCTAACGCGCCGCAGGATCGCTCTCGGAACAGATGCAAGACCTTGACGGCGCAATGCAATGCTACGAGCAGGCCCTGAAGCATAATCAGTGGTCCATTCCTGCTATGCAGGGCATTGCATGCATTCTTCGCGCGCGGGACCAGTTTCCTCATGCTGTTGAATATCTGCGCACCATTCTCAAGGTCGATCCTGCCAACGGCGACGTGTGGGGCAGCCTCGGTTGGTTCCCGTGTTATCTGAATTCACACTTCCCTTCTCACATAGCCAGGCCACTGTTACCTCATGATGGACGATCTGCAGCAAGCGTATTCGGCTTACCAGCAGGCCTTGTACCATCTGTCTGATCCCAAGGTAAGTCGGCTTCGCCGTGAGTCTGGCGTCTTGCGCTAACAACATAATCAGGAGCCCAAGCTTTGGTACGGCATTGGCATACTCTATGATCGCTACGGGTCATTGGAGCACGCCGAAGAAGCTTTCTCTCAAGTGATGCGCATGGAGCCGAACTTCGAGAAGGCCAACGAAATTTACTTTCGACTTGGCATAATATATAAGCAACAACAGAAGTTCAACCAGAGTCTTGATGTAAGTTGTGTGCCTACCCTTCAAGGACGCTCTAACATCATCCAGTGTTTCAAGTACATTGTCACCAACCCGCCTCGCCCGTTGACTGAAGAGGACATCTGGTTCCAGATCGGACACGTCTACGAACAGCAGAAGGAGGTATGCAATACATCTACTGTTAGCGTAATTCATCCACTTACAGGATATACAGTTTGACTCGGCCAAGGCCGCGTACAGGCGTGTGCTGGAACGTGACCCTAACCATGCCAAAGTGCTGCAGCAGTTGGGCTGGTTGCACCACCAGCAAAGCAGCAACTACGCCAGTCAAGAACAGGCTATCGAGTACCTCGAGAAATCAGTGGCTTCTGGTAAGTTCAGTATGCCATTGCACAAGCTCAGTACAACGGCTAATGCTATGATCAGATCAAACGGACGCACAGAGCTGGTACCTTCTCGGACGCTGCTATATGTCACAGCAGAAATACCCCAAGGCGTATGAAGCCTATCAGCAGGCTGTCTACCGAGACGGCCGTAACCCGACTTTCTGGTGCTCTATCGGTGTGCTTTACTACCAGATCAACCAGTACCGCGATGCGCTTGACGCATACTCCCGAGCCATCCGCCTCAATCCTAACATTAGTGAGGTTTGGTACGATCTCGGCACTCTATACGAATCATGCAACAACCAGACAGCCGATGCGTTGGACGCCTATCAACGCGCTGCAGACCTTGACCCGTCTAACGTGCACATCAAAGCGCGCCTGCAGCTACTCCAAAACGGACAGACTACAGCCGGCATGCCCAACCAGGGCAGTGCACCAGCGCCTCAGGACGTCCATCCTCAGGCATACCAGCCTGCCTCCATCCATGGTCCTGCAGCTCCTCAATGGGGTGCGCCTCAACCCCAGCAGCCTCCTCAGGGACCTGCTCCGCCTGCTCTGGGTGCTTCCGAGTGGAACAGGCCCTTGGCCCAGATACGCGAACCGGGACTTCCTCCTCAGCAACTGAACCCTTATGACCAGCGAGAAGGCATCCGCCCGCCTGCGCAGCATGCCGCTCAACGCCCACCGAGCCCGTTGAAGCAGGAACCAATGCGTCCCTACCAGGAATCGTCGCGTCCTCCCACCAACGGGCCTGGTCTCTCCGGTCCTAATGGGCCTCTGGGACCTCCTCCGCCAGGTGGCATGCGTCGCGGGCTTTCGCCGTCTCCTAAGACGCATCACGCTGCCCCCAGCCCTTACCACCCTCCGCCTCCCCAGCTGACGCCTCAAGCGTCTCAGGCGCAGCCTCATCTGCCTCCGCATCAGCAACAGCAGTCTCTACAGCAGCAGCAGCAGCAGCAGCAGCAGCAACAAGGCCCTCCACCACCACCTCCCAACCGTATCTCAAACCCTAACTATGGGGCTCATGCGAACAACGGTCCTCCGCCACCACCTCCACCGCCTACTGGATTGAGTGGCCCTACCCAGGGCCCTCCACAATATCCTCGCATTGGCAGCCCGGCTCCCGAGGTTCGACCTATCGTCGAGAACAACAGGGCTGTATCCCCTCGCAACGGATACCCTGCACAATTCCATCATCCTGACTCATCTGCTGCCAGTGGCATTGCCAGTGGTGCCCCACCACCCGCCTCCGCCCTTGCAGCTGCTGAGCAAGCCGCCCGTGACCGAGAAGATCGCCCTCCTACGGCACCTCCCAAGCGCCACCGTGAATGGGAGGACGGTGACCACCCACACCCCAAGCCACCGACGAATGACGAGAAGCGTCAGAAACTGGAGGAGCCTCACAGTCGCCGCCCATCTCCACCCCACCGCATGTCGTCGCCACAGGTACCGCGTCATAGCCCTCAAGATGGCGCGGACCCTCGTCGCTTCAACGATGGGTACCACCCATCGGAAGCCGCTCATCACCCGCCCTCGTTGCCTTCGATGAGCACGCCGCAGCCAATGCCTCCCCGCATGTCAGAGACACCCAAGCACGAGCGTCCAGAGCATCATGAGCCAGCAGCTCGTCATGTGGAAGTCGATGAGAACTACGATGACGATGGCGAGGAAAGCAAACCTGCCGCGGCCAAGTCTGAGCGCAGCAGCCCCCGCGGTGCTTCAACCAACGGCGCATCGCACGCCCCCACTCCGGTGGAGTCGAAACCGTAGTGCGTTGTTTCAGATCTTACATCAGGTCTTTCACCTGTTCTTTCCTCTGAAGCATTTACCCTTCCGCTCCCGGCTCAGCTCCTGGAGTCATGGCTTTTACGACGTCTGACTGAAACAAAAATAGCCATGAAGTTATTCTTACCCTGCGTGTACCGAATTGTTGGTACCTTCCGGTCGGCATATATCGTGTGTTGATTAGGGCGGCGTGCTTGGGGCAAAGCTATCCAGAGTATATGTGGCTTGAACAGCGGACTCATGTGCTTTGGGCCATGGGATGGTTTCACGATCTTGGAGGATTTGGTGTACAATTGCTCGTTGGCGGCCTTGTTACATTTCCTTTCTTAGAACCACAACACTCCAGAATGCAATTGAAATGTACTGCGATTGAAATTTACTGCGATTGAAATTTACTGCGATTGAAATGTAATGCAATACTATCCTGTGGGCTTGACGTGGTGTGAGGTTGTGACGCTTTCTGCACGGGATCCACAATCCATTGTGAGGTGGTTGTCACGGCGCACTGCTCACGCGCTCGTGCGGCGCGCACACGTCACGTTTGTTTTCGCGGGTTGCGTCATCGTTTTCCCTCCAGCCCAACAATGCAGGTGACCAACCCCAACCGCCAGCTTCTGCGCACCACGCAAACTCTCGTCTCACGCATAACTCCTCTCTATCCTCGCACCGCCCGCCCTCACCTGCGCCGACTTTCCACCCGCAAATACCCGACACGTATCGCACGCCCGTCAACATCCACCGGCCCCCAACGAAGCGCTTCCGCTCCCCGCCCACGCACCTTCCACGCCTCGCCCCCAGCCACCATGTCCGACGCAGACTACGAAGCCTTCCTCAACAAGGCCAATGCCGACTCCAACGGGTCGAAGGCACAAGCACAGTCCCCCGCAGAGGGGTATGGCACGAAGAGCGTGGATGCGGCGGTGCCGCAGGCGCTGAAGAGCGTGGAGGCGACGTACACGAGTGATGCGGACGAACCGTTTGAACCCGTGGCGCTGAATTACCAGGGACATGACATTACCGATCGTAAGTGCGGTGTTTCTGATGTAGAGGGGGGGGAGAGGAGGGTACATTTTGTGATGAAGGGGGAGGATACGGGTTGTGATGAAGGGGAAGGAGGCGCGAGAGCGATAGCGATAGCGAGGGAAGATGGCTGCGTAGTCTGGATCGACGACTGACTTGGTTACAGAGCAACTGAAGACGATTCTGGGCCACGAGGACGAGGTCGAGGAGTTGAGCGTGAGCAAGTGGGATCCGATGGGGCAGTACAAGGAGGTGGTGGACACGGTGAAGAAGGTGGTGGATGGGGCGGTGAAGGTGTTTAGGGTGGCGTTGACTGGGGCACGGGAGGAATACTACGTTGTGGGAGTCAAGGATGGCAAGGTGTTGGGGCTGAAAGCTTTGAGTGTAGAGTCGTAGAGAAAACCATGAGTCGGTTCAACAGGACGGGAGAGGGTTGTCTATTTGACATGCTTGGGTGGTAATAATAAGACGGAGATGGTAGACACATCAAATGATATTGGGAACGACACTCCCATCACGTATAGAGCGTGTAGTGCGCTGCGACTGTGTCCTTGACTCGCTCCTTGAGAACTCGGGTCCCGTCGTATCCCGTGCAGGCTTGTTGCTTGTGTACATGGCCGTGGAGAGGTCGTTTGGGCTTGGATGCGGTAGACACTCATGCGTGTTTGGACTTGAATGTGGTAGACACTTGCGCCTGGAAGGGTTGCCAGCGCGTCACTCTTGTTTTCCCATGTCATACTCTTCGGCCAGCAGTGTGTTTTGATGTTGGGACCTGCATGTGTTGCCATGACGGCTGTCGGGACCGGCGTCGAACGTCTGCAATGACGCGCGTTCACGATAAGCCGGAGCTACGATCGCCAAGAAAATCTCTGTCGATGGACGTATCCGAAGTTGCGATGCTACATTCATTTTGCAAGCACGGATGCGTGCGCCGCATGACGGCATAATGTCAGCAGATAGGAGGACGGGGCAGCCGTACAGGACGAGAGCCATTGGCTTCCCAAGGGGTCGAAGCATGGAAACACATGCAACGAAGGCAATCTCCCGACCTTGTCTGCAGGGGTTGAACCGTTGAAATGGCCTAGGGAGCACCAAGCTTCCAAAGTCTGCAATAAGATGTGGTGCGTGCATGCTAAGACATTCGATGCGCTTGCAGGGCGAATCGGTGCTCAAGCGTCCCCATCTTGTCGTCTCAGGCGGGTTTGTAGCGCTTGCCATGTTTCCTCCGAGACGTCCAGCTGCACATGAAACCGGTTTTCGCACTAGACTAGTACCTGGCATATGCATAGTAAACCCTGGGTGCGCTGGATGGGCGCAACAACTGACCTCGTTGCGTGCAGCAGCGAGGCAGGCCAGAAGGACTTCTACGCACGCAGTCTCGGATGCCGTGTAGCGCTCGTTATCGCGGCGGGTACGGAGACGCCCGCGCGAGGCGTCGACAAGGCTGGCAGATGGCGGATGGCGGATGGCGCACGTCGCATGAAGACGTGGATGCATCTGGGTTCGCGTACGGCGTCGGGTTTTCTTGACTTGAGCAACACCCGGGACGACGCTCGGGGTTTCTTGACTTGAGCAACACCCGGGACGATGCTCGGGGTTTCTTGACTTGAGCAACACCCGGGACGATAGATGCTCGGGCTTTGTTGACTTGAGCAACACCCGGGACGATAGATGCTCGGGCTTTGTTGACTTGAGCAACACCCGGGACGATAGATGCTCGGGCTTTGTTGACTTGAGCAACACCCGGGACGATAGATGCTCGGGCTTTGCTCAAGTCTCAGCGTATGCCTTTGTTCTGTCTGCGCGTCGGCGGTTCCTGTCGGGCTGCTGCTCCACGGTCTAGCGTTGCATGGAAACGGGCTCTTCGTTGATAGCTTTCTCTCTCTAGCCCACGGACAATTTTAGTACCTCGCCAGTCGGTGGAGTGTCGCCTGCGTACACGCCGACACGGTAAGCACCAACCTGCGTCAGCCTGCGTAAGCCCGCACCAGGGGCGGGTGGTTTACCCGCCGTGATTGGGGCCCCTTCCACATCTCCCAGCAGCAGGAGGAAGAAGCTTTCTGTTTCTGCGATAGATAGATGGACTAGGGTGCCCCAAGGAGAAGGCCCAGCTTGGGACGCACCGTCCCAACCTGCAATCGGCGCCTCTGTACCTGCTTGCCACTGCTCAAGCCCGCCGTTGCTGCGTCGCAATTCACTCATTTCCCGCGCCTGCTGCCGCACTCCCACACTCGCTTTCCTGTCCCTCCTCCCACCCCCCCAAGCTTGCCTTCACCGCGTGGCCTCCCCCAGCCCGCAGTCCGCCCAAAACGTCAAGAGTGCCCGGCGTCCTGTGTGCACTCACATCCATCCAGCGCCCCTCTCGGCCCCATTCACGCGCTCCTCCACCAGCAGCAATACGAAAGCAGCTTTTGACCGCAGGCAGCGTGCGTGCGTCACTTTCCGCGAGGCATTCCACGGTCGCCCTGGCACCGGGTCACTCTCCCTCCTGGAATCTGCCCTCTGCGTGCCTCAGCAAGATACAACACTCGCTACCCCAACAGCCCATCAGCCGCCCTGGCTTCCTCTCAGCAGTCGCCCAACAGCATACGCATACGCACCCGATACATTCGCTCACCATGGCATCGCCGCTATCGCCGCGGGACAACCCGCACATTCGCCTCAACTCGGGCACCTCGGACATCCTCGACGAGCCCTCCGCACAGCGCCCGAGCACCGCCCGCCAGAGCTCGGCTCGCTCGTTAACCCAGCCCGTTCGCCCTGGCACCGCCCCGGGGTCCGCGAGCCCCGGCCTGCGATCACCGTCAGTGCCCTCGCTGTACAAGAACGAGACCGTAGCAGCGTCCGCGGAGCACCTCCTGCCGCCCAAGAAGTCAAGAACACGGCCCTTCCGAGATGAATCGCCCGCCCCGCCCGTGTCGCGGAGAACGAGTTGGGATTCGGATTCAGTGGCCAGTCGCGACTCCAGATACAGCCCGTTCGCCTCGCCCTTCGACGATTCGAGAGCGCCCTCGCGAACGGGCAGTGAAGAGGACCTGAATACGCAGACTGTGTCGGAGAAGTTCAACATAACGCCCTCCGCAGGGCTGTTGTTATTCCCGGAAGATGTGGAAAAGGACGACTGGTTGCATAATCCTGACCCGAACGAGAAGAACGAGCGAGATTGCGACGTTTTCACCAAGAGAGGAATCGTCAACGTGGGCGCACTAGTGATCCTTACCCTAGGATTGCTCGTATTGTTCATCGGGTATCCTATACTGTACGTATTACTGAATGCTGCGCAGCAATGTGAGCTGACTTTGAGTAGGACCTTTGTTCACAACATCACTGGGTCAGACAAGACACCGTGCACAAACAACCCGCTCTGCATTCCTGGAAAGGAAAGTGAGCCGTTATTGCAGAACATACGTAAAAGTCTCATTGACAAAGATACTCCCGAATCGGCAAAACAAAGAAAGTCGGTCAACGGCAAAACTCAGAAGCTCGTATTCTCGGACGAATTCAACGAGGAAGGTCGTACGTTTTACGATGGTGATGATCCGTATTTCCAAGCTGTCGACATCTGGTATGGTGCGACGCAGGATCTCGAGGTACATCTCCGTTCGCGCAAGCTGAGAGCAATCTCCTAACAACCTTTCAGTGGTACGAACCAGACGCAGTCTCCACCGGCAATGGCACGCTCAACCTCGAGTTCGCCAACTTCGCGAATCACGGCCTCAACTATCGCTCCGGCATGGTCCAATCGTGGAACAAGCTCTGCTACAAGGGAGGCCACCTGGAAGCCAGTATCTCGCTAGCTGGCAGTGGCGAAGTCAGTGGTTTCTGGCCCGGCTTTTGGACGATGGGAAACCTCGCGCGCCCTGGCTATCTTGGTACGACTGAAGGTCTCTGGCCCTACAGTTACCACGACGAGTGTGACGTTGGTATCACACCCAACCAGAGCTCATACGACGGTCTCAGCTACCTCCCTGGAATGCGACTACCCGCGTGTACTTGCGTTGGAGAGGACCATCCCAATCCTGGTAAATCGCGTAGTGCCCCCGAAATCGACGCCCTGGAAGGTTCAGTTATCTTCCTCGGCCCTGGTCAGACGAATCCTATCGGCTCGGTGTCTCAATCGCTTCAGATTGCCCCCTTCGACATCTGGTATCAGCCAAACTACGGTGGGTTCTTTTCAGCATGGTGTTTCGACGCATTCGCTAATATTGTTAGATTTCGTCGAGGTCTATGATCAGCACATCACCGAGATGAATGCCTACAAAGGTGGTCCTTTCCAGGAAGCTTTCTCAGGTCTCTCGAATCTAAATAACGACTGGTACAACGGCAAATCATACCAGAAGTATGCGTTCGAGTACACGACCGGCGATGATGGCTTCATCACCTGGTATGTCGGCGACTCGCCTACTTGGAGTATGCAAGCCGCATCCATCGGGCCAAACGGCAACATTGGCCAGCGCAAGATCCCCGAGGAACCCATGTCTATCATCGCCAACTTGGGCATGTCCAACTCGTTTGCCGCCATCAATCTCGAGGCGCTTGCGAAGTTCTTCCCTGCAACCATGCGAATCGACTACATTCGTATCTACCAGGATCCGGATGATGACACCCAGGTTCTCACTTGTGATCCGAAGGATTACCCCACTACGGAGTATATTAGAAAACATCCCGAGCCATATGCCAACCCCAATCTGACGGATTGGACGGGAACCAAGTACGACTGGCCCAAGAACTCGTTCATGAACGGTTGCGAGAGCTGATGAACGGGCAACTGGAAGAGAAAGTTTTCTATCAAATTATACTTCCCTAGCTGAACGCGCCCATGAACACGACCCTATTGGAACTACCGCTGCAACACGTAATATACGCGTTTTCACTTTGGACCACCTGAAGCGATGCTGCGTTTCCGACTGCGCCTCAGAAAGATCGGATTTTGCTGCATTTGCGTCGGTGTCTGGCGTCTACCTACGACCTAAGTAATCAGTACTTGCACCTGCGTTCGGAACTGCTGCCGGCTATCACTTCCAATCGCTTGGACTTTCTTTCACATGCACCTCCTCTACGAGACAAGCAATACCTGTCTTATCTACACTGGGATGGTTATATTGCTGGCGACCCTGTTACAACTATTTACGGCGCCAATGTATATCACGGCCTTCTCGTATGCATCGCTGTATAAAATTGGATGGACACTTTTGGAATGGACCTCTATTTCTGGCTTCTTGACGGTTGGACAGGCGCTGACCAGACCCCCGCGTTGTGCATTCTAATCTGCTTCTCCATCCGCTGCAGTGTTCGCACGTATGTGCAGACCGTATGCTTCGGCGGGCTTCTTACTTTGCTTTACGCGTACTTCACTGCATATGTTGGATAAAAGGGATGTTTTATTGGAGCTTCTGGGTGGGGTCGGGTGTTTCGGGCGGTGGATGAGCTATGGGAGCCATGCATGCGCTCGATGGCTTGTTGTTATTTAATGTTATTGAGCGAGGGACGAGAAGGGATCGGGGGCGAGGAATTGAGAGATGGAAGGGGATTTGACGTCCACGGAGCGGACGTAGAAGAAATATCACGATATCTGCAATTTGTGTGCGATGAGCCGAGTGATCTTACGCTGAGGCAGCAGGTAAGAGTCGTCGCTTGCCTTTTGAAACAGCACACGTATGCGTCGAGTGTATTTAAACGCGAAGCCTGTCTACGGGATATCACGTTAGCGACACTGGGGCTTGCACCGCTGATTGCAGATTGATTGATCGGAAACGGGACACATCCTGTGGGTAACGGTGTCATCCTTTCCAAGAGCCAACTTGGGAATGCAAACCGCTCGAAGAGATGGGGTGGCTTGCGTTGGGGCAAACTGCTGTAACGGGTGGTCGTGGAAGGTGTTGAGGTTGGTGTAAGCTGGGGGGTATCGTAGGTATCCGTGGCGCGATAAGTACCTGTTGAAGACGCTGGGGGTGCGCTGGTGCCTCGAGATCAGGCTTCGCGGGGATTGAGGGGTGTTGAGATGTTGGCTGGGTAGAGGGGGTTGAGGGTGAAGTTGGCTCATATGGTGATCGATGGGTGTACGAGATGTCGAATGCGGAAGATTGAAAAAGTACGTCGCCTTGGGCGAGTGGAAGGACTTTTTTGGATCAACATTGATTGACACATGGAGTGAAGCTTCTTGCATCATGCTCGTGTCTTTTGTCTGCGATATCACTTCTTGTCTGTTTGCGCCTCGTGCCAATGGTCTTCCGCTGGGTCATCATTTGGGTATGGATAGCGAGCCATCTAATGGATTCAATGATCGACTCTGAAGTCTTCAACAGTGCGCTGATTTGTCGAAGATGTCTATTACCGGTTCACAAAGAGCCCATGTGGCACTGGTTACAGCACGATAGGCATCTGCGGCGACGTGGTGGCCGTGAACGACTTCGCAAGGTGAAGCGTTTCTCTTCAATGGGCTGGCTGGTTCTTTCCCCTTTGACGATGCTTGATTCCGACTACGGTACGCCGGGCGAGGAGAAAAGTCCCTGAACCCAAAATCGAAAATCCTTTCAGTAAGATTATGTTCTGTATTTTTGATTCGAGAAATGTCAGAACGCTGGGCATTGCGTTATGTCGCTCTCTTTATGACACAGACCGAGGCACGTGCCGCTGACTAATGCATTTCCTCAGAACGTACGGTAGTCGCCAATCGCATCTTTCGCAGCTGCATCAACAATCGATCTCATACCATCAAAGCAATGGCTGAACACCCATCTTTCACGCTCGCTGGGCTCCGTAAGCAAGCCACAGCAAAGGAGATCTCGCGAACGTAACATTGACAACCGTTGCAGTGTCAGTTGGCGGAACGGCCGGTTATCTCCGCACACGCTCAACACCATCGCTCGTTGCAGGTCTTGTGCTCGGCGCCTCGTACGGTTACGCTGGTGGGTATTCCTCCAAACACAGAATCCTGCGCAACTTTTATTGACGTTGCTCAAGGGTACCGGATCAAAGAAAACAAGGACTATGGTACAGAACTTGCGCTGGGGAACAGCCTCGCTTTGCTCGGATCGGCAGTCCCAAGGATTATCAAGACAGGAGGCCGAGCGCCGGTGCCGATAGCGCTGGGTGCTACGGGGTTGCTGGCTTCGTACTATTACCAGAAGAAGGTGCGAGAGTTTAGGTACGGTGTATGATGAGCACTGCTGCGACCATGTCACTTGTATGATAGATGGTGTACTATACCTCTGTTTGGGCAGTCGAGGTTAGGATTGACTCGGCAGATGCAATGAATTAAAGCGTAACTCCTCTCAAAGCTCCCCTTCCCCTTTCTGAAAGCCTTGCCCCCTGCTTCCATCTGGTGCTCTCCAAGAACCATCGGAGCCAGCTCCGAAGCGCACTAAATGAGCCAATCCGAACCACCTATTTCTCGTACCCGGGGCCTCAATTCTCTCCCTATTGTGGGAAAGACTGCAGCGAGATCGTGTCGCTAAATTGCCGATTTGCTTAGTGCCGGAACGAGCCACGTTTCGAGGTGGGGCATAAAAGGCTGAGGCCTCTTGTCGCTACCTATGTTGATCGACGAACCACATGCGGTGGGGTAGATCCCTGGTAGGTAAAGACGGCAAGCTTCCACACGAGACAACTTGGTTCGGAAAGATCCCGAGGTGCCACGAACGGACCGAGGGACGACTCCAAGAGCGGAGACGACACATTCAGATGTAGGTAGGTGTGTACCGTAGGGAGTAGGTAGAACACAATCGCACGCACAAGGCGCTTGGATTCTCATCAATCTTTCTGATGGATGATGTTCACCGTGACCTCGAGTCATGATTAATATGGGGCGCAACATAGAGTTTTGGCTACAGCTTTGGTACCTGCACTGCTAAGTGGGGGGCGGCTCGCATTAATGCATGGGCATAATTTCAAGACGGGATGAGCAGACAGGTCGTTCACGCATCACCTCTGCTCAAGTCGTATGATGTGCAAAGGTACGGGGCTCAATGAGGAGTGCGCAGGGGATCTTATACTCATCTGACAACACTAGATACGGTGATTTAGCTGAAGACAAGATAGAGTTGCTCTAGTCATCGATCATCGGCCACGCTTGTCAACCCTAGTTCTGTCAGCCGGTGCAGCATGTTGACAGGAAGTTACAATTCGCTTTCCATAAGATCTGACGCATTGGGCCTGGGCTCCCTTTCAGCAGTAGTTATCGAGCTGCAAGATGTGGATCAGGGCTAGCAAATGTGCTGCACTATGCACTCTACACTAGGGGCACACTGCCGAGCTTATCAGCCTTTCCTCTTAGGTTTTTAAGATACAGAGTATTCGTAGCACACAAAGCTACTCACTCTTTTGGAGCTGCCCTCCGTGACCTCATTTTGCAGCCACTCGTTATACATCCAGCAAACTGGGTATGTAAATCAGACGTCGCCCTACCGAGCTCATCCAAGTACAAATTCACCGACTGACTAGTCCATACTTGTCTGACATGCCTGGATAGATCGAGGGACTTTTCTTCTCCATAGCGATGCATAGCTATAGCATTATGACTCTGCGTGCGGGCGTTCATCATTAGAGCTTTCGGCTAGGACGATGTATGGATGCTCTTCGCTCAGCCCATGCACACCATGTTCGCTACTTGCGCTATCGGTGATGCCCTGAAAGGCACTTTCAGGCTTGTAAAAGACCTCAAACCTGATAGTATGATCATGGCAGCAAGGGTACGTTGAAGCTTTCTCGAAGCCACTGGAGATGATTCTCCACTAACGCTGGTTTCCAGTTTTGATGGGTTTATCACTTCTCATACTGCTTGTGTATGATTGGTGCCAGAAAATCCGTTGGCCTGTCTCTATTCAGTTACACGCCAACAACCCAGGAATCGGTTCGCGTTGTCACCCACACGGCCACCTGCATCAGCATCGTAATGGGCTTCCTCTGCGGCCTTCTCGCAACATTTGTACGATCAGTTCTTCTGGACCAGAGCACTTGGAGAGAAAGGTACATGCATCAGCTTGGACATCATCATAGCTTTCACGCATGTGATGTCGGCTATCTTCGTAGTCTGCGACTTCACCTTCGCGATCTTCCCGGTCTTCCTCATCAAGGGCCTGAATATGAGCCGGAATTAGAGTTTCTCTCGCATCCCTATTCTGACCATGGCATGCGTGTGAGCATTCTGGACACCCATGTTCCTGACGGCCGCTGATATCTTTGACAGTGTAAACCCAGCCGTCATAGTCCGCCTAGGCTACGTCACAATCTTCAGGGACCCCAAATCTCTCTACGCCACCGTTCCATCGCCATGTGGCCCGAGCTAGAGATGATTTTGGCCATCACTTCTGGCTCGATGCCTACCTTACGCCCACTGTACCGAGTCGCCGCCAACAAGTTCAGCTGGAAGTCAAGCTACATCAGCGCATACAGATCTGTTCAAGTCTCTAGGTCAACTCTCACGATTGGTGGCACTGCCATCAGCAGCAAGGAGGCTGGTCACATTTCTTGCTCAGAGTCCGAGCGCAAGATCGTCAATTCGATCGGAGAGCGATAAATTTGCGCTTGAGGGCCAGCATCCCATGACGGGTCCCAAGTTCATGAGCATTACCAAAGCTACCCATTTCCAGGTCGACCATGAGGATGGCCATAAGGTCTAAGTTATTCTTTGTATGATTCGGAAGGTCACAAGGAAGAGGGATGTATATGCCATTAACAATAGTCTCTACCTGCACGAATACTGTTCAGCTGCTTTCCACATATTGCTCCTTTGCCTGACAAGCGAGAAGCTGAGCATGTCGGCTCTGTTGGAGCCATACTTCTTTCTAAGATGAGATCGACATGAGCATGCCGAATTGCGATCTACCGTCCGGTATGTAGAGGTACGACGACGGTATAAACTGCGACTGTCGCGAGAACCTGATTGTCGAAGACAAGGGAGACTAATTTCCAGTTCAGTGGGGCTCAATGGCTGGAGTGTTGAGAGCAGTTACCGCGGAACGATTCACTCGGACCATTCGTGCACCGTGTATCAGCACCTCACTCTCTGGCTCTAAACATAGCGCGCAAACGGATCAGGCACCCACGCTAACGTCGCTGCACTCCTAGGTCTTCTCCTCGCACACAAAGTCTCTACACCTACCACCTGCGTTGTTGATTCGAAGCTATGGCGCGATCGCCACAGCCCGCCCCTCATGAGGGTAAAAATAACAACAGAGTCCATGAGCCGCGCCTTATGCAACTTTCGGATGACCTTATACACAAAGCGGTAAGTTTTTTCATGGCTGTTGTCAAGTAAGAGATACTAGCGTACATGGTTAGCAACAAGCACACGACTTCCATGCTGCTCTCACCAGGAAGCTTTCCGCCGCAGAGACCATCATCGATGTCGTAAAAGGACAGCTCGTCTCCAAAAACAAAGAATGCGATAATCTACGAGAGCAGCTTGCTTTGCAAGCACAACAATACGAATATCTGCAAGAGCTCGTAGCGGACGCCCATGTGGAGAAGCAAATACTGCACGAGTCTGCCACCGTGCTGCAGACAGAGTGCGACGGGGCCCGAAGCGACCTAGGATCTAAAAGCGAGGAGTGCAATCGCCTTCAGGAGGTGACGGCCAAGCTACGAGTCGGAAATCAGCTGTTGGTCGTTTCTGCCTCTCGGCTCCAACGCGAGCGTGAAGCGGCCCGCGTTGATCTCGAGTCGTCGAGGCAGGAGAACACTCAGTTGCGGGACACCATCTCTCGTCTTCAGGCCGATGCAGAAATCCACGCGAGTCGCATCGCCGAAATCCACCGACGGCTCGCTGACCGCAAGGCCAAGGCCAAGGCCAAGGCCAAGGTCAAGCCGCGTCAAGCCACGTTGAGGCAGGTTCTCGAGATCAGGAAGTGCTTGCTGAGCATGACTAAATGCATTAGCAGTCTTGAGAATGGCCAGGCACATGAGGGTACGAGGAATGATCCTATTGAGTTGGACGGATGAGACAACCAAGGCACTTCTTCAAGTACGCATGATTATGGATCCAGTAGAACCTTGCATCTTCCTCGGAGGCGATGATAAGGAGCACTCCAAGGCGGTGTTTGCAGGTCTCCATGAATGGGCGTACTGCTGCATGATACTGCTGCATGATGCTATCGTTCAATCTGTTATGTCGGTCGGATGCTCGAGCCGAGTTCGTGGTATAGGAGAAGTATGCGGTGTTGAGTGCAACTCTGCGTTACTTCAGCTTCTTCGACGGTGGAATCTCTTCATCTATACCTTTCTCGGGTCAAGAAATGCATGCCTTGCTACAGATTACTTTTGGTAATCAGTATGGGGAACAATGGAAATCTCGAATTAATGGTGTTGTCACAGGACTGGCCATAATGCAAAAGGCTCGGAGAGCCCTTTCTACCATCCGTTTCATAATGTTTCCAGACTTTCCCCCAGGACTGTCTCCATGCTCATCTTTTTCGTTAAATAACACAGAGCTTTCAGGTGATTCCAAAGTCTCTCACGCTTTCATAAAGTCCCATAGCTGAGTCAAACGACAAAGCACTTTCAAATCGGACTTTCTTCTCTACTCCGCTACGTAAAGGCGTCGTAGGCTACTTTACGGTGTATAGCTTAGACCGGACACCTCTAATGTCTTATCCTCTCCTCTTTAAACGCGAACCCCGCACGGGCTCTGTCCTCTCCATTGCCTATGATAAGTATTGGGCTACGGTGGCAATGGCTCCCAAACAAGACGCAGCATCCGACTCGCCGGCGCCCGCATGGAAGAATGTCACATGATTATAGTAAAGCTCTTTTTTTTTCTTCGCTCAATACAGACAATTACTGAAATCGTGTTGTAGAAGAAAGTAATTTAAACGTCCCGCTCCCCCCATTCGGATACCAAGCGAATGCTTAAGAAAGCTCTTTTACAAATTAACAAGTTGGAGAAGTTCCTATCGTCCAAGAAGCAAACGTGTACTTTTTACTAGTCTGAGGCCCAGAAAAACATGCGGACGGCTCTCGCAGCAAGACGCAAGCGATCGGAAAGCTGGAAGCGTGGAACCGTCGACTCGGGGATGACAAGAAAGCCCAGAACGAGTGCATAGTTACTCTCCATTACGACAATCAGAAGAAAGAAGAGAATACACAGCATTTAAGTGGCCAAGTCGAAGAGGAGAAGACCAGGAACTGGGCGTCACAGGCGGCGCAGAATAAACTTGAGATGATCCGAGAGCTGCTGACTACGGACGACTTGACCACGTCTTCCATTGCGGTCGAGGATCTCCTGTTCGATCTGGAGAGCTTGTTTGCACTAGCAAACTAGACATTGCGTCGACATTGCGTCGACATTGCGTGAAATTTCGAGATTGGCATTCGAAGCTCAGCTTACAGCCTCTGAAGATTTTCAGCATGCCTTGCGCTCTTCTCGGCACAGCGACAACGGAACACATAGTGGGCTGCAGAACGAAATCACAGGATTCCGGACTAGCTTGAGGTTTGCTGGCTGGGATGGAGGTGCCGCGCCACTTCTCTGGAGCTTTCGGGCCACATCTTGATCAGGCGAACTTTCAACCGGGCAGCATTATACAGTATATACGGTGGGAAACATGGAGACCGCGCCGCTTGCAACTTTTGGGATAGTAAGAAGCAATGTTAGCATCGATTCACTAATACTTAGGTAATTATCTGCTTCACTGCAGCGCTTGCAACAGTCCGTAGTCAGTACGGCAGCGCACGGGGACCGTAGTTTCACTGTAGTAGCACTGTTCACATACCTAGTGATCAATCTGTGTACAAAAAGACCACAATACGAACCGTGCTACTACGGCGAAATTATGGTCCCTGTGCGCTGCCGTACTGACTACGGACTGTAGCCTTCACTTTCACCTCAACTGCTTTCACCTTCTAGAATCTAGTCCCAACTAGCGAGCAAACAAACGTCCCTTCTCTTTACAACACGTCTGTATATTAACCTCCACTTTCAGTCCCGAGAGCTTCCTCACCCACCTCCGCTTGAAAGTTTCGAGTTGCTATGGCCCGCACCAGACAGTCCACGCGCGAGCAGTCTCGAGCTGCAGTACATCAAGCAGGCAATGACTCGCGAGTTGTTAGGTCAGCCCAGGATCGCTCACGCCTGGCAGTGAGTCCTCCTTCTAAGATACCGATCAAACGCAAGCGCTAATCTTTTATCCCGAGACAGTGGATGCAGGTCTCAGCCAATCAAGCGAAAATTCACGAGATGCTGGATAGCATCTTTGATGAATCTCAAGCGCAATTAGAGACGTTTCAGCAAGAGCTTTCGACGAAGTCGACCGAGGGTGAGGAAAATGAGTCGAGGGTAGAGTTGCTGGGAGCTCGAGAGGAAGGTATATCATCCAGGCCTCATAATTCTGCATACGTTAGCTGACGGACGACAGAATTGGAAGCGACGATTCTTGCGCACCAGAACGAATTCGATCTCCTCCAGGAAGACAAGAGTGAGCTGGAAGATCATAACCTAGAACTACGAGAGCGTCTCGATTTACAAGACCAGGAGATCGAGGCATTGAAGCGAAAGCTCGCGCAAGAGAAGGCCAAGAACTTCCGACATGCAAGACGGCTGGCAGATCTCAACGAAAAATGTTTCCGCGTGGCAGAATACATGAGAGGAGAGTCGGCCAATCTTGAGGCGAGTGAGAGTGAAACAGTCAAGGACTAGGGCTGTGCGCCAACACAATCCACGTAATGCGCGCAATCTTGCCGTACCGGATCTTGATGATCTCTAGGAGCGTATGCGCATTAGGAGCCATCAGTTTCGCCTGTGTAGCGAGAAACGTAAAGAAGCACATCATCACAGACTGGCCATTCGCCCATCATACAGGTAGCGCGATCCCATACCAGTACGTGAGATAGGGACATTCTAAGAGGGCTGATGTGAAGGTCTATGATGATATGACGGCACTTGCTGTGAACCCTTTAGCAACTAAACGACTGGCGACGCTGAATGTTCCTGCGGATTCGTTATCTTCCTCACAGCTGGAATTGAGCGCTCGTGTTACGAAGATCATACCTGGTGAGGTCAGCGCGTGTTTTCTTTTCCTTCTCTTCAAAAGCTTGAAGACAAACAAAGCAACTGCAAAGGCGACATCGAGGCCAGCCATAATTCGATAGCCTACTCTGGCAACTTCCATGGACGTTTCCTCGCAGACATGCTCGGAATCTACGGCCACTCCCAAGGGACCACGGGACATGAGCCTGCGGTTCCGGGCGCTGCACAGTTCCCGATTTATGATCCATCGTTAATATCTTTCGGGTGGGAGTAAAGACGAAACGTTGACATGTACAGCTGACCACCTCATCAACAGATGTGTAGCCCTTACGACCTCGAAGCTATTATGAAGTTCTTGGTGACGAAATTGAAAAAGCGCGGTGTGTTTTGGGTATCAACGGAAGCTGAAGGCAGAACCACAAGAGGCAATTGTTTAGCGGATGGCAAAGGTAGCGGCTTGCGAGACGATCATCCTGGGTCAGAGTTCAAGTGGCTATAGACGTGCAGTAATATTTTCCTAGTCCAGTTCTAAGAGGACAAATCTGAAGTCGATCTTGTGACAACTGCATACATTTTACTGGTATTGTGATATACTTAGAGCATCTACGCCGCCCGTTTCCTCATCTGTGCCATGGTGGCCTTTCCTGCCCTGCTCTCGTTCGAGCGCCCTAATTCATATGAGATCCACTCTCCGACCTCTGACAATTTTTCGATATCGACACCGGTCCTCAAACCCAAGCTGTGGAGGCAGTGGACCAAATCTTCGCTGGCAACGTTTCCTGTCGCACCGGGACTAAAGGGGCAGCCGCCGAGGCCGGCAACCGCCGAGTCAAATGTGCGAATGCCATGCTCAAGCGAGACAAGAGAGTTGACCAGTGCTTGTCCGTATGTGTCGTGGAAATGCAGGGCCAGGTCACTCTTCTCAATGCCAGCTGCACTGAGCGTCTTGAGGAGCTCCGCAGTCTTCGGCGCGGTCCCCATGCCCGTGGTGTCGGCTACTGATATCTCGTCTGCGCCCATCTCCAAAAGGCTCACAGCGAGTCCAGCAACTTTGTGCGGGTCGACATTTGGGCCTTCATAGGGGCAACCGAGAGCGACTGAAATGTAGGCCCGTACGTTAAGACCGGCTTCCTTCGCCTGCGCCATGATGGGCTCGAATCTCTTCAGAGACTCTGCTATCGAACAGTTTGTGTTCTTTTGAGTAAACGCCTCAGTCGCCGCAGTGAATATGGAAATTTCGTGCACGTTCGCCCCTGCACCGGATGTCGCATCGCTGGCAGGGGATGGTGGGGGCGTAGGGTATCCGCTGTTTCCCCCTGCCTTCGCTTGCCATACGGACAGGAAATTGTCAAGGCCTTTGATGTTCGGAAGGAGCCATTGGTAGGTGATGGGGTGCGCAACGGAGGTCGGGGTCTGGAGAACATGTTCAAGGATTTGAGACGAGTTTGCCATCTATTCAGATTATGTCAGCTCTTGCAAGCCTCAAGTGCTACTATGCCTGCAGGTAGAGAGGGCGCAACTGTAATCATGGCACGACGACGTAGGAAGGCTCTTACCTGCGGCGTCCATCTAGGCGATACGAAGGATCCAGCCTCAATTGTCTTCAATCCAGTCTGCGCCAGCTTGTTGACAAGCTCGATTTTGGTAGCGACTGGTATGCTCTGCTTCTCGTTCTGTAGCCCGTCGCGTGGGCCGACTTCCACGATGCGCACGAAGTCGGATGCCGCCGTTGCATACCTTCGCCGCAGCGGGTATCGCGCAGCCAAACGCGCAGTGCGTAGGCAAGTAAATCTCGAAGACATGGTTGTGATTTGCAGGTGAGCTGAAAGGAGCTGGGAGGAAGTGAGGTGGTGTGCGCTCGTGCGGTTAGTTGCGGGGATTGATTTGCGGGGAGGACGCGCCTCGGCTTGATCGCTTGGGCCGCTCCCTGTCCCATGCTTAGGTTTTCTTGCTATGGCTCACCACTTGACACTTGCACCAGCATGTCATGAAGGTCCGATTGCATTGGTAGAGTTGCCGTATGATGCTCAGGTATCTCTAGCTGTCGTCTTACCGCCTACCTAGACGAGGTCTCTCCCAGTTTTCCCTTCAAGAACTCTTTCCAGATATTTTCCGAAGCTCCCAGCATATTCCCAACACCCTCGATTATGTTGACCTTGAACCCTTCGCCATCGGGTACATACTGGACCAGCATAATCCGTGCTGATGCTGCGACATCTGCTTTCGCAAGCTGCTCAAAGGCTTCTCCAAGCTTGCTTCCAAGGCCAGAGATAAGGTCGAAAGGCAAGTCATCAGTCCACCATCCCACCACGTTCACACAAAGCTTGAACCCGTCAGACTTGTGCTGGGTACGAACAGGCTCAAGCAGTTGGTCCATCTGAATCGACTGTGCCGCCTGTGTGTAGTCGCTCAGGTCGATACGGGCTGTAAGGGCACGCAACTTGCAGTCGGCAGGCGTGACACCCGCGCCAAAGATATCCGTGGACATGAATTTGGGGAGGTCTTGTAGATCGAGAGCTTCGAGGAGCCACTTGCTACCGGTGTATATACCTCCAGGAAACCATGAGGGTCTCTCGATTGATTGGCCGATTCCAAGGTCCTCGCCATGGTTTTCGTAGTACCACTGGACTAATTCGGTGGCAACTTGAACATCGAGCGAGCGAATAGTCGCACAGATTTCATCGTAAGGAGAATGTGTAGTGCGGCCGAGTAGTAGTGAAGGGTACCACACGCGGAGCCATTCGCACATGGTGTCTTCTTGGGCCCAGAAATGCATGTATGCCAAATCACGGATCTCTCGAGGAAGCTTCTGGCACATCAGCTTTTCGTCAATGCGCTGACTGCATCATTGTCAGCTTTGGTATTTGTTCATATATCCTCGAGTACGCACTATTGCATCGTATTGTCTTTCATGACTGGATTAGCGGGCGACAGCGTAGCTGACGGTTGAGTTGCCATCGTCGCGAAATTGTCTGTAAGTGTGATTGGGTCGTTTGTCGTAGATTGCGCCTGATCAACATCGGAGGTTGTTTGCAAGGTCAGTGGCAGGTGCAGAGTGAGTGTGAGGCGCTTGACTGATCAGTGAAAGCACTAACACGTCTCGGGTTAGCCGAGAAGTTGGTCCTGGCTCCAGTGCTGCAGTGCCTTTCCGTACACCGTGCGGGCTACAAGGTTAACATTATAATTCTTTCATCGGGCCGAAGACCAACGATATACGTACTGAGCACTTGCTATCCTGACGCCTGACACTTTCTGTGCATCGATATGACGAGTCGCTTCACTACATCCTTGTATGCGCCTATCGAAGAGTATTACACGAGACCGATAGAACGACATACTCTGTCCAATCTTCAGTTTATCCTTGAAGGAAGAATCCCAAATATAAGCATCAAGTGTTGCTCGTGGCGGAGAGATAAGGCCAGTGACTATGAGTTGTCCTTGAAGGGCGGTTTAATATGAGCGTTCGGACTACGGCGCTGGTGATGCCACGGTTCGTCAGCCTCACGGTCTCAGCACATCATGATTGAATAGGTCTTCACCGTTTCAGATGTGGAGGCTTGCTCTTCCTGTGTTGAACTGATTTAAGAATGGAGCACGATCATGGGCCCGCAAGTAGATTCTTCGTCTTTGCCAAACTTTCCCTTGGAAATATGTTTCATTGTCTCACAAAATTAAACGCGTACTTAAGAACTATATCTATCTGGGACAATATCTCTAGAGATCAATACTAATTTTTTCTCTAAGGCTCCATGAGCGCACAGAAGTGTTTCGCAAGGTTAATTTGGAACATGATGTCTCACAGATTCAGTGTCTTGCTTCAAATTTCTGTAGAACATCAGATGTAAAATCTGTAGCTCCTCATTCGGATTGCGACAGTACAATCCAAATGACATCAACTTCGGAAACCTCCCAATCAACACCAACACCAAGCTCTACAAATCCACGTGTCTGCCCTTACGGTTACATGTACCACCAGATCAACCACCATCATGGCGAGGAAGAAGTACCCGAAGAGGAAAGAATCGAAGATAAGTGACTCGAACTATGTATGTGCTCATATGGTGATGTGCAAGTGTACAATGCTGATCCTTCAGAAGCTCTTCAAGAAGAACGCTACGACTGGCAGCCTTGGGAGCGGTGCACTCGACAGGAGCTTTCTACAGGACCCCAGTTACTACTCGCAGGAACAATCACTCGAGTACATGCATCAACTACCGCGAATCGCCAGGCCGCAGCCTCACCTCGTCCTTCATCTCGCACTCGGAACCAGTCACGAGCTCAGTTTTCTTCTCATCTTTCGTCAAATCTTCGAAAGAAACCTTCCGACTAACCAGACAAAGCCGACGGTGGCCTTCTTGAGGAAGCCTCTCCACTTGGGCTTGGAGACACCAACTTCCTACTCTGGTCGAAACGGAATTCCAGACCAAGTGGACCGTGGAGAATTGGGGTAGACAATTGCTTCTGATAGCAAATCTTACTTCTCTTTTCGGTGGCATTGGGACAGCGGGGGTTCTTCTTAGCAACTTCTCTTTTCAACTTCCACTTCTACGCTCATTTGAAGTTAAGTCTCATTACACGTGGTCAAATGATGCACACCGTCGCTACACTGAGATCCTAGACTGAGGGACGGAAATCGCAGACATACATTAGGTCATATGGTGAACCACGTGTTCAAACATGCTGAGCAGTTTTACATGGGCCCCTGTCCGAGGGAAATACTTAGTAGCATCACCGTGAAGAAGACTGTTCAGATTTAGCAACAAGGTCTTGTTTTTGTAATAAAAGAAACACATCCAGGGGAGTTGCGGGCCAGCTGAATAGAAATTAGAGGTGGACATACTGCCCAATATCTGCTGACGGAGCACGAACGGAAAGTATATACAGTGAATGATCAAAGAGATGATGTAATTAATGCAGACGTAAAGCGACCAGGAGCTTAGTTCTTAACGCGACAAAGCTTGCCATTCTCATTAGGTAACCCATCGACGCTTTCAACCTTCCACCTCTCACTGCCCACACTCGTGGTAGCAAAGAAGACGTCATGAGGATCCAGATTGGCCTTAATCTCAAGCAGACGTGGGTACTTATCGCCCCAGAACGCCTGTCCAAAGTCCGGTTCCAGACGATCCGCTTCGGCGAGATACGATCCAGCACCAGGGCTGATGTCTCTCCAGCGCTGCATGTCGCCGCTCTGGAATTCTTGTCGAGCTTTCAGTGTTTCCGCCGCGGTGCCATTCGGGTTCCATCGCACAGCTTGCTGAGAGAAGAGTATGTTCTCACGCCACGCCGGGTTCACAGCGTTGTCGGAGTTCGCTGGATCGGCGGCCTTCATGTTGAAGTGTACTTGCACACGGTTGTTCTCGCTCGATTGGCGCAAGTTCTGGAATAATTCGTCGCGCTTTTCCTTGGTTTCGAAGTTGCGGCGAGGGAACATGCGAGAGGCCGTCGTTGCATTGATTTTGCCGACAGTTTCGAGGGGGAAGGAGCTTCGCCAGGCTTTGTAGTAGGAGTCGAAATGAGTGATGTTGGAGTTGACGTCGATGCCGAGTTCCTCCAGGCGGGTGAGCCATGGTTGGAGCAGTGCCTGGGTCTCTTCAAGCGTTTTGTTCGGGGCGAAGAAGGGGGACATGCCGAAGCTGAAGATTCCGGTCCAGACGTTGGGGATAAGCGTCCAGTATGCGTAAGTGCCAGCATCAGCATTGGGAATGAAGTAATCGACGTAATCGCGGATCGCGGCCCAGAACGTCTCGTTGCCAACCTTTTCGGAGGTGAAGGAGAAGCGCGATGCCGTCGTGGCAAAATCCGGGTGAGCTTTAACAGTTACTGAAGTCGCGATACCAAAAGTCGAGCCTCCTCCTCCGCGCATTGCCCAGAAAAGGTCAGTGTTAGACGTAGAGTTCGCGGTAACGTAGTCGCCATCTGCGGTGACCACTTCCATCGAGAGAACCTGGTCTGCACCCGTGCCGTAACTAAGTCATGTTAGCGAAATTGACTCTGAGGGATGGACATCGGACTCACAGTGAAGTGAGCGGCGAGTGACCGCCACCCTGAATATATCCCCCAAAGATACCGACGGTCTCCCCCTCACCGCCGACAACGGAGTGTCCCTTCTCGTGGGCAGCCTTGTAGATCTCAAAAGCTTGCACACCGACTCCAGCCTTGAAAGCCGGTCCCGAATAGCCAGTTCCCGCGTCCACATACTCTTCGATATAGTCAATATCCTTGAAGTAGTGCGTCCAGATGCTCAGTGCGTCCTTGCCACCGGACTTCCCTGGTTTCTTTCAGTTATACTCTTTTTAGTGTAGGACCTAGTTACCCAAGAAATCATGCCCCGTGTTCTTGACGACCAGTCTGACTCCAGTGTTCCGGGCAAAGTTGACTCCCATCTGGACATGTTCCGACTTTGTTGCGTTGATGACGTACATCGGAAAGCCGCCCCTCGTGCAGTTGGAAGAGTCGAATATGTTTGGCGGAAGGCATGTCATGCCTTGTGCCACGGGGCTCATTATTTCAACAGCGTTGTCGAAGTGTGAGTAGGATTCGTTCCAGTGGGCAGTCACCTTGACGCATTCCTCTGCATTGTAACGAGCTCCGCTGTAACAGACCGATGCTAGAGGTTCTGGTCGGTCTAGCAGGCGATTGTCCACCCGCTTGTTCAGATTGGCCCATGCCTCATCTGAAGGCCAGTTTCGGTCGCCCGGATAGACTTTACATCTCGATGAGGTATTGTTTGGAGCTGTCTTTGAGAGGAAAAGACTGCGGACATCCCAACTGGCAGGCGTAATGATGGGAGTTGCGGTTGCAGAGGTTGCAAGGAGGGCCAAAAGCCCTGCGGCTTTCGAACCATTGCTTTGTTGTCGACCCATTTTGAGAGCTCCGTGTCAGACGTGTCCCTATCTCAGATGACGAGCCTCAGCGAAAGGAGTGAATGCTGCTGACAGTCTACCCTTCGAAATTGTCGAGGAATACCCGGTTGATATCCTCGGCAAAGGAGCAGGTGGATGCAACGGGAAGATCCTCCACGTCTGGCAAAGGCAGCGAAAGAGCTGATCGCAGCACGTTGAACGGTGTTAATGAACCGACTTGACTCGGTGCAGCCAATGCGGGCCAATGCGCTCCCTGTCCGCATCACTTCACTTGACGATCTTTTCTACAAACAACCTCATTTCAACCCCAGTGGCCAGATCACTCGTTCTCCCGAAAGGGCGGACCCGGCGCGAGTGGCATTAGAGGAAAACAATCACCGTGGATGCATGCAACCCCGCTTGAGACGTTTGTAGAGGCCTTGAGCAACCGCACTGCAGCGGTCTAGACTAGACGGCTGCGAGACACAGCTACCACACACCCGTTACGCTCGGAGGTTTGTGCGTTTACTGTCTGATAAGCGCGTGGGCTCGGCAGTGTACGGTACGCGTGCCGTGGTGGAAAACATCACGCATGGCGTTTCACCAAAATGACAGGAGGAAACTTGGTCCTGGCCGCTAAGAGGATGCGCTAGCCGCCTTCGTTGTGAGCATAAACCGAAGGAATGTAACGACTCAGGAACCGTGTCGCGCTTTCTTCCCGGATGTCAGATCAACGCATTTCATTTCCCAATTCAGAAACGATATGAGCGGGACGTCCTGCGGCTTGGTGCCGAGATGTCATCACACTTGTGTTAAAGAATCGAGGCCCTCAAGTGTCGAAGACGGAGCATGTCAAATTTGCTGCCTATTTAGACTTCCTCGGACATGTCAGTAGATCGTAAAAGATCCTCAACCGGGAACTGCATATGCATAACATCTAGATTGTGAGTACCCTCATACACAAACATGCTTGACCTACCAAGCCTGTACTGATTGCATCTACAGTTGCGAATTTTCACCGCCTTCCCTTGGATATGGGTGCGGATCGTCAAGCAGGAGCTCTCGCAGTGACATGTGTCTTCCCAATTCTTGCTTTGATATTCGTGGGTGCGAGGACGTTTTGCCGCTATCTGGGTCAGAACTTTGGGTGGGATGACTGGCTCATACACCTCTCGTTACTTTTACTCCTAGCGCAAACACTCACGATTTACGAGTGTAAGCATTGCGGCCTCTGACAGCAAGTCCGGTCACTGATATTAATCAGATATCATTGTGAGCCACACTGGCTATCGCAGTAGCGAGGTGCCCAAACAGACCTTGGAGCAACTCATCCATGCGAGGAAATGGAGTTTCGCTGTGCAGATGTTCTACCACCCTCTGATGGGTGCGATCCGCGCCTCGATCATCATGTTTCTTTTCCGCGTGAAGGATGAACGCTGGCATATTCGATGGGCACTCCATGTTGTTTGTAAGAATGCGTTCCCATCCAATGCCTCCCAGCTCTCTCACTGACCCGCAACCAGTCTGGATGAACGTTGGCTATTTCACCTCAACTACTCTTGTCAACATCTTTCAGTGCGACCCAATCAGATACGCTTATCTGCAACCACTCATGGACCACACGGACGCTGATGGCAACGAGGTCGCTGGCGGCAAGTGTATCAACAGTCTCCAGTTTATCATGTCCAGCTGCGCCCTCAGTATCTTCATGGACCTCATCATAATGCCTATTCCCACCGCCATGGTGTGGAACCTCCAAATGAAGCGCAAAACAAAGATGGTGGTTGTCGCCGTTATGAGCATGGGTTGGATTGCAACCATCGGATCCGTTGCCAGACTGATAGTTTACTACCACCGCTATGCTCCCACTACGGACCGGACCTACAACATCGGCGTCGTGTCCTCCGTCACTGAGCCCTCGGTCGGCATAATCGCCGCCTGCGCCCCAGCGCTCCGCCGCCTCCTCACCTACATGCTACCGCGCTACTTCTCCGACGACGGAACATACCCCTCCTACCACTACGAGACGAACAATGCGACATGCGGACACTCGCGACAAAGGCGGCCGGGCAGCTTAACACGCGCTATAGACCAGAATACGGACATGGACACCGTGATTAGGGAGGATGGGCGAGAGGAAGATGAGGAGATGGTCTATGGTTTATCCGACTTGCGGGGGAAAGAGAGCAGGGAGCCGATGCGAATACAGCGAACGCAGAGCGGGAGGACGGGTGTGAGCGACGGAACGGGGCAGCCGTGCAGCGTGAACGCGACGCAGCCTTTCGACATGCTTGATCATCGGCAGTAGCGATTTTTTTTTCCGAGATACCCAAACGCAGCGACCTGTATGATAGCTTGTTCCAATCGAGTAACGATTTATGACACCTACTTCCTCCTTCGGCTGGCTATTATTCGCCAGCTCCGAAACTAGTTATTGCTGTTCAGCTCCTACTGCCGCGGATGACAAGTTGACAACGCCTCATTTTAATAATAGCGTGCGTCCTAGATCAGGTTTTCCCTCTTCGGGCAGCAGCCCTAGAGTCTATTGCGCCGCTCCTCGTCTGGCGTATACGCCACCGGAGCGCTTGTCCCTAGACTACCCATACCTACTGCTAGCGCAACAGCACTTCTCAACCGCCCCCAATCCAGCCCTCTTTCTCGTGATAATTACACGTACTTAGTAGAAAGTTCCATCAGGGGCGAGAAACGCCAGCCTCTCACACGATGGGGAAGCCTAGGCTTGGTCAAGTGTAGGATGGCGATAAGATTAGGAGAGTGGTCCTTGTAGGTTCCGAGATAGGCTTGCCGAACATCTCATAAGGAGTGCCGCTGTTGTGACAATCATCATGCGACAGTTGGAGAACGCCATTGCGACAGAGGCGAGCAACATCGTCCCATAGTCTTACAGATTTCGGGTACATTCTGCCGACTGCCGACTCCTGCGCAGGATCTCATCTACAAGTCAACTCGTAGGAGTTCAGTGGATTAAAGCATGGACACAAACAGAATTAATGGCATAGCGTGTTAGAGAATATAGAGCTTCGTTTCCAATATAACCACCCTTGAAGCACGGGGCAGTAAGTTCATGAGAGTGAAAACCGAGAAAGCATTAATGGTGCGAATCTGGATTTATCCAGCCCAGGGTATACTAGGTACATCAAGTCAACACACCACGCTTTATGGCAAGCTTAACCCTTGTCTCATGTACAGGGTAAAAATATCTCCGTCTGCTTCTTCATCTATCCAAGTATGTTCGTCGCTCGAAGCCAACAGCCGAACAATGCGGAGTTGAAACTCGTGCTACACAGGCAACCCCTCTCCGCCATCCTCATCGGCCTCGGCCCTGCCAACAGCCCCATACACCCTCACTGGCACCATGACTTCGAAACTCTCTGCGGGAAGTCTCTCCGCCGCCGCTAATATAACGCCCCTATCACCACTCTCCACCTCTTCTAGCAGATCATCCCAATAGGCCTGCTCGCCATCCTCGTGCACGAGTCGAGGCGTAATGAATTCCACGCGGATTTTCCATTCGAGACTTACGCCGCTTGTGATGAACTCGGGTGTTGCACTTGGAGGGATGGTGGGAGAAAATGATAAACGCTGCGCAAAGAGGGCGTTTGCAGAGAAAGAAGCGTGCACTTTGCGGGTAACGCGGTAGATGGATGCATTGCTTCTTAATGCAATGGCTGGATCGACTTTCTCGCACGTCTCGAGCGACACGTGCATCGAGTAGCATGGAATATCGGCATTTGTAAAGTCAATGACCGCGGATACGGTCTCGCCCAGGCGGTATGCTGGGCGCGCTAGCATAATGACGGCGACGCGGCGACCGCTGCGGGCAATTTCGAAGCGGTTCGCGGATTGGTTTGCGGCGCCAGTGAGATTGCTGCGCATGATGGCGAGGTCAATGGCCTCTCTCATAGTCTGAGGTTCGTCAGGTAGGGAGGAGCCGCCCGGGATGGTTTCTGTGGGAGAGAGGAGGCCCAGGGAAGAATTTTGCCGGGGACGATCAAGAAGATTGTTAACGTATTCTAGGAAGTCGTTGAAGTTGGCTGTGTCTTGGCTGGTTTGGGTGGAGAGCTTTTTGCCGGGGGAACCGTTTCTTGAGTCAGGATTAACGGTAGAGGTTTTGGCTTGATCTCTGAGGATAATATACGGAGACATGAGATCATGCCCTAACATCTCACCCCGACCTGCTCTCTCTTAGTGACTAGTCATTTCCTGGAAAGATATACATACTGTTCACGCTGCCGAAAACACGAAAGGGTATTTCGACATGCTTCACTTGCTGATCGCGTGCAGATCCCGGCCGTTGAGTACCAATAGTCAAATGGTAGACTACCTTCATCGACCTTCCTTTGTGTGTAGGAGGTAAGCCCCGAGGTAATGTAAAACTGTAGGTATAGCTGCGGCTGTCACCGGGAGCCAACTGTAGGTCGACAAACAAAATAGACTGCGGGGTGGTAATCAAAGGTACGGTTTTGGAGCTTGCGATCCCTCTCATTTCTCGGATGCTCGACGGCTCCGAAGCGCCTAATAATCCTCCTATGGATTCTCCGATGTTCGACCAGCCAAGTGCGCCGAACAAGCCACTCTCGCGCTTTGTGCGTTCGACACCAACGACACCTCCTCCGCCTTGTCCACCCACAACTCCTTTTCTCTTAACCTCCTCAAACGGAGCTTGATTGATCAACGAGCCATCTAGGGTAAAAGATCCCATGACTTGAGCGTAGCCCATCATCAAAGCTTCAGGCTGCATCCTTTGGTTTGGCGGCACTAACTGCGATTGCCGGCGCTGGTGAAACACTCTCGGCAGAAGACGTGCGGTCTGAGGCACTGTATACTCGGATGCCAGCGTCTCCGTAGAGTTGTTGCTCTGGGAATAGAACTCTGCGCTACTCCTTGGTGTCCCATTCATACTGGAGCCAGATAGTATTCGCGCGATTGGAGAGAGATTCTCTGTGGGTTGCTTAGGAAGTGATTCAACAGGTGCATCGGAGGGCGAGTCGCGTTTGAGGGGCGACTGCGCCCTGGCGCTCGTTTCGACAACATTCTCAACGGGACGCTCTGGCGAGGGGTCGTTCGGGGGAGGGGTGGCGGGGAATTTGAAGTTTTGCGAAAATGATCCGGATGGCTTTCGCGGGCCACTTCGCAGGGCCGAGGTATTTGGAGCGGTGGCTGTGCCTGATCGTGTCCGAACAGGTCGCGGCGGGAAAGAAGCGCTTGGGAAAGGTTCGTGTATCGTCGGCGGAGAGCCCCCGCCGGAGCGTGGGGAATAATGGCTCCCGGAGCGGTGTCCTGGAGACGTGACTGTGGTACAATTAGCAGACAGCGAGAAGAAGGCAGAGCCATTGGTACCTGGGAAGGGACTTGGCCGACCTGGCGTCACCTGAAGGCTTGCAGACCGGCCGTGGGCGCGCATCGGCCGCCTCGCTGCGGGCGCCGAGCGCTCATGGCTGCCTTCTGTAGCCGCATCTGTGCCTATGGGTGTTATCGACAGCGACTTTCCGTGTCCGTGCTTGTGTGTGGGCGTGGCGCTGCCGTTGTTGAAGGCTGCGCTGTAGTGCTGGGGGGAACGATTGCGGTCGCCCACCGAGGATCCCGTCTGCACCGACAGCGCCGGGCGGTGGCCGCGCAGATGCTGTGCCGGCCCACCGAGGGACGTGAAGGAGGAATTGCGCGAGACGGAGGGGCGCGTCGACGAGTGCACGGGGGGCAGTTTGCGCTGGCGCTCCCCGCCCGGCGCAAAGCCATTCGTCTTTTGTATGGGTGACTTGTCACGGCCTTCGGGCAGGGCCGTGTTCTTGAAGGTTATTGTGCACTCAATGTCTTCGCCGGCGAATACGGTCGAGTTCTTCCATTGCACGAAGACGCGGATGTTCGAGGACATGGTCGGGGGCGCGGTTGGGGACGCGGGCTGCAAAACGCGGGCAGCTCATCGGGAGTGATGCTCCAGCGACATGGCTCCAGGCGGGCTCTGGTCTGAAGACACCTGCAGTGGATTAGCTTCACAGCCCGCGATACATCTTCGCTCCGCTGTTGTCGACGACGACGATGACGCCTCGGCAACACGGTTAGTCCGTTTTCCGCCCCCGCATAAAGGTTAGTCCAGAACACGGTCGACTTTCGCCTGCACTTCACTTCGGCATATCCTCGGTACCTGTGTTAGGTGCAAGTGTACAATTATCAATACCTCCGAAATACGCGCCCAGTTAATACCTATCGAAAAGCAGTCATGTGATTTACGACATGGGCGGAGTCCGTATCGTATTCTATCAGGCCCCTGCCAAGAAGGTCTCCAATGCTGCATACCCATGTGAATCGAGTTGCCCATCCAATGAATTAGTATCAGGAATACATGTATCGTTGCTGCCTTCCTCCAGATCAACGCCTCGGCCGCGTCATCTGCTCTCACTCAATTCGACCAATGGATACGCAGTGTTGTAAAGGACTTTTTTCCCACTCAATTCAACCAGTGGATACGCAGTCTTGTAAACGACTTGAAGCGTCACTGACGTTCGATCCCGTTCATAATGATACGATTCTCCCTGATTTGGCGTTCCGCCTCGACAACAAGAAGATCGGCAAACTGGGTATGGGTGTGACGGCAACTGTGTGCACTTTGGCCCACGATTCGGACCGATTGTGTTATATTGACCTTGCCGCTCCAAATCATATGTTGGCTCTGCAGTCCCACCTCAACTGCTATACCAGATCATGAGAGTAAAATCATTCTCGAGAGCTCTTGTGAATATGAGGTAGATCGATGTGGTATGTGATGAGATGGAGCTAGTCCGGAGATAGTCAAGCGCAGAACCTCTACCCATGGTCCACCAACTCCTTCAATGATCTGCCACAGAACTTCATCGGCAGCTCGCCCTCTTCATCCGACCCTCATCACTCTGCGCCTGACGATTGACACCAACCTGTTTCTTGCATCTTTCTTTACGTCGTGGCGCCCTAACTTCCTTAGCTGCGCCACCATGGACGCGCTAATGACGTATGCAGATCATGACGATCAATGTTTCCCTCTTTGATATACCCAAACATCTGGACGCCGTCCGAATGCTCACCTTTACTCACAGCAACAAAACACAAGAATGTCAGCCCAACCAAAGAAATCTAGCGGTGCTGGAAAACCAAAGCCTATCCCGGAACATGAAGTCAAACAGAACTCGGCCGTTTCGGCCTCCATGGCGCTTCAGGGAATGCAGAAGGCTTATGAGCTGAGACAGGCTGCAAATGCTGCAGGAGATCCAGATGCCCGCGAAGAAATACTTGCAAAAGCTATCAACAAGGAGATCGAGGCTGAAAGCTTCGGCAAAGCAGCCAAATACACGCGTTCAGGTACCTTCCAAGGTCTCGCTGCCGGTGCAGGTTTAGGCGTCCAACCGGGCGCTACGATTGGAAAGTTGACAGGTGCGCTGGTTGGCGGAACAGTTTCTGCAGTGACAGGACTTCTCGGCGGTGGCATCGGATCCGTTTATGGAGCTATGCATGGCCCGTTCTGGGACCTTGGTCAGATGGCTTCACAGGGTGTAAGAGGTATCGTTGGAGATTTTCCTAACTGGAAGTCTACTCCAGCACAAAAGAAAACACTGGAAAAAATGGTCACGCAGACCAAAGAGACGCAAGCGCCTACTAAAGAGGAATTGGAAAAGATGCAGTGTGATGACGGTGGAGCGATGCCAGAAACTTGGGCACAATCCGCAAGAGACATGACAAGCTGGATGCCATCCATGCCCGGGATACCTTCGATGCCCAACATGCCCAACATGCCATCCATGCCTTCGTGGGGTGGTGGGCAGGACGATGCAAAAGGCCAGCCTCAGAAACAGCAGACTCAGCAAAATACAGCACGCAAGGCACCATCCAAGCCCAAGCAAGCGTCAGGACCGAAACAAGCGCCCAAGCCTAAAGAGGCCCCCAAGCTCAAAGAGGCTCCCAAACCCAAGGAGGCCCCCAAGCCTAAAGCACCCTCCCAAGCCAACCAGTCGCAGAAGCGTGACCCGCCCATGAAGTCACAACCTTCGAGCAAGCCGTCAGCAGCAACAAGCAAACCGAAGCCGGCGGCATCGGCCACAGAAAAGAAGAAGCCCCGGAAATTGGATAGTACCGCGAAGTCCAGCACGGATCCAGCACCCCAGAAGAAGAAGCCGAGGAAATTGGAAAGGAAGCCAGCGGCATAGCGTGCTCGCTGCGCTTTCCTATGCGTTAGAAAAAGGATTGAAAACGAGCGCTATGCTATGCTCCGTATAACGGTTATATGAATATCTGATGACCTGTTTGGTACGTTTGTTTTCTTCTCGAGCGTGGTTCAGGTCTCATCCTCAAGATTGTCACGATGTCCAAGCGTTCTACGGCGATGCGTGCATCATGCTTTGAGCGATTGTCTCGTCGGATCATTTTGAGTCTGAAACATCGGCGCTTCTTCTTCATAGGTTATATTAGCCATATGTCTTCCAATACTTTACGTTATCGACATCAAAAATTAAGTCTATCACGACTCGATCCGTGCATTACCGCTATTTATCTTCTTTTCACCTCTGTTAAGATAAGACTGAGTGGCAGTTCGGACCAAAGGAATCGGTGCTTGCACGAGTCTCGTACGGATTCCAGTCCGGTGGATCAATGCGGTCTCTCTCATTGACACTTGTTAGAAAGAGTCAAGACTACCCAGGGGGCCTTCGCACACTCGCAGCGTAAGTTTACTTAAACCACCCACGGAATTCATAATGTACTCATATGTACACGTACAAGCGCCAGAAATGGCATGAGCGACATTGAAGTTGAACATAGGGTTCGGGTTGGGCGAAGGCAAGAACAGTTGGAGTAATATATACACGAACGACCTCAGTGACCTGGTCACGGCGCTAGTGGATGCAGCTGCTGCGGGAAACCCCGACGACGGGCTTTGGGCGAAATATGGGATATACTTCACAAAGCATGGCAATATGGTAAGCAAACCTTCCTTCTGATTCGACTATTGCTGAGCGCCATTGAGACTTAAACAGAGCTCTCAGCAAAGATAGCGGATGAAGGTCATAGAGAAGGTCTCATCCCAAAAGGCTCTGTTCACAAGGTTATCGATGCAAAGGAAGCTGATGAGCTTTCCGCTCAAGTATCCATATTGTGGGGCACGAACGCTGTAGTAACCTCTTCGAGAGCTGAGTCACTGCTCAATTGGAGCCGTCGCGGTCTTCTCTTGCAGAAGAGATTCCCCGCATTATAGCGAGAGAAGGCAAAGGTCAGCCTAAGATCTAAAAGAAACGACATCGAGACACCTAATATACATTGTTTCCTGCATGTCTCAAAATAAAAGAGGTTCCGGCATTTTATTCTCGGTATTGTACATGCCTTTAATGTTCTCTAATATTCTCGGATGCTGTCTAGTGCTCTCTAATACTCTCACGATGTTGTGTGTTGTTTGCTATGTTTCATGCCGCAAATAAAGATTACCTTGAAGAAAGAGCACGAGATCCCAAAAATTGATGGCTGCTGGGACACGGCAGAACGTTAAGAGGATTACTGAAGCAATTCTCCCTGATCATTAACAGAAGGGGCCAACGAAGCCGTCCAGTTATGCCCGTGCTCTCTTTTCCAGGTGGAACAGCCAAATGACCGCACGAAATCGTCGTCTCACCAATGAGTTTCAGGATGAGTGCGCCCTAGGATGATCGCTCAGGTAGGACCACAGCTGACCCGGACGAGGCGTCTCGCTTCGAGTATTTTCCTCCATATAACATTGCATTAATCAGCGAGAGGAAGCATACATCGAGATATATACAGGATGAAGCGACGATGAAGGACATCGATCTTGTGTCGATTGATCTTGATGATGAGGGTCTCTCGCCGGGAACGAGTCGCGCTGGTTCGCGAGGCGTTCAAGGAACGTTGGCCGAAAACCCCGCCAAAGACGTAAATTATTAGCTACACTTATGTTTCTTTCCCAATGGATCTCAGTTGAATTTATCTCCTAGTAACATAGGTACACGGTGGTGCGGGCTCACGAATAGCGCTACTACTATGCAGAGACCTAGATAATCAGTGCTATCGCATTATGTATTGTCTATACGATATGCCCTCTACTATGCAAACATACGAAGGCATTGTGCATAGGAACTATCCCTATATTATATCTATGTAGTATCTGTGTCATTCGGACAAGCTTCATAACGCAACCCAAGAACCCAACCAAAGATAAAATCCGAACCTCGACTGTGTTGTCCCTTACATATCTTCATACAATAAATATGAACAAGATGCCAGCAAAGTCGGCGTTGAAGGCTGCCTTGCTTCAAGGCATCCAGGCGGACTCAAAGAAGATCGTCAAGTTCGCTATGAAGGTGCAGGTGAACACAATCGCAGAGGGTATGGGCACGTGGGAGAACGGCCAGGATCACGCCGACGAGCCTACGCCTTACGAAGAGGCGCACGCGTCTACCCTCGCGGCACAAACTTTGGCGAACATTGAGTATATGGAGGCCTCTGAGAAGACTGCGAGTCGCATCCCAACTGTGAGTGGCATGCAGATCAAGCGCAAGCCACTCCCACAGGGCTCTTCGTCCTCCATAACTCACAACGTGGTCAATCAACCTCGTGAGCAACCGCAACGGGGGGGTAGCGCCACATTTGATAGTTTCCTCCCACCAGAGCAACTTCACGAGAATGAGGTGAGCTCTCGCACCCGCGCAAACTCGGTTAGTTCGCTCGCATCAATCAAGAGCTTGGGCAGGAAGTTGAAGCAGACCTTCCTTGGAGGAAACGGAATTTTTAAGCAGGCAGAGTAATTTCGAAGTAGCGGAATAGTTGCAAAGGAATCTTTTGGTCCGATCTAGAATGTATTACCTGGTTTGCTCATCACATTTACGCACCAGAGATGCTGCATATGTCAAGTTTTTCTCATTTCCAACACAATTACACAGTTCCGTAAACATATGTACGACTGATGCTCAATTCTGCGGCCATGTAGCTCTGCTGAAAAGAAAACTGCGACTATCTGAGCTAATGTCTGACTTCATATGCTTAACCGACATTTTGTAATCGAGATCTAAGTATCCTCACCTCCAACAGACTCACAGCTGTGTGGTGCAGCTTCAGTCAAAACAACTTAGACTTGTTTTTGAACTCTCCGAACCTACTCGTGACTAGATTGCGTATCGGTACTATTATCCTTCTGAACTTTCCAAACCTACTCGTGACTAGACTCCTTGACGTCATCAATCTGGTTCATGCCATTTCTTTCTGAACCATGGGCTTGCTGGACTTGGTAGGCCCAAGGAGGAAGCTTTAGAGGAGCGGCGCGTTGTTGAGCTTTGGGTCGCTCTTTCCTAGACCTCATCAAACTCCGCGAACCTCACCTCCCTGATCTTACACATACTCCTCAACTCCCTCTCACTCCCAAACAACACCGTCATGAGTACCCTATCCGTCACCATCCTCGGCTCAGAATGCACCGGACTATCTTCTCTTCCCCAACTGAACCTCACTATCTGCCCAGGCTCTACATCCTCAAGTCTCCTAGCAAGCCACAAACGCAAAGCCTCATGCGCCCCATCCCGCTCTTCTTTCGTACTCTCTACCCCCTCTTCAGCCCGCCACCAAAGACACTCTTTCACGCCCTGTGCCATTATCGCAAACACCTCATCTCCCACAGGAAGCACCAGCGTCGTGGGTCCCAACAGCGCAAGCGCGTATTTACTCCTCGCCAGAGCCTCGCGCCCCTCGTCGTACGCGTACATACGGCCGTCGCGGTGCCAGCGGGGGACTTCGAAGCCGCTGTGCGGTTTTGTCAGACGGATTGTGAACCAAGCGCATGACTTTTTCGTCGGCGGTGCCTACGCAGTCGGTGTGCGAGGCGTGCAGGAAGGCTTGTAGGGTAGTGGCGAGTGATGTTTCATCAGTGACGTCAGTGTGTGAAAGGAGGAAGTGTGCGCAAGAGATGAGGGGAGAATGAGATGGGGCCGAAGTAGTTGAAGGCTGTGTTGCGGGCGACCGAAGTGAGGGGTGGGATATCTATGGCTTGAGGGAGAACAAGAAGTGGTGCGGAGCTGTCTGTAGGGGAGGACATCTTTTGAATAGCTTAGTGGTCGAGTTGAAGTTTCAATGTTGTCAGTATTATAATCGTCTCGAACGGTGGGTGTTTGTTAGGCAGCAGCACCTAAGCTTTCCGTGCGACTCATGCATACACGTCGTCGCAAAAGTATGCAGATTCTGAAATAGCGCCAATGAATGGTATGTTGATAAGGTTGCATGTTCGGGGTACCATTGCCGCTCTGTCGTCACACGGACGATGTTACATTCTCTCATTCGCTCTGCCGATTCACCCTTACTGTGACATGGTATTATGCTGTGGAAATTGAGATTTATATCAGTTTTCCTAGGGAGACTAACCCATCCCTCCGCCCTCCACGTCCAGCTAGTTGTTCGCCGTCTTGTCATTGTAGTAGTGAATCGTCTGGTCAGCGCAACCACTCGGCGTCTGGTACGCATAGTTGCCGAGATTGATGTACATCTGCTGTCCGGTGCACACATACCACGCACTTGTATTCGGCCGCGTCACGTCAGGGCCGCTCCACTGCAAGTCATCGCCTCCAAATTTGAAAGTGCCATACGTGTTCTTCTCGGCTGTGAAAGTGACAGCAAGGGACGCATTGTTGATGCTCCGTGTCTTGGACACCGTCGCATAAAGCAGCTTTACGGCTTCGCCCGGAGCAGAGACCAATTGCACGAGCTGCCCATCTTGAACCTGAAATTGACCCGCTGTCGTGTAGTCGCCGAGGAGGGCGGAACCAGTGGAATAGAGTGGCTTGGTCTGTATGTATTTATGGTAGTTGGGAGCTGCAACGGCGCGAATCCAGTAGTACCCGCTTTGGAGCGTCTTTCCTGGACCGGTACCAGCAGGTGTGCCTGTCGCGGCTGGAGCCTGTGATGTGGTAGGGGTTTCAGGGACTGGATCGACAGGCACAGCGCCTGGCTGGCATTGCGAGTAATACGGACTAGGACAATTTAGAGGACAAGCGGGCAGGAGGGCGAGATGTGTGCTGACTTGATGACAACGCAACCGGACCCTGTGGCGCATTGTGTGTCTCCAGCGTAGCTTGTGCCTCCGCCTTTGCCATGGTCAGCTACGATTCAGGTCTATATTGGACAACGTGTACATTGCTGCCAGTCTCCTACGATGGCCGAGGCCGTACCGCAAAACGCCGTCAGTACGGCTGCGATGAAGTGATGCATTTCTGGTGCACAATGTAGGCCGAAAAGTTAAAAATGTGGACGACAGTCGAGAAAGTGGAGGCTACAGTAGTCCCGGGCGATTCCGACATCTTGTACATCGAGCACCGTGGCCAGAAGTGTGTGCATGTGATGTTGCCCATCTAAAGCTCTCAATGTCAATACCGTCGGACCGTGGCAGCCGGTAGAATCCAGGTAGATTAACGACCAGGATATGGAGCGAGCCTGTGCTGTACCGGAATAGATGCCATAGTCGACGTCAACCAGAAGCTGTCGACGCTTAATCCAAACAAGGTTACTAAACCATGCTCTAGTGTAGTGCTTGGGTGCGCGTGGTATTGCAGGTCCTATAAGCGACATGCGAGGAAGATATTAGGCCGACGGTCGTATGGTTGGCGGCCGTGGTGATCAACAGGATAGTCCCTGGTACCTCGATTGGTGTTGATTTGCAGACGATAGCGCGTTTGTGGAAACGTATGGTAGGCGCTCATACCGTCTCTTCAACTCCACCGCCGACGGGCTCGGGCCGGGTTGCGAACAGGATTTTGTACTTGACAATCTCGACAATCTCGAGCTCTTCGCCTGTACTTGCCGCTTCGGCGCCGCCCATAACCACATCCTCACTGTCTGCAGACTCCTTCTTCCTGATCACCGCAAAGGGCTTGCCCAGCTTCTTCACCTCGCCGGCCATCCTCTGGTTCTTGCCCACGTACAGGTACACCTTCTTCATCCACTTTGTGTCGTCTTCACCATTGAGATCGGGGTTGTATAGTGGGAACATGAGCTTGCCAACTTGTGTGCTGGCCTGCGCGGCCGCTGGCGGGAATCGAATGTCGCCTTGAAGCTCCAGGAGCGCAAGGCCCGAGGGTGTGCGAAGAAGCGGCGGAAGCGGGTTGGAGTCCTGGGCGGAGGAGGAAGGTGCGAGAGGCCGCTGGTGGAGGGGGATGGTCGGCATAGCACCAAACCTGTCGAGACGATGGATCGAGATTGGGACAGCAACAGTGTCAATCGCAGTGAATGGGCTGGTGCAGGTGCAGGTGCAGGCGAATTTTGGTGGGGCACGCACGAGCGCGAAGTGTTCCAGTCCGTGCGCGCGTCGCGGGTTCACACCTCCTTCGACATCGTCCTCCCCAGGTTCAAGGATATCGTAGTCCCATGTGTCGATCGCTTCATGGACGGCTTCCTAAGATACTTGGCCGTTCCTTGAATGATGCACAAATTGAATAGCTCCCCGGAACTGGGAAAGGCCCTCCCTATCCGACAGAGGGATCGTCCCAGGAGGTACATCAGTACTTCGACTGAACGTGGAACGCAGGCTTTAACTTCTAGTACCAGCTTCTTGGCTTCTACCTGCTCGCAATGTTCGTGCTCTCGACGTTGTTCTCGCCACGCTGTTCCCTTTCAATATTATACTCACCCTGTGTGCCACGTTCACAGTGTGACTTCACATCACCCTCTACGATATAAGAGAATGCCACGCGAGCCCAGCCATATGTACGCAAAGATACAGGTTCCTTCGAGACCATATTTCTGCAATTCTCGGCTTCAAAGCGTCGAGCGAGTGATTCAACCCAACACTTTAACCGTTTCCACGCTACAACTCCAGTAAGGATGCCTTCAGCTAAAAACCGCCGTGTCAAGACCGCAAGAAAGAAAGATCAGACTGCGCTTACCCACGCCCGCAAGGACTCTATGATGGTTGATACACCGCAGAGTACTATCGCGACTACTGTGGAGAACCTTCACGAGGCTGTCGATCCGAACAACAACAATGCGCCAGAGGCATCGCGGCCCGACGACATGACCACTTGTCCATACTACGTTAGCCAACTTGGAAAGAAGACCTTCCAGTCCATTGGAGCCGTGTTCAAACATTGGGCCGATCAACTCATGAAGGAGGATTCAGTCTACAATGCTGCGGACCCTGAGAATCCGTTTCATGCAGATTGGCTGATGCATCAGGAGGCTTTGCGCAAGCAGGACGAAGATGATGCGCCTCCTAGAATGCCGTACGACCTTATAGGTGAGTCTGCTTGGGATCCTAAGCATCCGCTTCACGCCGAGTGGCGGGAATATCAGGAGGCTTTCCGCACTGGGCGCAAGAAGGACAAGGTGGACGCGCTTGCTAATGCGCCCGAACTCTTTGCCTACGCAGAGCCGTCGGGTTCGAAGACCTTGCGTGCTAAAGACTGTTCCTTCTGGCCTTTGGGTACGTGTAGGAACGGAGACGATTGCCGGTTCTATCACGACCCAGCGAAGGTTTTCGAGACTCCCAAGCCTTGCGCCGCTCTGCTAAATGGACACTGGCGTTTGAAATAAAGGTATGTGCGAAGACTGTTGGTGCTTGACGACATGACAATTTCGAGTAGGGTCACCACCCGTTGCTTTGGAGTTTTCTCATCTGTCTACATTGCAGTTGCATAGCACTTCATTGGTATGGCCTTTTTTTCCGGGTCTGCTGGTAGCCTCTGCCCATCTGTGCATCCTACTCTCGCGCTATAACTTCATGCATAATTATATCCCGCTTATCATCCTATATTCAGAGAGCGTAAGGGAAGTTAATTGTTGACTTCATACTCATCGAGTTGACCACAACAGTTGCACCGTTGACTGGTTTGGAATAGTCTGGTTAAAGTAAAAGCTACAACAGCGCCAAAAACGTGCCCAGTGCTACTCCGTACCATGTGAAACTCGCGGAAACTTGGGCGCCCCCAGACTGTGCCTTGGAGACAAGTGCTTCGGCGCTGCTTGTCCAGTTCGACCCAGTCGTCGTCGCTGTAGTCTTTTCCGTACTCATACCAGCACTACCACTTGCAGTGCTCGCCTTCGTTCCCGATAATGCGGATGCGGATGCTGATGCGGATGCGGATGCTGATGCGGATGCGGATGCTGATGCGGATGCGGATGCTGATGCGGATGCGGATGCGGATGCCAGTATCGATGCTGATTCCGACGAAGTCGATTCCGAACCATCAACCTTGATACTGTCCGCATCTCCACTGGTGTCCCCATAAGTATAGCTCGCCCCCGGATTATCGTTCACGACCTCCACCTTCTCCAGCACCATCTCAAAGGGCCCCTGGCTATAGTCCGTCAGCCCACCCGCCCACTGAATAGTCCCCTCCGAATTCCCACTGTCGCCGCCAGCCCAGATCCCAATCCTGACATCCATCGGCGTCTGCGGATAACTGTTCCCGCCGGCGGTCGCCTCGTCCGCCGTCAGCGTGCGCAGGACAACCCCGTCGACAAGCCATTGCGTCTGGTCTTTCTTCCACACGACCGTGTAGTTGTGGGATGCAGTCTGGCTACCGGCCGCCGCGACATCGCCCTCCCTGTCCGTCGTGGTCGACTTCCCCTTGCCAAAGTAATTCGTCTGCGCGATGTCCGGCTTGCCGCCGAGGAACTCCCAGTCGATCTCGTCAAGGTCGTCGGAGAGGAGGATTGCGGAGCTGACGATGCCTGTGCCGGGGGAGGCGCGCAGGACGAACGAGACCCGTCCGAAGAAGATGTTCCAGTGGCTGCGGATGGTAGGGGCATCGCCGGATTTGGTGATGGTGAAGAGCGCGCCCGAGGAGGTGGCGGTTACGTTGCCGGCGGTGATTATGAAGTTGGCGGAGTCGAGACCTGTGGTGAAGTCGTGGGAATATGTGCTGGACGAGAGACCGGCGCTCGCTGGGCAGGCTGGGAGGCGTTAGCTTTGGACGAGAGTGAATGTTGTACATTCTGGAAGAGGCCCGTACTTTTCTCTGTTGGATTACATGACGTTGTTGTTTGCGTGGTTACTACGGTCGCCAAGAGCAGCGGGAGTAGACTTGATGGTAGGAAATACATGGTAGCGACAGTGTGGAACAAGAAAATATCCAAGGACTGCTTAAGAGGCAAAGGGAGGGTCACACCCTTGAGAAATGGTACTTTGGTATATTCATAACTTCGCGGTGGACTATCGAAAGCAACGTCGCCCAAGATACGCAATCCTAGCTTCCTTTCAGTGGGCTATTTGTGGAGAAATTTTGGTACCGAGTTTGCCTTTAGGCACTCTCAAAGAATTCAACTATCGGACCGTTGGGACCGCGTGAGAAGGCTAGGATTAGACGCGTTGGTGCATGACGAAGCAGTGGGGCGTGCGTCGTTGCTCAGGACCAGCGTCAGGGGAAACCGCTCGGTACCGGTAGTTGAGTGGCTAGTGCATCGACGACCAACTAAAGTCGTAAATGCCAATAAATCCTGGTTTTTTTTGTGCTGAAAATCCGGTCCAGTGAACGGCTGCACAGCCACTGCGTGAATTTCTATCGTGGACATGGCGATGTGAACGATCACGACCACGACCGTCAGTGTATGTATGGCCCGAGGAACAACGTGGGGGAAGGGAGACTGGAGAGTATATATCACAAGTTTGCTGACACCACTTGGAGACACATTTGCAGATGCCAGGATCACACCTCAGTATTAAAACGTTGGATAAGATTTCTTCGGGACTGAGCTTATACTGTATGCAACCTTTCACGCCTCTTCTTATCCGATCACCGCCAGGAAGCTGTCAACCACATTGAGGTAAAACGCATTCGACCTACCCTGGCCCGAAGCAGTTGCCTTGTACTGATAACGCCTAGGAGAAAGTGGGACGGAGAACTCCACCATGTCATTTGTATCGGATTCGACAGAGAGCGTGACACCAGTGTAGGGCTCCTGGTGGAGACGGCGCTCCGAATGCTTGAGCCGGTCTGAGCAACCGCATATGCAGGCGTGATGGTGAGCAGCACTTTGCTACAGGTAAAGGCACATCATTGCCAAAACGAGCTGTCTCTTGGCTGGACCTGCGCCGCCCAGCTCCGTGAGCATACGATTGCTCAACACACCTCGGAACTGATTGCTAGCTGTGCCGTAGATCCGATGCGCGTGATGAAATAGTCCTGGAATGAGGGTTCACATGTTCCGCCGTATGCGAGTTTGGTGAGTCATGCTGCTGCATCCATTTGCGATATGGAGGTACCGGTGCTGGCTCCGCATCGGTGGGTATGCCACTGGGGTTCGTAATATCTCGAGGCTCGGCGAAAAGCATCCTTCGAATACTGTGAGACGGCATGGGAAAGCCCCAAACAGACTGGTCCCGTCAAACCATCCTCGCCCTCCTGCAGCTACTCACCATGATTTTGATATCCTTCATGGGCGCGTTCTAGCACTTGATTGTCGTGCGACCAACCCACAGTAGGCAGACTTCAGTCATGCCAGCCAAAAACCCTAAGCAGTTCATAAGCTAAGCCAGTCATAGCAGACCAGCGTAATGGAGCTCGCGCACCGACGGCACCTGTCCCAGATCCACCACGGGGCCAGACGAATTGACCGAACCCAGGACATATATGCAAAGGGGAGGATGACCGAAGAAGAGAACCTTGGGTATGGACACTGTATCTCAATCATTCCATCATCCTCTCGAGAGCGGACATGGTAGAGATGGAAATGGTGACTCTGTCACTAGAGACGTAAGGTATGTTACACCGGCCACGTTGTCAAATGCGACGCATCTTCAACTACAGCAGTGCTCTTGTTGATAGCGAATACATCCATACATTTCGTGCGCTACTCGTCGGGTCTCCCAGTTCTTGGGCGGGTATTTCAGTACTTCAAGCATACTCGTCGCTAAATCCACAATCGTACACAACGTTACGTTACTGTTCGTCCTCTCTTCACCACGCATCACCTCCAGGGCTCTTCTCTTGTACATCAAGCCCCCACGCCCGGTATGCTCACCCCGCCTGCCGCGAGATTCAGTCCCGCCCCACCTCTTCGCGCGCCCACAAACCCATGCCTCTGCCGCCCCGTCCTTCCTCTGCCTAGCCAGTTGTACTTCAGCTCCCTGGTCAACTTGCTCATCTTCTCCTGCGCATCGTCGCTAGACTGCAGACTGACCAACACACTAACGCACTGCAACATCCTACCCACCGTCTCCGTGACCTTTGCAGAGTCCATGGGCTGTGTACGCAGTGAGGCTGGAATGTGTTGGCCGGGCTGGAGGAACGCGGAGGGATTGGAGTGGATCGAGTGTGCGGAGAAGGAGCCGGCGGAGGTGTTTGAGGTAGCGCGGGAGCGGGTGGACGCGAAAGTTGAAGAAGTCATGCTGTTTGCGGATTCGAGGTAGCCGCCCGAACTGTGCGAAGCAGACTGTAGACTACCTATTTGCGCGCTTTCCGAACCTGCGGTTCCAGGGCGGGCATCCGGTATTGGGGAAGGCGATTCGAGGCCCGCGTTGAGGTTTTCCAAGGAAAGACGGGAGAATATCGGCATGAGTGTATCGAATCGCGGTAGGATAACAATGTCGCGGAACACGAGCAAGGTGATGCGACGGACATCGAGTTCGCCCAGGATAGGTATGTTCTTGTTTTCAGGAGATTTTGTGTTCATTTCGTCTGGTAACTTCACACCCCAAAACTCGGCCGCCGCCGTTGAGGACATGATGCCTGAGCCGCGAAATTCTAGATCGAGTGGTAAGAAGACAGCTTGAATGAAAGGAAGGATGGTGGTAAAGACTACGATCCACATCTCGACCAAATGGGGAATGAGTCGGTCATCCGGAACATGTCGTAGCGTTTGATCTAACGAGCCAAACCCTGTCATGAGAAATTCGTTGAGATCTTCGATGAGGATGATGGGCGACCGCTTCTGTATACACCGTTTGATGTGTACGGTAACGAGCGCATTAAAATCCTCGACTGGGGGCCTGGGATCCTCGCCTGCAAAAATGAGCAGAAGTGTGGCTTTTAACAAAGGCCAAGCATCATCGGGTGTTATCCCAGGTAGATTGAAAGAGCTCCCAAGGGTATGCATGGCATCGCTGGATTGTGAGAGCGCTGCACTAGAAGCTGGTCCAAAGGTGCTCATGGGGGTAGTGCCAACACTGCCGGCAGATGGCCATTCTGACCTATCTGTGCTGAAGGATTGTTTGCGATCCCGGAACACAGGTTCGAGCTGTGCATCCAAGTAGGCCTTTTCTTCCTTCTTGGCGCGCCTCAAGTGACGCCCCCCATGCCTCAAGTCCAGTCCAGTGACCGAGTTGGCAAAGCTGCTGGCATGTCCGGGCGATGAAGGCGCAGCAAACGAGTACAGTGGCTGAGGAGCATTCGGGTCGACGAGTCGCGAGGTACTGCTCGCCGAAGACAAGGGCAGGATGTGGTCGTCCTTGTCCTTCTTCTTCGGCCGCGACAGGAAATGGTGCTTGTGCTTGTCCCTGTCCTTCTCGTGCACAGTCGGGAGGTGCGAGTCATTCCGCGGGACCAGCGTCGCTGTTGAGCCGTTCGCGGTGGAATATATCGATGCAGCGCTGCTCATGGTGGGCTCCACCAGACTGGTCTGCGAGGGGTTTATCACCATGCGATTCAGGGCTTGCGAACTGTGCATCCCGATTCCGATCTTGCCAGGCGACGGCAGGGCTTGGTGTTTCAGCTCCAGGCCTTTGTCCGTCTTGATGTTCTTTGGCTTGGAGAAGAGCTTCATCTTGCTCTTCTCCTTAGCCTTTGGTTGTTGGGCCAGGTCGGCTGACGCCAGCTTCGGTGAGACGTGCTCGGGCGGTTGCTGCAGGTTCGGTGAGTGCAAAGGGCTCCGCGGGTAGGCGGCGTTGGCAGCAGACGTGGCGGCCATTCTGCTCCCACCAGCCAGCCCGTTCTGGTACGTCATGCCGTTGGTCCTGAACGTCACGGTCTGTTGGCCGGGCATGGGCGGCGGGCTCGACGGGCCACGCGCCGAGGGTACAGAGGCGCCGGGTTCTGGGATGGTCGTCGAGCGTCTGCGCATGTGTTGGGTTTGCATGGCTGTCTGGGCGGCGATGCGCGAGGCGTCGAGATTGGACATGCTGGCCTGGTTGGAGGGCAGGCTGGGTTCGAAGTAGCCCTGGGAGCGCTGTCGCGGGCGGTGTCCTAGCTGCGGTGCGGGATGGGCTGGCTCATCGCGGTCGCGCGGGGGCGCAGGGCGCGAGTAGTTGGGCGCTGCGTCGCCGGGCTGCGACTGGGGCGAGTGAATGACGCGGCGCGGAAAGGGAGAGCGGCGCTGCAGCGTGACCTGCGAGCTGTCGCTGTCGGACTCGTCGAAGGGGTCTGGTCGCTGGATCGTGGGCGTCTGCGGGGGAGGAGAGGTCGACGGCATGGCGGGCCCGTGGTACAGGGAGGGGAAGGAGGAAGAGGTTGCAGGAACAGTGGCATGGGCATATGCTACACGCCGAATCAATCGTGGCCAGCACGACGGCGCGTATCGAGAACGGACGGCGAAAAAAGAGCAGAGCAAAGAGAGGCGACGTCGAAGCTGACGACGAGGCCGTTGCTGGCCTTGTTGTCGGTTGATCTGATCGCCGCTAGGTACCTAGGTACCGTACCTCCCCTACCTCCCATACCCACCCTACCTACCCTACCCACCCTACCTACCTAGGGCTGCCCCCGAAGCCCCACGCACACTGCATCTATGCACCACACCGTTGGCCTTTCTCTAGCCTACCCACAATTCACTGTGCCACCAGTCGTCGGATGGACCATCGTTATATCGCTAGTCCAATTTCCAGTCCAAGCCTCATTTCATGCCGTTGCCTTCTATTTCCATGCCACCACCTCATACTGCACAATATGATGCACCCCATCCGGATCCTCCCTCCACCTTTCCAGGTCCTTTACCATCAGATCAACATCCTCCTTGCTCGCCCCCAGCGCCTCGTACTTCTGCCTATGCCCTCCCTGCTCCATCCTCGCAATCATGTGCCCTGCATACGCTTTCCTCTCCTCAGGCGTGCTGTACATCGTCACCCTCGCGCTCTTCTCAATTTTCAGCGGATCGAACCCTGCTTGGCGCGCCCACACGTGTACCATCGAACCGCTGCGAGCTCCCGGCCATACGGAGGTAAATGCGGTTGAGCGACTGACGACTTCTGCCGTGTGATGACCATCTCGTACTGTATGTATGTATTAGGCCACAGTTGCTCGGGGGGAAATTCCGTACCTGGTACTTCGACTTGAGCTGTAAACCGGGGAGGTATGGGTACCAGTGGAACGGGAAGTCGCCCTCGCGATCGGCAATGAACCCGCCTGTCTTTAGTACCCTCCTCAGCTCTTTCAGCGCCTTGACCGGCTCCGGGATGTGGATAAGCACTTGGCTCATCCAGACGACATCGAACGTCTCGTTCTCAAAAGGCAGGCCCTCGAGCACATTGCCGGTAGAAAACTTGACGTTCTTAGGTGCGCCTCCTTCCTGTTGCTCTGCGAGCTGCTCCGCCTGGGCAATGATCTCAGGTGTAAGATCGACGCCAGTGATGGAACCTTGGGGGACATATTGTGCAAGTCCCGTGGTGATGGTGCCGGGGCCGCAGCCCAAGTCCAAGATGTGGGACGTGGGTTTGAGACGCGGAAGGAGAATGGCTGCTTCGTTTTCGGCCGTGCGGGTGGCATGGTTAGCTGTGACCGAAGGATGCCAGCCTTGCTCTGCGCAAGGTCAGTGTCTGGAGGTTGCGTATGGACGTAACTCAATATGAAAGTCTGCACTTACCGTAGGGCTTCTCTTTGTCGTTAGTAGACATCTTGTACGAGCTGTGCTTGTATTGCTCAGAACCTGGCCAAGGGTACGGTTACGAAGTACTGGTTCGATTGCTCTTTCTCCGTGGTAAGAACTGTTTGTTGGAGAACTGAAATGCTGATGATTGAATGGAATGGAATGGAATGAGGCAAGTGACCAAAGACAGAGTATATATACCTTGTCTGTCCCTAACACTTCTATTTCTGGGCCCGCAACAGTGCGTATCGGTCCCACAGTCTTCTAAATACCTCCAATCAAGGGACCAGAAGCCATATCGAGGACTGCTGTTGAATGCTAAGCGTTCTACGCGAGGCCGGACTTAGCGGCGTCCTATCGCCACTGGCGTCGGTGTTCCGAGGAAGCTGTCGGTTTACCGACGAACCAGTCGGCCAATCACATCACTGCCTGCACGATATTACTACCTAAGGGCCTGTTCGGTGGGCGTGATCTCAAATCGTGATCTAGGCTTGATCTCGCCTGGTTTTAGTAAAGCGCTAGCGTAGAATTTTTTGTTAGTGTAGCTATATAAATTGTTCTAAAGACCCGCTTCTAACGTACCTAGATTAACCTGTGTTTAGTAACTACCTATCTAAAAGTCTTATTTTATATTATTATTAATTAATCCTCTATACTAACTCTAAGTACTCTAGTGCGTGAGGCGTTATAAGAGCTCTTATAGAGCTTAACACCTACTCTATCGCTAATATTAACTCTTTTTCCTCTATTATAGACGCTAGCGTTATCTCTATTAACGTTTATAGCGTTGCTAACGCCTAGAGGGAGCTAGGGTTAGAGTCTATAGTTACTATATATAATTAAGACGCTCCTCTTAGCGCTTATAAAGTAGGTAAAGGACTATAAGTAATATATAGATACTAGTTATAAAGTAACAGCGTAGCGTGTAGTAGCTAAAAAAGTGGCCTTAGTATTTCTACTAGGCGTAGTGTTATTTATTTAGTAGTGTAAAAATTACTATAATAACTATAAAGTAGACTAGAAAGTTTAGTAAGAGCTAAATAACCTCTCTAGATTTATTATAAATAAGTTTAGCGTTATTATAGGAGATAGCTAGGCGCTAATAGAGTACTTTAAGAAATACCTAAACACTTAAAAATATTATATAAAGCCTCTAGCGTATAAACACCTACACTAGTAACTATTTAACAGCGTAATTGCTAATAGAGCTAGGGTAAGAAATATTAATTAATTAATTATAGTAATAGTTAAAAGTAATAGTAAAGAGGATAATAATAAAGTAAAGACTCTAGGGCCTTATAAAAGGCGTGTAGAGATATTAACTATAGTAGAAAGATTTTATAAAAAAATAACTTTAGCTAATAAGTTAAGTAAGTAGGTTAGCAATATAGCTATAGAAATTAGAGGATTAATAGAAGCTCTATTAAAAGATCCCTAGTAAGAGGTAATTAATTATTTTATAAAGATATATAGCGTCCTAGATTACTACTTAAAGATACTAATTGCTAAGCGTTTTAAGTTACCTTTTATTACTAAGCTCTATCTAAGTCTTAAACCTTAATTAGTGTAGAAAACCTAGATAAAGAATAAAGTAAATAAGCAGCTAGGTGTCCTACGTAATAAGCAGCTACAGCTATATACTATTAGGCTAACTTAGGAGGGTAATAGTAAGTTAAAAGAGAAAGAGTAAATTATAGAGTTTCTATAGAAAGTTAATAAGTATATAAAAGTAGATTAGCGTAATACGCTAAAACTAGTAATAGTAGTCTATACACTAGTTAGTGTTTTACTTACCCTTTATAGTATTACTACTCTAGTAACTTACGCTTTCTCTCCTACACTTTACTTTCCTAAATTGCTTATTTATATAACGCCTATATCTCCTCTACTATCTCTTTACGCTGTAACTCTTACTCCTCCCTTATTAAAGGCTAATTTATTAGGCGTTAATCCTCTATAATAGTAACCTCCTAGAAAAAGTTCTTATACTACTTACTAGCGTACGTAAGTAGCTACTTAAAGTCTTTACTTATACTATCTATTTAATTAATTAGATTATATATAGCTATAAAAACGTATATAAGCTTAACCTAAGTTACAATATTAAACTTATAAAACTTATTAAAAATCCTCTAATAACGCTTAAAGACGCTAAACGTATACTTAATAATATTTTAGAGACTACTATGCTAGTAATTAAATAGCTTCTCTACTATTTAAGGCCTACTATCTAGTAACTACGCTATCTCTTAAAGGTAATAGCGTACGCCGCAATATAGTATAAGCGTTATATTACTATTTATATACTTAGCGTCTGCTAAGTAATATTTGCCTAGAAGAGCTGTAAATCCCTATTAATAAGCGTCTGTAAGTATCTAGGCGTTATAAGCGCTGCCCTCCTAGCTAGCTAAGATATATATAAAGTTTATATTAAAGTTAACAGCTACTAATATATTTTAGAAGAAGTATCTATAATAATTTCTATATTATTTAGAGTTATCTACTAGCACGTAAACTTTAAAGTTTAACCTATTAAGAGCTCCTATATAGTCTTTAAAGAAAAGTATATATTTTAGGTTATTATATATAGCCTCTAGGTAGGCGCTAAAAAGTAAATATACAACTTCTAGATATAGTAAAAGGACTATAGTAAGGACTTTATAAAAGTTACTATTAATGTTAGTAAAAGTTAGGTAAAATTTTTATATATGTATATAGTAATTATGCTTAGTAAGTGCCTATAGTAGTGTTTAGCTTCTTACTACTTAGCTCCTTACATATAGATATATAGAAATGTAAGTACTTTCTCTTTAACCTTAATTTATTAGCTATCCTTAACGTGTTATTTATAGTAAGTAATAAGAGCCTTAAAGGTGCTCCGCTAGAGTTATGTCTCTTTATATAGGTATAGGTTATTAATAAGGCACCTAGCTAGCTAAGCTAGACCTAGGCATATGTCCTCTACGTATTTATTTATGCTTATAAGTAGAGCTGCAGTCCTCTTTATAGTATTAATTAATACTAAAGTTGTCGCTGTTAACGCTTTTATAACGCCTATAAAGGCTTTTCTGCTAAGTATTATAGCGTTAAAAAGCTCTAAGATTAGGTAAAATAGACTTTCTAATTTTATATTTAGTTTAACTTATAATCTCGCGCTTAAATAGGTATAAATGTAGATCCTATTAGCACTAGTAGAGTTTAATTTAGCTAGTTAATTGCTCCTAGATTAGACCTCTATTTATAACGTTAAGATCACGCTCGAACTAAACACGGCGTAATCTCAATATGAGCCTAACTGGATCTAGTAATCGAGATGAGATCAAGCCTCCAGATCACGTCTACCGAACAGGCCCTAAGGGTTCTGGATCCGCTCAAGTCGATGAAGAATGGTGAACGATTTAATCGCGTAGCAGTACAAAGCTAGGTGCTCAAGGTATACAGAAGAGCCACCAAAATCAGCTATGCGTCTCAAAACAACGTGCCAATAGCTTCCAATCCTCAGATCGATCCCCCGTTGATCTTCAAGACGCAATCACAGCTCGGCATGCGTCCTAACTCCCCACTTCTCGAGCAAGTTATGCCTATGCCAGAAGCTCCTGTACCTCTTCCCCCAGAAGAAGAAAATCGGTGCAGTGCCAACCATGGCAAAGCTCACACCCCCAAAGACATAGAACACCTTAGCCGGGCCGTCTGTCGCAGTCCAGTCATTGACAAAATAACTGAAGCCGTAGAACACAAAGTTCTTGAACACCATACCAGCGATGAAGATCTCAGACGACATATCGCGATATGCGTCGATGGCGTAAGCAGAAGTGGAAATGGCTGCACAGCATATACCGAATAAATCCATGCCGTGGAACGTGGCAGTCGCATAGTACGAGTAGTGCTTCTCGGCCATGTACCCGAAGACCATGAGGCCGACACCTGTGAGCAACCCGGGGATCATGCCGAGCAGGCGGTATTCTGGCTCGTAGATGCCATTGTTCTTTTTTGCGCACCACTTGATCAGAGGATCGAGCGTCGCGCCGAGAAAGATGGCACCTAGCAGTCCGCCGATGAAGGGACCGAGGGACAAGTAGCCGACTCCAGCTGCGGAGAGGCGGTACGGGGGACCCATGAAGATCTGCGCCATGTCGTAGGATTGTGCTACGAAGAAGGCGGTCAGACCGCCTGTAACGATAACAATCCAGAGTATGGCGAGGTTGGTGCACACAGCGAATGGAGCAATCAAGAGCTGGAAGAGGTTGTCCTCGGAGAAGGTACCGTTGAAGACGGATAGTTCTTGGACAAACGTCTTCTTCGGTCGGAACGCAGGCGGCATGGAAGTCGTGGTCTCTACGGGGACAGTGTCGTTGTCAGAGTCTTTCTCCTTCTCACCTCCAGCGTGACGACGCTCTACCGCTGCGAGCTGGGAGAGATTATCGACGGCCAGCTCGTCGATTTCGTATCTACGGTCACGGATGTAGGCTGTCTCCGGGACGAAAAACACGAGCAAAACAGTCTCGAGGGCAGTGAAGGCTATGAGAATATGAAAAAGATAGCGCCAACCGAGATTGGCCGTGATAGGGCCTACAATTATAGCCGAGAAGTTGCTGGCGGCTCCGAGGATGAATTGGATAACGGTTACCCAAATACCACGCTGGTGCACGAAGAAAAGATCGCCGATAATGGACACGACAAGTGACTCAAAAGCAGATCTGTATTAATTTAGCATACCCTACAAATTGACCGTGAAAATTGCGATGCTGTGTTACTGCACTCACATTGAAAAACCCTGTACGATACGCGCCGCCAACAGGCCGTTATAGCTGTAGGTAGCGCTCCCAATGACGGTTCCTATCAAGCCTAAAACGCTTGAGACAATAAGAATAGGTCTCTTTCCCCACTTGCGCGAGAACGCAGACACAAAAGGTCCCGAAGCTGCCGTTACGAGAAGCATGTACCCCGAGATAACCGTGATGTCAGCAACGGCGACTTGGAAGTCTAGCGAAATTGTGACCAATGCTGGCGAAAGAAGGGGCGCGAGTACGGCGGCGTAGAGAATGGAACCAAATGAAATGACTGCCATGATAACAAGTTTCTTCGCAGTCGGCCAGTTCAATGGATCGTTAGGATCCTCGGAACTGGTAAAAGTCAGAACAGAAAATCAAATCATCGATTTGGGAGGACATACGGCTGTGGGATCAAGACGATATCCTCATCTTTTCCCGTACCGTGCTTCAGACCTGCGGTCGCTTCTGTTCTTTGGTTCTCCTCTTCCGCTAAGACGACGGTGGCCGGGACATGCTGAAGGTGCTTGTCCTCCAAGACCCCGAGAAAACCCATGATGGTGTGGACAATCAATAAGACGATCGTGGGCGATGAGGTTAGAGGTGGGTCACAGTGCAGAGTGTGGTTAACAGTTGATGATGCACGCGCAAGTTTGCGCAGGCTGAAGGATCCAGATCAACATAGGCACAGGAGGCGGACCTGATACATAGGTAATGCGAAGCTAGGATGTGCAATGGCATCTTCAATGCGTTTCCAGTCCATTGGGGAATTGATCAGATGTACACAGGCCGTCTGCTGGCTTGCAAACCCTGTGGGGTGCAGCTCCTATGCCCCACAAGAGCAGGTCGTTTGCCCGGTTGGATGCGGCGATTAGCGTTGGAGAGCCCCTGTCCGAGTAGGTACAGGGCACCATTCTTCCAGAGCTGAACAATCTCCAGGGTCAGCGTTCGCATGGAAGAGCCTGCCACAGAAGTACAGCACATTGTTTCTGTTATTCCGCATACATATCCCTGCAACTTCAAAAGAAAAATGGTGGTGAACCTTCGTTCAAGATTCCCAAGACGTTCCCCCGACTGTAGCGCAGCTCCGGCTGTGGAAACATAGCGCTTCCCCGCAAATGTACTGCCCGCCCCACAGACCGAGTCAGCCGAACCAAGAACAGCGTCGCAAACGTCCACAGCAGTGCCGGGATACAGGCTCTATCTACCCCAACGCCTCGCGTGTACGTGTACGTGTACGTGTACGTGTACGTGTCGTGGGCCATGTTCTAGCTTTCACAGCGGAGAAAGAAATGTTGACTTCCGCCTGGTCCCGTGGGGCCAGAATGAGCAGATTGCTTCGTCCAGCTGGCCGTGGCAGCAATATGAAGGGAAACCATCGAGGTCCAAGAGAATCTCTACGTGCGTTAGTACAGCGCGCTCTTTGACTCGAGTGCGTATAGCCAAAACGCTGGAAAGCTCCAAAATTTCAGCCGTAGGTATGCTTTCTCCGTCATCGTGTCTATGTTCAAGGTTGTCATGAATCATGCGACTCAAGCAGTGAACATCAAGAGAAGGGTCAGCGGCCCAGTCATGAACGTGAAGACATCCTTATCCAGCTGCCTTGCCCTTGTTGCGTCCTTCATAAATCCCTTCTTCCAGAAATCGCAAGGTCCCTTCCCTCGGCTGGGATTTGAAGTTTTCTTCTCCTACATGAACTTTCTTGATGACTTGATCGTAAGTGTGCACAATTCAGCTAGACCCTGGTCGTAGGCGAAGTTGAAAGTGCATCTAATGCCTACGTCTCGTTTGTTTAACAAGTGTTCGAATGTCGATAAAGATGCGCAATCACCTTGACCCGGCCAATGCTCCCCTCACCTTTCCGTAGAAACCGGAGCATGTTCTTGAGTTCTGGTAGGTGGACTGGGTTCGAGGTGTAAGTTGGGCGCCATTGAAAACCTGGAAGCCTTCTGACCACATGGGTGAGTCAACGCTATGAGAAGCCGGCGAGAATCATCAGCTTTTGGGGTTGGTCTTAGTGGTAAGCGCATGCGTAATGCGTGCGTGTAGATGCTATGAAACCCTTGATAGCGTTCGTTTCTAGGTACGGCGACCTCCTAAAAGTTGCAGAATATGCTGCACTTAGTTTGGAGGTTGGGTTGAGTGGGAGGTAGCCCTCACAGTTGCCGTGGTAGACATGCGCGAATGGTATCTCCGGTGGTGCTCCTTTCTTGAACTTCGTGGTTATGGCCGCCATGCCGTGTCACCTGACGCAGGAGAGTCCTAGTCTCGACCCTAGGTACCAAAGGTGAGCTCTGGGGCTTCGTCACGTCGCGTGAATCCGGCAAACGGGACACGTAGGTAGGTATGTGAGCATCGGTGATTATCTGTCATGATTAAAATTTACAGCGTATTATACGAGTGGCTACAAGATGTACAGTCCGTCCGTGCGGGGTGACTTTGAGGGTTCACCTGTAGCTTTTCGCACTAGCCACTGTGGCCCAAACTACCTAGCTTTATCGATAATATCAACCCCATCATCTCGTCGAGCCAAAAAAAAACTCCGTTTCTTGGATCCATCATCATCCGTTTCTAGATCTGTCGAAGGGCTTTATAGATCCTTTGATCATCACGCAACTCGGTGTATACTTCGCAGCATACAACCCAAAGCTCGCCCGACTGATCCAATGGGAATATTGCATGACCTCATGGGTGCAAGGGTGTACAATCGAGCGCCTGCGATGGCCGCATTATAAAGATCTGGAGGGTGCTCCTCGGAGCAGTCCTCACACTAAACATCTCCCTCACGTAACAACCTATAAATTCTTTCTGGTATACCCCGACCATGTTGGCTCTCACCAGCGCAACTGGCAAGCTGGGAAAAGCCGTCATTGACGCTGTTCTCCATAACAAGCTCATCGATCCATCGGACCTTGTAGTATGCGTGAGTCGGCCTGATGTCCACCTCAGCGCGACGAGCCAAACTGCAAGCTGACGCGATGGACCAGACATCCTCCAATCCTTTCGATGCGCGATTCGATGCTCTCCGTGACCAGAGCATTACCGTCCGCTACAACGACTTCGACCAGCCTGAGTCGCTGGAACGTGCCTTCGCAGGATGCTCAAAGATGTTCCTCGTCTCCACCCCACGAATCTCCATGGACTACAACGATGCGCCGCTGTGGCAAGGCCGCGAAGCACACCACCGTGCAGCCATCGATGCGGCGGTCAAGGCTGGCGTCAAGCACATATACTACACGTCCCTGGCTTTCGCAAACCCTTCAAAAGCGGGTGTGATGCGAGCGCATATACGTACAGAGCAATACTTGAGCGAGCTTGCAGACCAGGGCATGGTGGACTATACCATTATTCGTGAGGGTTTGTATAATGAAAGCTGGCCACTGTACTTCGGCTACTACTTTCGGCTGCGTGACGAAAAGAGACACCAAGTTGTTGTCGCTGGTGATGGGCCCATCTCTTGGACCTCCATCGCCGACATGGCATTCGGCACGGCAAAAATCATCTCAGCGCCCACCGACGTCTGGAAGGGAAAGACGCTATATCTTTCACAAAACAAGACTTGCTCTCTGGACGATGTAGCGCGTAAAGTCAGCAGTGCCCAGGGCCAAGACATCCACCTCAAGGTCGTGTCGAAAAAGGAATACGAGGATCATTACGCGGCAAGCGGTACTGAAAGGGCTTCGGTTGAGTGGTGGAGCACTACTTATGAAGCTTTGAAGGATGGAGAATGCGACATTAATGACAATACGCTCGAAATTATGTTGCGAGAGGCAGGAAGGGAGCCTACTTCTTTAGACGAGACCCTTGCTGAAATGCTGGGAGGGAAAGGAGGCCAGATTGCTGGATAGGTGGGTGGCATAAGTGTGTAGAACAGATCTGAGAGCTATTGTTTGACCGACTCCGGCGTTTTGATGGCTTCAATAACGTTACGAGGTCCGTGATGCAGTCTTGTGCAACCAATTAGGTAGGTAGGCAAGGCTGCGATCGTCACCGCACAATCGTTCCAAGAACCGATTGCTCGACTGATGGAGACGTCTTTTTGGCGATTCTTCCCGATGCTCAACCGAGTTGTTTGTTCTTCGCTGCTGACGAATCGCGCCCGGAATTGAAAGCGGGGTTACCTACGACCCTTGCGAAGGAAGGCCTTGGTACCTACCTAGTATGCGCTGCGGGGAACCTATACCTATCTACTAGTCTACCTGCTCCTTCCGGCATGTTTAAATCCTTTCAACTATTCTAGTACCCAGATTGAAGCCGCATGCTGTGTGCTTTGCGATACTTCCCTCCGGTCAACAAGGAATCATCACCAGACGCAGCCAGACGTAGAAAGGCCACAACATGACTTCTTTGCGAGGGAACGTTCTGTCTCTACTCCTACCAATTCAAGTGTTCAGAGCAGTGACGAATGAACCCTTAATAACCGGACCTCTACTTTACATACTCACCCGCGGACCCGTGCACATCCGCGAACGCATCCTCGAGCCATTTCGCAAGAACCTCTTGGCGAAGAATGGAGCATCGCGCATCGGGACCACCATCGCCATTCTCAAGGTTTATTTTATCATCGGAGTGCTCCGTCGATTCAATCAAGCCATGAACCGTATTGCGTTGAATGGCTGGGCACTGCGGCGACGAGGCGAGCCGTTCGTGTTCGGTCCCACGAAGCAAGAGTTGGTCGTGATTACTGGAGGCAGCTCAGGATTTGGGTGAGAGTCTCTGGTGTACACAGTGGTTATTTCAGCTACAACTATTGTCTGAACGTCTCAGACTCTGGTCACGAGCTGAGGCTAAAACGGGCTACTTGTACCTGACTATCTTCTTTTTGAGCATTTCACTGACTTTGTACCCCACATTGGTAGGTACGAGATGGTAAAGGCTTTCTCAAAACTTGCAAGAGTTGTTGTGTTCGATGTGAATGACCTGCCACCAGAGCTGGAGACAAGTGAGTTCGCATTCTGTGATGTCCACGGGTTTTCCATTCGTGGCTCCAACCTCCGCTGCGGCACTGCAGAGTCAACAATGTACACACTGACACAGCACAGTCCCTGAGGTACACTTCTACCGTCTCGATATATCGAAGTCCAAGAAGGTGGAGGAGGCTTGTACTGATGTAAAAAGAGTCCATGGCGACCCTACTGTTCTCATCAACAACGCCGGCATTGCAAACAAAAAGTCCACACTCGAAGTGAGCGAATTACCCCTTATATCGAAAGGAGACTATAACGGAAATGCAGACCACCAACGAAGAAACCGACAGGCTTTTCCAAATCAACATCATCGCACATTTCACCCTAATTCGTGAGTTTGTTCCAGCGATGCTTCGCATGCGCAAAGGCCACATTGTCACAATCGCCTCCATGGCATCTTTCGTAGCCGGCGAAGGCCTCGTCGACTACTCCTGCACCAAGACCGGAGCGCTCTTCCTCAACGACGGTAAGCTCCCCCTCGAGCCTTCTACACGACGACCATTCACGTTCTCCAGGCCTTCGCCGAGAGCTTCAGCGCATCTACGTCGGCGGCGAAGCCATCTGCACAACCTCTGTCCATCCTTCGTGGTATCAGACTGGCATCTTAGCCGGCGCCGAGGAAGTGTTGGCGAAGCAGGGCATCCAACCCCGTCCACCGGTCGAAGTATCTGATGCTGTTGTTGAGCAGGTCCTGAAGGCTAGGAGTGGACGCCTCATTGTTCCAGCGGGGGCTGAGATGTGGACGTCCATCCGAACATGGCCGCTGTGGGTGCAAGACATGGTAAGCGGGCTTGGTAGGGGGAATAGTATGAAGCAGTGAACGTGAATCATGGTGGCTTCGCATCTGCTACTTCGAGACGAGCCATCGAGTACTGATGAGCTTTCGGAAGGATTCGACTTTTGGTTGAAAGTAAGTAGTGAAAATTGCTCCCATGTGTCTTAGTCGTCGAACTCGCCTCTATGCAACGGTCGTATCACAACCAAAGCGGTTTCCCGCTCTCGGCAAGGCCCGCACACATTACAATGATGCATCAAGCTGCGGTGATGGTCATTGACGTGTCCGGGCCCCCAGATGAACTCCTCTCCTCTGCCTTGCGACGTTTCAACTCTGCCACCATCCCATTCAACCGCTTCTTGAAGTCTCCCCAGAAATTTTCCTGCGGGTCCTGATCCACGTTGAGTCCGGCTAGCACCTGATCTCCAAGCCCCGGTCGGCCGAGAAACCCGTCAATCAGGTTGGAAATGCCCCGAATCGTAAAACACGCAAGACTCGAGCTGATAATGGAGGCCTGAAAAACGAATTGGCCCATGACCTCTAGCACAGGTTCGACGCCTGATGGTTTCGTGACATGGTCTATCATCCACCCGTCGGCCTTGTCCAAGTAGTTGAGCACAGTGCCCGATGTGTCGTATAACTTCTCGATATATTCGGAGAATCTCTTGCCCGTCTGTGCAAAGAATTCGTAAGGTTCGATTTGCTCGTACAGCCGGTCTCCAGCCACCATGGACAGCATCTGCTGCTTGGGGCTCGGAAAGGTGGACAAGGATAGGCCAGTAAACTCGTCCTTGAGGGGAAACTCGATAAGCCTTACTGTTACCGGACGAAGGTCTCTCCAAGAAGCCGAGTACGTGAGACCTTCCTCTACGTCTTCTGGGTTTGGAGGGTCGTCTTCCACCTTAAAATGCAATAGCGCTGGACTCCGGGTGGACCAGACGCCGCACAAGAAACTCGCAGTATCGCCACACATGGCGAAGTGAAAGCCGCTCTGATTCACAGTCGGATGGGCATGGGCGTACTCCAGCACATCGTTAAAAGCCTTGTCCCACGTGTTGTGTCCCGGGAACGCCAGATAAGAAAGGTACAGCCACTGTTCGCGGGGTGTTGGAGCAGAGGTGCGACAAGAAACGTCCCGCATGAGGGTTCCAAGATTTGCGTGCTTGTCGATGGGAATGGTGAGATCGTTGGGATCGCTGTACTCGCGTGGCAGGACGAAGCCGAGCTTGTGCAGCCAATCGTTGGTGCTGACCCTCACCAGGTGGAAGTCGTTGTAAGAGTCCATGAATTTGCGGAATGATGGCGCATCTCCTCCTACGCCCCAATCGCTGAGAACGTCTCCCACATCGTTCAGTAGCTTGTTAGTATTATCGTCAACATTTTTTTGGTACCAAAGCGTGAAAGAGATGCCGTTGATTGTGCCGAAGAAGATAGGAAATATGGTCAGTGGCAGCGTAAGGCAGAACAACCATACGATGAGTCGTGTAGGCCATCTCCATGTTCCAGTGAGAAACCGAAACATTGTAGTGAGTCGTGAACGTGATGCTGTGGCGCGAGGATTATGTCTGCGCAAATCTCACCGAGGCCAAACTTAGAGATCAGGGGTCGCGTAGGCACCAGCCAATGAGAGGGCATCAACTTGAATTGAACTAGCTATTTCGGACATGGTTGGTCCTGAGTCTCACACTTTGGCCCGAAAAGATGAATGTTGCCTGAATAATCTATACAACAGTGCAGTGAGTGGAAATTAGGGTAGGATTACTGTCTTGACTCATAACTGTGGTTCAGCTTATTATGGTCTCAAAGAACCAACAATGTACAATGGTGCCAGTGGCCAGGGAATTTCATCCTATGTTGTTACGTCATCTACTCGGAAAGGCTTTGGTAATTTTCAATTAATTTGGTATCGTAAAGCATGTCATAAGATCTGCCAAAAGGTAACGACGCGCTGCAATGGAATGCTCAGAAACTAGAGCACGCTAGTATGCAAAGCTCTCGGTATGGAGGTAGATGCCTTGTGCACCTGTTCCCTTGTGCACCGCCCGCTCGTCACTTAACGAACAAACGTCTTGCTTCACGTCCCCGACCAAGCCTTGCGGTCCGCACACGACGACTGCCGATTCGCCCCAAGCCTGTTCTAAGGACCTTCTGATGATATCTCTTGGATTCGGTCGACCAGCAAACACAGAAATTGAGGAATGCACAAATGGCTTGACTTCCGTACTTGAAGAGACAGACGATGTGTTGGATGTTGGCCGTGTTATTGGGGCTTGGTCGCTCGGTCCGCAGCATGAACATGTCGTTATTTCATTTTCAAGTGATGTTTCATCAATTGTAGTCTTGCAGCAGCATGTTCCATTGGGACCACAGGATTTCGTCTCTGTGGCTTTGACCTCGGTGATTTTGCCAAGAGCATCTTCCATCTTGCCTTTCTCGTCCAGCGAAGGTGTTTGACTGCGAAGTTCAACTGGTCCATGCTGTGGCTGCTTAGAAGCGGTGATCCTTGAGAGTATGTTCTTGTGTTCTTCGGTGAAGGTCTCGTCACAAGTTACGTAAATTGTGACATCCAGCTTAATATGCCTCAGGTCGGTCTGCAGAGCTTCAAAATCGGAGTATACGGAGGATAGTTGTTCAGCGAGCCATCCAAGCTGGCCTCGGCTCTTGACGACCCATGTAAATCGCACGTGGCGGGTGACGGCACCCGTTTGCGGTTTAAGGAGAGATCTCGTGCCCTCTGCAGTGCTCGCATTCTCCTTCCACCCCTGTACGATATCCCTGAGGAGAGGCACGGTGAACGTAGCGCCAGTACTACCAGCAAGTAGCACGACGCTATCAAATTGACGCAGTGGTCGCAAAGTCCCGTACGGGCCTTCTATGACCACTGTCTTGGTCCGTGATCTGTCCGACTTTGTGGGAAGCCCGTGATATTTCTCGGCGTGTTTGAAGAAGCTCTTTGTTCCACCAGCTTCGGCTTTGACCAAGAATTCCATCGTTCCATCTTCTGGGATAGAGGCAATGGTGAAAGGATGGCTCTGTAGTGGGATGATAGTGTGGCAAGATAAAAACACATGCTGTCCCGGTGTCCAAGAGATCGGCGGGTCTCGTATGACGATTCGTGTGGTTTTGTGCGGTAATGGAGTAAACTCAGCTTTGCACGCCCAGAATCCGGAAATCTGCCCGTTCTTCCGTTGTCGAGGGTGGAACCAAGAGATGTTCAAATACATGATGCGCAAAATACGAACAACTCGGTCAAACCACCACAGAGCGACGGGTATCCAGATATACACATGGACTTCCACAGGGGTATGAATGTAGACGAAGCCGATTAGGACTGCAAAAGAGACCAGATGTTGCAAGACGAAGACCTCGTATGACCAGCCACGGATTGGCGACATGGAACTGAAGACCATCCAAACGAGTACTGCCCATGCCACGAGACCTTTCCATACAAGGGTGTTTTGCCTCAGCTCCGTCGCAATATAGTTGTAGGGTGCCCAGTCGGCGAAAAAGTAGCCCATGTGAATGGTGGCAGTCAAAAGCAAGCATCTGGCGCACCACCGGTGCAACCAATTGAGACGCTCGTGGCTTACACCGGTCGCATAGCCGATAAGATTGTTCTTGCCAGCCAGGAGGAAAATGAGTGGGAACTGCGCAATGGTGACGAACCCGCATCGATATCCGATGTTCTCTCTCGACCATCTGTCGTTGAGATCGAATCCGTAGAAGCACAGCACGAGTAGAACGGCGATGTTTGCTAGTACCAAGGAGACGCGGCCGACGGTGGGCAATCGTAGGAAGCGGTTCTTCAATGGTATCCGTACGGAGAAATTGGACGCTTCTCGTGTGAGAGCAAAAGCCGTCGCGATTGACACCATCAGCCATAATCTGGGTTTTGCAGGCCGTGCTACACCTGCTCGAGCGGACGCGAGCCTGGAACAATCAGCAATGTGCCCAGGACATGGAATCATGCACGTACCTCTGCCTGTAGAGAATCTTGTTGAAAATATTGACCACCGTCGCGATGCCAATGACGGTACCAACCACAGCCCAGTAATACTTTGGGAACGCAATGAGCGGAGGCATCCCCCCCATGGACATGGAGCCCATGGCCATGCCCGACATTTCGATGGGCTTTGGTGTTGCGCCACACGCAGAATTGCACAAACGCCGTGTCGAGTGCCGTGTTAGGAGGCTGAATTAGAAGCAAAGCCCAGGACCGTGGTGTGGGGTGTGCTTCGGCCTGTCCCCGACGGGATGGATTCTATCAAATTGGAAGAGACGCAGAGTTGTCGCAACACTGCCCGCTTGGCTGTGGACTGTCGAATGTGCAGGTCACGATGGTGGCCATGTACCTATGACATGAACAAAACGGCCCTGCTCGGAGGAATTAATCTTCTCAATGAGCGGGTTGCTGCAGCATGTACCTAGAGGCGACGTCAGTAGTGCCGTTGTATCCGTCAAGGGAGCAGAGGCTGGTGGTAGAAATGTCAGAGGAATCCGCTCAGAAGCCACTGGCCCGACGTCGCCCATGAGGCGGATAGCTTCCGGGCGTCATGGGCCTGATATTCACTGCACACCGCACATGCAGTCGGAGGGGTGGATGGAGAGGCGTCTGCCCGCTTGCGGCTAGCGTTGGCGTGCATCCCTGTCGAATACTTGCTCATATTCGCGCACAGAGCCGGTGAGAGCACGTGCCGCCGACCTGGCAGGCTGGCACCATGAGTTCCAGAAGAAAAGACTCGTGTACGCCTGTCCCAGTCACACGGCAGTGTGTGCATAATATCATCGCTACACCCGCGTGGACCGAATACCCAAGCAGATCCCCTTACCTACCTTCCACGCTTCAGCCCTCTTCTTGTCATTTCTTGACTGTCGCGAGATCCCCCGCAATCGCTCTCGCCTATCCACAATCGCTCGTGCATCCCTACAGAAAGCCGGCCGTGCGTTCATGCTCAAGTCTTGTCCAGCGTCCTTTACAGCCAGCCAAGCTCGTCTTGACACTTGGGTATTCGACTTCATAAGCAACCCGCCGGCCCGCCTGTGATAGCCAGTCTGGTACTCAATTCTTCCGTCTGCCTAATCCGAACAATCCGCACTTCTACACGCACATCATCGCAATGGTCGCCCACGAAGGCCACGATATGTCGTCCATGGACATGGTCATGGACGGGGCAAGCAGTGGCTCCTCAATGTCCATGGGAATGTCCATGTACTTTTTCACATCAACAACAACACCGCTATACTCCGAGGCTTGGACACCGGCGAGCGCTGGCGCCTACGCGGGGACTTGCATCTTCCTCATCATCCTTGCCATCTTGTTGCGAGCGCTTTTCACCGCCAAAACCTTCCTCGAGTACAGCGCTCTCCAAAGCGCCATGAAGCGAAGATACGTTGTCACGGCGGATCAACAAACGGCGACCGATAAGGCTTTCAACGAAGCGAATTCCATGACTGGCATTCTTACCACGAACGGACTGCAGGAAAACGTAAGGATTGTCGAGGCTCCTGCGAGACACGTGCAGCCCTTCCGGTTCAGCGTCGATCTTCCACGAGCTGCCATCATGACACTGGCGGCGGGCGTTGGCTATCTTCTGTGAGTGCGCCGGCTCCATTCGCCATGGATGCACTTTAGCTGACTGTTTGCCAGTATGTTAGCTGTGATGACGTATAATGTCGGTTATTTCCTTTCCGTACTGGCTGGTGCTTTCATTGGAGAGTTGGCGTTGGGCAGGTTCCATCAGGGCGCCATGTCAATGTAGTCTTTCATGCCTCACAAGAGCGTGCAACGACTTGGCACTGTTTACGCATCTTGGTAGCGCGGGAAATAGAGTAGCTGCAGGTCCAAACCTTCGTCCGGTTGTGCATACATGCAATACATCAGATCCCACGCATGGCAAGTCTCCCACCTCATGTGGGCCATGTGATTACATGGAGGGTTCTCACGGGTGCACTGGGGCTCTGCTCTCCCAGGCACGAAAGAGGCGGGTCCCGCAAGACCAGCCGCCACTCTCGTTAGCCAAAGCTTAACAGTATACTCCATCAGCCCCATCCGTTTCTCTGGAATTGTGGCTCGGTGCATGCGGTGGCTTTTGCAGTAGGTAGATAGTACCTAGGTAGAGCAAGCCTGAGAGATGCCCTGAATCGGTTCTAGCTCCTCGAGTTGGCTAGTTCTCACTTTCTCAAAGACCCTTGCTGATCTCGCGCTAGGTGGCCCACCTCCCAAAACAACTTGCTCATTCTTGCTCGGTCTAGGCTTTGGCACCCAACACGGTGTTGTTGCGCACCAGCTACCAATGTCACGGCAGGCGATGGCAGTATATCACCTGCTATTGTAGTCTAGCGGCGGAGCAGAGTCAAACAAGCTCACAATGGCTTGACGCGCCACGCGAGGTGCATGGTTGGAATGCACACGGCATCGGGAGCTCTTGCACACAATAAATGAGGAACGCGCCCAGCTTCGACCTTCGTTGTGAGCTCCAAACAGTTTCGTCACTTTACCTTTACTATTACTGTTCCCGCTTGATCTGATCCTGTGCATACCCTGAAGACAACCATCGCCGGTCCTGTCACCAAATCCAACATGCTCTTCAACGCCCTCACTCTTCTGGCGGCACTGCCGCTCACCTCCGCACACTTCCTCCTCACCTGGCCCGACAGGCGCGGGTTCGATGATGCCAAAGCTACTGGCGGTCCTTGCGGTGGCTTCGACACTCCGAACAGTAACCGCACCAAGTTCCCGCTTTCCGGCGCTCCTATCCAGCTCGATATGCACCACACACAAACCAGGGTGGCCGTATACCTTGCGCTCGGCAACAACCCCAGTGCTGATGACTTCACCATCACTCTGGTTCCGACCCTCTTTGAGGAGGGGCCCAGTAACTTCTGCATGGGCTCAGTCAGCATCCCATCAAATCTGAACATCTCGGCGGGCACCAATGGGACTATTCAGGTGGTAACGAACGGTGACCCCAGCGGTGGATTGTACCAGGTAAGTTAGGCAGGCGTTCATCTTGCGGAGCCGCTGTTGCTAACATTCATTGCACAGTGCGGCGATGTCACTTTTGTCAACACTACGCTCTCCGAATCAGACTACAACAGCCACTGCCAGAACAGCACGGGCGTCAGGGTTACGGAGGTGAACATGTCAGGCCAGCCCAACGGAACCACATCAGGAGGCTCCTCGCCCTCTTCCCCAAGCGGCACCGCGAGCTCGACACCGGGCGCTGCCGCTCACGCGACCGCTGGCGCGTGGGTTGTGGGTGCTGCGGCCATGGCTGCATTGGCTTTGCTCTAAGGAAGCAGGGAAAAGACCGCGTGTAAATAAGCAATTGTTCCAATGATACCATGATATTTCTCTCCTTCATCCTAAATCGTGCCCTTCTCCAATGCTTGCCTGTGCTTGCGACGTTTGCATGAGTAGAGAATTTGCGTGAATGCGAAATGTCAATGCTCGGACCGGCAGCAGCCAATTCAGTGCGATGAATTTCCAGCTCACGCGACAGATGCTGGACGTCCAAGGGAGCCGTGCAGTCGTTACCGGCCCAGAGTAATGGGCGATGGGGGATACAAGCTTGCGATGCCGTGAGGTGAGGAAAAGTCCCCGCGACGCTCAAGCGAGGCCACATTCGGAGCCTCGGCGCTTTTTCTCCGTTCACGCGCTTCCACTCCATCACCAAAGCACACCCGCGCAGCCTCCACTCAGCAGCCCGAATCCCGTACGTATATCCTTCCTTGCACGCCCCGCGGACTCATGTACATGCTCGCGGGGTATTTTGAAGCTGCCGCTGACGTAGCCCGGGCAGTGAAACCGCCGTGATCTCGCATTTTCTCTCCCCACCGCAAATATGGATCAAGCAAAGCTGGCGCGCATGCAGCAGTCGGTGCGCATTGGTATGTCTCCTCCGCATCGCCATGAATCTACGCTATCCCGCGGGTGGATTGCTGTGCTGTTCCGCAGAGTTGTAAGCTGACATGCGAAACAGGGTAAGCCTTCATCTTTTCTCCAGCCCGTCTGGCCGCACGACCCCGCCATTGAATGTGCTCCCGCCGAGCGAGCAAACCTCCCGCCGCTGACACGACTCCGAATGGGATGTTGAAAATACACGTGTGGACAATGGCTAACCACGGCGAACAGTGGCAAGGGCACCCCGCGAAGGAAGGTTAAGAAGGTGCACAAGAGCGCCGGTACCGACGACAAGAAGCTCCAGGGCGCACTCAAGAAGCTCAACGTCCAGCCCATCCAGGCCATTGAGGAGGTCAACATGTTCAAGACGGACGGAAACGTCATCCACTTCTCGGCACCAAAGGGTATGCACGCTCCGCCGCAGCTGGAGGCGAGGAACACGCTGCTTGCATTGATTTCATGCAAGCGCCCGTGGCCCCCGAGCCCCAACCCGACTACCTTTACTTTTAGCTCTCCGCTAACACGAACCGCTAGTCCACGCCTCTGTGCCCTCCAACACCTTCGCCATCTACGGCAATGGCGAGGACAAGGAGCTCACCGAGCTCGTCCCCGGTATCCTCAACCAGCTTGGCCCCGACTCGCTGGCGTCGCTACGCAAGCTCGCCGAGAGCTACCAGAGCATGCAGAAGGAGAAGGGTGAGGATGACAAGAAGGAAGACGACGAGGATGATGACGACGACATCCCCGACCTCGTTGCTGGCGACAACTTCGAGTCCAAGGCCGATGTTGAGTAAGCGACTCGTCGAGCGCGGAGGACGCATCTGTAGTACCATATCGCATTAGTTGGGATATAGCGCAATGTGGGCTACTACTATGTATGTGATACGGATGACTGTGGATACGGCCTACTTCCATTCCTCTTCCAATTGGCTCTCGTAGCCAATCTCATGTCGCATACGAGCCGGGCTGGCGTTTATTATGAAACATATAGTATGGAAAAGTCCGAGCAATGATCTATCTGACAAGTCTGTCGTGTGACTTGACTGTAACACTGCTTGCCTCAAGTCGAAGGGCAGCGCTCCCGGTGAGACCACTAATGACATGTGCGACTAGTTACATGATCTGGTCCTGCCTGAGTCTGTATGCCTAGACGAATTGCGGCTTATAATAGCCATGCTTCCTCATCGGAAGGTACAATTGCTGCCGTCCCGGTATGACTAATATGACTGAGTCATTCCCTGGCATGCTAGTAAAGGCGGAATTACTGCCCCTCCACAGTCACCAACACGGACTAGCCCCAGGTGTCGTTCCAAAGTATATCTGCTTTTGTTTTTCGGACGTGATGCCAACGCTTGCATCGCTTAGTCACCGCAGCCGGAACGGATCTCCCTCGCTTCCTATGCCCAGGCGATGTCCCTCCGAAGATTGGTAACATTGCTTGAGCTTCCGCCCGGAGGCGCCGTAGAATACATAATACGGCATCATCATACCCGCTCCTTCAGCCAGCATATGCAGAAGTGCAAACATTTGCACCACACGCCGTCCTCCAATATCCATCGTTCCACAAGTGCCCGTTCTAGCGTCACGCCTCCTTCGGATCCCCGACTTTTGCGTCCTAAACTCCTTGAAGCGTTTCGTCCCCGAGCGCGTTCTTCTCGTACCTTGACTCGTCCTTCTCGCCCTTTGACGGGCTTCATACTACTCTGCCCTCCCCTCTCCCTCTTTCACTCTTTTACTCCCCTTTCTTTGTGATCTCCAACAGCGCCATGTCTACAGAAACCATCCTGGTTCTCGGCGGCGCTTTTGCGGGCATGAGCGCCGCCCACTACGCTTTGAAACACGTTATTCCCCAACTTCCCAAGAAAGATGGCACCACGTACAATGTCACAGTCGTCAATCCATCGAAGGATTTCTATTGGAGAATTGCCGGCCCCAGGGTCGCTGCGTCGAAGGATCTTTTGCCCTACAACAAGCTATTCTACCCTATTGAGCCAGCATTCGCTTACGCAAAAGACAACTTTACCTTTGTGCAAGGCAAGGCAACGCACGTCGACTCCGCTGGACAAACGGTCTCTGTAGAGACTGTCGGCGGAGAGCAGAAGAGCATTCCGTATGCCGCGTTGGTCATTGCTACAGGATATTCGACACCCAATCCTCTTTTCACTCAAACGACGGACCGCACCGCCCTGGAGGCCACATATGACGCATTCCACTCCCAACTCAAGAATGCAAAGACTGTGGTAATCGGCGGTGCAGGGCCCGTGGGCGTTGAGACGGCCGGCGAGATAGCCGAGTTCCTCAACGGGAAACCAGGCTTCATGGCCTCTGCGCCCAAGAACCCCAAAGCGAAGGTTACGATCATCAGTGCGGAGAAGAAGATGCTGCCCGTCCTGCGCGAATCGATCTCCAAGCAAGCCGAGAAGTACCTCAACCGCCTTGGCGCAGATGTAGTCTACAACACCAAAGTCGTCTCTGCAACCAAGGCCAGCGACGCTGAAGACGCTCAGACCACGGTCCAACTGTCGGACGGCAAAACGATTGAAGCAGACATCTACATCGACGCCACCGGCACCCGTCCCAACACCAGCTTCCTTCCCAAACAATGGCTCGACAACCGGAACCGCGTCTCTTGCAACGCCAAGACCCTCCGCGTCGAGGCCGCAGGTCCCCGCGTCTACGTCGTGGGCGACTGCGGTTCCTACACGCGCGGAGGAGTCGTGGACCAGTATGATGCGATCCCTGTGGCCATGACCAACCTTCGCACCGACCTTGCCGCTCATCTTTCCGGCCAGGCGCCCGGTCCGGACAGGCACTACGAGGCCAATCTGAAGGAGCAGCAGCTTGTACCGATTGGCACATCCAAGGGTGTAGGCGCGGCCAGCGGCATGGCTCTGCCGAGTTTGATGGTATGGGGTATCAAAGGAAGGGATTATATGATCAGCATGTTGGTGGAGGGTCACATGAACGGGAAGACGTATGAGAAGGAGAGCAAGTGGAAGCCTCAGCCAGTCGTCGCGGCTGGTGAGATGGGTACGAGCCAGGGCTAGAGAAGATTTAATGGTGTGTTGTGTTCGTCGTTGAGGTGGTGGTGGAGGTAATGCGCGTTTGTTTTGGCCGTCGATCAGTATAATACCCTAAGGAGGATCTCATCGAAGTATATTGTAGTTACAATTGTTTCTGTCGACTTTATTTGTAGCGAGTTAAAAGGCTACCTGCTTACAATATGCTGTCATGGGTTTACGCTTGTTGGGGTATTCGTGGGGGAGACAAGTGGACGACTACCTAGAAACCTTCGCGACCACCGAGTGTTTAACAGCGCCCTCTACCTACACCGCCAACTTTTCGGTGCTGATTCGGGTCGTATATACTACGATCAACACTGTCATGGGTATCTGCACAACGCGTTGCTGTTTCAAGAGACGAGCAAGGAAGTCAAGTTGTCAACACCGAAGATCCAGCTACCAACGCCAACCAGGCGACCCTAGATTAACTCAACCTTTTCAGCGACCGTCCTGCCCTGCCCCACGCCCATCGGATCATCGTGAGCCGACTCAAAGACTCCTGCCACAGCCCCTTCTAAACTCGACAAGACACAACACCTCTTCCCCTCTCCTGGCCGACCTACACGACCTCATAAGTACACACTCAACTCTCCCTTCCTCGCACTCAACTTACCTTGTGAGACAGTACCACCGTCGCGACGACATCCACATCCGCAGGCAAAGGACAAGCGAGCAAAAGCATTCGGAAAGACGACTCGACCCAATGACCCAGCAAGACGACGCGAAGAAAGACAAGGAGAACCGGGACACTGCAGAGCGAAACTTGCGGCTCACGGAAGCGCTGCTGCGACTGCTTCCACAGGCGCGGGCGCACACGGACACTTCTCAACCCACCCAATCCGTGGCTGGCGTCAACCCGCCCATGCATCCGGACACGGACGACAAGGACATCGAGCTCGTCATGATGAATGCGGAGTGTGCAAGGGAGGACACCATCGTTGCTCTCAGGGAGCACGACAACCATCTCGTCGAGGCCATCATGTCGTTGCATACCGCAGACCGTTAGCACCCAGACTCGCAATGTTCTTTAAAAAAAAGGAAAATGGCTGGCCTTTGTCCAAATTCGGAGGCTACGGTGGCCTACCTAAATGGAAATGTTAGCGCTTGTGGTCTCTTCATGTGGAGTTGGAATTCATGTAGCATTAACTATTCGCGGGAAGTCTGGCCCAAGTGTAGTTTACAGCTTCGTATTCGAGGAGGTCATATACGCCTAGGCGCCAGCTCATGACCTCATTGCCACGTCACCACTCACATGTGCTTGTGGAAGAAGTCCAAGAGCAGCTTGTAACCCCGCTCATACTCCTTCCTGACCTTTTCCTGCTCCAAGTCACCCCGTGCTGCCATCCAGCCATGTATCTGTGAAAAAAAAAGTTAGTCTGAACTCATAAGGTTGTGGTGCATCAACCAAGTAGACTTGCCTGGTCCGGGAACCATTCCACAACGTTGGGCGTCTTGATGTTTTTCTGCCACTTCTCCACCTCCGTCCTGTCTTCATCCCCGCTGGGCAACATCGCAAAGGGAATCACAACGCCCTTCGCGTCGTCGCCCGCGACCATAGCGGGATGTGCCGCGGCCGCGACCTTGAACAGCGTGCCCTCGAAACTGCTTATGTTCACAATCTTGCCAGCCCAACAGAAACCGACAAGTCCCCACTCTTCGATACCCTTGCTCTTTGTCAGCTCGTCGATTATCTTGGGGATGCGCTCCAGGGTCTTTGGTGGGGCAGCGGCGGTCTTGAAGAACTCGCCAAGCTTTGCACCCTTCTCATCGTTGTCCGGCGGGTACCAGGAGATGTCGGCAGGCTTGCCGTCGAAGACGTCGGGCATGAAGACCTGGTATGGGTGATCCTTGTCGGTGTGAGCGAGGATGTCGGCGCCTTGAATTGTCTGGGGGAAGAAGCCGAAGATGTCAAAGATGAATCTGTTCATTGGGTCAGTTTCTTGAGCCCTGTTGTGATCTGTGGACGGCCTACAGTATTCCCTGTTTGGCGTCCTTTGGTCCAGTGGCATCTGTGTGTTGTGAGCACTTGCCAATGTGAGAGATCTAAGGCCACGCACAAGTCTTCATGCCCTGCACCTCAATGTATTCCCCTTTCGGTTGATAGCCTTTGCTGACCACGGCAGGTGTGTTGCAACCTGCAACAAGTCAGTGGATTTCACATTGGCTTGACCATTGCCCGTACAGGCCTGCGACTGTGTGGATTCGGTAGACATGTTGGCAGCGTGTCGGTACGCAAGTCGTGTCTTTGGCGTTTGTCTGGTTGCAGTTGTGGCTCGTGTCAAAGTGAAGTAACGGTTGATCCGGATCTATTCTAAGGTGGGGCTCGCTACATGATGTCACGATGGCCATCCGGGGGCTTCGACCAATGAGCGTTCGCCGCACCTCCGAGACATGCAAGGCAGTACAACGATGTTGACAAATCATGGCAGACGCATCGGGTCCCTCCACCACAGATGTTACCCTGGTCATGACCATCATCAACAATCTACACAGATCGACTTTCTCAATCCAAAGGCCCACCGCCGGGCAGCAGCTCAATCATACTCCTTAGATCATCGTCACCCTCATCATCGGGAATGAGAAATCGAACAGCATGTCGTCGTTGATATCCAACGTGAAATATAAGCGATATACGAAGAGTGATCCCGCCAACGCCCTTCTATGTCCACCCATAACCAACATGTTCCTCCAAAAGATAGGCTATGAAGTGCCATGAAATACCAAGACGATGCAATGCCGCTGAGAAAATGACATAGGAAAGAAATAGTCAGGCAGGACGCAACATGCGACAATCAAAATGTGCAGCTGCTCGTTCATCTTCATCTTCATCCTCATCCTCATCCTCATCCTCATCCTCATCCTTATCCTCATCCTCGTCCCCGCGCACCTTGGTGCAGACGCCGTACTCCGTTCCTATGCAGTCAATTCAACCCGCCTCTGGCTGCTTCTGCTCTCGTACTTCCGTCCTCTCGAGCCCATCGTGAGACATCATATCGTATTAGGGCGTTCCGAAACCGACGCCTGAACCGAAAACCGCCTTCGTGTTGGGTATATGAACGCCAAGTGCATGTGCAGTAAACAAAAGGGGTGTTGCAAATGACAATCCTTACCTTGGGTAGTAGAAGCAGCACTTCATCTCCTTCATTACATAACCAACTTCTTGGTCTTCACAATGAAGGGACTCGGCATCTCATCGCACTCTTCTGGGTTCCACACGACGGCTGGCTTCAATTCTCTGGCCGTGACCGCGCTTCGGGCCTTCATGGGACTCTTAATTCCCGTTCGGATGCCGCGCTTGCCCTCATCCTCGCTCAAAGCCTGAGGGATACCACGCGCTTGCTGGAGCTCCACGAGCGTCCGGCCTAATGGGCGGACCCCGTTCGCTGGAGTCTTCTTCTTGAGCATGCCCGAAGTCTCAGCTGGTCTGGCCACTGCTCTACGAGCAGGGCTACTGAGCTCGGGCTTTGAGCGTGCGCGGGCAGGCGAAGTGGCTACGATGGGAACGGTAGAGTGCGGGCGGGGCTTTTGGCCGCCGGGTGCCAGTGATGGTGCGGTTGCAAGGCGTGCTGTCGGCCGCGGCAGAGGTTTCTGGGCCCCAGCAAGTGTCTTGAAAGGGTCTTCGTTAGATTTGCGACCTCCTGAACCGCTACGCGAACGAGTTGGCGATGGGAGAGCGGGAATATCGTCATCGTCAAGATCGGCGTTCCAATCATCATCAGTTGGTGATGGCGGGACTTCGCCTTCCCATCTCTTTGCTGCTTCTTTCGCTGCTGCGAAAATGTTCTTGCTTGAGTGCCTCTCGCGGCGAGGGGACAGGGAGAGGCCGCTGACCGCGAGAGACGCAGGTGCGGGAGATGGCTCGCCCATCTGAACATCCATGGGTGAGGGTGGTGGCTGGCTGACAGGTCCTGCCATGGTCCTGGCTCGGATGAGCGGAGCCCGAGACCTCTTCTTTGGTAGTTGTTTGCCGACGGAAACGCGAGCTTCTTTTGAAGCACCATGGCCGTTTGCGCCCAGGACGTCGTCTATTGAGTCATCAATTGAGAGAGAGGATATGTCGGTAGTGCTGTTCCAATCAGAATTGGTACCTGATGTGCTGGTCGAATCGCCATTTGCAGGGAATATAACAGCCGGTTCTGCAGACTGTGTTGGTGTGTTTGAGCGAGGAGCAAGCCTCGGCGACGTGCTTGGGCGAGCTGGGTATTTCTTCAATGCCCGCTCGACCTGTGCCTTGACTTCCGCCTCGAATGTGTCCTGCAGCTTTCTGAACTCGATCTGGTATCTCCGATCGACTTCGTACTTTACTCGTTTCTCGATCTCCAATTGTGCCTTCACCTCCCACTCTCGTCTGAGCTGGTCGTTGATGTCTTTGCGCATGTTGATGACCTTCGTGTCGAAAGCCTTCTCCCTCTGAATCAGTTTTGTCTCTTGGTCCTTCAGCTCTTGGCTGATTTTGACTACTTCTTGCTCCTTGCGCATGAGCTTCACGATGGGAAGGTTCAACAACTGCGCTGTGTCTGGGCGGTTCGTGGGGGAGACCTGGAGGCAGGACGCAATGACCTTGTTCAGCTCGGGGGAATACACGGCAGGGATGGGCGGGTAGCGGCCCATGCGAATCTTTTGGATGAGGTCGAGATGGGTCCTTGCATTGAAGGGCGGCTGCTTTGCGCACATTTCGTATATAATACAGCCGAGCGCCCAAATGTCGGAGTGAGGTCCGTACTGCTCGGCCTTGCATATTTCAGGCGACATGTAGAAGGGGGTACCGACGTATGTGGAAGCAAAATCGTGGGATTGGAGGATCTTGGATAGACCAAAATCACCGAGCTTCACGGAGTTGTCGTGGTCGAGGAAGACTGGCCAGTGTTAGTTCTGGTGATGATCAAGGCATCATGTAGGGACTGACTGTTTTCCGGCTTCAGATCCCGGTGCAAAATCATGGGCCTGCCGTTGCGGTCCCGCACAGGTTTCGCGTCGGCACCAAGACCCATGACATTCTGGCCTGCAGGCGGCGGGTCCTGGCCATAGTGGCAGCGGTAGAGGGCGTTTACAATCTGGGAGAATATGGACCAGACAAACTCTTCTTCGGCGAGCTGGTTCTTGTTCTTGAGGTTCTGGATGACGCGACCGAGGTCGCCGTTGCCACAGTATTCCATGTAGAGATGCAAGTCTTGCGATGCCTTCAGGTGTTCGCGCTCGTAGTATCGGACAATGTTGGGGTGGACGAGCTCCTTGAGAATGGACAGCTCGGCCTGCAGCTGTTCCTTCTCCTTCTGCGACATCTTGGAGTAGGAGATTTCTTTCCGACAGAGAATCTGCGCGCAAAAATTAGCCAGGCGCGCGAGCGTGGTGCAGCGACACGTACATAGCCGTCGGTCTTGCGCTTGACCTTTCGGATGATGCCGAACGAGCCATGGCCTGCGATGCGTCAGTAAGAGGGGGGTGCAAGGCGCGGTGAGAGCAGCCGTACCGATCTTTTCCAGGACTTCGTATTTGTCGTCCTCGGGCATGATGAATGTGGGTGGGTATGCTATATCATCAATTGATGTAGCGAGGGTAGTATTGTTATAATTATTGGGTGTGAGGCTGTCTGTTAGTATTGGTGGGAGAGGGTGCAGCTGCTTGCAGGACGGGGTGCATCGAAGGGCGGCGGGCGGCCAAGGTGACTGCCCCGGCCGTGTTAGTCAGTAGGGCCTGATGTTTACAGCCGTCGCTATAAGCAACCGACGCGCACGGAGCACGGAGCACGGGACCTGCAGCCTAGCACGAACACGTCATCTGATCTGATATAATCTGCATGAATCTAATCTAATCTGTTCTAATCTAATCTGCTCTTTGATCTAGCTCAATCTAATCTGATCTGAATCAGTCTAGCCTACTCTAGTCTAGCCCAATCGCCGACGATCGCCACAATGCATTGCTCTGCGCCGCACCATGTCCGTTGTCGCGCCCGCAGCTTGTGCTGCTTCTCGCCACCATGGAGACGAAGAAGAAGTTCGAGATTGAGCGGGCGCTTGCCACGGAGAACCAGGCCGTCTCGGCGGGCACGCTGAAGGAGGACAACCCGCTCGACACCACCGAAACGTTCCGCCACTTCTGCGAAGCATGCCGGCGGGGCGACCTCAAGGTGTGCCAGGAAATGATCCAGGCGGGCGTCAATGTCAACGCCCGCGACAGACATGACTACACACCGTTGATTCTTGTAAGCCCTCCTGCAATTAAGCTCGTGGGCTTCGTTTGCGACGCTGCTGTGCGCAGTGCACCATGGTAACCGCGCTTCTACAAGGCTAGTCTTTGCGGACACTACGAGGTCATACAATTGCTTCTCGAGAATGGTGCGCTGTGTGAACGAGACACCTTCCAGGGCGAGCGCTGTCTGTACAACGCCCTAAACGACCGAATCCGCAACCTTTTGCTTTCCTACGACTACGCCAAATCCTCGAACCCTCTGCAGCCGCTCGCCGCCCACATCACCTCCCTCCTCACCCGACCCGAACCGGCCACAGCCGATCTTACCATCGAGGCATACGACCAAAGCTTCCACGTGCACAAGTTTCTCCTCGCAGCTCGCTCACCCTACTTTGCGAAGAAGCTCCGCGCGGCACCAAACACGACGACATGGACCTTGCCACAAAACATCCCCAGCCCATCCTTAGCCGTCGCATTGCAATACCTGTACTTCTCAGAGGTATCCCTGCGGAGAGCATTGCATGGACTGAACGATGAGGAAGAAACCCACGTGTTGGAGGGCATCGACAAGATCGGACGCCAATTGGAGATGGACCGGCTGTTTGATGACATTACAGAAGTATCGGATCGGCGGTTACTCCGCCAGAAGCGAGCAGAAGAGATGACTCGCGGTCGAGATCAGCTCGAGACATGGTTCAAGGAGCATCTTCTGGACAACAAGCTCGAAGTCGATACAGCCGATGTGGACAATCTCAAGTGGGACCGGGACAATTCCATCTACGCCGACATTCTGCTTCGAGCAGACGACCGTGAAGAGGACTACGAACCCGTTGAGACGGATGCCTCCCCTGGTCCCTCTGAGTCGTCAACACCACCCGCGCGCAGTATCCTCGGACTCCCGGTCAAATCTCGCTCTCCATCTCGTTCCCGCAAGCCACGCAAGTCGAGCATTTACCCTGCACACAAAGCCATGCTGCTCCGCTCAGAATACTTTTCCACCATGCTAAATTCGCCCTTCCGCGAAGCGCAGCAAACCCCCTATCTCCAGATCGTCACCCTCGACTGCTCTCCCAAGGTCCTCGAAACAATCCTCGCCTTCCTCTACACCGAGCGCTCCGACTTTGGCCTCGACGTCGCCATCGACGTGCTCTTCACCGCAGACCAGCTCTTCATCGAGAAGCTGAAGCAGCGCGCCGCCCTCATCATCTCCACGCTCGGCAACGGCAATTCCTCGACCGTGGAAAGCGAGAATCCGAGAGGCGAGACGGACGCCGAAGAACTCATCGACATCTACGAGGTCATCCGGGCGGGCTGGGACACGCGCGTGCAACGCCTAGAAGAATTTGGAGCGCGCTACATTGCCTACCGGTTGGAGAGCTACATCGACACCCCCGACTTCGCAGAGATTGTGCAAGAGTCCGCTCGTAGGGTCAAGGGCCGCCAAGAAACCGATACCGTCGAGCTCGTGGACGATATCCGGTATTACCTTTCCGACCGGTTCCGGCTACGCTTCGAGGACAGTGGGCTGGAAGAGATGATGGAGCAGAGAGGGGCTGCAGATGCCATTGTCGAGGCGATGGAGGATCTGGGCGTCAAAGATGAGAACGAAGAGAAGAAGGATAAGTTGTTAGGCAAGGAGATTGAAGAGCAGTCTGCCGCGGGAGCCATCCGCACGTTGGATGGAGAGCTTGCGGGTGATGAGTTTGCGCAGGACGCGATCAACTACCAGATCCTGCTGGGAAAGATTGATCAGTTACTGGAGAATCTAAACCTAGACGCTTAGTTTATAGACTTGTGTGCGTCGATTGAAATAGATTAATTGCCACCCAGTATAGAACAGCATGTACGGCATGTGGATGACTGCCAGTGAATAGATATGGGTCATGAAAGCGTGTTTGAAGTTCATTGGCAGGTACATGCTAGATGGTGCTGTCCATTGCAACGTGAGCTCTCCCTCGTCGGGCATACGGAAATTTCTGATAGTGCTATGCCCCCGGCTCGTGTCGCTCTTCGCTGTGTAGGGGCTTCTTCGATAGACCAACATGCTCGGGTCCGGCCTTGAGGGCTTCCCTCAGCCAAGCTTCTTCGAATGACGGTGCTACTTCTGTCACCAGCATGAGGTGGTGGCAGCTTCGAGCGAATCAGCCGCACATGTACAGCCGATGAGGATGGCACACACCTTGCACTCGATCTTTCTCTGGGAAGGTAGACCGCGCCTGGAGTCGTTGCCAGCTCTCGTGTCATCAGAGTTTTGCTACGTTTTCAATCCTTTCAAGACTTCGCGTTAGTGGCCTTTTCCACCTCGGCCCAACGGTCCACCGCCCGCTTCACCAACCCTTTCATCGCGTCCCGTTCCACTACGCCTCCGCCGCTCTTCTCCAGCCTCTTCAAGATGCCGTCTTTGGTTCCCTTGTTGCCACCAGTGCAATCCACGACCACACAAACGCTTTCCCGGCATACACTCTCCTCAAATGCATCCGGATCGCTGAGCACCCAATCGGCCTCTTCCTCTTCGCCAGTCTCGTTCCAGTCACGCTTGCCCTCAAAAACGGCAAATGTCGAGGGGATAGGCAGTCCGCGGAGGGTTAATGGATGCGCCTCGGATGGGACATCGGAGCACAGTATCGTCTCGAGGTCTTCGTCCCAAAAGGCGTGCGGGATGACACTGTTCTTTAGGGCAGCGAGAATAGCAACCCAGGCGGCGTCGAAGGCATTGCCGTCGATGCTGATGTAGAAGATGTCGATGTAGAGCACCCAGTAGCCCTTTAGCTGTGGCACGGGCTCTACGTCGGGGTCGTCGAGGTTGCTGGGCGGGGTATAGAGGATGCGTAGATCGGAGAGGCGGACAAGGGATGTGGACAGCAGCAGCGACTGAACGCGTGTGATCAGTGTCTGCGCAAAAGACGAGGGCGCATTGCCGGGGATGTGCTGGGGCGTGCTGCCTGTGGACAACTCGACATTGGGCACGAGCAGCCGCAAGCTCTCGATTTCCTCGCGCTCGCGCTCTGGGTCCTCTTCGGCCTCGTTCCCGGTGCTGGGCGCAAAGTCGGCAGTCCCTTGCACATGCGCTTCGTGAAGTATCTCGGCGCGCACCCCGCACACGGCCGAGGTGTTGCCCAGACGCACGACGGCCGAACCATTGCAGTGCGTGAGGCTGCCGGTGTTGATGCCAACTCTTCGAAAGTCGTGCGCGGTACGGCTGTTGGCGCGAAGGGGCGTTTTGGAGGGCTGCGACGCTGCGAGGTGCGCCTGCAGGAACGGGTGCGGGGCGACGGCGGCGAAGATGGGGCGGGGAAACGTCAAGGCAGGCGCATGCGCAGAATCCTGAGGTGCTGCTGCTGCTGTAGTTGCGGCCATTGCGATGTGGGGAGCGGTTTTGTGCCTCAACTGGAGCTGCAGTCCAGCCATCTAGAAATGCGATTTTTCGGGTAATCACCTGATCACGCGTCACCCGTGGACCCATGCACCTGGGAGGACCACCCATCACACAAGTGCATGTCATCAATCCCCATAAAAACTTCTGCTACGACTCGCTCTGCAACTCGCGTGTATCAGCCATGCACTACTAGAATCAAGGCGGGGGAAATCATGGCTTGACCATTGCTGATGAAGTGATGAGACAACAGTCGTTTTCTGTCTATCTTTTTACTTGATACTACCTACTTCGTGGATAGTGAGTGTCAACAGTCAGAAGACTCGTAACATCTGATGGTGTACATACAAGCAGGTGGTCGATTGATAATGGAGCTTGACAAGAAGATAAATACGAGACAGAGGCACCTGTAGGCTCCGGCCCAGCTCCCCCTGTGTTTGATCCAGATATTGCGGCATCCAATGGCACCTCTTCCGCATAACTCGAACCTGTCCTGACCAAACCACATCCACGCCCGATAAAAGGTCACTCCCACTCTTTTCATCATACGTGACCAGAAACGGCTGCACTTCCGCTGTTCCCGTAGATAGCTACCAACCTCGCCAACGGCGTTCTACTGATTCCGTGCTCCGCGCAAAAGGTGCCTCCGTCAGCAGGCAAATCGGACGAGGCGCTGGTCGATATTTCGGCTCCACAACGACATCCTCTAGGTCTTTAAGCTCGAGATCCATTCAAGTCCAATTGCGATAACCTAAGATCTTGCCGCCACAGCACAAGATCTGGAAATCAGAGTCTCCGAGGCTGCGTGTAGCATTCTGGGCATTCTTGGGCATTTTCACAGGATAAAGATGGTGGGATTGGGTCTTGCCAGTGGTCTAGGTCGTACAGTAGGTTTAAACACAGGTCGTTTGAGGGGGATCAACCCCGAGGGAACCTCTGTTGAGATCGGGATCGAGATCAGAGCGGAATCGTGCTAGTTACGGAGAAGCCAGACTCTTTGGTGTTGATCACCGTGGTTGGTGTCGCTCTTTCAACCGAGGTCGATCGTCGTATACCCATCTCCACGGATGGCGGAAGAAAGATTAGGGGCAGCGGTATCGTAGCTACCTACACTACCAGGTACACTTCCGGCCGTACGCAAGTACGCAGACATACTTTGAGTCTGACATGCCGATACCCAGGTTTAAATCTCTGTTGTATCACTAGTCAGCGTGTTGAAATAAAAGACATTAGTATACGTCTTTGGATGGGACATGCACGACACTTGTTCAGGACAACATGGTGGAAGACGGTTGTAGTCGTAGTCAGCACCAGCCCTATCCTGGTTGAAACTTGTCGCTTGTCTCCATCACGTTGCCTCACGAAGACTTCACTGGGACATCACTATTGGGAGTTATTTCCCTCGTGGCCCATGGCTAGCAAGCTTACGTGCATCCACGTTGAGCGCACATAACAGAGCACCCAGCTATGCCCTTCGCAGTGGTTAATGCATAGAATGGGAATGTAGCGATGCACCTTATCCTGTCACAACTTCCGATGGTCATTGCTAGCCGCTACGATCAAAACCTCCTTAGAGTCATACCTTCCGTGGTGCATTCAACATCAAGATTAACCCTTTATTGGCTCCTCCGCAGGGTATTGGGATGGCTTTATAACAACGCCAATCCCCCTCTTCACGCACGTAGTGTTGATGACCGTGGAATCAGTGAATGCGACGACGAGTAAACGTGGGGTTCTGCGGATCAACCGGGGCGATGATACGGTACGGGATCGGTTGTCGTGAGTGGAATTGCCGTCCCGTCTCTGAATACATCGGTTACCGTCACCGTCGCCGCTCCTAAGGGTAGGGAGCTAGCGGTGTGTACAAGTAGTTTGCGACTGCAAAAACCCGTCATTCTGTCGGACCACGAGACCACCTCCATGCTACACCTCGTCTCGGGAGGGGGGAGATGGACCCTCTCAGCTTCCGTGGTGTGTAACGTCAAGTCAAAAACACCAAGCAACGGCAGAGCAGCACGGAGAGATGTGCAAGACAAGCCTACAGCATAAACACCTTCTTTCCATTCTCATGCTGAAGATGTCTTCTCAGGTCCACGTTGTGACACTGTTTATCTACATGCCACATCTATAGATGACATGCCGAACCCGGAACGCCATGCTTAAATAAAAGCAAACCAAGCCACTCACTTGCGCAGGTGCATTTTAACTCATCTCCTGTTGCCCAGGAGTGCCTGATACCTGCTCGCCCTTGGCCCAGACGCTCTCCATCGCTTCCGCCACGATGGCCATGCCGGCATCGATCTCCGCTTCGGTCATGATAAGCGGGGGGACGAAGCGCAGGGTGTTGGTTCCGCAGGTGATGAGGAGGAGGCCTCGTTCCCGCGCCGCGGTCACGATAGGCGTTGGGTCCTCGTCAAGCTGCAGGCCGAGGATTAGGCCTTGGCCCCTGGTTTCCTTGACGCGGTCTGGGAAACGCTCGTGGAGTGAAGCGAAGTGCTTCTTGAACGCGGCAGACTTTGCGGGTATGGAGTCGAGTATCTCGGGAGAGGATAAGCGAGACAAGATGTGAGAGGCAACGCGGCAGCCGAGAGGGTTGCCGCCAAACGTCGTGCCGTGGTCACCCGTCTTGATGTGGTCGCAGACAAAGTCGTTCACGATGGTAGCGCCGATGGGGAAGCCATTGCCCAGAGCCTTGGCCGTGGTGACGATGTCGGGATGGGCCTCTTTCGGATACGATGCGTGGGCCCAGAACGTGCCTGTCCTTCCTAAACCGCATTGAATCTCGTCATAGATGAGCACGGCGCCGACTTCGGTGCAGCGTTTGCGTAGCGCAAGCAGGAACTCGGGCGTCGCAACGTTGACGCCGCCCTCGCCTTGGATGGGCTCGACGATGACGCCGCAGGTGCCCTCGGTGACCAGGTCGTTCACGGCGTCTACATCGTTGAACGTTCCGTACCGGAAGCCAGGAACCATAGGCCCAAACGGCTTCTGGTACTTGGGATTCGGTGTTGCGCTCAAGGAGCCCATAGTACGGCCATGGAACGAGTTAGTGAAGGACACGATATCATATTTGTCTTTGCCCGGTGCAATTTCCTTTCCGACCTTGCGCGCGAACTTTATGGCAGCCTCATTGGCCTCGGATCCGCTGTTGCAGATGAAAGTTTTCGTAGCGGTCGCGAAACCGCCGGTGGCGTGGGTGAGCTGGATAAGCTGCTTCGACAGGAGACCAGTCAGGGAGTTGTGATATAGATTCGATGTGTGCATGAGAAGTTGTGCCTATGCAGATCATGTTAGAGTTCTGCTGCATGGCTCATTGTCCGTTTGTTGTACCTGCTCAGAGATGGCCTGAGTAACGCCCGGGTCGCAGTGTCCCAATGCATTGACAGCGATGCCGGACGTGAAGTCTAAGTATTTCCGGTTCTCGACATCGTATAGGTAGCATCCTTCGCCTTTCTCGAACATGGGAGGCGGGCGCACGTAGGTCGGGACCATGTATTCAAGCTGTTGGCTGACGAGACCGGCCGTCTTGGATGTCGATGGGGGGTCGGGCGTCGGGAGAGAGGCTTCTCGCTGCCCTTCTGTTAGGAAAGAGATCCAAGTGTCTTCCAGATAAGCGATCGCACCTCTATAGAGTCCTTAACATCTTGTGGCAGGCTTGAGCCCTTGGGCGCAGCAGCCGTGGAGGAATATCGCGCGAAGCAGCAATTAGCACGCGAGGCGCGCAATGTCGTTGCAAACCGCCTGGTGGAAAATCGCAAAGCCATCGCACAAGTATACAGTACAACAGAACGGGGGAAAACGTGCAAATTTATGCTTGGGGTATCATGCAGTCTGAAAGTTCTCAGATTGATGTGACTCCGACTACAGGCCGAAAATCATCCTTATCGATTGCGCTTGCCGAATTCGGAGTGAGATTGCGCTACAGACGCCCATATAATGCAACGGAGTCAGGTGAAAAGTAGACGCCCAAGGACTCATATTGAATGGATGAGTCAGGCGAAAAAGCGAACGTCCAAGGACTCATATTGAGTGAGTGGGTCATGGACTTCAGATGGACACTCTTGTCGCTGGAAACCTCAATGCTTCTTCGCCTCCCTTTCCTTCAGCTTCTCATCAATGTGAGCATCCAATCTCATCCAGCACGTCTTTCCCTCAATGAAACAACTTCCCATCCAAGCCCACCAAACGGACTCCGATGGGGTGAGTCCGTGCCTGTTTAGTTTCCTGGCCATGAAAACCGTCTCCGTAGCATGGATGCCCACCATGATGTAGAAAAGATACGGTTGAATTGTGGACAGGAATTCACTAAAGCCGGGGACATGAGATAGTATGTTGTCATGCACAAGTGATCCGGGTCTGAAATTGGCCCTCCGAGAGAATGTGGTGAGCACGATCAGGCACTGCGTAAAGTTGAACAAGTGAACCCAGTGGAGGCCTGGTGCATACGGCGGGGTGTACTTGGTGATTGGAATGTCGGTGAGCCCAAGTATGTCGAGAGCCTCTTTGTCGAGTTGGATGAGGCGCTCGCGTGCTTGCCGCATGGCTTTCATGGGCGGGTCCAAGGGGATGATGACTTGCTGGCTACCACAGTCGAACCTCATACCATGCAACGTGACATCTGTCAGGCGCGCGTCGCGCACCTCGGAGATGGATTTGTTTTTGAAAGCTTTAAGGTATCGGCGAACCTGCACGATTCAGCATTGACTCTCATTTTGTGTGTTGAGCATCTTACTGAGTCGGCATGGTCGGCATTCATGTGTTTGACGATACGCTCGCTGATGACAGCGTCTTGGGCCTCTGGAGTTGCCATGTTGTCGTCCGCCGGTGTGGGTTAATATGCTTGGTTGCTATGCATGTTCGTAAGGCTTTTCCAGCTCAGGGAGGCAGGTGTTTGTTCGGAGCGGGCAGCTCGCTCCAAAAGAAAACTCGCAACATGCGCATCGTGTTTTCCATACCATTTTCAACACTTGTTTGCCCACGACGTTCATTTCTACATTCGCAATAGATATAGACGTCGAATGCTCACTACCTTCACCACTTCACATGTGTGTGCTCGATCACGCCAAGCCTAGAATGCAGAGGGCTACCTAACGATCGACAAGGCCTCGCCATCCCAGCCACCCCGTTGATCAATCAGGCTAGACTAGTGATCGATTGCATCGACGAGCGGAGCGGAAACGTCTGGACGTCCGTGATAGACTACCTACCGTAGTTTATCATGCTATGCCCTTGCGTGCCGCTGTCACAGTCGGCACCGGAAGACGTTGCCGGCGAGAGCCTCCCCCCTCCCACCCCGGTGAAACTTGGAAGCGGCAAGTGGAGCTGGACGCATGGGTTCAGATGTTGCTTCCGGTCCCCACATTCACGTTCCGACAAACACCTGCTTGCAGGGATGAGGGCAAGTTTCAGCGACGCCTCGCAGGATTGGTGGGCGAATTGAGCGTGCCACTTGTTGCGTCAGAGTGCATGGGCGGGTGGCTCGTGTGAGCATGGGTGTGATGTACCCTCCTCATTCAAACCGGTTCCTGTTCTCTGCGACTTTTCTCTTAACAGTTTGCGCCGCTCGTGCATCCCCTCCAAATTGCTTCCACCGCACTACTCCATTTGCACTTTATACCCCCGACCACCATCTGAAATCCCAACATCACCATGGCGGACACGGCTGAAGAGACCAAGAACTCCGTCTCCGGAGAGGGCCAGGCTAATGCCAACGCGTCAGTAGGAGGATCTGGCCAAGCAGAAAGCACGAGTAAGAAAACCGAGAAAAAGGCACCGAAGAAGTTGGGCAACAAGAAGCCTCAGCAGCAACAGCCAACTCCCGAAGCCACTCCCGCCCCCGATAGTGAAGCTGAAGGAGAGGCTGAGCAAGAGGACGCAGGACGAAAGCAAACTTCCAACAACGCCGATGCCGAAGACTCGGAGCCCGAGCCGCAGCAAGAGAAGTCCAAGTCTCAATCGAGACGTCGCCAGTCTCGCGGCCGTGGACGACGAGGCGGTGATTCCGACTCTGAGTCTGTCACCCGATCCGACGTGTCTGCCTCGGGTGGCCGTCGCAACCGCCAGCGCCAAAAGAAACAGCAGGGCGGCAAGGGAGGCGGCCCGCTCGACTCCATCGGCGAGAACGTTCCTGGCGGAGAACTCGTCGGTGGTGCCACCGACATGGTTCAAAATACGGCGGGCAACGCTGTCAACCAGGTCGGCGACACGGCTGGCAAGGCTCTGGGAGGCTTGACTGGCGGTGGCGGTGGTGAAGAGGAGGGCGACAGCAAGGGCGAGCAGCTCCGGTTGCGCTTGGAGCTCAACCTGGACATTGAGATCCAGCTCAAGGCGAAGATTCACGGTGACCTCACGCTTGGTTTGCTGTAAGTTTCCTACAGTCTACGATTTCACTGAGCGACGGCTGATTTTGTGCAGCAACTAAATGTTTCCGACGGAGACTTGTCTCTCTCTCTCTGCTTTTCCTATGTTTGCACGATTGGATATGACTGAGCTTTTGGTTGATCGTCTTGACGGCGTTGGGAACACGGCGCTCACCATGTAATTACCCATGTTTGCATTTGCACAGAAAAGCTATGTAACCATGTAACCATAATGCCAAGCTGTTGCGAAGCGCAATGCGTCGCCTACCGTGCCGATGTGATGTGTCGCCGGTGAAGCTCCAGCCTGAGAATAGCTACACGTACCTACTGCATACCTACTGCATACCTACACCATACCTACACCGTACTGCATACCCACACCATACCTACACCGTACTGCATACCCACACCATAACTACTCCATACTGCATACCCACACCATATCTACTGCGCTGCAGGGATCTGTGGCCGACGCCGCACCTGCGTCTTTCATGCGGCCACCGCCCATGTCCGGACAATTGGAGCGACCAACCTCCCGTTGTCTGCCAACTTTTTGTCGGCTTCAGATCCCATGCGGAAAAGCGTGCCATGGTTCAAAGGATGCCGGAATCGTCGGGGAAGATGCACATGCATGCACCGCCCCTCCGGTGAAGCTGATGCGTGCACTGCTCTCGCCGCATGACGTAGGCAATCTCGATCAAGATTGGGGCGGCCGACAGGGATCATGCCCTTGTTTCCATGTCTAGGTATGTCATCCAACGTGCACGGGTCCGTGCGGCCATCCCCCCTCGGCCCCCCCCCAGGTCGCTCGTTGCGTCAATCTTGTTTTCGGCGGCGAGCTGGCCCTGGATACTACTTCGACAGTCCTCTGCAGTCTACGCCCCTCCTCATTTCATCCGAACACTCTTCGCGTGCCGAATTCCTATTCCCAGACCATCACCACATCCCCGCCCAAATCACGATACTCACCCAACCCCCTTCCCCCAACATGGCCGACAACAAGAATTACGACGACGAGCCGCATGAGCGGACGACGATGCAGCAGCAGAAGGCGGTCAATGCAAAGAAGCAGGCAAAGCGCGAGTCCGGCGACCAAACGGCACGGTCACGGTCCTCGTCCCGTCGCGCCCGGCGGCAGCGCATCCAGAAGGGCATCGAGGACGGCAAGTACCTGAAGACGACGTCGCTGGAGGCCCTCGAGGAGGCCGATGCCAACGGCGAGCTCAATCAGATGGGCATGTTCGAGCGCATCGGCCCGGATAGCACCTCCATGGACGGCCCCGTCACCCATGCCCGCGCAATGCGTGGCGAGATTCCCATGCGTGGCACCGACCCTAACCAGCCCTACCGGATGGAGCCCCAGGAAAAGAAGAGCTCGCTCGACGATACTGATGGGCTCAAGCTCAAGGTGGACGCCAATCTGGAGATAGAAATCGAGCTCAAGGCCTCCATCCGGGGTGATCTGACGCTGTCGTTATAGTAAGTTGGAATTGTTCCCTAGCACCTCCCATCACCCCACCCCCTCAGCACCTGTTTGTCCACACAGTCTAACTATCACTCCTATATTAACAGCGAATAGTGCATGAATGGTGTTCTACGTATGAGCCACATGAAGAAAAAAACGAATGGGACGACAACATCCTGGCATCCGCTTCGCAAGTCAAGCTTACTGAGTCAAGATTGCGCGGCGCACAATCTTTCACTTTCTTATCTTGGCGCTGTATTTATCTATCTACGACTCTGGGGTCTCCTTCAAGCGTTACGGAGTTAGACCATCGCATCATTGGGTAATTGTACAAGTCAGTCAATGAAAGATCAGATATTGACCATGTTGTGGTTCGCGTCTTCGTGGTGGCTCAACAGATCCCAGTCTCCCCTCTTTTCCTACCACAGCCATCTCGCTCGCGCGCACGCTACCTGCTTGTATCCGTGGATGCTGACAGTTCACCAGCGCCGCAGACGATGCCTTTGCAAATATTGGAAAAAGCCTGGGCAAGGTAAGTTCGGCTGTTGGAAAAACTGCGGGCAAGTTGGGCCAAACGGTCGGTTCGGTCTCGAAGACTCTTGGAAAGACGACGGGCGCATTGGCTCAGACGGCCACGTCCACGGTAGGCGGTCTTGGGAACCAGGTCGGCGGCCTCTCGAAGACTGTGGGGAAAGCGACAAAAACGGGGTCGAATCTCACCAATACCGTCACAAACACTGCTAAGAATATCGCTAAAAGGTGATTTACGCGACAGACTATTGGCGTTGGTCAGTGGTGTTTAGCTGCATGGCGAGCACGCGCAGCGTCGGCGTAGTATTGACCTTTGGTACGCGTAGGTTTCTGCGTGTGTTGCGTGGTAGCGAGTCTCAATGTGCACAGAAAGACACGCACAGGTTTTCCATACCGAAGCTCACAAAAATTTTAATTTCTACTCCTGTCCTCTTCTCCAATTTCTCCATTGTGCAGATCGTTTCGTCACAGAATATCCACCCTTCTACTCTTCGCATCCATCGTTCGTCTCTTCCATTCGTTCCACCATGTCTCGCATCCCTCGTCCAACCACCGAATCCACCCAGGATCCCTCCAGCCGCTTCGGCAGCATGAAGGGCTCCATGCGCAAAGGCTTCCAGAGCTTGCGCGAGACGCTGAAGAAGAAAGACGCGGTTGGTCCATCGACTGATCGTCCGCAGATCTCCGCACCGGTCTTGGAACAGAATGCGGTAGAGAGCGGCGTCAATACGGTGTCAGTGCCTGCTTGCCTCAACCTACCTGTGCCTCCGACGCCGTCTTCGTCTCGTCAGCCCGTTCGCAGCATCAGGTGGGAAAGCGGAGTGCAGATACCGACCCACGCAAGTACGAGGCCGGGACCTGTCCCTCGAGCGCTGCCTCCGCTTCCCCTGAACATGCGCACACCCAAGCGGGACGAGGAGGTGCGCGAACCGAACGGCGTTGATGCTGATCCCCAGTCTCGTCCTCCCACTGCTGCTTCTCACCTGCAGATGCTGTCGCCAACAGGCCAGGAAGGCCCCAAAAACTTGGAGACGCAATTTCTCACATCCGCTGCAGCTCCGCCTCGCCTGCCCATCCGCAACCCCAAGCGCAATAGTATCATCGTTCCCCCTAGTGGGCATGTGGTGGCAGATCAGGCGCCTGTGCCAGAGGCTCTCCGCAAGTTGAAGCTGAGGAGGCCCGGTCCGGCCTTGCGGGAGGCTTTTGTCAGAGAACTGCCGTCACCGCCGACGAGTGAGCCGCGGTCGTCTCATTCGACGGAAAGAGAGCAGCAGGTGCAGGTTGCTACCGGCATCGAGTCCACTCTTGATGCAGCGAAGCAGCCAGCGGAGGAAGACCGCGTTGGGGAGCAGAGCACGGCCGCAGTGGGAGGGGCAGCCGTAGAGGAGGCGTCGCCGTCGGGTGATGTGAAACATGGTGAGTTGCCCCAGGTTACCTACGCGATACACACTCGCAGCTAACGACACCCAGAACGTGCAGCGTACTCCATGGACGCCTTCATCGGCCGTATACAGTCCTTTACAAAGCGCTTGGACAGCATCAAAGTCAAGGTCGCTCAAGGCGTCGAGAAGGATGAAAGCGATCCTGTGTTGGAAGCGCGGGGCTCGGGGATCCTGGAGCAGGTCGCGAGTCTCAAAGAAGCAGTCGCAAATGCGCGCGATTCAAAGTATATCCTCAGTGAAGAGGACATCGCGAGCATTGAGAGCGAGTGTCAGCCTCGTGCTTCTGAGTTGGTCGATGTGATGGTGGCCGCGCAGGAGAAGATAGATGAGATCGTTGGTGAAGCGCGGGAGTTGGCGGCGCGTGTGGAGGCTGAGCAAGGGAAAAAGAGGGAGGAAGAAAAGGAGAAAATAGAGGAAGAAGAGAAAAAGAGGGAGGAAGAAAAGGAGAAAATAGAGGAAGAAGAGGAGAAGAGGGAGGAAGAGCAGAACAAGCCGCCACCAGATGCGCCCAGGGCGCCGAAGGGTATGTTATGCTCAGAGCATCCAGTATCTCGGATCGTGACTAACCACGGTTGGGTCCAGTGATGCTTGAGCGCCGAGCGCAACGCGCTGCCGCCGCTCAATTCCAGCAGCGGCAGTCCCAGTCCTGGGGACGAAACGGGCCTCCGTCTTCGGCCCAAAGACAGGCCAACAGCGGCGGGCATCGTTCCGCAAATTGGCATCCCAACCCGCGGAGGCTATATAGCTCGCAGAGCATGCCCCGTGGCGGGTATTACAATGTGACTCCAACTCCTCCGCGCCGCCACAATCCGCAGGGCAGAGCCGGAGGTAACCCAGAGAGCGAGCCGCAAGGTACCTTTTCAAACGGCGCTGGCAACGGGTCTCCAGCACACCCCGCAAGGTCTTACGAGACGTGGACGATGCCGCGCGGAGGCTGGCCCCAAAACCACGGCTACAACTGGCCGCAAGGAGCGCCAGCGATGAATCCGATGTGGCATAATTCATCGGCACCAGGCGCCGATGCCTATGCTCCGGGTCCGCCATGTTACTTTCCTGGGTACAACCCATACGGGTCCTTTGATCCGATGGGCGGGTATGCGCCGTGAGAGTTGCTGACCACGTTCCTGGATACTGTCTGCGTCGAAGGTGGTCCACGCCCACCCTGCATCCCCTAGGTAGGTATACAACGCTCAGACAACATCCTCCCTCCGGCCACGAACACGACCCACGGCCTCTCCAAGCCCCAAAAAAGCCGAGTTTCGAATCCCACGCACCATGCTTTGCTTCCCTCTTTTATTTCCATCTCCATCTCCATCTCCAGTCCCCGTCCCGGTCCCGGTCTGCGCTACCGCCAAAGCCACATCCACATCCAACACCTCCCCACACTCATCCCCGGCTGCCCGCCATACCGCACCTCACACATCACCATACCGACCACAGCCATGAGCCCGAAAAACATGAGCACGGCGCAGAGCAGCAGGACGAGGCGCTGGCAGCAGGTTGCGCGGCGGCAGTGGATGGTCATGTTGAGGTGGGTGGAGGGGTGTCTCCATGTGCAGTAGGCGTGGGCGGTTGGGAGCGAGCATTCCAAATCGAGGGGGTGAGAGGGGAGGTGGGAGTCGGAGTAGGGGTCGTGCATGTTGGATGGTGTGGTATCGATGTGGGTTGATGTTCTTTTGGCCGACGTCGCGAGCGTTTTTAGTTTCTATGTTCTTTCGTTTCCCAGTGCGCCTTTGGCCGAGGTTGCGAGTGTTTTAGTTTGTATGTTCTTTCGTTTCCCGGTGCAGGGTCGCGGGTGCTCGTCGATGTGTACCTTTTATTCTTCTTCTTCTTTTTTCTTCCTGTCTCTTACCGCCGTTCGAAGCGCCGCTGAAACTGATTTATTCCGACTTTCGTCAACTCCCCAAAAAACCGGGTACTCCCCCCTTCCAAGCCTCCTTCCCCCAGCAGGGGCTGTGCTTCCATGTGGAACCAACTCATAAGCCGACCATGCACCTTGTCGACGGGCCCGCGTAGCAGGATTAGACTCTAGTCGCGCGGTGTTACTTCTTCGGGACCACAATCGACGCGGGGGGTGCCGCCAGCGGCCCTGTCACCGCACTTACCTACACTAGTGTACACAGCCTTTCGCAACGGATACCTACCTAATTAGCGTCTACGCATGCAATAAATAGTCGTCAGGCGCGCAGTGTGCCTTCAACATCGCTGCATAATTGGTACGTGTTCGTAGTAGGATTGATGGGCGTCTTGTTGGACTGCTTTGCGTTACGTTAACAGGATTACCGGTACGGTAGGTAGGGCAGCTCCGCCATGACGCTTTGAAGGACGCGATGCAGAACTTATTTTGCCTGATTTAAGAGGAGGGGTTTCGCGGAACACGCCTTATCAGAGCTGTAGAATAGTATCTGTTCGTCAGTATGCCTAGGGTAGGTACGGTAATGCTGCGGATGCATCGGACGCCAAGGTTGGGTACTTCATCAATGTCAGAACTACTGTCACAGTCACGCCCGCGAGTCATAATCCCATCGGTAGTCATAAATCGAATTGTTGACGTCAGTACAAAGGCATGGCCTGCAGCATGTCCAGGAGAGGATGCGCTTGGGGAAAGTGTTTCCGATGCGGCGGCATGAAAGGGAGAGCGTGGAGTTGAAGAGGGTGGAGGCGAACCAGCGCGTCCAACGGAGCGTACTTCGTAACGTACAGTGAATTAGTGCGTACGTACGTACAGGCATCGTCATACTTGATATTGAACAAGTACGTACCTATTGCAAGAGTACGTATCGCTAAGATTACTATTGGTATATTATGGCTATATTTATCCTGTTTTTGTGCTATGTTAAAGTTTATTATCCTTATTTGTAAGCTCTTTCATAATTGGGTATAAACAGCTAAATAGCAACTACAAAGCGTACCTTACGCATTTCTTAGCGTCCTGTACGTACGTACATGACCCCAGTACGCACGTGGTACCCTACGTTGGACACGCGGAGGCGATCAGGGGGGCTGGTGGAGGAGAAGAAGCGTGCGGTGAGGGACTCAGGCAAACTAGGTAAGATTATGTTCTTGGGGAGTGGAAGAAGGACTTCCTTGGCCTAGGTGCCCGTATGGTTCGCGTTGGTTGCGCATGATGGCGGATAGATCATTTCTTACGGTGAGATCATTCATGTGCCGGCCAAATCATCAATTGGCGTCGGATGCAACGGCGGAGTCCATTCCTGGGAGTGCCTCTTATCGCTAGATTTTCTGCGATATTACAACATGTACCTACGGTACGCGCTCTCCAAGATGCAATCGATGACTGGAATGCGACTCGTTCAGGACCCGACGATCCACGCTCGTTTTCCGTCAGGTAAGGAAGGAACTGACCGAAGTGTAAGAGTGAAGGATCTCATATGTACAGCTAGTAAGCGCCTTCTACATGTCATGGAAGTGCCTGTTTCGATGACTGTTAACACTACCGTGGACTCGACCTGATTTCACGTTCTTTGCTGTTGCGTGATCAGGTAACTTTTCGGTAGCTTGTATGTGGTTGAAGAGCTCCAGAACAATCCGGTTGCAATAGCTGCGACGACATCGCATTACCGATAGGGCCAGCTTTTTCGTCATCCCGCATCTCTTTGATGTCGGTAAGACAGGGCAGTTGCATGCTTGTACACCAATTGAAGCTTGTTTAGTCTAATCGAAGCTTCGCACTTTCCCCTCGTTCTCCACAGCAACCAAATGACGTTCCGTCTGCCTTATTTCACGTAGCCATACTACCCTGAGCAGACATGCCACTGAGACACTCGAAATGTGCACTGTTACGTATGGTGGCGGACACCTTTTGCCATTTCTCTCCCGGATGGGGTGTCATCACGTACTTGTTTCAATCTCAGCCTTGCATCGCCTTGCCTGTTGCCGATGAATCAATAGTAAGGAGGCTATTTGACCGGTTACCAATGACTGCACCTAACTTCACGATGAGCTGGCGTTCTTTGCGATGACAGCATTGTGCGACTGAAAAGTCAAGTTTGCTTTGCGCGCGTCGAGTATAATTCTGGTCCTGTTTCCAGGTGCTAGACAGCAAAGGTGGATCCTGCTCGAAGTACATCACTTGCAATGTCGTTCTTGAGAGACGTCTACAACGACCCGCTTTTCGGTTACCTTGTTCCTGTTCTCATACTTCTCTTGGGGCTCCAAGGCGGTTCAATTTACCTCACTCAAAAAGGCTTCAAGAAGCATCCGGACAACCCCCCGCTCCCTCGCTACGTACAGCGCTTGCTGCTCTGGGGCGCACGTCTTCGTGCATTGTTTTGCGTGTGGTACCTAGGCGTGCTGTTTCACGTGGGTCCTCGAATGCTCAGTCCGTCGGAAGACAAGCATCTCGTCACTATATACTCATGGGGCAAATCGCTCGAACAGGTCGACGTAGAGTACATGCTTCTCACAGCATCGACATCCAACGGAACACTCAATCTGAAGTTTCTCCAGCACCCACTCGGATTCGCGTGGGTTTGGGTGCTGCTTTCACGGAAGCAAGATTCAGTGCCGGTGAGGTGGAAGGTACCTGTTGCCATGGACATGGTGCACCACGCACTCGCATACAGCTACCTCGGAAGAGTTTGGGGCCAGCGCGATGGAGGGTTACTAGGCAAGCGTGTGTTGCAGTGGTCGATGGTTGTGCACCTAGTGTGCGGCTTGTTGGGTGACGCGGGGGCCTTGGTGCTGAACCATTTCGTGGACGCTTCGTATCTGGGCGAGAACCGAAGGGATCGAGTGACGAGTTTCATGCTCGCCGTGCACCTGGTCGCTGTAGTGTTCGAGATGACGCAGGTGGAAGAGGGCGCTGCGAAGAGAGCGATTGCGGGGCTGGTAGAAAAAGTCGACCCCACCTCGGAGCGTCTGCGCCTGGTGTCGCCCCGCAACACGAAAAAGACACCGCTCGCGCCATCACCAACAACGCGCGAAAAGGAAGATGGAGGACGACAGAGCGCAGACAAATCTCGGGCCGGCAGCTGAGGACGGCGTGCCTGAGGAGGTGCCTGCCATGGCCAAGCAGCCCAGACGCCGCTTTGTGGGCAGGAAGACAGCGACAGAGGCGGGCAGCGGCGCAAACGCAGACGCAGACGCAGACGCAAACGCAAACGCAAACGCAAACATTGAGGACTCGTCGGCGATACAAGGTGTGAGACAGCCCAGGCACCAGAATGTCTTCTTGTGAATCTAACCAAGAACCTCAGTCACCCAGCCCCGCCGCACCGCCCGCGCACTGAACTCGATCCCCGACTCCATCCTCAACGACGCCGACATCAACGCCGCCATCGCCCTCCTCCCGCCCAACTACAACTTCGAGATCCACAAATGCATACACCGCATCCGGTCGTCGGGCGCAAAGTCCGTCGCTCTGCAGTTCCCCGAGGGCCTGCTGCTCTTCGCGACCACCATCTCCGACATCCTCACGCAGTTCTGCCCCGGCACCACCACGCTGATCATGGGCGACGTGACGTATGGCGCCTGCTGCATTGACGACTTCACTGCGCGCGCCCTTGGCTGCGACCTGCTCATCCACTACGCGCACAGCTGCTTGATACCCGTAGCAGTCACCAAGATCGCCACCCTCTACATCTTCGTCGCGATTGGCATCGACACGCAGCACCTCGTCAACACCATAACCCAGAATTTCCCTGCCGGCAAGACCATAGCGCTGGTCGGAACCATTCAGTTCAACGCCACCATACACGGCATCGTCTCCGTCCTGAAGCGCGAGGGCTTCACCGCCATAGTCCCGCAAATCGCGCCGCTCTCCAAGGGCGAAATCCTCGGCTGCACCTCGCCCTCCATGGCCATTCAGCACGGCCAGCTCGACGCCAAAGGCCGCGAAGAGCCCGTCCCGGATCTCCTCCTCTACCTCGGCGACGGTCGCTTCCACCTCGAGAGCGCCATGATCGCCAACCCCTCCATCCCCGCCTACCGCTACGACCCCTACTCCCGCCGCCTCACCCACGAAACCTACCAGCACACCTCGCTGTACTCGCTCCGCCGCACCGCCATCCTCACCGCCCGCAAGGCTACCACCTGGGGCATCATCCTCGGCAGCCTCGGCCGCCAGGGCAACCCGCACACCCTGACCCTCATCGAGAACGAGCTCAAGCGCCAAGGCCTCAAGTCCATCAATCTCCTCCTCTCGGAAATCTTCCCCGGCAAGCTCGCCATGATGGACGACGTCGATGCTTGGGTGCAGATTGCCTGTCCACGGCTGAGCATTGACTGGGGGTACGCATTTCCGCGGCCGCTGCTGAGCCCGTACGAAGCCCTTGTAGCGCTGGGCGTGAAGGAGGCACCATGGTTGGATGAGGAAGTAGGCGAGAGCGAGGTCAGGAGGAATCTATATCCCATGGATTTCTATGCGAGGGAGGGGTTGGGGAGAACGACCGAGGGGCATGTGAGGGCTGCACTGGAGGTTGAGATTGAACGGTAGAATGTGATTGAGGGAAAGAAAAGACATGCCATGGCGTTGAGGGAAAGTTCTGGGGTCCCCTTGGCGTATAGGGAAGAAGGTGAAAACCATAAATGATGAATGTTACGAAATGTATCGTGTTTCGGCACTGGGCATGCCAGGCATCAATGAGGACATGTTGTTGGTATTGAAAGAAGACTCTTCCATACTACCATGAGATACCATCAGGGAATAGTTAAATAAGGTAAACACACGAGGCTGAGCTCTCAAACTTGCAGGCGGTGAGAAATGTTGGAGTTTGTAGGGTAGCGAGGCAAAGTCGGAGGGAAAAAAAAAGACTCGGCGTATCGGTATGGTAAAGTGAGAAGGAACGTATGAGCAGGACAGATAGACTATACTTTTGTGCATGGCCGGACTAAGTACCCACCGTAGGTATGGGAAGCTTGGCAATCCAAGAGCAAAGCGTGATGCATTTGAGTGTAATGGAGGGTGCGAACACTGCAAATACTACGTAGTGGATTGGATGCTGCACGTCAGCGTGACGGCTTTGGAGGCCCGCGTGTCGAGTTTGTAATGGCGACGGTAGATATGGTGAGCAGCGAGATAGACATCCCGCCCCACCGCAGTGCGGTTGTTCCATGGTGGGGCAAATCTCATACGTGCGCTAGCGGGAAGAAGTAGCTAGTGCTCCCCTGGTGAATGGTGCTGTCCTATAGATACTATATATTCACCAAGTTACCCATCGAGTCCACAATAGTCACCAAGCGCGTCTTCAGCGCGCATTCCTCCGCTTGGTGTAGTTGGTTTATCACGTTCGACTGTAATATCTGTTGTAATCGAAAGGTCCCTTGTTCGATTCAGGGAGCGGAGAATTCGTGAGATTCATTTTTTTGCGACATCTCACCTATACCATACATACCACATGGCAATCATGCAGAAGACACGATTTTTTTTTTTTGGTTTCCGTCGCACTGGCCTAAATTCATTGCAGATCGGCGCGCAACCGCCTTTCACCAATCCACCGGCATGAGGAAGAATCGTGTGTGCACGCAAAGAACGAGTTCGCCTTTTTATGTCAAATCTTGGCGTGGAATAGATATTCAGATATTGAGGTGTACAGTGGAAAATGATTCAGTCATATGAGATATAATTCATCGTATGCGCCTTCCGGAATCCTCCCTCCAAGCCCTAACACCTCGCTCCGTAGAGCAAATCCCTAACCAACCAAACAGACCGATAATCGCAGATGGTATCTCGCGTCAAGCAAACCGCACATTGTTGTATTTCCTTGTTGCCTCTGGCGGTGCCCCAGCTCAGCCGTAGTAAGCCCGGTAAGCAGCGTTGACGCTCCTGTGATGCTCCTTGACCCTTCCAAGCATCTTCTTCGCCAGACTCTTCTTCTTCTCGACCAGTGGCTCGTGTTCGAGTTCATCGGCATAGGTGACGCTGCTTCGTGGGCTGGTGTTCCAGGGTTCTTGGGCACGACGACGGCCGCCGTAGTAGGTTGCGAAGGCATCGTTCATGCTATCGTGGTGCTCCTTGACCTTCATCCAGGTCTTGCTGAGGGTGGAAGCGTTGCTGGATGTAGAGTTTTGGCGAGAGGAGGCAACCGAGGGGCGTTCGAATGAGGTGGACATTTTGATTGTGTTTGAATTGTTTTGTCGAAGATGGAAAAGAGTTGCGGTAGCTATTGAGGTAGTTCAAAGACTTGGTATGCTGGAGTTGTACTTGAGTTGCTTGACTGGAATTGAAGCTTCTGATTGTTGGAGCAGTAGGTAGTTGACTCTTGTCCGATGAAGACTTGGACACACTCTCTTTCCCAGCCCTTTATACTTCTGCCACCACGCAACGTATGACTGCTATGACACCACCTTTATGGCGTTCCCGCATGTTTCCCGTCGCCATCGTCAAACAGACCCCAGTTTGCAATAACCATCTTTTTATAAGCAGTCCTCAAAGCAGCCAACCAGCGCGTTCGACCCTGTGCCAATGACACCTTTCAACCTCACTCTTCACGCTATGCCACTTGCGGCGAACGAGCACGGATGCTGATTGGCCACATTGGGTGGAGCTGACAAAACCATCGCTGACGGGAAGCCCCCAACGACGCATTGCCGACGCCCTTGTTCTCGAGCCCCGATTTTAACAAGATCTGCCTCAAGTTTTCCGACACGTCGGACCGCCTGTTTTCCGCGTTGTTTTGCGCCGGTGGCTCGCTGGCTATCCGGTGGGTCGCCGACGGGATACTGAAAGGTTTTCGCCGCGAGTTTTCCGTCGGCGAGCCGCTAGTCCGATGCGCGGCTCCCGCTAGTGGAATTTGGTGAGGGCAGCAGCCCAGCTTCTTCATGGGTATCACAGCAACGTCGAGTTCTATCGTGATGTTTCGTTCTTGAGTTTGTGCAATCTGGGCATGTTTGGCATTGCTGTGCGTACACCGGCTCCGACGATCCGCACGACGTGAACGCATCCACCGTGGCCGTAGGCTGGTATACAGTTCCGAGCATAGCGTTCATATTCGAACGTTTGAAGGTTTCGATCAGGTAGACTACTACGTGGACACGCCGATGAAGCGAGATCCACAAGACTGCACGCTAAGAAGGATCGTCTTCGAAGAGGCAGATCACCGATGGTTGCGACATATATCAAGAATTTCCAAAAAAAAAATCGCTCATTACGCTCAGTTGATCAAAATCTTAGTCTTGTCAATTCTAGTCTTGTCAATTCTAGTCTTGTCAATTCTAATCTTGTCAATTCTAGTCTTGTCAATTTTAGTCTTGTCAATTCTAATCTTGTCAATTCTAGTCTTGTATTCCAGTCTTGTCAATTCCAGTCTTGTCAATTCCAGTCTTGTCAATTCCAGTCTTGTATTCCAGTCTTGTCAATTCCAGTCTTGTCAATTCCAGTCTTGTCCTGCGAGCCGTGCTCACTCCACCTATGCAACTGGTTCTAACTTCAGTCTGATACCGTCAATCGGCTTGCTCGTAATCCTCCCTCCAGGCCGTACTTTCTCTTCCGGGTCCGCCATCCTCATCTTGAACTCACCCACAAAAGCAGCGACCAACGCCCTCATTTCCGCCCGCGCAAAGCGTTCCCCTATGCAATTCCGCGGTCCATGTAGGAACGTCAAGAACGAATAGTTGCTATCCGCTCCGCCATTCATAGTGCAGCGTCCCGACCCGTCGATCCAACGCTCGGGTACGAACTTCTCAGAGTCCGAACCCCACAGTGCTGGGTCGCGGTTCGTGGCCCAGGGAACCACGTGGAGAAGCGTGCCTTTTGGGATGAAGTGGCCGCAGACTGTGGTGTCGCGAGAAGCCAACCGTGCCGAAACAGGGATAGAGGGGAAGAGACGGAGAACTTCGTTGCAGACGGCATTCGGGTATGGGAGCGATTCGAGAAGCGTAGCAACATCGAAATCCGGGTCCGACAATGCCTTTCGGTCGGGGGATGTTGTTGTGAATTTCTGTGCGCAAGCGGGTTTGAATTTCTGGGTGAGTGGAGAGCAGGTGGGTTGCCCAAGTCAGAGCGGAGGAAGTTGTTTCGTGTCTAGGCTGCGTTAGTACCAACTCTGAGCGTTGAGATAATACGAGAGTAGGTCATGTACCCTGCTGCGAGAAACGTAAGGAGCTGATCAACCAGCCCATCGTCCGAAAAGTTGTTCGATCGGATCATGATGCTCAAGATGTCCTTTCCTTCTTCGCTTTCCATCTTCATCCGGCTCTTCTTATTTGCACCAAACTCTCCGCATATCCTCTTTAGATTGCCGGTCGTGACCTTGACTCTCTCATTGAGTTTCGATGGTAGCGCACCATGACCCATGGTGGGAATAGGAGGTGTAACACGAGATACAAAGCCTTCTCAGTACTGGGTTCTAAGATCTCTTCAACAATGGATTAGCAGAAAAGCTTATGAGGGAACACTCGGATTAGTAGGCGCGATATACCTTTATAGTTCTCGATGAGCACGTCATTATTATTCCTTAAGGAACTAATATCACGGCCAAGGCCAGCCAGTCCAATGATATCCAGGGTGACCATGGTCGAAAAGTGTCCGATGTCGAGGACTTTATCTGGCTGCTCCCACAGCTCGCGTTTGACAACCTCACAGAGCTCGATCGATTCCGCCCAAAACACTGGATACAGCTCTTTGATGTGGCGGAAGCTGAAAGCCGGCATGATTTGCTTGCGCTGGTGTCTGTGCTCGTCGCCTTCAGTCATCAACAGCCCGTCGCCCAGAAACTTTCTCAAGAAGTTCCTCGACCACGGTGGTTTCTCGAAGTCGTAGCTCCGATGTACAAGCACGTCTGCGAGCGCAGCTGGGCTCGCTAGAAGCAACCGATCAGCGTGGAGGAATCCATGAAAGTGTGTTAGACCGTCGTTCTCCGGTTGTTTCAACATATTGAGAAAAGCTTCACCAGGTGGTCGCTTGAAGAGTATCATCCATGGCCGATCAGTGGGTAGAAGCCTTTCAGAGGACGTGGAAGATGACGAAGCGGCCTGAGGAAGAAGGGGTATATGATAAGTTTGTGGAAGCACCAGACTGTGCCTTGAACCGCAACAAAGACAAGATAAAACGATGCTAGAGCATTTTTTGTTAAAAATGTGGGGAAAGAAGTAGAACGAAACAGCAGCTTCCACCAGCGAGAGCAGGAGGATATTACTTGGCGTGAAGTCCATCTTGGTGAACAGCTGGCAACGTGTGCCCCGTGGCAGCAGGGTGTCGAGCGACTGTTCTAGTATTTTGATAAAACTCTGCCTGGCATACCTAGATAAAGCTTACGCAGCTTTTGAAGTAGCCAGAGCTGGAGTAACAGGTCTATATGGTTCATTGCTGCAGGTGATGGGATGAAGGGCATGATGCCGCGAATGAAACGTAGATCGGCATACATCGACGCGAGGATAGCAAGGCGAGGATACCATAGATAGAGAGAAGCCCTCATACGGTTAATGTTGCGAGAAAGTTCATAGATGCTTATCTGCTCTCGTACATGCATCGTGATAATTGGCTCGCATGTCGAGAAATTGGAGCGCGAGGGCTGCGGGGCTGCAATGAATGGTGGGCTCGTTTGGCGCCAGGGCTTCTTTGAGTGCTGGGTAGAGCAAGCCTGTGAAGACGACTAGCCTTCCATCAACACCATAGCGATGTGGCCTCTTGGGCTCTATCCATCTCTGTGGCTATCACCATCCCACTCGAGGGATCAATAGATTAACCGCAAATTGGGCAAGTAGCCTTCTTCAAAGGTCGCCTCGTCCAGGTACCCTACTTCGATGGCTACGGTGAACGCTCTGTACTTAACCAATTGCCATACTTCTTGTTGCCTTCGACCGGTTCGGGCCGACCATTTTTAATCTTATAGGAAGGATACTGGGATGAGTATATCTAAATAACTAGATGCACTCGTTTACCCAATGCGCATGCATACCTGTGGTACCTAGAGTTGCCGTGTTGCGCCTGCCAGCTCTGGAGCATAATCAACATTGAGACCTCCGCTTTCCCCCCGAAACCGGTTCGCAGCGAGAGATAGATGAGGCTCGTGTTCGGATCAGCGTTGCTCCGCGGCCTCACAGCCACGGCCAGGCTGAGGTAAGATCGTCGTCGACTTCGTTCTAGTCGTACCGCAACATTCACCATTGCAACCTCTCTCTCTCACACTAACACCATCACCGTCATCAATCCATCCCATCTACACGGGCCGGAATGGACGAACCTTCAGAACCGAAGCCTGCGACGCAATACGAGCCGGATCCAACTGCGTTCGTCCAATTCCAGCGTGAGATCTACGCCAGCCTTCGGAAACCCGCATTCTCGACCAAACCAGCACAATGGGAAGCGCAAGCGAGAAAGATCCTGCCGGAGCCCAATTTTATGTACATCTACGGCTCCGCTAGTAGCGAGTCAACTTACGCTTCGAATGTTTCTGCATTTGAGCGCTACAGGCTCCGTCCCTGGATGTTGGTGCAGGCGACCCGTCGGGACCTCTCCGTGGAGCTTTTTGGGCAACATTACAAGAGTCCGATCTTCGCGGCGCCCGTAGGCGTGCAGGAGATTGCCCATCGCGACGCGGAGGAGGCGACTGCGCGAGCCTGCTCTTCGGTTTCTGTTCCCATGATCTTGTCCACGGCTGCGACGAGATCCATTGAGCAAGTCGCCCGGGCCAACGGCGACGGCGATCGATGGTTCCAGCTGTACTGGCCGGTGCCTCGAGCCGAGGAATTCACGGCAAGTCTGCTAAGTCGGGCCAAGGCGAACGGCTTCAAGGTGCTGGTGGTCACACTGGACACATTCCTGCTCGGGTGGCGGCCGCGCGATCTCGACGAGTCCTACCTCCCTTTCGCGTGGGGACAGGGGTGCCAGAACGCCTTCACCGATCCAGCCTTCCAGCGCATCTACGAGAGGCTGCAAGCTGCGGACACCAGGAGTGCCGCCGACAAGATCGGCGAGATATGGAGTATCCTCAAACGACCTGGGAGCCTGACCGGAGCCGCCAAGGTTTTTGTCAACGCTGCAGTCATGAAAAAGGCGCAGCTGTTCGTGAATTTGACTGCATCGGGGGATTACCGCGATTGGAACGATCTGTCCTCGCTCAGGAAACACTGGGATGGCCCCATCGTACTCAAGGGCATCCAGACCCTGGAAGATGCCCACAAAGCGATCAAGTATGGCATGGACGGCATCATAGTATCCAACCATGGTGGCCGACAACTGGACGGCGCCATCGCCTCCCTGGACGCTCTTGCGGAGATCGGAGGCGACGAGAAGGTCAAAAGCTCGGGCTTGACTATCCTTTTCGACAGTGGGATACGGACGGGATCCGACATCCTGAAAGCCATCGCACTGGGTGCCAAAGCCGTTCTGATCGGGCGTCCCTACATATACGGACTCGCCATGGGTGGCGAAGCAGGCGTCAAGCATGTGCTCAGCAGTCTTCTTGCGGACACGGACAATTCGCTTGCCAACCTGGGCAAAACATCGCTGTCTCAACTCAGCCGGAACGATCTCAGAGTCCCCCAGTTTCCAGCAAAGTTGTAATCGTTGCCTTTGCTGAAACCGAAATCATGTACGCACAATGCAACGGCTACCTGAGGCTATGACCGCCGGTAGGGTGCGTGGTGAATCGTGGACCAGCATCTTGAAATTGTCCTCACACGGGCAACATGCTCACTTCGACAGGAATCCCGCGGATGGTTCGCCACGTATATGGGCGAAAGCTTGCGGTGCGCCGGGGAACCATGTAGCAATCTTCGAGCGCGTATCCAAGCTTCTAGGAATGCGCGAGCTGTCGAAGAAATTGTTTTGCTAGGCTAGGCCCGCTCCTCAAGCGAGTTGAATGATGGGGCTGAACAATCATGGGAACGGACGTTACAGAGCTGCAAGTATGCTCCGTTGGTGGTGAGAAGGATCGACAGCAGATGCGGAGACCATTGTGACTCTATTAAGAAAGTTCGTCAATGTTCTGATCCCCGGTTCTCTTATTTTCTGCCATCTCACGACCGCCTATTTGTAAAGCAGGCACCGTCCATCCTCTTTAGCATCTCCGAGTCCCACCAGGTCTCTTTCTCTGTCAACTCGTCAGGCTTCGTGCGTAAGCCCGTCTCTGCCACCCTAATTTGCGCATGCTACACTCATCTTTCACCTTTCCAAACACAGCAATACCCACACAATGTCAGTTCCAACAGAAGCACGACCCTATTGACCGCCCCTTTCGACCTTTCACCACGAGCACGTCCCCCTAAACCCTCTCTTTCACCCTCAACCCTCCCCCAAACCCAAAAGCCTGTCCCAAAAGCAGACATGAAAACGCTCTGGCCAATCGACCTCGAAACGCATCCCCCGCGCCGTGCCCTGCTGGGGATTCGCGACACACGCTCCTCCACCTCGCCCCCCGAGGTAAAAACGCAAACCACCTTCACCACGGGACTCGAAACACGACCCGCGCCCACGATGCCCGAGATCCGGGAGCTGCAACAACGCCGCCGCCGCGCGGACGGCCGCCCGTCCACCGTCGACCGGTGGAATGAATCGATTGCCATCCCCGGACCCGTCCGCGGCCTCGATAGTACCACCACGACGACCACGACCAACGCCGCCGTCCAGACGGCGAAGCAGAAACCCAGCACACCCACCGCCGGCACAGACCCGAGCAGCACCAGCACCAGCACCAGCACCAGCACCAGCAGCGACGGCGAAATCCTCCTAAACGGCCACGACGACATACGCACCTCGCCAACCCGCCCCACGCTCGACGATCTCCGCTCAGCCGCCCCAATCGCACACGCCGTCCTCTCCGCCGCCCGGACAGCCACCGCGTCCGCGCTCGACTTCGCCCTGCGGCACCCCAACCTGGCGAGGCGCTACGCGTTGCCGTTTGCACTGAGCATCTTCTCGCGGCCGTTGGTGGCGGTGCTGCCGCTGGGTCCGCTGGGTCCGATCGTGGGGTTTGTGGCGGTGGCGGGGGGGCGGTTCCGGCTGCGGCGAGCGCTGGTGGGGGGTGGGTATGCGGTGCTGCACGCGGTGGGCATGGCTGGAGTCAAGGGGCAGGCGCTGAGTTTGCTGGGGTTGGTGGGGTTGGAGGCTACTGGTGAGTTTCCCTTCCCCCCCCCTTTTTTGGTTTCTGTTTCTATTTCCGTTTCCCTTTTTCCTGAATTCTCCGTACGATGCCATCCTGGTGCGGTTACGTGGTATGTGGTTGTGGTTGTGGTTGTGGTTGGAGTCGGGAGTTAGTTAGGATGAACACCCCAGGAGATATCGAAAAGTCACGTTGCTGACTTGGCGGTTTCTTTTTCCCTAAACACAGGATCCAAACGCCTCCGCGACACCTTAGTCACCGCGCTGATGGAATCCCACATCGGCCTCCGCACGCAAATCATCGGGCTCGCCATCGCAGCAATCTCCACGTCGACGGGAGCATTCGCCAACCTGGGCTCCCTTCTCGGCGCGCGCGCCATGGCCCTGCTGTTTCGCGAGCTGCGGTCCTTCGCCACGTTCCACGGGCTGAAATGGGCAGCCACCAACCTGCAGACGCTGTGGCGCGCCTTTTGCGCGTCGGGCGCCGTCGTCCGGTCGTCGTTTCTGAGCTACGTGCTCCAGCAGCCGCGGGACGACGGGGGTGCGTCTCAAGGCCGGGCCAGCGACGATGCGAGGCGCTTGCGGTGGGCGCGCAGCACTCTGGAGCAGATTGCCACGCGCATCCGGCGGTTTCCCGTCGAGGCGGTTGCGCCGGAGCTAGCGGCTGTGCTGAAGGCGTGGGATGCGGAGCAGGCGTCTGGCGCGACGAGCGGGGAGGTGTTGGATGAGTGGGTCGAGATTGACGCGGAGGATGAGAGCTCCATCTGGGGGGATGTCCATCGTGAGGAGCGCGAAGACGGGGCGGCAGAGACGCGCAGTGTCGCTGTCGCTGTCGCTGCTTCAGCTCCTGCTTCTGCTTCTGTGCATCCGTCGTCCGTTGAGGACTCCAGCCATCGGCATTCGCGCGCGGAGAACGCAGAGTTCCTCGTGCAGGTTGCTCGCGAGACCATCGTCAAGTCGGGGATGAGCGAGCGGGACACAACCGACAGGCTCGCCAAGATGGGATTCGGTGCGCGGCAGCCTTGGAGCATGGAGGTAGAAGAGGTAGAAGAGGTAGACAGCGATGTCGGCGAGTATGATGATGGCATTGAGGTTGTTGATCTTAGTCACGCCTAAGTGGTCCTGTCGACAAGGGGTCCGAAAAGGAGGGGTATCTTCTGGATGTCTGTTCTTTGAACATCCGGACGGGAATCCGGCATGACGGAGGGGAGGCTGCTGCTGGGACTTGTGAAGTAGTGGTCATGTTGTATTTACAAGGCTGTGGGATGGTCCATCGCTACATGCATTCGTCAAACGGCTGCGTCATGTATCTGCGGCAATTGACTGCGGATGACCGAAAAAGGACACCGACACGCCGGACTATTGTACCCCTACATTAGCAGCAGTTCATGGTTCATTGGCATCTCCTCATAGCACTCGACCTTTGCATATCGTGAGGACATGAATGACATTTTGCCCTATGACCAGACCCTATAGCAGGTATCGGTAACGGGCCCACTGACCCAGAAAAGATGATCCGTATCCCTTTTCCCGCCGTATAAGGAAGTATCGAAAACTCCACGCCCGTGCATTGTCATCTGTCAATTCATCTCATCTTCCGCACCCCCCATCCAGCCAGCCACCTTAGCGAGTCCTTGCCTGTACCTTGGGTGCGGCACCCTTGGCACCCTGCTTCGAGACCTTGTTTACGTTGCCTCGTGCACCGGCGGCGGCGGACTTGGCCTTCTCGGCCTTCTTCTTTGACTCGGCGTCGGCCCTCTTCTCCTTGCCCTCCTTGATGGCGGCAGCGCGGGCGGCGGAACGGGCCTCGGGGCGCTGGGAGCGGCGCTCCTTGATCACGTCGAGGGAGGCACCGACGATGGCACGCTGGTGCTTGACAGTGCGGCGGGTACGCTTCTTGGCGACTTCCTGTTTGTCAAGTGGTTAGCCCTGCCCGGACGCTGAGACGACATGCTGAATACAGAGCATGTCGCAATGTCAAAGTCGGTGGCGCGTCATCCTTGCTGGCGGAGGGTATACGCAACACCCGCGCGAAACTGACTGATGTCATGCAGCGCTCCGCTCCGCCCCCGACTTTGACATGCAACCATCTCCAATACTCCAGATGTGCAAGTTGTGGCGACTAACCTCAGAGAGACCCTTCTTGTGCTGCCTTCGGAAGAGGACAGTCCAGGCGATCCGGCGGGGGTTCTTGCGCTGGAGGAACAAGCTCTCGGTCTTGCCATTCTGGAATCGGAAGATCTTGGAGTCACCGCGGATATACAGCTTGCCCTAAACATGGCATCAGCACACGTCCCCGTCAATTGCCCAACCTCTGCTGCATCTCTGTGTTCCAAGCGCGCAGGGTGCCGTTGTGGAATTTCAAGCCTGTAGCGGACGTTGGTGCGCAGAGGCAGGGTCGGTGGAACACACCTTGCCCGGGTAGATCTTCTCGCCGGAGAAAGAGTCGTCGTAGGTACGCATATTGGCGGTGGTGACGCGGTACCTGTTGGTTAGTATGAAGAGTTGTCGTGGAGGTCGTGGTGCTGCTGTAATGCCGAAACTCGATTGTGCGCGCGAGTCCCAAAACGAGAGTAGCGACTTGGCGCGCATGACTAAGCTTCTCCACTCTGCATCCGCGTCATAAGCAGCATCTTGAAACGCACTTTTGTGGTAAGATGATCTGAATGCGACTTTGGCATATGACTTTAGAAACAATCTCGCTCACTGCTAGGAGGTTCCGTATCGTCCAGCAACATAGGCCGCATCTACGATACCACCGGCGCCGCATTCTTTAGCGCGGACGAGGTCACAAACCCATCGTAGTTACAGTCATTTAAAGCTCTCGCCGTTGATCATACTCTCATTATCATCATGCAATACCTAGTGCTTATCGATCTCGCTTTTACGCCGCTGCCCTCTTCGCTATGTCATTACTCCTCGCTCAATGCAAAGACACGTGCCGCATTCCGCCAAGCCCAATATTATGTGATTAGGATAAGGCACAGCGTGCCTTTGGAAGATGCAATGCAGAAAGAACCAAAAGATCAATATTGGGGGGGGGAGTGTGACTTCCTACATTACGCGGGGAAGAGGCCGACCTGGGCAAGAAGTTTACACAATTGGGATAAAATCCTCTCCTATTCCATCTAACGTCTCTTTTGCTTTTTGAATTGGCCGGAGAATGTCGCGGTAGGAGGTACTGCAATGGGATCCAAAGGTTGAGACAAATGGTGAATGGTGCGTTGGAACCAATGCATCGCCAAGGGTATCGGTGTCGTGAACGCTACGGTCGTACACAATCCCAAGGGCATGGTGTGGGCCCGAGGCATTTCTCCGACCGACAGCAAAGCAGAATCTTGCCGGGGTTCCAGCACAACGAGCATTCTTGTTACCAAGTCGTAATAGGACATTAAGTCCCCCAACAACAGGTCATGAAACTTCCGAAGCGATACTCGGCCAATATACAATCCTAATGCATAGAGCATAGACATGTATAACAGCCCAGTATCCAATCCAGCGTCCGCATAGCAAGCATTTCAATTCAGAATCTCACACATAGCCGCCTTCTTCTGCTCCTCTTCGATAAGGATATGTTTCTCTCGGCAAATGTCCTCAATGACCTCGACTGCTCGGCGGAAACTGGACGCGGCGCCACGGGTCTGGGTGAAGCGCCCAAGGCACAGATTCGCGCGCTTATTATCCTCGAGGACCACGAACAGCTCGATAACAAAAGCCACGGGCTTGAGATTGAGGCCTACAGCATTTCAGTGGTCAGCTAAAACTCTCGTAGATGCAAGTGCAACATTACGTGAGAAGAAAGGAACAGCGTCCGCTAGCTCGATCGAGAAAACGTTCTGTTCCAGAACCCAGGCCGTAAACAGGAGCTTGGTGAACTTACGGTTGTTCTTGTCCACGCGAGCGTGAATGACGTTGGTGTTGCGGTCATATGTGACGTCTCGGACACCGTAGCGCTGCCAGTCACGGAGCAGATACACCAGCTCTTGTCGGACCTTTCCACGGCGGGCGTGGAAGCATAGAGCACGGCTAGCTGGCTTGATGTGGAGAAAGCGTGAGAGCCAGTTCATCTGGAAGTCTGGGGGACCAGGACGTGCTTGAGCTTCGCCAGTATTATCTGTGTCGAAGTTCGACAGGATTGATGACGTGCTAAAGTTGTCTGCGCGCAATGGGTCAGCACTTATCGAAGGGTTTGACACACACATTTTATACTTACCCAACTCCAGCGGGCGCTTGCTCTCCTTTGTTTTCTTTGCGAAAAGACCGAAGAATCCCTTTAGTGCTCCGCTACCCTCGCTCTTACCGATGGTTGTGCCACAGCCACGCATAGGGAATTCGCTAGTAGTACTACCATCCGAGTGCTTCGTGTTCTGCTTGCCGAGGTCGGGGGTAGGAATGCTCGCTTTAGGGGGATCGTTTTTGATGCGGTCATCCAAGCCTTGCCATGCCTCTGGGATCTGCAACCGATCAGACACAGGCTTCGTCTGAGCCTCCTGAGGACGCTCCCTCTCTTCTGGAGTACGACGGAACCACGAAGACTTCTTCTTCTTGATTGTAGCTTCCTTCTTCTCCGCCTGTTCTGGCGCGTCATGCGACTGTGCTGATTGGTTCGTGCGGATTGCGAGCGCACCTGTCTCTGCTTGTGGACGCGAAGGAGCAGAGGTGTGGCGGGTAGGACCAGGCCAAAGTACCCCAAGAGGAGCGTTCTCACTCTTGGTAGAGCGACCGGCCTCGCTCTTCTTTCTGATAGAAAGTGGAGCGATGTGAGTCGGCGACTGTTCCACAACACGAATGGTTGAATCATCGGCGATACGCCATTTCCCACTAGCACCAAAAGGTTCAGTAAAAGCTCTATAGTTCGAGACATAGGGCTCAAACCGGTCCTCTTTCGCCTCTTCAGGGATCACATGAAGCGGAGCTGGATGCTCAGGAGATTTGGCAGGCGCTGAGCAGGTACGCTTCGCAACATGGGCAGCAGGCATCATGAGCCGGTCCAGATTCTCAATCACTTCATTGAAGTGCTCAGTACTATCACCGCTCTCTTCGAGTCGACGAGCAATCTCCGCACGGGTTTCGGCAAGCTTCCGTTGAAGGAACGTATTGGGTGTCTCGTTGGGAATCGCTGGAAGTGGCCGGTGCTGGTACATCGCCTTGTGCTCTGGAGTTGCCGAGCCGGTAGCACCAGAATCTCGGTTTGAGAAGGTAGTTGGAGGTGTCTCGAACCCAGAGGCATCCTTGCGCGGATCAGAAGTTGTTGAGGTGCGAACGCTTGAGCCGATCGAAGACCGGTTAAAGGCCTCATCCATGTGTTTCTCCAGCTCAGTGCTGACCTTGCGGGCTGCACTCTGAATGTATTTGCTAGGGCTGTCCGCTTTGCGTAAACGTAGCCTTGGGACCACAGGTCGCGCTGCAGGCTTCGGTAGCGGTCGCACAGATGGTGAGTCGCCAAAGGTGCTAGGTCTAACTGACCGTAGAGATGATCCAACGGACCCTCGGCGAGAGCTAGAAGATTCTCGTTGCTTGGGAGTATACTGTATGGAAGGAGTGTCCGGCGTATGCGCGGTCGCGACAGAAGATCGCCTCAAGTGGGAAAAGCTCACACCACGCCGAACAGAAGTGTTGGGTCGAACATAAACCGGTGGACTGCTGGGAAGATATGAACTCGCCAGAGAAGAGCGTGACACAGAGCTACGTCGAACATGTGCAGATCGCTGTGAGGGCGCGCTACGCTTTGACGACGTACGCGTCATTACTGATCCTCGCTTTGAGTTGGTGAGGGCTTGCACTCGCAACGAACTACCTGTACGGTGCCCCAAAGCCGTAGTTGGCCTCGCCCTTCGGCTGGCAGAGCTAGAGCCTCGATGTACCGTTATATTCTGATGAAGATCCTGGTTGGGAAGGACTGGCTCCCGGGATGCCCTGAACGGATCGTAGCTGACCTCTGTCGGAGGCGGCTCATAGAAACTATGCTGTGAGTACAAGTGCTCGTCGTTCAATATCGAATATCCCGACTGTGAACGCTTGTGATTCTTAGACGGCAACGTCAACATGTCCTTCGCAGTCGGTGAACGTCGTGCATGATGATGATGATGGTCGCTGCGCGAATAACCCACAGCATGATGAGGGCTGGGCATGTAATTCTCGATTTGCTCGTTTCGGTACTTTTGAAGGGCAGCATAGAAGTACTTTTCGTGGTTGGTTTCACTATGCACAATTAGAATGGACCTCTATGAATCGACAAAGTAACTTGACTTACTCATCGCTGAGAAGGCGCCGGATGATGGTCTCTTCCTTCTCGCTATGCCAAAGAGTACGCATATAGCGTAGAATTTCGCGGTCAATTGTGAGTCGGGTCAAAGGCTTCCATTGAACAGGTGCGTGTGGACGAATCCAAGAGTTAACGTGCTCTTTGGTGTGATGGAACCCCAACTGTCGATCATATTTGCGCATGAAGGGGTGCTCCCAGATCTTCTCTATCGATATGCGACGCTTGGGATTCGGCACGAGTATAGCTCGAATCAGGTCTTTCGCTTCCCGGGAGAGGGCATCTGGCATGACATAATCTGCACGGGTTATCGCTTGGAAAAGAGGCTTCAGGTTCTCGTGCTCTCCGTCGTGTCCGTCATAATTGAAGGGTGGCATGCCTGTGAGGAGAACGTAGAGTATCACACCACAGCTCCAGACGTCGGCCTTCCCTCCATCATATGACCGAGACTCGATCACTTCAGGCGCGGCGTAGTGAGGACTGCCGCAGGGCGTGGTCAGCTTCTTGCCATTCGGTTGTAGTGCGGCCATCCCAAAGTCCACTAGTTTTATTGTCATGGTTTCCCTGTCCAGCAAGATGTTCTCCGGCTTCAGGTCACGATGAAAAATGTTGAGTCGGTGACAGTACCACAGGGCTGCGATGATCTGCCGGAAGATGTGTACCACGTCGATCTCTTGAAGCCCACCGTTCTTACCAATGTAGCCGAAGAGTTCGCCACCTTCGACGAATTCCATGATAAGGTAGCTGCAGATAATAAGCATGTGCAGACTGCACCAGTGGACAAGAAAACTTACAGCTCGTTCCGGTTCTCCCAAATGTCAAACAATTTCACAATGTAGGGGTGATCCAGAAGCTTCATGATACAGATCTCACGCTCCAGCCCGAGGGGTATGATCTTGCCGCCTGTGAAGAGAGTCGGGTCATACTGCGCACTGTCACACAGATTTGCCATACTCAGAGCCCGTACCTTCTCTGCAGTCGCCTTGGAAATGATTTTGGCGGCCCCGTACGTCCCAGTACCACTGTGTCGCACAACACGCACGCGAGAACAGCCTCCCTTGCCGACCGTCCTGCCCAACTGCCACGGGCCAATGTGTGTCTTGCGCCGACCACCGGTAGATGCGTTGGTGCTCGCATTGGACACCTCCGAATCTCGCTTGGTGTTGCGAGGTCGGCACTCGTCCATTACGGCAGAAAGCCGTTTGTGCTGAGGTGACGGCGATGTGTGTGCCTCGTGCTGGACTGCGAGTGTGCCGTTCGGCACAAGAGACTCATTGTGCGGAAGCGGCTTCGGTGAGGAGGTCGGGATGTGAAGGGCATGGAGCTTGTCGCCGGTGCTTCGAGGCGAGCGCAGGCGGTGGTCCTCGTTGGCGCGTAGGGTCGCATCGCCGAGAGCAGTGCGACGGCGGGTTGGTGGACGCCCGTGAAAGCTGTGATCCATGTTGCGAAGCGCGGGAGTACCGCGAGCGTAAGATGGACGTTGTGTTTTGGCGGACGGGGTAGGTTATGCGGGGGTGGATGGATAGGCCAAAATGTACAAATAAGATGTACCCGGGTAGAGCACCAAGAAGCAAGTATTGAAGTCGTGTTAGCCGTAGTTGTCGTGAGCGTGCTGCCAATTAAGCCGTCTCCATAGCCGAGCTGTGGTGTGTATGCGATGACCCGGGATGAAAGCTGTGCTTGCTTGCCAGTTGGTGGACGAGCGCCGGTAAGAGAGGGGCGGCGAGAGTTACCAACTGACCCCGTCAGGACCAAAAAAGTTAACAAGTTGCTGTCAATGCATACAAAACTGCTTGTGGGGAGAAGCAAGCGAAGAGCGGGATGGTGGTGTTGACGGGTCGAGGGCACGGGCACTCTACGCGATCGCGGTTGAGCAGCAAACGCTTGAGGAAGGCGCGCACTGGACCTCAAGGTAGGCAAGAGCGGCAGTACCGAGGGTGGAGGCAGGTGCTGCTACTGGATTCCTCGGGAGAAGGTGCTTGTGATGTATCCAGACTTTGGATTCTACCGTCTCATCCGATAGCCGCAGGAATGTGCCAAGGGCGAGGGTGAAGCCATGTTTGTTGTGGCTCGAACAAGAAGGTTGGCACGCGTTGCCAGGTAAACCAGAGATTAACCTGCGTCCAAAGGGACGAGAACACTCCTACCTCGTCATTCAACGCATGTCTAAGAATCTGGAAGCTCAAGGGACAAACATGCTTACGATGCCGACCTTTTGGAGTAAGAACACGCCAATATGTGCTCAGCAATGTTTTGCTCGCCAACTCTTCCCAAAACATGTACCTGCTCTTGCTATGGTGGGTTCACCCAGATTCATGTCCTCTCACTCACGATGCGTAGCTGCGGCCCGCCCAAAGAGAGGCGTTGTGCGAAATGATTGGAGGAAATGCAGAAGACACGGATTCGACATTTGCGAATTACATGACAAGGATCTTTGCAAAGAGAGCGTGTCTCCAGTAATTATCCTAGAGTGAGGAGATGCTCGGTCGATACTTCTCTGGAATACCTACCTAGCCCGCAGTATCAGGCTAGGTACAGCGACAGGAAAGACTATCGTGGTGCGAGACTGTCGAGAATACACAGGCGCAGAGTGCCCCCAGGATGTACAGTATGCTGACCGCTGGCTGGGTCTGGTGTCGCGGGCGTTGCGATAGGAGTGGGATGGTGGACACTGGAGAGCAACTCTGTGCGAGGGTTGTTGACGTTGAAATGCCGGCGCTCGGACCGCTCAACCCAAGGAAGTGGCTCCGGATCAGGATCTGGTCACGAGATCTGCACCAACCCGTCTGCCACAAAATAACCTTAACGCAGCCTCCTACACATCAGGATCGTCCTGCATGAGCGACCGCGAACCGGGTAGTCTCTCGGCACGCTCGAGCGTACGATTCCGTCACAGTTTGCATCGCAGACGCAGGAGCGGGTGGCAAAACGTCGATTCATTGCGCAGTGATTCCTCGTGCCCTTGTGGGTTCATCTCCCGTAGGTACCGTTCCCTGGCCTGATGCCATACAGATTGCGCCAGCGAATTCGTTAACGTGGAAGCAGTGGTAACAAGCCAGTAACACCGAAAAACCCCAATCCTCCCGCTGGCTGGCCTCGGACTGTCGTGAGCCAATCCCCAAAAGTGAACCGAAACCTGGAACCTCGCGCGTGATTCCCTTACACGCAGATGCATGACAACCACTCCTCTGACGAAACCACAATATCCGAACAACGTAACACCGAGTACGTACAATCCCAAGGAGCTCCGAATCGACTAAGAGGTATCTGCTGCAGAAGTACGACCGAATGACAAATACATGCGCCTGAACCAAAACTCCAATCAAGCGCGTGACCTCCGTCTCCTGGGTGGTATCCGATATCGACAGTTTCAAGGGTGCCGTGAGCCCTGTACTTTTAACGGCGCAGGCGGTAGCGTCCGGCCCAAAATCGAAGTAGGTAATTGATACAGAGGAAAATGAAATGAAAGACCGGACGCAGGCGAGAGACAACTCGCTATGCGCGACCGTGTATTATCGTTTTCGTATCGACGGACTCGGCTTTGGCATCCGGCGAGTGGCTTTCCCGCTTCGCGTCGTCGCCGCCACCACCACCACCATTTGCTGCCTTGCCACAGCCCTTGACCAGGATGTGTCGCTGGAAAAGATCAGTACTCGAGCGCGAACAGCCGAACGAAGACAAAACGTACCTTGAGAGCATCCTTTCGTGAAAAGCTCTTGTCACAGTGCGTGCAGGGGAAGGGCTTGACGGCCAGATGTATTCTCTTATGCCGCTTCAAATCGTGATTGCGGTTGAAGCTCTGCGGACACTGATCGCACTTGAACGGGCGGTCATTCGCAGGTGGTTGCTGGTGCTGGTGCGGACCAAGAAAATGCGGCATAGCTGCTGCATGTCCGCTGTTGAATCCTTGCATCATCCCGGGATGAACACCACCGACCAAAGCCATCTGGCCGTTGGGGTTGTTCACGTTTGTATACACTGGGCTGGGGGCTGGTACGTAGTTTCCATAGGACCGTTGGTACGGGTGAGGTGACGGAGCCGGATTAGACGGTATGGAAGGGATCGCACCATGCGACACGGCTGGTGACATCCTTGGCATGGGTCCGCCCCCGCTGATGGGGCTTTGATGTGTTGGGGAGGGACCTGTCGAATAAGGAAATGTGGCCTGCTGTGGTGTTGTGGCGGGAGGGTATACGTAGGTTGGAGTGGGTGGTGGCCTGAAAGGTTCGTGGGCATGGGCGGGCGATTGTTGGGGTGCTGAGCTCGACACGGGAGTGTGCGAGTTCATCATATGGTGAGGCTGGTGTTGTGCAGACATTGGGGGCATATTGGACGGCACGGACGATGGCGTGAATGGCGGCAGCTGTTGATTCATTTCGTACGGTGGCGGATTAAGCCCTTTGCGCGAGTACGTGAGCATTGATGCTTTTGACTCGGGATGGGTTCTGCAGGGAAAGAACTCACCTCCTCGGGCTTGGGTATATTGATTTTGCGGTGCACCACCGTATCCGTAGTGGCTTGACGGCTGAGAAGCTGGCGAGTACATGTAGCCGCCGCTTTGATTATAAGAAGACATTGTTGCTGGCTGGGCACTGCTCGTCGAGACTCCTGAAGAAGAACTCAGCACCTCACCCGGGATGTTGTTGGGTGGAGTAAGCAGGTTGCCAACGCTAGCGATGGTCGTCGGAGCTTGTGACGATTGTGAAGCGTTGTCAGTATTGAAGGAAGAAAACTTGTGCGCCGACGGAGGTGGTAGTTCGAAATTACCCAAATGAGCGGCGTGTCCCCTCCTAGACGAAAAGCTTGGAGGTACACCCATCTGGGCTGGCCCAGGATGCATGGAAGTCGGGTGAGCCACGGCAGCAGCCACGTTGGCGGTTGTGTCCCGGGTAGGTCCTGACGACCTACCAGCTTCTGAAGGGGGAGGGGTCGGTAGGGACTGCAGCTGTGACGCTGCAAAAGGCAGAGTGGACAAGTGGGCGTCGGCCCAATGAGATGCACGTGAGGAGGGAGAAGAATCCAGGGAGGGCAACCGACGGCTCGTAGCCCCGAGGCGTGACGTGAAGGGCAAGTGCGTCGGTCGAGGAGGACAAAGTGCCAACGGAGATGCAGGCAGTGGAGGAGCAGCGATGTTGGAGGATGGTTCTCCCGCTCACACAGACGCAAACCGGTCTAGATATTCTACAATGGTGTTCCCCGCTAGTACATCGGTCGTCCCAGAGGGCGAATGGTCGTTCCGGGTAGTCGAAAGCTGCGATGGGTGGACGGTGCCGGGTATGGTACCTGCGCAGGCTTCTGGAGAGTGGTGATACCGACGGATGCACGCCACTCCGGAAGTCTTCTAGAAGTCTCAGTCTCTGCGCACGAACAGTGGGTGGTGGTCGTCGCAGGCCGAATGAGGAGGGCGTACAGGGCAGCAAAAGCAGAAACTGGTGGAACAATGTCTCCAACACACTCGGCACTCGGTAGGGCCCGATTTCCTGGTTGCGCAGACGTAGTGGCACCGAGGCGGTCGCACAGGCTGTGAGAAGGTTGGTTTTGGGTCAAGAGGTTCGACCTGCTGCTATGGCCGTGTTGGGGTGTTGGGCGTGTCGTCTCTCCGAGGACGACAGGGCTCAGATGGGCTAGCGGCTTGGGGTTGACCTGGCGGCTCACACTTGGTGCAGGATGGCCACGGCAATGGGAATGGGGTTCGGTTCCGGTTCCGGGAAGAGGGGGGAGGAGTGTGGAGGAGTGGGAGCAGCGGATAGGTAGCAAGTCGGCGGGTGCCGTCGATGACGAGTTTTGAGGCGCGACGAGATCTGGGGTTGCAGGTTGAGGCTGGTGGAGCCTGTGTCCGGTGGGCTTTGGGGTGGACAGACGGTGGGTGTGAGGCGCGCGGGCAGTGGCGATCCCTCCTTGTCAAGCTCAGGACCTGGGCGCCGTAAGGAGCGATGGCGGACAAGGCTGGACTGTGCTGGGCCAAAGGCTTTCTTCGCAGCGAGCGGGTGGAGTCTTGTATATGTAGGCGGGCTAAGGCGTCAGGGTTTGTGGTTCGCGTGGCTTCGTAGCGGGCTGGGGGCTTCACCAGGGCATCAAGAGCCTAACCAGGCGATAGGGTTCGTCCGAGCGTTTTTGGGGCAATCTGGATCGGGACGGGAGATGAGGGCGAGAGCAGGCTACAGAGGGGCGGTCGACGGCACTATCCAGGGCGCCTGCACGCAACAGGGAAAGGCAGACGAGACACGGGAGAAGCAAGGAAACGAGCGAAGAACCAAAGGCAGCACACCGTTCAGGTGCGGTTCAGAGGGCAGGAGGAGGAGGAGGAGCATGGGGGTTAGCAACAAAGCGGTGCCGGGATGACAGGACCAAGCAGCAGCAGACCCTGTCGCTCACCCTCTACTCGGAGTCGCTGGCGTGCGGGACGGCTTGGACCAGCAGCACAGTGGAGGAGCGGCTGGGCCAGGTTCCAAAAGTAGGGCGGCGTGGGATCTGGGATGATGATGATGATGATGATGATGATGATGTGATGATGGTGGTGGTGATGGTGAAGGTGATGGTGTCGGTGAGCTCGCCGGGGCTCCTTTGACGTCGATTTGGGTGGCGAGGGGGCGTGAAGGCATGGGCGGTGGGACATGCGGCAGCTCCTGACCCAGGGTGGCGGCACAGCAAAAGGAGGAAGCCAATTTTTTTTTGTTCTTTTGTTTTTTTTTTGTTTTTTTCCCAAGTACCAAGGATGGGCCACTGGACGGACGGACAGCCAGCCAGCCAGCCAGCCCGTCAGCCAGCCCGCCCCCAAGCCAGTGCAGGGCCGGGGACTGGCGCCAATAGAATCAGCACGGACGTGGTCTGGCCAGAGCAAGAGGCATCGCGTGCACGCCAACGAGACAAAGCGCTGCGGCCATACAAAGACCATAATCTGCAGGGGGTGAATGGGCAGGGATGGGCAGGGATGGGCAAAAGGTTCGGCGAGGTGAATTGTACTATTGGCGGATGGGTTTTGGGAGGTTCCAGCTGACATCAAGGTCGCTCGTTCAGGTCGGCGGGCTCGCACTACGGTAGGCGAGTACGCTGCACGAGGGGGCACATGAGGGAGCGGGCCAAAGCACGCTTAGGCGGGAGAGGCTTCGGACGACAGAGAGAAGCTGGTGCATGGACATGGACGGGGTGCAGGACAAGGACCTCCCACCTGGGCCCATCTGGCTATCTAGCACCTAGTCTACCTAGTAGCCTGTAGGTATCTAGTATCTACCACGGTGCAGTGGTACTCGTCGATGGTGGCTGGGCAAGCTCCGGGGTTATTTTAGCGTGACATTGCAGTGTGTAGGTAGGCCCTAGGGTTCAGGTAGGCAGGTGTTGTCTGCGGCACGTGTCGACCCCAGAGCCAGAGGGAGTCGGCTCGTGAGCACAGCGTCAGCACATTAGCACATGTCCACGTGGTGCAGTTATTTTCGGGCTTTGCGCGGGCGCAGGCAGCACGAGCACGGGAGGGTTTAATCTTAAGAAGACGGGTGTTGACAAAAGTTGGGGTGTTGACAAAAGTTGGGGTGTTGACAAAAGTTGGGGTGTTGACAGAAGATTGGGGTGTTGACAAAAGTTGGGGTGTTAACAGAAGATTGGGGTGTGGACACAGAGTGAGGATGGTGGCAGAGATTGGGATGTTGACGGATGTTGACAGACAGGTGTTGACAGAGATGACCGAGATGACAGAGGTGACAGAGATGACCGAGATGACAGAGGTGACAGAGATGACCGAGATGACAGAGGTGACAGAGATGACCGAGCTGACCGAGGTGACAGAGATGACCGAGATGACAGAGATTGACAAATGTCGACAAAGATGGCTGTCGCCCGCGCTTCCCACCCCAACCGTGGGTGTGTGCGGATGCCAAGGCCAAGGCCAAGGCCGAAGCCTGGTAGCGTCTGGAGTGGGTCGCAAGCAATCGCAAGCAACAGCGTCTGCAGTGAACATGGCCTGGCAGCCATCGCATGAGTCGCGGGTTCCGGCGCCGGGAGAGACGTGCTGTCGGGACATTGGGATGCTCATCGCACCACGACGTTTGCATGAGACTTTCATCTCGAGTGCAGACGTTGGACGGCCGTGCAACACAGCGCAGCGCAGCGCAGCGCATCACATCGGGGAGGGGAGGGAGGGCAGGGCAGGGGAGGGCAGGGCAGGGAGGGAAGGGAAGGGAAGGGAAGGGAAGGGAAGGGAAGGGAAGGGGGAGAGGGAAGGGCTCCTAGCGGCGTGGCACGCACCTGGCCACATCTCAATGACAAGCGAGTCTGACTGTTGACACTCAGACGGTACATGGACAGTCTAGGCGTAGGCGTAGGCGTAGGCGTATGCTTATGCTTATTGTGGTAGGTAGATGCTAGATGCTGGATGGTAGATGGATACCTACTAGACGGTAGATGGATACCTACTAGGCGGTAGATGAATACCTACTAGACGGTAGATGGTAGATAGATATTTACTAGATGCTAGATGCTGCATGGTAGATAGATACCTACTAGACGCGACGGTAGATGCTGGATGCTAGATAGAACCTACTAGATGCTGGATGCTGGATGCTGGATGGATACTAGATGCTATCTAAGTCAACTAGCTAGACTCTGCCAGCCTCTAGGGCGCTGAAGCGAGTGGGCTGGATGCTCGCCTGCCGCACCTGCACCTTGACCTGCCCAGTGCACACGATGCGGGCGCGCCGTGAAGAACAGCCGCCATCCCATTCACGCGCCCACCAGATGTACTTTCCCACTCGCTCCACTGCTGCGTACCTCGATTTACCTCTGCTCCGTGCCTACTGCACACTACCTCTGCTGCTCCGTACCTACTGCACGCTACCTCCACTGCTCCCTACTCTCGGTCCCTCGGTCCCTCTACTGCTCCCTACCGCACACTACCTCTACTGCTCCCTACCGCACACTACCTCTACTGCTCCCTACCGCACACTACCTCTACTGCTACCTACCGCACACTACCTCTACTGCTCCCTACCGTACCCACCATGTCTTCTGTCACCTGCCTGTGCCACCATCCTTCACTGTGATCCTCGGCGCCCTCCGCTGGGCTTGCTTTCGCCCTGCCCGGTGCCCACCCTAACCGCTCCCCCCCCCCCCCCCCCCAATTCGTCTACCCGCCCCTGTCCCTGCCCTTGCCCTTGCCCCTGTCGCACCGCGCCTGCACGCCTCAATCTTGACACGGATCGCATTGGAGTTTTGGGCCGCTTTCCCCCTCCGCATCCGCCTCCGCCCCTGGCGTTGTTCGCGATCCTCCCAAACTCCTGATCCTCCTTTACCCGACCAAGCCGGTCCCGTGAGCGTGGGACCGCCAGAAATCAAGATAAATAAATAAAAAAACCATCAAACCGTCACCGCCGCGGCATGGCGCCCACGTTAAGCCTCACCTCACCTCCCAGCAGCTCGGGCTCTCCACAATCTTGACAGGCTGCCCAGCCCATTTGCTCGTCTCGTCTATCGCCCGTTTGACGATACACGGCAGAAACTGTGCATTTCGAATAAACCTTCTGCAAAGGAAATGACGGCCACGAACCCCACATGTCCTGACAACCCGCGACGACCATCTTCTGCGCCTATACGGTACGCGTCGAATCAACACCCACTCACTCCCACTCACCATCGGATCTGCCGAATCAATACCCACTCCCACTCGACATCGCATCTGTCGAATCAACTCCCATTCCCACTCGCCATCGCATCTGTCGAATCAACACCCACTTCCACTCACCATCGGATCTGTACCCACTCCCACTCGCCATCCCCTCTTGGCGGCCACCACTCGCCAACCCCTGCTGCGTGCTCAGCGGCCACGCCTTGCGCCGACGCACGTTGAGTGTCCGCCTGCCAACATCTCGTCGCTTCTGCCACAGTTCGGCCCACTGTGCTCTAGGCTTTTTCTTTTACGTGAGACGTCTCTTCGCTTTGTTCTTCCATTCGACCCTGGCATTCACTTGATGATTACATACCGCCTCTGTCCTGCAAAACCTGCCATTGCAAATATGCCGTGCGAGCTTCGCATGCCCACGCCCATGCCCATGCCCTTGCCCTTACCCTGCTGCAGCTGATCTCCACCATGGCCGTGAAGTGAGCCGTACTCGAGGCCACTGAGCGTGCAGTGCAAGCGGCAAGCGCTGGAGCTAGCCTTCTTGAGTGCCCTGGATCGCAACAATACATCTGTGCGACATGGCCGGTGAGTTTCTCGCTCAGACGCTGCCCTCCCTCTTTAGTAACATGGACAACATCTCCATGCCCTTCCCGAAACATTGCCAGCCAACAAGGGGTTTTGTTGGCATCACTAGTTGGCAACTCGCTCATCTCATTTCCCGCATCCAGGCTAACAATCTACCGCTTCGTTAGCCGGACGCCATCGACGCCCGCCCCGAGCTGGCCTGGATCACGCGAATCCGGCACTGTGGGAGAAGCAGGGAAGGCCCCAGAAATTGCACATGCGCTGGAGAATCGATCTGCATACAGACGACGACGCTATTCAGCGACCGGAAGATCCAGCTCCACATAAATGGTCTGATGCTTGCCTTCACCACCAACCGCCTCATGCGAGACGATGATGGAACCCACACGAACGAAAGCGCGCCTTGTCGTGCTGAAGCCAGTTCCGCTCGAAAAAAGAGCAAAAGTTCAGATTCCCTAGTTAAAAAGGTTGGAACACGACTTCAGTGGAAGATCCTTGTTTAGATCACCAATCAAGATATCACCTCCGGCACCGACGAGGGAGCGCCTCAAACCAGTTGCCCGTCACGTTCGATACTGGTCACCGCTTGAGGGCCTCGGGGTATGCACTCCTCGGACTGTTCGCCGCTAGCTCATATCAGAGTGTTGTATGACTACCTCCCCAACCATGGAGAGCCAATCTCACCGCAATCTGTTTCGTACAATGCCTCTCGTGTTCCGTTATTGCGAAACCCTCACCAATCGCGTCGACACCCGCTTTTCGACAATCGTACGGAAAGCATGTCTGGACGGAGAGGGGCAAGACTGTTTAGTAGCATCGGACCGAGCGACGCGTCTTCTCCCTCGCACAGAACGAAAGTCTGCGGTCCAGTTGTTCATCTTGCCCGTCAGGGACAAACAACGAAAGCGACAGGCACACCAATTAGTTCAAATGCACTGTCAAGCCCCAACCGCAGACGCTGTCCCGGAAGCGATCCACACTCGGGGCAGATCTGGTGTGACTTCACCTCGCCTCTCACGGTGTACACGCCGCTTTCGGGATGCCCATTCTACGCCCGTTGCTTTTTGCATCGTCTCCGAGTGACACGAAGCTCGTCGAACGGTCCACGGTCGTGCTTTGCAAAGCACCTCGTCGTTTGCCCACCGCTCAGAAGCTAACGAATGATCACTCTGCAGTACGTTCTCAAACAGGCAATCGGTAGGTACCTAGATGGTTTCCGGGCTCGTGTGCGGTCGGGCACGCAGCACTCTGCCTTGACCTCGACATTGACAAATGCCCTCGGTCCGCTTCCGCCGCCCTCAAGTTACCAATACGCCGTGCAATACTTTCACGCCCTAGAAACAGGCTGGGTCGCTGCGGATGGTCCAGGAACGTGCTCGTGATGCTGCCGGTACGGTACGCAGCGGCTTCTTGCTGCTGACAGCGGCCCCGCTTGCGGTAAAAATAAAAGCACACCCGCGTACCAGAATCTATCAGCACCCTGCCTGCCCTACTTCCTTCTCATCCATCAACCCGTCTGACACAGCGTACGCGAGGAAAACTTGGGCTTCGCGTGTGACTAGCTCCGTTGCTCGGTTTTGGGCGCGCTGCGCGCTTGACCACGCTGGCCCCATGGTCGCCTGGCCTTAGGTACCCAGTCTTACATCAGAATCCTGCCCTGCGTGCGAGCCCTTTGGAGAGGAGGAACGCGGAAAGCGGATAATGGGAAAGTTTGATAGGGCTGCATCTGGGCTTGCACTGTCATGTGGTGCTCGTAAGGCCTCGGAAGATGCCATGTGCTGACGCTGCGTCGGCTGGAATGACTCTGACATTGGGAAGATGGGCAGTATTCACCGAGGTGAGTTGGAAACTCGCAATAGGAAAGCAAAAGAAACCAAGATACGCTTACTGCAGTCTTCCAACGAGGCATTCGGCAAGTCTTGTTCGCGCGCAAAATTGAACACCCGTTCTGCGACATGGCCCTGGTCAGGCAATACGATTGCACCTGGCGACATATACGTATACCGATGACCAACCACCCCGGTCTTTCGTCTTCATACACCGGTGGGGGCCTAGGAACTCACGACTTGGCAGAGGAACGCAGTTTTCCTCTTCGCAGATGAGCGAAACAGATCAGACTGAAGCATGCACTTGCTCAAGACCTCGCCATCTTCAGGCCAAGCACCCCGCTCCAGAAGCCCACTCCATAGCTGTTGGCATAGCTTCCAGTAAGGCTGCAGTACGCTCAGCCTGCTGGTCTTATCCTACTTTCGCACAGCCAGTCATAGCAATCGCTCAAGCGAATCCCGCTGCTCGCAAGACTTCCGATGCTCCCACTACAGGCGTCGCTGACAGTCCAGTGCCACCCTGCAAAACATCCCTCTTCGTCCGTTTACTTGGGCTCGCATAGAATACCTGCAGTGTCTCCATGGCCGTATCCAAACCGGTCGATGCGAGTCCGTCGCGCGGGAGGCTCACAACCTACCCGAGGGGCGGCACCGTCCCACGCCCGCCCATAACCAGACACGCACACGATGCAAGCCATGCGCACGGCCACGCCCGTCATCTGCACAGTAGCCGGTCAAGCACAAGAGGATACCGAGCTCGACGGTTCACATTCGCATTCAGCTCCTCGCCGCGTGCCTCTACGAACCCAGACCATGTCACCTCGGTTTTGAAAATTGCCCTTGCGCCTCGTCGTGCAGAGGAAGAATGGAAATTCGATGCAAGCAGAGGGTTGTCCGATTGCTTCTTTCTTGTCGCCTCGTCTCCTAAGTTCTGCCTTGCTTGTTTACTTTGCTTTGCTTTGCTTTGCTTTGCTTTGCTTTGCTTTGCTTTGCTTTGCTTTGCTTTGCTTTGCTTTGCTTTGCTTTGCTTTGCTTTGCTTTGCTTTGCTTTGCTTTGGACAGCTCTGCTTAAGACAGCTCCCGGCTCACACACTTGCTCTCCGTTGCTTCCCCTCGGCATAGACCGTACGTTTTTAGTTGCCAGCCCCATCATCCCAGATCCGCTCGCCGGTGGCTTGTTGCCGGTGATTGTTAGATCCCGGTTGGGTTTGAGCTTGGGCGGAGCGAGACAGAGGGTGTCGAGGATGTAGGTAACGCGGTTCAACATCGTTGACGTTGGCGTTGGCGGTGTCGGAAGGGGGCATGGCGAATTGGTTTTACATTTGAGCTTGGAGAACCAGTGACAGCCATGTCCTGGAGGTGTACGTGTACGTGTACGTGTAATATTCTACCTGGTGTAAATCGATCAATATCCGAGGCCGTTATCCCGCGCGGTGGAAAGTGTGAATCGCATCGTTTAGTAACTTGAGCCTTTTGCAACACGCCAGATTGTCAAAATCCGTGTCTGGGTTTGCGGGGTCTCCGCGGGAGATGGACGGGTGTGAAGTCCCTATCCCTGCAGCTCATCTCGCATTGTCCTGCTGGCTCCACGGACGGCTCGTTCGTGGCTGGTCCGATGGGTTGCCTTATTCGAATGCTATCGGGCTACTCCACGGCTTCTGGAGAGGTGGGTGTTTGGGTGGATGCCCTGGGGGTTGGGGGTGCTTCTTGGGAAGAAGACACCTTTGGGCTCGCACGCAGCACGCTGTATTCTATTCACTGTCCCTATTCTATTACCAGCCACATTTGCCCCATAGTCCCCTTCCCTTCCCTTCCCTTCCCTTCCCTTCCCCTCCACTCCCCTCCACTCCCCTCGAAAGCATCCCCCCCCCAGCAGCCCCAGAACACACCATCTAGGCTCCGACGAGTCCCTAGGCTTCGAGCAAACTCAGATACTACCCGCCAATGCTGGTAGGTACGGTCGGTGAGTGCTTCGATGCTGTTTGTAGTCAGATGCTACTGCTGCTTCGTCGTCGGCTGGCTGGCTGGCTGGCTGGCCGATGTTGAGAAATGAGAGACGCGAGATGCGAGACTCCTGCGTTTCCTTCCTGCTGGGGCGTTGGGGGTGATTATAGGTAGAGGTGGAGGTATGGGTACCTGTCTCGTATAACCGTTAGAAGGTGCGAGCATGGCGAGAGTACAGGAGAAGCTTCACTATGAGTAGAGAGGGGAGTGGCGTAAGTGGCAATCGCTAGTTTGCACCCCTTTTTTTTCTTTTTCCTTTTTCTTTCGCGTATATATATAGAATTGCTCCAATGACACCCAAACCCCTCCTGGGCTGCGTCTACATCCTCGTGGTTTATTTTCTAGCCACCACGGAAAAGCTCCTGATGGCAAGTAGCATCCTCGGTCGCCGTTTTCAATGAGAAGGCATCGTATTTCCAAAGGGGCAGTCTTCGCAGACGTTTTGGTATCGTGTGCATTCTGCATGTGCATCGTCAACCGTGACGAACAAGAACAAAACAAAACCACGTGCATTCCGCAACGCCTATGGTGCGAGAGGCGTCCCGTCCGCATGGATCGGGGTGTTGAGTGGTGTACCTAGGTGCAGACTTTACATGTGCGCTTGCGTAGGAGTGTCCTGTAGACCAAGCAATGTGCGTGATGGGCGTGTTTCGAAGAGAGGACGTGAATGGTGATGCTCGTGCTCGCATTCAGTGTGGCATGGTGGGAAGGGAAATATAGCGCCACACGGCACGTTCGGAGTCGGGCACCTTGTTCAGAGTCGATGCCATAACTCATCATGGGAAAGTGCGAATCTTTCTGTGGCAACGTGGATGATGGTTTGTCATGCTCTCGTGCCTGGATCTACATCAGTAGTGGAAAGTCCCTTCGAGGGCTAGATTCTACCATCCTGTGGGCTGGCTGGCTCCGTTGGAGGAAGCCATAGGTAGGTACACGAGCACCACAAGTTACCTTACCCTACCTACGCAACTCTACCCACCCCTCTTCCTCGCATCCTTCACACGCCCGGCGTCGAAACTCCCACCGATCCCGCCCTTCACGCCCCTCGATCTCGTCCCACCCCGTCCGCCACCTCCATCGGCCCTCTCGCCTGGATCCCTCCGCCCAGCCCTACCCCGTCGCACAGCCCGTTCCATCTTCCGTGGCCTCTCGCCGCTCGTCGGCCGTGCGACCCTCGTCACCGGGCGCTCCGATTGGTGTCTCGGACGGACAACGACTATCGTCTGGGGCGCGTCCCGCCGGAGCGGACGTGTGTCGCACTGACGTTGGGGAGGGTGGTGTGCCTGGTTTGTAGCCGGGCGGTAACCTGGCGGGTGGGATGGGATGGCTGAGGTGGGCGTACGGCGGTGGACGCGGTGGGTGCCGAGGGGGGGTGTCACGCTGCCATGGGCGAAAGCGGTGGAACATGCGTGGGTGGGAGGCGGGGTCGGGGGCCAGGAGGAGGCGTGTGGTTTTATTGGTGTGATGGTCGCGCTGGGGGGGGGGGTGGTCGGAGATGTAGGTACGGGCATGTTGCTTCTCCTTGTAGGGAGGTCCTGGCCGGTGTTGGTTGCTTTTGATGGATATCATTGACGTATGTGCCAATGCCATGCCTATGTGGGACTGCTCGAGTATTGCCTGCTGTGGGAAGGCTTGTCCGACGAGGTCCTGTGGGGTCTCATGCTCGGCTTTTGCACAGTTTTGATGTAGCCTGCCTACCAACGAAGGTGATGTGACGCCAGACAAGCAAGGCCGGAGACATATGTACGCATCAACTAGCCGCTAAACTCTCCGGAGCCTCATCGAAGCTTCCTGCAGGGCATCCAAACCCTGGTAGGCGAACCACAAGCATGTCAGCATGCTCCGTATAAGAGAATGTAATATAGCCTGCCCTCAGCCGTGATACAACCGCCTACAACTTCCTCTTTGCAGAAGAAACGGGTCAGCATGAGTGCAGCGAACATTCTGAAACTTGCCCCCTTCGACGCTTCGAATGCCACCCGACTTACGATGCGCTTTGTCACTGCGGCACCGTCCAGTACAAGGTCACACTGTCGCCACCACTAGAGCAGCAGAAGATCATCGAGTGCAACTGCTCCATCTGTTCGCGCAATGGATATTTGCTTGTGTACCCGCAACGCGAGCATGTGCACGTCACGAGCGGCCAGGAAGCACTCAAGACGTATACTTTTGGGCCAAAGCGGAATCTGCATCAGTTCTGTGGCCGCTGCGGAAGCGCCGTGTTCTTTGATCCGCAGTGGCCGAAGCAAGGTCAGGAAGTTGACATCATGGGCATCAATGTAGGCGTTGCGCTCCCAGGAGATGGTCCGCCTGGCTGAAGAGAAACTCAGATCCGCATGTTCAAGGGCATCCGGGTGAAAGATTATCAAACGATCCAAGTTGATGAGTGGTGCGTAGGCCGGAGACTCTCTTCGCAGGCTCGGAATGCTGACTTCCGATTTTCGCAGGAATAGCTGGCCGTTCATAGATTCGGATTATCTGCAATGAGCGATATAGTTACGTGTAACAGGTGGCAAGATTTGTAGACCATACCAAAGTTGAACGGTTTCCATGTGTCGGTGAAAAGAGCAGGCCATCGAGAAGGCATTATCCCCGCTCCCAGAACGGCGCCAAATGACTCTTGTTGTCTTTATAGTGTTCTTGAAATGTGAAGGCAACCTTTACCAAGGTTGCGGCATTCGTCCGATAGACAGAAAGGTGGGAGTCGACAGAAATGCCAAGAATTTCGTGCCTCGGTGCATGCGGGCCTCCGTCAAGCTCCATCAACTTTTTAACCCCAGCATCTACTGCTTCGGCCAGGCGCAACATTCAAAATGATCCGCCCACGTTTTCGAACGAGCGCTATTTCAATATTACAGCGGAATGCATCCCAAAGATGCAGCGTACGATTCGCTTCCTTCGAATCGACGGCCGCTCCGAGCTCTACCACCGCACCCCCGAAGCCGCGCCGCAAACGCCTCCTGTACGCATGGTACGGCCTCGTCCTCTTCGGCGGCGTCTCTGCCGGCCTTACGATCCGCAACTTCGTCGGCCCCTCTCTTCCCGTGCCCGGTAGCAGCGAGGATAAAGTTCTGCTCGATGCACTCAGCTCCGACGCTGAACAACTCGATGTGGTGAAGTTTATGCGGTCACAAAATGCGCCTGTAGATGAATCTCCGGACGGCAGCGAACGCAAGGGATGGGTCGAGCTGGACATCAAGACGCACATCACCGAGTCGAAGGACGACAAGGGAAAGCAGACGCGCACGATAACAAGCCAATCGCTGGCTGGGAGCAAGGGTCTGGGGGTGCAGCGGGCATTCTGGAATGCCGACACCGAGGAATTGGTCGCTGCTGTGTGGATTGGAAGCGCGATGAGCGGGTGGCCGATGATGGCGCATGGAGGCGGCATCGTGACCATCTTTGAGGACTGCATGTCGAGGATGGTCGCAGGGCCCAACGCGTCAATTGGTAAGCTAGTTTCTGACTTGCAACACACGATCACGTACTGATAGCAACGGTACAGACTCAATTGCACGGCCCACGTCGATGAGCGTCACCTACGCGAAGCCCACGTACAGCACAAACTTCTACATCCTCCGTGCGAACTACTCAAGACCGAATCTCCCACAGGCTGCCCCGCCGCTGCACCCCGAACCGCAGCCCGCAAAGTCGTGGCTCCCTTCTTGGAAGGACTTCACAAAGAAGGAACAGCCTACAGAAGCGAAGAAGACGGTGGAAATCATCGGCACACTCGAGAGTGTCGACGGGGAGCTGTGTGTAAGAGTAAAGGGGACTTTCCCAGTGTCGGCTTGAAAGATAGATACGCTTGCTTGACATAATGATACCCAGGCTTTTGGAGCCTTCTGTTCGGGCGCGACTCTCTCTCCGCATTGCTCATCTGAGAAACTTCAATCGCTTAGGTACGGTAGGTATACTCCCTCCAGTCTATTACGGAGGAGATGGATGCGTACGCCGAAGAACTACGATTCTTCAATCACTACCAGCCATCAAAACTGGCAAGAAAACTTGACTTTCCCCCAGCACATGTTTTCTTGGCCTGTTGGCACTCTTGTAAGGACGAGGCTGGCGATGCATCGAAGACACGTGCTAGCGCCGCCGATCCGCGGCCACACCCGGGATGGCGGCAGATGGTGGCCCCCACAGAAACAAGGGAGTGCGTATGGCACACGTGCATGATGCATTGATCGAGGCTAAGAATTGGCGAGTGGGTGGTACATTGTCGATGAACGATGGTCTAGGAACTGCGCGGATGGATCCCAAGTCTCCGTGAAGGCTTGTCCTCGATGAGGGGAGGCATTTAGAGGACGTAATAGGATAGGAGTGGTCCAGTGGAAGACTGCCAACTTGAAGCTGCGTGGAGAGCGCTGTTGACCGTGATGGTGTTGACAGCGTCCAAGATGATACCACGCCCCGGCCTAAAAGAGGTATCGATGAGGTGTTCGATCTTCTAGGGTCCCCACGGTGCACGATGTCAAGCGCAAAGGAGAAACTGCACTAATCGAGAAGCCTAGGTTCACTCACCGCACTTTGCAGGCCTAGAATTGGCGCACGTACGTGCCGACAAGGGCCATGCCAGGAAGCGGGAAGACCAAGATGTGTTGAACGAAGCGCGGATGTCGGCGGCCAAGTGCTCACAAAACTTGGTTAAAGTCGAACATGCCTTCCAATACTCGACAGCTGTATGATGATCGCACGCCAGGATCCGATCCCAAAGATCGGATTCGCAGATGCAGGCTTGGAACCTTCCATGACATGTCTTTTAAACGCTAGCCTGTGATGGCTAGGTACTACATAGGCTCTCGGTTGGTTGCATGCAAGCTGTCGTGTAACCGGAGATGTGGCTCTGTGAATGTCTTCATCCTCCTATGACGGGCGTGACAGTGTCGACACATTCATCCCCAAGTGGATGGACAATTTCGTCGCATTGACTCCACCATGGACCATATGACAGATGTAAACGTTCGAAGCATCGCATTGTACTTCAGAACGCAATCATGCCGATTCCATGGAGCATCGTCAGCCAAGTGCCCAAGTGTTCCTTCTTTCACTACTAGTGTACTAGGCTCGCGCTTCCCCCACACATTAGTTTCCGCGTTGTCTCCAAAATGCGAGTCACGGCCGCCATGACCGCGCCTGCTTTTCCGGATGCGTACCCTCTTCTTCCACCGACTTCCCGTCCCAACTTTCCCCCAACGCGATGTTGCTACTCACACGCAACTAATTCGGGGCCTTTTGCGGTCAATCTTTTTTGTGTATTGGCTCGAACATCCATTACCCCATCGCCAGACCATTACAGCACTCATTCAGGCGATTCAGGCTCCGGGCCTCTGCCTCGCTTCAGGAAAGGTCATACATCAGTTTGAAGGGCACCCACTCTTGTCCGCAAGCAGTTGTTCAGATCACAGACCTCACGCAACGGCCCGCCTGTATACCAACTTCGAGCTATACCGTGATACAACATGGCTCTCCAACAGCCCCTTTTTGCGTTCCTGCTCCTGGTTCTTGCCCTCCTTAGTCCCGTTGTCTCTGCCGTACAAGAAGGATACGTAGTTGGGACGATTGGTGGCCAGGAATACCTCGTTAAGGATGACCGAAGACCGTCGCTTTACACTCAGGATTTCGGCGACTGCATGGGCGGCAGCAGTATCAACGTCACTCGTTTCGATGCTGCATACTACAAGGATAACATGACTATACTCTTCCACCTTGGTGGGGAGACAGACTTGAAGAACGAAACTATCATGAGTATGCCACCCTCATCTGACCTTGACGGGAGTTAACGAGTCGGGTAGTGTACATCGGTGTTTTTGCGTACGGAGAATCGCGATTCGACCTAACTTTCAACCCATGCACTGCGAATATCAAGAGGTAAGAAGCTTGCAGAGGTTCGCAGAAAATCCCTCACCGTTAGTAGCGCCTGTCCAATCATGGCCGGAACGCCCATCGATGCGAGCGGCATCATACCTATCAGCCAGAATGACGTCGCCGGCATTCCATCAATCGCTTTGTCGATCCCAGATTTCGAGGGCCAAGCCATCCTGAGGATCTTTTCAAATGCTACCCAAAGCCAAATAGGCTGCTACTCCGGCGTTGTGACCAACGGGAGCTCATTTTCCCAGCCAGCATGGGTCAGTTCCATCCTCGGGGCATTCACCATCATTGCCATCGTGGCCTCTTTCGCCACTGCCATTTACGGAGAGAGCGTGCCAGAACTGCGGAAACATTGCGCTCACTCCTTTTCGGTGCTGGTGGTTTTTGCCGTGTGGCAGCACATTTTCTTCAGCGGTGCGCTCTCCATGAATTGGCCCAGCGTGCTTGTAGCCTTTTGGAGCAACTATGCCTGGGCAGGTGGGATCATTTACACGGAGTCTATGCAGAACACGATCAACAATTTCATCGGAAGCAACAAAGGCAATACCTCGCACGTGGGTGCAGCCGGACCTGGTGTTGCGAATCCAAGCCTCGGTGGCGGCTTCGATGTCCAGAAAATTTACAGTCGGGATGTGCCATCCAGAACCCCCGGTGTTCTTGGGTCAAACGAACCTCTTTTGGATCGATTTAGGCAGTTGATGACCAAGAGGGAGGCTTTCGAAAAAGCGATGTCGAAAAGGGATTCCGCAGGTAACTCAAGTGCCTCTTCCTGGTATGGCCATCCTGTCAAGCCTGGCCTTCCGCTTCCGGGGAACTTTTCTGGGTTTTCCGGCACGCTCGCCCAAGAGAACATACCTGCTTCGAACGCCTTCATGACAGGCTTCTTATGGTTCCTGGTCCTCGTTACTGGAGTTGCTGCTTCCGTGGTCGCTTTCAAAATTCTGCTTGAAGGACTGAGTCGGATGAAAGTGATGAGACGCAATCGATTGGTCTACTTCCGGAGGCACTGGCTCGGATACACCGTCCTTGTTATTCTCCGCACACTCTTCATCTGTTTCTTCATGCTCATGTTCCTCACACTTTTCCAGATCAGCTACCTCGGCTCAACTGGACCTGTCGCCATCGCTGCAGTCGTCTTCCTCATTATGCTGCTTGGCTTTGGAGGTCTGGCTGGGTACGCGTGCTTCTACAGAATCAAGTTTGGACGTTATGCATGCGAGCCCGACCAGCTGAACGTTGAAAAGAGAAGGTTGCTCAAAGTGATTCCCTGGTACAGACTGGAACGAAACAGCGACTTCCCACGCTCGGAGGACAAGTTGTATGCGGGCTCAATCCGATGGTGGAGAGTCGGCCCCGCCGCCGAAGAGAAGTCGGTGCATGATGATGACGAGTACACCAAAAAGTTTGGATGGCTTGCCGCCCGCTTTCGTAGGACAAGGTGGTGGTTCTTCGTTGTCTGGCTGGTGTACGAATTTGCACGAGCGTGTTTCCTGGCTGGAGCCTCTGGCTCGCCCATGGTGCAGGTTTTCGGTTTGCTTGCAGTCGAATTCATCGCATTCGTCGGGATGGTCATCCTCCGTCCGTTCGAAGGTCAGCGACTGAACGTCATTGCCGTTTACTTTCTCGGATTCAGCAAAGTTGTGACGGTCTCCCTATCGGCTGCATTCGACGTCCGTTTCGGGCTCCCGCGAATCACGGCAACAGCCATTGGCATTGTGATGATTGTCATCCAAGGCCTTCTTACCATTGCAGTTCTGATATGTATCATCCTAGGAGCCATCTCGAGCTACATGTCGGTGACACGCAACCGCGACACATTCCATCCGAGGCGACTGGTACCTCTCCGCAGGAGATATCTGGATCACCTGGACTTCCAGGTGAAGGATATTCCGCGGCCGGCGAAAGTCAAGCCGGAACCTGTAGCAAACCCCATCGTGGTGGAGCCAGAGATGCCGAAAGAGCCCTACTTCACTGTCAGCAGCATCCGGCGAATGGCGAAGGTCGAAGATGAGGATGAAGAATTCATGAAGGAGATCGGCGGCGAAGCCTACCAGTTGGCGCTGGCCAATTCCAATCGCGAGTCGTTGAGTGGCACCCCAGTCGGCCACGGAAGGTCTCCGAGCATCCGATCGCACAGGTCGTACTCGAGTGTGCCGTATGGTGCACGAGTTCACCGTGCAAGCTGGAGCGTCCAGGAATTTTCGGAACAGTTTGGTCCAACGCGTCCGAGAACGTTGAGCAGCCCTCTATACAGTGCAGGGGAAAGCAGCCGGTTTATGAGTGGTCCACCTCCGCTGATGACGCGGGTTTCAAGCGGGGGAAATGCCTCACGGCAGCTGAGCCCACTCAGCGGTGATGTTGGTCGATCCGTCACGCCAGCGGGATCTCCAGCCGTCGGAGGTGCTGCTGCTGGGTCTATCCCGAGGCCTAAGAGTACACCGAGAGGCAGAGGCAGGACGTTGGGTGGATCGAGACCGCAGCTACAGACTCTTGTCAGCGAGACTCACATCCCAACACGTGCGACTCCCCTCAATGCCGGCGATGTGGCGGAAGCATCGCGGTGGGGAGGCGAGAAGGCTGTCGAAAGCGGGGGAGGAAAGTGATGATCATGAGCGCATCCTCGGACAATCGCCTCTCCCAAAATGTACGAATAACGACACGACACGCAACGAACACCATTGGTGGTGGAGACTTGTTTGCATTGAATCCTACACCATACGACTTTTGATGATAGCTTACGACCTGACGCTGCTTGGTGGAGTTTTTGGCATTTCTTTTTTTATCTTGTGCATGGCGGCATCATACACAATGAAGGGTGCATGGATATTACGGCGGTTGTCGGTTGGGCGCATTTGGCTAGAGACTATTTCTTGGATGACGAAGATGATACCGGGTACATGTTTCGGAGCGGATGCGGTAGGTATGGCTACGGAGGAGCTAATGGCCAAGGTGGTGTGCATGTCGGATGGACGCAATGGCATGTGTGGAGTTGAATTAGATTTGCAAGCACGAGCAAGGACAGCAGCGGAGTCGTCATGATGCTACAGTGACGCCGTGGAAATCAAAAGCGGTTGGCCGATGGGCCTCTCAACGAAGCGGTGCTGTCAGATTCGAGGGTGGGACCCGCAGCGTCGGCTACCCACATAGTAGGTAGGTAGGGACTGGTAGGTAGGGACTGGTAGGTAGGGACTGGTAGGTAGGGACTGGTAGGTAGGGACTGGTAGGTAGAATCTGTAGCGTTGGCGCCCCGCCATCCATGCGACCATGGGAGACGGCAAAATGGCTAGGTAGGTTTCGCGCGCAAGCCCAAGCTCGACGTCAACCTCACGGCAATGTCGATGCCAATGCCAGTGCTGATAGATACCGATACGGACACGGACACGGGTGACGGCACCGGACCCACGGGCTTCGCCTTGATACCTAGGTAGCAGCAGGCTGCTCGGTGGGTTCGACGATTCAGCGGGGGCCTGGAACGCGAGCACGGATGCAGAGTTTGATGGGGGATGGGAAGAAGATTTTGGAGATTGGCAATCTGACGGGCGCATGGTGACGGCACGGGCAAGAAACAAGGCATGGGATTGAAGGTTTGCGGTTCCGCGAGGTCGGCGTTTGGACTGGGTCCTGAAGGATGGGATGGGATGGGATGGGGACTGTGTCTACGTCATTGTCGTTGTCGTTTGTTCCGCTGTCGAGTCGTTTGTCGTGCAGATGTTTGTTGCCGGTGAGAAGGACGCTGGGGTTTGCTGGGCTTGCTGGGCTTGCTGGGTCGGTGGAACCAGGGAGGAGCAAGACGAAGCTTCGAATCGGCCGCCGGCAAGCGTAACCGATGCGCTTTTTCCCAGATTTGCGTGCAAGAGTGTCGATGGCTGCATGGCATCGCGATGGCAGTCGACGGGAAAGACAAAAAAATCAATCTCTTCAGCAGATGGTGCTCGGTGGTGACGATGCTGCCGGGGTGTGGCGCCTGTGAGAGGGCGGGTGGCAGGGATCAGGTCCGACTCAGCAGGGAGCACGGCGAAGGGCAAGCTGCGTCATGGCCGAATCGGTCGTGTAGGGGCAAATCACTCCTGCTTTGGGCGGGCGCTACTGTCGCGACGACAAAGCGGCGTGGCGCGTGTGGTTGTGTTCGCTGCTCCGAGCAGGTTTTGAGCGCCGCCCGTGTGCGGTTGCGGATGAAACTTGCATGGAGAGAGGCCCATGATGAGGCGCCCGTTTGGCTGGGCCGTGTGTGCGTGTGTATGTGAGAGAGTGAGAGAGAGAGAGAGAGAGAGAGTGTGTGTGTGCCCGTGTGATTGGGGTGTGACGTCAGGCTCTTCGCTTCAGGAATGCGCGTGATGGTTTATAAAGGAAGGCAGTACACACGCACGACTGTTAGTACCCTCCCTACATCACCTCTGCTCAGCCTCTTCACTACTACTACTACCACCACCACCACCAACACTCAAACACAAACCAAGCGTTGCAAAGCATAGCGAGACACCGACCCAAGCACATCCACGACAACACCCCCCCACCACCACCACAACAACAACAACCCGCACAACCGTCACCATGGGCGCCGTCGTCTCCTGCGTAAGCCTCGTCACCCCCGCCTCGTCTCCTCGTCCCAGTGCTAACACACACCCCAGATCAAGTCCATCTTTCGCACAATCGGCAATGTCCTCATGACCATTGTCAACGCCATCGGCGCCATGTGCACCGCCATCATCAACGGCATCGTCGCCCTCTTCGACATCATCATCAGCTGCCTGACCTGCGGCCGTGGCGGCTCCCGGCGCCGCGGCATGAAGACGCGCACCCACCACACCAGTAGAGTCTAGCTGGTCCCCGTTGAGAAAAGTCATGCCCGTTGACCAAGAGCTGACCAGGCCATCGCTTGAGGAGGGATCTGGGTGTGTAGTCTAGTCTGGATGGACGAGGCGACGAGGAAAGCATTCTTGTGCCGCCGAGTCGAGTCGAATCGACGAGGTTAATCGAGCGAACCGAGGGAGCTGGCATTGCATTGCTACGGTACTGCACTGTACGATATGGATTTTGTTTGTTTGCTTTTCTTTTCCTTTGCGTGGCGGGGGCATGAGATGAGATGGACGACGGGCGCATTCTTGAACAGGTCATGATTGCGTTTGTAACAGATACCCCCTTTTCAATCGACTGCTACTTCAAATGCTTGCCTTGCTGTTCCGTGCGTGATGCTTTGTGATGTTGTTGTGAGACTGATGCACTTGAGGATTTGACTTTGATAAGACTTGAGTCTGATCTGCTGGAGCGATTGACTGCTGTAAAGTTGAGACTGACTCATCCAAGGCAACCAACAAAGCTTTGCTTCGCTAAGGGTATTCATCTATCCTCCCTCTTGCCCTCATCGGTCATCAGATACGCCGCCGCATATCTTCTACAGCTGCTTCTTCAGCATCTCAATCTGCTCCCGCACCGCGCTCTTGCTCGTGCCGCCCGTCGCATTCTTCAGCTCCACCGCCCGTTCGTAGTCCAAGCACTCGACCACGTCGTCGCCCAACCGCGAATCGATGCCCTTCAGCTGCTCCAGACTTAGCTTGTCCATCGGCACCTTCTCCTCCTCCGCCAACGCAACCACACGTCCCGAGATATGGTGGCCCTCGCGGAACGGCACGCCCTTCCTGACGAGGTAGTCGGCGAACTCGGTCGCGAGCATCTCGGGCGCCAGCGCAGCCATCATCTTCTCCGCGTTGATGGTGAGCGTGGACAAGACCCCGGTGGCGATCTGCATCGAGTCGCCCACCGTCTTGACGTGGTCGATGAGCGGCTCGACCGACTCCTGCAAATCCTTGTTGTACGTCGTCGGCAGGCCCTTGATGGTGACGTACAGGCCAGCCATGTGTCCGAACGCGCGGCCCGACTTGCCCCTGATGAGCTCGAGCGAGTCCGCGTTCTTCTTCTGCGGCATGAGCGAGCTGCCCGTGGAGTAGGCATCAGCGAGGCGGACAAAGCCAAACTCCAAGCTCGAGTAGATGATCAGGTCCTCGGCCCACCGGGACATCTTCAGCATCAAGCTGGAGCCCCACTGCAGCGTCTCGAAGACGAAGTCGCGGTCGCCGACGGCATTGAGCGAGTTGGGCAGGAGGGCCTCGAAGCCGAGCTCCTCGGCCATGGCGTGGCGGTCGATGTTGAAGGGGTTGCCGGCAAGGGCGCCGCAGCCGAGCGGCGAGCGGTTGACGCGCTTGATGACCTCGCGGAGGCGCTCGAGCTCCTGGGAGAAGGCGGTCGCGTGGGAGAGCACCCAGTGGGACCAGCGGACGGGCTGCGCCTTCTGGAGGTGCGTGTAGCCTGGCATGAGGACGTCAATCTCGGCCTCTGCCCGCTGCACGCTCGTCTTGATCAGCTGCACCAGGTAGCCCTCGAGCGTCCGCAGCTCCTCGCGCAGCCACAGCCGCATGTCCGTCGCGACCTGCTCGTTGCGACTCCGGCCTGTGTGCAGCTTGCCGCCAATGTCCTTGCCGATGATCTCGCTCAGCCGACGCTCGTTCGCAGTGTGTATGTCCTCGTCGTTGGCCTTGACCTGGAAGCTGTTCGAAGCCCACTCTTCCTTGATCTGTGCGAAACCCTTCTCGATGGCTGCGAATTCGTCCCGGGTCAAGATGCCGTTGTTCAGGTTGGCGCGGGCGAATGCGATGCTACCGGCGATGTCCTGGGCGTAGAAGAGGCGATCGTAGGGCAGGGACGCATTGTACTGCTCCATGACGGGGTCAAGGCCCTCTGCATGGCCGTCAGTTGGTGCGCTTTACAATGACCGAAGCGTGGACGATTAGCAAAGTGGTGGCATTGAGGGACACTGACGTGTGAACCGCCCTCCCCAAAGCATGTTCTCCGCGACTTTCTTTTGCGAAGCCATGACTGTTTTTGTGGAAAGCGTAAAAAGAGGGTATAACGGTGGAAGAAAGCGTGTAGTGCGGCACCAATTGATAGATGACTGTATGCGCGCTCCAGAAAATTGTATGCGCCCGCCACACGGTATCGGAGACAGGGATGGGGATTCGCGCTAAATCGTCCGAGCGCGGAGAGGAGGAATAGGTAATTATCCTTCGCCCCCAAGTCATTCTCGGTCAACATCGTCAATTGGCCATCATGACACCGATTTCACGAAACATCCGTCTCGAACTACGATATCAGATCTATGAGCTACTCTTCTCATCACAAGGCCGAGTGGTAGCCATATGCTCAGATATAAAGCGCAACAAAAATTACCCACCGCCGGAAAAAAATGCATCACTCTTTGAACAGCCGAGACGTGATAGTTTCGAAGGCAGTGCCTCAGGCAAGAGTTGGCGTTTGAGTGCCAGCGTATGCTTCCACCCATTGTGTTCGATGCGAATGCCTCACTGGAAAGTCTCCCTGGACACTGGGGGCTAGCGATACTACGATGAGACCTATGAATTGGCGGAAGCCATGCTGCGGAAGACTCACCAGCAGCAACACCTGATCATTCGGTTTATGTTGATGACCACTACTCGGGATATCCGCGAGAGAACGTGGACTTCATAGCTGCAGGGGGTTCTTCGCCTTCGTTCAAAGAAGAGGGCAGCGAAGCTGGTCATATACCGGGTTGCGACGAGAGTGATGACTTGGCAGATAACGTTGAGTCTCGCTCCAACCTAGTACATCCCTATGGTGAGTTCGGATTCTACGGCAACGGTTCGACGGGAAGTCGTCTCCAAGTCAACCGCCATTCAAATTACCCCAGGTCAACCCGCAGATACGCATAGAAGCTTTGCCATTATACTACCAATGTAAGACGGTCGTAGTCGACTACCTTTCCATTGGATCAATGCGCTTCCTGACACGTTTGCCGTCGCTTTGCTCTGGGAAATATTACCTCTCTTGTTAAAAGCCACATTCCCGTCGGAAGAGGGCCTGATGGAGAGAAAGTAGGGGGCCTTTTGCCTTCGTCATGGTACGGAGAGTTCTACAAGCCGGGGCCTTTCAACCGGCATGAAGATGGCCTGACCCTTCTCACTCCATTCGCATCTTTCCTCGCCATCCTATTTACAAAACCAAGGGAAGTGTATGTCAACATGACACAAACCCAGGTTTTTTTTTCGTAATGGAAACTTCATAGCGATAGATGACCTCCACACGATGCTCCGCTACGGGCGAATCCAACGTGTGCATCATGTTTTCTTTGAAAGGTAGCACATCGTGGACTTCGGTGCTGACGGCACCGTGCAAGCGGTCATCGCGGCCACGAGGAGTTAGTTGGTCTATCAAGGCAACTCCTGGGTAACTTTGCTAGTCACTAGTCAGATGCGGCTTTGTATCCTTCGGTACGTGTCGACAGGCCATCTACCGACGTCCTCCGACACTCTTGTCTCATCTTCTTCCGGAAAGTGGTACCTGCGGGCGATGTCCACGTTGGGATTTCAACAGCAAAATCCAGGCCTCTCGCGCTTCTACAACACGGTCCAAAACTTCGACGTGGTTCGGCCTCGAGTTCGCCCACGATGCGTTGTGGCTTTACAATGAGTTGAGACAAACGCTGTGGTTTTGTCTACAGATGTCTGACTTTGAACATTGTTACTCTCGTCCGCGACAGCGTTGTGTTCACTTTGCTTCATTATGCAAATTTCAACTTCCGCTATAAGAGCGTCCCGTGCGCCAGTTGATTACTTTGGTATCTTCTCCCCTTGGCGCGATACCACTATTGAGAGCAAGCAAGACCCGCCATTTCTGTTGAACCTGGTAGGTCACGACTCGTAAGCCAGCTCCGCCGTTTGCTACAGCTATAAACTAAAGGTCGAGTACGGCGCTTCTCCTCGTGGGGGTATTCAGCATACAAAGTCGATTATGAGCGCCAACATGTCGCCTACTATGCTGTCGTGCAGCCAGCCCATGCCTACAAACCCGCAAAGCTTCCGCCGTGCCTTCACATTCGTACGCGATATTGGCTGCGGCACTGAGGGCACCGTCAGCCGCTGGGAGAACCGGACTACAGGCCAAGTCGTTGCCTTGAAGGTCCCACGGACGCCGGACCGCTCCAAGGACCTGCTTGCGGAGATTGCTGCGCTCAAAAAGGTACCTCCTCAAGAACACATCAACAACTTTCTGACATATATTCTCCAGTATGAGCCCGTCGGCCCTGCCCTCGTCTTCGAGCTCGCAGAATGGGGAGATGTCAGCAAGTTTCGGCGGACCTTGCTGGGACATCTCGATAAGGTGCCGGAGATGACGCTGTGGAAGTTCCTGCTGGACATGTCTCTGGCACTGGACTGGCTGCATAATAACATGGGAGAGGCTCACATCCATGGCGATTTGAAGCCAGAGAACATCCTCGTCTTCTCGCCGACGGGGTGGAATGGTGCCAACGACAGGTTGCCCACCTTGCCCACTTTCAAGATCAGCGACATCGCACGCATGAAGCCGGCTAGTGCGAACATAAAGTACCATGGGACGTATGAATACGGGCCTCCCTTGCCAGAACGGGAAAGGAAACAGACGCCCGCAGCAGACGTATGGGCGATCGGAGCCTCACTCCAGAGCTTCGCGCTCGGCGTCATGCCTGTCAAGAGCAGGGTCGAATACATCAAGGAGAAGGAGAAAGAGGGCGGCTACGTCCCTACACTGGATGACCTGCGCACCGAGAAGTGGCGCAAGATAATCCCGCACCAATACCGCCCGCTCAACATGTCCGAGGAGTATCAGCGGTACGACATGAAGATCAAGCCCACCGCGCCTTACAGCTTCGATCTCCAGCGGTGGTACGCAGCGCTGTATGCAGAAGATGTTTCGAAGCGCGCCTCGTCGAAGTGGCTGGTGAAGAAGTACGTGCCGTACGCGCAAGTCAAGATTCATACGATGCTTCGGGAGCAGGAGCAGAACAGGGTGAGGCAGACTTTTCTGCGAGAGCAGGAACAGAGGGTGGAGAGGCAGAGGCAGATCTTGTTCCAAAACAGGGAGCTGAGGCCGCGGGTTCCCGATGTACTCCAGGGTGCGGCGGCAGTGCTCCGAGAGCCTGGTACGACTCGGGAGGTCCGGGGGGGCGTAAGTGAATCGTGCGCATGAGCTGGAGGTTTCGGGTCGGGCTGGCGGCTCAGGGAGAAAGGCCTCCTTGGCAGTGCTAGACAGCCATCGCACATAAAGTAAGTTTTGGGTAGACGTTCTGCGAGTCAGATACTCGTGCAATAATTACACTGATGCTCAAGGACATACATCAGCCCCGTTCTTGGTGAAGTTTTGCGCGGTATGATAGTCAAATAACCACTCCTCTATCCCCTGAAACGACCTGATGAAGTTATGGTGATTCCAATACCATACTCATTCATACTCATCGTATATCCCCTAAATCCTCCTGCTGTTTGTCCGCTGGTAGTACCCAGGTGCCGCTATAATTAGCGAATAAAACGTGCTTCAGTTTCTCTCATCTCCACTTCAGACTTCCAAACTTGAAGTAGACAATGTAGCACATCGAGAAGTCGTGTATCATGGCCAATGAACCATCTCTCCTGGGTCTTTGTGAGTTCAGGCAGGATAGCCCGCTTGTAACAGACGAAGGTGACCATCCACATTCGGAATTGCTGTATCAACGTATAAGAAGAACGGTTGGACGATGTTGTGTATGTCGTAATCATGCCGAGGATACTTTCGATGCAAGGCGACTTTAAGCATTTGGTCTGGAGGGGAGGACATTGAGGGTCAAGTCTCTGTGGAATCTACGGGTCGTGTCACAGGTGGTGTGCAGCCTTGGGTATGAGACCTGCGTGCGGAGGTCCTGTTGAGCACGACGCACTCGCCTCTTGGCTTAGGTAGTAGGCGAAGGAGGTGCATTCTGGAGACTCGCATAGGTACGGTAGGAGGCAAGCATTCGTGCGGACGCCTGCGAAGAAAACCAGGACCGCTTTGGCAGCACGCGTAAGCATCCGAGCCTTGCGGGTCAGGCCTTACACATGACAAGGCTATTGCCTTGGAGTCGTATCCAGACACCCGAGGACGCACTCAATATCTCTTTCTCGCGCTGAATCATCCCCGCTTGCATGCAATGCGTTGTGCGATCGTACGACCATACCTACTTGTTTTACCTCCAATCATAGCAGGTTTTTTTTTCTGTCGGATCTGTGTGCACAGCGGTCAGAATTGTTGGTGACAACGCACGCTCACCAATGAAGAATACGTTCCGTGGGTACCTACCTAATTCTCACCGCCGTCTTGTTGCCTCGCCCCTACCTACCTACGCTGCTGACCCCTCCGGCCTTCTCGGTCATCCCATCTCACACATCTCCGACGCCCGAATCCTCCGCGCAACCACAGCCTCACACCGCGCAGCAAGCACCAGCGCAAAAACTACGCGTCTTACATGTACGGACATGTCGGACACAGTCTGTAAGCGTGCTGGTCGGGGTCTATACCTGGGCACGTCGGATGATGGGCCATCGTGTGCCCCGCTAACGCCGGGTAGGTAGGGCCGAATCATGCAGCGAGGCGGCGCTGAAACGGGCGTGAGGGGAAGCGTGGCGCACGATTGGGGGCAGGACTGGGGTGGTATATATTAGGTGTTCTGCAGCCCGTGGAGGGGTGCTGAGGGTGGTGTGCTGCGCATACTTGCTCATATAACTCCAGCCTACTTGCGTCCCTGACACCAGGGCTTCAGTTTGAGAAGACCATACAAAAGGTACGGTGCAGGATATTAACAGAAGAGTTCTTGCTTGCGGAGATTTACCCGGACCAGGATGTCGACAACGTATCTATCCATATACGATCTCTTGCGCATCGCGTATACGTATGAGTCGCAAGCCCTGGTAGCAGAGGGGCACAAACAAGGTGGCATCACCGTTATAAGCAGCTGCCCGGTTTGTTTAACCCCAGATCCATATTCCTTCAGAGCCCTATGCTAAAACAGAACCCAGACTCCCGAAATATGCAAGAACGTCGGAACCTCATCTTGCTATGACGCTCTGGAGACCGACTTCACACAAAAGTATGCCCGCAGGAAAAGGAACAGCTGTGTGTCCATGTCATGAGGGAGCTGCAGTCGGGACTAGCTGCTATTGCTCGAATTTACCTCGAAGTACTTGACGTACAATGCAGAAGGATCTTCAACACACGAAGTCGCCGCGTGCGATGTCTTCCCGCGCAAATTCGCTGGACGTGCGAGACTGCGCCTCTTTGACATCGTCGAACTTGTCGAAGCGCTTGCAACGGTCGTCGTTGTCCTTGCGGTTGCGGCGAAACACGGAGCGGATCTTGTGCTCCACGCCGCGCAGGATGATGAGAACATGAATGAGGAACGAGCTTAAGAGCGACATCGTCTGGGTGATATCCGGAAATGATGGAGACGCTTGGAGTACGTGGGTGGCGAGGAAGGACAAATGTCGAGGGAAGTTGAGTGTAGGCGGTACGGAAGCGGACCGGTTGAATTGCGTGGAGGTGAGTGAGTTGAGTGTGGGTGGGCAATGTGTTGGTAAATTTTGTAGCTGCCTCATACGAGCGGTTCTTCACCACCGTGTTTGGGTCTCGCGGCCTGTCGACCCAAGCTCTTGTCCCTATCTCCCTTCCCCACTCATCATTGCCCGCTTTCTCGCCGCGCCACACCACACGACGCACATTATGCAGCAGGTAAGCCAACTTGGAGGAATTTGGAAAACGTGTAGGGCTTCTTCTCTCCCCTTGCCCTCCTCTGGTGAGCTCAGCATTCGTGCTAGACCGTGATCTATATAGCGGTGGCGTCGACGGCAGCGCAACTTGGACCACAAAAACGATTGTCCAACCCAGGTCATCGAATGTCTTGCGAACGACTTGGTGAACCACGCGGAAATATGCTTGATGGGATTGCTTACGTCGCCATGAGTGCGGGCCTTCCGGGTGTAAGGGAAGTTGTGACGGAGGCAGATTGACACTCATGCACCGGTCCCAATCAAGACGCGTCGCATTCACATCGTTCCCATGGTCGCAGCTTCAGGATTTGTGTTTCGCGCAGAGCCCATGGCCGCGTCGTGGTTGGCTTGGACCTACAGCAGCCTCAGCACACACCATCCACCACTCGGAGACTCAACTTGGGTTGCGTAGCCGTTGAGTTGTTCGAAGACCCGCGCTTGATACGCTCTCAATTGAACCAGACAGATAGCTTTGAACGAAGGCTTTCTCTCATTCCACCCAGACTACTCCGCACGCAGCGTATAGCGGAACGCCATGATAGCGACACACCGACCGCCAACTTTCTGTCAGCGTCGTTCTGATCCCGCCCACAGGTTTCAAGAGCAGGGAGCAAAATTCACACCCATATCAGCCAGCGCCCCGAAACACCGCTGAGCATGTGTCTACGATCGGACAAGTGGTAGATCACCGGGGTACGCGTTCATTGAGCCGGACGAGGGCTTGCCGGATCCCAGCCGTGACCTTGCTATCAGAGGCTCGCCACGGCACGCTTTAGGTCGGCTGCGACGCTCATAGGCCGAAGGATACTTGATCGCCCAGAGGTGGTTTTTGGATATACAGTCGATACAACAAGCGACTGGTACAATCAACTGAAGGCTGTTGACTCTTCAAGAAGTCGGAGGTCGCTCGTGAACCGCCTGGCGTCGCGTGATAGTACCCACCACTAGATTGTACCTGGGCGCACTGTACAGCTTTCTATCTCGAAGAGAGTCCGAGTGTATCGCCTCGGCAATCTCCAGGAACCGCATCCGACCCCGAACGTTCAGATCGATGTGCGACTCTCACACCGAGCAATACAGTCCTAAACGACGTACAATGGCTTTTTGGACGGAATAAATGACGAGATACGCCCAGAGACAAGAAGAGCCGATCCAATTGCACACCAACAAGCTCGCAGCAGACGCAAAGTGACTCCGATGTGGAGATGACATTGAAGGCGGAAACTTTCGCACACTTACGGTCCTTCTGTTGACGATGATCCATCCATACAGGCCACCTTCACGGCCATACCACAGCCGACGGACAGGACCGCCAGGGCCGTGATAGGCGAAAAGGTCGATAGTCGAAGTGACAAGTAGAGGGCCTGAGCCCGTCCGGACTATGCGCCCAAGGGTTTCATGATGCGGCCGTCGCCTGGCAAGGTCTTCGACAGCAACTGTCAAAGACCTGATGAAGCGGCGCTCATTCTCACCGACGAACACGCCACAGCTGCAACGCAAAGCTGCAGGATTATCCCTGTCCTTCTCTATTCTTCGGATTCTTGTTTGCCCTAAACATCTGTCCTCTTTTTTAACTCTTGCTGATGTCTGCATCTGGTGGCGAGCCATCCATGTGGATTCAAATCAAATCCACGAAGGCACTGCTCTTCTGGCGACTGTTTCACCATTATGACATCCACAGCTAGCTCTATTCTACACGAAGCATAACAGCGTGTATATATTCCGACAAAGGCACCCGCAGCCTCGGAGAGTCGTCAATCCATTGAGATTCTTTGTCTTTGTCGAGCAGGAACCTGCAAGAGTTAGCTTAGGTCGACAGTGATGCCAAAACGCCTCAGCTAAGTGGCATTGAGCGTCCGAAGGGAACGATATAGACCTCATCGCGTCTTTTGTCGCAACAAATTCTGAATGGGCCCCAAATTGCCATTCCGGGAGTGTTCACTCCAAGGTAGCAGATGTTCGAGCTATGTGATTCCCAAGAGTGGCTACCTCCTGGGTCATCCGACGTCCGGTTTTCTCGACTCTTGGTGTGCCGGTAGGTTCGCACAGATTATGGAGTTGTCACAGAGCGGTCTGGCTGCGGTGTCTGATGTAAAGATCGTTCCGGAAAGTTCGATGAAGCTGTTGTGCTCGGTGGGCTCAAAGCGCGCTGATAACAAGACCAAAGTACGGCTCACTTGTGTCATTAATGGGAAGGTTGTCGCCGGTCGGCAGCTGTAGCGCAGTACATTCTTTCCGAGAAGCCTTGCCCATCGCATCACCGTACCCACAGCCTCGTAACGCAGCCTGAAGCTCCCGGTCTGGCTGCTGCCAATGAGGATTGCGGGGCACTCTCTCGCCGCGACAAGCTCTCGCGGTACGATTTTCATGTCCATGACGAGAATGTTCGTGCGCCGCAAGTTCGCCGGCGGATTTTCCCTTTTTAGTCGCATCCATATTGTTTGAGATTCGACGTGGGTTGGTGCCGATTCGAGGACGGCGGGTGGGTCGAGGACAACCAGCAGATCTGCGATTCGAGCACCGGCACGGAAATGTCGACCACGCAGGCTACGTGCGTTGGCCTCGTAAAGACGTTGCTCGAGTCCTGCAAGTCTGATCAGCATGGTCGAGAGTGTAGCGGGGATGTAGGCGCACTGCGAGCAAGTCAAACAGCTGCTGATGGCCACTTCGCTGGATGGTCCCTATCTGCAAGTCCAATGTCTGCCCGCCGGCTCAATTGTGCGGCGTATGTGTGCCTCAGAGCCACTGTGTCCGGCGGCGCCTCCATCACCGGCGCGCAAAACGCTGCGTCGCGTTGCTGGCGAAATCGAGGCTCTGTCTGGCAATGTGCTACAAACTGTTGAAAATACACCGAGTCGAAGGTATATGCGGACGAAACCAGAAGAACGGCGGTGACGACACGGCGGTTGCAATGGTGTTAAGGGCAGGGAAGAAGCGCAAGCCCGACCATGATGTTGTTACCTGGCCGCCGACCAACACAGTCAGTGCATGAGAATCGAGTGACCGGCATCCCCACAACGTACAAAAGTAATCGATGCATCCCACAAAGCCAACAGCCTCGCGCGTCTCGAATTAGCGTTGTCGGACGCCCGCTGAATCCACCATGGCCATCTCTTTGTGATTATAAATTCTCCTCGCTGTACTTGGCCGACGAGGGCACTACATGCTACAAGGTCACACGACACCTACAAGAAGCAAATACACGTCAAGGGGAGTCAGCAATTGAGAGACCTATTTTCATTCCGTCGTTAGACACCTCATGCTGTGCAAAAACAGGGGGATATCACCCAAGATCCAATCCCTAACACCACTGGCAACTGCCGGTCAATAACCCCAGCTCATGATCGCTTGTGCGAACCCACCGTGCGAGTGAGCCACCCAAAGGGATCGCTATGCAAGTCCAAAGACCGAAGAAGTTCGCAAGCCGTGAACATCGTGAATGTGATTTACAGAAAGTAGTATGGGCGGCAGAGGCCGTAGTACAGCACATTTCTGCGCTTGAAGTTGAAGGGATGATCGGGCTTACTACTGATCAAGAACTTGAGCTCGTCGATGGATCGTAATTCCACTGGGAGACCATGGCACAGTTGTCGCTGCTGGAGCCGAAGGTCGAGAAGACCTGCTCGTCATCATCCTGGGAGATGGATCACGCATCGGGCGCACGAGAAGGGGTTGGAGAGCCAGTTGCCGCCCTCCTTGACCATCATCGACAAGCCGTTGACATGAACTATGCCTTTGCGAACTTTTCGGTCCACTCTCTCGCCGTTGCGATGGCCTGATTCTGGTCTTCCTTCCACTGTTGGGCCACATCGTTTGCGAGTGGGTCGTCCGGATTCGGCGCACCCAACAACGCCTGGATGGAGAGGAGTATGGTGCGGATCTGGAGAGCCGGCGACCAGTTGCCTGAGCATGTTAGTCATGACCAAACACGAGCGAACTGGGAAAGCACTCACTTTTCAGCACATCCAGGCAGATCCTGCCCAAGCGGTCGATGTTTGGGTGGTAGATCTTGGTCAGGAAGCGAACCTTGGGCGGCGTCATTGGGTAGTCGTCCGGAAGGAACAACTCCAACTTGAACACGCCTCCTACTCGAGTCAGTCTGGAACGCACAAAGCGAGGGAAGCACGTACCCTCGTAGGGCGACTGGGCGGGACCATCGATGGTCACGTCGAAGTAACGAAGGTTGTCGTCGTGAGGGACTGCCGAGATCCCCGGGACGGGCTCCTTTGACAGCCGCTCGGTCTCCTTGATAATGCGCTTTGGGAGGGCGGCCATGTTTGCCGAGGAGGGGGACCTCGTCGTCGGCACTGAAGAGATAGTGAGCCTGGGTGCGAACGGAAACACGAAGTCGGGCCGCCTGCGAAGAGTTGGAGACAAGGTTACTTACCGTATTGCTGCGGTCATCGTTGCCCCGCGCATGCTCTTTGTCAGGAATGCGTCAGCAGCTGCAGTTTCCCCGGCGCGGACTGTAACTTACCCTTTGGGCTTGAGCGCCTCCACAATCGGGCAAGCGGTATGGAGGACTATGCCAAACGGAGGAAAGAGCCACCGTAGCGCCACTTTGGCTGACCCCTGGCTTGGTTTTCAAACAGCAATTACTCCCTAGCTCTTGCCGCACACCCTCTCCAGCTCCAAGGCTGCTCCAGCTCCACCCTCCTCACGTGCCTGGATTCGCTCAACCGCAACCGCCGTCATGGCCGGGCTGGCGACGCCCTTCGACTCGCGGACTTTCGAGAAGGACGTGACGCTCGATATCAATGAGGAGTATACCGCTGCGTCCATCTCCCCGAGCGGACGCGATGTCGTACTTGCAGGGTAAGTGTCTCTTGCATCTCTTCGCGTCTGGAAAGCGCGCACAGCAGGTCAATCGTATCTTGCATGTTATGGTGTGGTGCCGCAAGCCGTATTTTGATGGGATCCATCTTGTGAGAGTCTGCACGTTACCGTACTCTCGCACAACCTGTCTGTCTTTCGTAGTCCGAGACAGCACGCATTCGCACCGCTTGCGCTATCGAGCCCGCTGACCTCAAGGTAGAACAAAGGGTCTCCTGGTCATTGACCTTGACAGCCCCTACTCTCCTCCTCGGGCCATTCGCTATCGTATTGGTTTTGAGGTCGCAGACGTGCAATGGTCACCGTTCGCATCCCGGGCAGAGTGGATTGCGTCAACGAACAACAACAAAGCTGTGATCTTCAACCTGAATCAGAAGGTCGCTTCGGACCAAGCGCCAGTCCAGTTCATCTTGGATGCTCACCAAGGAACCATCACTGACATCAACTTTTCCGCGCATCATCCAGACGTGCTGGCAACGTGTGCGCTCGATACCAAGATATTTGCTTGGGACTTGCGTTCGCCCGCCGCTCCGGGTGGCACCTTCTCCTCCCAACTTCGGCTTCCGAGCCACAGCTTCGCTGACTGGCAAGGTGGAGCTACTCAGGTCAAATGGAATCGTCAAAATGAGCATATCCTGGCCTCGTCCCACGATCGTTACGTGCGCATCTGGGATACGCGCCATGGCGCTCAACCCATCACCACGATCCAGGCGCACTTCAACAAGGTCTACGGAATCGACTGGAACCGTACCGAGTCTACCCAGATTCTAACCTGCTCCCTCGATAAGACTGTCAAGCAATGGGATGGTGCTGGCATCACCGAATCCATTGATCAGCCGTCTTGCACCATCTACACGGATTATCCGCTGTTGCGTGCTCGTCACACGCCGTTTCCCAATGGCATTGTCGCTCTTCCACAACTTGGCAGCGCATCCCTCAGTCTTTATCAGCAGGATACGTCCCTTCCGTCCGCCAAAAGCCCTCAACACGTATTTGCCAACGATGACTGCGAAGGCGGCCGACTTCACGAGTTTCTTTGGCGATCTCGCGGAAGTTGCGACGAAGGCTTCGACAATCGGGACTTCCAGCTCGTGACTTGGGCGACTGACCATAAACTGCGGCTTTACAGTGTCTCTGCCAAAACGCTCAAAAAGGCAGTGGGCTTCGAGAAAGGTCGACCCATGCCTGTTCCTCCGGCCTCCACACGAAAAGGCGCCAAGTATATCACCTTCGCCAACGGACCAGTACTCGAAAAACAGGACGACCAGGCCAATAAGTCGCAGGAGGGTAACCCCCGCGGCGGTACACTCTCGACTCTCCTCAAGAACAATGCTCTACCTAGGGCCGGTCTGTCTAGCTTATTTCAAGGGCAGACTCGCGCCACCATGACTGCACGCACCGTGAGATGCAACCCACAGCAACGCGTTGTTTCCAGCGTCACTTGGATGCACAATGTCAATATTGAGAAGCGGAAACCGGACGGTGATGGCAAGACCCCCGATGCTGCCGAAGAGTTTGATTTAGCCGCTGAGGTTAAAGCCGTGGGACAGAAATACCCCAACGTCTCATTCGAGGCATTCGACCCTGACCAACGCAGGATCGTAGTTGCTTTCAAGGCTCCATGGGGCGAAATGGACACTTCAGCAACCGAGGGCCAGGAACTCGTCCGCAAGACCGTTTTTCTTCGTCTAACGATTATTTTCCCAGATATGTATCCTGGCACAGCGGACTTGCTGGACGAGGACCGGTACCTGTATCCGCTTGATATCACGGTAGAGAAGACGACAGCTGCAATCACCCCAGCTATGATCAATCATCTCAGAGATGTCTTCGAGCAAATCGCGAACACCTATGCGCTTAAGTCGCAGCCAGCTTTGGGCGCTATCTTGTCATACGCGCTAGGCGATGCCGACCTTCAAGAGATCATCGACATAGATTCGGAGGAACAAGAGAAGGGAAACATGCACGAGAGCTCCAGTGAGGAAGAGGAGGATGATGATTCCGAAACGGGTGAATTTAACAAAGATCTTATGCTATCCTCACATTCAAATACTAACATACCTCTTCCTGCGCAGACCTTGGTTCGATGGTCCTCGACGGGAATGCTATTGTCGGTACGCTTCCCACGGCCTCCCGTGACACGAATTTCCCAGAGCATGATCTCCTCGGCATCGGCGCCTGGTCTGACGAACCCTATTCGGCTCCCGCGGCACTTGATGACGAATCCTTCTAAGGATGACATATTCGAGACATTTGGTCGTATCACAACAACGTATGGGCCAGAGTCTCCCGGATCCTCTCGGGTTTCATGGGAATCGTCTTCATCGCCTTCGACTTCTTCGGGTTCAGAAAGCGATATCGTGTTTAGGGACCTTTTGCCTCCATTGCCGTGGCAGAAAGTTTCCTCACGATTGAATACGAAAACTTCCGTACCGTCATCCGTTGATCCTATCAGCGCTTATCGAACTAAAGCTATCGTAACTATTCGAAATGATTCGGTGGCCGAGTTTATTCCCAGTAAAAAGGTTCTTGCGGGGAAATATCTGATATTTGGTGATGGTCCAACGGTTTGCTTGCATAATTCGGAGGTTGCACGGAAACACGGCTTTGAGGACTTGGCAGACATCTGGCTGCTCTGCAGGCTCATCTTGACTAATGAGGTTCCTTTGGAAATCTTGCCGCAACAGCATCGGAGAGATCAGGTCTTAGTGCTTGCTCGGCGGGCATTGGTTAGGATAAAACGAAAAGATAGTGGTTTGGACCTTCAGTTTGATGAGGCGGACAACGTGACTAATCCAAAGTTAAGAGGAAGAGTAAAATGGGGCCACCATCCTGTCGTTACCTGGCTAATCCCCGCGTTATTTGACCATTTCGAGCGCTTGGCAGATATACAGATGCTGGCGATGCTGTCCTGTGTGTTCTCAGAACCCGCTGCTCGAGAGGGAGTTCCTAGTGCTATGGCCAAAATGAGGCAGTCTCACCTTCCCATGTCTATGGAAGCACCAGCCTTCTCTCTCGACTACTTTCCATCTCCGGACGCCGCCTGGAGTCTTTTCAAACCCACCATATCCATGCCATCTACACCCGCGCATTCGAAGTTTGCCACCCCCGTGTACGAGTTCGGTTGGCATCGCCTTTCCAAGAATTTAGATACCTACGGCTCTCATGGTTCATCAAACGGGCCTTGGGGCAGTGATACCTTGCCTTCCGAGCCTGTGACGCCTTACTCTACAGGAAACACTCCACCTAACCTATCCAGGGCGCCTACTCTTCGCTCCGCGACAACAGCCAACACACCCTACTCTACGAGTCCTGAACAGACTCATACTGTTGGCAAAAAGATATCACCTGCTGGATTTTCGAACACCCTTGCGAATCTAGGCAAGTCGTTCATATCAGCATCGCCTCCTGTCAAATCGCGTATAGAGGATCTCTCCACTTCCTTGCCGGCGAGCGGCGTGACATGGGGTACGACAACTTTCTATAACAGCGGTAGCCAAGAAAAGGGACTTGCAGCCCCGCGTGCGAAACATGGCAAGAGAGCTAGCTTTGGCCAGGCAGATCGAGTTAATGTCGACTACATCTCGGACTCCGACTCCGACTATGACACTCTTGGACCGGAAGTTGCTTCCGAGCAAACTGCTTCTGTACCTTCCGGTACAAATGACGATGGCAACTCCAAGATCAAAGTCACGCTGAAAAACCAGGATCATTTCGATGACGAGGCCTGCGTCAGTGCGCCACTACTCGACATGTCAAAGGAGGGACTGTATCGCGCTTGGAGAGAGCAGTATGCTGAATTGCTCGGTTGCTGGGGTTTCATTAGCAAGCGAGCAGAAGTGCTCAAGTTCAACGGCCTTGTCTCGTATTTCCCCTTCGATGATGTTTCTGAATCCAAGGCTGGATCGATGCATCTAGTACCCAAACGGACTGGCGGCCGTGACGAATCCAGAATGACTCCACGCACTCTCTCGCGAAGCTCTACTCTCGCACCAGGCCTCAATGTACCGCAACAGTTTAGACGGTCACCTCTTTCCTCTCCAAGGGGGTTCTCCTTCAACCCCGAAGCCATCGAATTCAAGCCTGGTACTTCCATCCTGTCAGGAAATGGAGTGCCTGCGCCTCCGCCAGACGTGTTCATGGCTTCCGAGCAATATCTCCGTCTCAGCATTTCCACTCCAACAGTGGAAGCACAGGACCCTTTCAGCCTGCCCCTTGGCGAAAGCAAGCTTTCCCCATACGCACACAAGAGCGCTCGTCCATCGATCTCCCGCGGCACATCCAATGTCTCAGGCCGTTCTTCTCTCAAAATTCCCACCAGTAATGCAGCCTCGCCCAGCAAGAAAGGCCAAAGCGACCCCACCTACAGCTGCAGTATCTGCTGGATCCGCGTCTCCGGCCGCTTCTACTTATGTCCCGCCTGCGGGCACGTCGCGCATTTCGACTGCATGGATAACGACGAAGGCTTCGACGAGGACGAATGCACCGTTGGCTGTGGCTGTGGCTGCGGCTTTGAAACGTCTCGCGAGCAAACCCGCATTGGCGAGTTCCTGGATGGGGCGCGCAACTGGGGAGAGCGCGGCGGGTGGCTTCCGGAGATCGAATTCGACGAAGATGCCAGTACGAGAGCTTATCGGCCCTATGAAGCAAGCTATGAGGACGAGATGAAGAACTGGAGAAATGAAGAGAAAATCCGGAAGAAAGAGACTGGAAAGGGAGAGAAGGGCAAAGGCAAGAGGAAAGCGAGATTGACAGGGAAGAGCTACTTCTAATGTTGTTGTGTGGATATCGTGTATGATTATTTGTACGGATCCTGGAGGAGATAACGGCATGTGTTGCCATTTGCTTGGTTCACAGACATTTAGCGGGATCTTTGATACCCATGTATACCATATCAGGGCATCTCTATGTACATTTAGGAACATCCAGGAGGGTCCAGCGGCATCTGCTTACGAATTTCTAGCGTATATGTAGGAGATTTCAGGGCTAGCTACTTATGTTAGAATCCCTTTCGTTGTCCATCATACTGTTTGCTTGCGTCAGAATAAAACTCTCTACCTAATGTACACAACTGGACTTGCTAACGGATGGAGTGATGATGGTACAGTAGATCGCTAGGAGCTTGAAGGGGCTCCGTTTGTTGTACCCCACCAATGTGTTGTTCGCGTCAATGATCAATATTCATCACGTCGTCATTCACATCACGAACAGTCCTCATTGACAGAAAACGTGCTTCGAAATGATGTCACGCAAACATGTCGACCTTGCAATCGCATAAGTCAGTTTGTACCATATTTCTACAATCGGTGCATCCATCAATCCACTATGCCCACACCTCCCCCAGACCCGGAACATTACAGGCACGAAGTACAAAACCGAGTCCAAAGCCTGCTATCAGGCCAGCGTCCGCGACACCCAATCTTGAGTCAGTACAGTACACGAAGACTGATACTCGAGGGTCTACTTGAAGAGGTAAGAATCTACCGACTAAACAAAGAGAAGCAGGTGTTAAAAGCTAGAGAAGACGCTGCTAGGATGCATGAGCGGCGTGGGGAGGGGGGACAAGCTTCGAGCAGAAGAGATGGGCGTGAGAAGGAGCAAGGGGAGAGTAGTCACCATGGACGAAGGAGAGATAAGCTTGGTGAGGAGGATAGGCAACCACTGTTGGGCGAGGACGACCAAAGCTCCGGGTTTATAATGTCAGGTGGCGCTTCAGGACCGCCTCTATCTGACGAAGCGGCCGCTCAGCCAAAGCATAGCTTCCCCGGAGATCCTAAGAAAAACCATGGCCACTCTCGCTTACATTCACCGCTCCCAGGCAGTTCGCAAGGCAAGCAGAGGCTCGACCGCCACGGTAAACCCCTCGTTCGCAGCAAGCGGGGATGGCGCGATGCGACTCCCGGGCCTTTCCCGGAGTATAAATTCAAGAAGGGTCCGATGCTTGGTCTCGGGGATCACTTGAGAGAGCGTTTTCAGTGGGGTGTGGATAGTTATCATCTGCAGCAGCGGAGGAAGGAGAGGCGGGAGAGGGGGAGTTTGGATGAGAGACGAAAAGTAAGAAAAGGGAAGGGGGCCGAAGAGGATAAGAAGGGACGGGAGAAAGAGGAGAAGCCGATGTCAAAGAGCGAGGGGAAGAGGCCGGTCGAGCAAGATCACTCGTCGCACTCCCCGAAAGGTGGACCTTCAGGAGAGGCTCGAAGTACAGGCAGGAAGGAACATGCACGACATGTCGAGAAGATCACGGGGGACAAACATGCTAAACAGCAGGAAAGAGGCAGACACAGAATACGAAGTCAGAGAAGAGAAGCGCATGACAGCCAAGCAGAAACAGCGCGAAACGTCAATGCAGAGGCTGATGCGCGATCAAAAGGAGAGCGTCGAGCTCGGCATGAAGCGGAAGCCAGCCACTCCTCTACACATCGAGGAACGAGGGGATCGAAACCTCAGATCCCTGTGTATGAACAGACACCGCAAAGCCAGCGGGTCGAAGCGCGCGAGCGGGCGCAGGCCAAGCAATCTGATGGTAAGTACGGTAATGGGACATCGGTCTCTTGAAAACCGTCTTCCGGAAATTCTCACACCAAGGTTGCAGTTAACGAGGAGAATTCGCAGAGGACAGTATATCTTGATCGCAGTACCAATGAAGAACCTAGCCAGCTTGCAGACGATGCTCGGGCTCCTCCACATTTGGGTACGACAGCGACAACCGCGACAAAATGGTGGTCAGACCGTTCCGATACATCGAGCGACGATAGTAGGCACGATCCATGTGACAACAACGATGAGCAATATTTCTCCGACCACTTTATCGAGGAGTTGAGGAGCAGGACTGGCTCAGTCGCGTCGGATTTTACAACACCACGTTCACAGGGTCCGACAGGTGGAAAACATGGTAGGTAGAGCGTGAAGGTGGTGCCAGTTATAAAACTGATATTTTGTAGGGCATCGCCAGCTCTCTCCTGTCGATGAGTTGCACCGAGAGGCAGATCAATCTTTGCCTGAGCATAAGAGTAAGACTCACTCTCAGGCTTCGTCAAGCTCTTCGTCTTTTAGGCCTCGATCAACTTCTAGTTCATCAATATCCGTTCCAGACAGCCCTGCATTGCCATCCGGTCGCGCGACATCAGGCTCCCACCCACTACCAGAGATCTCGGTCCACACACCATCGGACTCTGGACGAAGCAGCGTTTCGCAGAGAATTTGGGCTCAGAAGCTGGCTAGCGAGGTCAATGAACCGGATCATGATACCGACGAGGCGGGTCGGCGAAAACCGTGAGGCCTCAAACTGCGCATCATTTGGCGCGTGCGATTGATGGAGGCTTGTGGGGTGGCTCTATGGCACAGAAAAAGGTACGAGAGCCTATTAGCCGGATTTCTTTTCTTTCAATCCCTCAAAGCATGTATCAAGAAGAAAAATGACACATTCATGTTGGCGCATGTTGAGAGTCAATCGTGCTGTGCGTGCTCTTTCTGGTAGGACGGGGATTGAGGCTTTGTGCGACGGTCAATGGGTGGTTGGCGAAGAAAAACACGGAGTCGGTGAGATGGTACTCGCCCCACGGAACTGCTAAGGGCCTGTTCGGTCGCCGTGATCTCGCTCCTTGATCTCATCTCACTTCCCATATATAGTTAGCGTAAAATGAGATTAACGTCGTGTTCTCTTTAAGCGTGATCTTAACGTTATAAAAATAGGTTCAATCTGCTAGCAACGCCCTAACTTAAATACCCCTCACTTGTGCTACATAACTCTACTATTATACTTATCTAAGCGTAAGATTAAAATACAATACTAATCCACGTAAAGTTTATTTAGATAGGCTTATAATGAAAACTCACTTTAATGTTACTTTAATACATAACATTACCTTTAATTTTTAGTTATTGTGTCACTTAACATTTAAAAGACAATTTATAGAATTAGAATACTATATTTAAGTAGATAGAATTTGCCTATTTAAGAAAAAGTGTAAAAGCACTAACTATTAACTTTATAACATATTAGACTTTATAGCCTATTAGAGTGATGAAAACCGTGATTTATTTACTATAACTTATATAGAAAGTATTAGGCCTATGTTAGGCTAATAAGCTAGTAGAGAAACTATACTTAAAGAAGGCATAGTTACTATCTATTATCTTAGCTATTAGGTAAATATGTATAGCATCCTTAGCCTAAATAGTAATACGTTTAGCGTAAATATATATAAGATTAACGCCTAATAAAACATTAGAAAAACTCTTAGAAGGACTAATACAATAGCTAATACTTATACTTAAACTAATTTACTATAATAGCTTTAGAAGATCTTTATAAAGCTTTAAAGGCTATAGACCTAAATTAATTAAATTAAGTAAATATAGTGTAGCAGACCTTATAAATAAGTTACTAGAAGGGTAGTTTTAGAATAAAAAGGTTAGTAGAACGCTAGAAAAGACAAATCTCCTATAGAGCCCTTACTATATCCTATTAGCCTAATACCTATCTAATACTATATATATATACTTACTACTAGGCTTATATTAATATAGCTTTCTAACTTTACTATTTTTACCTACACTTTACTTTCTAGTAACAATGCTACTAGTAGGGACCTTCTTTACAGAGGTGTAGTAAATACGCTTCTGGCTATATAGGACTCTACTAGGACCTTTTTTATAAGTAGGAGCCTTACTAGTAGGAGCCTTATAAGTAGATTCTATAGTAGTAGGAACTATAGTAGTAGTAGTAGTAGTAGTAGTAGTAGTAGTAGTAGTAGTAGTAGTAGTAGTAGTAGTAGTAGTATTAGTAGTAGTAGTAGTAGTAGTAGTAGTAGTAGTAGTAGTAGTAGTAGTAGTAGTAGTAGTAGTAGTAGTAGTAGTAGTAGTAGTAGTAGTAGTAGTAGTAGTAGTAGTAGTAGTAGTAGTAGTAGTAGTAGTAGTAGTAGTAGTAGTAGTAGTAGTAGTAGTAGTAGTAGTAGTAGTAGTAGTAGTAGTAGTAGTAGTAGTAGTAGTAGTAGTAGTAGTAGTAGTAGTAGTAGTAGTAGGACCTTTAGTAGTAGTAGTAGTAGTAGTAGTAGTAGTAGTAGTAGTAGTAGTAGTAGTAGTAGTAGGAACTATAGTAGTAGTGATAGTAGGGCCTTTAGTACTAGTAGTATAAGTGTTGTAGTAGGAGGTAGTTTAAGACATTATTATTATTATAGCTAGTAGAAAGCGTATTACTATTAGTATTAGCTAAGATAGGGTAAATATAGGCATACCTAAACTAGATATTAAATAGGCAGTTTAAGGATTAAAAAGTGTTAGAAAAGTAGTAGTAGTAGTTTTATATATATAGTGCCTATAAAGTAAGAGTAAAGTAAGAGATTATAAGTAAAAACTAGCGCCTATAGGTAATTCGTCTAAGTAAAGCTTAACTATCTAAACAGCCTATATTAAAATAAAACTACTACTACTATAGTATAAGGTATTAGGCGGGTATTAGCTTTTCTAAAAAGCTATAGTTATAGTGTATAATACTAGCCACGTATAGCTAGAAATAAAGCGTTATATAATAAATAGTATTAGTTTTAAATAGTAATAATAGACTGCGCTAAACTTAAGTAAAGATTATACTAATAGTAAGCTAAGGGCGCGCACTAGGCCATAACTAGAGTATATAATTAAAAATAAAATAACGCTTTTAGTAACTACCTCTACTTACCTCTATATACACTTTCTATAATATTTTAGCTAATATATTCTGCATAATACTATCCTAATACCTATAATAATAGACAATAGCGAAAGTCCTTATAAAAGGCGTAAGTAAGATTACAAATATTTAACTAATTTAAACATAAAAAAGAATATAGCTCTTTATAATAGGATAGGTCTAGAGCAGGGTAAATAAGCTAATATAAAAAACGTGGACAATAAGATAAGATTAATATTCTAGAGTATACAGTTTAAACTAGCCTATTAGCATTTAATTAATACTGCTTAAAAAGATTATAAGGAGACTCTAATAAAGTAATTACGTATCTAATTAAATAATATTATTACTACATCTTAGTAAGTATATGCCCTAAAGTACTAGTAAGTATTAGTCCCTAATACTAACACAGGTTTAAGGAAGGAAAGCTTTAGCAGTAACTAGTAATTAAGAATAGGGCTTATATTCCTTCTAAAACACTAAAGGAAGAACTTATTTACTTAGAAGTTTCCTACTTTATCCTTAGCTTCCTACCTATTAAAGTGTCTAATGCCCAGTCTTAGTTATCCTTAGCTAAAGTACCTATTTGTAGTGGTAATAAAGAAGATTAGGAAGATATAAAAACCTTTTAGGAGGTATTATATTAAGTTTAAGCTTAACCTACATAACACTGATTAAGAATATAGGAGAATATATGTAGTATTTAGTAGTAGTTATTCTAGTCTATACGTGCTAAATAAATAATACTAAAGCGAAGAATTAGTGCACTTATATACAGGATTATATAGGAAGACTATAAAGTAAAGAACGTATTATCACTAGAGCTAATACTAGACTAATGTTAAGATCTAAAGGCTAGGCCTCCTAGAATCTTTATATGTATCTATATTCGTTGTTCGAGCGGCACGGCACAAGAGGTCACGTGACCTAATTAGTGTGATTAGAGCGCCAAGAGAACTAATTAGACTAAGCACTTAATATACTAAGTAACTAATTAGTGCTTAATTAGTTTAATTAGAGCGATTAGTAGACTAATCGCTTAAAGTATATAGGAACGCAAGGATAGGCTCTCTATACTTGTATTTAATCTGTTTATTAATCCATTATTTAGATTCTAGTAGACTATATTGTTAACTTATTACACTTCGCAAGATACTATTATATTAATAAGACTTTCTACCTTCTATAAGTACTCCTGCCTAAGAACTAACCTTAACCCTTTAGGACTAGCTACCCTCTTAGATTTAACATCTTAAACACTCTTAATATAAGTACTTTACAAACTCCTACCTCTTTTATAGCTTTAGGTGCCGCTAAGATTACTCTTATAAAGGATAGTAGTAAGGCGTATAAACCTAATCTCTACTTTAGTAAATAATCTTAAACTAATGTCTAGATTTTCTAGTTAGACCTCTACTTCTTTAACTTAAACAAACCCCTTAAAAATAAGAAAAAAGTTATTTTTGTAGTAATATATATATAAAGAGATATAGGATTATAGATCTATCCCTACCTAAAAAAGTACCTAGGAATAGACTATAACAACAATAATAATAATTACGTAAATAAACACGCTAATGTAGTTAACATTATTAAGGATTATAATAACCTTAAAAAATACTTTAAATAACTCTTTAGAATTGCTAACAAGGACTCTATTACAAAAGCAAAGATTTAGACTATAACTTAGAAATAATTAGCAGCTAAGTATATAGCTAAGTTTTATAGGTACGCTGTGTAGCTTAACTAGGACAATAAATCTCTTTAGGACATATATAAACAAGGACTTAAATAGAAACTATATAAGGAACTCCTACGTAGTAGTATACAAATTACTAACCTTAAGGAACTATATAAAGAAACCATTAGAATTAATAAAGAATAGTTTTTACTATAATAAGAGCTTTACTAAAACCCTAAGGCGATAAGCTTTAGATAACTAGTAAAAGTAGTTTACAAGAACCCTATTAGAATTGTCTAAAAGCAATACCTAAGGAACTACTAGAGATATAAACTAATAAAAGATGTCTAGTTTAACTACATAAGTAAAAAAAAAAGAGGAAGAATAGACCTTAAGCAGCCTAATAAACGCGTCTCTAATAGAAGTTAATAACTAATAACTAAGACCTATAAATACTTTACATATAGTAAACTAGGCCACATAGCTAGAAATTACAGATTAAAGAACAAAGTCTATTAAACTAAGTTAAATATACTAACTATTAAGGACTAAGAACCTAATAAGGAATAGGAAGTTATTATAACACTATTTAGTTACTAACACGTTACATTAGAGCAAAGTAAGTAATTAGATTTACCTAACTTATAACTATATAAAGATCTAGAAGACGACTCTAACGTATACTATAACATAGAAAATATAGAAGAGATACTAAGATCTCCTACTCCTTACCTATAAAGTAGGTAGGAAGAAGACAACCTTATGTTACTTAAGTATAAACTAAATGTTTAGGACTATATAGAACCCTACTAGGCACTAAAAGGAATATAACTCTATAAAAATAAGGAATTAGACTACGTACTAAAGTACTACCTAGACTACTAAAATCCTATACACTAATTCTATATATAGACGCATTACAAAGAACTAACATACATATAATATAAGGCAGAAAAAGAGGAGAATAAAGAATAACCTAGAAGGAAACTACACTGTAGATAGATGTAGATAGACTACCTTATTATAGCCTATAACAAATACCTCTAGAATAAATAATAAGTAAAATACTTTCCTTACCTTACGCTAAAGGGTAACAAATACTGTAATATACTTATTAATAGAGACTATATATAACTATACTAGTATACGTGTCTAAACTAAGACTGTAAATACCACTATATAGCTAAACGTTTAGACGGCTTTGTAAACTGCCCTACGTAAGAAGTAATAATAGAACTACTAATTTAACTAGTATATAGGAATAGCAAAGACTACAGGAGGAAAAACAGCAGAATATTCTTATAGGAAGAAAAGGACAATCTACACAAGCTATATACTTAAGAATAATAATAGAAGTAGATACTTAGAAATGCATACTAGGCACCTAAACTTAATTACAACCTATATAAATAGATGTCTTTTTTAGGCCTAAACTTAGACAAGAAAATGTCTTTATTAAATTAAATGCTATAGTAAGTATAGTATTAGTTAAGCTACTAGTATAGCTTAAAGGAATATAGGCTTAAGCTCTTAAAGACTTAGGAGTAGAAAAGAACTTTATATTTTATTAGATAGTAAGATAAGCAGGACTTATAATATTAGAGAAAGAAGTACTCTATATTATCTATATTATAAATAGATTCTTAATGCCTAAGACACCTTAGATATACTAGGAGGTTACTACTATAATAATAGTCTAAGGATATAAAGAGGAACTTACTTTAGATATCTTATTAGGATCTAAGTATAAGTTAGTCTTAGGATTACCTTAGTTAATAATACACAACTTGTAAATTAACTAGGGTATAAAGAAAATATTATTTAAACGCTATAATTATATATTATAAGTAAAGCCTATGCATTAACTAAAAATAATAGTAGATAAAGGAGTTATTAATAATATAATACTATAATAGATAGCTAAAAAACAGAAGCACACCTTAGCAGACTCTAGTAGGAACCACTAGATTAAAAAGTGTAAGAAGGAGGACAATAGTACACTCTTTACCTTACTAAGAAAGTATAGGAAATAGATATATATATTTACAGAGAAGGAAGGAAAAGTAAACCTACTAGAACATTAACTCTAGAATCTTATAATAGACCTAGATAAAGGGAAGACACTACCCTTTAGACTACTATATAGTAAGATAGGAGAAGAACTCCTTAAAGAACGTGATTTTATTAAGATAAACTTTAAGAAAGGATATATATAACTATTAAAGTTACTAGTGGTAAGCCCTTTTATGTTTATTAAGAAAAAGGATGGATTAGACAGACTATACGTTAACTACTAATAACTTAACAATATAATAATAAAGAACTAATATCTACCACTAAATGTTATAGAGTTACAAGATTAACTATCTTAAGCTAAGATATTAATAATAATAAATTTAAGAGATAGTTACTACCTTATATAAATTAAGAAAGGTAAAGAATAGAAAATAGCGTTTTAATTACGCTATAGACTATTTAAATACAAGGTTATGCTTTTTAGACTTATAAACGCACTAGCAGCTTTTATAGCACTTATTAACAACGTACTCTATAAACATCTAGACATATTTATTATCGCGTATATAGACGATATCCTTGTCTTTTCTAAAAACAAATCAGACTACACTAAGTATATATAGACAGTACTAGAAGCACTAGACAAAGCATGCCTTTATATTAAACTTAAGAAATATAAGTTTAACATTAAATAACTTAAATTCTTAGAACACATTATTACTATAGAAGGAATTAAGATAGCACTAAGTAAAGTTAAATATATTAAGAACTAGCTAATACTAAAGACAGTTAAGAACATCTAAGAATTTTTAAGATTCTGTAGATTTCACTAACAATTTATCTAAAATTATATAAAGGTTATAATACCTTTAATAAATCTTATAAAGAAGGACGTACCCTTTAAATAGACAAATAAGTATAGAATGTTATTCTAACTCCTTAAAACAGTATGTATTATAGAACTTATCCTTATTTATTTTAGAAGTAATAAACCACTGCGCTTTAAAATAGACGCTAGCGATCTTATGCTAGGCGCCTACACTAAATAAAAATATAATAGTAAATAGTACCTAATTACCTATTACTTATGCAAATTTAATAACGCTGAAACATAATATAATATATATAATAAGAAACTCTACGCTATTATTAAAGCCTTAAAGCACTAAAGGATCTACGCACTTAGTTACTTAACGCTAGAAATTTATATAGATTATAAGAACCTTCTAAGGTTCACAATAATAAAAGAACTTACGCTACAATAATAAAGATAGTTATAAACTACTAGGTAGTATAAGTTTAAACTTATCTATGTAGCTAGAAAAGAAAATAGTAGAGTGGACGCACTTAGCTAACAAAGTAATTTAGTAGAAGAAAAAGTAAAAACCTTCTTTGCAATCCTTCGCAAAGCCAAAGATAGGTCTCTAGAACTAATAGTGAAACTAAATTAACTTTTAGTAATTAACTAAGAAGTTCTAGAATATCTATAGACTAAGATTATCTAATAATACTACGATAATCCTATGTATAGACGCCTAGGCATTACAAAAATAATAGAACTTATCTAAAGGAATTACACCTTTAAAGGAATTAAGGAAGCTATAATAACTTATATCTATAAATGTGCAGAATACTAGAGAAATAAACATAGTATATATCTTAAATATAGAGAGATGTAAGTAATTAGAATACTAATAGCACTATAGGAAGATATTACTATAGATTTTATTATAGGAATTCTAAACTCTAAGGATCTAATAACAGGAATTAAATATAATAGTATACTAGTAATAGTCTACTAACTAACTAAGTATGTTAAGCTTATTCTATACCTTAAAAGAATAACAGTAAAAGAACTTACTTTTTTTATTCTAGACTAACTAATTAGACACTATAGAATCCTAAAAATAATTATTAGCGATAGAGATAAGCTCTTTATGTTAAATTACTAGATAACGCTTATAGCCCTACTTAGAACAAAACAAAAGCTATTAACAGCTTACTATTTATAAATAGACAGATAGACAGAACGTACGAACTAAACTATAGAAACGTACCTACGTATCTACTATAATAGTTAGAAGAATAATTAGGTTTTATTACTACCTATAGTATAGTTAGCCTATAATAATATAGTATTAGCAGTATTAGGATATACACTATTCTATGTAAACTATAGAAGACACCTATATCTCTTTAATTAATAATTTCCTACGACAATTAAAGTAAAAGAAGCTATAGATATAGTAGAAAATATAAAGAAAATACACTAATAACTCTAAAAGAATCTTAAGAAAGCTTAGTAGCAATTAATTTCTTACTAAAATTAAAAATGTAAAATAACACCTTCGCTAAAGAAAGGGGATAAAGTATATTTACTTATAAAGAACCTTTAAATATAGAAAAAAAAACACAAGAAACTAGATTATATTAAGGTTAGACTATTTTACATTTTTAAGTAAATATTACTAGTAAACTATAAGTTAGAACTACTGCCAGATGCAAAGATATACCTAGTATTCCACGTATTACTACTAGAACTAGTAGACCCTAATACACTAGTTAGAACCGTCTTCTACCACAGAACTAAGGAAGAAAATAAATTTAAGATTAAAAGAATTCTAGAATATAATTAGTATAGCAACGCGTACTTTATTAAGTAGAAAGGTTACCTACACAGCAAAAACACTTAGGAACTAGAGAACTACCTAAAAAACTATTAATAAAAGATTAAAGAATTTGTTAAATCCAAGAGGGTAGCTAGTCCTAGAGGGTTAAGGTTAGTTCTTGGGCAGGAGTACTTATAGAAGGTAGAAGGTCTTATTAATATAATAGTATCTTATAAAGTGTAATAAGTTAATAATTTAGTCTACTAGAATCTAAATAATAGATTAATAAATAGATTAAATATAAGTATAAGAAGCTTATTCTCGCGTTCCTATATACTAAGTAGTCCTATATATCCTAGAATTCTATATATCCTAGAGTCCTATATGTCCTAGAGTTCTATATGTCCTAGAGTTCCGTGTGGGCAAGTCCTACGCGTTCTAGAGTTCCTGTATAGGCGAGGCCTATGCGGTCCTTAGGATCCTTAAGACCTATAACCTATTACCTAACTATCTAGTTAGCTAACTCTAGAGGACTAGTAGTCTAATAAGCTTATACCCCGCTACTTATACGCAGCTAGATCCTAATATTATCCTCCCCTTTTAAGCTTAATATCTTTATAAGTTAACTACCTATAAAGTTATTATCTTGTTCTATTTAATATTACTACAGTTAAGCTAATTATCTTAAGAAAGACTATATTTTTATAATAGTTACCTGTTTATACTGCACTAAGAAGAAATATACTTATTATTTTTTTTCTTTACACTCTTAGTGTACTAACTGCGTTAGATAGGGAAACTAGAAGTGCGAGTCTAAGGAGATTCTTTTACTAGATTATTTAAAAATAGATACTAAAATAGAGAGGTTAGAAAAGTTAGAGGCTAAAAAGGAGGTGAAGCTCTATATTAAAAAAGAGCTAGCTAAAGTAGCTCTCTTTTACGCCTATTAGGCGCGAGAGAAGATAGTGCGCTTACGCAATTAGTAAAAGAAATTATATTAGAAAGAATAAGAATTGTTTAATTATAGTATAAGTACTATAGATAAGTTAGAAGCGCTTAAGGCGTAGGAGGAGTTAGTATAAGCTACTGTGTTAATAAATCCTAACGCGCTATTAGGCGCTAAGGTGATTAACTAGTCTATTTTATAGGCTAGCCCCTATACTAGTGGTGATTCCTAGGTGCGTTCTAGTTGTTTCTGGTGGAATTTCTTAATCTTTTACTAACAGTTTCCTAGATTGTTCTTTAGTTCCTAGGTGTTTTCGCTATGTGGGTAACCTTTCCACTTAATAAGGTACGTGTTGTTATGCTAATTATATTCTAGAATTCTTTTAACCTTAAATTTATTTTCTTCCTTAGTCTAGTGGTAGAAGGTGGTTTTAACTAGTGTATTAGGATCTGCTAGTTTTAGTAGTAATATGTAGAATACTAGGTGTATCTTTACATCTGGTGGTAGTTCTAACTTATAGTTTACTAGTGATATTTGCTTAGAAATGTAAAATAGTCTAACTTTAATATAATTTAGTTTCTTGTGTTTTTTCTTTTAAGTTTAAAGGTTCTTTATAAGTAGATATGCTTTATCCCCCTTTTTTAGCTAAGGTGCTATTTTTTGTTTTTAATTTTAGTATAAGATTAATTGCTGCTAAGCTTTCTTAAGATTTTCTTAGAGTTGTTAGTATATTTTCTTTATATTTTCTACTATATCTATAGCTTCTTTTACTTTGATTGTCGTAGGAAATTATTAGTTAAAGAGATGTAGGTGTCTTCTATAGTTTACATAGAATAGTGTATGTCCTAACACTACTAATACTTTATTATTATAGGCTAACTGTGCTATAGGTAGTAATAAAATCTAGTTATTTTTCTAACTATTATAGTAGATGCGTAGGTACGTTTCTATAGTTTAGTTTGTACGTTCTATCTGTTTGTCTATTTATAGATAGTAAGTTATTAATAGTTTTTGTTTTGTTCTAAGTAGTGCTATAAGCGTTGTTTAATAATTTAATGTAAAGAGCTTATCTCTATTGCTAATAATTGTTTTTAGGATTCTGTAGTGTCTAACTAGTTAGTCTAGGATAAGAAAAGCGAGTTCCTTTGCTATTATTCTTTTAAGACATAGAATAAGCTTAATATACTTAGTTAGTTAGTAGACTATTACTAGTATACTGTTGTATTTAATTCCTGTTGTAGGATCCTTAGAGTTTAGAATTTCTGTAATAAAATCTATAGTAATATCTTCCTATAGTGCTATTAGTATTCTAATTGCTTACATCTCTTTATATTTAAGATATATACTATGTTTATTTCTCTAGTATTCTGCACATTTATAGATATAAGTTATTATAGCTTCCTTAATTCCTTTAAAGGTGTAATTCCTTTAGATAAGTTTTATTATCTTTGTAATGCCTAGGTGTCTGTACATAGGGTTATTGTGGTATTATTAGATAATCTTAGTCTATAGATGTTCTAGAACTTCTTAGTTAATTACTAAAAGTTAATTTAGTTCTACTATTAGCTCTAGAGATCTATCTTTAGCTTTGCGAAGAATTATAGAGAAGGTTTTTGCCTTTTCTTCTACTAGATTACTTTATTAGCTAAGAGCGTCTGCTCTGCCATTTTCTTTCCTAGCTATATAGATAATTTTAAACTTGTACTACCTAGTAGTTTATAACTATTTTTATTATTATAGCGTAAGTTTTTTTATTATTGTAAACCTTAGAAGGTTCTTATAATTTGTGTAGATTTCTAGTATTAAGTAACTAAGCGCATAAATCCTCTAGTGCTTTAAGGCTTTAATAATAGTATAGAGTTCTTTATTGTGTACGTTATATCGTGTTTTAGCGTTATTAAATTTGTATAAGTAATAGGCAATTAGGTACTATTTGCTGTTATGTTTTTATTTAGCGTAGGCGCCTAGCGTAAGATCGCTAGCGTCTGTTTTAAAGTGTAATAGTTTATCGCTTCTAAAATAAATAAGGATAGGTTCTATAATATATACTATCTTAAGGAGTTAGAATAACATTCTACACTTATCTATCTATTTAAAGGGTACGTCCTTCTTTATAAGATTTATTAAAGGTATTATAACCTTTACGTAATTTTGGATAAATTATTAATTAAATCTATAGAATCCTAAGAATTTTTAGATGTTCTTAGCTATCTTTAGTATTAGCTAGTTCTTAATATATTTAACTTTACTTAGTGCTATCTTAATTCCTTCTATAGTAATAATATGTCTTAGGAATTTAAGTTATTTAACGTTAAACTTGCATTTCTTAAGTTTAATATAAAGGCATACTTTATCTAGTGCTTCTAGTACTGTTTATACATGCTTAGTGTAGTCTAATTCGTTTTTAGAAAAGACGAGGATATTATCTATATACGCGATAACGAATATGTCTAGATATTTATAGAGTATATTATTAATAAGTGCCATAAAAGCTGCTAGTGTATTTGTAAGTCTAAATAGTATAACTTTATATTTAAATAGTCTATAGCGTAATTAAAATGCTATTTTTTATTCTTTACCTTTCTTAATTTGTATAAGGTAGTAACTGTCTCTTAGATTCATTATTATAAATATCTTGGCTTAAGATAGTTAATCTCGTAACTCTATAATGTTTAGTAGTAGATATTAGTTCTTTATTATTATGTTATTAAGTTATTAGTAGTTAACGTATAGTCTGTCTAATCTATCCTTTTTTTTAATAAACATAAAAGGGCTTACTACTAGTGACTTTAATAGTTATATATATCCTTTCTTAAGGTTTGTCTTAATAAAATTACGTTTTTTAAGGAGTTCTTCTCCTATCTTACTATATAGTAGTCTAAAGGGTAGCGTCTTCCCTTCTTCTAGGTCTATTATAAGATCTTAGGGTTAATATTCTAGTAGGTTTGCTTTTCTTTCCTTTTCTATAAATATATGTGTCTATTTCCTGTACTCTCTTAGTAAGGTGAGGGGTGTGCTATTATCCTCCTTCTTACACTTTTTAACCTAGTAGTTCCTACTAGCGTCTGCTAAAGTGTGCTTCTGTTTTTTAACTATCTATCGCAGTATTATATTATTAATAACTCCCTTATCTACTATTATTTTTAGTTAATACGTAGGCTTTGCTTATAATATATAATTATAGCGTTTAAATAATATTTTCTTTATACCCTAGTTAATCTATAGGTTGTATATTATTAACTAAGGTAATCCTAAGACTAACTTATACTTAGATCCTAGTAAGATATCTAAAGTAAGTTCCTCTTTATGTCCTTAGACTATTATTGTGGTAGTAACCTCCTAGTATATTTAAGGTGTCTTAGGCATTAGGGATCTATTCGCGATATAGATAATATAGGGTACTTTTTTCTCTAATATTATAAGTCCTGCTTATTTTACTATCTAATAAGATATAAAGTTCCTTTCTACTTCTAAGTCTATAAGAGCTTAAGCCTATATTCCTTTAAGCTGTACTAGTAGCTTAACTAATACTATACTTACTATAGCATTTAATTTAATAAAGACGTTTTCTTATCTAAGTTTAGGCCTAAAAAAGACATCTATCTATATAGGTTATAGTTAAGTTCTAGTGCCTAGTATACGTTTCTAAGCATCCGCTTCTATTATTATTCTTAAGTACGTAGCTTATGTAGATTATCTTCTTCTTCTTCCTATAAGGATGTTCTTCTATTTTTCCTCTTACAGTCTTTACTATTCCTATATACTAGTTAAATTAGTAGTTTTATTATTACTTCTTACGTAGAGTAGTTTGCAAAGCTGTCTAAATATTTAGCTATATAGTAGTATTTACAGTCTTAGTTTAGACACGTGTACTAGTACAGTTGTATATAGTCTCTATTAATAAGTATATTATAGTATTTATTGCCCTTTAGCGTAAAGTAAAGAAAGTATTTTACTTATTATTTATTCTAGAAGTGTTTATTGTAAGCTGTGATAGGGTAGTCTGTCTATATCTATCTGCAGCGTAATTTTTTTCTAGGTTATTTCTTATTCTCCTTTTTCTCTATCTTATATTGTGTATATATTAGTTCTTCGCAATGCGTCCACATATAGAATTAGTATATAGGATTTTAGTAGTCTAGGTAGTACTTTAGTACGTAGTCTAACTTCTTATTATTATAGGGTTGTATTCCTTTTAGTGCCTAGTAGGGTTCTATGTAGTCCTAAACATTTAGTTTATACTTAGGTGACATAAGGTTGTCTTCTTTCTACCTACTTTATAGGTAAGGAGTAGAAGATCTTAGTATCTCTTCTACGTCTTTTACGTTGTAGTATACATTAGAGTTGTCTTCTAGATCTTTATATAGTTATAAGTTAAGTAAATCTAATTACTTACTTTGCTCTAGTGTAATACATTAGTAACTAAATAGCGTTATAATAACTTCCTATTCCTTATTAGGTTCTTAGTCCTTAATAGTTAGTACATTTAACTTAGTTTAATAGACTTTATTCTTTAATCTATAGTTTCTAGCTATATAGCCTAGTTTGCTATATATAAAGCATTTATAGGTCTTAGTTATTAGTTATTAACTTCTATTAGAGACGCGTTTATTAGGCTACTTAGGGCCTATTCTTCCTTCTTTTCCTTTGCCTAAGTAGTTAAACTAGACATCTTCTATTAGTTTATATCTCTAGTAGTTCCTTAGCTATTACTTTTAGATAATTCTAATAGAGTTCTTATAAACTACTTTTACTAGTTATCTAAAGCTTATCGCCTTAGGGTTTTAGTAGAGCTCTTATTACAGTAAAAACCACTCTTTATTAATTCTAATAGTTTCTTTATATAGTTCTTTAAAGTTAGCGATTTGTGCACTACTATATAAGAGTTCCTTATATAGTTTCTGTTTAAGTCCTTATTTGTACATATCCTAAAGAGATTTATTATCCTAGTTAAGTTACATAGTGTATCTACAAAACTTAGCTATATACTTAGCTACTAATTATTTCTAAGTTATAGTCTAAATCTTTACTTTTATAATAGAGTCTTTATTAGTAATCCTAAAGAGTTGCTTAAGGCATTTCTTAAAGTTATTATAATTTTTAATAATATTAACTATATTAGTGTACTTATTTACGTAATTGTTATTATTGTTATTATAGTCTATTCCTAGGTACTTTTTAAAGTAGAGATAGATTTATAATCCTATATCTCCTCGCATATATATTACTATAAAAATAACCTTTTTTTTATCTTTAAAAAGTTTGTCTAAGTTAAAGAAGTAGAGGTCTAACTAGAGAATCTAGACGTTAGTTTAAGATTATTCGCTAAAGTAAAAATTAGGTTTATGCGCCTTACTGCTATTCTTTATAGAAGTAATCTTAGCAGCACCTAAAGCTATAAAAAAGGTAGGAGTTTATAAAGTACTTATATTAAGGGTGTTTAAGATATTAAATCTAAGAGGGTAGCTAGTCCTAAAGGGTTAAGGTTAGTTCTTAGGTAGGAGTACTTACAGAAGGTAGAAAGTTTTATTAATATAATAGTATCTTGCGAAGTGTAATAAGTTAATAATTTAGTCTACTAGAATCTAAATAATAGATTAATAAACAGATTAAATATAAGTATAAGAAGCTTATTCTCGCGTTCTTATATACTAAGTAGTCCCACACATCCCAGAATCCTATATGTCCTAGAGTCCTATATGTCCTAGAGTCCTATATGTCCTAGAGTCCTGTGTAGGCGAGTCCTACGCGTCCTAGAGTTCCTATACAGGTAAGGCCTGTGCGGTCTTTAGGATCTTTAGGACCTGTGACCTGTTACCTAACTGCCTAGTTAGCTGACTTTAGAGGACTGGTGGTCTAATAAGCTTGTGCCCCGCTGCTCGCGCGCGGCCAGATCCTAACAGAATTCTACTAATAATTTATACAGTATAATAACATTTATATCTAAAATAGTAAAGGCACTAGATTATCCTAGAATTCTAATAGGAAATTCTTAAAAGCGCTCTATATTATAGGAGACAAAAAGGGACCTAAAGGAGTCTTATTAACTACTAGATTAATAGCCTTATAAAATTTAGCCTCCTTGTTATTCTTCTTTTTAACTGCTATTATATCTTTAGCACGCTTATCTAGTAAGTCTATTTACTAATATAACTAATCTTTATATGTGCGTGTAACCTATAATTTCTCTAACGCCTCTTTATAGGCCTTAAACGCAGTTTCCTGCGTTTCTCTTAACTTTTTTATCTATATACGCATTTCCTTTTCTCTATTAATAAACGCTTAAACTTAGACTCTAAAACGCGTATATTGTAACGTTAACCTTAATAAACACATTCCCTATATTTTTTAAACTAAACGTGAACCTTATAAACATAGTTATATTTTATATATATTAAGTATTTCTTAACTATAACTTTACTAAAGGAGTTAATAAAATTAGTTAAGTAATAGTAATAGGTGGTGCTAGACTTAGAAGGTTATTTAGGTATAATATAAGTAAGCTAACGCTACTTATAACATAGGGCGAGCTCTAGTTATAACTAGGCGTAAAACACAGTTACATAATTTAAGGATAAATCCTAGTAAAGAGGGAGATAATATTAAGATCTAAAGGCTAGGCCTCTTAGGATCTTTATATGTATCTATATTTATTATTTAAGCGGCACGGCACAAGAGGTTACATAACCTAATTAGTGTAATTAGAGCGCTAAGACAACTAATTAGACTAAGCACTTAATATACTAAGTAACTAATTAGTGCTTAATTAGTTTAATTAAAGCGATTAGTAGACTAATTGCTTAAAGTATATAGGAACGTAAGGATGGGCTCTCTATACTTGTGTTTAATCTGTTTATTAATCTATTATTTAGATTCTAGTAGACTATATTGTTAACTCGTTATACTTTGTAAGATATTATTGTATTAACAAGACTTTCCACCTTCTGTAAGTACTCCTACCTAAGAACCAACCTTAACCCTTTAGGAATAGCTACCCTCTTGGATTTAACATACACCTACCCTATAACCTATTCTAATAGGGGAAGGCTAACTATATAGATAGAGAAGGATAGGAAAGGGAAGCGTATAATAGATATAGGCTATTACATAAAAGAAAAGTTACTAGTGTCTGTATAGTTTATTGTATAAGTAGCACTAGGTAAAGTAGGGGCCTGCCTACTTATAGGGACCTACATAAGGACCTACTACTTAGGTTAGCGCTAAGAGGTAGAGACTTTATAAAGCCCTTAGTGCCCCTTTGTATAATAAACTAGACGTAATTAATTAAACCTACTTCTTACCCTTTGCACGATAGTATACTATTAACCCTCGAATGCTTAATTGCAGATTGAGCCAAACCTATAAGTAGATAGGATTTTAATAATCTTAGTAGTAGCTACTATACTAGGGGTTTAGCTTATGCTTTTAAGTTAGGAGATTTTATCTTCTAAGGTATAAAGTTAATATATAGTGCGAAGCTTATTACACTTCTTTTTAGTAACTAAGATATGCTACTTAAGTATTAAAAATAGGCTTAAATTACGCGTTACTAGCTCTCCCCCTATATACTAGATAAAAGGGTTTTCACTACCTTTAGGGGCTTTAGGTAAGGTCTGGCCCCTACTAGTGGCTTATGTAACTCTAGGAGCTATCGTTAGACTATTGTAGATAAAGTATTATTATATAAGGTCTAGTTATAGGTAATTATACTTACTTTACACTAGAAAAAATAGTAAAAGATAATTTAGTAGTATTAATAGAATAATACTTATCTTGTGTAGAGTTAGGGCATAGTATAGATTTTACGCAGCTAGCTTACTTAGCGCATAGGCCCTCTATAAGTCCTTGGCGCTAGATACTACAACACTATAATAATATCGTGATCTACCTGTTATACTAATGTAGACCCTATACCTATTATAAACCTATTTAAGGTAGATAAGCTTACTACACGAGATCCTATTATTAATAGTAAGAAAGTTAACCCTAATAATTTTAGAGGTACATCTATTTATCGCGTAAAAGATTAGGACGCTCCTAAGCATAATAATTAGTAGGAACTTAATAGTGGGACCTATTAGAAGAATTTTATTTATAAGCACCTAGTCCTTACACCTAAAAGAACTAATACTAACCCTAATACCCTTACTAGCTAATAAAGGGTTATATTTAATATAGTAGTTAATTATTTTAAAACTATTCTAAGAGGACGTAGCCCTCCCTAGCTACTACTAAACCTTAATAGAAAGGCTAGGACTAGAAAGATATTTATTATTAAGATAATATTATCTTAACTTAAACAAATTACTAATAAAGGAAGTATACCTTCACCTATTATACGTTGCGCTTCTACTAGAGTTACGGCGTTTCTTATTAATGGGCCCACTATTAATAACCTATTTTAATTCTAAATATGTAAAGAGGAGGTATAATAGCACCTTTACTACCTACTACCCTCTAGTAGCTATAAGCGTTATTCTTATCTATTTATTACATTATAATAGATAAGAAATTAATAGTTAGCCTAAATATACTAGGTATAATAAGTACCTAGCTAGGAGAAATTTAACCTTAATACGCTTATCTTTATAAAGAGGAGGTAGAGGCTAGAGGATAAAGGATAACCTTCTAGACCTTCTAGTATCTTCTCTCCCCTAGTACTAGTTACCTAGAATAGTAGAGACTAGGGTAATAGAGGGCAGATGGAACGTAGTTAAATAGAGCAATAAAACCTTAGGTATAGGCTTAGAATTACTATCTAGGATAGAGAGTATACGTAGAATGTAACTCGCCTTATATACATATAGTAGAGATTCTAGAGTATTTTACTTAGTAATTCTCTACTATCTATAACGTCACCTATAACGTTACCTATAACGTCACCTTATAACGTCACCTATAATATTACTTAGTATCCATAGGGCTATAACGTCATTATAACGTTATTATAGAAACTTCTAGAATATAGAAAAGGTAACTCTAGGAACCTTTAAAGGTTACCTATTCCTTATAATCTTCCCTTTACTAGCATAAATAGTATGATTTTAGAAGACTTCTATTAGTTATCCCTAGTATTATAGTAGCCTCTATATACTGCCTTAAGTAGTAATGCTATAAGCGCCTATTCTAGATAGCTTTACTAGTAGATATCTAAGACTATTATCCTTAACATAGTGTAGCGATAGTAAGGAGATAGTAAGACTACCTTCTAGAATACTTTTTTACAACTCTATATTAATCAAAGTATATAGAAAGATTAGCTACTATTCTGGTTACGTTATAGGGCTGTGCTTTCTACATTAGGAATAAAGATCTTTTAGGATGCCTTATACCTATACGTACACCGCCACGAGGTTAATTTAATTAATTATAATAGACTATAGAACTAATACTAAGCAGTATTAGTCTATTATATAAAGTATAATAATCTATCCTATGCTAGTATTAACGCTTCTAATACTAGTAATTTTAACAATCGTCTACTTTTATCTATAAATGCTAGAGTTATGCTCTTATACAATATTGAGACTAAACATAGTCTAGTAAATAGGGCTATTAGAAAGATTATTAATTTTGTTTAGTAGCCTAGTACTACTAATCATATCTCTACACTTCCCCTTACTATCCTTGTAACTTTTAAGTAATATACTAGACTAGGACCTTTTACTACTAAGGATAGAAATATAAGGTCTAGTTATAGGTAATAGTACTTACTTTACACTAGAAAGGACAGTGAAAGGATAACTCTAGTAATATTAATAGAATAATACTTATCTTATATAGAGTTAGCGCGTAGTGTAGGTTTTACACAGCTAGCTCGCTTAGCGTATAGGCCCTCTATAAGGCCTTAGCGCTAGATACTATAACACTATAATAATATTATAATCTACCTATTACAGAACCTCCCCCTCTAGCTACAGTCCTCTACAGCATACTATAGCCTTAATAAAAACCTCACCCTATAGGAAAGGAAAAGAGTGTCTATAGGGGTGCGCGTTACATACGCAATAATAGTATATTATAAGTAAATAGCGCGCGTTGTAAACGCATTGCGCGTGTTGTTTATTATAAGGCTCTTACGCCTTCTGTTTGCTGTAGCCTTCTGTAATATAGGGTAGTAGGGCTATATAGTCTTAATATTGTTTTAATCTTCGTGTACTCTCTACCTATATAATATATAAATAATATATTCTTAGTATAGACAAAGCGCTTAGTCTTTAAATAACCTCCTTAATTATCTAAGATACTATACTACCTAGTGCCTAAGTATATTAAGAAGTCTAACCTATATAGTGCTACTACCTTTACGTTTAGTAGAGATACTAAATATATAAATTATAATGTAGTGCTTATAACTTATATACGCTGTGTATAGAACTTAGTAAAGCTTCCTAAGACCTATGCTAAAGATAATAATAAGCACTATAACTATTATATTAAAAGTAATTGCAGAGGCTGTAACTTAGTATATCTAGAGTTATATATTATATATACACTTTAGCTAATACTTATAGGTGCTAAAGGTAATAAATAGGCGCCTTAATCGCCTATACGCTATTTGTAACTACTACTATATTATAGTTATAGAGACTCTAGGCAGGTAGCGTAAAATAGATAAGCATATAAAGGCAGTAGGCCTAAAGCTAGCTTATTACTAAAAGTAATTTAATTTAGAGCTAGCTAACTACTAGCGTGTTATAGCTTATATTAGTATACCTATTAGTGTAGTGACCTAGATACCTACTACTAGCCCTTAGTACCTAGGCTTAATCCTAGTAAAGTAGTATTAGATTACTAGTGCTCTTAAGGCAGTTATTCCCCTTATATAGTAGATAGTAAGTTCGCTCCTTTCCTACACTTAAAATGTATACTAATAGCTTATTCTAGATTAATCTAGCGTCTACTCCTCGCTGTAATAAGGGCAACTTAGATAATAGTAATAAAGAGAGTAGAAAGGAGGTTACTACTAGAGGTGTAGTAAGTAAGAATAGTAAGAATAGTAAAAATAATAAAGATAATAAGTAGTAGGGGTGTAGAAGGCGTATAGTTTAGTTAGATTACTTCTTAGAAGCTATCCTATAGGCCTTAGGTAAATACTCTTAATAAGCTATAAGTGCTATATAAGCTATAGTGCTCTATAATAATATATATTACATCTATATTCTATATACTCTTATTATATCCTTTGTCTCTTCTTTGTATACGCAGCTCTTTTCCTTTTAAAAGTTTAGACTAGGTTATCTATATCTTTAAAATCTAACTCTAGAATCTAGATATCCTAAGTCTTATTATAGCCTTTCTAGTAGAGTAGGTATTACTTTTACCCCTTTTTTATTTACTTAGCTAGGATCTCTTCTACTTTCTAGGCTTTTCCTCTTTTAGGTGTAACCTCTAGTAGCTAGGTGTTAATGTCTTCTACTTCTAGCCTTAGTTTCTATTATTTAAGAAGGGAAATATAAAACATATTATAAATGTAATAGTATAGTAGAAGGAGTAGGTAGTATACCTATATTTTAACTGCGTCCTTGTTAAGATCCGAAGGCTAGACCTCCTAAGATCTTCATATGTATCTACATTCGTTATTTAAGCGGTACGGCACAAGAGGTTACATAACCTAATTAGTGTGATTAGAGCGCTAAGATAACTAATTAGACTAAGAACTTAACATACTAAGGAACTAATTAGTGCTTAATTAGTTTAATTAGAGCGATTAGTGGACTAATTACTTAAAGTATATAGGAACGTAAGGATAGGCTCTCTATACTTATATTTAATTTGTTTATTAATCTATTATTTGGATTCTAGTAGACTATATTATTAACTTGTTACACTTTGCAAGATACTATTATATTAATAAGACTTTCTACCTTCTATAAGTACTCCTGCCTAAGAACTAACTTTAACCCTTTAGGACTAGCTACCCTTTTAGATTTAATATCTTAAATACCCTTAACATAAGTACTTTATAAACTCCTACCTCTTCTATAGCTTTAGGTGCCGCTAAGATTACTCCTATAAAGGATAGTAGTAAGGCGTATAAACCTAATTTCTACTTTAGCGAAAAATCTTAAACTAACGTCTAGATTCTCTAGTTAGACCTCTACTTCTTTAACTTAGATAAACCCCTTAAAGATAAGAAAAAGGTTATCTTTGCAGTAATATATATGCAAGGAGATATAGGATTATAGATCTATTTTTACCTTAAAAAATACCTAGGAATAGACTATAATAACAATAACAACAATTACGTAAACGAATACGCTAATGTAGTTAATATTTTTAAAGATTATAATAACTTTAAAAAATACCTTAAACAACTCTTTAGGATTACTAATAAGGACTTTATTACAAAAGTAAAGATTTAGACTATAACTTAGAAATAATTAGTAGCTAAGTATATAGCTAAGTTTTATAGGTACGCTGTGCAGCTTAACTAGAATAATAAATCTCTTTAGGATATGTATAAATAAGAACTTAAATAGAAACTACGTAAGGAACTCCTACGTAGTAGTGCACGAATTACTAACCTTAAGAAACTATATAAAGAAACTATTAGGATTAACAAAGAATAGTTTTTACTGTAATAAGAGCTTTACTAAAACCCTAGGGTAATAAGCTTCAGATAACTAGTAAAAGTAGTTTATAAGAACACTATTAGAATTGTCCAAAAGCGACAGCTAAAGAACTACTAGAGATATAAACTAATAGAAGATATCTAGTTTAACTACATAGGTAAAGGAAAAGGAGGAAGGATAGGCCCTAAGCAGCCTAATAAACGCGTCTCTAATAGAAGTTAATAACTAATAACTAAGACCCGTAAATACTTTATATATAGTAAACTAGGCCACATAGCTAGGAACTATAGATTAAAGAATAAAGTCTATTAAACTAAGTTAAATATACTAACTATTAAGGACTAAGAACCTAATAACGAATAGAAAGTTATTATAACACTATTTAGTTACTAATACATTACACTAGAGCAAAGTAAGCAATTAGATTTACCTAACTTATAACTATATAAAGATCTAGAAGACAACTCTAACATATACTATAATATAGAAGATGTAGAAGAGATACTAAGATCTCCTACTCCTTACCTATAAAGTAGGCAGAAAGAAGATAACCCTATATTACCTAAGTATAAACTAAATGTTTAGGACTATATAGAACCCCACTAGGCACTAAAAGGAATGTAACCCTATAAAAATAAAGAATTAGACTACGTACTAAAGTACTATCTAGACTACTAAAATCCTATACACTAATTCTATATATAGATGTATTGCAAAGAACTAATATACGCATAATATAAGGCAGAAAAAGAGGAGAATAAAGAATAACTTAGAAGGAAACTACGCTATAGATAGATATAGATAGACTGCCCTATTATAGCCTATAACAAACACCTCTAAGATAAATAATAAGTAAAATACTTTCCTTACCTTACGCTAATAGGCAATAAATACTATAATATACTTATTAATAGAGACTACATACAACTATACTAGTACACATGTCTAAACTAAGACTATAAATACTACTATATAGCTAAATATTTAGACAGCTTTGTAAACTACCCTATATAAGAAGTAATAATAGAACTACTAATTTAACTAGTACATAAGAATAGTAAAGACTGTAAGAGGAAAAACAGCAAAACATTCTTATAGGAAGAAGAAGACAATCTATATAAGCTACGTACTTAAGAATAATAATAGAAGGAGATACTTAGAAACGCATACTAAGCACCTAAACTTAATTATAACCTACATAAATAGATATCTTTTTTAGGCCTAAACTTAGACAAGAAAATGCTTTTATTAAATTAAATACTATAGTAAGCACAGTATTAGTTAAGCTACTAGTATAGCTTAAAAGAATATAAGCTTAAGCTCTTATAAACTTAGGAGTAGAAAAGAACTTTATATTTTATTAGATAGTAAAATAAGTAAGACTTATAATATTAGAGAAAGAAGTATCCTATATTATCTATATCGCAAGTAGATCCCTAATGCCTAAGACACCTTAGATATACTAGGAGGTTACTACTATAATAATAGTCTAAGGATATAGAGAGGAACTTACCTTAGATATCTTACTAGAATCTAAGCACGAGTTAGTCTTAGGATTATTTTAGTTAATAATATATAACCTACAGATTAACTAGGGTATAAAGAAAACATTATTTAAACGCTATAATTATATATTATAAGTAAAGCCTACGCATTAACTAAAAATAATAGTAGACAAGGAAGTTATTAACAACATAATACTATAATAGATAGTTAAAAAATAGAAGTATACCTTAGTAGACGCTAGTAAGAACTACTAGGTTAAGAAGTGTAAAAAGGAGGATAGTAGTACACCCCTTACCTTACTAAGAGAGTATAGGAAATAGATATATATATTTACAGAAAAAGAAGGAAAAGCAAACCTACCTAAACATTAACCCTAGAATCTTATAATAGACCTAGAAGAAGAGAAGACGCCACCCTTTAGACCACTATATAGTAAGATAGGAGAGGAACTCCTTAAAGAACGTGATTTTATTAAAATAAACCTTAAGAAAGGATATATATAACTATTAAAGTTACTAGTAGTAAGCCCTTTTATGTTTGTTAAGAAAAAGGATAGATTAGATAGACTATACGTTAACTACTAACAACTTAACAATATAACAATAAAGAACTAATATCTACTACTAAACATAATAGAGTTGCAAGATTAACTATCTTAAGCTAAGATATTTATAATAATAGATTTAAGAGATAGTTACTACCTTATATAAATTAAAAAAGATAAAGAATAGAAAATAGCGTTTTAATCACGCTATAGACTATTTAAATAAAAGGTTATACCTTTTAGACTTATAAACGCACTAGTAGCTTTTATAGCACTTATTAATAACGTACTCTATAAACATCTAGACATATTTATTATCGCGTATATAGACAATATCCTCGTCTTTCCTAAAAACGAATTAGACCACACTAAGCACGTATAGACAGTACTAGAAGCACTAGACAAAGTATACCTTTATATTAAACTTATAAAATACAAGTTTAACGTTAAATAACTTAAATTCCTAAGACACATTGTTACTATAGAAGGAATTGAGATAGCACTAAGTAAAGTTAAATGTATTAAGAACTAGCTAATACTAAAGATAGCTAAGAATATCTAAGAATTCTTAGAATTCTTTAGATTTAACTAACAATTTATCTAAAATTAAGTAAAGGTCACAATACCTTTAATAAATCTTATAAAGAAGGATGTACCCTTTTAATAGATAAATAAGTGTAGAATGTTATTCTAACTCCTTAATATAGTATATATTATAAAACCTATCCTTGTTTATTTTAGAAGTAATAACTAGTACGCTTTAAAACAGATGCTAGCGATCTTACGCTAGGCGCCTACGCTAAATAAGAACATAATAGTAAATAGCACCTAATTACCTATTACTTATATAAGTTTAATAACGTCAAAATATAATATAAAATACATAATTAAGAACTCTATACTATTATTAAAGTTTTAAAGCGCTAGAGGATTCACGCGCTTAGTTGCTTAACGCTAGAAATCTATATAAATTATAAAAACCTTCTAAGGTTTATGACAACAAAAGAACTTACGCTATAATAACAAGGATAGTTATAAACTACTAGGTAGTATAAGTTTATAATTATCTATGTAGCTAGAAAAGAAAATAGTAGAGTAAATACTTTTAGCTAACAAAGTAATCTAGTAAGAGAAAAAGTAAAAACCTTTTCTACAATCCTTTGCAAAGCTAAAGATAGATCTCTAAAGCTAATAGTGGAACTAAATTAACTTTTAGTAATTAACTAAAAAGTTCTAGAATATCTATAGACTAAGATTATCTAATAATACCACGATAACCCTATATACGGACACCTAGGCATTACAAAAATAATAGAACTTATCTAAAGGAATTACACCTTTAAAGGAATTAAGGAAGCTATAATAACTTATATCTATAAATATGCAGAATACTAAAGAAATAAACATAATATATATCTTAAATATAGAGAGATGTAAGTAATTAGAATACTAACAGCACTATAGAAAGACATTACTATAGATTTTATTATAGGAATTCTAAACTCTAAGGATCTAACAATAGGAATTAAATACAACAGTATACTAGTAATAGTCTACTAACTAACTAAGTATATTAAGCTTATTCTATGCCTTAAAAGAATAATAGTAAAGGAACTTACTTTTCTTATCCTAGACTAACTAATTAGATACTATAGAATTCTAAAAATAATTATTAGCTATAGGAATAAGATCTTTATGTTAGTTTGGCTCAATCTGCAATTAAGCATTTGAGGGTTGATAGTATACTATCGTATAAAGGGTGAGAAGTAGGTTCAATTAATTACGTCTGGTCTATCGTACAAAGGGGCACTAAGGACCTTATAAAGTCTCTGCCTCTTAGCGCTAACCTAAGCAGGGGGTCCTTATGCGGGTTCTTATAGGTAGGCAGGGCCTTATGAAGTCTCTGCCTCTTAGCGCTGACCTAAGTAGTAGGTCCTTATACAGGTCCCTACAGGTAGGCAGGCCCCTATTTCACTTAGTGCTATTTGTACAATAAACTGTACAAACACTTTATATTAAATTATTAGATAACGCTTATAGCCCTACTTAGAACAAAACGAAAGCTATTAATAGCTTACTATCTATAAATAGATAGATAGATAGAACGTATAAACTAAACTATAGAAACGTACCTACGCATCTACTGTAGTAGTTAGAAGAATAACTAGGTTTTATTACTATCTATAGTATAGTGAGCTAATAATAACAAAGTATTAGCAGTATTAGGACATACACTGTTCTATATAAACTATAAAAGACACCTATATCTCTTTAATTAACAATTTCCTACGATAATTAAAGTAAAAGAAGCTATAGATATAGCAGAAAATATAAAGAAAATATACTAATAACTCTAAGAGAATCTTAAGAAAGCTTAGTAGCAATTAATTTCTTACTAAAATTAAAAACGTAAAACAACACCTTAGCTAAAGAAGGTAGATAAAGCATATCTACTTACAAAGAACCTTAAAACATAGAAGAAGAAATATAAGAAACTAGATTATATTAAGGTTAGTGTTGGTTTAGCTTAATCTACAATTAAGCATTTAAGGGTTAATAGTATACTATTGTGCAAAGGGTGAGAAGTAGGTTCAATTAATTACGTCTAGTCTATCGTACAAAAGGGCACTGAGGGCTTTATAAAGTCTCTGCCTCTTAGCGCTAACCTAAGCAGGGGGTTCTTATGCAGGTCTTTATAGGTAGGCAAGGCCTTATAAAGTCTCTACCTCTTAGCGCTGACCTAAGTAGTGGGTCCTTGTGTAGGTCCCTATAGGTAGGCAGGCCCCTATTTTACTTAGTGCTATTTATACGATAAACTGTATAGACACTAGTAACTTTTCTTTTATGTAATAGCTTATATTTATTATATACTTTCCCTTTCCTATCCTTTTTTATCTATACAGTTAGCCTTCCCCTATTAGAATAGGTTGTGAGGTAGGTGTAGTGTTACTATGTAGTAGAAGTTCTGTTTACACTTACTCTTATATAAATAGGTAGTAATAGCTAACCTACTTAGTTCTTACTCTACCCTTTTGTATAGTAGTAGAGTCGTATTACGTAATAAGGCTCTTTTTAGGCATATATTCTATGCGTAAATAGAAGGTAGAGTATTAAGTAATATAATGCTTAGCGCTAAGTCTTAGTAAGTAGGTATAGAAGGATCGCTCCTAGTTATACGATAAAGGTATATAGTAGAAGTAAGGTATAAGGTAGCCTTCTATACTTCTTCTTTATTACTCTATTAGTCTTGTTTATTTTCCTCTTCTTTTGTGTAATAGTCTTCTTCCTCTAGCTCTCCTTTAAAGTTAAGGATGTATACTTATATATTTATAGTAGAGGGTTTATGTTTATAAAAGTTAGCGTATAATAACATGTATTATCTTCTAGCTTACTAGGTATCTCTTAGTAGATAGTTAGTAGACTAGTATCCTTTTTTATAGTATATAAAGCATTTCTACTTTATGCGAGAGCTTAAACTTCTAAAGTTACCTTTTCTTTTTAGTCTAAAGGTTAATCTGCCTCTAGAGGGGCTAGATCTTCTTGTACAATTAGGATTGTTATATTATTAATTAGTGTAGTACACTTTTTTACTATTTTAGAAGAACTATAACTTCTTTCTATTTTTAGTAACTTAGAGTAATGCACGAAGGTCACTAAGTAAGCCTTTTACTATATTTTTAGGGTTAAATATAGCTTATTTAAGGTTAGGATAGCTATAGTATACTTGTATAATAGTAGTGTATAGTTATAATTTACTACTAAAGCCTTGTCTAAGAGCCCTTTAGGCTAAAGTAAGCTTGTTAATTATTACTTTTAGGGCCTTATATAATATAGCAGCTAGATTATCTCTTTTATAGCGTTTAAAGGTAAGAGTAGTCTAGTCTATCTAGTACTAATTATAATTAACACTAGTGTTAAAGTGCCTATTTAGTCTGTCGTATAATTTATCCTATAGAAGTTCTAGTCTAATGTTATGTAGGTAGTAGGTACTCGCACGATTAGAAAGGATTCCTAGGAAGATGTTTATATACTAGTTCTATAGTATGCCTAGCCTGTAGTATAGTTCTCTAAAAACTTTTGCCTTATTTGCTAGGATATTATATAGCCTACTAGTGTAGTTATTCTCTTTACTCTAAGCCTTCTAAAAGAGAATAATCTTATCTAGCTAGATATAAGCATAATCTCCTAGTTATTAAGGAGACTAGGAGTGTCTAGCCTCTTTATATAATATAGTTTGTTAGGCAAAAGTAGTCTAGGTTTTAGGCTACTACTACTGGTGTAGCTCTACATATAGTGTCTCTATTTTTGTATATATAGGGATAGGCCCTAGCTGTGCTCTATATATATATATATTACCTACAGATAGTGTAGGTTGCATTATTAAGATTATGTAAAGCAGTTTAGGTTGTAGTTGTAGAGTTATTATGCGAAGGGTCTATAGCTTATAGTTAAGCTGTAATAGTTTAAAGAGTTTCTTTATATAAGTGTCTTTTATTATAGAATTAGTAGTAATAAAGCCTTTCTTTATAAGAAAAGTAATAAGCTCTCTTTTTACTGTATAACTAATCTTATTAAAGGTTCTCTCCTTCTAGTTGTTAAAATCTTTAGTAAAAGAAGAGATTACTTTTTTACCTTTAAGGCTGCTTACGCGATATTGCGCAATTATGTATACTATATAAGTGTTTAGCTGTTTTAGAGAAGGGGGTAGGTAGCTGTGTAGATCTACTCTGTCTACCTAGTACTTTTGTGCGATCTCTCCTCTTAAGGTAATAGCCTTAATGTTTATTACTTCCTCTACTTATTAAAGCTATATTGCTTTGGCTTTGTCTTTTTACTAAGGAGGTAGTATTAATTATTATATAACATTCTTAGGTTGTAGTTCCTCTAAGAAGTCTCCTAGTCTTAAGGCTATATTATTGTTGTCTTTTTTAGTTATACAACGTGTCTGTGTTTAGTTATTGCTAGTTTAACTGTACAACGTGTTTGCGTTTAGTTATTGCTAGTTTAATTGTGTAACATGTTTTTTAGGGTTGTGAATATGCTTACTATCTCCTTTCTTTTCTATAGAATAGCTTAGACTAGATCGTGCGACTCTTTATAAATATGTGCGCTTTGTTTCTGCTTATTATATAATCTAAAATTTGATTTCTAGTAAAGGTATTATCTCCCTTCTTTTCTGTAGAATAGCTTAGACTAGATTATGCGACTCTTTATAGATATGTGCGCTTTGTTTCTACTTATTATATAATCTAAAATTTGATCTTTAGTAAAGGTAATAATACAGAGCCTATGTATCTAGCTTGTAGGGCGCTCTGTCTTTAGACCTTACTAGTTTGTAGTTAATTTAGAATTAACTACTAATTAGTGTTAGTTTAGCTTAATTTATAATTAAGTATTTAAGGGTTAATAGTATACTATTGTGTAAAGGGTAAGAAGTAGGTTTAATTAATTACGTCTAGTTTATTATACAAAGGGGCACTAAGGGCTTTATAAAGTCTCTACCTCTTAGCGCTAACTTAAGTAGGGGGTCCTTGTGCAGGTCCTTATAGGTAGGCAAGGCCTTATAAAGTCTCTGCCTCTTAGCGCTGACCTAAGTAGTGGGTCCTTGTGCGGGTCCCTATAGGTAGGCAGGCCCCTATTTCACTTAGTGCTATTTGTACGATAAACTGTATGGACAGTTAGACTATTTTACATTTCTAAGTAAATATTACTAGTAAACTATAAGTTAGAACTACTGCTAGATATAAAGATATATCTAGTATTCTATATATTACTACTAGAACTAGCAGACCCTAATACACTAGTTAGAACTACCTTCTACTACAGAACTAAAGAAGAAAATAAATTTAAGGTTAAAAGAATTCTAGAATATAATTAGTATAGCAACGCGTACCTTATTAAGTGGAAAGGTTACCTATACAGCAAAAACACTTAGGAACTAGAGAACTACTTAGGAAACTATTAATAAAAGATTAGAGAATTCTACTAATAACCTATATAGTATAATAATATTTATACCTAAGATAGTAAAAGCACTAGATTATTCTAGAATTCTAATAGGAAATCCTTAAAAGCGCTCTATGTTATAGGGAATAAGAAAGAACCTAAAAGAGTCTTATTAACTACTAGATTAATAGCCTTATAAGATTTAGTCTCCTTAGTATTTTTCTCCTTAACTGCTATTACATTCTTAGTATGCTTATCTAGTAAGTCTATTTACTAATATAACTAATCTTTATATGTATATGTAACCTATAATTTCTGTAACATCTTTTTATAGACCTTAAACACAGCCTCCTACGTTTCTCTTAACTTTTTTATCTATATACGCAATTTCTTTTTCTCTATTAATAAACGCTTAAACTTAGACTCTAAAACGCGTATATTATAATATTAACTTTAATAAATATATTCTCTACATTTTCTAAACTAAACATAAATCTTATAAACATAGTTATATTTTATACACGTTAAGTATTTCTTAACTATAACTTTGCTAAAGGAGTTAATAAAATTAGTTAGGTAATAGTAATAGGTAGTGCTACACTTAGAAGGTTGTTTAGGCATAATATAAGTAAGCTAACGCTACTTATAACGCAGGATAAGCTTTAGTTATAACTAGGCGTAAAATATAGTTACATAATTTAAGGACAAATCCTAGTAAAGAGGGAGATAATGTTAAGATCTAAAGGCTAGGCCTTCTAGAATCTTTATATATATCTATATTTGTTATTTAAGCGGCACGGCATAAGAGGTTATATAACTTAATTAGTATAATTAGAGCGCTAAGATAATTAATTAGACTAAGCACTTAATATACTAAGTATATCTATACAGTTTATTATACAAATAGCACTAAGTGAAATAGGGGCCTGCCTACCTATAGGGACCTGCACAAGGACCCACTACTTAGGTTAGCGCTAAGAGGCAGAGACTTCATAAGGCCCTGCCTACCTATAAGGACCCACACAAGGACCCACTGCTTAGGTCAGCGCTAAGAGGCAGAGACTTTATAAGGTCCTTAGTGCCCCTTTGTACGATAGACTAGACGTAATTAATTAAACCTACTTCTTACCCTTTACACGATAGTATACTATTAACCCTTAAATGCTTAATTGTAGATTAAGCCAAACCAACAAAGTAACTAATTAGTGCTTAATTAGTTTAATTAGAGCGATTAGTGGACTAATTACTTAAAGTATATAGGAACGCGAGGATAGGCTCTCTATACTTATATTTAATCTGTTTATTAATCTATTGTTTAGATTCTAGTAGACTATATTGTTAACTTGTTACACTTTGCAAGATACTATTATATTAATAAAACCTTCTACCTTCTATAAGTACTCCTGCCCGAGAACCAACCTTAACTCTTTAGGACTAGCTACCCTCTTGGATTTAATAGTCCTACACTTAGAAGGGTCTAATAAATTTTCCTAATAGCTTCTTACTTAGTTATTAAGGCATATATATATTCTTTATACTAAGTAGGACTAAGTCGCCTCTCTAGAATAACTCTTACTTATGCTTCTTATTATAGTACTAGCTCTAATACTCTTATACTAAGTATAGGTACTCTATAAGTAATACGCGTGCACTATATATACGTTTTACTCTTTTAACTATATCTAGTAGCTCCCCCTCTAGCCTACTATCTATAGGAGGCGTAGTAAGGATAGGGTGCTTACTATATATAGTATAGAAAGGCGTTATTTTTATTAAATTATAGATAGAGTTGTTATATATAAATTAAGCTATTAGAAGTAGTTTAACCTAGTTTATTTATAGAGGTGTAATAAATATATATCTAATTCTAGCGCTCTATTTACCTATCTATTTAAGGGTAGAAAGCAGTGCTAAGCCTACGCTTTACCTATAGTTAGTAGCATATTTCTACCTAAAAAGTAGAGGTAAAGGTATAGTCCCTATTAAATATAATACCTTTCTAAATGCTAAACCTTAAAATAACCTCTTAGAAGTAGGCTTCTATAAATTCCTTTATATTCTATATTTTCTGTGCAAGGATATAGATAGCTATCCTAAAGAAGTAGTATATAATTATAAAAATTGTATTAAAAGCGTAGCTGTCTTAATTCTTTACTAGTAGAAATCTAGTTATAAAGTTTAGTAAGGCTTCCTTAAAGATATCCTTTAGTGTTAGAAGAGGTAATAGCTAGCTATACTTACTATACCTTAGAGCTTTACTCCTTTAGTAAATAGTATAAGTCCTTATATACTTCTAAACATCTTAATCTATAAAAGGCTAACAGTAGGTCCTCTTAATAGCCTTAAGCGTTCTACGTACGCTAAAGTGGCCTACTACATACGTATTATAGTGCTAGAACAAAATCTCTTACCTAATTACTAGTTTATCTAGGATATATAATCTACTATTATACCTTAGGACTTCTATTTTATTAAGGCGCTATACTTACGCCTTACTACTACTTTAAGTGCTTCTCTTACGCCTTAAGCTAGTAATACGCTTAATAGTAAAGGCGTCTCTTTACTAAAACTACTAAACTTTAGTAATAAGGTTAAACTCTTTTATTATAGGTTTACTACTAACTAATGCTCTAGCTAGTAAGCGTAGTACGTATAGCGTGCACACTATAGCACTAGTAGTAGGAATTTTTATAGCTCTATAAATGTTAGTAATATATATCTTATATACGCCTAATAAGCTTGGCTTATTTATAGATCTACTTACTCTACTATACTTAGTCCACTATAGTATTTTGTTCTATAGGGTAGGCAATAAATAGGTTAGTAATAGGTTCTCCTATGTGTAATCTACCCTTCTTAATAGTCTATCTACTAGGTTTGTTTTCCCTAGGCAGTGTTCTACTTTAAAATTAAAAGCTACTAGATATATCGCCTATTATACTTATTATAAGTTTAGCTTCTATACAGCGCGCATACTGCGTAAGTTATTATAGTTACTTAGCACTTAAATTATGTGCTGTGTACTATCTAGATAATATCTTTATTACTTAAAGTAGTAGATAATAGCAAGAAGCTTAAAGTTATATACCTTATAATTTAGCTCTACTACTTGAAGTTTTCTTAACACAAAAGTAACTAGATACTACTTCTAGTCCTTTAATAGCTATAAAAGGATACTATATTTTATAAAAGTAGATATATTAGTCTCTAATTAGATTAGTAGCGCAGGGTTAAAGTAGCATAGAATAGGCGCACTTAAGAAGCACGTTTTAAGTATTTTAAAAGTATTATTAGCTTTTACTAACTATTAGAACACTTAGTTCTTTTTAAGTAGGTCTAAGAGAGAAGCAGTTTCTTATATATATACCTTAATAAATCGCCTATAAAAGTTTATAAAGCCTAGAAATAACTAGAGCTCTTAGATGCTAGTTAGCTATAGCTATTCTATAATAGTTACTATACACGCAGGATTAGCGCGGATTTCTTACGTAGTTATAATAAAACTAAGGAAGTAGACTTTACTTAAGGCGAATATACACTTAGTTAAATTAATAAAAAGTTTAGCCTTACGCAGTAATTTAAGCACAGCGTAAATAGCGCGCTAATAAAGTGTAAGATCTTTATTATAGGTATAGATAAGTATATTATCTAGATACACAACGTATATATAATCTAGATATAGTGCTAGTACCTTCTTAATATATGCCTAGAAGCTTGTAAGGGCATTAGTTAAGCTAAATAGTATTACTAAGTATTTAAAGTGGCTATAGCAAGTTTAGAATATAGTTTTCTACTTATCTCCTACCTAGATCTAAATTCTATAGTAGGCGTTATAAAGATTAAGGGTCGTATAGTAGTATACACTTAATAAGCGGTTAAGCGTCTCTCTAACTAAGAGTAGTAGGTAATAATCCTTAATAGTAATTATATTAAAGCCCTAATAATTTATACAAAGCTATAGTGTGCTATTTTTCTTAGGGGCGAATAGAATTAGTGCTCTAGCTAGGCTAGTACTATGCCTAATCTATCCCTTTTTTAAGACATTTTCTAGATACTCCTAAAGTACCTTAAGCTCCTACTCTAAGAGATTATAGAGTAGTTTATAAGGAGGTTCCTTTCTCTCTATATTAGGGATAGCATAATTAGATTTCTTAAAATTTAGTAAGGTAGACACTGCTTTTTTATTAAATACATTACTATATTTGCGTAATATGTTAGGAATGCGTAGTCTTTACACTGCGTATACTTTATTAATAGGCACTAGGTACTCGAAGCTTACACTAGTTATTTATAAGACCCTTAGAAGAAATAAATCTAAGCTAGTATACTTTATATTATCTTTAAAGTCCTTTACAGTGACTAGCTATATTAAAGCTATAGTATAGCCCTAGCGCTATATTTATAAGCTATTATTAAGGTAGATATTACCTTCTTATAAAAAGGGGTTACTAAGTAGGAGAGGAATCCCTTCCTTATTAACGCTATAGATAGTAGTCTTTATCCTCCGCTCTACCTCTATATTATCTATAACACATACTGTTGTGGTAAAAAGGGCTCGAACTATCACAGGATATTCAGGAGCAGAGTTGTAAAGAATACAAATAGCAAATTATAGGAAAGGATGCTAAAAGGGCAGACTATATACAAAAGAAACGAGCCTCTTAGTAAGAATCCTGTAATATGAATTAGTAGATCTAGAAAGAATTATAGAAGTGAGTGTTTTACTTCAACACACCCCCTAGGTAATCGCTTAAAGCGGATCACCTATCTTAAGAAGTAATCTATAATTATCTAAATCCTTTCTAAAGATCTTTAAAAAACTATCTAAAGGCTATTTAAAGATTAAAAAACTATTAAGAATTATTCTTCTAAATCTCCTTATCTTAAGCACAGCGATTCTATTACCCCTTACTTATTATAATAGTAAAACAATTACTGTTTATCTTTTAAATCACAAATCCTATTGTAAATTATGTCTAGAATCTTTTCTTCTAGTGGGTTAGGAGCTTATAAGCGTGGCATAAAGGCCTAGAGCGTAAACGCTTTTATTCTACTGCTCTTTTCGCTTACTTCTTATTAACTATAAGGTAATTTCCCCGCTCTTACTAGCTAGTAAGTACAATAGGCAGGCGCGTTTTAATTAAGAAGAAGTAGTAGTAAAAGAAATAAGTAGTAAAGAAAGAGCGCATTCAGCGCTTAATAATTAGATAGGTGGTAGAGTATATAAGCCTTTTACTAGCGCTTAATCTTCTCTCTTTAATCTTTTACTTTTAACACTTTAACCTCCTATCTAATTTAAGCCTACTAGTTTAAGCCTTTAAATCCTACTATTTTATAGTAGGTTCTCTTTTTCTAATTATTACCTTACGCTTTTTCTATTATTTAGAGCTTTACTAACTCTTTTAGATATTTAATAACTTAGCTAAAGCACGCATAGTAAAGGCTATAAAAGCTATTAAATAAAGCTTCTAATCCTCCTACTAAGATTCTCCTACTCCTCCTACTCTACTAGCTCCTCCTACCCTAGCTCTAGGCCCCTAGTAATCGCTTAGTGCTCTTAGATAAGTAAGCTACTTAGGCTACTTAAAGGGAGCTCTAGTAAGAAAGAGTAATAAACGCTGCTATAATAACGCTTTAAGCTTAGGTAGGTGCTACTATACCTACTTTACCTACTTTTACACTACTATATATAGGGTTATTTTATTACTTTAGCTAATTTTACTAATTATTTCTATAACTAGCTGTATATTTAGACTCTAGCTATAGATTTTATCTGCTATTAACTATTAGAGGGTGCTAATATAAGCTTTTATTCTAAGATTTATTCTAGGTTTAGCTAATACTTTTTATAAGAGAGGCTAATTACTAAGCTATATAAAAAGGTTAAAGTAGCCTTATAAGCTTCTCCTCCTACTAGTAGTTAGGAGGAGTAAGCTTAGTATGTAGTTATTATTCTACTCTCTCCCTCCTAGCTAATTCTTAGTAAAGGATAGGGTGATTACCCTCCTACTTTACCTATTAAAGAGTAGCGCGGTCGCAGCTAATACACTAATTAAAATAGCTAGATAAGTAGCCTATTAGCTCTAAAGTAGAGTAGAGGCTAGGTAAGTGCTTCTCCTCCTACTAATTAAAAGAGGGAAGGCTAGGGTAAGCTATTACCTACTACTAATTAAAGGAGAGGTAGAGGAGGTAGATAGAGTAAGGAATTACCTACTGTAGAGAGGAGGAGAGGAGAAGGATAGGGAGAATCTCCTACTACTAATTATAGGGGAGATTCTTACACCCCTATAATTAAGTAGAGGAGGAAGAGGGTCTATATACTTATAGATAAGCTCTTTAATTTCCTCTTTCTCTAATTCCTATTCTCTCTCTAATCTTTTCTTTTTTTTCTTTTTCTTTTCTTATTTCCTAGCTCTAAATTAATAATTCTAGGTAGTTAATAGATTAATTCTTTATTTACCTACTCTTATTCTATAATTATTATACTTATATTTTATAGATTTAGTAGCCTTTTAAATCTATTAAACTGCTAATAAGTAAGAGCCTTTATAAGGCTATCTACTAGCATTTTGCTAGTTAAAAGATATTTTACTTAAAATAATTCTTTTATATACTCTTACTATAACTACATGTTCTAAATATTTATATAGCGCAGTTAAGTAGTAATTCTTTTGTTCTTTCTAATTACTAAATAAATAGTTTAAAAATTGTCGCAATAGACCTTCTATAAAGGTCCTAGATCTAGAGTAAGCTTAGTAAAGAATCTCTTAATTGCTATAGCTTCTTTACTTATATATTTAAGCGCTAGAAGCTCTGCTTCTATTATTAAAGTAGTAATTGTGTTCTATTAAGCTGCTTTCTATAGGATAGCTCCTCTAAATAATAAGATAATATATCTATAGGAAGATTGCCGTAATATTAGATTATTAGCAAATAAGGCATCTCTACATATTAGTAGATTAGGTCTATTATAGCCACTAAAGACTATAGCCTACTATCTAGTTTAATAGAGGTAAAAGATCACATAATTAATAGTAGCAAAGTGTTCTTTACTTAGATTTATTAGAAAGTGTAATAGCTTTAACACTACAAAGGCTATATCTAGACATAGTATAATTACTATATAGAGAGCTAATTTTACCTCTTCTTAAAAGAGCTTTATTTATTAAGGAGTGGCTTCTCCTATGCTTAGAATAAGATCTTCTACTAATAGAGGTGTAGGAGGGAAGCTCCTAGAGTTTAAAAGGTTAAACTTTTTCGTGATCTTATTAATGTAGGCATTATAGACTAGAGAAATTAATCTTACTTCTCTGTCCCTAATTACTTAAACACTTAGGAACTACTCTACTAGTTCTTTTAATTTAATCTTATATTTGTTTATAATCTTCTTCTAAAAATCTAGGGCTTCTTTCTCTTTACTCTTGTAATAGAGAAGAAGAATGTTATTAACATAAAATAGAACAATAATACTTTAATTACTATTAAAGAAAAGGCATAGCTCTTCTAGCGAAGCTAAGAGTCTATTGTTAGGATCTGGCCGCGCGCGAGCAGCAGGGCGCGAGCTTATTAGACTACTAGTTTACTAGAGTTAGCTGACTAAGCAGTTAGATAATAAGTTACAGGTCCTAAGGGTCCTAAGGACTACACAGGCCTCGCCTATATAGGAACTCTAGGACGCGTAGGACTTACCCACACAGGACTCTAGAACGTATAGGACTCTAGGACATATAGGACTCTAGGACATATAGGATTCTAGGAAGTGTGGGACTACTTAGTATATAGGAACGCAAGAATAAGTTTCTTATACTTATGTTTAATCTATTTATTAATCTATTGTTTAGATTCTAGTAGACTAAATTATTAACTTATTACACTTTACAAGATACTATTATATTAATAAGACCTTTTACCTTCTATAAGTACTCCTACCTAAGAACTAACTTTAACCCTTTAGGACTAGCTACCCTCTTAGATTTAACATCTTAAACACTCTTAATATAAGTACTTTACAAACTCCTACCTCTTCTATAGCTTTAGGTGCCACTAAGATTACTCTTATAAAGGATAGTAGTAAGGCATATAAACCTAATCTCTACTTTAGTGAATAATTTTACACTAACGTCTAGATTCTTTAGTTAGACCTCTACTTCTTTAACTTAGATAAACCTCTTAAAGATAAGAAGAAGGTTATCTTTACAGCAATATATATATAAGGAGATATAGGATTATAAATCTATTTTTACCTTAAAAAGTACCTAGGAATAGACCACAATAATAATAACAACAATTACGTAAATGAGCACGCTAATGTAGTTAATATTATTAAGGATTATAATAACTTTAAGAAATACCTTAAACAACTCTTTAGGATTACTAATAAGGACTCTATTACAAAAGTAAAGATTTAGACTATAATTTAGAAACAATTAGTAGCTAAGTATATAGCTAAGTTTTATAGATACGCTGTGTAACTTAACTAGAACAATAAATCTCTTTAGAACATGTATAAATAAGGACTTAAATAGAAACTACGCAAAGAACTCTTACATAGTAGTGTATAAATTACTAACCTTAAGAAACTATACAAAGAAACTATTAGAATTAATAAAGAGTGGTTTTAATTATAATAAAAGCTCTACTAAAACCCTAAGGTAATAAGCTTTAGACAACTAGCAAAAGTAGTTTATAAGAACCCTATTAGAATTGTCTAAAAGCAATAGCTAAGGAACTACTAAAGATACAAACTAATAAAAGATGTCTAGTTTAACTATATAGGCAAAGGAAAAAGAGGAAGGATAGGCCCTAAGTAGCCTAATAAACGCGTCTCTAATAGAAGTTAACAACTAATAACTAAGACCTATAAATGCTTTATATATAGCAAACTAGGCTATATAGCTAGGAACTGTAGATTAAAGAATAAAGTCTATTAAACTAAGTTAAATATACTAACTATTAAGGACTAAGAACCTAATAAAGAATAGAAAGTTATTATAACGCTATTTAGTCACTAACGCGTTACGCTAGAACAAAGTAAGTAATTAGATTTACCTAACTTACAACTATATAAAGATCTAGAAGACAACTCTAATGTATACTATAATATAGAAGACGTAGAAGAGATACTAAGATCTCCTACTCCTTACCTACAAAGTAGGCAGGAAGAAGACAACCCTATGTTACCTAAGTATAAACTAAATATTTAGGACTATATAGAACCCTACTAGGCACTAAAAGGAATGCAACCCTATAAAAATAAGAAGTTAGACTATATACTAAAGTACTATCTAGACCACTAAAATCCTACACACTAATTCTATATATAGACGTATTGCGAAGAACCAATATACGCATAATATAAGGTAGAGAAAGAGGAAAATAAGAAATAACCTAGAAAGAAACTACGCTATAGATAGATATAGACAGACTACCTTATCACAGCTTGCGACAAACACCTCTAGAATAAATAATAAGTGAAATACTTTCCTTACCTTACGCTAAAGGGCAACAAATACTATAATATACTTATTAATAGAGACTATATACAACTATACTAGTATACATGTCTAAACTAAGACTATAAATACTACTATATAGCCAAACGTTTAGACAGCTTTGCAAACTACCCTACGTAAGAAGTAATAATAGAACTACTAATTTAACTAGTATATAGAAATAGTAAAGACCGTAAGAGGAATAATAGAAGAATATCCTTATAAGAAGAAGAAAAAGACAATCTATATAAGCTATATACTTAAGAATAATAATAAAAGCAAATACTTAGAAACGCATACTAGGTACCTAAACTTAATTACAACCTATATAAATAGATGTCTTTTTTAGGCCTAAACTTAAATAAGAAAACGCTTTTATTAAATTAAATACTATAGCGAGTATAGTATTAGTTAAACTACTAGTATAGCTTAAAGGAATATAGGCTTAAGCTCTTATAGACTTAGGAGTAGGAAAGAACTTTATATCTTATTAGATAGCAAGACAAGCGGGACTTATAATATTAGAGAAAGAAGTACCCTATATTATCTATATTGCAAATAGATCCCTAATGCCTAAGACACCTTAGATATACTAAGAGGTTACTACTATAATAACAGTCTAAGGACATAGAAAGGAACTTACTTTAGATATCTTACTAGGATCTAAGTATAAGTTAGTCTTAGGATTACCTTAGTTAACAATATACAACCTATAGATTAACTAGGGTATAAAGAAAATATTGTTTAAACGCTATAATTATGTATTATAAGTAAAGCCTATACATTAACTAAAAATAATAGTAGATAAGGGAGTTATTAATAACATAATACTACGATAGATAGTTAAAAAATAGAAATACACCTTAGTAGACACTAGTAGGAACTACTAGGTTAAGAAGCGCAAGAAGGAGGACAACAGCACACCCCTTACTTTACTAAGAGAGTACAGGAAATAGATATATATATTTATAGAAAAAGAAGGAAAAGCAAACCTACTAGAATATTAACCCTAGGATCTTACAATAGACCTAGAAGAAGGGAAGACGCTACCCTTTAGACCACTATATAATAAGATAAGAGAAGAACTCCTTAAAGAACGTAATTTTATTAAGATAAATCTTAAGAAAGGATATATATAACTATTAAAGTCACTAGCAGTAAGCCCTTTCATGTTTATTAAGAAAAAGGATAGATTAGACAGACTATATATTAACTACTAACAACTTAATAACATAATAATAAAGAACTAATATCTACTACTAAATATTACAAAGTTACAAGATTAACTATCTTAAGCTAAGATATTCACAATAATAGATCTAAGAGACAGTTACTACTTTATATAAATTAAAAAAGGTAAAGAATAGAAAATAGCGTTTTAATTACGCTACAGACTATTTGAATATAAGGTTATACCTTTTAGACTTATAAACGCACTAGCAGCTTTTATAGCGCTTATTAATAACGTACTCTATAAATATCTAGACATATTTATTATCGCGTATATAGACGATGTCCTTATCTTTTCTAAAAATAAATTAGACCACACTAAGTATATATAGACAGTACTAGAAGTACTAAATAAAGTATACCTTTGCATTAAACTTAAGAAATATAAGTGTAACGTTAAATAACTTAAATTCCTAGGACATATTATTACTATAGAAGGAATTAAGATAGCACTAAGTAAAGTTAAATGTATTAAGAACTAGCTAATACTAAAGATAGCTAAAAACATCTAAGAATTCTTAGGATTCTATAGATTTAATTAATAATTTATCTAAGATTACGTAAAAGTCACAATACCCTTAATAAATCTTATAAAGAAGGACGTACCCTTTAAATAAATAGATAAGTGCGGAATATTATTCTAACTCCTTAAGATAGTATATATTATAGAACTTATCCTTGTTTATTTTAGAAGCGATAAACCACTACGCTTTAAAACAGACGCTAGCGATCTTGCGCTAGGCGCCTACGCTAAATAAGAACGTAACAGTAAATAGCACCTAATTACCTACTACTTATACAAATTTAATAACGCTAAAACACGATATAATATACATAATAAAGAACTCTACGCTATTATTAAAGTCTTAAAACACTAGAGGATTTACACGCTTAGTTACTTAACGCTAGAAATCTATATAGATTATAAGAACCTTTTAAGGTTTACGATAATAAAAGAACTTACGCTATAATAACAAAGATAGTTGTAAACTACTAAGTAGTATAAGTTTAAAATTATCTATATAGCTAGAAAAGAAAATAGCAGAGCAGACGCTCTTAGCCAACAAAGTAATTTAGTAGGAGAAAAAGTAAAAACCTTCTCTGTAATCCTTCGCAAAGCCAAAGATAGATCTCTAGAGCTAATAGCAGAACTAAATTAACTTTTAGTAGTTAACTAAGAAGTTCTAGAACATCTATAGACTAAGATTATCTAACAATACTACAATAACCCTATGTATAGACACCTAGGCATTACAAAAATAATATAACTTATCTAAAGGAATTACACCTTTAAAGGAATTAAAGAAGCTATAATAGCTTATATCTACAAATGTGTAGAATACTAGAGAAATAAACATAGTATATATCTTAAATATAGAGAGATATAAGCAATTAGAATACTAACAGCACTATAGGAAGATATTACTATAGATTTTATTATAGGAATTCTAAACTCTAAGGATTTAATAATAGGAATTAAATACAACAGTATACTAGTAATAGTCTACTAACTAACTAAGTATGTTAAGCTTATTTTATGCCTTAAAAGAATAACAGTAAAGGAACTTGCTTTTCTTATCTTAGACTAACTAATTAGACACTATAGAATCCTAAAAACAATTATTAGTGACAGAGATAAGCTCTTCACGTTAAATTATTAGATAACGCTTATAGCACTGCTTAGAACAAAATAAAAACTATTAACAGCTTACTATCTACAAATAAACAGATAGATAGAACGTACAAACTAAACTATAGAAACGTACCTACGCATCTACTACAATAGTTAGAAAAATAACTAAGTTTTATTACTACCTATAGCACAGTTAGCCTATAATAACAAAGTATTAGCAGTATTAGGACATACACTATTCTATATAAACTACAGAAGACACCTACATCTCTTTAACTAATAATTTCCTACAACAATTAAAGCAAAAGAAGCTATAGATATAGTAGAAAATATAAAGAAAATACACTAACAACTCTAAGAGAACCTTAAGAAAGCTTAGTAGTAATTAATTTTATACTAAAATTAAAAACAAAAAATAGCACCTTAGCTAAAGAAGGGGGATAAAGTATATCTACTTATAAAGAACCTTTAAACTTAGAAGAAAAAACACAAGAAACTAGATTATGTTAAAGTTAGACTATTTTATATTTCTAAGTAAATATTACTAGTAAACTACAAGTTAGAACTACCGCTAGATATAAAGATACACCTGGTATTCTACGTATTACTACTAGAACCAGTAGACCCTAAAACACTAGTTGAAACCACCTTCTGTTACTAAGCTTAGGAAGAAACTAAGTTTAAAGTAGAACAAATCCTATAAGTACGTAACGCATATACAAACACTAAAGAATACTTTATTAAATAGAAAGGGTATTCGTCTAGTAAAAACATATAGGAACCTAAGGAAAACTTATCTAACTATTAACAACAGATAAATAACTTCTATAATTAGACGCTAGAAATTATAAAGAGATAACTAGGACACACCTAGGAATTACTACTAGCATAAGGGCTAGCCTATAAAATAGACTAGTTAATTACCTTAGCGCCTAACAGCGCGTTAGGATTTATTAACGTAGTAGCCTACACTAACTCCTCCTGCGCCTTAAGCGCTTCTAACTTGTCTATAGTACTTATGCTATAATTAAATAATTCTTATTCCTTCTAATATAATTTCTTTTACTAATTATATAAACGCGCTATTTTCTTTTACGCCTAATAGGCGCAAAGAAGAGCTGCCTTAGCTAGCTCTTCTTTAATATAGAGCTTTACCTCCTCTTTAGCCTTTAACTTCTCTAACCTCTCTATTTTAGTATCTATTTTTAAATAATCTAGTAAAAAAATCTCTTTAGGCTTACACTTCTAGTTTCCCTACCTAACGTAGTTAGTACACTAAAAGTGTAAAAAAGAAAAGTAGTAAGTGTATTTCTTCTTAGCGTAGTATAAATAGGTAACTATTATAAAAATATAGTTTTTTTTAAGATAATTAGCTTAACTGTGGCGATATTAAATAGAACAAGATAATAACTTTATAGGTAGTTAACTTATAAGAATATTAAGCTTAGAGGGGGAGGATAATATTAGAATTTAGCTATATATAAGTAGTAGGGCGTAAGCTTATTAGACTACTAGTCTACTAGAGTTAGCTAACTAAGTAGTTAGATAATAAGTTATAAGTCCTAAGGGTCCTAAGGACCGCATAGGCCTTGCCTATACAGGAACTCTAGGACGCGTAGGACTTGCCCACACAGGACTCTAGGACGTATAGGACTCTAGGACATATAGGACTCTAGGACATATAGGATTCTAGGAAGTGTGGGACTACTTAGTATATAGGAACGCGAGAATAAGCTTCTTATACTTATGTTTAATCTATTTATTAATCTATTATTTAGATTCTAGTAGACTAAATTATTAACTTATTACACTTTATAAAATACTATTATATTAATAAGACTTTTTACCTTCTATAAGTACTCCTACCTAAGAACTAACCTTAACCCTTTAGGACTAGCTACCCTTTTGGATTTAACATTTATAAGATTAAAGTAATCCTGTAAATTCTTTATACTAAAGAAGTGGTGAATCTCTTAAGCTATATAAAGCTTAATTTAATCTTATACACTTTCCTAGCTTTTTAAAACTATTAGGTAATTTATAAGTTACTAGATTAGCGGCTGTAATAAGAGTATTTAGAAACGCTCCTACTATATTAAATTATAAGATTTCTAGATCAAATTCTGCTGCTAGAGCTATAGCTAATTAAAAAGATCTTGCTGCTAGGGTAGTAGTATAGGTAGAGTAGAGAGTATTTTTTTTCTAAAGATCTCCTCTTATAATAATTTGAGCTTTACACTTTTTAAAGTATCTATTTTAATTAAACTTATAGGTAAAGACTTACTTTAAAGGGAGTAGTCGCTCTAACACTTTTAATTATTTAATCTCTATCTAGGTACCTTTATCTTATAAAGTTAAGATCTCCTTACGAGCGGTAAGGAGGAATAGCTTCTTATATAGATAATTATAAAGGTGTTTCTATAGGGTTAGCTCTAGTGTAAGCTTATCTTTATAAGTCTAAGCTGCATAAGACGCTCTAGGCGCTTTTCTAAGTATAGAAGTAAATACTATTATATTTAGTATAATATATTCTTCTTACTTAGACTAGGCCTCTACTACTTCTAGTATAAACGTGTGCTCTAATATTATGTTAAGATTACTTTAAAGATAATTAGCAATTAGTGTATAAACACCTAGCTTCTACCTACCCCCTAGCTAATTGTCCTAATTATTTTACTTCCTTAATCTTTGCAATAGCAAATAGCAATTTATTAGTTAGTTAATTTCTAGTGCTTTACTATAATTTTGCCTACTTATTCTACTTATTTCTAGATAGATCTGCCTTCGCCTTTAGCGCGCTAGTGTGTTATCTACTTTATCTAGCGTAATTAAGTTATTTGCGCTAGGTTAATTAGCAACCTAATTAGTTTCTACTAATAAATAGGGTATTAAATCCCTAGATTCTAGCGGGCTAGCTCTCCTAGTAGTGTTCTAGTGGCTACTAGATATCTTTTAATTACTTAACAGATTACTCCTAAGATTACCTAGCTTTAGTGTCTAATTAGGGGTTATAAGTCCTGTGCTTTTTTTCCTACTTAAGCGAATTCTTAGCTGCTAGCTAGCTAAGCCTACAGCTTGCTTAGTAGTAGGTATTTTAGGTTTCTAATTGCTTAGCTAGCCTGCTTCGCTTTTAATTACCTAAATATTACCTATAGGTCTAGTAGCGGTTCTTGTATACTTGTTTGTTTTAGAAAGAATATTAAGCGTGTTTTTATACGCTTCTTCTAAATTATTTAGCTCTTCTTTTTAGAGGCTTTCTACTATTTTTAACGCTTCTATCTTTAGAATAGATTATTCCTCTAATCCTTTATAGAATAAGGACTTATTACACCTTACGTTTCGTGTAGTAATTACCTAATTAAGCTAGGGAACTTATATTTAGTAGATATTAGAAGCTTTATAGCCTACTAGGTATCTAATATAGCCCCTAGGATTTATTTTAAATCCTCTTCTGTCTCGCCTAGCTGCACGCTCCTAATCTAAAGGGTAAGCTTAGTAGCTATAGGCGTACACAGTACTCTAGTTTAGACAAAAATTAGCTATCCTATGTTATATTTTTACTAGTTTAAAATAATAAAAATATTGTCTAAACTAAGCATCTAACGTTTTATTAGGTAATTAATAGCCTAATACTAGGCTAGGAATTATTCCTTAGAGCTAGTATGCTGCTTATATAATTTTAGGCTAGAGATTTAATAGCAGATTTGCGCTTATTTATATTTTAATTACTTTTATTATAAGCTCTTAGCCTACTCTTTCTACAGCGCTATTAGGCTTATGCGTATAAGGCGGTAGTCTACTAATTATTATCCTTTCCTAATTAGCCTAAAATTTGTACTAGGATTTCCTTCTCTATAGAAGTGTTGCTATATTATTATCTTAGTAGATTTTTATAATTTAAAGCTTATATTTTGTATTAATAAGAGCTAAGAAATCCTACCACACTTTTATTATCTTAGAAAGCGTCTTTGTTCTAAGATTAAAAACGTAAAGTTTCTTACTAAAATCTTCTTTAATTAGTAAAACCTAGTTTTCTCTATTTTAAGTAGTAGGCATATTAAATAGATCTTAAAATAATAAGTAAAATAGTCTAGGTAATTATTCTCTAGGTCTTTTAGAAATTACCTAGGTTACGTGTATAGTAGTATAGTGCTTATAATCCTTTCTTAACATTCTAGTAATCTTTACACTTTAGGCTACAGTTACTAGAGCTTATAGGGCTCTACTTTCTGCATGCCCTACTTAAAGGTGCTAGAGGTCCTTAGAATTTAATCTCTTAATATTAACCTAGGATAATCCTTTAGTAGTTACACTTATAACAGTTAGATAAAAGTAGATTAGCTTATATTATAATAAAGTAAGGTTATGCTCGCATCTTAGGTTTACTAAAATAACGCTTTATTCTAGACTTCTAATCCTAAGAGTGTAATCTAAACTAAAGTACTAAATCTTTACTTTCTTTAAAAGAGCTTCTAATATAATATTTATATAAAAGCCTTCTACTACTCTTACTTCTTAGAGTAGCAGATCTTCTATAAATCTCTTATTTTTCCTATGTAAAGCGTTCTTAATTAGTCTATTACTAATTCCTAAGATTAAGAGGCTTTGTGTACCTGTCTCTACACTCTTATTTAATAATTAAAACGTTCTAGGAATAAGTCTTTTATAATTATTAACTAGGTAAACTACTGTAGCACTATCTAGTATTGTACATTCTAATAGAGGATAAGCGTTAAAATATAGAGTAGAATAGACACCTAATGCTCTATTGTCTATAGGTAGATTAAATAGGTTTAGTAGAGCAGCAGTAATACTACTAGGATACTTAATAGTTTTAGTAGAGGATTGTTTCTTATTTTATCCTGCCTTTATAATCGCATTATAAAGATTTAACCACTTAGGCTGCTTAAGTTAATTAAGAATCTCTAATTTTTCTTTATTAGTAAGATTAAATAATAATGTTCTATTCTAGGGTAATCTAGCTATCGCGGTTTAAAGTCTTTAGCACTCTATTAGTTTCCACTTATAAGCATAGGGCTTATAGGGACAGTTTAGTTGTTTCTTTGTCTAATTAGATAAAATAGAACTATTAGAGTTAGTAAATTGTCTTAATAATCTATTAAAAGTGGCGAATACCCTACTTATTTTATTAGAACTAGATTAGATTAAATACTCCTAGATAAGCGCTAAAAATACCTTCCCTAGATTGTCTAGCGTAATTTAATTCTATCCTAGCGTCCTATCCTAGATTAGCTGTTAGTTTATTAATTAGGCCTAATTTAGTGCTATACGCGCGGCGATTATATCTAGGAAATTTTAGGTAGTAAGTAGTCCGCTAATTTCGCTAATTAAGTAGGTCTTTGCTTTTTAATAGAGGAGCTACTACTCTTTAAACTAGGTCTTAGGACTTTGTCTTGCCTACTTAGCCTTCTTAAGATAAGTATATGTTATGGTAAAAAGGGCTCAAACTATTACAGGATATTTAGGAGCAGAGTTGTAAAGAATACAAAGAGCTAATTATAGGAAAGGATGCTAAAAGGGCAGACTATATATAAAAGAAACGAGCCTCTTAGTAAGAATCCTGTGATCTAAATTAGTGGATCTAGAAAGAATTATAGAAGTAAGTGTTTTACTTTAACACACCCCCTAGGTAATTACTTAAAACAGATTACCTATTTTAAGAAGTAATCTATAATTATCTAAATTCTTCCTAATCTTAAGAACAGTAATTCTATCACCTCCTACTTATTATAATAGTAAAATAATTGCTGTTTATCTTTTAAATTATAAATCCTATTGTAAATTATATCCAGAATCTCTTCTTCTAGTAGGTTAAGAGCTTATAAGCGTGGCACAAAGGCCTAGAGCGTAAATACTTCTGTTCTACTACTCTTTTTACTTACTTCCTATTAACTATAAGGTAATTTCCCTACTCTTACTAGCCAGCAAGTACAATAGGTAGGCGCGTTTTAATTAGGAAAGAGTAGTAGTAAAAGAAATAAGTAGTAAGAAGGGAGCGCATTTAGCGCTTAATAATTAGATAGGTAGTAGAGTATATAAGCCCTTTGCTAGCGCTTAATCTTCTCTCTTTAATCTTTTACTTTTAACGCTTTAACCTCTTATCTAATTTAAGCCTACTAGTTTAAACCTTTAAATCCTACTACTTTATAGTAGGTTCTCTTCTTCTAATTATTGCCTTACGCTCTCTCTAGGTTTAGCTAATACTTTTTATAGGAGAGGCTAATTACTAAGCTGCGTAAGAGGGTTAAGGTGGCCTTATAAGCTCTTCTTTCTACTAGCAGTTAGGAGGAGTAAGCTTAGTACGCAGCTACTATCCCACTCCTTCTCTCTTAGCTAATTCTTAGTAGAGGATAGGGTAATTGCCCTCCTACTCTACCTATTAAAGAGCAGCGCGGTCGCAGCTAATACCCTAATTAAAATAGCTAGATAAGCGGCCTATTAGCTCTAAAGTAGGGTAGAGGCTAGGTAAGTGCTTCTTCTCCTGCTAATTAAAGGAGGGGAGGAGGAGGTAGATAGGGTAAGGAATTACCTGCTATAGAGAGGAGGAGAGGAGAAGAATAGGGAGAATCTCCTACTACTAATTGTAGGGGAGATTCTCGTACCCCTACGATTAAGCAGAGAAAGAAGAGAGTCTATATACTTATAGATAAGGTCTTTAATCTCCTCTTTTTTTAATTCCTATTCTTTTTCTAATTTTTTCTTTTTTTTTTTTTCTTTTTTTATTTCCTAGCTCTAAATTAATAATTCTAAATAGTTCATAGATTAATTCTCTACTTACCTACTCTTATTCTGTAATTATTATGCTTATATCTTATAGATTTAGTAGCCTTTTAAATCTATTAAACTACTAATAAGTAAGAGCCTTTATAAGGCTATCTGCTAGTATTTTACTAGTTAGAAGATATTCTACTTAAAATAATCTTTTTATATACTCTTACTGCAACTATATATTCTAAATATCTATATAGCGCAGTTAAGTAGTAATTCTTTTGTTCTTTCTAATTACTAAACAAATAGTTTAAAGATTGTTATAATAGACCTTCTATAAAAGTCTTAGATCTAGAGTAAGCTTAGTAAAAAATCTCTTAATTACTATAGCTTCTTTACTTATATATTTAAGCGCTAGAAGCTCTACTTCTATTATTAAAGTAGTAATTGTGTTCTATTAAGCTGCTTTCTATAGGATAGCTCCTCTAAATAATAGGATAATATATCTATAGGAAGATCGCTGTAATATTAGATTATTAGTAAAAGAGGCATCTCTATATATTAGCAGATTAGGTCTATTATAGCTACTAAAGACTATAGCCTACTATCTAGTTTAATAGAGGTAAAGGATCACACAATTAATGGCAGTAAAGTGTTCTTTACTTAGATTTATTAGAAAGTGTAATAGCTTTAACACTGCAAAGGCTATATTTAGGCGTAGTATAATTACTATATAAAGAGCTAATTCTACCTCTTTTTAAAAGAGCTTTATTTATTAAGGAGTAGCTTTTCCTATACTTAGAACGAGATCTTCTACTAATAGAGGTGTAGAAGGGAAGCTCCTAGAGTTTAAAAGGTTAAACTTTTTCGTAATCTTATTAATATAGGTATTATAGACTAGAGAAATTAATCTTACTTCTCTGTCCCTGATTACTTAAACACCTAGGAACCACTCTACTAGTCCTTTTAATTTAATTTTATATTTGTTCGCAATTTTCTTTTAAAAATCTAAGGCTTCTTTCTCTTTACTCTTGTAATAGAGAAGAAGAATATTGTTAACATAAAATAGAATAATAATACTTTAATCACTGTTAAAGAAAAGGTATAGCTCTTCTAGCGAAGCTAAAAGTCTATAAGATTAAAGTAATCTTATAAATTCTTTATACTAAAGAAGTAGTAAATCTCTTAAGCTATATAAAGCTTAATTTAATCTTACACACTTTCCTAGCTTTTTAAAACTATTAGGTAATTTATAAGTTACTAGATTAGCGGCTGTAATAAGAGTATTTAGAAACACTCTTACTATATTAAATTATAAGATTTCTAGATCGAATTCTGCTGCCAAAGCTATAGCTAATTAAAAAGATCTTACTACTAGAGTAGTAGTATAGGTAGAGTGGAGAGTATTTTTTTTCTAAAGATCTCTTTTTATAATAATTTAAGCTTTGCACTTTTTAAAGTATCTATTTTAATTAAACTTATAGGTAAAGACCTACTTTAAAGGGAGTAGTTGCTCTAACACCTCTAATTGTTTAATCTCTGTCTAGGTACCTTTATCTTATAAAGTTAAGATCTCCTTGTAAGTGGTAAGGAGGAATAGCTTCCTATATAGATAATTGTAAAGGTGTTTCTATAGGGTTGGCTCTAGTGTAAGCTCGTCTTTATGAGTCTAAGCTATATAAGACGCTCTAGGCGCCTTTCTAAGTATAGAAGTAAATACTATTATATTTAGTATAATATATTCTTCTTACTTAGACTAGGCCTCTACTATTTCTAGTATAAACGTGTACTCTAATATTATATTAAAATTACTTTAAAAATAATTAGTAATTAGTGTATAAGCACCTAGCTTCTACCTACCCTCTAGCTAATTGTCCTAATTATTTTGCTTCCTTAATCTTCACAATAGTAGATAGCAATTTATTAGTTAGTTAATTTCTAGTGCTTTACTATAATTTTGCCTACTTATTCTACTTACCTCTAAATAGATCTGCCTTCGCCTTTAGCGCGCTAGTAGGTTATCTACTTTATTTAGCGTGATTAAGTTATCTGCGCTAGGTTAATTAGCAACCTAATTAGTTTCTACTAATAAATAGGGTATTAAATCCCTAGATTCTAGTGGGCTAGCTCTCCTAGTAGTGTTCTAGTAGCTACTAGATATCTTTTAATTGCTTAACAGATTACCCCTAAGATTACCTAGCTCTAGTGTCTAATTAGGGGTTATAAGTCCTATGCTTCCTTTCCTACTTAAGCAAATTTTTAGCTGTTAGCTAGCTAAGCCTACAGCTTACTTAGTAGTAGGTACTTTAGGTTCCTAATTACTTAGCTAGCCTACTTCGCTTTTAATTACTTAAGAGTCACTTATAGGTCTAGTAGTAGTTCTTATATACTTATTTATTTTAGAAAGAATGTTAAGCGCGTCTTTATACGCTTCTTTTAGATTGTTTAGCTCTCCTTCTTAGAGGCTTTCTACTATTTTTAACGCTTCTATCTTTAGAATAGATTGTTCCTCTAATCCTTTATAAAACAAGGACTTATTAAACTTTACGTTTTATGTAGTAATTACCTAATTAAGCTAGGGAATTTATATTTAGTAGATATTAGAAGCTTTATAGCCTAATAGGTATTTAATATAGCCTCTAGGATTTACTTTAAATCCTCTTCTGTCTTGTCTAGCTACACGCTCCTAATCTAAAGGGTAAGCTTAGTAGCTATAGGCGTAGATAGCACTTTAGTTTAGACGAAGATTGGCTGTTCTATATTATATTTTTACTAGTTCGAAATAACGAAAATATTGTTTAAACTAAGCATCTAACGTTTTATTAGGTGATTAATAGCCTAATACTAGGCTAGGAATTATTCCTTAGAGCTAGTATGCTGCTTATATAATTTTAGGCTAGAGATTTAATAGTAGATTTACACTTATTTATATTTTAATTACTTTTATTATAAGCTCCTAACCTACTCTTTCTGTAGCGCTATTAGGCTTATATGTATAAGGCAGTAGTCTGCTAATTGTTATCTTTTCCTAATTAGCCTAAAATTCGTACTAGGATTTCCCTCTCTATAGAAGTGTTGCTATATTATTATCCTAGTAGATTTTTGTAATTTAAAGCTTGTATTTTATATTAATAAGAGCTAAGAAATCCTACTACACTCTTATTATCTTAAAAAGCGTCTTTATTCTAAAATTAAAAACGTAAGGTTTCTTACTAAAATCTTCTTTAATTAGTAAAACCTAGTTTTCTCTATTTTAAGTAGTAGGCATATTGAATAGATCCTAGGATAATAAGTGAAATAGCTTAGGTAATTATTCTCTAGGTCTCCTAGAGATTACCTAGGTTACGTGTGTAGTAGTATAGTGCTCACAATCTTTTCTTAATATTCTAGTAATCTTTACACCTTAGGCTATAGTTACTAGAGCTTATAAGGCTCTACTTTCTATATATCCTACTTAAAGGTGCTAGAGGTCCTTAGAATCTAATCTCTTAATATTAACCTAGAATAATCCTTTAGTAGTTACACTTATAATAGTTAGATAAGAGTAGATTAGCTTATATTATAGGAAAGTAAAGTTATACTTGTATCTTAGGTCTACTAAGATAACACTTTATTCTAGGCTTCTAATTCTAAAAGTGTAATCTAAACTAAGGTACTAAATCTTTGCTTTCTTTAAAAGAGCTTCTAATATAATATTTATATAAAAGCCTTCTACTACTCTTACTTCTTAGAGTAGTAGATCTTCTATAAATTTCTTATTTTTCCTATACAAAGTGTTCTTAATTAGTCTATTACTAATTTCTAAGATTAGGAGGCTTTATGTACCTACCTCTACACTCTTATTTAATAATTAAAACGTCCTAGGAATAAGTCTTTCGCGATTGTTAACTAGGTAAACTACTATAGCACTGTCTAGTATTATACATTCTAACAGAGGATAAGCGTTAGAATATAGAGTAGAGTAGACACCTAATACTCTATTGTCTATAGGCAGATTAAATAGGTTTAGTAGAGTAGTAGTAATACTACTAGGATACTTAATAGTCTTAGTAGAGGATTATTTCTTATTCTATCCTACTTTTGTGATCGTATTACAAAGGTTTAACCACTTAGGCTACTTAAGTTAATTAAGAATCTCTAATTTTTCTTTATTAGTGAGATTAAATAACAATATTTTATCCTAAGGTAATCTAGCTATTGCGGTTTAAAGTCTTCGGCACTCTATTAGTTTCTACCTATAAGTATAGGGCTTATAGGGACAGTTTAGTTATTTCTTTGTCTAATTAGACAAACTAGAACTATTAGAGTTAGTAGATTGTTTTAATAATCTATTAAAAGTGGCAAATACCCCACTTATTTTATTAGAACTAGATTAGATTAAATACTCCTAGATAAGCGCTAAAAATACCTTCCCTAGATTGTCTAGCGTAATCTAATTCCGTCCTAGCGTCTTATTCTAGATTAGCTATTAGTTTATTAATTAGGCCTAATCTAGTGCTATACGCGCAGTAATTATATCTAGGAAATCTTAGGTAGTAAGTAGTCTGCTAATTTTACTAATTAAGTAGGTCTTTACTTTTTAATAGAGGAGCTACCACTCTTTAAACTAGGTCTTAGGACTTTGTCTTGCCTACTTAGCCTTCTTAAGATAAGCGTAGTATAAAGCTTAAACATTATTCTGTGTAGCTCCTTTATTTAGTGCGAGATCTTCCTTTAAGAGTTAAATTAGGGACTAAAGCGTAGTTTAGCGTGTATTAACTAGAGTAATTATAGCAGGAGTAAGCAGATTAGGCGATACTATAGCGTTTACTTAAGTCTAGAGATTCTGTATCTTAGTATAGTCTACTTACTAGTCTAAAACTACTGCTCTATATTCTGCTATTTGTAAAGAAAAGCTCTTCTTATTTATTTTATACTTAGTAAGCTCTGCTTTGTATAATTAAATACTCGCTATAGAGGCTGTATCCGCAATTAGTAATAGTTTTTATAGGAGCGAAGGTTGTTCTAGCTTTATATAATTAATTACTAGAGCGTTAATTACCTCTAGGTTAATTTAGTTCTAGATTCCTTTCAAGTTTACTTAGAATTAAAGCTAGACAAACTAGTAGGGCTAGCTAGCGCAATTAATAAGCTATACTTCTACTATTTTAATAATTTTTGTAATTAGAAATAGAGGGGTTATATCGTAGAGAGGTTCTAAATAGAGTGTTATATAATAATTTAAGCGTTGCTAAGTAAGTAGGGAGAATTATCTTACGTTCTAAGTGCTAGGCTTATAACTGTTATAGTAAAAAGGGCTTAAACTATTATAGGATATTTAGGAGTAGAGTTGTAAAGAATATAAATAGCTAATTATAGGAAAGAATACTAAAAGGGCAGACTATATACAAAAGAAACGAGCCTCTTGGCAAGAATCCCGTGATATGAATTAGTGGATCCAGAAAGAATTACGGAAGTGAGTGTTTTACTTCAACAGAAGGAAAAGCCTAAAAAGTAGAAGAAATCCTAGCTAAGTAAATAAGAAAGGGGTAAAAGTAATATCTACTCTACTAGAAAGGCTATAATAAGACTTAGGATACCTAGATTCTAGAGTTAGACTTTAAAGATATAAATAACTTAGTCTAAACTTTTAAAGGGAAAAGAGCTACGTATATAAAGAAGAGGTAAAGAATATAATAAAAGTATATAAAATATAAATATAATATATATTATTATAGAGCACTATAGCTTATAGAGCACTTATAGCTTATTAGGAGTATTTACCTAAGGCCTATAGGCTAGCTTCTAAGAAGTAATCTAACTAAACTACGCACTACTTACATCCCTACTACTTATTATCTTTATTATCTTTACTATCCTTACTATTCTTACCTACTACACCTTTAGTAGTAACCTCCTCCCTACTCTCTTTATTACTATTATTTAAGTTACCCTTATTATAGCAAAGAGTAAACGCTAGATTAATCTAGAATAAGCTATTAGTATACGTTTTAAGTGTAAGAAAGATATAAACTTACTATTTACTATATAAGGGGAATAACTGCCTTAAGAGTACTAGTAATCTAACACTACTCTACTAAAATTAAGCCTAGGTACTAAGGGCTAGTAGTAGACATCTAGGTTACTACACCTATAGGTGTACTAATATAAGCTATAACACACTAGTAGTTAACTAGCTCTAAGTTAAATTACTTTTAGTAATAAGCTAGTTTTAGGCCTACTACTTTTACACGCTTATCTGTCTTACACTACCTACTTAGGGTCTCTATAACTATAATATAGTAGTAGTTATAAAGGGCGTATAGGTAATTAAAACGCCTATTTATCGCCTTTAGCACCTATAAGTATTAGCTAAAGCGCATATATAGCGCGCGACTCTAGATATACTAAGTTACAGCCTCTGTAATTACCCTTAATATAATAGTTATAGCGCTTATTATTATTTTTTACATAGTCTTTAGAGAGCTTTACTAAGTTCTATATATAGCATATATAAGTTATAAGCACTGCGTTATAGTTTACGCACTTAGTATTTCTACTAAATATAAAAGCGGCGGCACTATATAGGTTAGACTTTTTAATATATTTAGGTACTAGGTGGTATAGCATCTTAGATAATTAAAAAAATTATTTAAAAATTAAGCACTTTATCTATACTAAGAATATATTATTTATATATTATATAGGTAGAGAGCACACAAAGATTAAAATAATATTAAAACTATATAGCTTTACTACCCTATATTATAGAAGGCTATAGTAAATAGAAGGCGTAAAAACTTTATAGTAAATAATACGCATAATGCGTTTATAACACGCGCTATTTACTTATAACACGCTATTATTATGTATGTAATATACACTCCTATAAACACTCTTTTTTTTAATAGGGTAAAGTTTTTATTAAGGCTATAGTATACTGTAGAGGACTACAGCTAGAGGGGGAGGTTCTATAATAGGTAAATTATAATATTGTTGTAGTGTTATAGTATCTAGCGCTAAGGCCTTATAGAGGGCCTATGCGCTAAGTAAGCTAGCTACGTAAAACCTATACTACGCGCTAACTCTACACAAGATAAGTATTATTCTATTAATATTACTAGAGTTATCCTTTTACTGTCCTTTCTAGTGTAAAGCAAGTACTATTGCCTATAACTAGACCTTACACCTACCCTACAACCTATTCTAATAGGGGGAGGCCAACTATATAGATAGAGAAGGACAGGAAAAAGAGGCGTATAATAGACATAGGCTATCGCACAAAGAAAAGTTACTAGTGTCTATACAGTAGATTATATAAGTAGCACTAAGTAAAGTAGGGCACTGCCTACCTATAGGGGCCCGCACAATGGCCCACTGCTTAGGGCAGCGCTAAGAGGCAGAGACTTTATAAGGTCCTTAGTGCCCCTTCGTACGATAGACAAGACGTAATTAATTAAACCTACTTCTTACCTTTTACACGATAGTATACTATTAACCTAGAAATGCTTAATTGCAGATTGAGCCAAACTAACAAAAACATTATTATATTAGATTTTAGGAGCTAATCAGCGCTTATAAAAGTAGGCTTCTAGCCTAATTACAACGCTATATTTCTATCCTAATTAAGCCCTAAGTTTTCTCTAGTGTACAAAGTTCTACCATAAGAAACTTATTCTTCTCTCCTCACTGCGTTCGTCTTTTATCATGAGCAATAAAAAGCGTAATTTAAATGTTAGGAGTTAGGTATAGGTAATGTAGCTTTAACTTTATATGTAGAATAAGGATGATATTAGAAGTAGAATAGACGAATCGTTGCCAGATTGCTCCGTCAGCGATAGGATTATATATCTATAGGTTAGGTGATCTCCACCCGCATCAGGCTGGTCCGTCCCGTGCCGGGGCCCAGCCAGGTACCTAGGGTTCTGACATATACGCTTCGACGCGATTCGTCGCCTTCCTTGAACGCAGGAGTCATTGCGGCGAAAGCACCAGCGAAAATGAGGTACAAAGGGATCATGAGGCCCATGGGAAGAAACAGCTTGGAGAACCTCAATCGCACGAGGTAGAACTGGATTGTCAGTTAATTATTTCTTTCCAAAGGTCATCGAGAACTTACGAGCACAACCACATGCTGTATCGCCAACAGGCCTCTGCTGATTACGAGAGTATAGCAAAGGATTCGAAAGTTCTGCGACTTTGATCAGAGGGTACCAGCAGCTTCCGATGAGATTGGCGCACCGTATTGCTTGCTTTCTTGGCCCCGGTTGGCTCTTTCCCTGGATTGAACGACGATCCTACTAGCGCCAATCCCACAAAAACGATGAACTGGATTGTCTTGCAGACACGCTCGTACAGCGAATCTCTCGCAAACCGCACATCGTGGAGCGTCACCTGGAGCCAGGATGACCACAATATACCAAAGATCCCAACATATGCTACAAATAATCGCCATCTGTGATCGAATGATACGTCGTGAAGGTAGCGAGGTTGGCGACGAAGAACAAATCGAAGAAAAGCTCGACGGTATTCGCCTCGTGGCGCTGCGAGAAAACGAGGTGTTCGTGGTCAGCGCCCGCGAGAGGGTTTTCGATCCAGGTACAGTCTTGTGCAGGCTTTTAAGATGCCTTTCCTTGTCGCTGGCACACTTTAGCACCGCGTTAACTGTGGGTTTTTCCTCGCTCGCAGAGGAGCCTCAGCGAATCCAGAACGTACACATCTCTCTTGTGGCCGTGAAAAGACCATCCCATTGTGGATCAACCGCTCGTAACGAAGTCCCCCAGGAACAGAAAGGGTTTTACGAGACTCGGCAACACGAAACGCTGGAGGGCCCAGCCCGACACGGAGCCGCCGTGCCTTTCAACGACGCACATCCCGCCTCCGCGATGCGACTTTGAGGCACACGATGTACTTTTAGACCGTGCTCTCATGTAGGTAGGGCCCAGGAGGGGGCCAATAGCATGTCCATGCAGCAAGGCCCCTGGGCTGTGCTCCGCGCACTTGTGCGCTTCTGTGTTGAGGCTGGCGGGCCAATATCACCCAAGCTTTCGGCCCCAAGGCCTCCGATTAGGCAAGCTGAGAGAAAGGCCGACGGTGCTTTGCTTGCCTTACGTACTGCATAAATCTGTCGAGCAATGCTAAGCCAATATGCGTACGTATGTGCAGCACGTGTAGGGTATATGGCCCGGTTTTCCAAGCATGGCAGAGCGCAGCTGAAAAGCTTCATGTTTCCTCCACGCGTGCAGTGACCAACAGTGAACAGATGAAAGTTGCCGTTGCTGACGCCATCACTCCTTCATCCGGGAACATTCTACAAGCTGGTATGATGCTCTCGCGTACGAAGGCTACACTGCCCATTCGCAAGATGAATTGACATGAGCTGGAATGGTGTTGGGCGCTTCTCGTTTGTCGTTTCGGTTGGAGGTCTGGATCCTTAGCGACGGAACCGTGCCACCGGACTCAGCGGAAAGGTGTTGGTGTTGTCATGTTGATAGATCGCCAGTAAGTAAGCGGTGATCTATACGCCGAACCAAAAAAGTTGCCGCCCCTTCCCTACCTAGGTACCTATGCCTTTTCGAAAAAAATTACACAAAAAATAGAAAAAATCCTGCAACGTGCCTTTGGGACGGGCGAAACCATTCTCTTTCGAAGATGTCTGCTCTGATACCTATGCAAGTAGCCTTTGGCCAACAAGCCAAGTTCCTTGCTGAAGTGCATGCAACTGTAAAGCAAAATGACTGGGGCGGACTGGAAGCTAGCACCAACTGAACTCTTGTACAGCACGGAAAAACGCCCAGACCGGGATGGTGATATAAACAAGTGCACCGCTACAATATCAAACGGATCTGGGATCATCACCGGCACGGACCGCAGCCCTGGAACCTGGACAGATGAAGAGAAAATGTCTATATCTTCATTCATCGTAATTATCAACCCTCATGACATAGTATCAACAAAATCATACCGGCGATATCCTACAAGTCCTGACCCGTTGAGCTAAGGCTACGGGAATCGAACGTCGTGTTCAACATAGACAATCTAAGGGAATTAATGGACAGTCAGGCCCTTTGCATCATTTGCGTATCAATCCAGTGCGCTCGTTGGCGTGCTCTTCTTCGTTTCCGATGTCTTCCTCCTCATCCTCATCTTCCTCGTCAGAGCTCCACCCGTCAGCTTCGAGACCACTCCCGCGGATACCAAAGCTGAGAAGGAAGCCTATGAATGCTACACCGGCAAAGATGCCAAAGGCCAACGCCTCGCCCTTTGGTTGGATTTTGGTCGCACCAGTGAAGAGCGAACCTGAAATAAACGGACCAGCTGCGCGGCCTGCGGCTGAAAGCGTTTGGGCGAGGCCGTTCAGCGTACCGAGGACGTTGTGGTTCGGTGCAGAATTTGTTATCTAGATCTATATTAGCGTTACCATTATATGGTCTTGTGATGAACCTTACCAAGAGCAGTGCCGACGTCAAACCACCGACACTTGCTACCGTCTTGATGACAAGTATGACTCCAAGCTCCGCCCACAGCCATCCGGTGCCGGTTCCGAAACCCCAATAAGGGTTGCTCTCTCTGTATCCAACCCACGGCATGAGTATGAATGCAACCACAAAGGCCGCCAAGCTGACACGGTAGGTGACTTTGTTGCCTATTCTCTCTCTAAGCTTCCCGTAGATGCCAATCTGAAACAGTATCGTGATCACGCCCGCAAAGGCCAATGAGAGTCCAACGCCCTCGACCTGAAGACCCCGACCCGTAGGCTCTTCTTCCTCTGCGAAGATTGGGTAAAGTGAGTTATATGATATGTTTGCAAGCTGGAAAATGAAGTAAGTGACGAGCAAAAGAACCGTATCACGATTCAAGACTTCCTTTTTCGTGAGCACGTCGCCCGACGGCTCGGGGAATAATGCTGGAGGTGAATCGGTTGAGTCGACATCAGACACGTCCTCTTCATCCTCTTCATCCTCTTCCTGCACACCGTCCAGGTGAGTGTTGGGTTGTTGGTTTTTGCGTTTTTGTATATAGCGGTTGATATACGTAGGCCGCGTCGAACTTGTGCATTGCCACAACCATGAGAATAGGTTGCCAACCCGCTTCCCCAATGGCGGCAAGTATTTTGCTTCTTCTAGACTTTCCTCCAACAAGAACATGCAGATGACAAGGTCGACGGCCAGCACAGCAGCTGCAAAGAGGTTAGGAAGAAGGTAGGGGTAGGTGTTCGAGCGGTCCTTGTGGAAAGGATGGCGTTCCATAACCAAAACTCCGCCCACAATGGGGCCAGTGATAGCGCCAAGACCGTAGACAACAGGTAGGTAGGTGAAGGCTCTGGACTGGTTGCTCCGATCGGTTATCTCGCCGAGACAGGTGGAAACGACGCCTGCGTTGCCATTGACCAGGCCCATACAGGCTTGCACCAATATCGCCTGCCACAGAGTGCGACAGAAGCCAAAAGCCACAAAGCACAGCAGCGTCAAGAAAGTGCCAATGATGATGACGGGCTTCCGTCCGGTGCGGTCGGACAGCCACCCCCAGAAGAAGTTTGTCGCGAACTGGGCAAGTGCAAACGACGAGGCGATCAAGCCCACGTACAAGCCCGCCTGGCCGTCCTGGACTTCTGGGAAGGATTTTGCCATCTGGGGGAGGTAGGGGCTGATGGAATTCAGGGCCGTCTGCTCGGCGAGAGCGATGACGGCCAGGACAGCAAGCTGCCTGGTCGGCAGCGGAGACTCGCCATGGTGGCTATCGTCGGAATCGGAGCCGTGGCTTTGGTTGCCTGGGAGCGGGGCCTGAGATGCGCCCAGCGGACGGCCGCGGGTGCTGGGTGCGCGTATGGGGAATGTCTGGTAGTGCAGCGTCGACGAGGCGCGCGTGTCGAAGCGGGGACGGTTGCGACCCATGGCGGGCTGGAAGGCGGATGAGGGAGTCTAGCTCGTCGAGGCCGCCGTGATGTTACCAGGGCTTGGTTGCATCGGGCCACGGCGGGCAGAGACAGAGGCAGAGGCAGAGGCAGAGGCAGAGCAGGAGGGGATCGTGGTGCAGGATTCAGAGAAGGATAGACTATGGGAAAGTGCGCATATCCAGCCTGCCGGATGCAAAAATGCCATCACGCGCAGGACATGTCGTCATCCGCAGGTACGCCTTGGCGCACGAGTCGCGACGCGGGCCCGACGCCCCGACGCCGTCTGCATCGCTCCAGTCATGCAGTCTTCCATTCATCAGTCACCCAGTCACCCAGTCATGCAGTCTTCCGTTCATCAGTCACCCAGTCACCCAGTCATCCAGTCATCCAGTCATCCAGTCATCCTGTCATCCAGTCATCCTGTCATCCTGTCATCCAGTCATCCTGGGATGCTATATCGTGCCCAAATCATTATCATGCGACACACTACCAATCGATAGCATGCTTGACAGCCTTTCGATGCGCCGAGTCAGGTACCTACCGGCCCGCTCTTCCCCGGCCTGCTTGGCTTCACGTCCAAGGTGGAATTCCAGTTCCAATGGTCCCTTCCATCGTGACACCTGAACACTTCCGCACATCTTGGAATTTCTGCTTGTCTCCGATACCTCGTAGCCACTTCAACACCTCTCTTGCTTCTCACCACAGACGCTATGCCGATGAAAACTACATCTGCAACCTGCCAGACGAGTTGCTGCTCAACATCGTGCAGCATATACCGTCCCCGAAGCAAGATCCCGAGACAAACCCACACATCTCATGGGGTGTGCAGCGGCCGCCCCTTTTCGACTATCGGTCTGTATCTTCGGTGTGCCGGCGTTTGAATCGAATTGCAAATAGTGTAATGTATGCCCACTATGACCACGAGTCCAATTACGTTTCTTCGGCCAGGTTCATCAAAACCCTCGTCCAAAACCCACTTTTGGCTAGCCACCTGAAGAGTGTAAAAGAACTTGAATCGACAAGTCCCGCCTTTCAACACCTGGAGACGTACAAACGATCCACGTCCAGCATTGAATGTCTCTGCGCTATATCTGAGCAGCTCAATCCACGAACCTCACAAAGCATCATCCTCATGCGAAAATATTGCGCCGGAAAGATTTGTTCGAGCTCTTCCAGAGTGGAGAAGATTCAGCGCATGATATCGAGGCCGCACTGATCCTTGCATTGGCCCCTAACATCCAGACAGTAGCGTTGAACTACAGTAGACAAAGTTGGGCGGTTTGTCTAAAGATGATGACACCTGGACATCGAAGTTTCCCGTACAACCCAGAACAGCGGTTTGAACACCTCCGAAAGTTAAAAGTCAACATGTCTGGTTTGCGATTCAGCGACATCTCCGGTATACTCCGACTCCCGTCCCTGGTCGACCTCATTCTGTTCAAGTACGAGATACTGCCCAACGACGTCGATCAACTCAATGAGCTGGACTGGAAGTGCCCCGTCAAAGAGTCTAGGATCCGAACAATGCGCCTTGACCAATTTGACATACATCGTTCATATATTGTGAAGCTCATATCATCATGTCATCATTTGGAGGCATTCGCGTTAAGTCTTTCACCCCGGACTCACAGTCCTCTCAATTATTTCCCTATCATCAGCGAGCTTGAAAAACACCATCCTAAGCTAGAGGCTTTGAGTATAACCCGCTTCTTCGGACAACAAACCGCCCATTTTAGCGACGTGTCACCTCGCTCCACTTCATTCAGAGGCTTCCGGAACTTGAGATACCTAGCTGCACCGCTAGAGTTCCTAGTCAGTAAGTACAAGCTGGGTATGCCAATCCATGTTCACCAAGCTGATCAACAGACCCCCTGACCTCAGATCCAAACGTTCATCTCGGCAGCCTTCTCCCACGAAATCTCCAGACCCTCGTGCTCAGTAAGGGCGAAGCGCTGTATGACGAATTAAAGAAACGGCGCGCCACACACGCAGGGACGGGTAACAACTGGAGCTTCGGCGCAGAGGAGCGCTACAACAGGGCATTCTGCGACAAACAGGTACAAAGCGTGGTCGAGGCATGCCGATATGACAACCTGCAACTCCAAGCGTTCGGGATTCATTACGCGACCGATTTCCGCTATTCGGATGCTCCTGGAGGCTATGCGAACACTAGCAAAGACTTAGCTCGTATGGAGGATGTGGATTTTGACTTCTCCAGATTCACGCGCGACTTCGAGAATATCAATGTGCACTTTGACAATGTAATCAAAGTCTTCCACGATAGAACATCTGGTATATCTGCCGTCTCCTATTGTTACAATCGCTAATTCAAGCACGCAGAAGCGCATGAGCGACTGATCTCCGTGAGAAGAATCAACGGCGATGCCATAGCGGAAGACTACTCCTACCATTTGCATTCGAAATTCGACCCCGTACCGCGTTACGAGCTGAGAGGCTTTGAGCAGCCTCGTTTCCTGGACACACAGGGTGAGGAGTATAGGGTGTACAGGAACCAGAGACCGTATGAGTTGCGAGAGGAGATTTGAAATCGTAAGAGCTTATCCATGTGTGGTAATTAGTCGTATTTCGCGATTTCGACGTGACCAGAGATAATGATTTAACGCCAAACAACTATGTCAGGTATCTTGGACACCATCCCTATGCTCATTTCAGCATACACAAAGCGCACCATTTTGCTTTTGCCCAAAGCCTCAAAAGGCAATATCACGGTACCCCCACGAAGCCTGGAGCCACACATTGCCCCATTATCACGCTTGGTGGGTTTCTCCTTTCTCTTGTCTGTCTCGAACATCGATCTTTTCATTATATTGTTCGCGGTCACGGAGCTGTCTAGTGTTAGCCCATTGTACCAGTCTACGGGCCTTGCTATCATACCATTGGGGTTCCATCTGATCACTCTCGGCGCTGGTTCAGGCGGCGCTGTGGGGTCGGTCTTCACCAATTCCACGTCACCTCTCGGAGTCTTCCGCTTCGCTGTCACAGAGTAGATAATACCTGCAATCGCAGCGAGTAAAATGACGCCAAGTGGGACACCGATCCCTATCGAGGCTGCCGTCGTAATTCTAGTCATGGTGTTCGGATCGACCTCGTACTTCGGCGCAAGCGTCTGGAGGCTGCTTGTGGGCGTCGCGTCGCGTGCGCTCGTGTCAATTTCGCCCGGGGAAATGCAGCAATATGACGGACCGTTGGGCTGTCGAGTTTGGACCGCGAGGGCAAGAGGGATACTAGAGGGATATTTGCGGTTTTATCTGTATCTTCGAAAGGCTCGTATAGCGGTGGTACGCAGGTCCGTGCCGGGATGATGATCGGGACCTCAAAAGGCGTCTTGTGACTGACCCTGCGAACCGCGATCGTCCAGTCACGGACGTGTTTGTGCTGGAGCTACCAACGTATGCGCAAAATCGATGCAAAGAAACGAGCGGCAAGGCTGGTCAAAGTGGGTGCGGCGCATACAGGCTATACATGCGGCGCTCCGTGGAGCACAGCAACCACGATGGTGCTTGAATTAATTTGGCACATCAGACGGAGGCGCAGCCGAGGCTGTCCTCAGTCCATTCGCTATGTGATCAATCACTTGGGGGGGCGTACGCGGGCATTATTCCTCTTCGCTGGATCACCTTCCCGTCCGGGCCTGGCCTATTTCCTGTAGATCAAGCTTATCATTGGCGAAGCTTTGGAGTTGCCTTGTCGAGCATTGGGGTCCTCTGCTGTGTTCTAGAAGCATGGATCGCCTGTTATGCGGTCGTAATAAGACACCTGTTTGCGAGGTTTGTTTCCTAGACGGTTCGGCGTAGGAGTTGATGGCGCGTCAGGCTAAAGGGGGAGTGCAAGGGCCGAGGAGGCGCTAACTGGGGGGCAGTGTTTACTAAGCATCGTCAAGTTCGCCTGGGTACAATCGTAGAAGAACCCCTCCTCTTCCACCTTGTTTGGGTTTTCAAAAGTTTCGATCTTGAGCGGCGCGGATACGTGTTCTGTGAGCTCTGCATTACACTCTTTACCGTAGGCTTGCGTCTACATTCGTTTTTTAAAGGGCGCTGGATTTCAGCAGCCATCCTGTATTCGGTAGATGACCACAGGAGAGGTCGTGGCGTGATCGAGACCAGAGTATGGTTATGTACCTACAGTCTATAAAGGAACATAAAAACAACTACGCATCTACCCATTGAGGATGGTTAGGTATGGTATGCGATTCTGCCAAGCGCATCACGGAAAGCACAACCGAGGCTTGCGTTTCAAAATATCCTCAGACATCGCTTGTCTCCTATATCACGTTCGAGACGTAACGACTCAGGGCGTTAAGGCATGGATGATGCTCATGTCCAGATGTCAGTCGGTACCACACAGATCTCAAAAATCGCACAGACTACTACCAAGTGTATCTTTGGTATGGTTGAAGTTGCTATCGGTCGTGCATACCCGGGTTTATGAGAGCAATACCGTAGAGCTACTAACGTTCGCCCCGCTCTCCCCTCAGTTAGATGCACGAACCGGTTCAAGGTCTCAGCTTTTTGTGTCGTGCTCTGGAACACAGCGTTTCAAGTTACCCTTGTCACCTGCAAACCAAAACTCGTCCTTGAGTACTTACATCTGCACTATACTTGACTCGCATTTCATCCTGCTGCCATAATCTAGCGGCACTCACACTCACCAACATGCGTCGACATTAGGACACTGGGATCCGAAGCAAGACACCATTCTCTACCACCCATCGCTACACTGCTCATATAAACACGGTGCCCTGCACTCTCGCGACAATGCTCATCCTAAAGGCACTGATAACGTTCCCTGTCTTCCTTTCCTCAACAATCATCACATTCGCTCTTGCTGCGCCTGGCAGCTCACCACAAGGCTCGGATGAATCGGATGGCTTTCTCGACGTCGACAAGAAAGAACCCTTCCTCAACTACGCCGCCTCATTAACCGGCGGCGAGGGCTGCAAGGACAACGACTTGAAATGGATCCGCGACGGCTTTGACGAGATGAATCGATTGTTCGCCGCTGCACAAGGCCCCAATTTCGATAACCAGAGCGAGATCGACTTCTTCGGCCGGCCGTTTCGGATAGGTAATTTCACGGATCTGATAAGAGCGAACTTGCGGCGCGCGGGGCAATATGGGAATATGCATGGCGCAGATATCGTGAATCCAGATATACACGTGCGCTGTGACGATCCGAATGACATATGTAACGAGGGGAAAAAGAAGGATGGCAAGCACGCGGCGTATAATATTGGGAACGAACCCCACATTAACTTCTGCAAGAAGTATTTTACGCTGGACCCGTTGGATAAACAGGTGAATGGTGAATCGAGCAATGATCAGGCGAATAACTACCTGATCAACTACTACAATCGCGGTATGTACGACAGCACATTCCAAGCTAAAGACTGACAAATATAGCCACGTTGTGGGCGCGCATGGTAATGCACATCGCGGACGTCGGAGAAGCAGTCGTCATGCGAGCGACTCCCAACTCCCGACCCAACGCCACCCCCGAGTGGGACCAAACCCTCGGACTGGGTCCCATGAAGACATCCGTCATAGCCGGAGTAATGGACGACAAGAATGGACCGATGAACATACGAGCCCTCAAATACGCGTACGGCGTGACGCGAGCCAAACTGCTCACCACCTTGTCAACGCAAAACCCCTACGATGCGCCGAACAACGCCGAAAACTACGCTCTATATGCGCTGGCGCGCTATGTGGTCCAGAAGAGGGGGTTCTTCCCGAACATGCCGCTCGTTGATTTCGGTAACGATATGGCTGTCTTGACCAACAATCAGATCATAGACGGGGACAAGAAGAAGTTTGCGTGTTTCGACATGCCGGACGTCGTGTGAGTAGCTCCCGTCCTGGGGATAGAATCGCGCAGCTGACTAACTTGCAGGCCTCGAATAGACGGTATGAAACGAGAAGGCGCGAAGTCATCGTCTTCGGCGAACGCAGTACTCGTGCCAACGGCAACGATTGTTTCCCTTGTTTTAGCGGCGATATGGATTCTACTAGGCTGGACCACGGGTTGGCTTTGATGATAGTTCCAACGCTTTGCACGTGCGCGAGGTCCTTACTGTTCCACGATTTCCACGATTGAAAAATATTCAGATTCCAGGCGTGATCATGAAATGGTGTGAGGTCAAGTGAGAGCGGATGACGGGAGATAAAGAAACGAAGCGACAGTGAAGAGAGAGCTTGAACGCCGGATGAAGTGTAGTGTCGGACGAACCGCGTTTCCAATGCAATGAGAGAGACGTCAGCAGCAGCTGCAGGAGAAAGATTCCAAGAGCCAACTGTATGAAAGTGTAAATTCTACACGTGTTGATCATGCTGAATGAATGATAGGCTGGTCTCGGAAAAGGCGATCTACACTGCCAGCCGCAGGTGAAGTGCCCGGCGACCAGTGAAAGGGAATATGAAATGCAGGTACTGAGTCGAAAATGAAGGACATTGAGACTGCGAGACAAAAGGAATGAGACCAAGAGACTGAATAGACAGAAATTAAACCTCCAGTTGAAAGTACGAAGCAAACAACAAGCACGAGAACGCTGAGGTGTGATGTGAAAAGGACCTGGAAGCGAAGACCCATCCTGGAGTGTCTTTTCGCCAGGGATGCTGTGGCCCAATGCTTGCAGTACTCGGTCAAACATTTACGCAGTGAATTGCTCCTCCTGGGGTAATTATACACTGTTTACTCGACAGTGGGTCCACATAATCTTGTAAAATAAGCATCCTATTGCGCAACAGCTGGCAGGTGAGCGAGGTCCTGAGCCTAGGGTCTAAGAGGCTGCTCCCAGTGCGTGAGCATCTCCTGGGCTGCCCAATGCCACTCTGACACAAAATTGTACTCCGTCTGGCCGAGTCTTGTGCCTACCTAGGTAATTTCCTCATCACCTGCGAAGGTCAGGACTGGAACTTCCGATTCTAAGGCTTGTGAGCTACTAAAGGATCCAATTGTAGAAACTCGAATTCTTCTCCAAGCCAGACAAGTCTTACCATTGAACAATATGATCCCAATACACACTGGGCACCCTCGTGGAGTCTCTTGCAACGGGTGGAGGATTGAAGATTCCGAGCAGCATTACGCCCAGGAAAATCTGAACTACAGTAGTACGTATTTGAAAAGTGTGTCTAGTAGGAATTTTGTAATACCATGTCACTCATTCGATATCAACTTCTTAGGTTTTTAAGGTTCCAGGTTAGGGGTACTGCACGTGATAAAGCTTATGTAAAGCGAAGCAACGCACGGACATGGCGAAGTGCGGATCGCCGCCGCCCAGGCCAGCACACTAGAGACCTACTCCACGCCCGCTCTCACCACATCATCACCTCTGCCGCCTGACGCCAAATCTCGAGATACCAGTAACCACACAAAATAATCATGTGGATTATAAATTGGTTAGTTGCATAGCACGCTCCACTCAACAACTTTCTCCTCTAACAAGTTGCGTAGGTGTAAGTAAACGTCCCTACTTTATTTGCGCATGCCCGAATGCCTCACGCGAAACCTGCCTACCTGCTCTGCACATGCGATTGAGCGCCTCACTCAGAGGCTATGACCAGAAACAAACCCAACGTCATATCTGAAAGTGCATATCCGCACGGGCGAGCATGCGGGCTGGCCTTATCGGTGATACTGCGTTGGCCCAAACTGTCCCGCGCGAATCCTTTCACTCCGACCATGCGTAGCTGTTGGCAGATTCGAATAAGAGCTAACACATTCTATAGTCTACGATGTCCTGGCATCGCTTGGTCTGCTCAACAAGGTGAACAGTGCCACACGCGACCTTATGTGCACCGCTGACACGATAACAGCACGCCAAGCTGCTCTTCCTCGGACTGTACGTGTTCATTCGAACCTCTCACCTTGGAATTTGAAGCTGATGTAGATGCAGAGACAACGCCGGAAAGACTACGTAAGGGCAGCCGACGCACTGGGAAAGCAATCACTCATGGAAACAGGCTTCTTCACATGCTCAAGAATGACAGGGTGGCAGTTCTGTAAGGCTACCATAAATCAGTGTCGAGGTTTGCATGCTAACGTTTTGCCTTCAGTCAGCCTACCCTTCATCCTACCTCCGAGGAGCTCTCTATCGGCAACGTCAAGTTCACGACCTTTGATCTTGGAGGTCACGCACAAGCGCGCCGCCTCTGGCGCGACTACTGTATGCAATATAGTCAGTGTCCGAGGATGTTTCCTAACAGCTAGTAGTCCCCGAAGTCAGCGGCATTGTCTTCCTTGTAGACGCCAAGGACCACGAGCGTCTCACCGAGTCAAAAGCGGAGCTTGACGCCCTCCTGGCTATGGAGGAGCTTGCCAACACCCCCTTCGTCATCCTCGGAAACAAGATCGACCACCCCGACGCTATTTCCGAAGACCAGCTCAGGGCAGCTTTGGGTCTGTACCAGACCACGGGCAAGGGCAAGGTGCCGCTTGAGGGCATCCGGCCGATCGAGGTGTTCATGTGCAGTGTCGTCATGCGACAAGGCTACGGCGAGGGTATCCGCTGGCTCAGCCAGTACGTTTAGGGACGTAGAGTGGGATGCTGAGGTGCGACGTGCGCTGAGATGGACATATGGTATGGTATGGATCGAATGAGGCGTAGGGAGTGAATGAGCTTGGATGTATGATGGTTCTCTCACGTGTGGCAAATCTAACCTTCATGAACTGGCGTTTATTACATGGATGCCAGTCTTCATTTATCACCAATAAGTGCAGCGATTTCCAACTGTGTGACAGGGAGTGAAGCTACAACACAATGCTAAGATGAGGGTACATGACGTTGATTAATCTTCTACCAAGCGTGGAACGGCTCCAAGGATGGACCTATACAAGACGAAAAACTGCACAAAGCGGCGATATTGTGCCGCAAATCGTGCCAGAAACCCTTGAAACCCAGACGCCACCCAATGCTAAACCCCAAACGTGGATATCGTTCTACTCGTCATACTCAATCTCCTTGACACCGCAAAAGTCTGTTCCCGCACATGAATCGATCGCGTACCACAACTGCCAATACAAACTGGCATTTGCGTGGTCGAATTTCCCGTCCGCATTGCGGGGCACCTGGTCGCCGATGAGGCCGTTGCCAGAGCCGACAATCCACCCTATGAGGGGGAAATGGCCAAGAGTCTCCTGCCATTTAGGACGCGAAGGCAGGAAGACCTTACCTTCCTGAAATTCGCCGCGCTTGACTTTGAGGTTGGAGTTGGGTTTGATGCGGAGCGTTGAGTTGCCGGCATGGCGGTGCTGAGACGAAGTTGCATGGGCAAGCGCTTGGTCTTGTGATGTTGATGGTAGTGGATGAGATGTTCGTGTAGTTGTGTCGTCCAAGTCGAAAGAGTCGTCCCACCCGCCGAGACGAGGCCGCGAGGAACGTCGTGCGGAGAGCAATGCGGGGGCGGAGCCAGTTGCTGTGGCCGAAGATGCGGTCGCTGAGGACTGAGAAGCGCCACCGTGCACGGTACCTGAGGAAATCGTGGCTGGCGAGGCTGTGAGCGACAGGGAGCCTGCGGGGATCGGCCTGTCGCCGTCTTTGGGTCCAACGCCCCGGTACTCCTCCGCATAGACCTCGTAACCCCAGATAGTGTGCGGAGACCAATGGATGGCGCGATCTGCAGCTTCTGCCGAGTCGAATGTAATTTTGACCCAGTGATCTCCTCCCACGTACTCGTTGATTCTACCAACTTGACTGGCGGATAGCTTGCTCTTGTGTGGCTTGCGCGGGCTACCAAATGACAGGCCGAATTTCGGATCCTGCGGTTGTCGCTCGTATCCCTCATATATTGTGCCATTTGAAATCCCCTCGAACTTGCTGATGGCGGCCCATTGTTGCCCTTCCCCGAATCCGTACAATATCACCTCCTTCGGTGTCTTGGCCCCATTAGTAGGCACACCGGTCTGGAACGAAGACGCAGGTCCTCCGGCATCGAGTAGGTTCGGCGCGGATGCGGGTACGGGGAGCTGTGAGGTGGAGCTTTTGCGAAGCGACTTTTGCTTGTCGTCTGCCTTGTATTGCGCGAAGATGTCGTCGATGTGCTTCAGGTTCTCCTGCTTAGCGAGATCCTGAGCGCTCGATATGTTTGGGGTCTTGCTTCGGCTAACACCACGCTTGCGCGCCTTGCCAAAAGGTCCTCGTTCTTCGGGTATGCGACGCTTGGAGTTCTCTGAGCTGAAGATGGACCACACGTTAGCGATTGAGTTGAGAGCGAGGAGATATGGCTGGGTGAGTGAGCGACCAGAAGCACTGTGCGCGCAACAATTATACTGCTCGAAGGCGCAAATGCTGTCACCTCCCCATGGGACAAGCGGTAATGGTGCGCGCAGTGAAAGCGTAGAATCACTAGATACTTACTCTGGAAAGTCAAACCCCCACGGGAGACGGCGCCCAGTCGAGTCATAGGCGCGTTCAGCGTCAGGGACTGCGTGGACCTGCATCGTAATGCGTGGACTCGGGCGTTGATTCCGACGTGGTATGCTTTGTTTATGGCGTTGACCATGGGGGGGGGGGAGAAACATAAAGTCCGCGAGTGAACAGCCACAGGTGGCTGAAGAAACCGTGCACCATGCGCTAGCACCTTCCCGGCCTTCTCGACATTTCCGAATTGAGAACCACAATGAAACCTTATTCGCCAACCATATCGCTGCTGCCTGTTTATCGTGCTCTCCAGGGTCTACAATGGACTTGACACCCGTCAGGATCCGAGGAAAGAGGAAAAGACCAGGAGCCACAAAGTCCAACCTCCAAAAGGCACTGGAAGCGTCGGCATCGCAGGGCAAACGACCTCCAATATCTCAACATCCCGCCAAATCGAAGAAAATCGCAGAAACAGCCATGCCAACATTGCACGGCCTGCCGGTGGAGCTGCTGGAGATGATCTTCTTGTACAGCATGAACATATCCCTCCCTCGGACTTCACCGACTCTCGGGCGCAAATTGTCGTCTTACACTGTGATCATGGAGTTTGTCCTCCGATCGTTTTACCACACCGTTGATCATAAAAATAACTACCGAGACCGCGAAGTTACTAGTGATCCTGGAATACAATCACAACTCCTGGCTTGTCGCTTCTTCACCTGGGACTTTTTCCGCGCATATGTTGCGAAAGCGCATAGCTCGTTCATCCAGCAAAGAGGCGATATATGGAAAGATGCCAGCGCCCAGCCGCTCGGTGTGGAAGCTCTTGATGGCCTCTGGCCTTTCCGGTTCATGAAGATCACGTATTTGGGATTTGCAAAGGGCTTCTATATCCCAGAGAAAGTGCTCCACGGACCCTGGACTGACGACAAAGCATCACTCCTCTACGTCTTAGTGTCAATGAGTGGAGAGGTAGACTGGGAAGGCAGCATGTCTGGCGAGATAGCAAAAGCCGGCCTAGTAGAAGCTGTCAACGAGAATCGGGAGAGAGCGGTGGCTGCTCTGGCTGTTGTTGTTGGTGTCGCACAAATGATCAATATGAGCGTCATCCGGCAGGCGGTCATGGATTGCGGATGCAACCTCAACATCGTGCGGCAACTTCTTTTCAACGCTCAGATACTGCGTCATGATCTGCCGAAAGATAATGTAGATTTCTATGGTCAGTTGCAAGACAAAACTTGTGTCGAGGTTATTTGCTAACTGTACTCGTAGATCCAGCACTGTGGCGGTGGGCCGATGCACACGAGGGAAAGGGAGGTCTGCTGAAAGATCTGCTCCGCAAAGCCGACAGGTTTTCGTTGGAGTTTTACCTCGAAGGCGAAGAGGGATCCCACGCAAAGATCGTACCATTTCCATATGGTGGAGCCAAGTTCGATCCCAGGAACCCCCTCAATGATGTTGGACGTGAGATGTTGGTGCGCCTGTACAGGAGCTATGGAAGGAAGATGACGGTGAGCCCGCGGCGTCGGAGGCCACGCGACCAGAGGTTGGGGCACGATATTGAAGGACTTTGAGGTTACGATATTTTGTCTACAAACAACTACAATACTGCAACGAAAGCGATATATCTGAACACGTGATGGCTACAGGAAGACCACAGGATTCGGTACGATATTCTACCTCAATCCTCTTTGACAATCTCCTACCACGTCCAGACCAGGCCGGACCCCATGTACGATACTGCTTTTATACGTTAGCAATGACCTCCAGAAGGAGCAGTGCAAGAACGAGAGTGTAAATTTCCTCAGTGATCTTGGTGGAAAAGAGTAAAATCAGCTCCCGAAGGATCATTTACTATCTAGGCAAAGGTTTTTAATCATCGGAAAGATGACGGCGTGCGAAAAAGGTAACGAAGGAATGGACTTACCAAGCAGGAAAGCACACGGCAGATCTTGGGCCTGCATGTCAGTCGAAGCTATCACGACCTGTTCGAGTTGTTCATAAGATGATATGTGTCTGCTAATAATTAGCATTGGTAACGAAAAATCTTGCAGGAAAGATCGCCAGTGCGGAAAAGCGCTCAGAATATGTAAGAAATTGAATTTCATAGGTCCGAGGCCGTTAAGAAACCCCGGCGAGGGTCTCCGACAAAGGACTCAATCGCAAATTTGGATCATCATTGCAGAGGGTTGGTGGAAAGAGAAGCAGGTGTGAGGTACGTACCTTTACAAGCTATGGAAGTCTCGCTGCACTGCAGGATTAGTAGTCAAGCCCATCACAGGACCAGCGACGACGGGGCGTGTGACCGGATAGCGCGCAATCATGTTCCATGACATGCGAAGCTCTCTGCATGCATTGCAGTGCTATTTGCAGTAGCTGTGCTCAAACCATGACCTATGCGGCCGTGTTGTCGTGTGAGCTGAAGATGAGAAGTTGGAGAGGAAGCAGAGCTGAGAAAAGTCAGCGCCTCTACGCCAAGACGCGAGACACATGTGGCTTAGCGTATGCGAAGCGAGCGCACCACCGTGGACGACTCCGATCATCAATTTGGATTCCACGAACTTCGACATACTAACCGACAACACAGCCAACGACTCTCTTCTCGACTGGTACGCCTACGACATTCTTCATCACATCCAATTCCGAATTCTAACTCGAAATTGCAGCACATACCGTCGAAATGGGTGACGCCGATATCACAACGAGCCAGTGGAGGTTGGTCGAGGTCGGCCGCGTCGTCGTCTTCAGCGGCGGCCAGTTCGACGGACGGTTAGCCACCGTTGTCGAGATCATCGACCACAAGCGCGTATGAAATCCTCGCGATTCCGGTTTTCGCGCGCCGCTCACAGGATGCTAGGTGCTTGTTGACGGTCCCTCCAAGGACGCCCCTGTCCCTCGCCACGCAGTCGCCCTCGCCAAGGTGTCTCTGACCCCCATCGTCATCCCCAAGCTTCCCCGTGGTACCGGACGTGGTCACGTTGCTCAGCAGTGGGAGAAGGAGGGTGTCGATGCTAAGTGGGCGGAGAGCTCCTGGTCCAAGAAGCGCGCTCAGTTCCAGAAGAGGAGGCAGCTCACCGACTTTGAGCGCTTCAAGGTTATGAAGCTCAGGAAGCAGGTGGGTCATACCATTTCGCGTCACTTGCAGAGTGACCAGACATGAAGAGCACACCACTAACAGTCTGGTAGGCCCGCTTCGAGGTTCGCAAGTCTCTCGCCAAGGTCCGCAGCGCAGCATAGATTCTATCAACGGCGTCGGGGGTACGGGAGGCGGGTGCATCGTCCCAGGTTACAGTGGAGGGCACCCGCATGTCATGAACAACTCGAAGGGCTATCCACGGCATTCAAAATTTCCAATTCCGACTGGGCATTTGATTTCGTCTTTGGCATGGTGCAATTCGGATCTGGAGATGAAGCCGACTCTCTCATGTGAGCGCATGTAGAAAGAGTCCAAAATCTCAAAGTTCATGAACCCAACATTTTAGCATTTCTGTAATTGATATCCGGTTTACGCACCACAAGTCTGACGATCATCACGGCGCTACGGGTGAATGGAGGAACATCACTGACGTTGGCCGTGATCCTGCACATTGCCACCTTCAACAACATTGTTACATATGCTTCTATGGTCAGCCGGAGTGCCCTTTGAATTTATGCAGTGCAAATGATGGGTAAGGGGCTGGATTTCACTGGGAGGTGGATAAGGAGCGCGCGATCAGATAGAGGTTTATCACTAAATTCACATCGAATATTTCTTCTTGGCACACGGCCATTTGAAATGTTGATTTCGTGCGTGTTCCGCGCTTTCGAACAGGCGCGCGCCGAACGTGAAGTTTTCGCTTAAGCTCGGCCGCACCACAGCACAGCACCACTAGCCCAATTTGCGATCCCACCCCACGAACTTCCACACACATCACCGTCAACATGGCCAACCCACGCATTGAGGAACTCCCGGACGAGGTCGAGAAGAAGAACGTCGAGATCGAGGATGGAGAGTCTGACTCCGACTCCGAGGTCGAGGGTGAGGCCGAATCTGGCGTCCCCGCAGGCGCCTCTGTCACGGTGCACTCGCGCAACGAGAAGAAGGCCCGCAAGGCCATCGGCAAGCTCGGCTTGAAGCACATCGAGGGAATTACCCGTGTCACTCTCCGTAGGCCCAAGGGAGTGAGTACAGCATGCGCAATGGGTGCTGGAGTTCCCCGCACATGAGCTCTTCAGCACCTGCGCTATCACGGCTCGAAAATTTGCTGACAGCGGCACCCAGATCCTCTTCGTTATTAACCAGCCTGATGTGTACAAGTCGCCTTCCAGCAACACCTACATGTATGTTAGCCAGAAATCGCCCCGCATTGCGTCACTGACAGACGTGCAGCATCTTCGGTGAGGCCAAGATCGAGGACCTGAACTCCACCGCTCAGGCCAACGCTGCCCAGCAGCTCGCCGCTCAGGAGGCTGCCAGCCACGACCACTCTGGCCATGACCACGAGGGTCATGACCACGGCAAGGGCAAGGCTGTCGAGGCCGCCAAGGACGAGGAGGAAGAGGAGGAGGATGATGACGAGGAGGTCGACGACTCAGGCCTTGAGACCAAGGACATTGAGCTCGTTATGCAGCAGGCGAGCGTGTCAAGGAAGAAGGCCGTCAAGGCCCTCAAGGAGAACGACAATGACATTGTCAATTCCATCATGGCACTCAGCATATAGGCCGGTAGGCTTGTAACGCGTCACGGCCGTGCTTACGGAAAATGGATAGCTTTGTCTGAGTGTTCGGGGTCTCTGGCCGGGACTTCTAGAATCTTGTAAAAGCTACACGAACGAACCACTATATGGTTGCTTCGCTTTGAAACTCGTGTTCTTGTACGCTGTGATGAACTTGTGATACAGAAACCGAGCAACAGGAATTATAATTTATATGGAATTATCACTTGAGAGCATACCCATCCACAGTACTACCAGCTCGCGAAAGCACCCGCCCTCGGATGGTTTGGGGGCTTACCTAATGAGTGCCAAGCCCCTCTCCTTCGCTCTTGCGGAACTTTGACCTCCCTCACCGCGACCCATCCCCACCGAAATCCGTCCCAATTCATCATCACAATGGCTGTCGGAGTACGTTTCCCTATTTTCTCGCACTGTACATAGCTCCGTATAGCTCAATTGCTGCTCCGGACGCGCTCCTCTCTCCCCAATGGCATCCGAGGCGTAGAGCCGCAGAAGCGCAAAACTGACAGCTAGCAGCGCAGCGCCGCCCTCAAAATCGACTGGACCAAGATCGGCACCCAGCTCGGTCTCAAGGGTCAAACAGCCTCCGCTCTTCAGTCCTTCAAGAAGCGCAACGACGATGCGCGCCGCAAAGTGACCGTGCTCTCCGAGCAGCCGCAGACGGTCGACTTCTCCCACTACCGCTCCGTCCTCAAGAACACCGCCATCGTCGACGAGATCGAGAAGCACTTCAATGCCTTCAAGCCCCAGACCTACGATGTCGGAAGGCAGATTAAGGCCATCGAGGCGTTTGAGACGCAGGCCGTGAAGGACGCAGAGCAAACCAAGACCGTGGTTGACAGGGAATTGAGCGATCTGCAGAAGACCCTCAAGAACATCGAGGAGGCGAGGTCGTTCGACGAGCTCACTGTGGTATGTGCATGACGATAGCGGATGGGGTATTGGACATATGCTAACTCGAGAACAGGACGAGGTTGCGGCCGCACAGCCTGACATTGATAAGCGCACCGAGCAGCTCGTTTCCAAGGGTCGCTGGGCCGTACCGGGCTACAAGGAGAAGTTTGGAGACCTATCGGTGCTCTAAGCATTTTCCTTTAGTTCTTCAAAATTCCCCGGTATGGGTTGTACTACCTACGTGTGAATAGTTTCGAGGTCTCAATCCAATCATAGATCACAGCATTTGTTTCTGCTCAACTGTCTCATGCAAATACCTCTGCAGTTACATCATCTGAGGCTTACGCAGTGTTGCATTACTCTTAAACGCAACGTTGCTGGGGCTGATTGACAATCGCGCTTGTTAGCGCTGCAACATCTCCCAGGAAATATGACTGCGTATCCTCTGCACCCTTCTCCATACTGCACTGACACGATCCTTGATCCTACCAGCTTCAGTCCTACGTTCGGCCCTGCAATAGACAGCGCTTCGCTATCGCTGTTCCTACCACATACTGGCTTGTACCTCTCTCTGTACAGCTCCCTTCTCGCCACACGTCATCTCCAGCTCCACCTTGCTTGCGTCCATCCCCATTTGTGCCATCTTTTTTACTCCACTCATCTAGTTACAGTCCTTCCTTTTGCTTATCTCAGCGTTCTGCTGACTTCAACATTTATGTTCACGGTTGTACTGCTCATCAGGATTCAGGCTCTCAGTCCATACCCGTTGTGAACACAGTTTCATGTTAAGAGGCATCAAAGTGTTGTGAGGTATCTCTCCGCCATATACTCTACCCGTCAACTAGTTATTACATGTTTGGCTAGAATTGAGTGGTTTCCAGAGAAATTTGGCACATGCAGTGTTGCTCGGAATACTTGATAAGCTCCCTCTAAGCCAGGTCTTTCTGTACATATTCTGGATAATCCTTGCTCACTGCTGTTCCGAACACTACACCCAGCCCACGGGTTCCCGAATCGTCTCACGGCAGGGTACCATACGCCATGCAGTTCTGAGGCTGCGTCACAGGCACTGCAGATACTTCGATCTCCCCGGAAACCCGACCGCTGAGGCCTTCCCGGCGCACTTGGTCGATGCCATGACGGCAGTCCCGGTCTCGAGTTGTTCATTCCGTTGCATCTGGAAGCTCCGCTGAGGCGATTCGCAAGACTAGCAACCTTACGGGCGAGGATGGAGTCCTTGAACACCTTGGGGAAAATTGGGACATATAGGAAGGACTAGGAATCCCAGCTGGCTTGTGCAGATCATGTCATCTATCATTCAGCCCCGTTAATTCTGTTAGGACTAGCGTTTTAGCCGAGCTCGTTCCGGTTCGGTGGATCGAGGGGGTTGGGGGTTACACCTGGCGGTGGCATGCGTGTAGAGTCTTCCAGCTTGCTGCTGTGCAGCAGTCAGATTCCGGAATGCATACTTGATTGCCATATCTGGTTGTGATCATAACAAAGATCTTTGGACAAGAAAACGAGCGATGTGATGGGAAATAGAAACGACTGTGATGTGCAACACAACCTCGGCGCACATCATATCCTCTGCAAACGCCACGCTCCCTCTTTATACACTTCCACATCTCACATTCCAGCCTTTGGCTTGCTTCCAAAGCGCGTCTCATCGTATCCGTAGACGCCGTGTGTCACGTTCGTTTGAGATGCCAAACATGGGCGACACTGTCCTTCTCGATAAAGTTCTACGGCACTTATTCAGGCGCTGGAATCGTAGTCGGAAAGGGAGGGGGCATAGCCACAACAAGAGGACGAAGTTATGATCCGTACGTGGACCAATCACATGAGTGAAAAGGCAACGATTTACAAAATCTGCATCATCGGCGAGTGAGTTGCAACCATGACTGGCAAGTCCGATCACATCCAAGGTGACTCGACAACACCCTTCTCCCACGCGCTGCCGCAATCACAGCAACAAATTGCCGTCCCCGAACCCAAGATTCTTCATCTCTCTCTGCACATACTGCACGACGCGCTTCATCGTTTCTTTGCCCCCCGAGCAGGCACCGCTCTCGAGATGCTGCGCCAGCCCGCCACGCTCGCAAACTCTTTGATCTTCGTCGCATCGCCTGCGCCTGCTAGACCCCTGGGGCAGTGGAACGTGATTGCAGGAGCTGGTAGGTAGGAGGCGGCGATGAGGGCGTTGCTGCACTGGTGGACTGCCGAGGATAGGTGGTCGTGGAGTGCTTTGGGTGCGTATGTGCGCAGTTTGACGGACGGGCACAGGGGACATGTTTGTAGCTTGGCACCAGAGCGAGGGCGAAGGGTAAGCGTGGTGCTGAGGTTCGGGATCCCTGGTGGGACGAAGCCGGGTGTGGATGTCCCTGAAGGTGGATAAGAGTCCAAGAACTGAGAGGAGGTCGGGGTCAAAGTCGGACTCTGGCTCCGCGGTGTCGAGCTGGAAGACGAAGCGTCCTCCAATGACCACTGCGTTGTCTTGCCACCGGATGTTATTATTCCACTTGGGTCATTCTTTGCGATGGCTTCGTCCAGGATTTGCTTCGTCATTTTGGACTTGCATCTACCACTCTCCAGGTGCTGTAGTTGTCCCGACGGGCAATTGAATTTCTTCTTGCATTCCTTATGTGCCAGGCACTTGATGTTACTCAGAGGCTTATGTATTAGAGACTCCGCGTGTTGCTTCAGCGCTGATGGATTCTTGAATTTCCTGTCGCACTGTGTACATGTTGCTTGTTGACTTTCCTTCGGCTCCTTAGTCCTGTGGCCATGCGACTTCGCGTGCTGTTGTAGCGATGATCGAGTTTCGAAGGTCTTCCGGCATTCCGGGCATGACACTTTCTCGATGCTCTTGTCATCTTTCGTTTCCTTCGTAGGCTTCTTCGACCTGTGTGATTTTGCGCAGAGATGTTGTGTCAGTGCCCCTTCGGTTTTGAAGTCGTGAGCGCAGTCGCAGCAACGAAACTGCGTTACAGGCGGGTTTTGGCGGTTGCGATGTCTCCCCGCAACGCAGAAGATGCAATCGGTACCAAAGTACCCTCCCAGTGGTGGGTGGATGTCGCACATGGTCTTGGTGGTCTTAGACGATCAGAGGATGCTGAGGATATCTGCGAGTCTACAGCATTGATGTTTGAATATGAATGTTCAAAACGCTTTCGAAGTTATAAGTGATAAGATATATCGTATAATAGATAACAGAACATATCTGTACCACCTCAATTGCGGGGTATATACTTAGCGCGTATGGCTCACCAGTGAAGTACAGACGGACCAAGCTCCTTTCTGATAAATGCGCGGAACACCGAATTCGTCCAAGAAAGAATGTTGGTGAATCCACGGGACGTAGCCTTTCCAACCCGCTTGCAGCTCTCCGATTACCCCCATTGGTACATCCTCATCGTAACATCAGTAATCCGTAGCCATTCCAAACCATGATTCGCAGTTGTGCCCCGATTGATACGACATTCAGAGCAACACACATGGAGACGATTAGTTCCAACGCCTCACCGGAGGTCCAGCAGTGCAAAAAGAAAGCAGATGCTTTGTCTTCTTAACAAGACCACAACCTGGCCTAGGCTTGACAGGGACACTCGCGCAGCCTTATTTGCACATCACAAGAATTTTTTCAAAGTCCTGACCTTGAGCCCCGAGCTTCACCGTTTGACTTCTAAGCATAATGTCTATATGCCTGGTGGCATGGAGTGGGTTGGTGCACGAACGATCCCGGTGTCAACTTGCATTAAGCAGTTTGCTACAGCGTGACGAGTCGATGCAGAGTGGCATATGGCTATGTTGCTGGATGGCATAGCAAAACAGCATTCAGGTTTTGTCCTCAGCTTCAGCCAGTACGCACGGGTAGAACGTGGGTACGACCTCAAAAACGCCCTGCATCATGTAAGTAGACCTTGAGAGGTGAAATCGTGGGGGAGGGGGTTCGACGGACGAACCGACCAGATATAAAGGTCTTAGTGCACATCCATACCTACAGTACGACAATAAGCGCATGGCATTGGTCTAATTATTTGCTCGACTGTTGCTTCAGAAAGCCTAGACTAGGGGTGCTGGTCTAACGAGGCGCTGGTGGAACTTCCCTCCAGTCATGTGTGGTACCGTGTCATGTCAGCACGAAGCAGAACACATTGCCGGACAAAACTGAAGATAACCCTCAACGTACCATCCCGGGCCAAAGAGTCCCGCTACAACTAGCAACAATTGAGCTGAAGGTAAATCTTTCCTAGAAAAATCAGTCATCTATCATGTATTTCTCCGAGCTTATGTCCACGGCGGAGTCCATGCCACGCGTGCGTCTGCTGAGTAAGCCCACAGGGGAGCGTGGGAGAGTGGCTGGCTGAGAGAAACACCCTCTTGCCTATCCTCCCTCGAAACATCCCTCTTGTGTATATCAGCACGTATGATCGCCATCGCAGGTGTGGAGACTCGCTATTGGCACCTTGGACGGTGATGGTTGCGGTCGGACATTGAGCCTGCTTGGGTAGCAGCATGGTTGATTTTTGGCTCTCGATGACCCTTAATCCTCGATATGGTTACTAGCACTGCAAGTAGCGTGAGTTGCGGCCGGATAGACCGTGAGAATTTCACTGTTGTCAACATTCACATGGTATTGGGAGCGTATCCACCAACGCTTGTCCTTGGGAACCGAAGAGCGCTTGCGTCGCTCTCCGTGAGGCTTTATGCCAATTTATACACAGCGATCCATCTTCGCTGCACGATAATACTCAACGCGTGGGTGAAGTGCGCCAGGCTGGCGTGGGGTTGTGTTTGTGCGAAGGATACGTCGGAAGGCATTGTTGGGTGTTCTCCACTGTGGTTATGACTGTTGAGAACCTGTGTTCTTGGGTTACAGTTGGAGCTGAGAACATGCGTCAGCCTTGCACAAGGCTCCAGTCGGTAGTACTCGGTAATTCTGCCAGGATCGACGTCGTAGGAGGCCTGACAGCATGAGGGACTGCATGCGAAGCACAGGAACAGAGTCTATTGCCTACGAGCCAGATGCGGATGTATTCATACGCAGACGAGCAATATTGGTGACTCCATGTGCATGTTGGAGCCAGGCTCGCATGCAGCGTGGCGGACATGTGCGCAACGTCATACTCGAAAACTGGCTGCAGAGAAGCCCGAGATGTGCCGCAGAAGCCGTCGATCTCGGTAGCGACGCTGTACGGTCGCTTGCTCGCGTGGGCGGACCACCGGGTGATTGCGTACTATATCGTTGATCAGGGGCTGCATCTGCGCCCTTTTGGAGGGTGGCTGGCGATCTGCCCAGATGATCATGGGCTATTTCAGGCCCTGGGCAGACGGATCAAGATACCTAGCAGGTTTTGTACCTGAGAGTCGATGATCTCATCAGGTGGAACGTTGGTGGAGCGTCTGCATACCTGCAGACGACACTTCCACAAGCATGGAGACGCTTTTGAACGTGCCAACCGCGTAGGTGTATCGTCGTACTCCGGGCAGCCTTCCCTCGAGCCCCCGCCGTCCTTCATGACCGAGACCCCCGCGGGCAGGCCTGGCAGGCTGACTCTGATCCCCTGGTCGGCTGATGCTCACTGCATAGCATTCTATATCATCGCTACATGAATGGTCACAACCTCCGGCCGCAGATTAGGTCTCCGTTAGACTCGCGCATCCTGACAAGTAATCGTTCGTACAAGTGCCCGGCATCCAGGTAGGCCGCGCGCGTCGACTGGTATTTCCAGTTTGATGCCAGCACATGATCGTCCGGCATTATCCGGTTTTCGTAAGCACCGTTCAATGTGAGATGCTGCGGCAGTGACTCGATGTCAGGCATTGTGCATCTAATGTGGGTCCTGGCCTCGATCGTCATATCGTTCCTCATCCTCTAGATCGTACTGTCCGACTGTCAATGCCGCGTGGTGCTAATAGTTGTGTGTTGCAGCTAAGGAAAAGACCTCACAGGTGGAGAATGTGTGCCGTTTTGGAATCTGAACTCCATCAGATCTGCAAAAGCGAAAGGGATGAGACTGTAGCGCGGCTATCATACCCCTGTTATAACACTGCGGTGTCGGGTGCTGATTGGGCGTGGTCACAGCTCTCAGGTTTGAATTTCCACAGAGTCGGGTTTATCTCCGCCAGCGCCTGGAGACGAAGCCATGGTCCAGCTGAAGATCATACATGGGACTGTGACATGGCATAGCGAGCGAGCATGTTCTTGCCGATGTGACAGGCGTGCTTTGGCGTGACATGCAAGCGTTCAATAATCGACGATGACCTGCACACTGTCCGAAGAGCCTGTCCTAGCCTGAGTGTTCTTATTGGATGTGCAAGGTCGAAATGCAGCGTTTTGTGAGAAAGGAAAGGCGCCTCAAGGGTTTCAAATCAAAGTTGACGAGCGTGACGACGACCCGCAGATTATCTGCACGTGTCGCAATAGACAGTTTTGTTCTAGCAATCCTGTGAGGAACATCTGCAGATCTTATTCCAATGATTTCCTTCGACGCTAGGGTTCGAAAGACCGCCGTTACTCCTAGTGGTGGAAATGGCGCATGAGATCGGAAAGGCTGCCAAAGTCGTCTGACCTCTGAGTGATTCGTGAAGACATGCTGCTTACCGCGCGGAGCGCCCTGGTTTCCAAAGATCAGCATGGCCATCATTGGCTTCGATGGCTGCTCGAGGGCGGTAGGACCGCAGTTCTGGGAATCCGACCACGCTTTCGCTCTTGGAGTCACATCGAAGTCGCTCGCTACCAGAAAGGCAGCTTGCGTCGTGGGCTGAAGGATCGCTAAGAGGTGACGCGGAAGTGCCTCCCTTTCGTCATGAGTTGCACATGGCTGGCTACATTGCCCGTCGCAGTCATAAGCCTTTGCGGTGCAGCGTGAACTGACACATCCGCACCGAGTAGCTCGTTACGACCTGACAGCGGATCCGCAGTAAAGGGACTGCCAAGGCGTAATGCGTGCAAGAGGAGCAAGAGGACGCGGACGTTGACTAGCTTATCCTGACATTCCGGCGCGCGTATACATGGGGGAGAGGCGGAACGTATCGGCCACTTGCTCCCTATACTAGTGTGAGACCCACGCACGCTCGCGAACGGAGGACGGCTCACAATCAATATGAGCTGAGTTTCAGGTATCTTCCGTCGTTTTGCTGCTGGCTAGAAGATAGATTGCATCCTTCAGAAAGACCTCCTACATAAAATCCACAGTGGGGCTGACACAAAGGTGGCTGCAGCCGAAATAGGATATAATGACGAGCCGCTCACGTTTCATAGAGCGTTGGTTTGGGGCCTTCGAGTTTGAGTAGTCCGAGGGAATACCGGGCGCCTATGTGGCGGCACGGCGCCGGAGTGGGTGGGAGAGGCCTTTCTGCTATACGTGCCGAAGCATATCCTGATCCGCTGCTTGAGTGGGTTCGATGAGTGCATTTCGGCTGATCTGAGACTTGGCCCCGAGGCTGTGGTCAGCCGAGAACATTGCGATGTGTTGGACGGTCAGGATTCGAGATGGATCGACGTCAGCCGTTCGGTGACCCATGCTGAGGCGGTTGAGGCCAACGGAGGACCAGCTGGAAACGGTTATGCATGGATCAGGGGCCGGGGTCGGCGGAGCAGCTCGTGGTGGCTGTCTCTTTTAGTCTTGGGATCGTTATTCGGTTCTCGTTCTGTCAGCTCATGTTCTTTTTAGGTGTGAAATTTCTTTTACCATCGTACCCCTGCTAACAATATGGGGCGCTGAGTTGATATGGATTGAGGAGAGCGGCAAGCAAAGGGCATACATGGGCGGGAACCTGGTTGATCCCAAGACGACGCCGTGGGACGGGAAGCGCCGTGGACTTCGAAGAAGTACATCCGAATCCTGGGAGCTGCAGAGGCGAAGCTTATTCAAGGTCAGGGTCGGCCACTGCTTTCCTTGTCCGAAATGGTTGTATGTACATTTGAAGGCTGCAACAGGGCACCCAAACAATTTGACATGAAGCTAGATGCAATAAAGCACCCAAACAATTTGACATGAAGCTAGATGCAATAAAGCACCCAAACAATTTGATATGAAGATTGATTTTGCTGTCATAAGCGCCGCGTAATTGCGTCGTGACTAAGTATGGCGGGCCAGTTAGGCGACATGTGGAGGCCTGAAATAAAAATTCTCAAAGTACTCCATGGTAGTGCGAAGTAGTTTCAGATCTAAGGTTCGCTGGGGTTTGAGAAACCTGAATCGGTCAGTGGCGAATCTCGTGTCGCAGAGAGGTTGACCACTGTCGCGTGCATAGACAGCAGTGAATGGCCGGGTCGTGCTTGCAAATAAGCAGAGTGGTAGCGTGGCTAGCGTGCAGCCTCACTACGGTACCAACCTACTTGGACTTTGTTTACTCCAGTCCGTGGGTAAACACATACACAAGCAGGTCAAATTAGGCGCAAGTGGATGTAGCCTGGTCGTCATTCTTTTGACTACCTCGATGAAGTCAAGGGATTTGATGGCTTGAAGCGATATCGCGCCATGGCAATAGGTATGGCAAGCGGGCAAAACGTGTACCATGAGAATGTCGTAGCTTGCGCAGAGAGATGGGTTCTAGGGATGCAGAATACAGCGAACAAAGATTCTGTTCGTCTAGGCGTGCGCCTTCTGGATCTCGGTTCGAACTTCGGTGCCGGACGACAACAGCGCGTACGTTGGTATCGTAAGCGAGCTGTGGGTTGGAATGACTAGCTGACATGGTAACGGGGAACGTGGGTGTAGAACAACCGACGTAGAAGCGGAAACGAAGGCGCGTCGAAGGCGTTATTGAACGGACGTCGTATGCAGCGTTTCGACAGCGAAAATCCCTGGAACGCACAAGGGAGGATGGGGCTGCAGATCGATAGCCCGGAATCGGATGGCGGTGGGCGTGGGGGACGGGACCAAACCGCGTTGGGGATAGCGTCATGGGTCCATCTATCCGTAATGAGAAGCCGGGCCCCCGTTACCAGGTGACTCGTGAGATTTGCAGGCTCTCCCAAATGATGCAGTGATGCAATGCAGTGATGCAGTGATGCAAATGCAGCCCGAGTTGGGGGAAATAAGCAGGCGCCGTAGCGTTTTGTTGATGCGGTCGGTGGGCGTGGGTGTGGGAGTGGGAGTGGGAGTGCGAAGAGAGATGGTCACTGATGACACGGTGTCGGGTGCCATGGAAAGTCGGGTGGCATTTAAGCTTGTCCGCGCGGAGCGCTGTTGGCTGTTGGCTGTTGGCTATTGGCTACTGGTTATTGGCTGTTGGCTGTTGGCTGTTGGCTATTGGCTATTGGCTACTGGTTATTGGCTGTTGGCTGTTGGCTATTGGCTATTGGCTACTGGCTGTTGGCTGTTGGCTGTTGGCTACCCGTGCTGCGGGCCACGCCTCGGTATCCCTGCGACGCTCCCACGCCTCGCTCTGGCCACGACAAGGCTTGGATGCTTTCTCCCGGAAGATCATGCGTTGCTCCCTGCACGACAAATTGTCCGCTGCATCACCAGCCTGCGAGGAAAATGCCTCTCGTGGAGTCGTGCTTGATTCTCTGGGTTTCTGGTGTGGGTGGGACGCACTTCTGCCCTCCTCGAAGCTATTGTATACATGTACAGTATGTATATATATAGGTAAAGATATGCATATAGATACATAGATAGATAGATATATGTATAGATACATGGATAGATGGATATATGTATACATGTATAGATACATGGATGGATGGATATATGTATACATGCATATATATATGACTGCACGTGGTTGGCATGTTGGATGTTGGATGCTTGGGCACGGTAACTACGTAGGCGCAGTGCCAGAACAGACGAGAGGAGAGCTCTGTTGGAGGCGTCTTCCGAGAGGAGAGCTCTCTTGGAGGCGTCTTCACCACGACGGCCAACGTGGCTCCAGGGTTTCGCTGCATGCACTGGTACTGATCGACCCGCGCTCACAAAAGGATCCTCTACCTACCTACATAGTACATGCACACACACACACACACACACAGGCGACCGCCAAGGGCCGTCGACAACCCGCCGCAAGGGCTCGAGCCTCTCGTAGCGCGAGCGGAGAGGCTGCCGAAAGAGGCCTGAGTCGGCACACCGGCACCGCGACGGCCAGCCATGCTGAAACGCTTGTCGCCGCCGACGCGGCCCAGCACGAGTCGCGCCGGGAGGGCGTCCCGCGTCCCAGGACCTGCGGTGAGAGAAACAGAGAAAGAGAGAAAGAGAAGAAGACAAAGCTAAAGACAAAGACAAAGAGAGTGACGGAGACGGAGAGAAGGAGAGAAAGCCACCACAGGAACCGCCGCTGCATCCTGCACCCTGCACCCTGCAACGTACTCGAGGGGAGTCGACATGCTGCGACATGCTGGGAAACGCTGCACCGCGTCAGCAGCCTCTCGTCGCCTGTCGTGTCCGTGTCCGTGTCTGTGTCGAGCCTGCTGCTAGACGCTATTCACCGGCAAATGCTCATGGGCCAAGCTCCTCGTAGCGTGCACCTAGCGGCCGGCACGGCACTCTCAAGAACCTCGTCGCTGTCCGCGGCTGGCTTGCTTGACAGTGACACCGCCATTAGGGAGCTTCCACGGCGGGACGATGGTGGCTTCATCGGCCTCCCCACCGCATCGCAGACGATATGACAGGGACCCGCGCCCAGGGTCTCCAACATGCCTTCTCTGCTGTATCATCTCTGCCTGCTCGTCTCAGCCTCCTCGACACCCCGGACCTAGCCCTCTCATTCACTCATTGCCGCGACCCACCACCTGCTGTTTACACAGCACCGTGTACCTAATCCTCCGCCAGCCCGTCTCCAAGCCTTGCTCTGGCGCCCTGTCTGCCTGAGCTCGTCCGAGGAGCACCACCTCGACCTTCTGCCATCTGGATTCTGCACCTCGTCCCTCTGCCATCTGGTTTCTGCACCTCGTCCCACTGCTCTGGCTTGATTCGAAAACGCTCAAGGCTCAGCTGGAAGTAGGTGCCCACAGACGCCCGTCGTCGATCGATCTCACACGCGACGAGGACGTGCGGCCTATCCCTACCTAATCCACCCACAACTCTAAGCCGGCCGACAGGCTCAGGCAGCTTTGATCGCCGACCTCACCCACGCATTGCGTTCTGGGCTGCTGCACCAAAAGGCCAACTCAATCATTCTCTCCCGCCCGCCGCCTCTTTACCCGCCGCAGTGTTGTGCCTCCCGTTGTGCTCACGGTGGAACGCTATCCTCTCCGCCGCAGCAGTGGAGACATCGGCCACTCGAGAGAAGGGATCCCCAGCCTGTCTCCTGTGTGCGGCGCTCGTTCTCTGGGAGGTCGATCTGCGGTGCATCACGGCCTGTCCTTGACCGCCAGCAGGGCCCCTGGCGCGACTCCACCGCCACAAACCGCAACAGGCTCGATAGCCGGCGCAGTATAGATTGGCAGGCCAGGGTGCAAGAGGACGGATCGCTTAGCCAAAGCATTGCTTGGGGCTTGTGCATCCTCCCTCCTGAACCGCTTTCGTTCGTCATCTGCATTACCGTTGCAGGCCAGGCGGCGCTCCCTAACTCTTCTGAGCGGCTGGCGGCGTGGAGACAACGGTCCGCCTCGTCCACCGCTCAATAGCAATTTGCAACACCCTCCGCACCGGACATGCCAGCCAGGGTCCCTCGCCGCTGTCTGACCCACCCTGCCGGCAACGGTTTGGTCACCGCGGGCCCTTCCAGTTGACGCCGAAGGACTGTGCTGCGTGCTGAATCTCGCCAACCGCCCCATCGTACTTGAACGCCTGCAGGCCCGACGACTCGTCCCGCTCTGCCACGCCCCGAGGTCCTGGTGCCCATTCTGTACATCTGCTGCTATCCGTCCTCTTCTCTGTTGCCTTTCGTCATCACCTCCTCACCTCGACCTACATTACACCACTTCACCTTGTGAACTCGTGACATGGCCATGCATCTCGCTAGTATGGTACACGGCAGCGGGAGGCAACGTGAGGCGCACGACCGTCACTATCACCACCAGCAACCTATCCAACAATCACACTATCATCCTCACCAACATCATCTTCAGCAACCGCAGGCTCCCGCCCAGTACTCCACACACATCTCGCAGCAACAACAAACCGAGTACCAGTACCAGCGACACCCGCAGTCGCCACCCTCGCCACCGGTTGAGGAACAGAAGCCCTCACTGCCTTCGATATCGAGCCTGCTTCACATTGCGGATGGTGACAAGCCGGCATCTGAGACAGGTGAGGACGACCTAGACGCTCCTGCCAAAACTTCGCTAACAGCAGCTGCAGCCGGACAGAGCCAAAGCTCAAGCCCCAGGTCACAACAACATTCCCCACAATTGGGACAGGAGCACCAGTCCAGCGCGGCAGTAACAAAGCAGCAACCCGAGAGCCGATCAGAGCAACCCTTCGGTCCCACGATCGTGAGCCACCCCAGACTAACCCTCCCTCCTACGCCGCCTATGCATCCGGACTCAGTGGTTGACGGCAATCAGTCTCCGTCGACCGCCTCGACTCACTCTGGCGCCGGCTCCTACTACCTCGGCCAGTCACTCAACAACATGGAGCCTCACCAACAACGTCAAATCGGTCCTCACTCCTCTGCCGTCAAGCGAACTTCTCTCCCGCACTCCTCCATGTCTCCCTATAGCGCGTCGTCCTACGCTCCGTCGCCATACGCTTCCTCGCCGGGTCCCGTGTCAGCAGCCTCTTTTTACTCTCCCGAATCTCATGCCTACTCCATGGGCATGTACGGCCAACGAGCTCTGCCTCCGAACTTCCAACCGCAGATGCCTCTGCCGCTGCCCACGCCTTCCGGTAACGGATCGAACCCGTGGCAACATCACCACTACATCAGCACCTCCAGTCAATCCGCGTTCCCTCAGTCGCAAGACCGATACATCTGCGCCACCTGCAACAAGGCTTTCTCGCGACCGAGCAGCCTGCGCATCCACAGCCACAGCCATACTGGCGAGAAACCCTACAAATGTCCGCAGCCTGGGTGCGGCAAGGCCTTTAGCGTCCGAAGCAACATGAAGCGCCACGAGCGGGGTTGCCACGCATCGACAACTCTCACGACATGATGACTCTCCATTTGTGCAGCAATTTCCTCCCCCGGCGTTCTATTCATGGCCTGGCTCGCCTTGAAGTGTATCTGGATCTCGCGCGGTCGCAATCGTTCGTTCTAGCATCCATGGGTCGGTGTGATATCACTGGACGGCACCACTACAGGCGTACTTGAAGCGGCATATCTAATGTTTCCCTTTCTGCATCACCACGGCGTTTTCTGATCTGGCGGTCCGGGATACAGGCTTGTACCCCTTCTTCATTTCCCATTGTCTATATTCAGGGGATGTACGTCCGTTTGTTGATCAACATCGACCCGGTGGCTGTGAGGGCCGGTCGCAATGTTTTGGCGAGTGTTTTGCCGCCACCGTACTATAGGAATCCTGCGCGTAAGCATGCACCGCTGCGCCGCACTGGAAACAGACCAAATGCCAGAAACTCCACCAACAATGCGTGCCCTTGATCTTCGTGAGATTACCACTCGCTCGGCCCTGGCGGTGTAAGGATGCCCGCTTTGCGACGCATTGACGCCTGGCCCAAGCTCCTCGTAGTGGAAACCGGACCGGGAGGTAGAAATTAGATACCTAGTCAGTCGCTCGCACGTTGGTAGAAGCCGTTGCTGAGGGCCCTTGCGGAGCTTCCACGGGGCAGCCTCGTGTCATTCGCCGGCGCTGTTCAGGGAACCCTTCTCGAGGGTGCGACGAGGCCGCGTAGGACGCAGGCGCATGAACAACTGGGGAACCTACACTTTGACAGTCGTGCGATGGTGACCTGAGTCTTTCGCACGCACACACACACGCATGAAGGACGTGCCAACGCGGCGACCAGATCGTCCCTTCCATGATCCTACGGGCGACTCGCCGACGGACGACGACGCAGAGCGTACGCGGCCATGCGCGCTCACCGTGTGGTGTCGTGTTGCGGGAAACGGTCTGGAGTGTCGAAAACTTGTTCCCTTGAGAAGACCGTTTGCGCTGCCGCCTCTGCCGATGCGAGGCCCCAAAGTTCAACCTCCATGCACAACATGACGTGATGCTCACACGCTGTAGTCGGTCAGGCACCGCATGCGTACCTTCCCCGTCTACTGCTCTGCCAATATTGGCTACCTCGCAACGTCTAGGTACATGCTGCTGCTGTTGCTGCTAGACCTGCCTCGTGCAAGGGTCTCCCAACCCTGCGAGTTGAATCGGTAGGAAAACCTCTGGGATTGTGTCGTGCGTGCTAGTGGGACTGCGGTGTTGATATCGAAGCTCAAAGTCTCCGTACAGCTAGAGGCATCGCAGTCTCGCATGCTACGATCGATCTAGGCAGGCGTTCTGCAAGAGTCATAAGAACGATCGAGACAGGGCTGTCAGGAGTCATTCATCCCGCTGGCTTGATGGAGATGGCCGTGGCAATTGCCCGTCTTGCCCGAGACGGACAGTCTAGGCACGTTGCTATCACCGTTGTAGATGGCCGTTATCCTGTTGTGAGAGCGATCGTCCCGGAGCGTTTACATGCAGCCGTGAGAGAGAGAGAGAGCGAGAGAGAGAGAGCGAGAGAGAGAGAGGAGGTATTTCCAAGGTCAGACTACGTCGGGGATCCTTGGGGCGGATACTCGACTTCATGTTCCCATGGACAGCTTTCGTGGGTCCTGGAAAGGGCCGATGGAAGTTCGGGAAAGAATGCAGTCACGTGTGCAAGGATTGCGGAGTCCCAAGGACAAAACCCCTGGAGAGCGAGCTCGTCCACGGCGAAAAAGCAACGAGATCTGGTCTTGTCCCAAGACGGTCTGCGGCGTTGCACTGATGCAGGATACCAGGCTGGACAGTGGACAGAAGGTTTTGGCGGGCCCGACTCATCAGGCGAGCGAGGATTACACGGACGCACTGGCCGGCGTTCACCCGCTGCAACTTGCTGATCTGATGCAGCCATGTGCACGAGGCGGGTCGGGGCTGCGGCGATATACGGTATAGGTTGTTGAGAGGAGCGAAATTCGGCGAGGTGGACCGTGGTGGGATGCCGTCGGCGGCCGCGAGGCAGCTCCAACAAATGTGGCCGGGATCGCGGGTTTGCACCGTGCAGCCGGCACGCTCCATCATCACCACCACCACACAGACGCTGCTTCAGCCTTCCTCCCGGCCAGCACACGGCTAGCCCACAAAAGGAAAATTCCACGACACCAGTCTACAAGACCGTTGAGCCTCGTCCGCCCGCTCCAGAAACGTGGGAGCGCACCGCAGGTCGGCCCTGGCGCAGGGATCATCTCTGAAGTGCGCATCCGTCCGGTCCCTAGCCAGGTTTTGCGCACATCGCCAAGCGCCGGCCACACAAGGCGCGGCCACATGTCACGGGAACTCAATCGAAGGCTTGCTCGTAGCGCTCGTCGCTTGCCATAAGCCAGGCGAGTCGTGCAGAGCCAGCGTTTCCAGCACATCGGTTTGCGACAGCGTCCTGTTGGTCCCTGGAGATCGCTGCCAGGCGCCCGTCGCTGCACCTTTCTCTGCATCGGACGACTGGCTCCGGCGCTTGCATCACCGACCTGCCGCACCCGCTTCATTTTTCGACTCGAGTCGAGTCGACGCGCCAGCGCAAAATGTACTGTTAGCGACAATGAATCGCACGACTTGGCGGTGGATCGCAATTCTTGTTCATCAGGGACGACGAAAAGAAGGGCCGCAGGGCACATGGCAACTCGGAAACGACCGCGCATGAGCCCCCCCACCCGGCATGCACGCGAAGTGCGTGGTAAACCGCGATCTCCGCCGTCTCCAGGCCAGCTCCCGGAAGATCAGTGCAGCCAACTTCCGCTCTACGGGGCCGAGTCTGGACGGCAATCTTCAATGGGCGCGTCATTGCATCCGGGCCTTTGGGCGCCTCATCAGAACGCTACCAAACCTTCATGCGAGCGGTTCTCCGGAGTTTGTGTCTGGTCCTGGCGCGTTGCTGCCTGAGTGGGGCGGCTCGTGGAATCATTGGAAGCGCGCGGGAATGGCCTGACCTCGCGTGCGCGGCGCAGGGAACATCGCAGGTCGATACGGTGGCTGCGCGGATGAAGATGATGGGCGTGCGTCTGGGCGATGGGCGGGTAAGCGCACTTGGCGACTTGGTGCGTATCCGGGGTGTGGCTTGCAGTAAGTATTGGGTACGAAGGTAGGAAGGACCATGGCCATGGAAATTCGAACCGTGGTTGGCGAGATTACTCGGTGTAGTACATATGCAAGCCTCGTCGACAATCTGCGTGAATCGCTGTGCCATGTGCACAGCGTGGTTCTAGGTACAATCTATGCGCACCCGACACGCTCACCGACGAACTCGCCATAGGGAAGCCGAGGGTGTCACAACACGTGGCAGTCAAGTGTGGTACCAAGATGACTCGTTCATAGGACTGTGCTATCGTGGCGCTTGGTATCTCACAGCTCCAGCACCTCTTGCTTGTTGTTGACCAACCCGAACCATGACCTCCAACTCCATGGCGAGTCCTCGCCCGGCAGCCTTGCCTTCTCAATCTCGGCCTGAGTCACGCTCTGCCACTCTTCCAATGGAATCCACCCGATATAGGCGCGATCTCCAAAGCCCCCAAGCCAGTAGATATCCTGGACAACAAAGCGCACCCATTTGCTAACGTGGATGCGGTTGCCCGGCAGCCACGCAGCAGCATCAGGATGCTTCTTCACGAAGCATGCCGCAATGTCCTCATCCTTGACGTCTTCATCCGTAAACTCTTCTAGATATCCAACGAGGTTAAAGCGCGGTACAGAAGCCACGCTATACCAATGCTTATACGGTGCGTGCCACCTTAGCGAAAGGGAGATATTGGACCCAGCTTGGACGTTCTTGAACGAGGTCGCTATCGGGAGTTCGAGAATGGTGGGGTTGCCAGTGTCAGGCTCGCAGTTGGCGAAGTAGTCCGGCAAGCCGATGGGCGAGCCTCCCACATCTGAGGGGCGGTTCTCGGCGGTGTGTGTAGGAAAGACCGTACTGAGGGTACCGATCTTTTCGATGTCGAGGATACGGCGTGCCAGGACGGCGGACTCGTGTACGGTGGGAATCCTGAAGCCAGCCCCGTCGTGATATGTTTCATGCGCGGATTTGTCGTGCCATGATGGGGTGGCGGATGCCGAGGCCAACGAGATGAGGGGGAGAAGGGTGGTGTCTAGACGCATGATTTGATTTTTGTATTTCGCAACGAGGTGCTGTGGTTCCAGTGTATCAGTGGTGGTCTTATACCCTCACCGTGCAGGTTGAGGATAGAGATAGCGGTAGCGAAACGGTTGGGGGAAGAGTATCAATGGGTCGCAGCAGTGTATCGCATCACAAGATCACCCGAACGCCTGGTGGGGAATCCGGTTAACTTCGAAAATGTTCGCTGTTGTGTAGGCGCCTTTCAAGACCGATGACGAGGGATGTGGGAGTGCAGCGTACTTACGCACGTCGTGAAATGCACATGTACAAGTGTTGTCCTGTAGGACTGACGCCGTCGAGAAGCGCATGTCGTTTGATCTCGGATCATCTGATTAGATCTGCCAAGACCACCCACAACCGCTCGGGCGATTTTTGGGCTCACGACGTCGCCGCCGCCCGCACAGTCATCGCTCGACCACGACAACCGCCACAACCCGTATGTATCCCTTCCCATCGAAAACCGCTGCTCCATCTGCAGAAAATCGCAGCCCGGCAATCCAACGCTTCATCCGAACTTTGCAGCGTCGCATATGAGGCTGACATGTTCTTTCGCCACACAGGGATAAAATCGATCACCAACCGCGTACCCACACCAATCGTCGCATCCGAATACCGCAATAATGGGCAAAGTCCACGGATCCCTCGCTCGTGCCGGAAAGGTCAAGTCGCAGACGCCAAAGGTACGCATATCCATCATATCTGGGTCATGGAAGAGAGACCGCAAAGGAGCAGAAGCACAGCGCAAGCGCTGAAGAAAAAGAATCTGTGGGACATCCAAGGCAGCGTCGCAAAGTACTTGGCTGGATCAGTCTTAAAAACGGTTCGCTGATACTTCATCTACAGGTTGAGCCCCAGGAGAAGAAGAAAACTCCCAAGGGCCGCGCCAAGAAGAGGCTCACATACACCCGCCGCTTTGTGAACGTCACCCTCACCGGTGGAAAGAGGAAGGTGCGTAAAGATAGCCCATCGACTCACTCCAGTAGCGTATACTGACGTGTCACTAGATGAACCCCAACCCCGGATCGTAAACAATGATCGAGACGGGAAAGAAATTATGTGGAACGCACGCTCAGTCATCTGTCATGAATTTGGTTTCCTCGGGATGAAATATGACTCTGGATCGAGGGACTGGGAGGCTCGCCACGGCATGTACGTAACCCGGCATGCCCGTGTACTAGAATTTCTCTGGCTTTGGGAGGATAGGGACATATTCATGACGTCAATGTACATTCGGCCTTTGGGCTGCAAATGAATTACCAGTCATAGTGGTTCCACGTCACTACGGTTTCCGTTATCTCCAGTCGACAATGTGGTGTTTTGTCCATCTCGGGACCGTCCGAGGGGACGTATATGAAGTGATCATGGCGATCGGGTGTGATGTCAACCCCTTCGCAGGGAAAATCTTTCATTACCAAGTGCATCAAGGCACTTTGTTCGACATGTTAGAATAGAGAGATGCATTGCACAGTCGGTAGTGATTGATGCGCGCACTGACTGCGTTCTTCGTTCATGTAGGCTTTATATTAGAAGACACTCCGGCAAGCTTTTTGTCACCTGTCATTTTAATCAAAAGGAACGGAACGGAGAAGCACGCAACCCCACACTTGAGTAGTCGTTGCATGAGCTCGGACAGAGCTCCGGTGGCGTTATACCACATTAAGCGGACGGGCCGCGCGACGTCACTTCCGAACCTCAGCTTCTGAAGCTCTGCACAGCTGCATTCCAACGCAACAAACGAACCACATAGGGAAAATCATCGTCCCAGGCCGCAATTATGTTCAAGCGAATCTTTGGAGAGGTACGTACGTGTTCAATTGGATGCAGACCAGCTTCACTGACAGTGCCTGCAGCATGGCGCAAAGAACGTCGTGACCCTCTTCCACAAGCCGTCGAGCACCGCCTCCACCCGTGTGCTTACCCTCCTCAAGCAAACCAACGCGCAGTCAGTAGCTCATGCTACGGAAGACCAAGCAAGCTCCCACCAGGTGCAGGACAAGGCTGAACGTATGGAATTTGAGCTCGACGTGACCGAGGCACCGCCTACCGCCGACCAGCTTAAATCGATCCTCGATTATCTAGGTGGACCCAGGACTGCATCCAAGGTCGTTTCAGGGGCACAAGACGAGACAGATGCAATGCGGAGGTTGAAGGCAGACGGCGAGACGTTCTTACGGCCAGTGGTGAGTGTGGCCCTACACCCACGTTTTCATACATACTGACCAACAACAGGTGGTGGACTGGAACCAAGGCAAAGCAGGCATGTTCAACATTTTAGTACTTTCCAGTTGGTAGGCTAACCTCAACAGTGGTCGGAGAGAGCGAGTCCGAGATTCTATCTATGCTCCGCTCCAGTTCCGAGGAGGACAAGGTGTAATACCATAACAATGGTTCAGGTTTGTACATAGGGTCAATGGGAATGGCCATGTTTTGTCGGGCATCCAGCAAGTGCCTCGCACACGTGCTAGGTTAAGAGCAAACGAAAAGTGGGAAGCGACGGGTGGCTGCACAATATTGGCCCAAGAAACTCCAATCTGAAACAAATGTCTCATTGATTTATTCGTCTTGAACCGGGGAGAGTACCATAGTGCGTGTGCAGGCGTGGCATAAATGCTATTTCCCGTTGCCGGGACCCTGGTGCATCGCCTGCAGCTGCATTAAAAGCTTGGTTGATCCTGCGTCCACCAGCTATCGGTGTAGTCTGCTTCTTTCTCTTCTTGTCCATTTCGCTTCTTTTCAGATGGGTGGTTTGCTGTGTTGAAGAAAGTCGGTGAGGCCGGGCTGTCAACCAAATTTCAACTTTCTGCTTCACCGCTGCCTTTTGGTCGAGCGCCCACGGTTGCCAGGTGAGGGACGCGCGCCTTCCCAATTCCCACACAGCCATCAAAACCCTCGTTTCTCTGTTCGACTTCAAACCCCGCACCTTCCGCCTTACCTCACCCGCCACTCATTCTTTTCTGGCGTTTTCGGCGTCCTGGCGTCATATCTACCCGGGCATTTCTTCGACCGATCGTCTCTCTCTTTTTGTCGACTCCCCAAGTGCTCTTTTGCTGTATCATAAACAGCATCTCCATCATGGCGAACGTCGAGCGTCCGCCGTCGGCGGCATCACCAGCAGCAGCAGCGCCTATGTCAACCCCCGACAGCACGCCCGCTACCGGCAAGGCTGCTCTGGATACCGCGCCGACAGACTCTTCCCCCGCTGATTCAGAGAAGACGGTCATTGCCGCTGGGTGCTCGGCTCGCGCGTCCCCGCTTCTGCGCAGGATGACCGCGCAACCTGGAACAGGCGCTGCTGTCTTCTCCACCGACGGTGGCCGTCACCCACGTCGCAACCCTCCTTTCCCTCCCCCACCGGTCATAGTCCGCAGCGACAAGATCCAAGGCGTATTCGAGTTCGCCGGCTACTGGCGCAAGAAATGCCCCGAGTTCTATCATTGCTTCTTCCCTCAAGCCGGATGGACCATCACCGACCTTTGGGACGATGCCGATATCCACCTCGAGTCACCTGGCTTTCTTGAAGACGTCCTTGGCGTTATCTGCCACGATAATCTGGTCTCGGTCACGAAATTTGCACAGGCATGGGGCCCGCTAAACCCTGAGAAGCTCGAGAAGCTCGCAAAGTATACCGATCTTATGTACCACGCCAACGACCCATTCGCCATTGTTGACGAGATCTTTACCAAAGGCGAGCAGGATGACTGCCCGCGTCACTTCCTCTACCATGCTACGTGGGCCCTACGGCAAGGAATGCAGACGTACATGATGAAGCGTCATGCAGCTCAGTCTGTGAGCTCTGTTGGACCTGCAAGCAAAGCTGAGTCGTTGTCTCCCACGATCAATGACCGTACTACAAATGCAGAGCTCAGTTCGGGACCGGCGGTATTTGTCAGGCCACGTAATACACCCCCACCCCCTCTTCCAACTATACGCTCATGTACTAACATATGCTCAGAATCAGCGTTTCCTGGATCGTCATTCTCAGTGCCTGGGTCCGTTCAGTCTGCGGCAAATGGCTCGCTCATGCGGCAGCCGTCCTTCCCTCCATCGCAGATACAGGGGCCACTCCCTCATGCAGGTGACGTTCTCTTCATTACCCATCCTGCACCTATGATAGCAGGACCATTTCCTGGACCATCTCGTCACACCAAGCGGCGCGATCGGTCAGGCACCAATCCATACACCCAAACATCACATATACCCGGCTTTGTTGAAAACGGTCGTCCCTCTGGCGAACAACCGCGACATCTCTCTGGCGCTTCCCTGAATGGTGGTACTGTTCATCGGTATGGACCGCCCATGCTAGGTCCATTCAACCCTTTTCCTCCCGGCGCACGTCTTCCATCGAACACTTCGTTGATATCACCGCCCATGCACCCTAACCAGGTGGAACACATGCAGATGATGCCACGGGTTGCGATATTTCCTCCGCCGGGACTACTTCCGCCTCAGCCACTTGACCCAGCTTATCAGCAGTACGCGCCTACGCCATTCGTGGACGTGTCAAACAACCTCCAATGCCCGCAAGGTCGTAACACCGATGCTCACGTAATTCAGCGAAGCAATAGTCAGTCCGCCAAGACATCTGGGCTATTCAATCCTTATGGTGCAGAGCGTCCCGACAAGGCCGGATTCACTTCTACGGGTCCCCGGAAAGTAAGTCGTGGGAACTACTCGAACAACGCAGGCCGAGGCCGTAAATCCTCAGCAGGTACCTTTGACCGGTCTCTGTACGGTTCGTACCCGTCAGAGCCCCCGGGAAATGGCATGCGGGGTGGTAGTGGTCAATTCTGTGAGGGTCCACAGGTACGTCAAGTGAGCAACACCCATGAACTGGATCCAAACATAGTCAACGATAAGCAATTTGGCTGCTCATACGACTTCATTGGCCCGCAAAACGACACCGTTCGCCTGCTCTACGTAAAGAATCTGCCTGAGGATGTTGAGTCATCACAGCTTAGAGCCGCAGTCCTGGAATGTACGGGTATCGGACCTGCAACCATACAGATCAAGCGCAGTTTCGACCCCAAAGACTTCGTTCAGGCTTTCGTCGGCTTCGACACCGTGGACGAAGCGAGGACTGCACTGGAGGCTGTGAATGCTAAGAACTTGAAGTTTAGGGATCGAGAACTGCAAGTCAGCGTTGCTCGGCGTTACTTTCAATATCCAATGTCTTCGCAACAACCTCGCGGAGCATCTCATGAGTTTCGTCGCCCGGTCGAGAGTAACGTTGCACCAAGGAAGTCGATCCAGTATTCACCTCAGGATGCTAGGAGCGACCTGCATCGTGTGAACAAGCCACAACAACCCGATCATCCGGCGGCACGCGGAAGCCCTGAAGCGCGAAAGGCCAAGAAGAATTTACCCACAAAGGACCATACCGCATGTATGGACCCTCAGAGTGAGATCGCCGAGTTTGTAGATTCTTCCTCGAACTCCACTTCAAACGTCGAGACTGGAGACAGCACAGAACACGATGAGCCATCTTCACAAGACAGGAAGACCGATATGAGCGCAAGCACGGTCGTTACGGTGCCTATCGAAAAAGTTCCCGAAAAAGGGCCTGTGAATGTCTTCGAGGAAACACCCACCAATGGCGTGGAGACAGCACCAGTCAATGCTGTAGATGAAGCATCCATCAATGCGACCATCGTGGACACGATCACGGAAGAACACGCAGCAGCAGCATCCGAGCTTCAGCAGGGTCCTCCGCAAGACAGTGCACAAGCAGTCCCCGATAGGATTTCCCAGTTGATGACCACCGAACGTCAAGGCTCTCTCCTGAGCTCGCCTACAAAAGTAGCTTCACCGCTTCCAGCCGATCAAATGGAGAATCCAAATGAGGAGCCGAACGTCGTCAGCTCTCCTGCTGAAGACTCGCAAGTTCAAGATATCGCCGCGACTTCTTCAGCACAAGACGAAACTCCATCTGATGACGATCTAAAAAACGATCTCAGCTTTCATTCTGCCCAAGAATCGCAGCCAGATGGCGATGATGACGACACTCAAAAAGGTCCTGGTGCAAGCGCTACCAACATCGAGACAGAGCTATCTTCTCAAGCGGCTCCCAACGAAGCCCATGAAGCGGCAGGCCTCCAATCCTGTAAGAGCTTCAACGAACCCGAGCTGGATGCTACCATGCTTCAGGGATCCCCCTGCAAAAAATATATTCCAACAACTTCAGAATTGTATCAAACTCTGACTGAAACAGCGAAAAAGCACGGTATCAAGCAAATCGAGTCGCTCAACCCATACTCGAAGACCTTTAGGGCTCTACAGAAGAAGGGAAAGCAGGCCAAGAAGAAAGAACAAAAGAAGAAAATCAAGACAGAGAGCCACGCCGACAATACATCAGCAGAGGCAAAGGGAGGCGCAACCAACGCCAACGGCACGAAGAAGGGACCTGCGCAGGAGCAGAGCGACGAGAGTTCAGGTAAGCAGTCGCGTCGTATGAGCCATGTTGCACCGAAGCAGAACCTGGAAGCTCAACATCCTATGGAGGTTCAGGAAAGCGAGGGGGCATTGGAGCCGGCCGGGAGTCCTCAAACTGTGCAGTCTCATGAGAAGGAAGACGTGCAAGCCAGCGGTGCCAACGCTACTTTCCCGTCCATCGAGCTTGCCACGCAACAAGAAGCCGCAAATCAGGGACAGGAGATGGGAAAGAAGCCCAAGAAGATCCCCTCAAAGATTGCTGTCCCTAATCTGGATGTTCTGCCTCCGACGAGTGAAGCGACACCCCCACATACGGCTTACTTCTCAGTCACATCGCCTACCCCAGAGAAAGCCGACGTAGTAAGAGAAGACGACGAAGTGCCTCGGGAGCACGAGATGGTCAAAGGTAAGGATACCCGCCTCAACGAGTGTGAAATTTTCTGACAACGTCATGCCCAGCCGAGATGGCTGCACCGCACGATTCAGCGTCTATCGCTAGCTCCACCACGCTTCGCGGCAGTCCCCCACTGATGTCGCTGAGTCCGACGGCCAATGAGTTCCATACACCGCTACAGACACCGACGGCCCTAGGCACGATGCTCGGGGAAGCGGCCAAGAAGAACAAGAAGAAGAAAAAGAGCAAGAAGAAGTCGGGAAATGGATCCTCGACTGAGCCACTCCAGCAGGAGCCGTTCCATGATCAGCTCAGCCATATCGAGAACACGAAGACGGGCTACTACTCGCTTCGTAACGACCAGCTTCCGGCACGGGAGGTGTTGGAGCGGAGGGATGACAAGGTGTGTGTCTTCCCCGCTCCTAGCCCGCCTGCAGCAGCCCGCTGAGAGGATATCAAGGGGGCCAGGGGAATTATTCTCAAAGTCCAGGCATACGTGAAAGAAAAGGCGGCTAGCTACGCTCGCGATGGCGTAAAGCGCGTGGAGCAAGGACAAGCGGAAGGAGGTGGTAAAGATGACGGCTGAGGATGTGGAGATTTTTCTTTCTTTTTTTTTTTTTTGAATGGTACTAGGACACAAGTGAGCGGAGCAGTGAAGCAACATGGTGACAAAGGTATGCGGGATGGGCATGCCGGTCTATGAGGGGCCCATTGTGCCTTTCTTTGAGGGCTAAGCTCCATCACCCTGGTTTCTGGGATGTCAAAGGAAATGTCTACACGGACGGTATACCTCAAGGCGGAGGTTTGGTAGGAGCATGACGATGGACACGAGTTAGGCGTAGGAAGGGGGCGTGTAATTTCAATCAAGGCAGCACGGATGAACACGAGGCAGGATGATAGGTCTCTCTGCCTTGGATGGGGTCAATGGAAATTCAAAAGCAAAGAGGCTTCGGGTGATGTACAATCAATGCAAGGTGGCGTTGTGTCGACAGTTGGGATGGATGGCAGTTCCATTCCCCGGTACGGTACTCGGCAACAAGCAACAAGCAACAAGCGTACACAGCGCCGAGTAAAGGGCAAGATGGAGGTCAAGAAGTGCATGGCTGCGGGTAGAGTGCGGGTAGAGTGCGGGTAGAGTGCGGGTAGAGTGCGGGTAGAGTGCGGCTCTGTGAGGCGGGGTTGTGGTAGTGTGGTGGTAGTGCGATGGCTGTGCGCTGTGCGTTGTGCGCTCTGGAGGCGGGCTAGCGTGGAGGCGGGCTAGCGTGGAGGCGGGCTAGCGTGGCGGAGGAGCTTGGTCTTCGGGGGATGCCGGGAGCGACTGTGGGTGAGTTGGAGTGCGAAAGGGAACAAGGGCAAGAGCGCTGGGTATCTATTGCAATGCAAGATGACCATCGGGGTTGGGTTTGGTTGGGTCAGGTTGGGTCAGGTTGGGTTGAGTTGGTGGAAGACCGTGCTGTGTACTGTTTTGGATACGGTGTCAGCGGGCAGGTAGGTAGGACATGTGCATGTAGAAGGTAGGGGTAGGAAGCTGCAAGCGACGGTGAGATATGGGTCAGAAGGCGCCTGTACTGCAGCCATAGTCCACGGCTCCGCTGTTCATATTACTACATGGCCGGCACCATGTGAGCGCACAGTTGCCCTCACTCTGTCCTGCCTTGCAACATCCTACCACTCCGAACCCTCGACGCTCCGACACCCCGACATCCTGACACCCCGTGCAATCCCAAGGTAGGAAATACCGTGGCAGCGAAGCGAGTTGCTGCTTGCTGCTCGCCTGACCTGGGTCGGTCACAAAGAAGCCCACAGTGCATGGCTTACTCCAGCTACGACGCCCACGCCCACACCCACGCCCGCTACACCTACGAACCAAGCCATGGGTCGTCTTACCGGACGTCTCGCGACACAGACGCCGACTCGAGGCGCCCGCCGCGCCTGCAGCCCGCCATGAGGAGCAGCTACAACGAGCCCGGCTCCTACCATTCCACGCCCTACTACAGCTACGAGCCCCGCCATCCCGTGCCGCCGCCCCGCCCGCCACCACACTCGACACGATACAGGAACCGATGGCCGCCTTCGCCCAGCGTCGAGGACGAGAGGGCGGCCTTGACCCGCGAGGTGCGCTCGTCGGCGGGGTCGGCGGTGGAAGACGGTGACGGTGACGGTGACGGTGACGGTGACGCGAAAGCGCGTGGCGGTGTCGATCAGTACCCCATCATCCAGGAGATTGAGCAGCCGGCCAACGGCGAGCGCCGCTTCGTTCTCGTGTCGGATGCGATTCCACATGGCGGCGTAGCAAGGGACAAGAGGCGCAGGAGCGTCGCCGACCGGGGGAACATGCCGCACCTGAATACGGACCTCGACAACCAGCCACTCGTCACGGAACGCACCTCCACGCCATATGCCTACACGAAGCCGCAGAAGGAGTCGCTGGCACCCTCGCCTGGCGAGCACTACTTGTCGCCCGAGGCTGTCGCTCCCTCGTCGAGCAGCATCCCGACATCTTTTCCCACCCGGAACCGCACCGACGGGCGCGACCAGAACGCCAAGCCAGCAAAACAATTTCCCCTCCGTCCCACGCAGACCGCTTTCTCTCGACCGCCGTCGCCCACCAGGAACCGAGAAGATGTCTTCGACGACTCTGACGCTGAGTCAGACACATCCCATCTCCGCACCGAACGACAGCCGGCACGGTACAGCTTCGTGAAAAGCGACTTGCAAAAGGAGCATCTCAGGACCAATGTTCTGGACAGCCACGCCAAGTCGGACCCGCGCAGACGAGAAGCTTCTCCGCTCAGGTCGTCCCGACGTGAAGCCTACGCAAAAAGAAGCAAAAACAGCACTTCATCATCGTCCTCGACGAAGCAGCACACCCCAGCATCCGACTCACCAAGGTCCTCCAATTCGTCACTGAACGGCGAGCCCAGAAAGTCCAGGCCAGCTCCTCTCGATCCAGCCAATTTGAGAAGCTCGAAGTATTCATGTTCTCGTCCAAGCTCGCCGCGGCTCAGCAAGGACCCGTCCCCACCACGCTCGCCGCGTCTGCCACCCCGCCGACCGCCTTCACCGAATACATCTAGGCCGTCGTCAAGGTCTGGACGGCCAGCTTCTCCGCTATCATCATCGCGCTCTAGAGCAGAGGATGTTCCAAGGGCGCCCATCACGGAAGCGGACTGGCATGCGACATATCCCCCTGCGACCAACAGGTCTAGGCCAACGACGCGCCCTGAGCGCTACGATACCATGCCGGTGCCGCCAATGCCCCATATTAATATCAAAAGTCCATCACCTGCAAGAGCAGCAAGGGCCGATAACCCCTTACCATATCCAGTTGATGATAGGCCTACCGAAGCCTTCATGCCACCCGAAGAGGAATTCCAGCACGACCACTCTTATGCCTCCTACACACCTATAGCGTCATCCCCAAGACTGGACCGTCTGGAGTCACCCATCTCCAGCTCACCTCGTGAGCGCCCATCGGGCTTTCGTCCTCAACCCAGCAACTGGAAAATCGCCGCAGATGACGTGCCTCGCTCGCCGCGGGCGAGATCCAACAGCGTTCGGTCACAGAACGGTGATGACGGAGCGCGCAAGGAGAGAAAGACTGCTGTGCCTCTTAGCCTGGATAGACCTCTGCCTTCCTGTCCGCGCTCTGAGCCATCATCCAAGTACACCGACTGGTATACCCTCCAGAATTGTCCCAGCTTCGACATCTGTGCTAGCTGCTACGAAGGTGTCTTCGCCGACACCCCTTTCTCGAGGTATCTCACGCAAGGCCGTCGGTACGAGCGGCCTGTCGAGCGATTTTGCGACTTCAGCAGCCCATGGATGCGGCTGGCTTGGCTCTTGACAATCAAGCAACGTCGACAGTCCCCCGACTTACTGTACACTCTCGCCACCATCGTTGACCAAGAGCGACCGTGCCCAGGTGACCGCGAGCTTGGAACAGACCACACTGTCTGGTACGGAGTATCCGACCCCCGTGACGGCATCCATGTCGCCAACTTCGCCCTCTGTCCCTGCGACCTCAGAATGATCGAAGAGCTCTTCCCCAGCATCAAGGGCTATTTCACGCGCATCCCATCAAGCACCAGCCCCTACGCTATCCCGTCAACATACACGTGCCGTCTCCGCGTCAAATCACGCCGCTTCCCAAAGTACCTAGACCTCCTCGTCGAGCTCGACGCCGAGGCCCAAGCCCTCAACCAACATCCGCACATCGCCCGCTTCGTACAGCTTGCGCGCGAACACGCCTTTAAAGCCGAGTGTCAGCGCGACAAGCCGCTGCTCCGCAAAGCGTGGCACTTTATACCCCTACTCCCCGAACTTACTGTCTGCCAAGAATGCTTCGACGAGCTCATCTGGCCGCATCTTGCGCCTCCTACCGCCTCCTCACCTTCCACTCCGTCTACCATTCCAAAGCTTTTTACCCGCATCATCCAACCCGTGCCTGGCGAGGACCTAGAGCTCGGATCCAGCTGCTGCCTATATAGTCCGCGGATGCGCACCATCTTCGAGACTGCGGTCCGGGAGGAGAACTTTGGGTACCTGGAGCGCAAGGTGCTGGAGAGGAAGAGCGCGGAGGCACGGTTGGGACGGGAAAGGAGAGATATCCTGGGGTGGATGGACGGGTTGGAGAGGGGGACGTGGGAGTGGGAGAAGGCGAAGGTCGAGTTGAGGGAGAATGAGGACGAATGGAGGGGTTGGGAGTAGAGAAGGGAATGCTGGGCGTAAGGGTGGTGGACTGCTATTGGGGACGAGTATGATTGATGAATAATGAAGTATGACGGGTAATGACAATATCTTTATGCCACCTGTATGTATCGTGTTGATGAGTGCCTTATTTCTGAGTGACACTCAATCCAGTCACAGGCACATCATCGCTCTACGGAGAACCCAAGTATTCGGCGTCCCACCAAACGTCGGATCCATCAGCTTAACGTACAAAAGCGATGGAACCACTCAACCAACAGGACTCATGTCGCTCCTCTGGATATTCACTATGAACATTATCACTCAAGCCTCGGGGAGAAACACCACAGCCAAGATCCGCCCCGGTGTGCCCCGAGCTTGCATTCGTTTCTTTCTCCCCTCTCCAGCTCCGGGCACCCTAGGTACATTTCACGTGGAGCATACTTAGTGACAGTCTTAGAAATCTGCTTCCGCTTCCGCTTCCGCCGCCACCCCACACGTCGGCAGATGAAGCCAGAAGCCGTCTCACCTACCTACCTACCTACCTACCTACGTAGCCGCACCCACAGCTCGAGCGAACCCGCGTTGGTCGGGAGCTGCAGCGCCTTCGCTGCTGCACCGTCGCTCTCGCTCGGGTAGGTCTTCACTTTGGGGCCTGCTGTGGGTAGACTACAAATCTGCGCGCTTGCAGGTGGCTGCTTGGCTAAATACCTGTGTGGCTTGCGTGCGGGTCCCCCTGGGTTGGGTGCTCCGTGGGCTATAATATTGCGGGATGGTAGGTAATCGTTTTGGTCGCTGGGGGTGCCGCGTGTCTTGTTTCTAGGTGTCGGTCACTATTGAGGTCATGGTCTAACTGTTGGAAGTAGAGTTGGGTTGTAGGAGTGAGGGATTGGCTAAGCTAGGCGGTGACGTAGGTAGGTAGGTGTAGGTATATCAACAATGCGCCAAGGTAAGGTAAGGTAGCGTATTCAGGCTGCACCGAGAGGACATTTTCAACAAGAGCAATTCACTGGATGTAATGGGCTTACGACGCGTTTTAAGACTCCAAGGGTATAGAAGCTTAGACGTTTGTATTTGCCACCGCAGGTTACTGCCTGACGTTAGGCTGCTACCGTGTTGTTACCTGCCTTACTCTGAGTAGCGGGCGTTGAATCGGGAGCAGTCCTATTTGACAGGCTAGCCACCGTGTCGATGGATTCCACAAATCCACGTGTTTGTTGAAAATCCTCCGAAGACTCACCATCCAGCACGCGGAGTGCGTACAGATACGAAGCCGAGGTGCTAAATTTGACCTGCATGTACTACACCAGCATTCTGTACGTTCGCAATGTTATAAAAATGGCTATATGGGCTGTATCGAAGCAAGATTTCGTCCGCGCAGGCTGTCGGAGCACATTGTCAGTGTTGTCGCAAAAGCGAGACTCAAACGTTAGGTATGGTGCAACTTTCGTCCCTTGTATCAAGATCCACTTGGTTCAAGATATAGGCGCCTTGTACTTGGACAAGCTCCCTATGACGAATTCAGCGGTAGACACGTTCTCCGCTGGATCTGGACGTGAACATCGCAGACCTGTTGTCCACGTAGATACTTGTCCAGTCACATAGCTGTGACACGGCTTGCCGCACAAGCTTTCGCCAGGTGCTTCCTGAACCGAGCTAGATTTGTGCTAATGCGACAATAGCTTCCAACCTGAAGAACCTCAAGTGCTCCCATCACACTTGAGAACGTCCTTACTGGCGTGGACTTCCTTCGGCCTAGGTTGGATAGGTACGCAAGTCGTTCCGCTAAGCTCATCGGCATTCCCATTTGGAGTATTCCTGCGTGAACTGACCGGGTGAACAGGTTTGTGGCTTCTCCGAATAGGCAGCTTGAGTCTGTGCCGATACCGACCTAGCATGTCACCTACGGTACCTACCTAGCTGCTTCGGCGTTTTTCTTCGCGAGTGCGGGGAAACAAGGATGTCCCCCTACCTACTACCTACCTACCAGAGGGATTCAGAACGCGGTGCCGGGCAAACGCGCGAGAGCCCACGTGTTGTGACCTTGCTGCATTGTACAACTGTGCAAGATGCGGGAGCGAGTGCAGCGGCGTACATGACAGGATAGGGGTAGGTAGGTAGGTAGGTAGGCAGAGGCCAAATACGATAGCCGAGATTTGAGATGTGAGACACCAAGAGGAAAACCACCCACTGTGGGGAGTGGCTCCAGAAGCAGCAGGTAAGATACGTAAAGGGGTCGACGCTGGATAAATGTCTTTCCAATACCTACTACAGTGTGGCTCGCGCCTAAGCATCGTATGTCGCTCTGCGGGGTTGCCGGTACGAAGGATTGCGGAGAAGGCGTTCTGACCCTGGCAGTTACCTACCTAGGGCACGAAAAGCCGACGGCAGCTTGACTCGACTTTGCATAGGGCTCGCGGCCTAGGTCAAATGCTACCAGCATCAAATCTCGTTACCGTGGTGGTTAACGGCTCGCTGATCCCGGCATGGCGACACGCCATGCTCACACAGAGCAGGTGAGCGATGTTCTCGGCCTGGCATTGTCATAGCAGGACCACATAAATTACTCGCGACGACCGATCCTTACGATATATAACCCGTCCGTCTCTAGTGCAGATCGACTAGATCTCTCTGGCACCGTCGCACTCCCTTGCTACTAAATGATGCCCCAGAGTCTTCCCGCCCGCATCAAACTTCCTATCACGCAATGACAGCTCTTTATCTTCGCAACATCTTCGTTGTATTGAACCTGTTCATACTCCACGCCAGGTGTGCGAGCCTGAATGTCTCAGGAGAGGCGGTTACGACAAGATTTTGGGACTGTTGCAAACCTTCATGCGCCTGGAAAGAGAAAGCTCCCTTCGACCGACCTGTGCTATCATGTAGCAGCGACGACAAACCTACGACCATCGATGTCGGTACCGGATGCAATGGTGGCTCTGCATACCTCTGTTCTGATCAACAGCCTTGGAGCGTCAACGACACTTTCTCCTATGGATTCGCAGGCGTATACATCTTGCCGAGTCTCACTGGTGGGAAAATTGAAGACTCGTGGTGCTGCGCCTGCTACCAACTGGACTTCACTAGCGATCCGCTCAAAGGAAAAACCATGATTGTCCAGGCTTCGAACACTGCCTACGACATCAATACCGCCAACCGGTTTTCCTTGGCGGTGAGTGAATCCGGTCGCTCGTGGTTCGTGTCGCTAATCTCGATAGATACCTGGTGGCAACACGACCTCACATGACGCCTGCGCCCGTCAGTACGGTGTGGATCAAACTGTCTTTGGTACCGAAAACACCGGTATCACGTCCAAGGATGACTGTCAAAAGCTACCCGAAGCTCTGCAGGATGGATGCAAGTGGCGTTTCGATTGGTACGAAGACCAGGCTTTCCCTACGTAAGTATGCATCCCTTGAAACAGGGTGCTATCTAACGATCCACAGCGCAAATTTTAAACGCGTCGCTTGCCCAACCGAGCTCACCTCCAGAACCCAGTGCACTCGTACCGACGAGAAGCAACTTGTCTCGGGTGATACCTCATCGGCGACAGCTCTCTTTCCCTCGTCCAAAGTCCTCTCGCTAGTCATCACCACCGGCATGTTGCTGGTATGAGTACTTCTATGGTACTACCGATTGATACCATCCTGACTTCTGCCCTCTTTCGCCCAACACAGATCAGGCAACGCCTCGAGGTCGGGTCTATTTCATGCCTGGATAATCTTCTCACGACACCCGCGGATTGCCGGCCAGGGCACCTACCATTAGATGCACCACTGTTACACAGGTACTGCCATTAACGAATCATGCGCCATGCTCACCCTACGTACCCGTGTGCGGTAATCATGTTTCCCTTCACCGATTCATGTCGAAATGATTCTGTTTCTTGTCTCGTAGTACGATCATCAAAAGATTATTGGATTGCGTAGTGTACTTTACGATGTATGGCCACGTTGCCACACGGTCTGATCTGGAGAGAGGCTCCGATGGCGTTCCGTGCTACTCACGATGAGCTGTTCTTTTTTCTTTCTGCATCTGGAGGCGTCCTCCGCCCCGAATCGAGTATCGGTTTGGGCATCATTTCTTACGAGGCAGGACGCGCTTTGAGAACGGCCGTGTGGCGAGAGGACTCCTAGGTGACAATTTCCAGGGACTGGGAAGCTTAGCTTCGTCTATCGTACCGATGACTTGTGAAATCAATGAGGTTGCCCCCACCTGAGGGCGGAAGATTTCCCTTTCTGTAACTCCGCCTGTCTGCAACATCAACTTGCTCGCCATCGTTCTTCATCATCAAGAATTCGTGGGAAGAATTTCACCGCTTTTCATCTTGCGCAGCGACTGACCATACCGTCTGTCGCAGCCAAGCCACGCGCGTCCCCTGGACCCCGGCATTTCTTCTCAAAGTAGCAACTCGGCCTCAGCTATTCTTCCTTCAAGCACATAATCCGCAAGGATAGCCAATTGCCTGAATGCAAAAGGTTTGTGTGGCTGGGGTCAGGGGTCCGCTGGACCAGGGTTATTCTCGCTACTTTATCCATATCAACCGCGGGGTGAGTTGCAGAACGGACTCCAGAATTTTGGATTTACAAGCCGGTCACCCCGAAAGTCTAAGATGTCCTTCTCTGTCTCAAAAGCTGTTCGACCAGTGTTGCGATGTACCGTAGCAAGGACAGTTGACTGGTGGAAAGCCAGCAAAAGCAATGTGCAGAGTGGCGTACCTACGGACTGGCTATCGAAACGAACCGCGCCGCAAGACGACTTTCACATGGAGATTACACGACCGCCCAATCCCAGCATCTTTGCGTGTCACGCGCAGCCGCTCATAGCTGCCGAGGGTCTCTACTGCAGGACCACCAACACGACGAAGGAGTTTCCCAGAAGTGTGTTCCCCATGCATCCGAACGTCTGGCCACACCAAAGCTTACATGGTGATCTTTGGCCGCAACAGTCGGCATAATCACCTGGGCGCTATTGTCTGCACGATCATCACTCCTATTCGTGGCAGGTCTTTTGACCAAACAACAAGGAATCTGGATAGGATTTTCTCCTGCACCTACATACGTACCTACGGTAGCTCAAGGCGGGCTTTCCAATACATGGAGTTACCGGCTCCTCTCCCCCCAAGCCTGCCCACCTGCCAAACTGGCCTTACATCCACAAGCTGAGCACGGAAGCCATCTTGATTTCGAGTCTGTTGGTGGCTGTCCCGTCACACGTGATGCCTGTCTGCTTAACCGGCAACAGGGCTAAAGTGGCCAGCGCGCGGCGCTGCCGGGCCTGAACGCCGGCAAGGAGCGTGATGCGGTCTGAGTACCTGCGGGAGACAGTGCTGCCATGCGCGATGAGAGCTGGGGATCTGGGGTGCACAACCATGATGGCGCGCTCAACACTCATGCACGGAGCTCGAAACGTGGCGTCGGGCCAATGTTTTGTTGAGCTGCAGCATAAGCAGGTTGAAACAACACTGCAATCTTGCGACGTTCGTGGTCTTCGTGATGACCTAGGTAGACGTCCATGATCGTGAAAACGGCGTGATTCATAAACTACGCTATGCTGGTATGCTACGCTGAAAAGTAAACTATGGGTATCTCAGAATTTCATCCTCGTCGTCCACTTCCCTAAGCAGCACCGGGCTCAAGGGCACAATCGGACTCAGCACTGGACTCAGCGTCGCATTGGAAACCCGTCTCGGGCTCGTCGTGAGAAGCGGTGTCTCCGAGGTCCGCCTTGGGTGAGACGAGAATGTAGCCTCCGAGGGTCGTCTCGGGCTTGACGTCATGGTTGCCTCGCTCAATCTCCACTCGATCTCTCTATGTCTATCCACCAGTGTCGGTCCGCTTCCCAGGCTCTCGATACTCGTCACCGTCTCTAAACCGTCGCCCTTCTCAAGACTATCGGCCGTTTCGTATACATCGACGCTGTTTCTGCGGCTCGGCTTGTGAGATCTAGGTTTTGAAGACCGATTCTTCTTTCGTAGAACCGCATGCTTGAGACTTCCCTGCTTCCCCGAGTCCATAAGGTCGCCCGAGCGGGCGAGCGAGGAAGAGAAGTCATTCGTAAGGCAAGGTATGATCGTGTTGAGGAATCTCCGCTTGCCACTTGCCACCTGGGTAACCGACGATGAGTTCGACTTGCTCCATTGCCATTCCCTCCGAAACTCACGATCCATGGGCGTGGCTTTGGTCTTGAAGTTGAACACCCAGCGTGTGACAAGGCCGCGCAGGATCGGTATGTTGGCTACAATGATGGCAACGTTGTTCTCGATGTGACTGATGCAGTAGTCGATCGGATAGGTCCAGTCGGGATTGAACGAAGTAAAGAGCCGGTCGCGATACGTCAGGTAGATTTTGGCTGCACCGATCGCCGTGACACTAGCACACTATCAGAGAAGGTTGTGCGAAGAAGATATAGCGGTGGTCCCTCACGCTAAGCTCGAGGTGAAGACTGCCAGCACGACTAGCCGTGATCGCAATCTCGCGCTCATCATGCGACGAACGATGATGAAGGGAATTGGAAATATCAAAAGATCGGTAAGCAGATTTGCGCAGGTAACCCAGATTAGCATCTCGCCCATCCGATGGCGGCCCATGCAGTGGAGTCCTCCAAATGTCCGGGGTTTCCATGTGTTCCCGGTTTGTGGTGGACAGATGAAGATGTACAGACACCACGGAATCAGCGCGCTTCCGACGGTAAATATGAGTATCCCGTAGAGAGTGTTCTTCACCCACTCGATAACCGAGCCAGCCCGTAGGAGGAGGAGTATTATCGAAACCTTCACAAGTGGAAGGATAGGTATGTTCAGGAGGTTGAATGCTAGGAGGATCTAAAGCGATTAGACACAGGAAGTGACAAGGCTGGAGAATGCACACTTGGTGATATTCACCATAGTCGGGTTCGATGTCGTTTGGTGGAACATCGATTATGTGTATGCCGACGTGCCACATCTTGACATCTGCGCAGAGGTCAGAAAGGTGTGCCATTGAGGCCGGTGTGCCACTGACGTCTCCATGAGGGCCCGATGAGGGCAAGGGAAAGTATTGTCGGAAAAACGATCAACCAGTCGTCTAAGGAGCACCGTTAGCACAGCGAAGTGAGACGGCGCAACACACTGACCCCATCCTAGTCGCAGGTTGAGCTTTCGTCTTGTGTAAATCCTTAGTGCGACGAAAATCGAGGCCAGTACTGGCGTGAAGGTGATCACGGCCAGGCAAGTATCTTGGAGCGGATACCTGGGCATTTTGACAGCGAGGTGGCCTCGACCGAAAACCGCGGAACGCACAGCGCGCGGTTACGCGTGCGGGCACGTTCATATAACAGTTTGGGCGGCACCACATTCGCGTGGGCATCGACCCCGGCCCACTCTGTCCGGCTGTCCGCGCTGGCTTTCCCCCGCAATGAACAAGGGTCTGTATATTAAACGACGGCTACAAGGCAGTGATCACCATGGTTGACAGACGAAAGCCACCGGCTCACGTGGACTCTATATTATGTGAAAAGGATACTAGTCCTGAATAAAGTCTGTTACTCCGACCTATGGTGATATGGAACGATTTTAACACCAGCATACGTACGTCTTTTCCCGGCTTCTATATGGTAACGTGCTATCGCTTGGTCTGGAGCGACAGGGCCCGACATCCAGGCCTGAAGCGTGACTTGAGGGGTGCAACGTAATACGAGCCTTGTCAGTTCGAAGGCGTCTCGCTTCGACAATTCGTTTTGGAAGGCAAATTGTCGGCGGCCCGTCGCGATTTTCCCTGGTACTTGGTCAAATGCGCATACAGATCACAGCTTCCACTTATAATACCATTGGACGCTTATTTTGCAAGTGCATGATGCCGTCCTTCGAGAGATCCTTTGGCCATGTAGTTGCGTTGCCCGATCAATGCGCTTCAAAGTGGCAGTCAAATCGTCTCACGATGCGCTGTTGAGTACCTAACACCCACACGCGCCACTGCTCGCAATGACAGCTGCGTTTGAAAGAGAACTGCTCTGTGTCATTGGCGGCTCCTCGCGAAAACGCCCAGTCGCACAAGACAAGCTCGGACAGAGAGATTAATCGTAGCTTCCGAGACGAAAGCCGGCATACCTATAGTACCTATATACTATGCTGGACACACATTTCAATTAGAGAGAAGGACACTAGAACCATGTCCACGAATCCGCTCCCGGCGCGATAACGCGTATGACGCAAGAAATTTACCGAGATATTCGCTGCAGCACGATTGCACAATGCCTACCCTTCACAGCGCTTGGCCATGGGTTTTGGTGTGTGCCTGATGCTAAACCATCATGCCTCACGGTTCATAGGTGTTGTCGTGACAGGAAACTGGCCATTGCAAGGCTCTTCCCTCCGAGGACTGGAGCTTCGCTTATCGAGTACAAGCGATGCTGAACCATCTTGATCCGAAGCAGAAATAATAAATGTGCGATGAAACTGATGCCTATCGTCAAGCTCACGTGAATAGGTTGCTCTTAGCCGCGAAGTTGGGTGGTATCTCTTATATGACGGAGCATCTACTTGGCGACAAATCCACGTGTGGTGAGCCTGAAGATTTCAGTCGTGTTCACATTTCTGCAGTTGCTCTAGATGCCATTAGGAAGGCGCAATTGCACTTTTTCTGGATGTATTCGACTTAGCAACTAAAAAGTGGTATCTAGATCTCTGCGTCTCGTTATCTTTCGTTCGAATTGTAGTGTTGTTCACAGTGAGTTCCTAGACTTACGCGTGAGTGTTGTGAACTATCAATTGTGTGTCGGACAATTTTGGCGTACAATCTCTGGCAGCATAAAATAGTATCTGCTTCATCAGGTAGAAACTGTTTAGCCAGAGGTGCGTCTGTCTTGCTATCCGTGCAGTGATATTATTGTTGATGAGGTGATCAGGCCTCATGGGGAGGCTGAAAAGACGGATCCAGAGACGCATCCTTCTGATCCGTGGCTACGTTTATTGTGGACTAGCCTTTGGATCGGTAACTGTACTTAACACGCTTTGTTACTTGTTAGGCGTCTATTTTCTTATGCAGCAATCCTGATCAATCCGCTCACCGATCTAAGCTCTGTTTTCGTCCACCACAATTGTTCACGCGCCTTGCTCACCTTCAGCAAATTACCAAAGGCATACTCAATCCGGCACCGGGAAGGAGGGGGTTCTTTTTGCAACGAGTTGATCGTCCTCTTAATCGCAAGATCTGCCAGCTCTGTAGGTCTCGTAGTACCTCGTGGGACGGAGAGTGCTGGCTTCACAGACGAGATCGTCTCGCAAAGTACAAGCTCGCAAGCTACAATGCAGAGATCAGCGAGTTCTACTGCATGCCGACAATTTTTTTGCCCTTTTTACGTGGTCTGTGATGGGTACAACGGACTCATATCGCTAATATGCAGCTACCTGCACTGATGATTCGAATGACTCCTGGAAGCCATTAGGACGTATACCGGTAGGTACACGCCACTCTGCTGCTTAAGCGCTTAAACTTCCCGGAGACCTTTTTGGTGGATTAATGATTGTGAATGCAATGTGTCTCCCTTCAGGAACACATGCAATGTCATGGACAGGATTAGTTTATGTTCGACACGTAACACCTATAGCGTCCCTCTTTAAAGCTATTGTACAGTGCACAGGTGGGGGGCCTTGTCAGCGCCTGTTCGATTCGGGTATACGATAATATTGTGTAATCAGTGGTTTCCTATCTAGAACTTGCTAGTTGCCAGACATTCAAAGGTATCCTATAAGATCAAACAGGAACCTGGCTAATCTAAGCGTTATCTAAGTTCTACTAATCAAGGTCTAATTTGGCCAATTTGGAGTGGCGTAAGGCCAATGCGTAACGCGTAATATACAAATGAACTTAATCTTCACTACTTACTAGTGCTTATTTTATTCCATCAAAGTCTCGCTTTGTATCTCTAGAATGTATTAATTTTTGTTGTATTGGCTAGTATTGAAAGTAAATTAACCCTATCTCTTTTCACTAAAGCTTTTCGTCTTTGACTTACGTAGGGCAATAGGGCCTCTTCATAGATACTATACCTAATCTGTTAGCTTAAGCCCTTAGATTGTACTTTTACTAAACAAGCCATTGAGTTTAAGGCATAAGACCTAGAGAAATTCTAGTACGTTCTCTTATATTTGATGGGTCTTAAACTTGTTGCTCCACCTACCTTCCCGTAGATTAAGATTAACACAGCAGACCACGTCCCTAATTTCATTTCAAACTGCTGTTCGCATGAACCGTGATTGCACCTATCGCGGTAGCCAGCGACGATGATACCATCGAGCGAAGCAGATGAGATAGCTGGTGGCACCATCAGGCTATGATCTCGAGTCACAAAGGATGGCAATACCTACGGCGTTTAATTACACCTGAAACTGGTTCGAGCATGTGGGATAAGAACAATCTAAAGTGTCAGACGTTTCCAACGGGCGCGAACGGGACCAATGACAGCTTGACAGGAACAGTCGGCCTTCGGTGCTGAGAACATGGAAAGCTGCAGGAGTCCGCTCTGCTAAGCCGTTGAATCACCCTTTCCACCTGCATTGAGCGGCCATTTGAAGCGTCACCGACTGGGGCAGGAGAGAAAACCGTGGGCCTAGGAGAGGAGTTTTGCTCAGTACCCTCCTTCTTCCCACTGTTCGAACGGCCGATGGGAAAGATGCCGCGAGCCCCTGCAGAAAGGACAGCGCAAAGTCAGCTTTAAGGTTAGCGACCTTTGGCGATTCGTTTAGAACACTTAAATCCCGCGGGCGATCCCAGCGCCAAGCGTTTGCACCGCGCGTTTCAAAGCTCTCCACAATCCTACACCCACGCGACACCTTATTCGTTGAGGCGTCTTCATTTCTCAGTTTCCGACCCCAGTGCTGCCACCCGCGCAAGCCACAACTACCAGAGTGGGCGGGACGCACCGGGAGGAGCGTCGGACTCCCCTTTGATTAATCTTAGTCCGTACCTCGACTGCATTCGCGCCCAGATGTGAGCATCAAGCGAATCCAGATGCCTGGTCTTGCGCTCGGGCGAACCACGCGGGCTTTGTGCTGTCGCCCGCGTGAGCGCCCGCACGTACAACTTCCAACATATAAATGTCATGTCTCCCGGGCTATTTGTGTAGCCCACGGTCTCATTCATTCTCTACCTTTCGGTACAGCAGTGCCATCCATTCTTTTTTCAAATCACATTCATTTCAGAAGTCTCAAAATCATTTGTTCATTCAGGACTCAGCCATTTTCGCTGACCTGACGCTGTCACTTTCCTTCGATATCTTCATTCAAGCCTACATCGTAAACGATGCATTCGAACAATCTCGCCATTGTGGCTGCTTTAGCTGCTGCTGCCTCTGCTTTCGACTGCAACGGCCCCTACTTCAGTTTCTACAACCGCCATGGCCCTGCTATGAGCTCGCAGCGACTTGATCCTGCTCTGTTCCCTGGCAAACAGAGTCCTCATATGCACGACTTCGATGGTGGAAACGCGCTCACCCCTGACGTTTCCTTCGAGGGCCTGCAAGGCTCGGAGTGCACCACTGCGCGCATCAAGCCCGACAACAGTTTGTATTGGCGCCCGGCTCTCTACTGGAACGGAAACGGTACTGGCTTTTACCCCGTGCCGAACTCCTTCCTCAAGGTGTACTACAAGTTTGGCGATAACGACAATGTTAAAGCTAAGAACATCTCCGAGTTCCCTGAAGACTTTTCCATGATTGCCGGTGACACATTCAGGCGGTCGGAAGACGAGAAGAACGAGGCTGGCATCGACTGGACTTGCATTGCCGAAGACTACTCGAGGATCACGGCCAAGGGCTTCCCTACTGGATTCACCTCTTGCGGTCAAGGGCTGACTACTCAGCTCACCTTCCCTTCTTGCTGGAACGGCAACGCAATTAACCCGGCGAAGCCGGACGCACACATGGCTTACCCAACCGCTGGTGGCTCGGGGATCGACGCCTGCCCAAAAGACTTCCAAGCTGCTCGATTCCCTGCCATTTTTATTGAGTTTTGGTGGGACGTCTCGGCATTTGATGGACAATACAGTGCCAACGATAACCCCTGGGTCCTCGCTCAAGGCGACCCAACTGGCTTCGGAATGCACGCTGACTTCAAGAACGGTTGGAAAAAGGGTGTCCTAGCGAAGGCCACCTCTGACGATGGTTACTGCAACTGTGGATGCGGATGTGGTGACGACCAGATGAGGCAGTGCTTTGGCGTCGAAAATGTCAACAACGATGCCGATATTGCCAACTGTTCCGCCAAATCCGTCTTTCCTAGCGAGACTGGTGTTGTCCAGAAGCTTCCCGGCTGCAACCCAATCCAAGATGGCCCCGAAGAGGCTACCATGGCTTCTGGACCTGACTGCACTGCCGTTGCTCCGGGTGCTGGTAACGCGACCTCTGCCGTTGCGTCTGCCACCAGCGCCGCCGCTTCTGTGATCTCCTCCGCTGTGTAAGTCCCTTTACCATCCATGTACAGTTCGCTTCTGACTTTTCTTGCAGCTCCCAAGCCATCGGCGCCGTTTCGAACATTGTCGCTACCATTGCAGACGTCGAGCCGACAGCGATCCCTGAGTCTTCCCCCGAGTCTTCCCCCAACGCTACTCCCGCAACGCCGTCGGTGAGCCAGAGCCGCCATGGCCATCACCAGTACCACACTACAGCGCCGGTGGATGCGGAGAGCAGCGAATGCACCAGCGCGGCCACTGTCACCGTGACGCCACCTCCGGTTACCGTGACTGTCACAGCTACAGCTGCTGGCGGGTACGCTGTCGACAGGAGGCGCCGCAGACAAAACTAGATGGAGTTGTCTTCGGTGGGGTAGAGTGAATGGGTGGATGGAAAATGAAGATGCTGGGCTGCCGACATCGGAGATTTTCTTCCCCTACGCGTCGCTGTGCTTCGTTTCTATATTCTGTTACAGTTTCCATTCTAGATATACTTTCACTTGCTTGAACGCAAAATTCGGTCATATGATCGCTTCACTTCGAATGGAACATATTCTCCAGCCAACATTGGTTTCTTCATCGACTGACAACACTCCCATGGGTTGATCATCCCAAATAGGTATCTAAAAGTGAAACAATGAGAGCTGCCCATAAAGGTTAACATCCGGGAAGCGCCCAGTGCATTGCGCGCGGCATCGCCGAAGGATCATCAAGCTCGTTTGCAGAATGTGGAAATGAGGAGAGAGTTTTTAGGAGTAAGATTAGCAGTGTTAGAACTCATGCATGTCGAACTGTGCCGCAATTGACGCCTTCGCTTCCTAAGATCACTAGCAGCGCAGAGTGTTCCAAGGTAGACGTCAGTACCTTTTAACTAGGCACAATATGGACATGGAGATATCATGCATAGACTTGGAAGCACTTGGCGACCTTACACTAAACCTAGTTTTTGTAGTCTATGCGTTGACAAGAAGTGTGTCTATATGAATTAAAGTTAAACCGTCTTCATTCACATACGACCATAGGACCTTGAAAATTGGGCTTCCCGTCCGCTCAGCCTTACACAAGCAGGGTACCGGCGGATCAGTAGTCAGGTGGGTGACCACTGGCGAATCCCCGCTGTTGTATGTTTTTTAATCTGTCCTTGCGCATTCAGGAGTCCTCTCGCCTCCTTTTTGCCACAGTCTGCCTTTAGGCAGTGTTTTTGTACCCTGCTTGCATGCCAATGCCTCTGCTCTTGAGCTAATTTGTGTGATTATTTAACTAGGTAGCAGTGCTCGTGGTGACTTAGAGCCCAAGTGTTCCATCAACGTATCCTCCGGTCGATCAGTTCACCTGTCACCTTTGATACATCAGGTATGACTACTAGATCATGCATTCTACTAATAAGTGATGCTCCTTGTACTACAGAAATGGAAGGTTGGAGAGGACGACGGCGTGGTCGACACTATTGGTTCCTGACTAGCACTAGACTAACGACCTCAGCCTCAGCAAGCAAAACATAAATAACTACGCATAGCCTACTTCGCGAGCGTAAAAAGGCCCTCCCATCCCACACACATAATCAATTGCAATATATGAACCTATCTTCATCCCTCCGCACAAGCAGGCATCCGAGACGAGCTACGCGTCCGCTCACCGCCTGCCCCACCGCCCCGCGAACTCATCCTCGATACCGCACTTCGCGCTCTGACAACACAACTTGCTCTTTCACAATCCTTGATCCACGCCATACACCATGTCGCTCCTCACACCCGTCACCGACGACTCGATGCCGCTCTTCAGCGCGTCCCTCATCTCGCCTGAAGTTCAGTCACAGCTCCCCGAAGGCTACACAATCCGACCGCTGCAGCGGGGCGACTACGCAAAAGGCTTCTTGGACGTGCTGCGCGTGTTGACCACTGTCGGCGACGTCACAGAAGAGGTGCGCAATTCTCCCTTCCTACCTGCACGGCTGCAACAAATAGCGGCAAACAAGCGGATTGATAGCTGACAGACGTGAACACAGCAATGGAATCAGCGCTACGAGTGGCTCACGCAGCACAACGACCAATACTTTATGATCACCATCCTCGACTCCGCCTCGCGCGTCGTCGGCACCGGCGCCCTTATCGTCGAGCGCAAGTTCATTCACAACCTCGGGCTCGTTGGTCATATTGAGGACATTGCCGTCGCGAAGGACCAGCAGGGCAAGAAGCTTGGCCTGCGCATTATCCAGGCGCTGGATTTTGTCGCCGAGAAGGTCGGCTGCTACAAGAGCATCTTGGACTGCTCCGAGGCGAACGAGGGCTTCTACGTCAAGTGCGGCTTCCGGAGGGCCGGGCTCGAGATGGCCCACTACTACGGCGAGGCGAAGCCGAAGGGCGGCGCCACGAAGCAGTAGATGAGTATGGGGGAGAAAAGTGCGGGAAGCGAAAGAGAGTTCAGGGATGCGTCACGGATATAGAGACGATTTAATAGACTTGGACGAGCGGCGTTGCATTCAGACACTCGCCAACGAAATAATACGTAACGATTTTGAACAATGGAACCACAACTAGCTCGGACTTGCGAGCTGTCGCCGCGCTGCTTGCCGCATAGGATCCGCGTTTTGGTCTGGAGGCGGCTCATCAGACGCAGGACCTACGCTTTGCAGCACCACGAACGCAGGAGTTTACCGCTCGTGGTTCAGCTTCTAGACCTTTTTCCTGATGTACTTCATCTCTGCTCGCGCTTCTCAGTGCCTGCGTTCGTCTGCCGGTCGCCCTGCCGGACTGGCTCATCTGCAACGCTGCTGGCTGGCTCCAGCTCTGCTACAAGCGGATGCGCTGAGAGCCTGTCGCACTGTCAGCCCGGACAGCTCCATGTGATAAACGTCCAAGTTCAGCTACTGTACAACACCTCTGCTCATCCCGCTTGTGGCCTTCTGGATTGTCCGTTTTCCAGCATCCACAAGATCGTAATCGATATTGATCCATTGCCATGACTTCCGCTCTTCTTGCGAGCTTCCTGGTGACGCCTTTCCAATGGCGGGAATGTGAAGCCACATGAGCAAACTGAAAGCTAGGATGGCGAGAATGATGGGCTGGAGGATCGTGACACCTCTGGACTGCGCGAGAGCGCCGACACCGGACGGAATAATGGCGGCACCTGCTTTACCAAAGGCTGCTGCGAATCCGATGGCGGAAACGTGGAGATGTGCTGCTCCACGTGCAGTGAAAGCGTTGATTGATAGCCCAAACCAGGGAGATGAATGTGAGAGAGAGTGCTGGAGATAGTGTTCAATTGGATTATTATGATGTTAGTTTGCACCCTTTCGATCCATTCTTATGCGAGATAGATGGCACGCAGGCTGTGAGTCAATCAACCAGTTGATAACGAGATACGGCAAGACTTGTGCGGTTGCAGCAGCTGATCTACTCCGCTCTGCTGAACGCGTCCCTACCGACAGTGCACGGCTATTCTTCGGAAGCGGTTGATGGTCAACGGTGAATGATGCCCAGGGGAGAGTGGAGGCTGAGGTGGGCTGTAGAGCGAGCTCTGATTGGTCACATGTCGTCTCCACGGTTTCCCATTAGCTAACGGGAACCCCCGAGACGACGCGAAAAACGCCTTGGCACTGAGGAACTCTGGATCTGCTTAGTTGCATCTGGAAACTTCATCAACTTTTGTACTCGCAAGCTTTTCCTCAACGAGCATACGGTTTCAACTCTACAACTCTTTACTGAGCATGGTTGTCCAAGAAGAGCCAAAGGTCTTCTGCAAGTCGAAAGAACATGGCGAGCAAGCATTTCCAACAGAGTCTTCGACTCACAACACCGCAAGCGAGCTACCACACGATGAAGCAGCAGTGGACTCTCAAGCCGTTCCCGGAAGCAAATTCGAGCCCGTCGATTTGGACAATACTTTTGTTGCAGAGTCTGGCCTTCCACCTAAGATATGGAACATTGTGCAGTCAGCACCTGCGAATTTCCCACCGCAGTACTTTCTCGACGTCAGTCGGAATTTGCTAGAGAATCCTAACCTGACTGCGTCCCACCTGTCTCGGGCGGAACTCTCGTACAAGAGTTTTACGGATGCTTCGTACAACCCCGAAGCATCTCATCCGCATGAGCTCGCGGGCATTATCAAGCACTTGAAACCCGATCATCAGCCGCGTCTGGTGCCTGGAGGGGTGCAAGGATATAAGCTCGAGTGGACTGTGGCCCGAAAACTAATACCCAGAAATCCTAAGCTTGATGAAGCCTTGCAGCAAACATGCCATCTGTACACTTCCACCGAGCAGGTCATAGTACATGGGAGCGACGGTAGCAACAGCAAATTTGATGCAGAACGGTATTTAGTAATATACATTCCCCATGTCGCAAACGTGGATTCGATACCGTTCTATCACCCTAAGGTCCGAGGCGTGGCTATCCTGTACACATTTCTGAGCCAGCCTCCGCCAGGCGTAGCGCCTGGAACACTGTCACTATACTACGATCTCTTTCCCGAGAGGCCCTTGGAGAATCGTATGTCACGGACTGCGCTGAAGATGCTGGAAATTATTCACAAGCACGCCCGGGGACGCGTGAAAGGGTACCAGAAACGCGTCCACCACGACGTCATCATTCCACAAAAGACCTTCCAAGACACATATGCCTATCTGAAAGGAGAATATGCCAAGGGGCTTATTGATAACTGGGTCGAGCAGACGCCCGCACAGAAGCACGTCTTTGAAGACCTAGGAATAGCGGCATTCCTGATCGAGCTGTGGACGGATATGTACGGCGGCACTGTTCCAAAGCCGGACGACCAGCCAAGCAGCATGGATTACCAGGATAATGAAAAAGTACGGCTGGAGCTCCAAACCGGGAGGCGATCGACGGCACAGCAGGCTTTTCCCGGTTTCGTAGATATTGGGTGCGGTAATGGTCTGCTGGTGTACATCCTCATGAAAGAGGGTTGGAAGGGCTGGGGCTTCGACGCACGCCGACGCAAAACATGGGCAACGTTTGGCGAGTCGTACCAGCAGCACGTCAAGGAGATGCTGCTCGTCCCGGAAGTCCTGCAGAAGCAAAGTATCGATGAAGCGATAGGCAATGGCTCACCGCCGTGGCAGAACGGCCTCTTCCCAAGAGGAACATTCATCGTTTCGAACCACGCCGACGAACTCACAGCATGGACACCCGTCCTGGCTTATCTCTCGGACAGCCCGTTCATGGCCATACCTTGCTGCAGCCACGACTTTGGCGGCACGAGGTTCCGCGCTCCGTATCATCGCAAACACTTTCCTTCACCCACCACCCATGCGGCAAAGCAAGTGTCTGCATACACGTCGCTGTGTAGCTACGTCGCGCACCTATCCGCGCAGATGTCTTGGGTTCCGGAAAAAGAGTATCTGAGAATACCTTCGACTCGCAACATTGCCATCATAGGGCGGAAGAGGGATGGAGCCGCAAACAATGGCAGTATGGAGGAACGACTGAGGTTTGTGAGCGAAGTCGTGGAGAAGGAAATGGGAGGCGAGACGTCGATTGAGCAGGTACGGCTACAGTGGCTGAAGAGGGGAAGCGGCTTGACGAAACCTGGATCAGGGGGCCATTGATCGCGAGAAGGTCATTGATGGTATTATCTCACACGACAATCGTGTGATGGATCAGACAGGCTTTCCTTGGTCTTGTCTCAAGCTATGGTGCCGTTTTCTCCGAGATTCCCCAACGGCATGATTCGGCGATAGCTTAGCGTGGGGTCGACCCCGCTGTGTCCACGTTATCTCCTCACGCCGCGGGCGCGTTTAGGTCATGTCACGCACACTTCCTGCCGCGATGCATTCCTCTTCTTCGTTCCTCTCAAACACTCGTTCTCAGCATGGCAGCGCCAGCTTGCAGCTTCCAGGCTGTATTACGGACGGCGCGGAGGACGGCATGCACGGCACCTCGAGCACTGAATGTATATAGAGCTCTCACAGCAGCGAACACTCCACACCGACAATTGCGAAGGATCCCCAGGTGGTCGCAATTGACGTCCGGATACGAGGCGAAGAGATCTTTCAGCCAGACCTCAACATGGCGGTTAATGACGAAGGAGATGGACGAGGATGCGCTCAAGAGCTTGAAAGTTAACAGAAAGCGCCTGATGGAAGACCTGCACCACACATGTCAATGGGGCACGGGCAAACGGTGGGGAAAGTACGCAGTCACCGTCCTAAGCTCACCTTCAGCTAGCTAAGCAGTCCAGAGCCGAATCAGAAACAGGCATGACCCGTCTCGCGCTCTCAGATTTCGACAAGCAAGCCCGCGACTGGTTTGTCAAGACCACCGAAGGCCTCGGATGCAAAGTCACCATCGACAAGATGGGTAGCATCTTCGCTGTGCGACCGGGACTCAAGAACGACAGGCCGCCCACATTCGCAGGTTCGCATCTAGATACGCAGCCAACCGGTGGTCGATACGACGGCATCTTGGGTGTTCACGCAGGTATCGAGATGCTCAAGGTGCTGAACGACAACTGGATAGAGACCGAGTACCCCGTTGGCGTCGTCAACTGGACAAAGTACGAGTCTTCATTTCCCTGCCGAACGGCGCTTTATGTCCTGTCAAACTAACAAAAAGAAAAGTGAGGAAGGGGCTCGTTTTCCCATGTCAATGTCCTCCTCAGGCGTCTGGGCTGGTTCCATCCCCCTCTCCACCGCACACAACCTCCGCGAAGTACATCCAGGCACAGCAACCATGGCCGAAGAACTTTCTCGCATTGGGTACCTAGGCTCCGTGCCCGCCTCCCACGAAGCCACACCCATGGCCGCACACTTCGAGTTGCATATCGAGCAAGGTCCACTCCTTGAGATGGCCAACAAGAAAGTCGGCGTCGTGACAGGCGTGCAGGCATACAAGTGGCTCACCATCAACGTCAAAGGGCGCGACACGCACACGGGAACGACCGATCTAAAGAGTCGCGCCGACGCACTGCTCGTTGCGTCCAAGATGATCCTGCACAGCCACCGCCTGGCAACTGCGAACAACGCGCTCGTGTCCACCGGCATCCTCAATCTCAAGCCCGGGAGCACCAACACCGTCCCCGGCGACGTCAGCTTCTCGCTCGATATCCGCGCACCGGCCGACGAGACTGTCGCTAGGCTCCTCGGCCTCGTAGAACAAGACTTCTCCAAGATTGCGGCAGGTGAGAATCTGTCTGGTTTGAACGACGGCGGAACACCAAGTCTGCCCTGCACCGTGAACATCACCGAGGACTTCGACAGCCCCGCAACAACGTTTCATGCGAGCTGCATCGATGCCGTGACGCGGGCGGCGCACAGGGTCCTCGGTCCGGAGGGGAAGAGCCTGACGATGGAAATGACGAGCGGCGCAGGGCACGACAGCGTGTACGCCAGCAAGCGATGCCCGACGTCCATGATTTTCGTGCCATGCAGGGAGGGCATGAGCCATAACCCCGAGGAGTTTTGCAAAGAGGAGGACTGCGCAATCGGGGCGGAGGTGCTGTTGCATGCGGTGTTGAGGTTCGACCGCATGAGAGAGGTGCAAAGGGTCAGCTGGAAGCAGGAGCCTTATACCCTATGAGCAAACATGATGCAAGGGAGTAGCAGAACATGCAAAGGTCATCTTGCATAGGACATCACCTGCTGTGCTATCCTACACTCTGATCGCAGAGGGCTTTGATGTTATTCAAAACGCATCGAGTCTGTCATGGCGTATTCCTGCCAGAACTAAATCAGAGTTCTACAGTGTGGCTTAAGGGACAGTGTCACAAAATGAGTACCAAAAATGGACAAACGCTTAATTTCGAGTCGGATGTTATACTAGCTTCATAGTAGCTGAACCGGAGAGGCCACATTATCCTGCATGCTATTTCAGCGATATAATGAGAGTTATGACCGAAAACCCCTCAAATCCACGTGTCCGAGGTATGGACTGCGTTTCATTTAGGCCAAATGGCCAATGACTGCTCCAGTGTTGCATCTCACATGTTCTCTACAGTGCAAAGTCGCTTGATACTGTGGCTCTAGAAAGCATCAGGTATTCCAACATCTCCTTCATCGATATACCGTGGGTTTCTAGACGTATTCTCCGCCGTCGATATGTGCACTCAACTCCATTCCTCATTACTCAGGATTTCCATCCACACATTGATGGCAGGACATCAAAAGGTCTATGGCCTTCAGACTGGACGTTTGTGAAGGAAACAATTGTACAAGGATTCGAGGAACACCGCCTGGTTGCAACAAGGATAACCGATGTCCATCTCGGCTCTCCTAGTGGCTTTCGAAGCAAAGCTCAGCAATTCATATCATGGATGGATCAGCTGTTTTGCACGTTCGGAACTGCAACACGAGATATAAGGGAGCTCTTTGCTTGTGACAAATCCAGTTTGAGGCTCTTTCATCGTCTGCAGAAATGGAGTGTCTTATCCCTTTTTTTTAAGGGTAATTCGACACCGCTGACTAGGCGAAATACAGGTGGAGTACTGAGGTGCACAATTCATGGTTATTTCCATCTATAATACCTACTACATGAACTCCATTCTTGACGAAAACAAAAAAAAAATCTGAAAAGGGTATCATATTTCGCTTCAAATACTAGCACTAGACCGGTTACCTACCTCAGTGCTGCACAAATCTTCCGAGAAACTGCTGATGAATGATGTCCGTTCAATAATCTGCACAAATTTCTCCAGTCCTGCTTAAAAACAAACTCCAACTTGACACCTGCACCACTTCACACGCCAGCCCTTCTTTAAGTAGTAACTGTAGCTAAGCTCGATTTCGCTCACGAAAGCTCCATCTCGTCGCCGCAGTACCTGAATGTCAAACCCGGAATCACTTCCTCTCCAGTCTCAATCTTGCACCTAACCACCTCGTAGTTGCTGCTTTCATACCTCCTAAGCTCATCTTCCTGTTCCTTGTTAAGCACCTCGTATAACCATCCCTCCGCCTTGTCTTGCTCTGTACCGTCCACGAGGGCATAATAAGGGCCCCATTTCCTCTTTTTGCCTCGTGAGATTGTTGCAGCCCGAAGGGAAGGCTCGTGGTCCAGGTCCAGGAGCCTGGATAGCCTGTCCGGCTCCGCCAAAGTCCCGTAGAAGAAGTAGGATACGGGATATTCGTTTTGAAGGGGGGACGGCGCATTGCAGATGCGATGCTACGGAAGCGTGGCTTCGATGCCGAGGGTGGGCGCGATGGAGATGTCCGACAAGTCTTTGGCGGCGGGTGCAGGGAGGGGGATGGAGAAGAAGCCTGCGGGGAGCGATTTTTCGAGTGCAGCGATCGTGGATGCGTCTACGACCGCGGAGTCCTTGTCGCCTGAATCATTCGCCACGACCTTCGGTGGCTGTGAGAGCCCTGCAATGGCTTGGATGTCTGCCGCAGTTAACCCATCGATAATTTCGACAAGGTATTGCTCGGTCATCTTGATGTTTGAGCTTGCCTGGCGAGGCGGCTGCAGCTGCGTGGATAGAATCGATGCGTGATGCATGATGTGATGGGCATAACTCTCCGGATCATGCCCTTGAGCATCTGTGGTATTGCGCACGATGTTCCAGTGATCTTCCGATATGGAAAGGCGAGATGGGTCCAGGAAATGCGCCTCGATTGCTTGTTTCGCTCGTGTAGCTGTGTATCCAAATAGCTGCATCCACTGATCCACATCTACGTAAGTATCGGCGGTAGCGCTCGTGCGTGCCATGCTCTCTAAGGCCATGAGCGTATCCATGTTGGCAGCGTCGTGTTTCATATACTGCTGCGTAAACTTGTGGTACGTTAAGAGCTTCGACTCTGGTGCGAATTTTGGACTTTTGTGCGAGGAAACTCCAGAACAAGCCTGGTCATGTGGTTGCCAAATTTATACCAGCCGCCCACCTTGAGCCATAACGAGACTAGTGGTACCTACCGCTGGTGTTGAGTTCGTTGTTCCAGGGTTCCCGCGGCGCTCAGCGCTTCCGCTTACACCGGAAGGACCAACATACCTTACCTTGAAAGAGCCAGGGTCTCAACTTTTTTGGTACCGGTGGACATGTATATCGCAGAATACTCGCGAGTGGCTTATCTTGAAGTAGGTACCAATCATGGAAAGCTGAAAAGTCGCAGGTTGCGCGGAAAGAGTGGCCAGACATGTGAATGATGCTGTTATCAGGGGTGAGATGGTTGGGTGACTGCACGGTAGTGCGTACCGTATATCCGCCATGACAAGAGCATATTGTTGAGGAAGGCGCCTTTTAGTGGTAAACAAACAATAAACAAGACGCATCCTGCTGCCAGTTTCGCTTTGTTTCCTTCATCACACCCGCGCGTCAGAACTACCATCGTCTTTCGACGTGCTCACAACATTCCTGACGCAATGTCTTCTGACTCTCCTCATCACAACCGCCCGACGTTCTCGTCAACTGTAGTCCCCGTCTGCACATCCCTCCCTCCCTCCCTCCTTTGCGTTCTCTTCTCACACCGTCGCCCTCTCGGACCCGTCATCGCAAGGCCCATCTCGGTCTTGCCCCACTCTACCTCCATCGATGCGTCTCCAGACCATCGCCCTTTCCAGTTTGAAGTAGAGTTCGAGATGATCATACGTCCGAGAGACATCTCGGGCATTTCTGAGCTCACGCTGCCTGACTTCGATGCAACGCATCGACAAAGGCGCAGCTTCAACCTCAACCTGCTGTCGGTCGTTGCAAAGCTACTCACCGACGCAGAACTCCATTGCAATGTCTTCGACCAGAGCTCCGATGAAGCTCCCGACTACTCCAAGTGGCATGTCAGTATGGACGCGTCGGTGTCGAAGGATCACATTGTTGATGGGTTCTGTGAGTACATTGCATCTCTGCCTATCTAAAGCAGAGAACGACGCTCGACATGATCCAATCTTCGCTGGGATGCCATTTTGGCTTGTATGATGCCTATCTATGTATTTCTAATGGTGATGATCAGATCCGGTTGAGGTCGTCAGTCCCATTCTCGTCGGCGATCCAAGCTGGCCCACCACCATGGACAGATTCTGGAAAATCATGCATCAGCACTTCGAATTTCGCCGCGATATGTTATGTGGCTGTAATATACACATTTCGACGTCTTCGAATGGGTATAACATTGATCAGCTGCGTCCCGTTGCGAAGTCCGTCGTGTTCTGGGAAGAGGCCACTGCACGCTGTGAGCCACCTTCCCGACAAGACCAGGTCATGACTTTCTGTAAGAGCAATGTTAACCATGAAACCGAAGTATCAGGATTGCTTCATCAAGCAGACCGCGTACAAGGCTTCTTGGATGCCTTTGCAGTCATCGACAGTTTGTCGCGCGATGAGCTGGTAAGGTACGTTTGTCCAGACAAGTACCGGTCATGGAACTTTTTGCCGTCCAGAGACGGTGGACATGGCAGCGTTGAGTTTCGACGACCGCCTGGAGTAGCCACGACCAAGAAAGCCAAGCACTGGATCGCATTCACCATGGCCTTTATGGAGATGTCGATTAACCACGACTTGGTGGAGTTCATTCGGACTCGGTCAACCATCTTTGCAGTCAGAGCACCACAGCGCTCTGATTTTGAAGACTTGTTACTCGCTTCAGCTAGGACTGCTGGTGTGTACAGCCAGCTGGACGCACGGCTCTGCCAATATGATGAGCCGTCGATCTTCTACACCTCATTGGTGAAGAAAGAAGATCTGGAATGGCTGCGACGGTACGACGAAGCTTACGGCCTGCCTACACCTAGGACATGATTGCCATCAAATGATATATAACGCACATACATCGCAACACAAAACGCAAAACGCAAAAAACAACACCTAAAAAAAGGGAAACCCCTGCTGAGGAAGGAATTCCTGAGGGTCAACTGAGTTCGGGGACTCGGCGCTTGGCTAATTTCCAAAAAATGCGGAGGCAAAAGGGATGGCTTTTCGGTTTCTTTTCTTCTTTGATGCATAGTTTCTTAAACTTTTAGCTGCACTGGCAGTTACAGGACGGGCACGTAACGGCACCAGAACCTCAGCTTCGACGACAGCGAGAACACGCCATCTCTAGATGGTATAGCAACCTAGTTGTGAGTTGCCAGCGGTTGATACGAGGGAAAGGTGTGCGTTAGCGCCATTTCATAGGTTTGTGCCTGGGTATGATGGACTGTTCGACGAGTTGTCAACAGCTTGCGCGTCTTCGACTGACTATCAGGACCCTTTTCAATTTGAGAGCAAGAGCTAGACCGTCGGCAGGGTTCAATGACTGCGTGCGATGAGTTATGCTCAGCAGCACAGGGTCGTCCGGTCTTATGTTGCCCTGCCTACAACAGCAACCCACATCGATGGATGCATGGCAAGAACCCGAAACGAAGAAAATATAAGTCTCCCTTTACCTTCACAGTCTTTGTGCGCTGACATCTAGTGTATGTGCGCTCGCCGTGCATATCGTCTCCCATCGATCAATCAAGTTGCCCTGCTCACAACAGCACTATCGACGCGTGCATCCCAGCGACTTAAAACGAAGAAGATAGGTCCGTGCTTGCCTGCATAACCTTCAAATGCTCAGTTCCTGTGTAGTTGCGCTTGCTGTACGTTAGTGTATGGAGGAGGCGATGGTGGATGCCACCTCCACCTAAGAAGTTGGAAACGAGGATCGGTCCTGCAGGATTATATCGAACCCAGAGAGGTTTTCATCAATGACATTGGCGCATTGTGAACCTGCTGTTCTCCATGTGAATGCGGTGTTTTCTTTGCGTGATTTCCCCGGAATGTACAAGTCCAGGTTGAGGTAGCTAGGTACATGATGTACGGGTATGTGTTTTTGGGGATGCTTCCAACAGACTGAGCACGAAGACCACACGCGCCATCCGAGAACACACCGGAGCCAATTAGTTCTCAACAAGAGTCACACATGAATGGCTAGATGATATCGAATTGTTCTCGATTTAAATAGAAACAAGATCCGTTCCAAACTATACTGCGCCTGCAAAAAGGGGGTAGTCAAATCCAAATGACCTGCACTGACTGACAGTGAGGGTAGCCGCTGGAAAGGTATCTAAGAAAGAAAATACATGGAGAAAACAGACAAAAAGTGATGGTACCGGATTTCATGACGTCGTGAGCGCTAGCGAATCGCGCACGTTTCCAGCCTTTGCTCTTGTCCGTAATTTTTCTCTAGCATCGCCGCGAATCGTATCCGCTACGACCATCGTACCCATTGCTCCCGTTCCTGCCCCGATAATGGTCGTCGTCGTACGCGGACCGGGACTGGGAGTCGTGGGCACTGTCCGCCCCTGTGGTACTGCGGCGCCGGTGGCCTGCATTGCTGTGGTCTGCTTGGCGAGCCGCCCATTCCCTCCTCATATCAGCGTCCTTGGCGAACCACCGGTTTTCCTCGTCTTCGCCGTACATGTTGCTGTTATAGTACGCCCCAGACATGTCTCGTACGTTAGAATCGGAGGATTTGCCGTAGTTGGAGAAGCTGGGGCTCCTGCGTCGCCGGCCGTTGGTTTGTATGGCGGATCGCGGGTATTGGGATGGGTCGGCGGGCGGAACGTATGGGTACTGGCTCGCTGTTGACTGAGTTCGTCGGCGCTGTTCCCGCAAGGGTGCATCTGAACTTGTGCCGTGAGTTTTGTCGTCTTCGTACACTTTGCCGCCGCCCGGGGCGGCGGCGTAAGGTTTCCTCTCACGCTCTATAGGCATGGATATAGGCACATGGTCTTCATCCTCCGATACGACAGCTCGTGGGTCTGGTCGGCTTGTGTAGGGACTGCGCTCTCTTTCAAGGCTCGGCGGCACGCTTGCGCTCTGGCTCATTGGCGGAGGCGGAGGCGGCGGAAAGGTGGGAGCTCTGCGGAGAGGACCGACACCCTCCGGAGATAAAGCAGCAGCGCATCGCTGTTGAGCTTGTAGGTTCTCGATGCGAGGGAAGAGACGTCGAGGGAGTTCCTTTGGGAAGCGCTCCTTGCAGTCATCAGCGTTGCTAATCGGCATGTCCAGCACCGCCCTCGAGAGGCGTTCGTATTCAGCATCGGGATAAGCTTGAGTCATGGCTATCATCCATTCCTGGAACCCCAAAGGAGTGAGAGCAGGAATATCGGGCTGAGCCGCGGTATGTTCCTGGATGAGATGGTGCTCGCAACGCATGTCCCGGTATATCTTACATAGCGTCGAGTAAGGCAGTTTCCCGAAAATCGCTGTCTTATTGTCAAAATGTTGCCATGTATTCAATGGTCTGAACGTACTGTCCCAGGGGTAGATCTCCTCAGTGAGTTCCACGTCATTGTAGAACCGCAGCATCTTGGACGGTGAGATGACTAGGCTCTTCTTTGGTTCGTAGTCATCGATCTGCCCACGTTAGGAGATGAATACGACCGCGAGTATCAGTACTAACCAGGTGGATGGCAAGGCCTCGCAGAAACTCGCCTAGACGAGGAGTGGGCTGACCTTGCAGGTCAAACAAGTGTTGCCATCGTCTTTCAATAGGTGTTAAATCACTGTCCGTGGGCATCCTTGGGGGTGCTGCAGGCCGTGGGATGGAATGCTGGTGTGCAATATCGACCGGAGCGTTGCGTTCGTGCCTGGGCGTAGGAGTGTCTCCAGCACCATGGAAGAGAGGGTCATGCGATAGAGTGTCAGGAGAAACACTTCCGTGGCTGGATAGATCTGCTTGTTTGGGCGATGGCGGTGTGCACACGTTTCGCGAAGGAATCGATGTCATGGAGATGGGCGATTGCGGGGGGTACGGTTGCTGCGGCGGTGCAACGGGCTGCTGCGCAGTGACACCCATTCCCAGCTTGATTTCGTCCAACACCGACTTCTTCACCTCGGCCGTGATTTGCGCAATGAGCTCAGGGTCGACTTTCCCCGCCGAGTCGGACTTGTCGAATGCATTATTGAGCGCATTATGGAGTGGTTGTTGGAGTGGTTGGTGGTAAGGCTGCGCGTATCCGTCGTTTGTAGCTTTGGACGAAGCGGGAGATCTAGGACGTTGTGGCTCGCGAATGCTTGCATCTTGCTGATAGGACGACGGATGATAGGGGCGTGGATCGTAGGACGACGAGTACGGTGCCTGGCGAGGGTCTGGCTGACTACCGTAGCTGCTGTCCATGGTGGGAGCTTATTATTATACCAGCGGTGTAGCCCTGCCCGATGACGCTTACTGGCCGGGAGTGATGTCGACTGGTTGATTAGGCAAAAAGTTGGGTGGGCAGCAAGACAAGCTGCAGTTGCTGCGTGGTGCCCATGCAATATGCGTCAATGTATGCTGCGGGGGGAAGACGAGTAGAAGCTTGGTGAAAACAGGTGCAGGTGCAGGTGCAGGATATTTTGTCGTAAGCAGGCGGAGCAGTGGAAACGAGATCCGGCCTTGCTCAGGAGAACACCTTGGTTCTGTCGCGAAGAGGAAATAGTTCGCTGATGGGGTCGCCGGTGATGCGCTGCAGAGACGTTGACTGGTGAGAATGCAGAGGGTTCCACGTGCGGCGAGGGTCTTTGGTAGGGCATGTGGAGCTCGTGGTTGAGGAACCGGCGTGGTGGGCGCGGAAGGCTGCATTGCGTCATAAGTACCTGGGGGCGCACTGTTTCGCGAACAGCGTCATTTATCATTACCTACTGTTCTATGAAAAGCAGCTGGACATGCTGGACTTGATGAATCACCGTGCTTCGCCCTTTGTCCGGACCACGAGTTGCTCGAGCTGCGCAGGAATTTGGATGTCGTCGAAGACCGCATGCTTGCATGTGCTGGTGTCGCGAACAGTCATCCTTCGCAATGGGCGATGTCAAGGTGACTCGACGTGCTATTGTGCCTAAAACCTTGACTTGATACGGCTTCGCCGTTGTTCAGATTCCCGCAAGAAACAGATGCAACTCGTGATCGCATGTGGCTGGGTACCTCGTAGTTCCAAGGACGTGTGTATAGGCACGATGGGGCGCTACCTACTACTTGGGGTACTGGGTAGGTACTAGGTATGTAGTCCACTGCACATGGGGCATCCCCTGTCACGAAACAACGACCGAGGACGGCGTGTAGCAGACTCCATCACATGACTTGGCCGGACCGTTCTCGGCATCGCAAGCGGTGGTGGAGGACGTAGGTATATGGGCGAACCTGCCGCGTCACGCGTCACGATGCATGTTTGTTTCAACGAGCGCGGACAAGGCGGACGGCCAAGTTGTGCTGACGGGCCGTGCGCCGTGGTTTCAACCCTCTTTTACTCTCACGGGCGGGCAAAACAAGAAACATGCCGGTGAGGCGGAGACAACAGGACTTCTGAAGCAAGAGCAACAGGAAGCGCTCGCTTCGGTCGCGGGCCATGCTTGTGCAGTGCATCAGGGCGGCTGCAGCGTGGCGTAGTGTGGGCGAACGCACAGTGAAACGAACGCAGCGAACAAGGCTGCGACGGAGACGGAGACTGAGGCTGAGGCTGAGGCTGATGGCAACGCGACCCGTCCAGGTTCACGTCAGGTTGACTTGAATCCTCCATCCACGACTACTGAACTACTGCGCCGCCATACATGGTGAGGCGCGTCGGCGAAATTGGTGTTGATGATGCTCAGAGGGCGGTCAGGCACTCAGGGACACAGGCACTCAGGCAGCATGAAATGGCAATCTCGGGAAGCGGTAGGCCACGTTTGACTATCTGCTGGCTTTGATCAACGTCCTTGACCTGACTTTGGCTACCGACTTAAATCCGCGTCCTTGAGGCTTGACCTGACGTTGGCTACTGACTTTGATCAACATCCTTGACCTGACTTTGGCTACCGACTCTAGTCCGCGTCCTTGAGGCTTGACCTGACGTTGGCTACTGACTTTGATCAACATCCTTTGACCTGACTTTGGCTACCGACTTCAATCAGCGTCCTTGAGGCTTGACCTTGACGTTGGTTACTGACTTTGATTACCCTCTTGACCTGACTAACTAAACGCGCAATGCGAGGCACTAGCGTGTTTTAGATTTGGCCCTCCCTCAGTCGACGTTCAGTCAGAGACAGCTCCTGGACGGGTCACGGCTGCTCCGCCTCTTCTACCTCGCTGCCGCCGCTCGTGATTTCTGTACTTTCGTGAGAGACTTGCCCGTGTTTGTTGCTCTGTCCACCGCCACCGCCACCCGCCCAACCCCGGAGCCGCTGCGTCGCTAGCCATAAAGCGCTGAAAGCCCTCACGGCGCCGCTGCCGCACGCCAGACGCCGAGCGTCACCCGCCGCTTCCTCACCATTCACCACCCACTACACACTGCCCACCGCCCCTACAACGCCGATACCAACACACTCGGCCCCTTGAGATCCGCCTTCACCAGCGTGGCCCGCCGCCCACCCCGGGGCACCCGCTGCGCCGCTGGCCTTCGCACCAACTCGCACCACTGTCGTGCAACCTCCGCAACTGCACCTCGCCGGCACTCGAGGCCTCCTGGAGGACAGCCTGCCACTGAGCGGCACGCGCCACGCGCCACGCCATCCCCGGGCTCGTCGACAGTTCTCATACGCGACCCATTATGCGTGTTTGATTTGGAATATCTGGACCCGAGACAGAGACAGACAGAGACGTCGTTGCAGTGGCACACGAGAAACGTCACGTCTGACAACCCACCCGCCTAGTCACCCGCCCCCTCCGCACACATCCCGCAGACGTACAACCTATGGCCATGCTTGCCTCCAAACCGACGTATTCGGCGCCCTCGCTGGCGTCGTCGGCTTCGCAAACCTCGACGCAATACAGCGCTAGCGTGTCGAGCTATCGCAACCAAGGTGCTGCCTCCCGGGCAGATCAATCGCTCTATGCTTCGCCTACCGAGTCCGAGTTCTCCGAAGTCTACGATGCCCCGGATGCAGTCAGACATTGGGACGAGGACAAGGTCGGCGACTGGCTGAAGCGCATCAACTGTGCTCACTATGTCGAGCTGTTCAGGCGTAGGTGACCCTGTCTTTCGGTCCCGACGGACATGACTGATCTGTCTAGAAAACAACATCAACGGCGGGAACCTGATGGAGATGGACCAGACGCACCTGAAAGACATGGGCATCAAGAAGGTCGGCGACAGGGTCCGTATCGGCTCGCAAGCAAAGCAGCTACGCAACAAAGAATACAAGAAGGCTTCGAGACGGGTGTCGAATCGGGTAGGTTGCCCGTTCTTCTACCACGTGTCATCTCTAACTCCAATGCAGCACTCCCTCGCCATGCTGGACAACGCCGCGTACACTCCGCCCTCGTCTGCCTCACCTCGACCGTCGCTGCACTCTGCTCGCTCCGTCCCTTCCAGCTACCAAAATGCCTCGAAGCGCATGTCTCGCCAGATCAACGCTTCTGATCTATCCTACAACTTCGGTGGTGCCAAATCGCCCTCACGTCCTAGCTCTCCTCTTGTCGATCAAGAGAACCGTGGCGCGAGGCGCGAGCGTAACTACGGTATGACCAGTCCCCAGGACAACAAAAGCTATGCATCTTCGTATAGCAGCCAGCCCCTGAGCGCAGTCAACAGTGCGATTAACATGCCATATCGCAACCAACGTACCACACCCACGGAGACACCCCAAACAGCCCGATTCGCAAGCCACATTCGGAACCAGAGCATCTCTGAGAGTGCCACTAATAGCGCCATATTACCATCCGACAAGGCTGTGATCCGTGTCATCTACGACACGGGTCGATCGTCTGTAATTAACATTGAAGGGTGCAAAACCGCAGATGAGATCATGCTCAAGACTTTGCGAAAGGGGCAGCTCAACGAGAGTCACCTGAAGAATTACTGCTTCTACATCTTGGACGGACCGGACCCGAAGTCTGAGCTGTGCCATAGATTGAGCGATATCGAGGTCATTCGCCTGTGCAAAGACTCCAACCGACACGAGAGAGGGCGTCTTATCCTACGGAAGATACATACTGGAGAGCCTGAAGAAGATCAGTTGAAGGCGGCTGCAGGCATCTACCAACAGCAGTATCAACAACAAAACATCCAACAACAGAACATCCAACAGGCGCAGAATATTATACTGCCGCAGAATGAGAGAAGCAAGAAGAAGATTCAAGAGATAACAGGAGAGTCGTTGGCTGCAGTCAGCTACCCGCTCTCGCCTACGTCAGCACGGGAGCGAGAACGACATATCCACTCCACCGCACAGCACTTGGAAGGGCCGTCCAGAGCACAAGCCTTCGCGACGAGGGCACGGAAGCTTAAGCAGTTCTACGGAGCTCGGCCGCCGAGCGAGCTGATTACTTCGGATCTCACGTCATATTTCCCAGATGTGGAAAAGGATGAGATCGATAAAACCATACGCATGTCGATCAGGAGGTCTCGCCGTCTTAGTCGGGCGGCTTCTCGTCTGTCCATGGCATCGAATTTCAGTGTCGCTTCAAGTCTGAAGGATGCTCCACCTCTTCCATCCATCGCCGATAACTGGCTTCAGAACAACAACCAGGCACGCCCGTTGAGACCACTTTCCGTTATGCGTCTTGGTCTTCCTTCTCAATCAGGCTATAGGGATTCGATAGCATCCTCCGTCCTGGAGCCACTCGAAGAAGAATCGCCCCTCGAACCGAACCGTAAATCATATGTGTCTTTCGGTGGCGAGAGTACTGCGGAGAGCCTCCAGGTCACTGATCCCGAAGGCCATACCACCACCATGCAGTCTTACTTTGACGATGGCGGTAGCAGCCTTGCCGGTAGCAGCGCTGGCAATACTGAGGCAGGTGACTCACTCAATAAGCGACTCTCTGCGGCCATTGCCGAAGATGGTGAGGAGTACGATGATGAGCTCGCCGACTATCTCGAGCAAGATTCCTGGGAAAATGTCAAGTACATGAAGGGTGCTTTGATCGGACAAGGTTCCTTCGGTAGTGTCTATTTGGCGCTTCACGCCGTAACGGGCGAGCTTATGGCTGTAAAGCAAGTCGAGCTCCCATCGGCTTCTGGCACGGCCCAGACAGACCAGAGGAAGACCAACATGGTGGAGGCTCTCAAACATGAGATTGGCCTTCTCCGAGATCTCAAGCACAAGAACATCGTGCAGTACCTGGGGTCGAATTCGGACGAACAACACCTGAACATTTTCCTCGAATATGTTCCGGGTGGTTCCGTTGCTACCATGCTTGTCAACTATGGACCGTTGGGCGAATCTCTCATCCAGAACTTCGTACGCCAGATTCTCCAGGGCCTGGTTTACCTTCACTCAAGAGATATCATCCATCGTGACATCAAAGGAGCCAACATCCTCGTCGACAACAAAGGTTCCGTGAAGATTTCCGATTTCGGTATCTCCAAGCGTGTCGATACGTCCACCCTGCTCAACGGAGGAAAGAAGGGCGCCCAGCGTGTCTCTCTGCAGGGGTCGGTTTTCTGGATGGCACCTGAGGTTGTTCGACAGACTGCGTACACGCGGAAAGCCGACATCTGGTCACTCGGTTGTCTTATTGTGGAAATGTTTACTGGAGCGCACCCACATCCCACGTTGAGCCAGCTCCAGGCCATCTTTAAGATTGGTGGTCCTGGCGAAGCCAACCCGGCCATACCTGAAACCGCTGGAGATGATGCTCGTGCTTTCCTGTCGCAGACTTTCCTCATCGACCACGAGCGGCGCCCAAGCGCCGACGAACTGCTTGCGAGTCCATTTTGTACCGAACAGGCCTCGTAGAGACTTTGTGCGGCTGTTCGTTATTCTTTGGCATATTTCTCGACACCGTCGATATCATTTTGCATGGTAATGGTTTTACGTGACAATGAGGAGGAACATAACATGAGAAACCAAAATAATAGGAGGGAGCAAAACTTCCGGGTCTGGTAATTTCCGTTCATGTTCCGGCGCCTAGTTGCGCTATGCTGTTTTGTACAATACCATTTTGCGAGGCAGAGGCTTGTGGACCCAGGCCGCGGAGCGGGTTCTTCTTCGCTGGATGTTCGGCGCTTGGGGCCTCGGATGGGTGTATCATAGCTAGAGACATCTTCAATATCTTCAAACGTGCAGCTGATGTTGTCTTTGCTTTGTAACTTTCCGCGTTGTTATTGGCTGCGCAAAGATATCTTCCTACCGGGTCAGCATGCTGTACCGGTACATCATCGATATGCAGACTAGCTCCTAGCTCCTAGCTCCATCAACCGCCCAGCTTCCAGTAATAGAGTGATGCCTACTCTGTCTGCACCGTCGAGTCAGTGTGATCGCCGTTCCAAAAGATCGAAAACCTTACTCGCAGCATCCAGCCCTGTTGTGAATGGATCCACTCAAGCGGGGTAGCTCTCGTAGCTCCACTACCTTGACCTTGATCTCTAGAAGCCTTTCGGCCTTCATCGCCCCGCAAGCAACACCGCCTTGCAGATACGGAGGCCCGTTATCCGACGAGCAGTCCGCCCTATGGATGCAGCTCTATGGGCTAGACCAGGCTAGGTCAATAATTACATGTGCGTTTCATAGATGCAGGTGCGGATCAGGTGCAGCAGCAGGAAGGAGGGGTTTCATGCATATAGCCGTATTACCTATCTCACTGTTCCTTTGTTATCTCACCTATAGCTCATCTTACGCCAGCCACTATCGCTCGAGGAGTTCAAATTGTGTCTCAGAGGCTACTTCCTCAATACAAATTCCACCAAGTTCACAATGGCTGCGGATCTACCCAAGAAGTACAAGGCCGCTGTCTATGATAAGCCGGGCTCCATCTCGACGAAGATTGAGGAGTTGGACATGCCTGAACCGGGCCCTGGAGAGGTTCTGATCAATCTCTCCCACTCGGGCGTCTGCCATTCAGACATGGGCATTATGATGCAATCTTGGAAGCATATGCCTTTCCCTACCCAAGCTGGTCAAGTTGGTGGACACGAGGGCGTCGGAGAGATCGTGAAGATGGGGCCTGCGACCGACAATTCAAGCGTTGGCCTAGGACATAGAGTGGGAATCAAGTGGATGGCAGGCATCTGCGAGACCTGCGATGCATGTCGGGTGGGGTTAGATGCCAGCTGTGCAAAGGGCGTAGGTCTTCTCGATGTCATCATCTCCAGATAACTTAGCTGACGACACAGTGCAGAAAGTCTCAGGCTACTACACACCCGGCACGTTCCAGCAATACGTTCTCGCACCGGCAAACTACGTGACTCCCATCCCTGATGGGCTGGATTCAGCTGCTGCCGCTCCGCTGCTCTGTGCAGGAGTAACAGTCTACTCCGCGGTCCGAAAGAGCCGCACCCAGTCCGGCAACTTCGTCGTCATCCTCGGTGCAGGCGGCGGCTTAGGACATCTCGGCACACAATTCGCCTCGCGAGGTATGGCTCTGCGTGTGATCGGAATCGATCACTCCTCGAAGAAAGATCTTGTCCTGAAGTCCGGTGCAGAGCACTTTATCCCCATTGACGGCACAGACGACGTGGCCGGCGCAGTGAAGGATCTCACTGGCGGACTCGGTGCGCACGCTGTTATTGTCCTCACCTCCAACAACAAAGCCTACGCGAGTTCTGTGGGCTTGCTACGCCATGGCGGCACCGTGGTGTGCATTGGTGTGCCCGAGGGCGATCCAGTGCCGTTCCAGGCGACGCCGGCACAGCTCATCATGGGTGCGATTACGATTGTGGGTGTGGCGGTCGGAACGAGGAGGGATGCGATTGAAACGCTGGATTTTGCAGCAAGAGGCGTGGTGAAGACACATTTTAGGGTGGAGAAGTTGGACAAGCTGACGGAGGTCTTCAAGGAGATGGATGAACAGAGGATGCAGGGCAGAGTTGTGATAGATCTTTCGTAGCGGCGCGGTCTGCGGTACAGATGCTGAGGGAGGTCATGTGATGACGAGTCAATAACCGAAACTATTTCCAATCAGTTTTTGACGTCCTGATACCTAGTGTAGGTACCTATGCCCCTGGTGTTTGATGCATTGCCAGATCTCTAAGCCCATGTTGAATTGGATCTGCAAGTAAACTTTGCACCCTTAATTTGAGTAAGTTATGTCGCAGTCAGCAGAAGATGCCGTTATTTCGCTCTTCTATATGAATGATGAGACGTTCGGGAGCTGAAAGTCCGGCACGCGAGGAGCGTGACGCCTGGAGGCTGACCATTCGCGCCAAGCCACCACTTTGCGCGACTTCGCGTCTTACGCCAACGCGTCTGCAGCAGGCTCCAAAGCCACGATCGAACACCACAATCATACTCACACAATGGCATTGCTCGTAGACAAGCATCGGCCGCGAAACCTTGAGGCTCTCAGCTACCATCTAGATCTCTCAGATCGTCTGCGATCTCTCGTATGTCCTATCCATAGCCCTATTCCCATATAGTAACCTTAACCTTAACCGTAACCCTAACCGTAACCCTAAACCGACTATCAAGACTGACACATTCATAACACTTGTTACAGGCACAAAGCGGCGATTTTCCTCATCTCCTCGTCTACGGCCCCTCCGGCGCCGGCAAGAAAACCCGCATCGTCGCAACCCTCAAAGAGCTCTACGGCCCCGGTGTCGAAAAGATCAAGATCGACGCTCGCGTCTTTCAAACCACGTCCAACCGCAAACTCGAATTTAACATCGTCGCTTCCGTGTACCACCTTGAGATCACGCCGTCAGATGTTGGAAATTACGACCGTGTTGTTGTGCAGGATCTCCTCAAGGAAGTCGCGCAGACGCAGCAGGTCGACATGAACGCCAAACAGCGTTTCAAGGTTGTGGTGATCAATGAGGCGGATCATTTGACGCGCGATGCGCAGGCGGCACTTCGACGGACCATGGAGAAATACAGTCCTAACTTGAGGCTGATCTTGCTGGCGAACTCGACGAGTAATATCATTGCTCCGATCCGGAGTAGGACGTTGTTGGTGAGGGTTGGGGCGCCGACCGAGGAGGAGATCTGCGGCGTGTTGAGGGTTGTTGGAAAGAAGGAGGGATGGAAGGAGGTGGATGGGTTGAACAGAAGGGTTGCTAAGGAGAGCGGCAGGAACTTGAGGAAGGCTCTGCTCATGTTTGAGGCCGTACATGCGCAGAAGTATGTTCTTATCCATGATTCTTTGGCGGAGCTGTTGCTAACGAAGGTACAGCGAAAACATTACAGATGCAACACACATCCCGCCACCAGACTGGGAAGCTCTGATCGGCCAGATCGCAAATCAGATTGTCGAGGAACGAACTCCAACCCGTCTCCTCCAGGTCCGCGCGGCACTTTACGATCTTCTCTCGCATTGCATAGATCCTACGACCATTCTGAAGACACTCACATGGAAGCTAATTCCCCAAACCGACGATGCGCTCAAGCCGGAAGTCATCAAGTGGGCTGCGTTTTACGAACACAGATGCAAGACCGGCAGCAAAGTCATATTCCACTTGGAGGCCTTTGTCGCGAAATACATGCGCTTATATGAAAGGTACTATTTCCATCTCCTTGTCAAAGCTGCACCTGCTAATCTACCAACAGCTTCCTCATGGGTGTCGATTTCGACTAGCAAAGGTATGATACTGTGTATGATCATTCGGCTTTATAGCTTGCATCGGGGGCATCTAGCAAAGGCGTTCAGGAGTTGCGTGGTTGGAGGGGCGCCATGGCATCCCGATAAAGGGAGGGATTCTCTAGCGTATTTTTGACGTCATTAATTACGAAGCTCCCCAGCATCTTTCGAAGCTCCACCGTTGGAGCAACTGCAAATACAAAGCACAATTGACTGCGATACAATTACCTCCACTACATCACAGAAACACCTCTGGCTCTTTTAGGTCACTTCCGTACCTCGATACTATATTCGATCACTATATAATCATGTCGGACCAGCTCATGGACACCTCCCCCGGCGGCGAGGGCGGCCAGTACGAAGGCAACCTGGGCTACGTCAATCCCGTCCCGAAGCAGTCCGGGCAGCTAGGCGGTACTCCTCACCATCTCACTTTCATCTAATGACTCCACTACATGTCTCCTTGTTCCTTTTCTCCCAGCTAACGCCAAACCTCAGACGCCTCAACAGGCACCCAGATGGCCGACAAAGTCCACGCGTCCAAGTCCACGGGCCCCAACTCGCAAGGTGTCACCCCAGGCGAGAAGATGCGGTACGGACAGACCATCCAGGAGGGCGGTGGTGGAGGGGGCAAGACAAGTGCGGAGGGGCGCGCGAACAGCGAGGGCGGATTGGGTGGTACACAGAGGTCTGATGAGGTGGAGGGTGACGCGGCGCAGCAGAGACGGGCACAGGGTTATGGCGGGGACAAAGATATGGATAGGAACATCGGAGGTTGAAGGATTGCACAATTCTTGGGTGGGCTGCTACCATCACGGTATGAATTTGTATACTGGGCATGATTATGGATGAATGAATTGAGATATTGACAAGACTTATCTGGGTATCTGAAAAATGATGATGAAATGAATGCTTCATGAACGCCATGCACCCTACATATAAGGTGAAACGGGACACACCACAAGTTCTGCCTACGCAGCCTTGCCCTTACCCTTGCCCTCGTACTTGGGCTTGTCTTCTTCCGAAACTTCCTCTTCTTCTTCACTGTCACTCATGAACTCATCGTCCTCGTCGTCCCAGCCAAACATGGTCCGCTGAGCAACAGGCTTCGAGGATCCCGCAGCCTGCTCTTCCTCCCGTTCCTCTTCCTCGGAGCTTGACCGCTGCTGTGCCATCAACATCTTCTCGATCGCCTCCCGCGTCTTACTCTCCGCTTCCTCCTTGTCCTCAACCCACTGGCCATCGAGTCGGACCTGCGTCCGCCCGCTCATCAGCTCATCCTGCTTGCGCTCTGTGCTTGCGACAATATCCTCCCACCGCTTGCGTCGCTCCTCCTTCTCGCGCTTGTCCATCTCTGGCTTGATAGCAAGATACTCGGCGAGCGTCTTCGCTTCGGCAACGGTGCGCAGCCGGCGGCCATCCAAGTTGCGCGACGAGCCGTTCACCTCGCCCTGATTCTTCTTCCGCGACGACATGCGGCCGCCCTGGGCGCGCAGGATAGAGCCGAAACCACCCTTACCACCACATAGCGGGACGCTCAAGCGCAGGGAAATGAATGTGTCGGATGCGGAACTGAGGAGGGACGAGACGGGCCCGTCCGTCGTGGGGACGGTGCGGCGAGAGTGTGTCGTGAGGATGTAAGAGGTGTTGGCTACCCATGGGACGCGCTCGTAGAGGATTTCGTATATGGATGTGAGAGGCGCGTCTTTGACTACGGTGAAAGCTATGGTGCCTCGAACAGTGTTGACGAGGACTGTAACGGGGGCATCGCCGTTGGCATTGAAGGCTGGCACGCAGTGGTGCCCTGAGAGTGCTGCAGCCTGTGCCATATTCTCGGTTGTTGCGCTGTTCGTAGGTGGGCTCTTTGAGTGTGGCTTGCGATCGGAAAGTTGTAGGCCGTGGGTATGGACGGAGGTGTGTGTTGCTTTTGGTGTGCGAGAGAAAAGAAGAGGCCCGGCCGAGGAAGTGGCGCTGGAGGCTGGTGCAGGCAATCGGACCGGGATCCTCTTGCTTGGCGCGGGCGGGTCTGTGCGTTTAGCGAGCCCACACCATGCATTGAATTCACTCACAGCCGGACTGCTTCTTTCTCATCGACCACCTCACCACCGACCAGCACCACAGTCTCTTTCTCGACAACCGTCAAGATGCTTATCCCCAAGGCCGATCGCAAGAAGATCCACGAGTCAGTCCTCCTCAGCACCGCTAACGGGCGCAATCGAGTCTGGAATTTCGCGAGAGATTGTCCACCTTGAACATGAGCCTTTCATTACCCCTCGTAACATTTTCAATTGATCTCGTACTGACTGTTCATTTCACAGGTACCTCTTCCGCGGTTAGTACATTTCCCGCTCGCGCCATGGCTATGGCAAAATATACATGTTTGAGCGGCATCTTGCTGCATACAAGGATAGGCTGACACACGGTCACCACAGAGGGCGTACTCGTTGCGAAGAAGGACTTCAACCTTCCCAAGCACGGTGACATTGACACCAAGAACCTCTACGTCATTAAGGCTTGTCAGTAGTACCTCCCACCAGAGGCTAGGGTCATATCTAACACCCTGTAGTGCAGTCTCTTGACTCCCGCGGCTACGTCAAAACCCGCTTCTCATGGCAGTACTACTACTACACCCTCACCCCCGAGGGTCTCGAGTACCTCCGCGAGTGGCTCCACCTGCCTGCTGAGATCGTGCCTCAGACGCACATCAAGCAGCAGCGCACCCACGCACCCCCGCGCGGCATGCTGGGCGGAGATGACCGTGAGCGCCGTGGCGGCGGTCGCGGTGGCCGCGGCGACCGTGAGGGTTACCGCCGCCGTGACGCTGGTGAGAAGGGCGAGGGCGGTGCCCCCGGTGACTTCAAGCCTGAGTTCCGTGGCGGTTTCGGACGCGGCCGTGGCGGCGCCGCTCCTTCTTCTTAGAATTGAGAAGATGCTGGACGCGCATGGAGTATGGACATGGATTCAGGATCGTTTACATGATGATGAATTTTTGCTGCCTTGCGCATCACTAAAAGGGTTCGGACATGGTTGCTCACGGCGAAACGAAAGGATGAAAACTATCAATGTATAGCTCTTGGATCCCGTCGAGGATTGAAACGAGCATGCTTCCCAATGATACCCTGTTTACTGCAAGTGAACATGTTTCCTTCCTCAATCCCCGGTTGAATCAAAATCGCACAACCATTACCAGGATGGTCATCAAGCCGAGTGCTTCGCTACAAAAAAGCAAACGACGTTCATTCCGTGTCTTGAAGACTTCATGTGTGCCATCACACTAAATGCCATCCATGTGAAGAACTTCGCATATCGTGAAACGTTTTGTGAACTATACGAGTATGCGCGGAATCTAAGATGTAAAAGAAATCGATCAAAATCAGATGCGGTCGTCCCCGTCCATGCTTCCGTCATCCGGTGAAGAAGCACAATACCAGCCCTGGCGCCTGTAACACGATGCAGTCCCTTAAGATCCCATAATGCGCCTTTCCTGACCTTCGCAGATCTCTCAATCAAGACATGACGGACACGATACGATTCATCCCCGTCGGATTCTCCACGCCATCGAACTCTTTCTGGAAATCCATGACGACTTGTCCGAACTGCTCAATTGCGTCCTGTGCTCGAGGTGCGCCGATTAGCACAATGTCCCGCGGCACCACCACTTCATGCACCTCGAAGCAGCCAAACGCAACCACCTTCTTGATCTGCGGACAGCTTCTGAAGATGCCCGCGACAACCTGTGTGTCGACCACAGGACAGAAGCTGAGGTTGATCTCTCGAAGACAGGGCCACGTCTGCTCAGCTGAGAAGATGTACGCAAACGTCTCGTGGCTGATGTGGCGGCATGAAGAAATGTCAAGGTACTCGAGCTTGGAGCCGGAGTGCTGCATCAATGCGTGGAAACCTGCGGAAGAGACACCAACAGGGTCCTCTGGGCCATCGGGATTGGCGTTGTCTATGTCGCGGGTGCTGTTGATGTCAATGTGTCTGAGCGGCGGATTTGGCCACCCTGTGAAGAGGTTCACGTAGCCAGCGTCTGAGCACTCGTTGTTCCCGCTGAACCGCAGTTTCTCAAGGCGTGTACACGTATTGCGGATCACATCGATGAGGTCGTCTGTGGGCCCGTTCTCGTTTTCGGCATCGATGAAGCGCTCAAGGCAGAGAGTGCGGAGGCCTAGACCCACGTGTGCGATGAGATTTACGACGCGATCGCGTGGAATGTCTTTCTGATAGCAGAGGGTAAGGTGCTGCAACTTTTCAAGGCGGGCGATTGCGTCGATACTGTCGGGTCCAATCTGTTTGCACCGCTCTAGCTTGAGGCGCTCGAGATTCGTACAGAAAGTCGTAAGTGCCTCAACTGCTTGATCGTCAAATGCAGCGTCAAGCCACTCGAGCTTTAGCGATCTAAGGTCGTGACCACGGGCGATGAAGAGGTCCATCCACTTGTCATTGGACACAAGATTGGCTCCGAGGAGTTGTATGTCCGCCAGGTGCTTAGCCTTCTCAATCATGTAGTCCACGTTAATATCCTTGAACTGGCAGCAGTTGCGCAAAGAGAGCTTCTTCACATGCGGGACAACTGCGAAGATCTGGTTATAGTCTTCCGTCTCCAGATCTGGTATAGATCAGTACAGTCACTGACGGCATGAGGATGGGACTGTCTTACACGCTGCTTCGTGAATAGCGACCACATCCTGGTCTGGTTGTAGAAACAATTTGAACGTGTTCGACTTCATCGCACGCTTCTTCGAGAAGATCTCGCTCAGCTTGTTCAGAATGGGCTCAGGCATGTCGCCGAACTCCTCAATGTCGTCGGCGTGCGTGGCCAAAGTGTTAATACAAAGCTGCTGCAGTGACTTCGCCCCACGGAACGTCAGGCCATCCAGGCGATTGCTCTCAATCTTCCTCCTGTTCTTGCGCACAGCCGGCTTATTCGACTTTACGGTAGCTTTGGCTTCTTTCGACATCTCCTTCCCGCACTTTGCACACAGCAAACCACTATCTGGGCCAGCCTTGCTGTATGGTGTGACCGTGAACCTCTTGCTGCAGACCTCGCAGTTCTCCAACTGACCAGGCAACGGTTTGGTCTTCTTGTACATGTCCATAACGTCGTCGAAGTCGGAGTCGTCATCTGAACCCTTCTTCTTCTTCTTGGCGCTCTTCTTCGCGGCCTTTCCTTTCTTTATCTTCGCAATAGCCTCTTCCTGGTTGCGCTTGCGCTTGCGGGTGCGTTCGGCTGCCATTGCTGAAGACTCCGCCTGTAGAGCTTCCTCGTTCGCATTGGAAGACCCCTCCCCATTATCTTCCTCGTCTCCATCTGGCGTGGCTTCGGCTTCGGCCTGCTGTTGTCGTTGGCGGTACGAATCGCGAATCTCTTGCGCAGAGATATTGTTTGCCTGTGTAATCTCAGAATGCTATGACAGGCACGGCAACTACAAAGATGACTTACTGCTAAGAAGTCCGTCAGCGCTGAATGAGGACCGCGAATGCCGGCACCCCTTCCGCCAGCGCCGCCATCCCCTCGTCCTCGACGCTGAGACCTAAAGGCCTGGTTAGCTACTTCGTGCAATGGGTGGCGACATATCTTACATTCTATCAAAGTTGCGGCACCGCTCAAACAGACTTGAAGAGTGTCTTGGTGAGCGATTCGCGTTTATTTCGAAAGGCGATGAGGCAAATAAAGGGGAGTGCTGCGGGTTGGAGAAGGAGAGCGCGTCTCCATCGTTCGAGGTGGAGCGCGCAGTCACGTGCAAGCGCGGTGGCGGTGGCGATTACTGTACCCGGATTATATAGGCTTGGCGAAACTTCCCTCACAAGTCAAAACACCCTCACCTTCATTAATACAACGAGTGTGTTCTAAGTGCAATCAGAACCTGTTATGTGAAAGTGCGGGCCGAAAAATCATCAGCTTACCAGCTGCTCTCGGAAATTTTGCAAGTCCAACGCACAAGGATTGCAAGTCCAACGCACAAGGACTCTTCCATAGCGCCCAGATAGCGATGATAGCGAAAGCTCGCACAGACACTCGAAGTCTAGTTTGGCATCACGGAACTGGATTCGAAGAAACAGAATCTGATTTTATCCATCCTGCACTCAAAAGATGAATACTTGACTGTCATGCCAGTGGATGCTCCTTAACTCCACGAACAAATCTAGAGATAATTTCCAGGTTGCAAGCCCTCTGGGTAAATCATGGGAATTGCCTAGAAATCGAAAACTGATGAACGAATGAAGAGTACAATCCGCCTTTCATGCAAGAGAGAAGAGAGCATTAGCTTGTAAACAATCATGCTGTAGAGAGTTTCCGTGCCACTTTCGCATGTAAACACATGCAGAAGGTGCCCGGATATTGTTTGTCGTTACAAGAGCGACAGAGATCTGGCCAGTCGAAAAGCGTATCACAAGTCATCATCGTCATCGCTGTCGTCACTTGCTTCGGAGTCGTGGTTGGATTCCTCGTCGGAGGACCACTCCTCTTTCGGGGGGATCTACTGGATTTTAGTCAGGAAGAAGTGAAGAAGGCAGACGGAACATACATAGGCCTTGATCTTCGCGAAAGTGCCGTTGGCGCCCATGGAGACGGCGTCAGACCGCTCAGCAACACTGGAGTTGAACGAGCGCTGAGAGGCAGCCACCGAGCGGGCCACGGCAGGATTCCTGTAAGCATTTGGGTCGAAGCCACGAGAACCAGTATTGGAGGTAGTGGATGCAGTCTGAGAGTGGGAATGACCGGAGGGAGTATGCCACGATCGCTGGTCGACCGTATGCCAACCGTCGTCATGCGACATTTGGCTCCCACGCTCGAAATCAGTCTCAATGAGTGTATCGGCTTTGGATGGGCTCGAGATGGACATGTCGCGCGCGAAACCCTCGGAGAGGCCAACGCCGCCATTGTCCTCGGAATCCTCGACCCATTCGGAAGACTACGCATGTCAGATATGATGTTTTCAGGAATTATGAGCCGTAAAGGGACAAACCACATACCGTATCAGAGTGGGAAGAGTAGCGGAAGACCGAGTTTGACACATACTCAGAGCTATTGCTGAAGCTGCGGCTGCTGTTCTCATTTTCATACTTGGTTTGCTCGATGGGATCGACGTCCAAGCGCTTCTCGACGCACTTGAAGCATTCTATGTCATCCTTGTTCCGCTGACTTTTCGCAAATTCTTCTAAGCCCTTGGTGATGCCGCAGATGCTGCACTCATACTCCACAGGCTGGCCTCCAGTGCACGGCTGACACTTGATACTGTAGGATGCCGACTGGCCGCGGTGTTTGACGGCATAGCGCGCCTCAGTGAGCTGCTTTTTGGAGAATGACGCTTGGCTTTTGAACTTCTCGCAGCGACAGCACTTGATCTTGGCCGGAAGAGGAACGTCCTCCAGCTGTCTCATCATGCCCGGGTTATAGACCTGGTTGCGAGGCATGATGGCGTCTCGATGGGCAGAATTCTTGTGATGGTCGGATACAGCTTGACAAGTTGTAATCGTATTCAGAGAGAGAGAGAGAGAGAGAGAGAGAGAGAGAGAGAGAGAAAGAGTGGGCCGGCAGCCGAATAGAAAGATGGAGGAAGTTGTTCGATTTGTTGCGGTTACCCAGAGACTGGATCTTTACGCTACTTGAGACTTGAGCAAACGGGGGCCGAAGTGAGTGAGAGTGAGAGTGAGTGGTGCTCATTAGTTAGAGCGATTGCTCTCGTCGAGCTTGCGCAGTGCAGTATCGCACGCACAGTCGGCGTGACGGAGGGTGTGTGTAGCGATAGCCACTTGTCGTCAGTGAGAGAAGTGAGGAGCTGGGAGAAAGTTGGAGGCAGGTGAGGACATGCGGAGCGGCGTGCAACTCCCGTTCGTTTGTATACGGAAGTCACGCCTGCGCAAACGGATGGCAGCCGCGCACCACACTGGCGAGCGGCCATTGGGATGGGGAATAGCAAATGCACGGGTTTGCACATGGTTGGGACAACCATGCGTTCCATGCGTTGCAAATCCAGGAAGCCCAGTAAAGTGTGAACGCTAGGGTAGCGGTTCGATGTGTTGTGGAAACTGTAGTAGAGCATGCGTGCTCGCTGGCCAGGGCTGAATTCGCAAAATCAAAGCAAGACAGCCGATTGAAGATTTGGATACTGACTGTACGATGGGACGATCCAGGGAGACATCAGACAGGGGTGACGCCAAACATGCCTAGGGAGTCACCACGAAAGGACGATCTGAGGAGACTCATCTGTGCATTCCGTATCCCAGCTGCTATTGCCACGCAGCTTAGCATGTGCGTGGGAGGGGATCATACTTTTGTATTGAATGGTAACTTGCACGGTATGAGGTGATGCCCAGAATCTCGATGTTTTGTCCTTGCCGTGGACAGGACCAGAGTGGAAAGATATGCTGGGTCTGTGAATGCGAGTCTTTACCACAGAGTCTCGATGTTTTGTCCTTACTATAGACAGGACTAGAGTAGAAAGATATACTTAGTCTGTAAATGCAAGTCTTTACGCTAGAGTCTTTATGTTTTGTCTTTGCCGTAGACAGGACTAGAGTGGAAAGATATGCTCGGTCTGTGAATGCGAGTCTTTACAGCCTATTTCCGCAGGCTGCAAAGTCCCAAGAGTCCACCAGCAAGACCAAGCAGCGCAAGCATGTTCTGACTTTCTAACCTGTTAGTAGACAAGCAGGGCTGTAAGTGTTCGAGCGCGATATCGACGAGGATGGATGCTAGAAAGCAGGCAAGCCGCAAAGTGAGCAACGGTAGTGTGGCCAAGGGGAAGGTAGAACGAGTGGGAGGTGCACACTGCACAGTACTCGTACAGCAGAGATTTACCCTCAGCCCTACCGCTAGACCATCTACACAGCCGGAAGCAGAGGCCGCGCGCTTTTCAACGTGCATGTGCGCTCCGCCCAAGTGGTTGCCGGCCGGTCTTAGCTAAGCAGGACGACAGAGAATTAAATCATTCACAGCCCAACCTAGGTCCCGACCCGCCATTGGCGCTCTTTTCTTTTCTTTGCATCGCATTTCTTCCTCGTCCTTGCCCTCGTTTTGCAGACCACTCTCCACTCCATTTCCTCTTTTTGCCCACGCAGGCGCCTCAGCAGAGAGTCAAGTGCGCAGCCGGGTACGGTACTTTGTAAGCGAGATTACCACTGGTCCTATCGATAACGCGCGAAATTCCAGCGGCTGCCCCGCGCATACTCTGCGCAGACTTCGCAGACGGTCTCCGACGGCCTCCTAATATTCCCCTCACACGCCTGGGCATGCCCCATTCCGAGTCGCCCCCCATGGCTTCCGCCATCGCTGTGAGCAAGTCCGGCGACGCTCCCGCGCCCTCGCACGAAGACGTCGCTGCCGTCCTCACCACCGCCTTCACTGCGAAGCTCTCCCACTCCTCGGTCGAAGCCGCCTATGCCCTCGTCACGCTTCTCCAGAACTCGGTCGGCTTCCGCGGCCTGCAGAGCTATGGCATTCTCGACGAGATCAAGAAGGCCGCCAGCGACAAGAAGAACCCTGGCCGACGCGAGGGTGCCATGAACGCGCTGGGCGCTCTGTTCGAGAAAATGCCGCCCTTCCAGAGGCTGACCGAGGTTGTGTTCCTCATCCAGGAGGAGGGCACCGTCGTGCTGGTGCTGGATGCCTTGTCCGACAAGACGGGCACCGTGCGGGAAAGCGCGCAATATGCGCTCGACTCGCTCTTTAACAACCTGAGCGCCGAGGCCAAGGTGTTCGGCCTGCTCCCGGTGCTGATCAAGTACCTGGGCAAGAAATCCGGAAAGTGGCAGGGCGCCGTGGGTGCCCTGGAGCTGATGGGAAGAACCGCAGACAAAGCAAAGATGGGCATGGAGAGCTTTGAGGTGGAGAAGGAGAAAGACATCCTCAGAGAAGCCATGGGAAAGAAGCTGCAGCTGCTGATTCCTGTCGTCGAGGGCGGCATGCACGACTTGAAGTCCGAGGTAAGCACTCCTCTGACACTGCTGTTTCACACGTACTGACAACATTGTAGGTTGCAAAACAAGCCACAAAGACCATGAATAGCCTTACCACCCTCCTCCAGAATGATGACATTGCCCCGCGGATACCTCTCCTCGTCAAGTCGATCGAGGATCCCTCGACCCAGAGCTTGCAGAAGGCCATCCACGCGCTTTCGCAGACAACCTTCGTGGCCATCGTCACATCACCTGTTCTTGCTATGCTCACTCCACTCCTCGAGCGATCGCTGAACAACCCTGGCACATCGCAAGAAGTCCTCCGCCAGACGGCTGTCGTCGTGGGTAACCTGACCAAGCTCGTCCACGACCCCATTGAGGCAAGAACTTTCTTGCCCAAGCTTCAGCCTGGTGTCAAGAAAGTCGCCGAAGGCGCGTCCTTGCCTGAAGTGCGAGAGATTGCCTCCAATGCGCTAGCCGTTATGGATAAGGCCATGGCTGACCAGGATGGCAACGTTGCCCATGGTGCCATCGATCGCACCCACCCCGAGGATATACAAAAGGTCATGGACAAGCACATCAAGGCTGTCGGACAGCTTTCAATGTTCCCAGGAGACTCCGAAATCTGGGGGCTTGCAAAGCAGTACATCTCTGACATGGTTGCCGAGGTTGTGAACGAGCGCCAACTGGACCGTGTTTCTCTGCTTATTGCGCCGTACCTTGGCCCACTGATGGACCCTGGAGATGCAGAAAAGGTCGCTGAAGATGTACACCAATTCTACATTGACGAGGACCATCGCAAGTTTGGTCAGCCAATCAAGGAAGACGATGGCGAGGTTGAGGTTGTCAACGCTACCTTCTCTCTGGGCTACGGTGGCATGCTTCTTCTTTCACACACCAACCTGCGCTTACTCAAGGGCCACAGGTACGGTCTGTGTGGTCGAAACGGTGCTGGTAAATCTACCCTCATGCGCAGCATTGCAAACGGCAAGCTTGAGGGTTTCCCGCCCCAGGATGAAGTCAAGACTTGCTTCGTCGAGCACAACCAGGGCGAGGATGCTGACCTGAGCATTCTTGAGTACATTGTTCGGGATCCTCGTTTCGCAGAGGAGAGCAGAGAGCGTATTTCCGAGGTTCTCGAAGAGGTTGGATTCACATCAGGTCCTGAGGGAAGACAATCAGAAATGGTTGGCTCTCTGTCCGGTGGATGGAAGATGAAGCTCGCCCTGGCTCGCGCCATGTTGATGCGCGCTGACGTTCTATTGTTGGACGAACCGACCAACCACTTGGATGTCGCCAACATTGCATGGTTGCAGAACTACCTAAAGAAGCACACTGAGATCACAAGCTTGATCGTCTCCCACGATTCCACATTCTTGGACGAGGTCTGCACGGATATATATCACTACGAACAGAAGAAGTTGGTGCATTACCGCGGTAACCTCGCTGATTTTGTCAAAGTCAAGCCCGAAGGCAAGAGCTACTACACCCTGTCAGCTTCGCAAGTACAGTTCAAGTTCCCTCCTCCCGGGATCCTCAGCGGCGTCAAATCGAACACTCGATCCATTCTGCGCATGACAGGCTGCAGCTACACATACCCTGGTTCTTCCAAGCCATCTCTGCATGACATCTCCTGCAATCTATCGCTCTCCTCCCGTGTTGCCATTATTGGTGCCAACGGTGCGGGTAAATCGACCCTTATCAAGCTCCTGACGGGTGAGACGATCCCACAAGAAGGCAAGGTCGAGAAGCACCCAAATTTGCGTATCGGCTACATCAAGCAGCACGCCTTGGAGCACGTCGAGATGCACTTGGAGAAGACCCCCAACCAATACCTTCAGTGGCGTTACGCCAACGGTGACGATCGTGAGGTGCTCATGAAGCAAACTCGCGTGCTCACTCCAGAAGACAAGGCCCAGATGGAAACACCAGTCGATATCGGTGATGGCAAGGGACCGCGCAGGATCGAAGCCCTAATCGGTCGTCAGAAGTACAAGAAGAGTTTCCAGTACGAAATCAAGTGGATGAACATGTTGCCTAAGTTCAACACCATGATTTCGCGTGAGACTCTTGCCGGTTTGGGCTTCCAAAAGCTGATCCAGGAGTTTGATGACCACGAGTCGTCTCGCGAAGGTCTCGGTTACCGTGTCCTAGAGCCCAAGGTCATTTCGAAGCATTTCGAGGACTTGGGCCTTGACCCTGAGATTGCTAATCACAATGAAATTTCTGGTCTTTCTGGTGGACAGAAGGTCAAGGTCGTACTAGGTAAGTTGCTTTACCGCCGGTTGATCAATAGTCTGTAGCTAAACTCCGTGCAGCGGGTGCAATGTGGAACAACCCTCATTTGCTCGTACTCGACGAGCCTACTAACTTCTTGGATCGCGATTCCCTCGGTGGTCTTGCTGTGGCCATCCGCGACTACAAGGGTGGCGTTATCATGATTTCCCACAACGAAGAGTTCGTTGGCGCGCTTTGCCCCGAGCAATGGCATGTTGCGGACGGACGCGTGGCTCACAAAGGCCACCTTGCTGTCTCCATGGACCGTTTCGAAGACTCACGTCCGGGCTCCAGCAACGTCTCGTCCGCCGTCAGCTCTGCCGTTCCCAGTACTGTCGCCAGTGCCGCCGGCACACCTGTCATGAGCGATGCCGAAGGCGCAAACGACGACATGAAGTTCCGCGCGCGCAAGAAGAAGAAGATGACGAAGAAGGAGAAGAAGGAGCAAGAAGTCCGCAGACGCCTGCGGCACATTGAGTGGCTCAACAGCCCCAAGGTACGGCCCGACCCGAGTGATTGTGAACCGCGACTAACGCTGCGCAGGGCACACCGCACCCGCCCAACACAGATGACGAGGCCGACGAGTAACATGATGTGCTTTTTGCGCGCCCTTGTGCGCTGCATGATAGACTTGCATTGGGCGGCGTTTGTGTAGAATGGTTTGTATGCGCGGGAGACATGAAGTACAGCGCTTGTTGCATCATTTTGCGTAAAGATATCGCATTCTGAGGGAAAAGCTTTGAGGATTTATAGACTGTCGTTATGGACATTTCATTTTCTTTCACACGAGCATCCTCGCCATTGCAGTGAATACCTATTCAGATCTCATTTGATTACCACCTTTTTGTCTTGTAGACATTGCATCTTCCAACAAAGCAAAATGAAACTTACCACCTTCGCCCTCACAGTTACTCTGCTTGCATGCAGTTCTGCGTCTCCCGTTCGAATGATGGACCATGTGGAACAGATGGATCAGGTAAGTCGGCCTTCACTTACCCTCACTGGCACCCCCTTATCTGTATTTGTCCAGCAGTACATGTTTTACTCACACAAGATCTCAGCACGCTGCCGATATGATGTCCTCCAACATGGATTCCAAGCCCGGCTCTTCAAACATGCTCACCCCTCGCAACCACATGAACGCCATGCACGCCGCCACGGAGAGCCACATGCACGAGTCAGCCACTAACATGCACTCCAAGCGCATGATTGAATCCCCCGGGAGCATGGGCACTATGCAGACAATGAATTGCAGGATGGAAAATGACGCCATCGCCGAATGCGAGCGTCTTGCGGCCAGCCCAGAGGCGTCATCCAACACGCACGGGAAGCGGATGATGGCCGAGAAAATGATGGCGTCGAATGTGATGGAGTCCAATGCCATGGCTGGGGTGGGTCACTCCAACGTTTTGGATGGAGACTCTACGCACATGAATGACAAAGCTGTGTCCAAAGCTCACTGACATTCTCGCTTCGCTCTGCCAAACCAGCAAGAAGCGGCATAACCTGTTGTGCCAAACATGCCTCGTTCCCTTCAGCGGCAACAAAAGGGAAGGAAGAAGAAGAGGGCGTTTACGCGCCGGATTTTCGAGCCAGTGGGTAGGACTAGGAGATGGGGAACAGTTATCTTTCATACATACACTCTTTTCTCGACATCACGGCCTCAGTCAATCCATCACTGAATTTCTTGTCTCCATCCTACTATTACACGTGATTCGTGCCTACACCACGCAGATGAACCATGATGAACCACGACTCCGTAATGCATGCTGCCCGCAAAACTCCGGGAAAACGCACACGTACAAAAAGCATGCTAACGAACCGAAAACCCGCGTGCCAGACGTCTACCGCTCATTACACACCGTCGAAATGTTATAAGCTCTGCAATAAGAAAACCAAAGGGGATGAGCTCGGCACCGAAGCAAACGACCATCAGTGCAGCCAGTGCTCGACGGAAAGTAGTCAAACATCTAGAAAATAGTGCCGAAGTTCTCGTCCACGGAAGGTAGCGGCTTGCGCGGGCTCGCAGGCTTGCCGTTCTCATCAGCGGTCTTTTTGTGACGGAACGTAACTGTGAGATAGTCAGTGCACATCTTCTAAGCACGCGATGAATAGCCACTTACATCCGACGAACAGGCCTTTACCCATCTTCTCGTCACGGTCGGCCATCTGTTCCAACGCCGTTTGTTTTTCATGGACCTCTTTGTATTTGGCCATATCTGCTTCGCTGCCGAAGTCGTCGAAATAGCCAGCATCAGTTTCGCTGTCCAGCTCCGGCACGAAGGGTGCCTTTTGGTCCCTCAAACGATTCCAGTCAACCTCGGCGAAGTATTGATGACCGTGGATTTCAGAGATGCCGCGGAAGCGGGACGTCTTCGACGCCACAAGCCGGGTGATGAGGTCCCATGTACGCTTTGACAGGAAGTAAGAGGGGTCTTCGTACACCGGCTTGCGGAGTACCTTCTTCCACTGCTTCAGGTTCTGCCACGTTTCGTCCACGGTCGCGCCGGCGAAAGGTGGGTATCCCGCGAGTGCTTCGAAGAGCATGCAACCCAAGCTCCAATAGTCGACTGTAAAGTCGTACTCGTCACCCTTGAGCACTTCGGGAGCCATGTAATCGGGACTGCCAACAATGCTTTTGGCATAGTTGACGTCCCGTTCTCGAAGGGACCGGTAGTTGTCACGGCGCTCTGCAGCCGTCCGATCTTCCATGGGTCGTCCAAAAGGAGACACCACGTCTCCAACGGATTGAAGCTTGATCCGCATGGACTCGATCTTTGCCGGTGCAAGCATGCCTGCAGCCAGGCCGAAATCGGTCAACTTCACGTGTCCAGTGCTGTCGATGAGAAAATTCTCTGGTTTCAGGTCTCGGTGAATGTAGCCGAGTTGGTGAAGAGAATCTACACATGAGAACATCTCTGCAATGTAGAAGCGAGCATGCCGATTGTGCAAAACGCCAGTGTTGTTGAGCAAGGTGCGGAAATCGCCGCCAGGCACGTATTCCTGGAGACGTTAGTAGAGGAATAGCCGTACTGAGACTGGGTCACGCACCATAGCCAGATAGATACTCTTGTCATCCTGGAAAGCGTAAAGCAGCCGTACCAGCCACTCGCTCTTGGCTGAGGTCAAGATGTCGCGTTCTGTCAAAACATGGCGAACTTCGTCGAGCTTGAAGAGAAGTTTCTTGCTCATGACCTTCAATGCGCATACCTCGCGTGTATCCTTCTTCTGCGCTAGATAGACCTGTCCATAGCCGCCCTGCCCAACCTGCGTTAGGATTTGGAAGTCGCCCTGCCTAAGCCGTGTGCGTCGCTTTCGGAGATTGGCTCGTTCGCGCCCGAGATACTGCATGAGGGCTTCATTGTATTGGGCTTCTGGAGTGGCAGGTGGTGGAGGGTTCTGGGCTTTGAATTGGGTGAGCCTATTTTGGCGAGTATGGACGTAGGAGAGCAGGTCATAGTAATGGTCGAGGAAGTCTTTCAACATATCAGCTTATCTTCCATTGGGTCGCATGCGCGCACTTACACAGTTGCGTCACGTTTGCCAGGCGCTTGACAGATGGCTTCCTCGCCTTCTCCAAGTCTTCTGCCGACAGGCGTTGGGTCTGGTAGTAGCGGCCCGACTGGTCCGCCTCACGCGTGCGGTAGGGCTCCTGGCGTGACTGCGCTGCATGGGTGACGTAGCTGGACTCCTTCTGCAGGCCTGGACGGGTGCTCGGCGGCGTGTTCTCCATGTTGGCCTTGCGCGTAGGGCTTCCAGGACCCAGGGTGGTGAGGTCGTTGGCCGAGTAGTCGCCATCGTCGGTTGCATGCACATTCGTCTTGGTGGGCGAAGTGGGGGTGCCCGGCTGAGTGGGCGAGCCCAGCGTCGGAAGCAGTCGCATAGCATTCTCGAAGACGTGCGGAAGGTCGAAGGCGCCCGGTGGATGCTGGTGCTTGCTTGGGCTGCCCTGCGGCGTCTGCTGCGGGCTAATGAAAGCCTCCTGCGAGGGCGTCGCCGGGCGGTCCATGTCGCTGGAGCGCGTGTGGAGCGGCGGGGGCGGCGCAGGCATCTGGAAGTTGGATGCGTCCATGGGGTTCGGTCGCTATGGCGGTCCGATTTGGGAAGGGGCGACGCAAGTGCGGGCGGCTGCCGTCACCGCGACAGGAGGGCAGGGGCGACAGGAGAAACAGCACGTATGAGACAGAACGTGAAGTTATCAGCTGGAGCGATACGATTTGCAACGGGGGGGGGATGCGAGAGGTGTGGACGTCGAGTGTTGCTGGTGGGGTGGTGTTTGTTTGTCGACTAGGATCCAATCTAGCCGTGGCAACACTGTGGAATGCCCCGCATATCCCTGTCTGCATCCGTCATCGACTTACCCCGACCCAAGCAGGGCTGCAAGACTACCCGATTATCCTTCCTATTTACACCGCCGTCATTATATGCAACAATATGCAACAAAAAACCTACCCCGGGATGAAGTGCATAGTGCAGGCCAGCAGCGCCCCCATAAAACACCACCCATGCTAATGCGGGTGTCAAGAAAGACAACTGCCAGTGACAGGCCGTTCACGGCTCTCATGCCACTCTGCCTTCAACTATTCGAAGGTATTTCAAACAACAGGACGTCCGTCTCCTTGTCTCCGCAATCTGTCCAGCCTCTCTATCAACTGTCCTCGAGATTGTGCATTTTCGCGACATCGCGGTTCGATGAGCACTTTCCGACACATTGGACAGGTGATCTTGTTTTTGTGTTTCTTGCATGTATCGAACTGTATCGCGTCAGTCGTTTCTTGACATGCGCAACTGCTTCTACGCGCCATTTCGGCGCCGATAGAATCGCGAGGCTGCGAGGGCGAGCAGGTGACTTGCCCAGGTGTGAATGCAGTGCTCACCAAACACATGCTTGCAAGGTAGCTGGATCGCGACCTCATTGTCCTCTGAAGGATCCACGTGCTTGGTCGAATAGTCCTTTTGGCAGATGTCGCACATTGCGTCAATCCCCTCTGGCAATTCGGCTGGCAGTAGATGCCGCAATTTCTCTCGGAGTTCTCGCAATTGCTCAGTCGAAGGCACGTTGGGGTGCTCCATATGGCTGGACGTGCGACGAAAGAGGGGATGCCCTATTGGACGTTGCCTTCGAGCCGCCATTCGATCTGATTCCATCAGTCACATGCTTGCGTTAGAAACCGAGTACATTTGCGTCCAAAGCACTGTGCTACCCCAGTATACAATTCTGGACAAGACTAGACGTACCTGCACCACGAGACGATGGTGAGCGAATTGGTCCGTTTGGTCCACCCACAAAATCGGTCGAGTATCGGTCTGAACTCCGTCTATTGTGATTTCTCGGCGACGAACCGGGTTCCGACAGAGGAGCGGGGCCATCGGCATATCTCGAGGAATGGCGTCGGTCCGGGCTATTGAAGTCGGAACTGCCCTGCCGGTAAGGTCGTTGATATGAAGAATTTCGTCGGCTCAACACATCAGGATGCGGGATCACGTTGTTTCGATGATACTGAGAGTTGTGAGCCTCGTCAACCATAGCGTCCGACCCAAACATGTCAGAAACCAACGCGCCGGTCACAGGCAGCGTACGTTGAGGATGCCGGACGGAATTTCGAGGTAGTTGTTGTGGCCATTGAAGGTTTGGGTGGTCCGAGGGACCTAAGTAGCTCGGGAGGTTGAAGCCTGAGTAAGGATGCCCACCAATGGTTTGAGTGCTAGCCATCTCTTCCACACGCCCTTCTGGGTCGAATCGAGGATAGTTGTTCGGTCCTGGATGGTAATGTTGCGGCGCGAAAGCCTGCCACTTGAGCCCATGTGTTAGCGTTATCTATGTTCGCGTGCACAAGACACAATCAAGGAGATGGCGACGCAAAGACATGGTCGAAGCACTAGAAAGTGAAAGTGCCAGATTTTTGTAGATTGTATATTATCCACGATACTTGAGAGTCATGGGGCTCCCCCTAAAGCGGTGGAGAATCTGCCACGAGCGAGAAGAATGGCGGTGAACATCTTTGTGTAAACTGCCCGAACGAGCCAACGCTTCATACGTGGGGACCGATATTGGGCGTGACCGAGTTCAAAATAGGTACTTACCGGTCTTGCACCCGTTGGTCCGTAATGGAACAGGGCGCTAGGGTCTCCCATGTATGACGCGGCCTGGCCACCGTCAACCAGATAAGGATACGCATACTGAGCATGCTGGGGGTGAGAAGGCTCCTCGTTGGACAGTGGCTGCTGAGCGTGAGAGGAGAAGGCATAGTGATATGTGAGGTAATCAAGGTCGTTGTGGCCGGTACTCAAGTCGTAGTTCTGTGGATAGCTCGGCACAGGGATAACATGGTCTCGATGTTGTGGAAAAAGTCCTTCTGTAAGAGGAGGATACGAGTCTGCCATTTGGGTTTTCTAGGCGCAAGGCGTATGAGCCCTCGCGCCTATCTGTGGGATCGTGGGCTATAGCAACAGGATGCTGAAACCATTCGGTGGTGTAGGAGTATTGTTGGGCGGCGGTTCAATGGGATTTGGGTAGTCGGGTGCCTTTGGTAGAGTACGAAGAGGCAAGGTGACCAACTGTAGGGGAGGCGGGAAGTTTGGGACCGGGAGGGTGAGTGGAGGGAGAAGAAGGTTATGTGGCTACGAGCACAGAGTCAAGGGGCAGGCAGGCGGTGAGGAGATGTGCCGTGTGATGTGCAGCAGCTCCGGACTGAGCATGGGGCACGGTGAAGGAGAGTAGGTCCCAGGTGGGAGGTGCGAGATGGCGGGTGGGAGAGGTTGCAATCAATGGAATGAGGGGCAGGAGCGGGCAGCACTATTATGCGGACGTCCAAAGCAAGGCTACAAGAGGCCGTCAGCTGCTCCGGGGGCAAGTGACTTGGGATCGAGACGATGGCAGAGGTGGGACAGGCGCCAGTCGTTGCATGCTGGATTAAATGCGTGGCAGAGTGCCGCGTCTCGTCATGCACAGCGAGCTCGCTGGTCCTCCAGGTCCAGATCCCGGTGCTGCCGCGAGCCTGGTCCTGAGTTCCGGCTGCGGCGGCCACAGCGTCACATATAGGAGCTACAAACGGACGGCGCGCGTATGCGCCGCTCACTGCTACCAAGCGTCCAGGCAAAGCAAGGCGAGGCCGGCGGAGAGCCTGAGACAGGCGGCGGCGGATCGTATCCAGCAATAGCAGCGTCCGAGGCCTGGCTGCCCAGCCTGGTGCTCTGCTGGTGGCATGCGAGCAGCGAGAGCTCACGTTGGCAAAGAGTCGAGACGCACCTTGCTCCTTTATCATAAAGAGTAGGTATAAAAAGGAAGCTTCAAAGATGATTAAGCGATGGCAGATGCCAATGCAAACGCAAATGCCGAGCAGATCGCGACCAGCGCGCTGCTCCGGCGAGTGGAGACGGCACACGAAGGCGTGCGGGCGTGCGGGCGTTTCAGGAGGGGGCACTGCTGGCTGCGTCTCGCGGGAGCAGCAATAGGTCGCTCAGCAGTGTTGGCTCTGGTGCCTGCACCGGCGGGCTGGATTTACTCGCACTTTTATGATACTAGGTAGATAGAGTCTATTCTGGATCACGATCCAGGTATCAAGTGCTCCAGTGCTCTAGACTCCAGTGCTTCAGACTCCAGTGCTCCAGTGCCCCGGAGATCTGGGCATCAATCATGTCACGTGCGTTACGTCACGTGCGTTACGTCACGTGCGTCAAGTCTCGTGACTGCCTGCCCCCCCGGGCTTTTCCGCAAATTCGAAGCTCAAGCTGCCCGGCGCGGCGCGTCAACAAAGCTCCTCTTTGCAATTGCGGCATCTAACAACCCATTCTCTCTCATTGCACATCGTCACCGCATCTCTGCTGACCGCCGCCATGTTCCGATCTTCGCTGAAGCCGCACACAGCCGAGGCGGGCCTCCGCTCTGCTCTGGCACATGCGAAAGCCCGCCCTGCCGTCGTGACCAGATATTGGTCGGCGCAGACCGGGCGAGCTCCTCTGTCATTGTCAACAGCCCCGCGCTACGCTCAATTGCAGGCCCAAAACACCCCGCAGCGCCGCCACTTCACCGCAACCACCAAGATGGCTTCCACACGGACAGAGAGCGATGCTTTTGGCGAGATCCAGGTCTCCGCCGACCGCTATTGGGGAGCCCAGACGGAGCGTTCGCTCGAAAACTTCAAGATCAACCAGCCGCAGGACCGCATGCCGCCGCCCATCGTCAAGGCCTTCGGTATCCTGAAGGGCGCCGCTGCCACTGTGAACATGGAGTTCGGGCTGGGTATGTAGGCCCCATCGACCTGCCGTGCTCTCACTTACCAGTAGATGCAGACCCCAAGATTGGGCAGGCCATCCAGCAGGCCGCTGCTGAAGTCGCCGACCTGAAGCTCATCGACCACTTCCCGCTTGTCGTCTGGCAGACGGGATCTGGCACCCAGTCCAATATGAACGCCAACGAAGTCATCTCGAACCGCGCCATTGAGATTCTCGGCGGACAGATGGGCAGCAAGAAGCCCGTTCACCCGAACGACCACGTCAACATGTCAGCTTCCTCCAACGATACCTTCCCGACCGTCATGCACATCGCTGCCGTCATGGACTTCGAGGAATCGCTCCTCCCAGCGCTCAGAAGCCTCCGCGACGCCTTGAAGAAGAAAAGCGACATGTTCGAGAAGATTATCAAGATTGGCAGGACCCACTTGCAGGATGCTACACCATTGACGCTTGGCCAGGAATTCTCCGGTTACGTGCAGCAGCTCGACTTCGGCATCGAGCGCGTTCAGTCTTCGCTTCCTCGTCTCAAGATGCTCGCACAGGGTGGCACTGCGGTAGGCACTGGTATCAACACTTTCAAGGGGTTTGCCGAGGATATCGCATCCGAAGTCAGCAAGATGACTGGCCACGAGTTCATCACTGCCCCGAACAAGTTCGAAGCTCTTGCGGCACACGACGCTGTGGTGGAAGCTCACGGCCAGCTCAACACTCTTGCTGCGTCTCTGTTCAAGATCGCACAGGATATCCGCTTCCTTGGCTCCGGTCCGCGGTGCGGTCTTGGTGAGTTGAAGCTTCCAGAGAACGAGCCCGGCTCGTCGATCATGCCCGGTAAAGTCAACCCAACCCAGTGCGAGTCTCTCACAATGGTCTGCACCCAGGTCTTCGGAAACAACGCTGCCACCACATTTGCGGGCTCGCAAGGAAACTTTGAACTCAACGTCTTCAAGCCGGTCATGATTCGCAACCTGCTCCACAGCTCTCGTCTCTTGGCCGATGCCATGCGGAGCTTCGAGAAGAACCTGGTGGAAGGCCTGGAGGCCGACGAGAAGCGGATTGGTGCTCTGCTGAACGAGAGGTGAACCTATTCAATATCTATTCTGACGTTTGCTAATCTGTACGCAGTCTGATGTTGGTCACCTGCCTCAACCCCGTCATCGGATACGATGCTGCCTCGAAGACCGCGAAGAACGCGCACAAGAAGGGTATTACTCTCAAGGAGAGTGCTCTAGAGCTCAAGACCATCAGCGAAGAAGATTTCGACAAGCACGTCCGGCCAGAGCTCATGATTGCGCCCAAGGAGAAGAACTAGACGTTGCTTCTGTAAATAATGCAACATAAATGTAAGCGTACAGCAGGCGGTGCCACGTGTAAATTAGAGTTGATATCCATATGGTTAAACCAAAAGTTAATGATGTCGAATCTCAGTTGAAGTAGCGCATCCGGACGTAAATAGTTCACGGTTCATGATAGCTACGCGCTTGTGGTCAATGTCTGTTCACACATAATTAGGGATGGCTCAATAAGGTATTTGGCTGAAAATTTCGGAATTTCTTTGGCAGATATCTGTAATGCCTGCTTAGGTACCAGAAGCGAGCAAAATGCTTTACCTATAGTAATCAACCAGGTAGAAATATAAGACTGGTGATAGGTGCCCACCTTACCACATAGGTTTGGCTTTGAAGATTCCCGTATGTACTATAATGATACAGTCAATACGGCTGTATTGATCGGAGGCCAACCCTATCCACACTTATGGTGCTCAGACGGGACCCGTGCGGTCTCTGCCCAGTCTCTGCTCGAGTGGTTGCAGCGCGTGATCTCGTGTGGTGAACCGTGCACTGAGCCGGACAATCAGTCCCTCATTACTCAACAGTATCAACACCAACGCCACGCCACGTTCCTCACCCTCAGAGTCTGTCGTACCAAGATGCCGGGCATCCTGGAGAAACGAAAGAGGCCGACTATAGGCGAGAGCGACGACGATGAGCAGTTGGGCGTACCTGACAGCTCGGTCAGCAAACGCGCGCGCTCTATCCGCGACGCGTCCGGCAGCCCCTCAAGCAATCACAACCACCACCGCCTTCCCGAAGATGTGCACCAGCCTGGGTCTTTGGTGCGGGTTAAGCTTACAAATTTTGTCACCTACACCTCTGCTGAGTTCCACCTGGGACCCAGTCTCAACATGATTATTGGCCCGAATGGGACAGGCAAAAGTACGCTGGTGTGCGCCATTTGTCTAGGCCTAGGATGGGGTCCTCAGGTAAAATGCATCTTATCCGCTCAGCTTGCTAGTGTTGCTGACCTATCCAGTATCTCGGCAGAGCCAAGGAGATTGGTGAATTCGTAAAGCATGGCAGAGCCGAAGCAGAGATTGAGATCGAACTTGCTGCTTCTGACAACCGAAAGAACCCGATCATCCGTCGAAGAATACAAAAAGAAGGTAACAAGACAATGTTTTACATCAACGACGTGTATAAATCACAAAAGGATGTCAAGGCTTTGGCAGAGAATTTCTCCATACAGATCAACAACCTCTGTCAATTCTTGCCCCAAGACCGTGTTGTCGAGTTCGCGAAGATGGATCCTATCGCGATGCTTGGGGAGACATTACGTGCTGCATCGTCTGGTCAAATGATAGAATGGCATAACGAGCTCAAAATGCTGCGTACGGACGAAGAATCCTCGGAACGTGAGCAGCAAAATGAGCAACATCATCTGAAAGCTCTACAAGCCAAGCAGAGCTCTACACGAGAAGATGTTGATCGGTACCTCCAACGCCAAGGGCTTGTCACAAAAGCGAGGGATCTTGAAACTTGCCGCCCGTACATTCATTACAACATGATCAAGGCGGGGAGGGATCAGATTCAGGCAGATATACAGGCCGGTGGAATCGAATTGGACCGTTATGAGAGCGAAGCAGAGCCCGTTCGCCGCGCCGAAGCGGAAATGGAGAGCGACAAGGCCCGAATCAAAAAGGTCTCCGAAACCCGGAAACATCGCTTCGAAGTCAAGAAAGGCGCCGTCGAAAAATTTGAGAAAAAGATTGACAATGATCAGAACATCTTGGGTCAACTTGCAGCCCAAATCAATGCCGAGAAGCAAGCTGAGAAGCAGCGGAGGCAGGACGTGAGGCGGTTGGAAAACGAGATCATCAATTTGAAACACCAACATGATAACAATACCGTGGAGTACGATCCAGACTCATTCCGTTCACGGCTAGCCGATATCCGCGCCCGGAAGTCTGCAGCTGAGCGAAAACAAAACGCCCATACCAACGAAATTACCAGGATCCGCGAGGAGACCGTTCAAATTACCAATGACATACATTCCAAACAGAAGGAGAAGGAGCATCTCAATTCGCGAAGTGGCCAGCAAGATAGTATATTGTCCAGTTTGTCACGGGACACCCACGCAGCCTGGACTTGGCTCAAAGCAAACATAAATTCTCTCTCCCTAAAGGACAAGGTCTATGGGCCCCCAATTATCGAATGCTCAGTACCGGATTTAAAATACGCGGACGCTGTCGAGGCGATGTTGCGCCTTGGAGATCTTACAGCCATCACGTGTACGAATAGGGAGGATGCCCAAAAAGTCCAGAACAAACTTGTGGGCAAGAAAGATGCAGGCGGTCTGGGCTTGCACCAAGTTACCATCCGCACGGTCCCACTGCCGCGTTCTAGTTACTCGCACCCTCTTTCCCCCGAAGAGCTCGCGAAATTTGGCTTTGAGGGGTGGATAAGTGATTATATCGAAGGGCCAGATGCCGTACTGGCGATGTTATGCGATACCGTCAAGATCCATGCCACTGCGTACTCCGCCCGGAAAATGACGACTGTTGAGTACAATACTCTAGAAAGAAATGCAAGGCTCCAGAAATGGATTGCGGGGAATCAATTGTATGCCGTTACCCGACGTCGAGAGTATGGGATATCGTCCACCAGCATCAACACAGTCAGAATGGCAAAACATTTCACGGGCCAACCTGTCGCTACCGCGGAAATGACGCTATTGGAAAATGTGATCAAAGAACTCGAGCGCGATGTCACTGTGAGAAAGGAACGCCATACTACTAAAGCAAGTGAATTTCATGCGGCCAAGCTCGAGGTTGGAGAAGCTGAGGCTGAAAGGGTAAGTCATGTTCGTTGATGTATTCGTGTCATTGGTCCTAACTGGCGCCAGGTCAAAGTTCAAGCCGAACAGGATCAACTCAAAAAGGCCCATGCCACGTGGGAGGCGCTTCCACGGAAAATAGGTATGGTCGAAATAAGATTCGATCCGTGACAACACTAACCTCCTCCAGCCACAAAACAATCCAATTTAGCGGATATCACTAGCCAAAGTGACGACACAAACAACCGTATCAAGACTATCCGAACCCAATCCGAAGATCTCACCATGTCCGTGGCACGCGATACGCTGTCATATACTGTAAGTTTACATTCTTCTTGGTGAGTAGACATCTTGACTTATTGTGATTTAGAAAGAGGTGGTGCGGCTGCGAGCTTTGCAAGAATCGTACCTAGAAGCCGAAATACGTTTGATCGAAGTTACGTCTGAAGTCGATGGCTTCAAAGATGACAACCGTGAGATCATCGAAGCTATTGAGCAACAGAGACGAGCCCTTGTTGTTCTCAAAGCCGAGCTAGATTGTAAAACAGCCGAAGCTCGACAATTGAAGAGACAGTGCCAGGCGATCGTCCTTTCAGATGAATTGAAAGAGCTCATCATCGAGTTCAAAGACGTTTCAATGGAACGCCTAGATAACGAGATCTCCGCTGTCAATTCCCGTCTCGAGCTGATGGCCGACGGAAACCCACAAGCTATCAGAGCCTACGAGGACCGGGATCGGGAGATCCGAAAAGTTGAGCAGACCCTTGCAGACACTGCAGAGAAGCTAGAGCATACTCGTACTAGAATCGCGGAGATACGCGAGCAGTGGGAGCCCGAGCTAGACAGGATAGTATCTGCTATCAGTGATGGTTTCGCTCACAATTTTGACCGAATTGGGTGTGCTGGACAAGTATCAGTAAAGAAAGACAAGGACTTTGACAAGTGGGCCATCCAGATCGAAGTCAGCTTCCGGTGGGTAATCTTACATTGTTCAGATTGAAGTTCGCTAACACTACTGCAGCGAGAATGAACCACTAGCCGTTTTGGATTCTCATCGTCAATCCGGTGGTGAACGCGCCGTCTCGACAATCTTCTATCTCATGGCGCTCCAGGGTCTTGCGCGCTCGCCCTTCCGCGTGGTCGACGAAATTAACCAGGGTATGGACCCACGCAACGAGCGCATGGTACACGAGCGCATGGTCGCCATTGCTTGTCAGGAACATACTAGTCAATATTTTCTCGTTACACCGAAGCTGCTCAACGACCTGAAATTTCATCCGAAGATGAAAGTTCATTGTATCGCGAGTGGGGAATTTATGCCTGATTCGCAAACAAATCTTGATTTCCGGAGTTTGGCTGAATTGGCAATGAGGGTGCGGAAGGGCGTAGCTGCCGCCTAAGCAGTATTCCGCATCACGCGTCAAGGCATTCAGGTTTGGTACACTTGTACGCGGTTGTGAAGGGCGCGGCGCCCACGGCAACAGCGGGGAAGGTTAGTACTTGGCTTTGGGGTGTTTCAACACGACATCAAGCTTCCATATATTTGCAGCGCACAAGGCAGGTCACGATGCCAGTGCAACGATTCTGGGACACTATATCCATAATCACGCCCTTGTTATCGGAGAACACAACCTGGTGTTCGTCCTAGCAGCCGTGACACGAGCATTCGTACTGCCTGTGCAAGTGTGCCTCCAGGCTCAGGAACCTATAATTAACGTGATGGTATATTATAATCCTGATGTTGTGGTTGACTGAAACAGTCAGTGTCACCTATGAGCGTGTCCTGACCACACATGGGACCCACAGCACCAGATGGAACGAACGGTACCTAAAGGTAACAAACATTTATGGATTAATACATGTGGCAATACTCTGAGTGCTACCACGGACACTCGCTAGTCATAGACCGCAACACCACAAAGGTAGAATTAGCCTTTTAATCCCCAAAAATATGCTGTCCCTTATCCGCCATACATTCAATCTCCACGATTTGTTTATTTGACATTATCCATATTCAAGCATGCAAGTCTTACTACTGCTCTTCTTTTTAACTTTTGGTACCTGTTCTTCCACCTCTAACAACGATACCCAAATACGGACTATCACCCGCCTCGATTACTACTGCATGACGAAAAACCCAGGATTCGGCCCGCCCCGTACGAGACGCCCTAGTACGAAGTTGCTGTGTCTCTGACACTAATAGTTCGTGCATGACTCCACACTTTGGACTTAGCTAGCATCTCTGTCTTTGTCAGTTTACGTAAAGACACACCCTGGCCCGCGGATGCCATTTTCAACACTACGCTGTCTTTCAACGTCTCCATCCCCAATGCGAAGGCAATCAAACGGATGATGACAAGCGGCATGCTATCTTAGCTGGGGCCACACAACTTTGCCATAGACCTTTGGGGGGTGGGACAGGAAAATGAGAGTCAGGCAACTGGCATGGGTGGTGTTTATTTTGAGCTTGGAATGTATAAGTATAGCGCGGAAAAATAGAGCTGGCGTATGAGGCGATGTTTTTAATGGGTTTCGTAGGCAATGCAATAGATGGGAAAGATTCAGGTAACGCGGTGGTCCAGATGCCGTTCAATCTGAAGATGTGGAGATTTAATCTCCACTCAGACTTCAGTCTGCACCAAGTGCTCATAGTTTCTTAAGTACTGTATGACATCAACTGTGACTAAAGATCAGTACTCGCATCGTGGGTGTGGATGAGGTTGGATTATGATATTTCAATTCACGCTGATCCAAACATTGGAGGGAGATATTCGGAAACATAACCATCAGCTGCGATGATCCTGGCTCGCCCACAAGCTATCTTACTCGTCTAATAGGCAAGCCACTGGACGGCATGCGATACAAGTGCGCAGTATGAACGACACTGATCTGAGCAATAAGAAAAACTTGCAAATTATGCCACAACGATGTTTAGATGATAATCAGTGCCCAATTGTAGGATCAGTAACTTTTGGTGTGAGACAGGGGGTCCGATCCATGAATCAATACGAGGCATAGTATCCATAGTGACGGACACCTGGATCGACTGGGGTGATTCTTGGGCTCCCAAGAGTTGTTAATATATGATAAGATCTGACGTGGTGATATTGAATTATGTATTACCACCGTACGTCTCTCCGCTTAGTGCATCATACCTAACAAAAAGCATAAAGGATAGTCCCCGTGCATACAGGACTGCTGTAACGGGTAGATTACAATATTGTTGTGGTGTTGTGGTATCTAGCGCCAAGGCCTTATAGAGGGCCTGTTCGCTAAGCGAGCCAGCTGCGCAAAACCTACGCCGCGCCCTAACTCTACATAAGATAAGTATTATTTTATTAATATTACTAAGTTATCCTTTTACTATCCTTCCTAGTATAAAGTAAGTACTATTACCTATAACTAGACCTTATATAATAATACTTTATCTATAATAGTCTAAGGATAGCTCCTAGAGTTATATAAACTACTAGTAGGGGGTAGACTTTACCTAAAGCCCCTAAAGGTAGTAAAGACCCTCTTACTTAGTATATAGAAGGAGAGCTAGTAATATATAACTTAAGCCTATTTCTAATATTTAAGTAGTGTATTCTAGTTACTAAAAAGAAGTGTAATAAGCTTTACGCTATATATTAACTTTATACTTTAGAAGATAAAATCTCCTAACTTAAAAGTATAAGCTAAACCCCTAGCGTAGTAGCTACTACTAAGAATATTAAAATCCTATTTACTAATATATATAAGCGGGACACGCTTATAGTATATATAGTAATATATATTAAGCGTACGCTTTAACTTAAGGACCCTATTAAATATAAAGGTAAGAACTTTAAGAAGTATTATAAATTTTTTTATTTCTATAAAGTGGCCTTTTGCCTCTTACTATAAGAATTTGTGTAGGATAGAAATAAGGTTATCTAGGTAATATAGTACCTTATAGGCGACCTAAGAGAACTATAGTATATATACTATAAGTGCACTTTTAAAGCTAAGAGAGAAACACCTACCTAAAAATACTGTAAGTAGTATATACTTAACTTACTTTTAGATCTAGTAAATTGCAGCCTAGAAGTAGCTATAGCGTATACTTAGGTAATATAGTAAAAAAACTAAACTATTTACTTTTTTATAACCTACTTTAATATTCTTAAAGATTAACTTACATTTTATACTAAAGAGTAAAAGGTACAGCACTTCTTCTCTAAGCTTAAACCTAAGCTATAGAAGGCTATTACTAACTACTATTAGGTGCCTATAACTAGGGAAGACTTTATTACTTTAGGCTCTACGCTTAAGCGAAACCTACGCTACGCACCTATAACACAGGAGTTAAGCCTATATTATATATTAAAGAAATTTAAAGATACTACGCTAAACTACTAAATATCTAAACGTAATAGTAAGACTTAGGATAAGAAAAGTGTTATCTACTATAAGTGCTATAAAACTAGCTACTATACTAATAAATATAAAGGTAGTAATTCTAACTAGATTCCTATATAAGTAAACTATATAGGAAAAGGCTAAGTCTTACCTATAACTTAAGTATAGTAAGGCGCCTACTAATTTATATCTTACTAGATATAAAGCGCACGTGTAGCGCAGCTAGAGATATAGGCTTAAAGAGGGAACTTTAAATGATTCTTAACCTATAGACTAATATTAGCCTAATTAGCTAGATTATTACTATTAAAATAAACCTAAAGCTTATTAAAGGGGCTAAGCTTCCTAAACTAGAATAGATTAGAGCCTAAAAGTAGAGCACCTACGCTGCCTATACGCTCTAGGTGCGTATTATAAATAATATAGGAGTAGAGCGTAGGATAAAAACTACTATCTATAGCGTTAATAAAAAAGGGATCCCTTTCCTACTTAGTAACTCTTCCTTATAAAAAGGTAATATCTACCTTAATTATAGCTTATAAATATAGCGCTAGGGCCATACTATAGCTTTAATATAGCTTATTACTATAAGGGACTTTAAAGATAATATAAAGTATACTAGCTTAGATTTATTTCTTTTAGGGGTCTTATAAATAACTAGTGTAAGCTTAGAGCACCTAGCGCGTATTAATAAAGTATATATAGTGTAGGTACTACGCATTTCGAACATATTACGCAAATATAGTAATATATTTAATATAAAAGTAGCGTTTACTCTACTAAATTTTAAGGAATCTAATTATACTATCCCTATTATAGAAAGAAAGGAACCTCCTTATAGACTACTTTATAATCTCTTAGAGTAGAAGCTTAAGGTACTTTAGAAGTATCTAAAAGATGCCTTAAAAAAAGGATAGATTAGGCACAGCACTAGCATAGCTAGAGTACTAATTCTATTTGCCTTTAAGAAAGATAGCACACTGCGGCTTTATATAGATTATTAGGGCTTTAACGTAATTACTATTAAGAATTATTACCTACTACCTTTAGTTAGAAAGACGCTTAACTGCCTATTAGGTGTATACTACTATATAACCCTTAATCTTTGTAACGCCTACTATAGAATTTAGATCTAGGCAGGAGATAAGTAGAAAACTATATTCTAGACTTGCTATAGCCACTTTAAATACTTAGTAATACTTTTTAGCTTAACTAATACCCTTATAAGCTTCTAGGTATATATTAATAAGGCACTAGTACTATACCTAGATTATATATATATTATGTATCTAGATTATATACTTATTTATACCTATAATAAGGATCTTATGCTTTATTAGCGCACTATCTACACTATGCTTAAATTACTGCGTAAAGCTAAACTTTTTATTAATTTAACTAAGTGTATATTTACTTTAGGCGAAGTCTACTTTTTTAGTTTTATTATAACTATATAAGGAATCTGCGCTAATCCTATGTATATAGTAACTATTATAGAATAGCTATAGCTAACTAGCATTTTAAAGCTCTAGTCATTTCTAAGCTTTATAAACTTTTATAAGCGATTTATTAAGGCATATACGCGAGGAACTACTCCTCTTTTAGACCTACTTAAGAAGAACTAAGTGTTCTAATAGTTAGTAAAGGCTAATAATACTTTTAAAATATTTAAAACACGCTTCTTAAGTGCGCCTATTATACACTACTTTAACTTTACGCTACTAATCTAATTAGAGACTAATATATCTACTTTTATAATATATAGTATCCTTTCGCAGCTATTTAAAGACTAAAAGTGGCACCTAGTTACTTTTATATTAAGGAAACTTTAAGCTGTAGAGCTAAATTATAAAGTATATAACCTTAAGCTCCTTGCTATTATCTACTACTTTAAGTAATAGAGATATTATCTAGATAGCATATAGTATATAATTTAAGTACTAAGTAACTATAATAACTTACGCAGTATACGCGCTATATAGAAGCTAAACCTATAATAAGTATAATAGGTAATATATCTAGTAGCTTTTAATTTTAAAGTGAAACACTGCCTAGGGAAAATAAACCTAGTAGATAGACTATTAAGCAGGGTAGATTATGTATAGGAGAACCTATTACTAACCTATTTATTACCTACCCTATAGAATAAAATACTATAGAGGACTAAGCATAGTAGAGTAAGTAGATCTATAAATAAGCTAAGCTTATTAGGCGCATATAAGATGTATATTACTAATATTTATAGAGCTATAAAGATTCCTACTACTAGTGCTATAGTGTACACGCTATATGTACTACGCTTACTAGCTAGAGTATTAGTTAGTAGTAAACTTATAATAAAAGAGTCTAACTTTATTACTAAAGTTTAGTAGCTTTAGTAAAGGAACACCTTTACTAATAAGTGTATTACTAGCTTAAGGCGTTAGAGAAGCACTTAAAGTAGTAGTAAAATATAAGTATAGTACCTTAATAAAATAGAAGTCCTAAGGTATAATAGTAGATTATATATTCTAAATAAACTAGTAATTAGGTAAGAGATTTTATTCTAGCACTATAATATATACATAGTAGGCCACTTTAGTATACGTAGAACGCTTAAGGCTATTAAGAGGACCTACTATTAGCCTTTTATAAGTTAAAATATTTAGAAGTACGTAAAAGCTTATACTATTTACTAAAGGAGTAAAACTCTAAGGTATAGTAAGTATAGCTAGCTATTACCTTTTCTAACACTAAAGGATATCTTTAAGGAAGTCTTACTAAACTTTATAACTAGATTCTTACTAGTAAAGGATTAAGGCAGCTGCGCTTTTAAAATAATCTTTGTAATTATATATAACTTTTCTAAGATAGCTATTTATATCTCTACATAGAAAATATAGAATATAAACAGATTTATAGAAGCCTACTTCTAAGAAGTTATCTTAAATTTTAGTATTTAGAAAGGTATTATATCTAATAAAGGCTCTATCTTTACCTTCGCTTTTTAGGCAGAAATATACTACTAACTATAGGTAAAGCGTAGGCTTAGCACTACTTTCTACTCTTAAATAGATAGGTAAATAGAGCGCTAGAATTAGACGCTTAAATAATACCTTTATATATTTATTACACCTCTATAAACAAACTAGGTTAAACTACTTCTAATAGCTTAATTTATGTATAACAACTCTATCTATAATTTAATAAACATAACGCCTTTCTATACTATATATAGTAAGCACCCTATTCTTAATACGCCTCTTATAGACAGTAGGCTACAGGGGGAGCTACTAGATATAATTAAGAGAGTAAAATATATATATAGCGCACGCGTATTCCTTATAGAGTACCTATACTTAGTATAAGAGTATTAGAGCTAGTACTATAATAAGAAGTATAAGTAAGAGTTATTCTAGAGAGGTAACGTAGTCCTACTTAGCACAAAGAATATATATATACCTTAATAACTAAGTAAGAAGCTATTAGGAAAGTTATTAAACTTTTCTAAGTATAGGACGTAGTTAGAATATAGGCATACTGCCTACTCTTTTTACTACACTATTATATTTATAACGTGTTTTATATTTCCCTTCTTAAATAATAGAAACTAAGGCTAAGAGTAGAAGACATTAACAACTAACTACTAGAGGTTATACCTAAAGGAGGAAAAGCCTAAAAAGTAAAAGAAATCCTAGCTTAGTAAATAAAAAAGTAGTAAAAGTAATACCTACTCTACTAGAAAGGCTATAATAAGACTTAGGATACCTAGATTCTAGAGTTAGATTTTAAAGATATAAATAACTTAGTGTAAATTTTTAAAAGGAAAAGAGCTACGCATATAAAAAAGAGGTGAAGAATATAATAAAAGTATATAAAATATAGATATAATATATTATATTATAGAGCACTATAACTTATAGAGCACTTATAGCTTATATAAAGTCTAGTTATAGGTAATAGTACTTACTTCACACTAGGAAGGATAGTAAAAAGATAACTTAGTAATATTAATAGAATAATACTTATCTTGTGTAGAGTTAGGGCGTAGTATAAGTTTTACATAGCTAGCTTACTTAGCGCATAGGCCCTCTATAAGGCTTTAGCGCTAAATACTACAACACTATAATAATATTATAATTTACCTATTACAGAACCTCCCCCTCTAGCTGTAGTCCTCTACAGCATGCTATAGCCTTAATAAAAACCTTACCCTATAGGAAAGGAAAAGAGTATCTATAGGGGTGCACGTTATGTGCGTAATAATAGCGTGTTATAAGTAAATAGTGCGCGTTATAAACGCATTACGTATATTATTTATTATAAGGCTCCTACGCCTTCTATTTACTATAGCCTTTTGTAATATAAAGTAGTAGGGCTATATAGTTTTAATATTATGTTAATCTTTGTGTGCTCTCTACCTATATAATATATAACTACTATATTCTTAGCATAGACGAAGCGCTTAACCTTTAAATAACCTCCTTAATTATTTAAAATGCTATACTACCTAGTACCTAAGTATATTAAAAAGTCTAATCTACGTAGTACTACTACCTTTACGTTTAGCAGAGATACTAAGCGTATAGACTATAATATAGTGTTTATAACTTATATACGCTATACGCAGAACTTAGTAACGCTTTCTAAAAACTATATAAAAAATAAAAATAAGCGCTATAACTATTATATTAAGGGTAATTATAAAAGCTATAACTTAGTATATCTAGAGTTGCGCGCTATATATACGCTTTAGCTAATATTTATAGGTGCTAAAGGTAATAAATAGGCGCCTTAATTACCTATACGCCCTTTGTAACTGCTATTATATTATAGTTATAAAGACCCTAGGCGGGCAGTGTAGGATAGATAAGTATATAAAAGTAGTAGGCTTAAAGCTAGCTTATTACTAAAAGTAATTTAACTTAGAGCTAGCTAAACGCTAGCGTGTTATAACTTATATTAGTACACCTATAGGTGTAGCGACCTAGGTGCCTACTACTAGCCCTTAGTACCTAGGCTTAATCCTAGTAGAGTAGTATTAGATTACTAGTGCTCTTAAAGTAGTTATTCCCCTTATATAGTAGATAGTAAGTTTATACCTTTTCTACACTTAAAACGTATACTAATAGCTTACCCTAAGTTAATTTAGCGTCTACTCCTTGCTGTAATAAGGGTAACTTAGATAATAGTAATAAAGAGAGTAAGGAGGAAGTTACTACTAAAGGTGCAATAAGTAAAGATAGTAAAGATAGTAAGGATTATAAAAATAATAAGTAGGGGGGGCGTAGGTAGCGCGTAGTTTAGCTAGATCGCTTCTTAGAAGCTAGTCTATAAGTTTTAGGTAAATACCCCTAATAAGCTATAAGTACTCTATAAGCTATAGTGCTCTATAATAATATACATTATATCTACGTTTTATATACTCTTATTATATTTTTTATCTTTTCTTTATATACGTAGCTCTTTTCCCTTTAAAAGTTTAGACTAAGTTATCTATATTTTTAAAGTCTAACTCTAAAATCTAGGTATCTTAAGTTTTATTATAGCCTCTTTAGTAGAGTAGGTATTACTTTTACCCCTTCCTTATTTACTTAGCTAAAATTTCTTCTACTTTCTAGACTTCTCTTTCTTTAGGTGTAACCTCTAGTAGCTAAGTATTAATATCTTTTACTTCTAGCCTTAATTTTTATTATTTAAAAAGGGAAATATAAAATATATTATAAATGTAATAGTATAGTAGGAGGAGTAGGTAGTATACCTATATTCTAATTACGTCCTATACTTAGAAGGGCCTAATAAATTTTCTTAATAGCTTCTTACTTAGTTATTAAAGTATATATATATTTTTTATACTAAGTAGGACTAAGTCGCCTCTCTAGAATAACTCTTACTTGTGCTTTTTATTATAGTACTAGCTCTAATACTCTTATACTAAATATAGGTACTCTATAAGTAATGCGTGTATACTATATATATATTTTACTCTCTTAACTATATCTAGTAGCTCCCCCTCTAGCCTACTATCTACAGGAGGCGTAGTAAGAATAGGGTGCTTACTATATATAGTATAAAAAGGCGTTATTTTTGTTAAATTATAGATAGAGGTATTTTATATAAATTAAGCTATAAAGAGTAGTTTAACCTAGTTTATTTATAGAGGTGTAATAAATATATAAAGGTATTATTTAAGCGTCTAATTCTAGCGCTCTATTTACCTATCTATTTAAGAGTAGAAAGTAGTGCTAAGCCTACGCTTTACCTATAGTTAGTAGTATATTTCTGCCTAAAAAGCAAAGGTAAAGATAGAGCCCTTATTAAATATAATACCTTTCTAAATACTAAAATTTAAGATAACTTCTTAGAAGTAGGCTTCTATAAATCTGTTTATATTCTATATTTTCTATGTAGAGATATAAATAGCTATCTTAGAAAAGTTATATATAATTACAAAGATTATATTAAAAGCGCAGCTGCCTTAATCCTTTACTAGTAAGAATCTAGTTATAAAGTTTAGTAAGACTTCCTTAAAAATATCCTTTAGTGTTAGAAAAAGTAATAGCTAGTTATACTTACTATGCCTTAGAGCTTTACTACTTTAGTAAATAGTATAAGTCTTTATATACTTCTAAATATTTTAATTTATAAAAGGCTAATAGTAGGTTCTCTTAATAGCCTTAAGCGTTCTACGTACACTAAAGTAGACTACTATATATATATTATAGTGCTAGAACAAAATCTTTTACCTAATAACTAGTTTATCTAGGATATATAATCTACTATTATACCTTAGAACTTCTATTTTATTAAGGCGCTATACTTATACTTTACTACTACTTTAAGTGCTTCTTTTACGCCTTAAGCTAGTAATACGCTTAATAGTAAAAGTATTCCTTTACTAAAGCTACTAAACTTTAGTAATAAAGTTAGACTCTTTTATTATAAGTTTACTACTAACTAATACTCTAGCTAGTAAGCGTAGTACATATAGTATATATACTATAGCACTAGTAGTAGAGGCCCTTAAAGCTTTATAAATATTAGTAATATACGTCTTACATACGCCTAATAAGCTTAGCTTATTTATAGATCTACTTACTCTACTATCCTTAGTCCTCTATAGTACTTTATTCTGTAAGGTAAGTAATAAATAGGTTAGTAATAGGTTCTTCTGTACGTAATCTACCCTTCTTAATAGTCTATCTGCTAGGTTTGTTTTCCCTAGGTAGTGTTCTACTTTAAAATTAAAAGCTACTAGATATATTACCTATTATACTTATTATAGATTTAGTTTCTGTACAGCGCGTATACTACGTAAGTTACTATAGTTACTTAGTACTTAAATTATGTGCTAGATACTATCTAAATAATATCTCTATTACTTAAAATAGTAGACAATAGCAAGGAGCTTAAAGTTATATACTTTATAATTTAGCTCTATAGCTTAAAGTTTTCTTAATATTAAAGTAACTAGGTGCCACTTCTAGTCCTTAAGTAGCTATAAAAGGATACTATATATTATAAAAATAAATATATTAGTCTCTAATTAGATTAGTAGCGTAGGGTTAAAGTAGCATAGAATAGGCGCACTTAAGAAGCGCGATTTAAGTATTTTAAAAGTATTATTAGTGTTTATTAACTATTAGAACACTTAGTTCTTCTTAAGTAAGTCTAAAAGAGGAGCGGTATCCTGTGTATATACCTTAATATATTGCCTATAAAAGTTTATAAAGCCTAGAAATAACTAGAGCTCTTAGACACTACTTAGCTATAGTTATTCTATAATATTTACTATATATATAGAATTAGCGTAGACTTCTCGCGTAGTTATAATAAAACTAAAGAAGTAGACTTTATCTAAGGCAAATATACACTTAGTTAAATTAATAAAAAGTTTAGCCTTACGTACTAATTTAAGCACAGCGTAGATATCGCGCTAGTAAAGTGTAAAATTCTTATTATACGTATAGATAAGTATATTATCTAGATACATAATATATATATAATCTAGGTGTAGTGCTAGTGCCTTATTAATATATACCTAGAAGCTTGTAGAGGCATTAGTTAAGCTAATTAGTATTACTTAGTATTTAAAATAGCTATAGTAAGTTTAGAATGTAGTTTTTTACTTATCTCCTACCTAGATCTAAATTCTATAGTAGGTGTTACAAAGATTAAGGGTTGTATAGTAGTATATACCTAATAGGTATTTAAGCGTTTCTCTACTTAAGGGTAGTAGATAATAATTCTTAATAGTAATTACGTTAAAGCCCTAATAATCTACGTAAAGCTATAGTGTACTATCTTTTTTAGGGGTAAATAAAATTAGTGCTCTAGCTAGGCTAGTGCTATACTTAATCTATTCCTTTTTTAAGGTATCTTTTAGGTACTCCTAAAGTACCTTAAGCTCCTACTCTAAAAGATTATTAAGTAGTCTATAAGGAGATTCCTTTCCCTCTATAATAGGGATAGCATAATTAGATTCCTTAAAATTTAGTAGGGTAGACTCTACTTTTTTATTAAATATATTACTATATTCGCGTAATACGTTAGAAATATATAGTACCTATACTATATATGCTTTATTAATGCGCGCTAAGTGCTTTAAGCTTATACTAGTTATTTATAAGACCCCTAGAAGAAATAAATCTAAGCTAGTATACTCTATATTATTTTTAAAGTCCCTTATAGTTATAAGCTGTATTAAAGCTATAGTATAGCCTTAGCACTATATTTGTAAGCTATAATTAAAGTAGATATTACCTTCTTATAGAAAAGGGTTACTAAGTAGGAAGGGGATCCTTTCTTTATTAACGCTATAAATAGTAGTCTTTGTCCTACGCTCTACCCCTATATTATTTATAATACATATCTAGAGCGTATAGGTAGCGTAGGTGCTTTATTTTTAAGCCTTAATTTATCCTAGTTTAGAGAGCTTAGCCCCTTTAATAGGCTTTAGTTTTATTTTAATAGTAATAATCTAGCTAATTAGGCTAATATTACCTAATAAGTTAAGAATTATTTAGAGTTCCCTTTTTAAGTCTATATTTTTAACTACGCTACATATGCGCTTTATGCCTAGTAAGATATAAATTAGTAGGCGCCTTACTACATTTAGGTTATAGGTAAGGCTTAGCCTTTTCTTACATAGTTTACTTATATAGGAATTTAGTTAGAATTACTACCTTTATATTTATTAGTATAGTAGCTAGCTTTATAGCACTTATAGTAGGTAACACTTTTCTTATTCTAGGTCTTACTATTATTTTAGATATTTAGTAGTTTAGCGTAGTATTTTTAGATTTCTTTAATATATAACGTAGGCTTAACTTCTATATTATAGGTGCGTGGCGTAGGTTTCGCTTAAATATAGAGCCTAATGTAATAAGGTCTTCCCTAGTTATAGGCACCTAATAGTACTTAGTAATAGCTCTCTATAGCTTAGGTTTAAGCTTAGAAAAAAGGTGCTACACTTTTTACTCTTTAGTGTAAAGTGTAAGTTAATTTTTAAGGATATTAAGGTAGATTATAAAGAAGTAAATAGTTTAGTCTTTTTACTATATTACTTAAGTATACACAGAAGGAAAAACAGTAGAACATCTTTACAAGAAGAAGAGAAAAATAATCTATATAAGCTACGTACTTAAGAATAATAACAGAAGCAGATGCTTAGAAATGCATACTAGGCACTAGAACTTAACTATAACCTATATAAATAGATGTCTTTTTTAGGCCTAAACTTAGACAAGAAAACGCCTTTATTAAATTAAATACTACAGTAAGTATAGTATTAGTTAAGCTACTAGTACAGCTTAAATAAATATAGGCTTAAGCTCTTATAGACTTAAAAGTAGGAAAGAACTTTATATCTTATTAGATAGTAAGATAAGCGGGACTTATAATATTAGAGAAAAAAGTACCCTATATTATTGATATCGCGAATAGATCCCTAATGCCTAAGACACCTTAGATATACTAGGAGGTTACTACTATAATAACAGTCTAAGGATATAGAAAGGAACTTACTTTAAATATCTTACTAGATTTTAAGTATAAAATAGTCTTAACATTACCTTAGTTAATAATACATAACTCGCAGATTCACTAGGGTATAAAGAAAATATTATTTAAACACTATAATTGTGCATTATAAGCAAAGCCTATATATTAACTAAAAATAATAGTAGATAAGGGAGTTATTAACAATATAATACTGTAATAGATAGTTAAAAAACAGAAGCATACTTTAGTAGACGCTAGTAGGAACTACTAGATTAAAAAGTGTAAGAAGGAGAACAACAGTATACCCTTTACCTTACTAAGAGAGTACAGGAAATAGACATATATATTTATAGAAAATAAAGGAAAAGCAAACCTACTAGAATATTAACCCTAGGATCTTATAATAGACCTAGAAGAAGGGAAGACGCTACCCTTTAGACTACTATATAGTACGATAGGAGAAGAATTCCTTAAAGAACGCGATTTTATTAAGACAAACCTTAAGAAAGGATATATATAACTATTAAAGTTACTAGTAGTAAGTCCTTTTATATTTATTAAGAAAAAGAATAAATTTAACAAACTATGCGTTAACTACTAACAACTTAATAATATAATAATAAAGAACTAATATCTACTACTAAACATTATAGAATTACAAGATTAACTATTGTTAAAGTAAAACACTCACTTCCGTAATTCTTTCTGGATCCACTAATTCATATCACGGGATTCTTGCCAAGAGGCTCGTTTCTTTTATATATAGTCTACCCTTTCGGCATCCTTTCCTATAATTAGCTATTTGTATTCTTTATAACTCTACTCCTAAATATCCTATAATAGTTTAAGCCCTTTTTACCATAACAGTTATAAGCCTAGCGCTTAGAATATAGGACAATTCTCCCTACTTACTTAGTAACGCTTAAATTATTATATAACACTCTATTTAGAACCTCTCTATAATATAACCCCCCCTATTTCTAATCACAAAAATTATTAAAATAGCAGAAGTACAGCTCGTTAATTGCACTAGCTAGCCCTACTAGTTTATCTAGCTTTAATTCTAAGTAAACTTAAAAGAAATCTAGAACTAAATTAACCTAGAGGCGTTTAACGCTCTAGTAATTAATTATATAAAACTAGAATAACCTCCACTCCTATAAAAACTATTACTAATTATAGATATAGCCTCTATAGTAAGTATTTAATTATACAAAGCAGAGCTTACTAAGTATAAAATACATAAAAAGAGCTTTCCTTTATAAATAGCAAAATATAGAGTAGTAGTTTTAGACTAGTAAGTAGACTATACTAAGATACAGAATCTCTAGACTTAGGTAAACGCTATAGTATCGCCTAATCTACTTACTCCTGCCATAATTACCCTAGTTAATACACGCTATACTATACTTTAGTCCCTAATTTAACTCTTAAAGGAAGATCTCGCACTAAATAAAAGAGCTATATAGAATAATATTTAAGCTTTATACTACGCTTATCTTAAGAAGCCTAAGTAGGCAAGATAAAGTCCTAAGACCTAGTTTAAAGAGTAGTAGCTCCTCTATTAAAAAGCGAAGACCTACTTAATTAGTAAAATTAGCGCACTACTTACTACCTAAGATTTCCTAGATATAATTGCCGCGCGTGTAGCACTAGATTAGGCCTAATTAATAAACTAATAGCTAATCTAGAATAAGACACTAGAACGGAATTAAATTACGCTAGATAATCTAGGGAAAGTATTTTTAGCGCTTATCTAGGAGCATTTAATCTAATCTAGTTCTAATAAAATAAGTAGGGTATTCGCTACTTTTAATAGATTATTAAGACAATCTACTAACTCTAATAGTTCTAGTTTGTCTAATTAGACAAAGAAATAACCAAACTGTCCCTATAAGCCCTATACTTATAGGTAGAAACTAATAGAGTGCTAAAGACTTTAAACCACAATAGCTAGATTACCCTAGAATAGGATATTATTATTTAATCTCACTAATAAAGAAAAATTAGAGATTCTTAATTAACTTAAGCAGCCTAAGTAGTTAAACTTTTGTAATATAATTATAAAGGCAGGATAGAATAAGAAATAATCCTCTACTAAAACTATTAAGTATCCTAGTAGTATTACTACTACTCTACTAAACCTATTTAATCAGCCTACAGACAATAGAGTATTAGGTGTTGTTGTGGTAAAAAGGGCTCGAACTATCACAGGATATTCAGGAGCAGAGTTGTAAAGAATACAAAGAGCTGATTGTAGAAAAAGATGCCAAAAGGGCAGACTATATACAAAAGAAACGAGCCTCTTAGCAAGAATCCTGTAATATGAATTAGTAGATCTAGAAAGAATCACAAAAGTGAGTGTTTTACTTCAACACACCCTCTAGGTGATTGCTTAAAGCGGATCACCTATTTTAAGAAGTAATCTATAATCGTCTAAATCCTTCCTAATCTTAAGAACAGTAATTCTATTACCCCCTATTTATTGTAATAGTAAAACAATCGCTGTTTATCTTTTAAATCACAAATCCTATTATAAATCGTGTCTAGAATCTCTTCTTCTAGTGGGTTAGGAGCTTATAAGCGTGGTATAAAGGCCTAGAGTGTAAACACTTTTATTCTACTGCTCTTTTCGCTTACTTCCTATTAACTATAAAGTAATTTCCCCGCTCTTACTAGCTAGTAAGTACAATAGGTAGGCGCGTTTTAATTAAAAAGGAGTAGTAGTAAGAGAAATAAGTAGTAAGGAAGAAGCGTATTTAGCGCTTAATAATTAGATAGGTAGTAGAGTATATAAGCCCTTTGCTAGCGCTTAATCTTCTCTCTTTAATCTTTCACTTTTAACGCTTTAACCTCCTATCTAATTTAAGCCTACTAGTTTAAGCCTTTAAATCCTACTACTTTATAGTAGGTTATCTTCTTCTAATTATTACCTTACGCTCTTTCTATTATTTAGAGCTTTACTAACTCTTTTAGATATTTAATAACTTAGCTAAAGCACGCATAGTAAAGGCTGTAAAAGCTACTAAATAAAGCTCTTAATCTTCCTACTAAGATCTTTCTACTTTACTAGCTCCTTCTACCCTAGTTTTAGACCCTTAGCAATTACTTAGTGCTCTTAGATAAGTAAGCTACTTAGGCTACTTAAAAGGAGCTCTAGTAAGAAAGAGCAATAAACACTACTATAATAACACTTTAAGCTTAAGTAGGTACTACTATGCCTATTTTACTTACTTTTACACTACTATATATAGAGTTATTCTATCACTTTAGCTAATTTTACTAATTATTTCTATAGCTAGCCGTATATTTAGACTCTAGCTATAGATTTTATCTACTATTAACTATTAAATAGTGCTAATATAAGCTTTTATTTTAAGATTCTTTCTAGATTTAGCTAATACTTTTTATAGGAGAGGCTAATTACTAAGCTATATAAGAAGGTTAAGATAGCCTTATAAAGTCTTTTTCCTACTAGTAGTTAGGAGAAGTAAGCTTAGTACGTAGCTACTATTTTACTCCCTCTCTCTTAGCTAATCCTTAGTAAAAGATAGGGTAATTACTCTCTTACTCTACCTATTAAGGAGCAGCGTAGTTACAGCTAATACCCTAATTAAAATAGCTAGATAAGTAGCCTATTAGCTCTAAAGTAAAGTAAAGGCTAGGTAAGTGCTTTTCCTCTTACTAATTAAAGAAGAGGAGGCTAGGGTAAGCTATTACCTACTACTAATTAAAAGAAAGGTAGATAGGGTAAGGAATTACTTACTATAGAGAGGAAGAGAGGAGAAGAATAAGGAGAATCTCCTACTACTAATTATAGGGGAGATTCTCGCACCCCTATAATTAAGTAGAGAAGGAAGAGGGTCTATATACTTATAGATAAGCTCTTTAATCTCCTCTTCCTCTAATTCCTATTCTCTTTCTAATCTTTTCTTTTTTTTCTTTTTTTTTTCTTATTTCCTAGCTCTAAATTAATAATTCTAAGTAGTTAATAGATTATTTCTCTACTTACCTACTCTTATTCTATAATTATTTTGCTTATATCTTATAAATTTAATAGCCTTTTAAATCTATTAAACTACTAATAAGTAAGAGCCTTTATAAGGCTATCTACTAGCATTTCGCTAGTTAGAAGATATTTTACTTAAAACAATCCTTTTATATACTCTTGCCACAACTACATATTCTAAATATCTATATAGCGTAGTTAAGTAGTGATTCTTTTGTTCTTTCTAATTACTAAATAAATAGTTTAAAGATTGTTATAATAGACCTTCTATAAAAGTCCTAGATCTAGAGTAAGCTTAGTAAAGAATCTCTTAATTACTATAGCTTCTTTATTTATATATTTAAGCGCTAGAAGCTCTGCTTCTATTATTAAAGTGGTAATTGTGTTTTGTTAAGCTGCTTTCTATAGGATAGCTCCTCTAAATAATAGGATAATATATTCATAGGAAGATCGCTGTGATATTAGATTATTAGTAAATAAGGCATCTCTATATATTAGCAGATTAGGTCTATTGTAGCCTCTAAAGACTATAGCCTACTATCTAGTTTAATAGAGGTAAAGGATCACATAATTAATAGTAGTAAAGTGTTCTTTACTTAGATTTGTTAGAAAGTGTGATAGCTTTAACACTGCAAAGGCTATATTTAGGCGTAGTATAATTACTATATAGAGAGCTAATCCTACCTCTTCTTAAAAGAGCTTTATTTGTTAAGGAGTAGCTTTTCCTATGCTTAGAACAAGATCTTCTACTAATAAAGGTGTAGGAGGGAAGCTTCTAGAGTTTAAAAAGTTAAACTTTTTTATAATCTTATTAATGTAGGTATTATAGACTAGAGAAATTAATCTTGCTTTTCTGTCCCTAATTACTTAAACACTTAGGAACCACTCTACTAGTCCTTTTAATTTAATCTTATATTTATTCGCGATCTTCTTCTAAAAATCTAGGGCTTCTTTCTCTTTACTCTTATAATAGAGAAGAAGAATATTGTTAATATAAAATAGAATAATAATACTTTAATTACTATTAAAAAAAAGGCATAGCTCTTCTAGCAAAGCTAAAAGTCTATAAGATTAAAGTAATCCTATAAATTCTTTATACTAAAGAAGTAGTAAATCTCTTAAGCTATACAAAGCTTAATTTAATCTTACACACTTTTCTAGCTTTTTAAAACTATTAAGTAATTTATAAGTTACTAGATTAGCGGCTGTAATAAGAGTATTTAGAAACGCTCCTACTACATTAAATTATAAGATTTCTAGATTAAATTCTGCTACTAGAGCTATAGCTAATTAAAAAGATCTTACTGCTAGGGTAGTAGTATAAGTAGAGTAGAGAGTATTCTTTTTCTAAAGATCTCCTTTTATAATAATTTGAGCTTTACACTTTTTAAAGTATCTATTTTAATTAAACTTATAGGTAAAGACCTACTTTAAAGGGAGTAGTTACTCTAACACCTCTAATTATTTAATCTCTATCTAGGTACCTTTATTTTATAAAGTTAAGATCTTCTTATAAGCAGTAAGGAGGAATAGCTTCCTATATAGATAATTATAAAGGTGTTTTTATAGGGTTAGCTCTAGTGTAAGCTTATTTCTGTAAGTCTAAGCTGCATAAGACGCTCTAGGCGCCTTTCTAAGTATAGAAGCAAATACTATTACATTTAGTGTAATATATTCTTCTTACTTAGACTAGGCCTTTGCTACTTCTAGTATAAACGTGTGCTCTAATATTATATTAAGATTACTTTAAAAATAATTAGTAATTAGTGTATAAGCACCTAGCTTCTACCTACTCCCTAGCTAATTATTCTAATTATTTTGCTTCTTTAATCTTTGTAATAGCAGATAGTGATTTATTAGTTAGTTAATTTCTAGTGCTTTACTATAATTTCGCCTACTTGTTCTACTTACCTCTAGATAGATCTACCTTTGCTTTTAGTGCGCTAGTAGGTTATCTACTTTATCTAGCGTAATTAAGTTATCTGCGCTAGGTTAATTAGTAACCTAATTAGTTTCTACTAATAAATAGGGTATTAAATCCCTAGATTCTAGTGGGCCAGCTCTCTTAGTAGTATTCTGGTGGCTACTAGATATCTCTTAATTACTTAATAGATCACCCCTAAGATTACCTAGCTCTAGTGTCTAATTAAGGGTTATAAGTCCTGTGCTTCCTTTCCTACTTAAGCGAATTCTTAGCTACTAGCTAGCTAAGCCTATAGCTTGCTTAGTAGTAGGTACCTTAGGTTTCTAATTACTTAGCTAGCCTGCTTTGCTTTTAATTACTTAAGGGTTACCTATAGGTCTAGTAGTAGTTCTTATATACTTATTTGTTTTAGGAAGAATATTAAGCGCGTTTTTATACACTTCTTCTAGATTGTTTAGCTCTTTTTTTTAGAGGCTTTCTACTATTTTTAACACTTTTATCTTTAGAATAGATTATTCCTCTAATCCTTTATAGAACAAGGACTTATTAAACCTTACATTTTATGTAGTAATTACCTAATTAAGCTAGAGAATCTATATTTAGTAAATATTAGAAGCTTTGTAGCCTACTAAGTATCTAATATAGCCCCTAGGATTTACTTTAAATCCTCTTCTGTCTCGCCTAGCTGTACACTCCTAATCTAAAGGGTAAGCTTAGCAGCTATAGGCGTAGATAGCACTCTAGTTTAGACAAAGATTAGCTGTCCTATATTGTGTTTTTACTAGTTTGAAATAATAAAAATATTGTCTAAACTAAGTATCTAACGTTTTATTAGGTGATTAATAGTCTAATACTAAGCTAGGAATTATTCCTTAGAACTAGCATACTACTTATATAATCTTAGGCTAGAGATTTAATAGTAGATTTGCGCTTATTTATATTTTAATTACTTTTATTATAAGCTCTTAGCCTACTCTTTCTATAGCGCTATTAGGCTTATGCGTATAAGGCGGTAGTCTGCTAATTGTTATCTCTTCCTAATTAGCCTAAAATTTGTACTAGGATTTCCCTCTCTATAGAAGTGTTGCTGTATTATTATTTTAGTAGATTTTTGTAATTTAAAGCTTATATTTTGTATTAACAAGAGCTAAGAAATCCTGCTACACTCTTATTATCTTAGAAAGCGTCTTTGTTCTAAGATTAAAAATGTAAGGTTTTTTGCTAAAATCTTCTTTAATTAGCAAAACCTAGTTTTCTCTATTTTAAGCAGTAGGTATATTAAATAGATTCTAGGATAATAAGTAAAATGGACTAAGTAATTGTTCTCTAGGTTTTCTAGAGATTACCTAGGTTACGTGTGTAGTAGCACAGTGCTTATAATCCTTTTTTAATATTCTAGTAATCTTTACACCTTAGGCTGCAGTTACTAGAGCTTATAGGGCTCTACTTCTTACATGCCTTACTTAAAGGTGCTAGAGGTTCTTAGAATCTAATCTCTTAATATTAACCTAGAATAATCCTTTAGTAGTTATACTTATTACAATTAGACAAGAGTAGATTAGCTTATATTATAGGAAAGTAAAGTTATACTTGCATTTTAGGTCTACTAAGATAACGCTTTATTCTAGGCTTCTAATCCTAAAAGTGTAATCTAAACTAAGGTACTAAATCTTTACTTTCTTTAAAAGAGCTTCTAATATAATATTTACATAAAAGCCTTCTACTACTTTTACTCCTTAGAGCAGCAGATCTTCTATAAATCTCCTATTTTTCCTATATAAAGCGTTCTTAATTAGTCTATTACTAATTCCTAAGATTAGGAGGCTTTGTGTACCTACCTCTACACTCTTATTTAATAATTAAAACGTCCTAAGAATAAGTCTTTTATAATTATTAACTAGGTAAACTGCTGTAGCACTATCTAGTATTATATATTCTAATAGAGGATAAGCGTTAGAATATAGAGTAGAGTAGACACCTAATGCTCTATTATCTATAGGCAGATTAAATAGGTTTAGTAGAGCAGTAGTAATACTACTAGAGTACTTAATAGTCTTAGTAGAGAATTATTTCTTATTCTATTCTACCTTCGTAATTATATTACAAAAGTTCGACTACTTAGGCTGCTTAAGTTAATTAAGAATCTCTAATTTTTCTTTATTAGTAAGATTAAATAATAATATTCTATTCTAAGGTAATCTAGCTATCGCAGTTTAAAGTCTTTAGCACTCTATTAGTTTTTACCTATAAGTATAGGGCTTATAGGGATAGTTTAGTTGTTTCTTTGTCTAATTAGACAAACTAGAACTATTAGAGTTAGTAGATTATTTTAATAATCTATTAAAAGTGGCGAATACCCTACTTATTTTATTAGAACTAGATTAGATTAAATGCTCTTAGATAAGCGCTAAAAATACCTTCTCTAGATTGTCTAGCGTAATCTAATTCTATCCTAGCGTCTTATCCTAGATTAGCTATTAGTTTATTAATTAGGCCTAATCTAGTGCTATACGCGCGGCAATTATATCTAGGAAATCTTAGGTAGTAAGTAGTCTACTAATTTTACTAATTAAGTAGGTCTTCGCTTTTTAATACAGGAGCTACCACTCTTTAAACTAGGTCTTAGGACTTTGTCTTACCTACTTAGCCTTCTTAAGATAAGCGCAGTATAAAGCTTAAATATTATTTTATATAGCTCTTTTATTTAGTACGAGATCTTCCTTTAAGAGTTAAATTAGGGACTAAAGCGTAGTTTAGCGTGTATTAACTAGAGTAATTATAGCAGGAGCAAGTAGATTAGGCGATACTATAGCGTTTACCTAAGTCTAGAGATTCTGTATCTTAGTATAGTCTACTTACTAGTCTAAAACTGCTGCTCTATATTCTACTATTTATAAAGGAAAGCTCTCTTTATCTATTTTATACTTAGTAAGGTCTGCTTTGTATAATTAAATACTCGCTATAGAGGCTGTATCCGCAATTAGTGATAGTTTCTATAGGAGTAGAGGTTGTTCTAGCTTTGTGTAATTAATTACTAGAGCGTTAATCGCCTTTAGGTTAATTTAGTTCTAGATTCCTTTTAAGTTTACTTACAATTAAAGCTAGACAAACTAGTAAGACTAGCTAGCGCAATTAATAAGCTATACTTCTACTATTTTAACAATTTTTGTAATTAGAAATAGAGGGGTTGTATTGTAGAGAGGTTCTAAATAGAGTGTTATATAATAATTTAAGTATTACTAAGTAGGTAGAGAGAATTATCTTACGTTCTAAGCGCTAGGCTTATAACTATTATAGTAAAAAGGGCTTAAACTATTATAGGATATTTAGGAGCAGAGTTGTAAAGAATACAAAGAGCTAATTGTAGGAAAGGATGCTAAAAGGGCAGACTATATATAAAAGAAACAAGCCTCTTGGCAAGAATCCCGTGATATGAATCAGTGGATCTAGAAAGAATCACGGAAGTGAGTGTTTTACTTCAACAGGTGTCTACTCTACTCTATATTCTAACGCTTATCCTCTATTAGAATATATAATACTAGACAGTGCTATAGCAGTTTACCTAGTTAATAATTATAAAAGACTTATTCCTAAGACGTTTTAATTATTAAATAAGAGTGTAGAGGTAGGTACACAAAGCCTTCTAATCTTAGGAATTAGTAATAAACTAATTAAGAACACTTTATATAGAAAATATAAGAGATTTATAAAAGATCTACTACTCTAAAGAGTAAAAGTAGTAGAAGGCTTTTATATAAATATTATATTAGAAGGTCTTTTAAAGAAAGCAAAGATTTAGTACCTTAGTTTAGATTACACTTTTAGAATTAAAAGCCTAGAACAAAGTATTATCTTAGTAGACCTAAGATATAAGTATAACCTTACTTTCTTATAATATAAGCTAATCCGCTCTTATCTAATTATTATAAGTGTAACTACTAAAGGATTATCCTAGGTTAATATTAAATCCAAGAGGGTAGCTAGTCCTAAAGGGTTAAGGTTAGTTCTTAGGCAGGAGTACTTACAGGAGGTGAAAGGTCTTGTTAATATAATAGTATCTTACAAAGTGTAATAAGTTAATAATTTGGTCTGCTAGAATCTAAATAATAGATTAATAAACAGATTAAATATAAGTATAGAGAGCCTATCCTTACGTTCCTATATACTAAGGCTACTCTACTGCTTAGTGCCACTAAGCAACTAAGCACTTTACGTAACTAGCTCTACTATTTAGTGCCGCTAAGTAACTAAGTACATTATATAACCTAATCTAAGTTACTTAGCGTCTCTTTGTTACATTTGTAACCCTATTATCGCTTTATTACACCTTTATAAGCGCCTAAGTTCTACGTTATTACCTAGTACGTAACATTATTCCCTCCCTTTCTATTCTTTGTCCTAAAGAATTATGCCTACTAACTATAATTCTATAAAGCGTTGTTACGGCCTTATCTCTACTATTAAAAACTATAGAGTAGTTATAGTGTTAAAGTGCTTTTTCTGTAAGTTACATTCTTGTGTTTACAAAGTCTATATTAGCTTAGGGAAGTGTAGTAAGTGTTAGAAATAAGGCTTAAAGTGTAATGTAGCTATTACTAGGAATAAGTTCTTATAGTTAATTACTAAGAAGAAAAAATTAGAGACGCAAATATTAGAGGCGCAAAAAGAATAGAATATAGTATTTAAAGCCCTACGTGTAGTGCGTGTAAAAAAAGATTAATTATTAAAATAATTAGCGTAGAATAAAAAGCGTACTAGCGAGGTTATTGTAGTAAAGAGTGCTACGCTAATAGAGTTAGAATTAGAGGAGAACCTAGCCTATCTTACTTAGCCTACTAGTCTAGCTAAACTTAGCACGTCTATATAGTCTGTAATAGACAACCTGCCTCTAGAGTTCTAGGATAATTCCTTAGCGTTACTATCTTAAGTAAGTCTATTAATAGAATTCTTTAATCTTTTATTAACAGTTTCTTAAGTAGCTCTTTAGTTCCTAAGTGTTTTTACTGTGTAGGTAACCTTTCCACTTAATAAGGTACGTGTTATTATACTAATTATATTCTAGAATTCTTTTAACCTTAAATTCGTTTTCTTCCTTAGTCTAGTAGTAGAAGGTGGTTTCAACTAGTGTATTAGGGTCTACTAGTTCTAGTAGTAATACATAGAATACTAGGTGTATCTTTGCATCTAGCGGTAGTTCTAACTTATAGTTTACTAGTGATATTTGCTTAGAAATGTAAAATAGTCTAACTTTAATATAATCTAGTTTCTTGTGTTTCTTCTTCTAAGTTTAAAGGTTCTTTATAAGTAGATATACTTTATCCCCCTTCTTTAGCTAAGGTGCTATTTTTTGTTTTTAGTTTTAGTATAAAATTAATTGCTACTAAGCTTTCTTAAGATTTTTTTAGAGTTATTAGTGTATTTTCTTTATGTTTTTTACTATATCTATGGCTTCTTTTACTTTAATTGTTGTAGGAAATTATTAATTAAAGAGATGTGGGTGTCTTCTATAGTTTACATAGAATAGTGTATATCCTAATACTGCTAATACTTTATTATTATAGGCTAACTGTGCTATAGGTAGTAATAAAACCTAGTTATTTTTCTAACTGTTGCAGTAGATGCGTGGGTACGTTTCTATAGTTTAGTTCGTACGTTCTGTCTATCTATCTATTTATAGATAGTAAGCTGTTAATAGCTTTTGTTTTGTTTTAAGTAGGGCTATAAGCGTTATCTAATAATTTAACGTAAAGAGCTTATCTCTATTACTAATAATTATTTTTAGGATTCTGTAGTGTCTAATTAGTTAGTCTAGGATAAAAAAAGCGAGTTCCTTTACTATTATTCTCTTAAGACATAGAATAAGCTTAATATACTTAGTTAGTTAGCAGACTACTACTAGTATACTATCGTATTTAATTCCTGTTATTGAATCCTTAGAGTTTAGAATTCCTATAATAAAATCTATAGTAATATCTTTCTATAGTGCTGTTAGTATTCTAATTGCTTACATCTTTCTATATTTAAGATATGTGCTGTATTTGTTTCTTTAATATTCTATATATTTATAGATATAAGTTGTTACAGCTTCCTTAATTCCTTTAAAGGTGTAATTTCTTTAGATAAGTTCTATTATCTTTGTAATACCTAGGTGTCCGTATATAGGGTTATTATAGTATTATTAGATAATCTTAGTCTGTAGATGTTCTAGAACTTCTTAGTTAATTACTAAAAGTTAATTTAGTTCTACTATTAGCTCTAGAGATCTATCTTTGGCTTTGCGAAGAATTGTAGAGAAAGTTTTTACTTTTTCTCCTACTAGATTACTTTATTAGCTAAGAGCATCTACTCTGCCATTTTCTTTTCTAGCTATATAGATAATTTTAAACTTATACTGCCTAGTAGTTTATAACTATCTTTGTTATTATAGCGTAAGTTCTTCTGTTATTGTGAACTTTAGAAGGTTCTTATAATCTGTGTAGATTTCTAGCGTTAAGTAACTAAGCGCGTAAATCCTCTAGTGCTTTAAAGCTTTAATAATAGCGTAGAGTTCTTTATTATATACGTTATATTATGTTTTGGCGTTATTAAATTTGCATAAGTAATAGGTAATTAGGTGCTATTTACTATTACGTTCTTATTTAGCGTAGGCGCCTAGCGTAAGATCGCTAGCGTCTGTTTTAAAGCGTAGTAGTTTATCACTTCTAAAATAAATAAGGATAGGTTCTATAATACATACTATCTTAAGGAGTTAGAATAACATTCTATACTTATCTATCTATTTAAAAGGTACATCCTTCTTTATAAGATTTATTAAAGGTATTATAACCTTTATGTAATCTTAGATGAATTATTAGTTAAATCTATAGAATCCTAAGAATTCTTAGATGTTCTTGGCTGTCTTTAGTATTAGCTAGTTCTTAATATATTTAACTTTACTTAGTGCTATCTTAATTCCTTCTATAGTAATAATATATTTTAGGAATTTAAGTTATTTAACGTTAAACTTGTATTTCTTAAGTTTAATGCGAAGGTATGCTTTATTTAGTACTTCTAGTACTGTCTATACATACTTAGTGTGGTCTAATTTGTTTTTAGAAAAGACAAGGATATCGTCTATATACGCGATAATAAATATGTCTAGATATTTATAGAGTATATTATTAATAAGTGCTATAAAAGCTGCTAGTGCGTTTATAAGTCTAAAAGGTATAACTTTGTATTTAAATAGTCTATAGCGTGATTAAAACGCTGTTTTCTATTCTTTACCCTTTTTAATTTGTATAAGGTGGTAACCGTCTCTTAGATCTATTATTATAAATATCTTAGCTTAAGATAATTAATCTTGTAACTCTGTAATATTTAGTAGTAGATATTAGTTCTTTATTATTATGTTGTTAAGTTGTTAGTAGTTAACGTATAGTCTGTCTAATCTATCTTTTTTCTTAATAAACATAAAAGGGCTTACTGCTAGTAACTTTAATAGTTATATATATCCTTTTTTAAGGTTTGTCTTAATAAAATTATATTCTTTAAGGAGTTCTTCTCCTATCTTACTGTATAGTAGTCTAAAGGGTGGCGTCTTCCCCTTTTCTAGGTCTATTATAAGATCCTAAGGTTAATATTCTAGTAGATTTGCTTTTCCTTCCTTTTCTGTAAATATATATATCTATTTCCTGTACTCTCTTAGTAAGGTAAAGGGTGTGCTATTATCCTCCTTCTCGCGCTTCTTAACCTAGTAGTTCCTACTAGCGTCTACTAAAGTGTGTTTCTATTTTTTAACTGTCTGTCGCGGTATTATATTATTAATAACTCCCTTATCTACTATTATTTTTAGTTAATACGTAGGCTTTACTTATAATACATAATTATAGCGTTTAAATAATATTTTCTTTATACCCTAGTTAATCTACGGGTTGTGTATTATTAACTAAGGTAATCCTAAAACTAACTTATACTTAGATTCTAGTAAGATATCTAAGGTAAGTTCCTCTCTATATCCTTAGACTATTATTATGGTAGTAACCTCCTAGTATATTTAAAGTGTCTTAGGCATTAGGGATCTATTCGCGACATAGATAATATAGAGTACTTTTTTCTCTAATATTATAAGTTCTGCTTGTCTTACTGTTTAATAAAATATAAAGTTCCTTTCTACTCCTAAGTCTATAAGAGCTTAAGCCTATATTCCTTTAAGCTATACTAGTAGCTTAACTAATACTATGCTTACTATAGCATTTAATTTAATAAAGGCGTTTTCTTATCTAAGTTTAGGCCTAAAAAAGACATCTATTTATGTAGGTTGTAGTTAAGTTCTAGTGCCTAGTATACGTTTCTAAGTATCCGCTTCTATTATTATTCTTAAGTATGTAGCTTATGTAGATTGTCTTCTTCTTCTTCTTCCTATAAGGATGTTTTTCTATTTTTCCTCTTGTAGTCTTTACTATTCCTATATACTAGTTAAATTAGTAGCTCTATTATTACTTCTTACGTAGGGTAGTTTACAAAGCTGTCTAAGTGTTTGGCTATATAGTAGTATTTACAGTTTTAGTTTAGATATGTGTACTAGTACAGTTGCATATAGTCTCTATTAATAAGTATATTATAGCATTTATTGCCCTTTAGCGTAAGGTAAGAAAAGTATTTTACTTATTATTTATCCTAGAGGTGTTTATCGCAAGCTGCGATAGGGTAGTCTGTCTATATCTATCTATAGCGCAGTTTCCTTCTAGGTTATTTCTTATTCTCCTTTTTTTCTACCTTATATTATGCGCATGTTAGTTCTTCGCAATACATCTATATACAGAATTAGTGTGTAGGATTTTAGTGGTCTAGGTAGTACTTTAGTACATAGTCTAACTTCTTATTTTTGTAAGGTTGTATTCCTTTTAGTGCCTAGTAGGGTTCTATATAGTTCTAAACATTTAGTTTATACTTAGGTGATATAGGGTTATCTTCTTCCTACCTACTTTATAGGTGAGGAGTAGGAGATCTTAGTATCTCTTCTACGTCTTCTACGTTGTGGTATACGTTAGAGTCGTCTTCTAGATCTTTATATAATTATAAGTTAGGTAAATCTAATTACTTACTTTGCTCTAGCGCGACGTATTAGTAACTAAATAGCGTTATAATAACTTCTTATTCCTTATTAGGTTTTTAGTCCTTAATAGTTAGTACATTTAGCTTAGTTTAATAGACTTTATTCTTTAATCTACAGTTTCTAGCTATATAGCCTAGTTTGCCACATGTAAAGTATTTATAGGTCTTAGTTATTAGTTGTTAACTTCTATTAGAGACGCGTTTATTAGGCTGCTTAGGGCCTATCCTTCCTCCTTTTCCTTTACCTATATAGTTAAACTAGACATTTTTTATTAGTTTGTATCTCTAGTAGTTCCTTAGCTATTACTTTTAGACAATTCTAATAGGGTTCTTATAAACTACTTTTACTAGTTGTCTAAAGCTTATTGCCTTAGGGTTTTAGTAGAGCTCCTATTACAGTAAGAACTATTCTCTATTAATCTTAATAGTTTCTTTATATAGTTTTTTAAGGTTAGTAATTTGTGCACTACTACGCAAGAGTTCCTTACGTAGTTTCTATTTAAGTCCTTATTTATATATATCCTAAAGAGATTTATTGTCCTAGTTAAGTTGCATAGCGTATCTGCAAAACTTAGCTATATACTTAGCTACTAATTATTTCTAAGTTATAGTCTAAATCTTTACTTTTGTAATAGAGTCCTTATTAGTAATTCTAAAGAGTTATTTAAGGTATTTCTTAAAGTTATTGTAATCCTTAATAATATTAACTATATTAGCGTGCTTATTTGCGTAATTGTTATTATTATTGTCGTGGTCTATTCCTAGGTACTTTTTAAAGTAGGGATAGATCTATAATCCTGTATCTCCTTATATATATATCGCTGCAAAGATAACCTTCTTTTTATCTTTAAAAAGTTTGTCTAAGTTAAAGAAGTAGAGGTCTAACTAGAGAATCTAGACGTTAGTTTAAGATTATTTGCTAAAGTAGAAATTAGGTTTATGCGCCTTACTACTATCCTTTATAAGAGTAATTTTAGCGGCACCTAAAGCTATAGAAGAGGTAGGAGTTCGTGAAGTACTTATATTAAGGGTGTTTAAGATGTTAAATCTAAGAGGGTAGCTAGTCCTAAAGGGTTAAGGTTAGTTCTTAGGTAGGAGTACTTACAGGAGGTAGAAGGTCTTATTAATATAATAGTATCTTACGAAGTGTAACGAGTTAATAATTTAGTCTGCTAGAATCTAAATAATAGATTAATAAACAGATTAAACATAAGTATAGAGAGCCTATCCTTACGTTCCTATATACTAAGGCTACTCTACTGCTTAGTGCTACTAAGTAACTAAGCACTTTACGTAACTAGCTCTGCTACTTAGTGCTACTAAGCAACTAAGCACATTACGTGACCTAATCTAAGTTACTTAGCGTCTCTTTGTTACGTTTGTAACCCTGTTGTCGCTTTATCACACCTTTATAAGCGCCCGAGTCCCACGTTGTTACCTGGTACGTAATAGTTAATATTACGAGATTAGATTCTAAAGACCTCTAGCACCTTTAAGTAGGGCATATAAGAAGTAGAGCCCTATAAGCTCTAGTAACTACAGCCTAAGGTATAAAGATTACTAGAATATTAAAAAAGGATTATAAGCACTATACTACTGCATATATAACCTAGGTAATCTCTAGGAGACTTAGAGAATAATTACCTAGGCTATTTTACGTATTATCCTAGGATCTATTTAATATGCCTACTGCTTAAAATAGAGAAAACTACTTTTTGCTAATTAAAGAAGATTTTAGTAAAAAACCTTATATTTTTAATCTTAGAATAAAGACGCTTTCTAAGATAATAAGAGTGTGGCAGAATTTCTTAGCTTTTATTAATATAAAATACAAGCTTTAAATTACAAAAATCTAGTAGGATAATAATATAGTAACACTTCTATAGAGAGAGAAATCCTAGTACAAATTTTAGGGTAATTAGAAAGAGATAATAATTAGCAGACTACTACCCTATACGCATAAGCCTAATAGCGCTATAAAAAGAGTAAGCTAAGAGCTTATAATAAAAGTAATTAAAATATAAATAAGTGTAAATTTACTATTAAATCTCTAGCCTAAGATTATATAAGCTGCATACTAGCTCTAAAGAATAATTCCTAGCCTAGTATTAGGCTATTAATCACCTAATAAAACGTTAGATGCTTAGTTTAGACAATATTTTTATTATTTTAAACTAGTAAAAACATAATATAGAACAGCTAATCTTTATCTAAACTAGAGTGCTATCTACACCTATAGCTACTAAGCTTACCTTTTAGATTAGGAGTGTGCAGCTAGGCAAGACAGAAAAGGATTTAAAGTAAATCCTAGGGGCTATATTAGATACTTAGTAGGCTACAAAGCTTCTAATATCTACTAAATATAGATTCCCTAGCTTAATTAGGTAATTACTACACAAAATGTAAGGTTTAATAAGTTCTTATTCTATAAAGGATTAGAGGAATAATCTATTCTAAAGATAAAAGTATTAAAAATAGTAGAAAGCCTCTAAAAAGGAGAGCTAAACAATCTAGAAAAAGTGTATAAAAACACGCTTAATATTCTTTCTAAAATAAATAAGTATATAAGAACTACTACTAGACCTATAAGTAACCCTTAAGTAATTAAAAGCAAAGTAGGCTAACTAAATAATTAGGAACATAAAGTACCTACTACTAAGTAAGCTATAGGCTTAGCTAGCTAGCAGCTAAGAATTTGCTTAAGTAAGAAACAAAGCACAGGACTTATAACTCCTAATTAGATACTAGAACTAGGTAATCTTAGGAGTAATCTATTAAGTAATTAAGAAATATCTAGTAGCTACTAGAACACTACTAGAAGAGCTAGCCCGCTAGAATCTAAGGATTTAATACCCTATTTATTAGTAGAAACTAATTAGGGTACTAATTAATCTAGCGTAGATAACTTAATTACGCTAGACAAAGTAGATAACCTACTAGCGCGCTAAAGGCAAAGATAGATCTATCTAGAAGTAAGTAGAATAAGTAGGTAAAATTATAGTAAAGCACTAAAAATTAACTAACTAATAAATCGCTATCTACTATTATAAAGATTAAAGAAGTAAAATAATTAGAATAATTAGCTAGGGGGTAGGTAGAAGCTAGGTACTTATACACTAATTACTAATTATCTTTAAAGTAATCTTAATATAATATTAGAGCACACGATTATACTAGGAGTAGTAGAGGCCTAGTCTAAGTAAGAAGAATATATTAAACTAAATATAATAGTATTCGCTTTTATACTTAAAAAGGCGCCTAGAGCGTCTTATATAGCTTAGACTTATAGAGACAAGCTTACACTAGAGCTAACCCTATAGAAACACTTTTATAATTATTTATATAGAAAGCTATTCCTCCTTACTACTTATAAGGAGATCTTAACTTTATAAAATAAAGGTATCTAGATAGAAATTAAACAATTAGAGGTGTTAGAGTAACTACTCTCTTTAAAGTAGGTCTTTACCTATAAGTTTAATTAAAATAGATACTTTAAAAAGTGTAAAGCTTAAATTATTATAAAAGGAGATTTTTAGAAAAAGAATACTCTCTACTCTACCTATACTACTATCCTAGCAGTAAGATCTTTTTAATTAGCTATAGCTCTAGCAGCAGAATTTAATCTAGAAATCTTACAATTTAATATAGTAGGAGCGTTTTTAAATACTCTTATTACAGCCGCTAATCTAGTAACTTATAAATTACCTAATAGTTTTAAAAAGCTAAGACAGTGTGTAAGATTAAATTAAGCTTTATATAGCTTAAGAGATTTACCACTTCTTTAGTATAAGGAATTTACAAGATTACTTTAATCTTATAGACTCTTAGCTTTACTAGAAGAGCTATACCTTTTCTTTAATAGTAATTAAAGCATTATTATTCTATTTTATATTAATAACATTCTTCTTCTCTATTACAAAAGTAAAGAGAAAGAAGCCCTAGATTTTAAAAAAAAAATTATAAACAAATATAAGATTAAATTAAAAGAATTAGTAGAGTGGTTCCTAGGTGTTTAAGTAATTAAGGACAAAGAAGTAAGATTAATTTCTCTAGTCTATAATACCTATATTAATAAGATTATAAAAAAGTTTAACCTTTTAAACTCTAGGTGCTTCCCTCCTACACCTCTATTAGTAGGAGATCTTATTCTAAGCATAAAAGAAACTACGCCTTAAGAAATAAAGCTCTTTTAAGAACAGGTAGGATTAGCTCTTTACATAGTAATTATACTACGCCTAGATATAGCCTTTATAGTGTTAAAGCTATTACACTTTCTAACAAATCTAAGTAAAGGACACTTTGCTACTATTAACTATATAATCCTTTACCTCTATTAAACTAGATAGTAGGCTATAGTCTTTAGTGGCTATAGTAGACCTAATCTACTAATATATAGAGATACCTCTTTCACTAATAATCTAATATTACAGTAATCTTCCTATAAATATATTATCCTATTGTTTAGAGGAGCTATCCTATAGAAAGTAGCTTAATAGAACATAATTACTACTTTAATAATAGAAGTAGAGCTTCTAGCGCTTGAATATATAAGTAAAGAAGCTATAGTAATTAAGAGATTCTTTACTAAGCTTACTCTAGATCTAGGACTTTTATAGAAGGTCTATTATAATAATTTTTAAACTATTTATTTAGTAATTAGAAAAAACAAAAGAATTACTACTTAACTACGCTATATAGATATTTAGAACATATAGTTGCGGTAAGAGTATACAAATGAATTATTTTAAGTAGAATATCTTCTAACTAGTAAAATGCTAGTAGATAGGTTTATAAAGGCTCTTACTTATTAGCAGTTTAATAGATTTAAAAGGCTATAAAATCTATAAAATATAAGTATAATAATTACAGAATAAAAGTAGGTAAGTAGAGAATTAATCTATTAACTACCTAGAATTATTAATTTAGAGCTAGGAAATAAGAAAAGAAAAAGAAAAGAAAGAAAAGATTAAAAAGAAAATAGAAATTAAAAGAAAAAGAGATTAAAAAGCTTAGCTATAAGCTTATAAACCCTTTTCCTCCTCTACTTAATTATAGGGGTGCGAGAATCTCCCCTATAATTAGTAGTAGGAGATTCTCCCTATTTTCCTTCTCTCCTCCTCTTTGCAGTAGGTAATTCTTTACCTTATCTACCTCTTCTACCTCTCTTTTAATTAGTAGTAGGTAATAGCTCACCCTAGCCTCTTCTCCTTTAATTAGTAATAAGTAATTCCTTACCCTAGCCTCCCCTTTTTTAATTAGTAGAAGAAGAAGCACTTACCTAGCCTCTACTTTACTTTAGAGCTAATAGGCTACTTATCTAGCTATTTTAATTAGTGTATTAGCTGTAACTGCGCTACTCTTTAATAGGTAAAGTAGGAGAGTAATTACTCTATCCTCTACTAAGAATTAGCTATAAAGAAAGGAGTAAAATAGTAACTATATACTAAGCTTACTTCTTCTAACTACTAGTAGGAGGAGAAGCTTATAAAGCTACTTTAACTCTTTTACGTAGCTTAGTAATTAGCCTCTCTTATAAAAAGTATTAGCTAAACCTAAAAAGAATCTTAGAATAAAAGCTTATATTAGCACCTTCTAATAGTTAATAATAGATAAAATCTATAGCTAGAGTCTAAATATATAGCTAGCTACAGAAATAATTAGTAAAATTAGCTAAAGTAAAAAGATAATCCTATATATAGTAGTATAAGAATAGGTAAAGTAAATATAGTAGCGCCTACCTAAGCTTAAAGCGTTATTATAGCAGCGTCTATTACTTTTTTCTACTAGAGCTCCTTTTAAGTAGCCTAAGTAGCTTACTTATCTAAGAGCACTAAGTAATCGCTAGAAGTCTAAAGCTAGGGTAAAAAGAGCTAGTAGAGTAGGAAAAGTAGAAAGATCTTAGCGGGAGAATTAGAAGCTTTATTTAGCAGCTTTTACAGCCTTTACTATATATACTTTAGCTAAATTATTAAACATCTAAAAGAGTTAGTAAAGCTCTAAACAATAGAAAGAGCGTAAGGTAATAATTAGAAGAAGAGAACCTACTATAAAATAGTAAAATTTAAAGGCTTAAACTAGTAGGCTTAAATTAGATAGAAAGTTAAAGTGTTAAAAGTAAAGAATTAAAAAAAGAAGATTAAGCGCTAGTAAAGGGCTTATATACTCTATCGCCTATCTAATTGTTAAGCGCTAAATGCACTCTTTTTTTACTACTTATTTCTTTTACTACTACTTCTTCTTAATTAAAACGCGCCTACCTATTATACTTACTAGCTAGTAAGAAGCGGGGAAATTACTTTATAGTTAATAGGAAGTAAGCGAAAAAAGTAGTAGAATAAAAGCGTTTATAGTTAAGGCCTTTATGCTACGCTTATAAGCTCCTAACCTACTAGAAGACGAGATTCTAGACACAATTTATAATAGGATTTGTAATTTAAAAGATAAACAGCGATTATTTTACTATCACAACAAATAGGGGGTGATAGAATCGCTGATCTTAAGATAAGGAGATTTAGAAGAACAATTCTTAATAGTTTTTTAATTTTTAAACAGCCTTTAGATAGTTTTTTAAAAATCTTTAAGAAGAATTTAGACAATTAAAGATTACTTTTTAAAATAGGTAATCCGCTTTAAGTAATTACCTAGGGGGTGTGTTAAAGTAAAACACTTACTTCTGTAATTCTTTCTAGATCCACTAATTCATATCACGGGTTTCTTACTAAGAGGCTCGTTTCTTTTATATATAGTCTGCCCTTTCGGCATCCTTTCCTACGATCAGCTATTTGTATTCTTTACAACTCTACTCCTAAATATCCTGTGATAGTTCAAGCCCTTTCTACCACAAAAACTATCTTAAGCTAAAATATTTACAATAATAGATCTAAAAGATGGTTACCACCTTATATAAATAAATAAAGGTAAAGAATAGAAAATAGTGTTTTAATTACGCTACGGACTATTTAAATACAAAATTATACCTTTTAGACTTATAAACGCACTATTAGCTTTTATAGCACTTATTAATAACGTACTTCGCAAACATCTAGACATATTTATTATTACGTATATAGACGATATCCTCGTCTTTTCTAAAAACGAATCTAACTACACTAAGCATATATAGACAGTACTAGAAGCACTAGACAAAGTATGCCTTTATATTAAACTTAAGAAATATAAGTTTAACGTTAAATAACTTAAATTCCTAGGATATATTATTACTATGGAAGGAATTAAGATAGTACTAAGTAAAATTAAATATATTAAGAACTAGCTAATACTAAAGATAGCCAAGAATATCTAAGAATTCTTAAGATTTTATAGATTTAACTAATAATTTATCTAAAATTACGTAAAGGTTATAATACCTTTAACAAATCTTAAAAAGAAGGATGTACCCTTTAAATAGATAGATAAGTGTAGAATATTATTTTAACTCCTTAAAACAGCATATATTATAGAACCTATCCTTATTTATTTTAGAAGCGATAAACTACTATAATTTAAGATAGACGCTAGCGATCTTACGCTAGGCGCCTACACTAAATAAAAACGTAACAGTAAATAGCACCTAATTGCCTATTACTTAGACAAATTTAATAACGCCGAAACACAATATAACATATATAATAAAAACCTCTACACTATTATTAAAGCCTTAAAGCACTAGACAATTTATGCGCTTAGTTACTTAACACTAGAAATCTACACAGATTATAAGAACCTTCTAAGGTTCACAACGATAAAAGAACTTACGCTATAATAACAAAAATAGTTATAGACTACTAGTTAGTATAAGTTTAAAATTATCTATATAGCTAGAAAAGAAAATGGCAGAGTAGACACTCTTAGCTAACAAAGTAATCTAGTAAAAGAAAAAGCAAAAACCTTCTCTATAATCCTTTGCAAAGCCAAAGATAGATCTCTAGAACTAATAGTAGAACTAAATTAACTTTTAGTAATTAACTAAGAAGTTCTTGAATATCTACAGACTAAGATTATCTAATAATACTATAATAACCCTATATTCAGACACCTAGGCATTACGAAAATAATAGAACTTATTTAGAGAAACTACACTTTTAAAGGAATTAAAGAAGCTGTAACAACTTATATCTATAAATATATAGAATACTAGAGAAATAAACACAGCACACATCTTAAATATAGAGAGATATAAGTAATTAGAATACTAACAGTACTATAGGAAGACATTACTATAGATTTTATGTTGAAGTAAAACACTCACTTCCGTGATTCTTTCTGGATCCACTGATTCAGATCACGGGATTCTTGCCAAGAGGCTCGTTTCTTTTGTATATAGTCTGCCCTTTCGGCATCCTTTCCTACAATCAGCTCTTTGTATTCTTTACAACTCTGCTCCTGAATATCCTGTGATAGTTCGAGCCCTTTTTACCACAACATTTTATTATAGGAATTCTAAACTCTAAGGATCTAATAACAGGAATTAAATATAATAGTATACTAGTAATAGTCTACTAACTAACTAAGTATATTAAGCTTATTCTATACCTTAAAAGAATAACAGTAAAGGAACTCGCTTTTCTTATCCTAGACTAACTAATTAGATATTACAGAATCCTAAAAATAATTATTAGCAATAGAGACAAGCTCTTCACATTAAATTATTAGACAACACTTATAGCCCTACTTAGAACAAAACAAAAGCTATTAACAGCTTACTATCTATAAATAGATAGATAGATAGAACGTACAAACTAAACTATAAAAACGTACCTACGCATCTACTATAATAGTTAGAAGAATAACTAGGTTTTATTACTACTTATAGCATAGTTAGCCTATAATAACAAAGTATTAGCAGCATTAGGACATACACTATTCTATGTAAACTATAGAAGACACCTATATCTCTTTAATTAATAATTTCCTACAATAATTGTAGTAAAAAAAGCTATAGATATAGCAGAAAATATAAAGAAAACATACTAATAACTTTAAGAAAACCTTAAAAAGGCTTAGCAGCAATTAATTTTATACTAAAACTAAAAACAAAAAATAGCACCTTAGCTAAAGAAGGGGGATAAAGCATATCTACTTATAAAGAACCTTTAAACTTAGAAGAAGAAACACAAGAAACTAGATTACCTTAAAGTTAGACTATTTTATATTTCTAAGCAAATATTACTAGTAAACTATAAGTTAGAACTACCGCTAGATGCAAAGATACACCTAGTATTCTACGTATTATTACTAGAACTAGCAGACCCTAATACTCTAATTAAGACAACCTTCTATCACTAGACTAAGGAGGGAAACGAATTTAAAGTTAAAAGGATTCTATATTACAATTAGAAAACTAATATATACTTTATTAAGTAGAAAGGTTACCCACACAGCAAAAACACTTAGGAACTAAAGAACTACCTAAGAAACTGTTAATAAAAGATTAAAGAATTCCACTAATAACCTATGTAGCATAATATTATTCTTACCTAAGACAGTAAAGGCACTAGATTATTCTAGAACTCTAACAGGAAATTCTTAAAAGCGCTCTATATCGTAGGGAATAAGAAAGGACCTAAAGGGGTCTTATTAACTACTAGATTATTAGCCTTATAAGATTTAGCCTCTTTAATATTCTTCTCTTTAACCGCTATTGTATCCTTAGCGCGCTTCTCTAATAAATCTATTTACTAATGTAACTAATCTTTATACACGCGTATAATACGTAATTTCTCTAACACCTTTTTATAGGCCTTAAACGCAGACTCCTGCGTTTCTCTTAACTCTTTTATCTACACACGTAACTTCTCTTTCTCTATAAGTAAACGCTTAAACTTAAACTCTAAAACGCTTATATTATAACATTAACCTTAATAAACACATTCCTTATATTTTCTAGACTAAATGTGAACTTTGTAAATATAGTTATATTTTATACATATTAAGTATTTCTTAACTATAACTTTGCTAAAGGAGTTAATAAAATTAGTTAAGTAGTAGTAATAGGTAGTGCTAGACTTAGAGGGTTATTTAGGTATAATATAAGTAAGCTAACGCTACTTATAAAATAGAGTAAGCTGTAGTTATAGATAGGGATAAGACATAATTACATAATTTAAGGATAAATCCTAGTAGGGAAAGAGATAATATTATAATCTAAAGGCTAGGCCTCCTAAGATTTTTATATATATCTACGTTTGTTGTTTAAGTGGCACAGCATAAGAGATTACATAACCTAATTAGTGTGATTAGAGCGCTAAGATAACTAATTAGACTAAGCACTTAATATACTACGTAACTAATTAGTACTTAATTAGTTTATTTAGAGTAATTAGTCCACTAATTGCTTAAAGTATATAGGAACGTAAGGATAAACCTTTATACTCATGAATCTGTTTATTAATCTATTGTTTAGATTCTAGTAGACTAAATTGTTAACTCGTTACACTTCGCAAGATACTATTGTATTAATAAGACCTTCTACCTTCTATAAGTACTCCTGCCTAAGAACTAACCTTAACCCTTTAGGACTAGCTACCCTCTTGGATTTAACAGATATCTACTAGTAAAGCTACCTAGTATAGGCGCTTATAGTATTACTATTTAAGGCAGTATATAGAGGCTACTATAAAACTAGGAGTAACTAATAAAAGTCTTCTAAAATAACAATATTTATACTAGTAAAGGGAAGACAAGCGTGTTAACGTTAAATTCCTTGTAAGGTCTAGTTATAGGCAATAGTACTTACTTCACACTAGGAAGGATAGTAAAAGAATAACTTAGTAATATTAATAGAATAATACTTATCTTATATAGAGTTAGGCTGTAGTGTAGGTTTTACGTAGCTAGCTCGCTTAGCGTATAGGCCCTCTATAAGGCCTTAGCGCTAGATACTATAACACTATAATAATATTGTAATCTACCTATTATAGAACCTTCCCTTCTAGCTGTAGTCCTCTATAGTATGCTATAGCCTTAATAAAAACCTTACCCTATAAGAAAGGAAAAGAGTATCTATAGAGGTGTACGTTACTTGCGCAATAATAGTACGTTATAAGTAAATAGTGCGCGTTATAAACATATTGCGTATATTATTTATTATAAGGCTCTTACGCCTTCTGTTTACTATAGCTTTTTATAATATAGGGTAGTAGAGCTATATAGTCTTAATATTATTTTAATTTTTGTGTGCTCTCTACCTATAAAATATATAACTACTATATTCCTAGCGTAGATAAAGCGCTTAACCTTTAAATAACCTTCTTAATTATCTAAGATACTATACTATCTAGTGCCTAAGTATATTAAGAAGTCTAACCTATATAGTGCTGCTACCTTTGCGTTTAGTAGAGATGCTAAGCGCGTAAACTATAATATAGTGCTTATAACTTATATATACTATACGTAAAACTTAGTAAAGCTTCCTAAAGACTATATAAAAGATAGGAATAAGCCCTGTAACTATTATATTAAAGGTAATTATAAAGGCTATAACTTAGTATATCTAGAGTCGCGCGCTATATATACGCTTTAGCTAATATTTATAGGTGCTAGAAGTAATAAATAGGCGCCTTAATCGCCTATACGCCCTTTATAACTACTACTATATTATAGTTATAGAGACCCTAAGTGGGCAGCGTAAAACAGATAAGCGTGTAAAGGTAGTAGGCTTAAAGCTAGCTTATTACTAAAAGTAATTTAACTTAGAGCTAGCTAACTACTAGCGTATTATAGCTTATATTAGTACACCTGTAAGTGTGGCAACCTAAGTGCCTACTACTAGCCCTTAGTATCTAGACTTAATCCTAGTAGAGTAGTGTTGAATTACTAGTGCTCTTAAGGCAGTTGTTTCTTTTATATAGTAGATAGTAAGTTCATACCTTTTCTATACTTAAAACGTATACTAATAGCTTACTTTAGATTAATCTAGTATCTACTCTTTGCTGTAATAAAGGCGACTTAGATAATAGTGATAAAGAAAGTAAGGAGAAAGTTACTACTAGAGGTGTAGTAGGTAAAAATAGTAAAGATAGTAAGGATAATAAGAATACTAAGTAGAGGGGGCGTACGCAGTGCGTAGTTTAGTTAGATTACTTTTTAGAAGCTAGCCTATAGGCCTTAAATAGATACTTCTGTTGTGGTAAAAAGGGCTCGAACTATCACAGGATATTCAGGAGTAGAGTTGTAAAGAATACAAATAGCTGATTGTAGGAAAGGATGCCGAAAGGGCAGACTATATACAAAAGAAATAAGCCTCTTAGCAAGAATCCTGTAATATAAATTAGTGGATCTAGAAAGAATTATAGAAGTAAGTGTTTTACTTTAACACACCCCCTAGGTGATCGCTTAAAGCGGATTACCTATTCTAAGAAGTAATCTATAATTGTCTAAATCTTTCTTAAAGATCTTTAAAAAACTATTTAAAAGCTATTTAAAGATTAAAAAACTATTAAGAATTATTCTTCTAAATCTCTTTATTTTAAGAATAGCGATTCTATCACCCCCTACTTATTATAATAGCAAAATAATCACTGTTTATCTTTTAAATTACAGATCCTATTGTGAATCGTGTCTAGAATTTCTTCTTCTAGTAGGTTAGGAGCTTATAAGCGTAGTATAAAGGCCTAGAGCGTAAATACTTTTATTCTGCTACTTTTTTTGCTTACTTCTTATTAACTGTAAGGTAATTTCCCTACTCTTGCTAGCTAGCAAGTATAATAGGTAAGCGCGTTTTAATTAAGAAGGAGTAGTAGTAAGAGAAATAAGTAGTAAAAAAGGAGCGTATTTAGCGCTTAATAATTAGATAGGCGGTAGAGTATATGTTAAAGTAAAACACTCACTTCTGTGATTCTTTCTGGATCCACTAATTTAGATCACAGGATTCTTACTAAGAGGCTTATTTCTTTTGTATATAGTCTGCTCTTTTGGCATCTTTTCCTATAATTAGCTATTTGTATTCTTTACAACTCTGCTCCTGAATATCCTATAATAGTTTAAGCCCTTTTTACTATAACAGTTATAAGCCTAGCGCTTAGAACGTAGGACAATTCTCCTTACTTACTTAGCAACGCTTAAATTATTATACAACACTCTATTTAGAACCTCTTTATAATATAACCCCCTATTTCTAATTACAAAAATTGTTAAAATAGCAGAAGTACAGCTTATTAATTACGCTAGTTAGCCCTACTAGTTTATCCAGCTTTAATTCTAAGTAAACTTAAAAGGAATCTAGAACTAAATTAACCTAGAGGCGATTAACGCTCTAGTAATTAATTATATAAAGCTAGAATAACCTCTACTCCTATAGAAACTATTACTAATTGCAGATACAGCCTCTATAGTAAGTATTTAATTATATAAAGCAGAGCTTGCTAAGTATAAAATAGATAAAGAGAGCTTTCCTTTACAAATAGCAGAATATAAAGTAGTAGTTTTAGACTAGTAAGTAGACTATACTAAGATATAGAATCTCTAGACTTAGGTAAATGCTATAGTATCGCCTAATCTGCTTACTCCTGCTATAATTACTCTAGTTAATACACGCCAAACTACGCTTTAGTCCCTAATTTAACTCTTAAAGGAAGATCTCGCACTAAATAAAGGAGCTATATAAAATAATGTTTAAGCTTTATACTACGCTTATCTTAAGAAGGCTAAGTAGGTAAAAAAAAGTTTTAAGACCTAGTTTAAAGAGTAGCAGCTCCTCTATTAAAAAGCGAAGACCTACTTAATTAGTGAAATTAGTAGACCGCTTACTAGCTAAGATTTCCTAGATATAATCGCTGCGCGTATAGCACTAGATTAGGCCTAATTAATAAACTAACAGCTAATCTAGGATAAGACGCTAGGACGGAATTAGATTACGCTAGATAATCTAGGGAAGGTATTTTTGGCGCTTATCTAAGAGTATTTAATCTAATCTAGTTCTAATAAAACAAGTAAGGTATTCGCCACTTTTAATAGATTATTAAGACAATCTACTAACTCTAATAGTTCTAGTTCGTCTAATTAGATAAAGAAACAACCAAACTATCCCTATAAGCCCTATACTTATAGGTAGAAACTAATAGAGTGCTAAAGACTTTAAACCGCAATAGCTAGATTACCCTAGAATAGAATATTATTATTTAATCTTACTAATAAAGAAAAATTAGAGATTCTTAATTAACTTAAGCAGCCTAAGTGGTTAAACTTTTGTAATATAATTATAAAGGTAGAATAGAATAAGAAATAATCCTCTACTAAGACTATTAAGTATCCTAGTAGTATTGCTACTGCTCTACTAAACCTATTTAATCTGCCTATAGATAATAAAGCATTAGGTGTCTACTCTACTCTACATTCTAACGCTTATCCTCTATTAGAATATATAATACTAGACAGTGCTATAGTAGTTTACCTAGTTAATAATTATAAAAGACTTGTTCCTAGGACGTTTTAATTATTAAACAAGAGTGTAGAGGTAGGTACATAAAGCCTCCTAATTTTAGAAATTAGTAATAGACTAATTAAGAACGCTTTGCATAGGAAAAATAGGAGATTTATAGAAAATCTACTACTCTAAGGAGTAAGAGTAGTAGAAGGCTTTTATATAAATATTATATTAGAAGCTCTTTTAAAGAAAGTAAAGATTTAGTACCTTAGTTTAGATCACACTCTTAGAATTAGAAGCCTAGAACAAAGCGTTATCTTAGTAGACCTAAGATGTGAGTATAACCTTACTTTCCTATAATATAAGCTAATCTACTCTTGTCTAATTATTATAAGTGTAACTACTAAAGGATTATCCTAGGTTAATATTAAGAGATTAGATTCTAAGGACCTCTAGCACCTTTAAGTAGGGTATATAGGAAGTAGAGCCCTATAAGCTCTAGTAACTACAGCCTAAGGTGTAAAAATTACTAAAATGTTAAAAAAGAATTACGAGCACTATGCTACTGTACATATAACTTAGGTAATCTCTAGGAGACCTAGAGAATAATTACCTAGACTATTTTACTTATTATCCTAAGATCTATTTAATATGCCTACTACTTAAAATAGAGAAAACTAGGTTTTGCTAATTAAAGAAAATTTTAGTAAGAAACCTTATATTTTTAATTTTAGAACAAAGACGCTTTCTAAGATAATAAGAGTGTGGTAGGATTTCTTAGCTCTTATTAATATAAAATATAAGCTTTAAATTATAAAAATCTACTAGGACAATAATACAGCAACACTTCTATAGAAAGGAAAATCCTAGTATAAATTTTAGGCTAATTAGGAAGGAATAACAATTAGTAGACTACCACCCTATATGTATAAGCCTAATAGCGCTATAGAAAGAGCAGGCTAAGAGCTTATAACAAAAGTAATTAAAATATAAATAAGCGTAAATCTGCTATTAAATCTATAGCCTAAGATTATATAAGCAGCATGCTAGCTCTAAGGAATAATTCCTAGCCTAGTATTAGGCTATTAATTACCTAATAAAACGTTAGATGCTTAGTTTAGACAATATTTTTATTATTTTAAACTAGTAAAAACATAATATAGGACAGCTAATCTTCGTCTAAACTAAAGTACTGTCTACGCCTATAGCTACTAAGCTTACCCTTTAGATTAGGAGCGTACAGCTAGGCAAGATAGAAGAGGATTTAAAGTAAATCCTAGGGGCTATATTAGATACCTAGTAAGCTATAAAGCTTCTAATATCTACTAAATATAGATTCGCTAGCTTAATTAGGTAATTACCACACAAAACGTAAAGTTCAATAAGTCCTTATTCTATAAAGGATTAGAGGAATAATCTATTCTAAAAATAGAAGCGTTAAAAATAGTAAAAAGCCTCTAAAAAGGAGAGCTAAATAATCTAGGAGAAGCGTATAAAAATACACTTAATATTCTTCCTAAAATAAATAAGTATATAAGAACTGCTACTAGACCTATAGGTAACCCTTAGGTAATTAAAAGCGAAGTAGGCTAGCTAAGTAATTAGGAACCTAAAGTACCTACTACTAAGTAAGCTGTAGGCTTAGCTAGCTAGTAGCTAAGAATTCGCTTAAGTAGGAAAGGAAGCATAGGACTTATAACCCCTAATTAGACACTAGAGCTAGGTGATTTTAGGGGTAATCTGTTAAGTAATTAAAAGATATCTAGCAGCCACTAGAATACTACTAGGAGAGCTAGCCCGCCAGAATCTAGGGATTTAATACCCTATTTATTAGTAGAAACTAATTAGGTTACTAATTAACCTAGCGCAGATAACTTAATTACGCTAGATAAAATAGATAACCTACTAGCGCGCTAAAGGCGAAGGCAGATCTATCTAGAGGTAAGTAGAATAAGTAGGCGAAATTATAGTAAAGCACTAGAAATTAACTAACTAATAAATCACTATCTGCTATTACAAAGATTAAAGAAGCAAAATAATTAGAATAATTAGCTAGGGAGTAGGTAGAAGCTAGGTGCTTATACACTAATTACTAATTATTTTTAAAGTAATCTTAATATAATATTAGAGCACACGTTTATACTAGAAGTAGCAAAGGCCTAGTCTAAGTAAGAAGAATATATTACACTAAATATAATAGTATTCGCTTCTATGCTTAGAAAGGCGCCTAGAGCGTCTTATGTAGCTTAGACTTACAGAAATAAGCTTACACTAGAGCTAACCCTATAAAAACACCTTTATAATTATCTATATAGGAAGCTATTCCTCTTTACTACTTATAAGGAGATCTTAACTTTGCAAGATAAAGGTACCTAAATAGAGATTAAATAATTAAAGGTATTAGAGTAACTACTCCCTTTAAAGTAGGTCTTTACCTACAAGTTTAATTAAAATAGATACTTTAAAAAGTGTAAAGCTTAAATTGTTATAAGAGAAGATCTTTAGAAAAAGAATACTCTTTACTCTACCTATACTACTACCCTAGCAGTAAGATCTTTCTAATTAGCTATAGCTTTAGCAGCAGAATTTAATCTAGAAATCTTATAATTTAATATAGTAGGAGCGTTTCTAAATACTCTTATTACAGCCACTAATCTAGTAACTTATAAATTACCTAATAGTTTTAAAAAGCTAGGAAAGTGTATAAGATTAAATTAAGCTTTATATAGCTTAAGAGATTTACTACTTCTTTAGTATAAAGAATTTACAGAATTACTTTAATCTTATAGACTCTTAGCTTCGCTAGAAGAACTATGCCTTATCTTTAATAGTAATTAAAGTATTATTATTTTATTTTATATTAATAACATTCTTCTTCTCTATCACAAAAGTAAAAAGAAAGAAGCCCTAGATTTTTAGAAAAAGATTGCAAATAAATATAAGATTAAATTAAAAGAACTAGTAGAGTAGTTCCTAGGTGTTTAAGTAATTAGGAACAGAGAAGTAAGATTAATTTCTCTAGTCTATAATACCTACATTAATAAGATTATAAAAAAGTTTAACCTTTTAAACTCTAGGAGCTTCTCTCCTACACCTCTATTAGTAAAAGATCTTACTCTAAGTATAGGAGAAGCCACTCTTTAACAAATAAAGCTCTTTTAAGAAGAGGTAGGATTAGCTCTCTACACAGTAATTATGCTACGCCTAGATATAGCCTTTGTAGTGTTAAAGCTATTATACTTTCTAATAAATCTAAGTAAAGAACACTTTGCTACTATTAATTATATAATCCTTTACCTCTATTAAACTAGGTAGTAGGCTATAGTCTTTAGTAGCTATAATAGACCTAATCTACTAATATATAGAGATGCCTTATTTACTAATAATCTAATATCACGGCGATCTTCCTATAGATATATTATCCTATTATTTAGAGGAGCTATCCTATAGAAAGTAGCTTAATAGAACATAATTACTACTTTAATAATAGAAGTAGAGCTTCTAGCGCTTAAATATATAAGTAAAGAAACTATAGCGATTAAGAGATTCTTTACTAAGCTTACTCTAGATCTAAGACTTTTATAAAAGGTCTATTATAATAATCTTTAAACTATTTATTTAGTTATTAGAAAGAACAAAAGAATCACTACTTAACTACGCCATATAGATATTTAGAATATATAGTTATAGTAAGAGTATATAAAAAGATTGTTTTAAGTAGAATATCTTCTAACTAGTAAAATGCTAGTAGATAGCCTTATAACGGCTCTCACTTATTAGTAGTTTAATAGATTTAAAAGGCTACTAAATCTATAAGATATAAGCATAATAATTACAGAATAAGAGTAGGTAAGTAAAGAAATAATCTATTAACTACCTAGAATTATTAATTTAGAGCTAGGAAACAAGAAAAAAAAAAGAAAAGAAAGAAAAAATTAGAGAGAGAATAAGAATTAGAAAAAGAGGAGATTAAAGAGCTTATTTATAAGTATATAGACCCTCTTCCTCCTCTACTTAATCGTAGGGGTGTAAGAATCTCCTTTATAATTAGTAGTAGAAGATTCTCCCTATCCTCCTCCTCTCTTCCTCTCTATAGTAGGTAATTCCTTACCCTATCTACCTCCTCTACCTCTCCTTTAATTAGCAGTAAGTAATAGCTTACTCTAGCCTTCTCTCCTTTAATTAGTAGAAGGAGAAGTACTTATCTAGCCTCTACTCTACTTTAGAGCTAATAGGCCGCTTATTTAGCTATTTTAATTAGAGTATTAGCTGCAACCGCGCTACTCTTTAATAGGTAGAGTAGGAGAGTAATTACCCTATCCTCTACTAAAGATTAGCTAGGAAGGAGAGAGTAGGATAGTAGCTATATACTAAGCTTACTTCTCCTAACTACTAGTAAAAAAAGAACTTTATAAGGCTACCTTAACCCTTTTACGTAGCTTAGTAATTAGCCTCTCTTATAAAAAGTATTAGCTAAACCTAGAATAAATCTTAAGATAAAAGCTTATATTAGCACCCTCTAATAGTTAATAGCAGATAAAATCTATAGCTAGAATCTAAATATATAGCTAGCTATAGAAACAATTAGCGAAATTAGCTAAAGCAATAGGATAACCCTATATATAGTAGTGTAAGAGTAGGTAAAGTAGGTATAGTAGCGCCTACCTAAGCTTAAAGCGTTATTATAGTAGCGTCTATTACTCTTTTCTACTAGAGCTCCTTTTAAGTAGCCTAAGCAGCTTACTTATTTAAGAGCACTAAGCGATTACTAGGGGCTTAAAGCTAGGGTAAGAGGAGCTAGTAAAGTAGGAGGATTTTAGTAGGAGAATTAGAAGCTTTATTTAGTAGTTTTTATAGCCTTTACTACGTGTACTTTAGCTAAGTTATTAGACATCTAAAAGAGTTAGTAAAGCTCTAAATAATAAAAACAGTGTAAGGTAATAGTTAGAAGAAGATAACCTACTATAAGGTAGTAAGATTTAAAAGCTTAAACTAGTAGGCTTAAATTAGATAGGAGGTTAAAGCGTTAAAAGTAAAGGATTAAAGAGAGAAGATTAAGCGCTAGCAAAGGGCTTATATACTCTACCGCCTATCTAATTATTAAGCGCTAAATACACTCCTTTCTTACTACTTATTTCTCTTACTACCGCTCCTTCCTAATTAAAACGCGCCTGCCTATTATACTTACTAGCTAGTAAGAGCGGGGAAATTACCTTATAGTTAATAGGAAGTAAGCGAAAAAAGTAGCAGAATAAAAGTGTTTACGCTCTAGGCCTTTATACCACGCTTATAAGCTCCTAACCTACTAGAAAAAGAGATTCTGGACACAATTTATAATAGGATTTATAATTTAAAAGATAAATAGTGATTGTTTTACTATTATAATAAGTAGGGGGTAATAGAATCGCTGTTCTTAAGATAAGGAGATTTAGAAGAATAATTTTTAATAGTTTTTTAATCTTTAAACAGCCTTTAGACAGTTTTTTAAAGATCTTTAGGAAGGATTTAGATAATTATAGATTACTTCTTAGGATAGGTGATCCGCTTTAAGCGATTACCTAGGGGGTATGTTAAAGTAAAACACTTACTTCTGTGATTCTTTCTAGATCTACTAATTCAGATCACAGGATTCTTACTAAGAGGCTCATTTCTTTTATATATAGTCTGCCCTTTCAGCATCCTTTCCTATAATCAGCTATTTGTATTCTTTACAACTCTGCTCCTGAATATCCTATAATAGTTCGAGCCCTTTTTACCACAACAGTATATAAGCCCTTTACTAGCGCTTAATCTTCTCTCTTTAATTCTTTACTTTTAACACTTTAACTTCTTATTTAATTTAAGCCTACTAGTTTAAGCCTTTAAATTCTACTATTTTATAGTAAGTTCTTTTCTTCTAATTATTACTTTACACTCTTTCTATTATTTAGAGCTTTACTAACTCTTTTAGATATCTAATAACCTAGCTAAAGCACGCGTAGTAAAGGCTATAAAAGCTACTAAATAAATTTTCTAATCCTCCTACTAAGATTCTTTTACTTTACTAGCTCCTTCTACCCTAACTTTAGGCCTCTAGTAATTACTTAGTGCTTTTAAATAAGTAAGCTACTTAGGCTGCTTAAAAGGAGCTCTAGTAAGAAAGAGTAATAGACACTACTATAATAACACTTTAAGCTTAGGTAGGCGCTGCTATACCTACTTTACCTACTCTTACACTACTATATATAGGATTATTCTATTACTTTAGCTAATTTTGCTAATTATTTCTATAGCTAGCCGCATATTTAGACTCTAGCTATAGATTTTATTTACTATTAACTATTAGAGGGTACTAATATAAGCTTTTATTTTAAAATTCTTTTTAGGTTTAGCTAATACTTTTTATAGGAGAGGCTAATTACTAAGCTATATAAGAGGGTTAAAGTGGCTTTATAAGCTCTTCTTTTTACTAGTAGTTAAGAGGAGTAAGCTTAGTATATAGCTACTATCCTACTCCCTCTCTTCTAGCTAATCCTTGGTAAAAAATAGGGTAATTACCCTCTTACTCTACCTATTAAAAAGTAGCGCAGTTGCAGCTAATACTCTAATTAAAATAGCTAGATAAGTAGCTTATTAGCTCTAAAGTAAAATAGAGACTAAATAAGTGCTTCTTCTTCTACTAATTAAAAAAGGGGAGGCTAGAGTAAGCTATTACTTACTACTAATTAAAGGAGAGGTAGAGGAGGTAAATAGGGTAAAGAATTACCTACTATAGAGAGGAGGAGAGGAAAAGGATAGGGAGAATCTTTTACTACTAATTATAAAAGAAATTCTTACACTCCTGCGATTAAGTAGAGAAAGAAGAAGGTTTATAAGCTTATAAATAAGCTCTTTAATCTCCTCTTTTTCTAATTCCTATTCTCTCTCTAATCTTTTTTTTCTTTTCTTTTTTTTTTCTTATTTCCTAGCTCTAAATTAATAATTCTAGATAGTTAATAGGTATTCTTTACTTACCTACTTTTATTCTGTAATTATTATACTTATATCTTACAGATTTAGTAGCCTTTTAAATCTATTAAACTGCTAATAAGTAAGAGCCTTTATAAGGCCATCTACTAGTATTTCGCTAGTTAGAAGATATTCTACTTAAAATAATCTTTTTATATACTTTTACTACAACTATATATTCTAAATATCTATATAACGCAGTTAAGTAGTAATTCTTTTATTCTTTCTAATTACTAAATAAATAGTTTAAAGATTATTATAATAGACCTTCTATAAAGGTCCTAGATCTAGAGTAAGCTTAGTAAAGAATCTCTTAATTACTATAGCTTCTTTACTTATATATTTAAGCGCTAGAAGCTCTACTTCTATTATTAAAGTAGTAATTATGTTCTATTAAGCTACTTTCTATAGGACAGCTCCTCTAAATAATAGGATAATATATTTATAGGAAGATCGCCGTAATATTAGATTATTAGTAAAAGAGGCATCTCTATATATTAGCAGATTAGGTTTATTGTAGCCACTAAAGACTATAGCCTACTATCTAGTTTAATAGAGGTAAAAGATTACATAATTAATAGTAGTAAAGTGTTCTTTGCTTAGATTTGTTAGAAAGTGTAATAGCTTTAACACTATAAAGGCTATATCTAGGCGTAGCATAATTGCTGTGTAGAGAGCTAATCCTACCTCTTTTTAAAAGAGCTTTATTTGTTAAGGAGTAGCTTCTCCTGTGCTTAGAATAAAATCTTCTACTAATAAAGGTGTAGGAGGGAAGCTCTTAGAGTTTAAAAGGTTAAACTATTTTATAATCTTATTAATGTAGGTATTATAGACTAGAGAAATTAATCTTACTTCTTTGTCCCTAATTACTTAAACACCTAGGAACTACTCTACTAGTCCTTTTAATTTAATTTTATATTTATTTATAATCTTTTTCTAAAAATCTAGGGCTTCTTTCTCTTTACTCTTATAATAGAGAAGAACAATGTTATTAATATAAGATAGAATAATAATACTTTAATTACTATTAAAGAAAAGGCATAGCTCTTCTAGTAAAACTAAGAGTTTATTAGATTAAAGTAATCCTGCAAATTTCTTATACTAAAGAAGTGGTGAATCTCTTAAGCTATATAAAACTTAATTTAATCTTACACACTTTCCTGGCTTTTTAAAACTATTAGGTAATTTATAAGTTACTAGATTAGCGGCTGTAATAAGAGTATTTAGAAACGCTTCTACTATATTAAATTATAAGATTTCTAGATTAAATTCTACTACTAGAGCTATAGCTAATTAAAAAGATCTTACTACTAGGGTAGTAGTATAGGTAGAGTAGAGAGTATTTTTTTTCTAAAGCTCTTTTTTTATAATAATTTAAGCTTTGCACTTTTTAAAGTATCTATTTTAATTAAACTTATAGGTAAAGACCTACTTTAAAGGGAGTAGTTACTTTAACACCTTTAATTATTTAATCTCTATTTAGGTACCTTTATTTTGCAAAGTTAAGATCTCTTTGTAAGTGGTAAAAAGGAATAGCTTTCTATATAGATAATTATAAAGGTGTTTCTATAAGGTTAGCTCTAGTGTAAGCTCGTCTCTATAAGTCTAAGCTATATAAGACGCTCTAGGCGCCTTTCTAAGTATAGAAGTAAATACTATTATATTTAGTATAATATATTTTTTTTGCTTAGACTAGGCCTCTACTACTTCTAGTATAAACGTGTGCTTTAATATTATATTAAGATTACTTTAAAGATAATTAGTAATTAGTGTATAAGCACCTAGCTTCTACCTACCCCCTAGCTAATTATCCTAATTATTTTACTTCCTTAATTTTTGCAATAGTAGATAGCGATTTATTAGTTAGTTAATTTCTAGTGTTTTACTATAATTTTGCCTACTTATTTTACTTACCTCTAGATAGATCTGCCTTTGCCTTTAGCGCGCTAGTAGGTTATCTACTTTATCTAGCGTAATTAAGTTATCTGCGCTAGGTTAATTAGTAACCTAATTAGTTTCTACTAATAAATAGGGTATTAAATCCCTAGATTCTAGCGGGCCAGCTCTACTAGTAGTGTTCTAGTAGCTACTAGATATCTCTTAATCGCTTAATAGATTACCCCTAAAATTACCTAGCTCTAGTATTTAATTAGGGGTTATAAGTCCTATACTTCCTTTCCTACTTAAGTAAATTTTTAGCTGCTAGCTAGCTAAGTCTATAGCTCGCTTAGTAGTAGGTACTTTAGGTCTCTAATTACTTAGCTAGCCTACTTCGCTTTTAATTACCTAAAGGTTACCTATAGGTTTAGTAGCAGTTCTTATATACTTATTTATTTTAGGAAGAATATTAAGCGCGTTTTTATACACTTCTCTTAGATTATTTAGCTCTCTTTCTTAGAGGCTTTCTACTATTTTTAACACTTCTATCTTTAGAATAGATTATTCCTCTAATCCTTTATAGAATAAGGACTTATTAAACCTTACATTTTTTATAGTAATTACCTAATTAAGCTAGCGAATGTATATTTAGTAGATATTAGAAGCTTTATAGCTTACTAGGTATCTAATATAGCCCCTAAAATTTACTTTAAATCCTTTTCTATCTTACCTAGCTATACGCTCCTAATCTAAAGGGTAAGCTTAGTAGCTATAGGCGTAGACAGCACTCTAGTTTAGATAAAAATTAGCTGTCCTATATTATGTATTTGCTAGTTTAAAATAATAAAAATATTGTTTAAACTAAGTATTTAACGTTTTATTAGGTGATTAATAGCCTAATACTAGGCTAGGAATTATTCCTTAGAGCTAGTATGCCGCTTATATAATCTTAGGCTAGAGATTTAATAGTAGATTTGCGCTTATTTATATTTTAATTACTTTTGTTATAAGCTCCTAGCCTACTCTTTCTGCAGCGCTATTAGGCTTATATGTATAGGGCGGTAGTCTGCTTATAATTATCCTTTCCTAATTAGCCTAAAATTCGTACTAGGATTTCCCTCTCTATAGAAGTGTTGCTGTATTATTATCCTAGTAGATTTTTATAATTTAAAGCTTGTATTTTATATTAATAAGAGCTAAGAAATACTGCTACACTCTTATTATCTTAGAAAGCGTCTTTATTTTAAGATTAAAAATGTAAGGTTTCTTACTAAAATCTTCTTTAATTAGTAAAACCTAGTTTTCTTTATTTTAAGTAGTAGGCATACTAAATAGATCCTAGAATAATAAGTAAAATAGCCTAGGTAATTATTCTTTAGGTCTTCTAGAAATTACCTAGATTACATGTGTAGTAGCATAGTGCTTATAATCTTTTCTTAACATTTTAGTAATCTTTACACTTTAGGCTGTAGTTACTAGAGCTTATAAGGCTCTACTTCCTACATACCCTACTTAAAGGTGCTAGAGGTCTTTAGAATCTAATCTCTTAATATTAACCTAGGATAATCCTTTAGTAGTTACACTTATAATAGTTAGACAAGAGCGGATTAGCTTATATTATAGGAAAGTAAGGTTATGCTCGCATTTTAAGTTTACTAAGATAACGCTTTATTCTAAACTTCTAATCCTAAAAGTGTAATCTAAACTAAGGTACTAAATCTTTGCTTTCTTTAAAAGACCTTCTAATATAATATTTATATAAAAGCCTTCTACTACTCTTACTTCTTAGAGTAGTAGATTTTCTATAAATCTTTTATTTTTCCTATGCAAAGCGTTCTTAATTAGTCTATTACTAATTCCTAAAATTAGGAGGCTTTATGTACCTGCCTCTACACTTTTATTTAATAATTATAACATCCCTAAAATAAGTCTTTTGCAATTATTAACTAGGTGAACTACTATAGCACTGTCTAGTATTATACATTCTAATAGAGGATAAGCGTTAGAATATAGAGTAGAGTAGACACCTAATACTTTATTATCTATAGGCAGATTAAATAGGTTTAGTAGAGCAGCAGCAATACTACTAGAATACTTAATAGTCTTAGTAGAGGATTGTTTCTTATTCTATCCTGCCTTTATAATTACATTATAAAGGTTTAACTACTTAGGCTGCTTAAGTTAATTAAGAATTTCTAATTTTTCTTTATTAGTAAGATTAAATAACAATATTCTATTCTAGGGTAATCTAGCTATCGCGGTTTAAAGTCTTTAGCACTCTATTAGTTTCCACCTATAAGTATAGGGCTTATAGGGACAGTTTAGTTGTTTCTTTATCTAATTAGATAAACTAGAACTATTAGAGTTAGTAGATTGTTTTAATAATCTATTAAAAGTGGCAAATACCCTACTTATTTTATTAGAACTAGATTAGATTAAATACTCCTAGATAAGCGCTAAAAATACCTTCCCTAAATTATCTAGCGTAATTTAATTCTATCCTAGCGTCTTATCCTAGATTAGCTATTAGTTTATTAATTAGGCCTAATTTAGTGCTATACACGCAGTAATTATATTTAGGAAATCTTATGTAGTAAGTAGTCTACTAATTTTGCTAATTAAGTAGGTCTTTGCTTTTTAATAGAGGAGCTGCCACTCTTTAAACTAGGTCTTAAGACTTTATTTTGCCTACTTAGCCTTCTTAAGATAAGCGCGGTATAAAGCTTAAACATTATTCTATATAGCTCTTTTATTTAGTGCGAGATCTTCCTTTAAGAGTTAAATTAGGGACTAAAGCGTAGTTTAGCGTATATTAACTAGAGTAATTATAGCAGGAGTAAGTAGATTAGGCGATACTGTAGCGTTTACCTAAGTCTAGAAATTCTATATCTTAGTATAGTCTGCTTACTAGTCTAAAACTGCTGCTCTATATTCTACTATTTATAAAGGAAAGCTCTCCTTATCTATTTTATACTTAGTAAGCTCTGCTTTGTATAATTAAATACTTACTATAGAGGCTGTATCTGTAATTAGTAATAGTTTTTATAGGAGTAGAAGTTATTCTAGCTTTACATAATTAATTACTAGAGTATTAATTACCTTTAGGTTAATTTAGTTCTAGATTCCTTTTAAGTTTACTTAGAATTAAAACTAGACAAACTAGTAGGACTAGCTAGCGCGATTAATAAGCTATACTTCTACTATTTTAACAATTTTTATAATTAGAAATAGAGGGGTTGTATTATAAAGAGGTTCTAAATAGAGTGTTATATAATAATTTAAGCGTTGCTAAGTAAGTAGGGAGAATTATCCTACGTTCTAAGCGCTAGGCTTATAACTGTTGTAGTAAAAAGGGCTTAAACTATTATAGGATATTTAGGAGCAGAGTTGTAAAGAATACAAATAGCTAATTGTAGGAAAGAATGCTAAAAGGGCAGACTATATACAAAAGAAACAAGCCTCTTAGTAAGAATCCTGTGATATGAATTAGTAGATCCAGAAAGAATTATAGAAGTAAGTGTTTTACTTTAACACCTAATAGTTTTAAAAAGCTAGGAAAGTGTGTAAGATTAAATTAAGCTTTATATAGCTTAAGAGATTTACTACTTCTTTAGTATAAGAAATTTATAGGATTACTTTAATCTTATAGACTCTTAGTTTCACTAGAAGAGCTATACCTTTTCTTTAATAGTAATTAAAGTATTATTATTCTATTTTATATTAATAATATTCTTCTTCTTTATCACAAGAGTAAAGAGAAAGAAGCCCTAGATTTTTAGAAGAAAATTGTAAATAAATACAAGATTAAATTAAAAGGACTAGTAGAGTAGTTCTTAGGTGTTTAAGTAATTAGGGATAGAGAAGTAAGATTAATTTCTCTAGTCTATAATACCTATATTAATAAGATTATAAAAAAGTTTAACTTTTTAAACTCTAGGAGCTTCTCTACTACACCTCTATTAGTAGAAGATCTTATTCTAAGCATAGAAAAAGCTACTCCTTAAGAAATAAAGCTCTTTTAAGAAGAGGTAGGATTAGCTCTCTACACAGCAATTATACTACGCCTAGATATAGCCTTTGTAGTGTTAAAGCTATTACACTATCTAATAAATCTAAGTAAAGAATACTTTGCTACTATTAATTATGTAATCCTTTACCTCTATTAAACTAGATAGTAGGCTATAGTCTTTAGAGGCTATAATAGACCCAATTTGCTAATATATAGAGATGCCTTATTTGCTAATAATCTAATATTACGGCGATCTTGCTATAGATATATTATCCTATTATTTAGAGGAGCTATTCTATAGAAAGTAGCTTAATAGAATATAATTACTACTTTAACAACAGAAGCAAAGCTTCTAGCGCTTAATTATATAAGTAAAGAAGCTATAGCGATTAAGAGATTCTTTACTAAGCTTACTCTAGATCTAGGACCTTTATAGAAAGTCTATTACAATAATCTTTAAACTATTTATTTAGTGATTAGAAAGAACAAAAGAATCACTACTTAACTACGCTATATAGATATTTAGAATATATAGTTGCGGTAAAAGTATATAAAAGGATTGTTTTAAGTAGAATATTTTCTAACTAGCGAAATGCTAGTAGATAGCCTTATAAAGGCTCTTACTTATTAGTAGTTTAATAGATTTAAAAGGCTATTAAATCTACAAAATATAAGTATAATAATTACAGAATAAGAGTAGGTAAGTAGAGAAATAATCTATTAACTACCTAGAATTATTAATTTAGAGCTAGGAAATAAGAAAAGAAAAAGAAAAGAAAGAAAATATTAGAGAAAGAATAAGAATTAGAGAAAAAAGAGATTAAAGAGCTTATTTATAAGCTTATAAACTCTTTTCCTTCTCTACTTAATTATAGGGGTGTGAGAATCTCCCCTATAATTAGTAGTAGGAGATTCTCCCTATTTTCTTTCTCTCCTCCTCTTTATAGTAGGTAATTCCTTACTTTATCTACCTCCTCTACTTCTCCTTTAATTAGTAGTAGGTAATAGCTTACTTTAGCCTCCCCTTTTTTAATTAGTAGGAGGAGAAGCACTTACTTAGCCTCTACTCTATTTTAGAGCTAATAGGCTACTTATCTAGCTATTTTAATTAAAGTATTAGCTGCAACTACGCTGCTCTTTAATAAGTAAAGTAAGAGGATAATTACTTTATCCTCTACTAAGGATTAGCTAAAAGAGAGGGAGTAAGATAGTAGCTATATACTAAGCTTACTCCTCTTAACTACTAGTAGGAAAAAGAGCTTATAAAACTACCTTAACCCTTTTATATAGCTTAGTAATTAGCCTCTCTTATAAAAAGTATTAGCTAAACTTAAAAAGAATTTTAAAATAAAAGCTTATATTAGCACCCTCTAATAGTTAATAGTAGATAAAATCTATAGCTAGAGTCTAAATATATAGCTAGCTATAGAAATAATTAGCAAAATTAGCTAAAGTAATAGAATAATCCTATATATAGTAGTGTAAAAGTAGGTAAAATAAGTATAGTAGCGCCTACCTAAGTTTAAACCGTTATTATAGTAGCGTCTATTACTTTTTTTTACTAAAGCTCTCTTTAAGCAGCCTAAGTAGCTTACTTATTGTTAAAGTAAAACACTCACTTCTGTGATTCTTTCTAGATCCACTAATTCAGATCACGGGATTCTTGCTAAGAGGCTTATTTCTTTTATATATAGTCTGCCCTTTTAGTATCCTTTCCTATAATTAGCTATTTGTATTCTTTACAACTCTGCTCCTAAATATCCTATAATAGTTTAAGCCCTTTTTACTATAATAGTTATAAGCCTAGCGCTTAGAACGTAAGATAATTCTCTCTACCTACTTAGTAACGCTTAAATTATTATACAACACTCTATTTAGAACTTCTCTACAATATAACCCCCTATTTCTAATTATAAAAATTATTAAAATAGTAGAAGTACAGCTTATTAATCGCGCTAGTTAGCCTTACTAGTTTGTCTAGCTTTAATTCTAAGCAAACTTAAAAGGAATCTAGAACTAAATTAACTTAAAGGCGATTAACGCTTTAGTAATTAATTACGTAAAGCTAGAATAACCTCCGCTCCTATAGAAACTATTACTAATTATAGATACAGCCTCTATAGCAAGTATTTAATTATATAAAGCAGAGCTTACTAAGTATAAAATAGATAAGGAGAGCTTTCCTTTATAAATAGCAGAATACAGAGCAGTAGTTTTAGACTAGTAAGTAGACTATACTAAGATACAGAATCTCTAAACTTAGGTAAACGCTATAGTATCGCCTAATCTACTTACTCCTGCTATAATTACTCTAGTTAATACACGCTAAACTACGCTTTAGTCCCTAATTTAACTCTTAAAAGAAGATCTCGCACTAAATAAAAAAGCTATATAGAATAATATTTAAGCTTTGTACTGCGCTTATCTTAAGAAGGCTAAGTAGGCAAGATAAAGTCCTAAGACCTAGTTTAAAGAGTAGTAGCTCCTCTATTAAAAAGCGAAGACCTACTTAATTAGTGAAATTAGCAGACTACTTATTACCTAAGATTTCTTAGATGTAATCGCCGCGTGTATAGCACTAGATTAGGCCTAATTAATAAACTAACAGCTAATCTAGAATAAGACGCTAGGACAGAATTAGATTACGCTAGACAATCTAGAGAAGGTATTTTTAGCGCTTGTTTAAGAGCATTTAATTTGATCCAGTTCTAATAAAATAAGTGGGGTATTTACCACTTTTAATAGATTATTAAGATAATTTACTAACTCTAATAGTTCTAGTTTGTCTAATTAGACAAAAAAACAACTAAACTGTCCCTGTAAGCCCTATACTTATAGGTGGAAACTAATAAAGTGCTAAAGACTTCAAACTGCGATAGCTAGATTACTCTAGAATAGAATATTGTTATTTAATCTTACTAATAAAGAAAAATTAGAGATTCTTAATTAACTTAAGCAGCCTAAGTAGTTAAACTTTTGTAATATAATTATAAAGGTAGAATAGAATAAGAAATAATCCTCTACTAAGACTATTAAGTATCCTAGTAGTATTGTTACTGCTCTACTAAACCTAATTAATCTGCCTATAGATAATAGAGCATTAGGTGTCTACTCTACTCTATATTCTAACGCTTATCCTCTATTAGATTGTACAATACTAGATAGTGCTGTAGTAGTTTACCTAGTTAATAATTGTAAAAGACTTATTCCTAGGACGTTTTAATTATTAAATAAGAGTATAGAGGTAGGTACATAAAGCCTCCTAATCTTAGGAATTAGTAATAGACTAATTAAGAACGCTTTGCATAGGAAAAATAGGAGATTTATAGAAGATCTACTACTCTAAGGAGTAAGAGTAGTAGAAGGCTTTTATATAAATATTATATTAGAAGCTCTTTTAAAGAAAGTAAAGATTTAGTACTTTAGTTTAGATCACACTCTTAGGATTAAAAGCCTAGAATAAAGCGTTATCTTAGTAGACCTAAAATGCGAGTATAACTTTACTTTCCTATAATATAAGCTAATCCGCTCTTATTTAATTATTATAAGTGTAACTACTAAAGGATTATTCTAGGTTAATATTAAGAGATTAGATTCTAAGGACCTCTAGCACCTTTAAGTAGGGTATATAGGAAGTAGAGCCCTATAAGCTCTAGTAACTGTAGCCTAAGGTGTAAAGATTACTAGAATATTAAGAAAGGATTGTGAGCACTATACTACTGCACACGTAACCTAGGTAATCTCTAGAAAACCTAGAGAATAATCACCTAGGCTATTTTACTTATTATCCTAGAATCTATTTAATATGCCTACTGCTTAAAATAGAGAAAACTAGGTTTTGCTAATTAAAGAAGATTTTAGTAAGAAACCTTATATTTTTAATTTTAGAACAAAGACGTTTTCTAAGATAATAAGAGTGTGGCAGGATTTCTTAGCTCTTATTAATACAAAATACGAGCTTCAAATCACAAAAATCTACTAGAATAATAATACAGTAACACTTCTATAGAGAGGGAAATCCTAGTACAAATTTTGGGCTAATTAGGAAGGGATAATAATTAGTACACTACTACCCTATACGCATAAGCCTAATAGCGCTGCAGAAAGAGTAGGCTAAGAGCTTATAATAAAAGTAATTAAAATGCGAATAAGCGTAAATCTACTATTAAATCTCTAGCCTAAGATTATATAAGCGGTATACTAGCTCTAAGGAATAATTCCTAGCCTAGTATTAGGCTATTAATCACCTAATAAAACGTTAGATACTTAGTTTAGACAATATTTTTATTATTTTAAACTAGTAAAAACACAATATAGGACAGCTAATCTTTGTCTAAACTAGAGTGCTGTCTACACCTATAGCTACTAAGCTTACCTTTTAGATTAGGAGCGTATAGCTAGGCGAGACAAAAGAGGATTTAAAGTGAATCCTAGGGACTATATTAAATACCTAGTAGGCTATAAAGCTTCTAATATCTACTAAATATAGATTCTCTAGCTTAATTAGGTAATTACTACACGAAACGTAAGGTTTAATAAGTCCTTATTCTATAAAGGATTAAAGGAATAATCTATTTTAAAGATAAAAGCGTTAAAAATAGTAGAAAGCCTCTAAGAAGAAGAGCTAAATAATCTAAAAGAAGCGTATAAAAACGCGCTTAATATTCTTCCTAAAACAAACAAGTATATAAGAACTACTACTAGACCTATAGGTAACCTTTAAGTAATTAAAAGCGAAGCAGGCTAGCTAAGTAATTAGAAACTTAAAGTACCTACTACTAAGCAAGCTGTAGGCTTAGCTAGCTAGTAGCTAAGAATTTGCTTAAGTAGGAAAAGAAGCATAGGACTTATAACCCCTAATTAGACACTAGAGCTAGGTGATCTTAGGGGTAATCTATTAAGCGATTAAGAAATATCTAGCAGCCACTAGAACACTACTAGGAGAGCTGGCCTACTAGAATCTAGGGATTTAATACCCTATTTATTAGTAGAAACTAATTAGGTTACTAATTAACCTAGCGTAGATAACTTAATTACGCTAGATAAAGTAAATAACCTACTAACGCGCTAAAGGCGAAGGTAGATCTATCTAGAAGTAAGTAAAATAAGTAGGCGAAATTGTAGTAAAGCACTAGAAATTAACTAACTAATAAATTGCTATCTACTATTACAAAGATTAAGGAAGCAAAATAATTAGGACAATTAGCTAGGGGGTAGGTAGAAGCTAGGTACTTATACACTAATTGCTAATTATCTTTAAAGTAATCTTAATGCAATATTAGAGTACACGTTTATACTAGAAATAGTAGAGGCCTAGTCTAAGCAAGAAGAATATATTACACTAAATATAATAGTATTTACTTCTATACTTAGAAAGGCGCCTAGAGCGTTTTATATAGCTTAGACTTACAGAGACAAGCTTACACTAGAGCTAACCCTATAGAAACACCTTTATAATTATCTATATAGGAAGCTATTCCTCCTTACTACTTATAAGGAGATCTTAACTTTGTAAGATAAAGATACCTAGACAGAGATTAAATAATTAGAGGTGTTAGAGCGACTACTCCTTTTAAAGTAAGTCTTTACCTATAAGTTTAATTAAAATAGATACTTTAAAAAGTGTAAAGCTTAAATTGTTATAAGAGGAGATTTTTAGAAAAAGAATACTCTCTACTCTACCTATACTACTACTCTAGTAGTAAGATCTTTTTAATTAGCTGTAGCTCTAGTAGCAGAATTTAATCTAGAAATCTTACAATTTAATATAGTAAGAGTATTTCTAAATGCTCTTATTATAGCCGCTAATCTAGTAACTTATAAATTACCTAATAGTTTTAAAAAGCTAGGAAAGTGTATAAGATTAAATTAAGCTTTATATAGCTTAAGAGATTTACCACTTCTTTAGTATAAAGAATTTGCGGGATTACTTTAATCTTATAGACTCTTAGCTTCGCTAGAAGAGCTATGCCTTTTCTTTAATAGTGATTAAAGTATTATTATTCTATTTTATGTTAACAACATTCTTCTTCTCTATTATAAGAGTAAAGAGAAAGAAGCCCTAGATTTTTAGAAGAAAATCGCGAACAAATATAAAATTAAATTAAAAGAACTAGTAGAGTAGTTCCTAGGTGTTTAAGTAATTAGGGACAGAGAAGTAAAATTAATTTCTCTAGTCTATAATACCTACATTAATAAGATCACAAAAAAGTTTAATTTTTTAAACTCTAGGAGCTTCCCTCCTATACCTCTATTAGCAGAAGATCTTGTTTTAAGCATAAGAGAAGCCACTCCTTAATAAATAAAGCTCTTTTAAGAAAAGGTAAGATTAGCTCTCTACACAGCAATTATACTACGCCTAGATATAGCCTTTGCAGTATTAAAGCTATTACACTTTCTAATAAATCTAAGTAAAGAACACTTTGCTGCTATTAATTGTGTAATCCTTTACCTCTATTAAACTAGATAGTAGGCTATAGTCTTTAGAGGCTATAATAGACCTAATCTACTAATATATAGAGATGCCTTATTTGCTAATAATCTAATATCACGGCGATCTTCCTATAGATATATTATCCTATTATTTAGAGGAGCTATCCTATAGAAAGCAGCTTAATAGAACATAATCACTACTTTAATAATAGAAGTAGAGCTTCTAGCGCTTAAATATATAAGTAAAGAAGCTATAGTAATTAAGAGATTCTTTACTAAGCTTACTCTAGATCTAAGACCTTTATAGAAGGTCTATTGCAATAATCTTTAAACTATTTATTTAGTAATTAGAAAGAACAAAAGAATTACTACTTAACTACGCTATATAGATATTTAGAACATGTAGTTACAGTAAGAGTATATAAAAAGATTATTTTAAGTAAAATATCTTCTAACTAGCGAAATGCTAGCAGATAGCCTTATAAAGGCTCTTACTTATTAGTAGTTTAATAGATTTAAAAGGCTATTAAATCTGTAAGATGTGAGCATAATAATTACAGAATAAGAGTAGGTAAGTAGAGAAATAATCTATTAACTACCTAGAATTATTAATTTAGAGCTAGGAAATAAAAAAAGAAAAAGAAAAGAAAGAAAAGATTAGAGGGAGAATAGGAATTAAAGAAAGAGGAGATTAAAGAGCTTATTTATAAGTATATAGACCCTCTTCCTCCTCTACTTAATTATAGGGGTGCGAGAATCTCCCCTATAATTAGTAGTAGGAGATTCTCTCTATCCTCCTCCTCTCCTCCTCTCTATAGTAGGTAATTCCTTACCCTATCCACCTTTTCTACCTTTCCTTTAATTAGCAGTAGGTAATAGCTTACCCTAGCCTCCCCTCTTTTAATTAGCAGGAGGAGAAGCACTTATCTAGTCTCTACTCTACTTTAGAGCTAATAGGCCGCTTATTTAGCTATTTTAATTAAGGTATTAGCTACGACTGCGCTACTCCTTAATAGGTAGAGTAAGAGGGTAATTACTCTATCCTCTACTAAAAATTAACTAGGAGGGAGGGAGTAGAACAGTAGCTATGTACTAAGCTTACTCCTCCTAACTACTAGTAGAAGAAGAACTTTATAAAGCTACTTTAACCTTCTTACGTAGCTTAGTAATTAGCCTCTCTTATAGAAAGTATTAGCTAAACCTAAAAAGAATCTTAGAATAAAAGCTTATATTAGCACCCTCTAATAGTTAATAGTAGATAAAATCTATAACTAGAGTTTAAATATGCGGCTAGCTACAGAAATAATTAGCAGAATTAGCTAAAGTAATAAAATAACCCTATATATAGTAGTGTAAGAGTAGGTAAAGTAGGTATAGCAGCGCCTACCTAAGCTTAAAGCGTTATTATAGCAGTGCCTATTACTCTTTCCTACTAGAGCTCCTTTTAAGCAGCCTAAGCAGCTTACTTATCTAAGAGCACTAAGTAATTACTAAAGGCCTAGAACTAGGGTAGAAGGAGCTAGTAAAGTAGGAGGATCTTATTAGAAGAATTAGAAGCTTTATTTAGCAGCTTTTACAGCCTTTACTGCGCGTGCTTTAGCTAGGTTATTAGATATCTAAAAGAGTTAGCAAAGCTCTAAATAACAAAAAGAGTGTAAGGTAATAATTAGAAGAAAAGAACCTACTATAAAGTAGTAGAATTTAAAGACCTAAACTGCTAGGCTTAAATTAGATAGGAGATTAAAGCGTTAAAAGTAAAGAATTAAAGAGAGAAGATTAAGCGCTAGCAAAGGGCTTATATACTCTACTACCTATCTAATTATTAAGCGCTAAATGCGCTTCTTTTTTACTACTTATTTCTCTTACTACTACTCTTTTCTAATTAAAACGCGCTTACCTATTGTACTTACTGGCTAGTAAGAGCGGGGAAATTACTTTATAGTTAATAGGAAGTAAGTAAAAAGAGTAGTAGAATAAAAGCGTTTACGCTCTAGGCCTTTATGCCACGCTTATAAGCTCCTAACCTACTAGAAGAAGAGATTCTAGACACGATTTACAATAGGATTTGTAATTTAAAAAATAAATAGTGATTGTTTTGCTATCACAATAAGTGGGGGGTAATAGAATCGCTGTTCTTAAGATAAGGAGATTTAGAAGAACAATTCTTAATAGTTTTTTAATCTTTAAACAGCCTTTAGACAGTTTTTTAAAAATCTTTAGAAAGGATTTAGACAATTATAAATTACTTCTTAGGATAGGTAATCCGCTTTAAGCGATCACCTAGGGGGTGTATTAAAGTAAAACACTTACTTCTGTGATTCTTTCTAGATCCACTAATTTAGATCACGGGATTCTTGCCAAGAGGCTCGTTTCTTTTGTATATAGTCTACCCTTTCGGCATCCTTTCCTACAATTAGCTATTTATATTCTTTACAACTCTGCTCCTGAATATCCTGTGATAGTTCGAGCCCTTTTTACCACAACACTTATCTAAGAGCACTAAGCAATTGCTAAGGGTCTAGAGCTAGGGCAGAAGGAGCTAGTAAAGTAGAAAGAGTAGAAAGATTTTAGTAAGAAGATTAGAAGCTTTATTTAGTAGCTTTTATAGCCTTTACTGCGCGTGCTTTAGCTAGGTTATTAGATATCTAAAAGAGTTAGTAAAGCTCTAAATAATAGAAAGAGTGTAAAGTAATAATTAGAAGAAGAGAACCTACTATAAAGTAGTAGAATTTAAAGGCTTAAACTAGTAGGCTTAAATTAAATAGGAAGTTAAAGCGTTAAAAGTAAAAGATTAAAGAGAGAAAATTAAGCGCTAGTAAAGGGCTTATATACTCTACTATCTATCTAATTATTAAGCGCTAAATGCGCTCCCTTTTTACTACTTATTTCTTTTACTACTACTCCTTCCTAATTAAAACGCGCCTACCTATTATACTTACTAGTTAGTAAGAGTGGGGAAATTACTTTATAGTTAATAGGAAGTAAGTAAAAAGAGTAGTAGAATAAAAGCGTTTACACTCTAGGCTTTTATACCACGCTTAAAAGCTCCTAACCCACTAAAAGAAGAGATTCTAGACACAATTTATAATAGGATTTGTAATTTAAAAGATAAATAGCGATTGTTTTGCTATTATAATAAATAGGGGGTAATAGAATTACTGTTCTTAAGATAAGGAGATTTAGAAGAATAATTCTTAATAGTTTTTTAATCTTTAAATAGCCTTTAAATAGTTTTTTAAAGATCTTTAGGAAGGATTTAGATAATTAAAAATTACTTCTTAGAATAGGTAATCCGCTTTTAGCGATTACCTAGGGGGTGTGTTAAAGTAAAACACTCACTTCCGTGATTCTTTCTAGATCCACTAATTTATATTATAGGATTCTTGCTAAGAGGCTTGTTTCTTTTATATCTAGTCTGCCCTTTTGGCATCCTTTCCTACAATTAGCTATTTGTATTCTTTACAACTCTGCTCCTAAATATCCTGTGATAGTTCGAGCCCTTTTTACCACAACACTTTTTTATTATAGGTTTACTACTAACTAATACTCTAGCTAGTAAGTATAGTATATATAGCGTATACACTATAACATTAGTAGTAAGGACCTTTACAGCTCTATAGATGTTAGTAACATACATTTTATATACGCCTAATAAGCTTAGCTTATTTATAGATCTACTTACTCTACTATACTTAGTCCTCTATAGTATTTTGTTCTATAGGGTAGGTAATAAATAGGTTAGCGATAGGTTCTCTTGTGCGTAATCTACTCTTCTTAATAGTCTATTTACTAGATTTATTTTCCCTAGATAGTGTTCTACTTTAAAATAAAAAAACTACTAGATATATTACCTATTGTGCTTATTATAGGTTTAGCTTCTATATAGCGCGTATGCTACGTAAGTTATTATAGTTACTTAGTACTTAAATTATGTGCTGTGTGCTATGTAGATAATGTCTCTATTACTTAAAGTAGTGGATAATAGCGAGGAGCTTAAGGTTATATACTTTATAATTTAGGTCTACAGCTTAAAGTTTCCTTAATATAAAAGTAACTAGGTGCCACTTCTAGTCCTTAAATAGCTATAAAAGGATACTATATATTATAAAAGTAGATATATTAATTTGTAATTAGATTAGTAGCGTAGGGTTAAAGCAGCGTAAAATAGACGCACTTAAGAAGCGCGTTTTAAGTATTTTAAAAGTATTATTAGCTTTTATTAACTATTAGAAGACTTAGTTCTTCTTAACTAGGTCTAAAAAAGGAGCAGTTTCTTATATATATACCTTAATAAATCGCCTATAAAAGTTTATAAAGCCTAGAAATACCTACAACTCTTAGATACTAGTTAGCTGTAGCTATTCTATAATAGTTACTATACGCGTAGGATTAGCGCAGATTTCTTACATAGTTATAATAAAACTAAAGAAGTAGACCTTACCTAAAGCAAATATACACTTAGTTAAACTAATAAAAAGTTTAGCCTTACGCAGTAATTTAAGCATAGTGTAAATAGCGCGCTAATAAAGCGTAAGGTCCTTATTATAGGTATAGATAAGTATATTATCTAGATACACAACACATATATAATCTAGATATAGTACTAGTGCCTTATTAATATATGCTTAGAAGCTCGCAAAGGCATTAGTTAAGCTAAATAGTATTACTAAGTATTTAAAGTGGCTATAGCGAGTTTAGAATATAGTATTCTACTTATCTCCTACCTAGATCTAAATTCTATAGTAAGCGTTACAAAGATTAAGGGTTATATAGTAGTATACGCCTAATAGGCGGTTAAGCGTCTCTCTAACTAAAAATAGTAGGTAATAATCTTTAATAATAATTGCGTTTAGGCCTTAATAATTTACGTAAAGCTATAGTGTGCTATTTTTTTAAGAGTAAATAGAATTAGTACTCTAGCTAGGCTAGTGCTCTACCTAATCTATTCTTTTTTTAAAGCATTTTTTAGATACTCCTAAAGTACCTTAAGCTCTTACTTTAAGAGATTATAGAGTAGTCTATAAAAAGGTTCTTTTCCCTCTATAATAGGAATAGCATAATTAGATTTCTTAAAATTTAGTAGGGTAGATACTGCTTTTTTATTAAATATATTACTATATTTACGTAATACATTAGAAATATATAGTACTTATACTACGCGCACTTTATTAATACGCGCTAGGTACTCTAAGCTTATACTAGTTGTTTATAAGACCCTTAAAAGAAATAAATCGAAGCTAGTATACTCTATATTATCTTTAAAGTCCTTTATAGTAATAAGCTATATTAAAGCTATAGTATAGCTCTAGCGCTATATTTATAAGCTGCAATTAAGGTAGATATTACTTTCTTATAAGAAGTGGTTATTAAGTAGGAGGGGGATCCCTTCTTTATTAACACTATAAATAGTAGTCTTTGTCCTACGCTCTACCCCTATATTATCTATAATACGCACCTAAAGTGTATAGGTAGTGTAGATACTCTACTTTTAGGCCCTAATCTATTCTAGTTAAGAGAGGTTAGCCCCTTTAATAGGCTTTAGGTTTATTTTAATAGTAATAATCTAGCTAATTAGGCTAATATTAGCGTATAGGTTAAAGATATTTTAATTTCCCTCTCTAAGCCTATTTCTTTAGCCACGCTACACGTGCGCTTTATACCTAGTAAGATATAAATTAGTAGGCGCCTTACTATATCTAGATTATAGGTAAGGCTTAGCCTTTTCCTGCATAGTTTACTTATATAGAAATCTAATTAGGATTACTACTTCTATATTTATTAGTATAGTAGCCAGCTTTATAGCACTTAGAGTAGGTAATACTTTTTTTATTCTAGGTCTTACTATTACCTTTAGATATTTAGTAGTTTAGTGTAGTCTCTTTAGATTTCTTTAATATATAATATAGGCTTAACTCCTATATTATAGGTGCGCAGCGTAGGTTTCGCTTAAGCATAGAGCCTAAAGTAATAAGGTCTTTCCTAGTTATAGGCATCTAATAGTAGTTAGTAATAGCCTTCTATAGCTTAGGTTTAAGCTTAAAGAAGAGGTACTACACCCTTTACTCTTTAGTGTAAAGTATAAGTTAATTTTTAAGAATATTAAAGTAAGTTATAAAAGAGTAAATAGTTTAGTCTCTTTACTATATTACCTAAGTATACACTATAGCTACTTCTAGGCTATAATTTACTAGGTCTAAAAGTAAGTTAAGTATATACTACTTAAAGTACTTCTAGATAGGTGTTTCTTCTCTAGCTTTAAAAGTGCGCTTATAGTATATATACTATAGTTCTCTTAGGTTACCTATAAAGTACTGTTGAAGTAAAACACTCACTTCCGTGATTCTTTCTGGATCCACTGATTCATATCACGGGATTCTTGCCAAGAGGCTCGTTTCTTTTGTATATAGTCTGCCCTTTTAGCATCCTTTCCTACAATTAGCTCTTTGTATTCTTTACAACTCTGCTCCTAAATATCCTATAATAGTTTAAGCCCTTTTTACTACAACAGTTATAAGCCTAGCGCTTAGAACGTAGGATAATTCTCCCTGCCTACTTAGTAACGCTCGAATTATTATATAATACTCTATTTAGAACCTCTTTACGATACAACCCCTCTATTTCTAATTATAAAAATTATTAAAATAGTAGAAGTATAGCTTGTTAATCGCGCTAGCTAGCCCTACTAGTTTGTCTAGCTTTAATTCTAAGTAAACTTAAAAGGAATCTAGAACTAAATTAACCTAGAGGCGATTAACGCTCTAGCAATTAATTACGTAAAGCTAGAACAACCTCTGCTCCTATAGAAACTATTACTAATTGCAGATACAGCCTCTATAGCAAGTATTTAATTATACAAAGTAGAGCTTACTAAGTATAAAATAGATAAAGAGAGCTTTCCTTTATAAATAGCAGAATACAGAGTAGCAGTTTTAGACTAGTAAGTAGACTATACTAAGATATAGAACCTCTAGACTTAGGTAAACGCTATAGTATCGCCTAATCTACTTACTCCTGCTATAATTACTCTAGTTAATACACGCCAAACTACGCTTTAGTCCCTAATTTAACTCTTAAAGGAAGATCTCGCACTAAATAAAAGAGCTATATAAAATAATATTTAAGCTTTATACTGCGCTTATCTTAAGAAGGCTAAGTAGGCAAAACAAAGTCCTAAGACCTAGTTTAAAGAGTGGCAGCTCCTCTATTAAAAAGCGAAAACCTACTTAATTAGCGAAATTAGCAGACTACTTACTACCTAAGATTTCCTAAATATAATTGCCGCGCGTATAGCACTAGATTAGGCCTAATTAATAAACTAACAGCTAATCTAGGATAAGACGCTAGGATAGAATTAGATTACACTAGATAATCTAGGGAAGGTATTTTTGGCGCTTGTCTAAGAGCATTTAATCTAATCTAATTTTAATAAAACAAGTAGGGTATTTGCCACTTTTAATAGATTATTAAAACAATCTACTAACTCTAATAGTTCTAGTTCGTCTAATTAGACAAAGAAACAACCAAACTGTCCCTATAAGCCCTATACTTATAGGTAGAAACTAATAGAGTGCTAAAGACTTTAAACCGCGATAGCTAGATTACCCTAGGATAGAACATTGTTATTTAATCTTACTAATAAAGAAAAATTAGAAATTCTTAATTAACTTAAGCAGCCTAAGTGGTTAAACCTTCGTAATGCAATTACAAAGGCAGAATAGAATAAGAAACAATCCTCTACTAAGACTATTAAGTATCCTAGTAGTATTGCTGCTGCTCTACTAAACCTATTTAATCTGCCTACAGATAATAGAGCATTAGGTGTCTACTCTACTCTATATTCTAACGCTCATCCTCTATTAGAATATATAATACTAGATAGTGCTATAGTAGTTCACCTAGTTAACAATCGCGAAAGACTTATTCTTAGGACGTTTTAATTATTAAACAAAAGTGTAGAAGTAGGTATATAAAGCCTCCTAATCTTAGAAATTAGTAATAGACTAATTAAGAACGCTTTATATAGGAAAAATAAGAGATTTATAGAAGATCTACTACTCTAAGAAGTAAGAGTAGTAGAAGGCTTTTATATAAATATTATATTAGAAGCTCTTTTAAAGAAAGCAAAGATTTAGTACCTTAGTTTAGATTACACTCTTAGGATTAGAAGCCTAGAACAAAGCGTTATTTTAGTAGACCTAAAATACAAGTATAACTTTACTTTCCTATAATACAAGCCAATCTGCTCTTGTTTAATTATAATAAGTATAACTACTAAAGGATTATTCTAGGTTGATATTAAGAGATTAGATTCTAAGGACCTCTAGCACCTTTAAGTAGGGTATATAAGAAGTAGAGCCTTATAAGCTCTAGTAACTGCAGCCTAAGGTGTAAAAATTACTAGAATATTAAGAAAGAATTGTAAGCACTATACTACTATACACGTAACCTAGGTAATTTCTAGAAGACCTAGAAAATAATTACCTAGGCCATTTCATTTATTATCCTAAGATCTATTTAATATGCCCACTACTTAAAATAGAGAAAACTAGGTTTTGCTAATTAAAGAAGATTTTAGTAAGAAACCTTACATTTTTAATCTTAGAATAAAGACGCTTTCTAAGATAATAAAAGTGTAATAGGATTTCTTAGCTCTTATTAATATAAAATACGAGCTTTAAATTATAAAAATCTACTAAGACAATAATACAGCAACACTTCTATAGAGAGGGAAATCCTAGTATAAATTTTAAGCTAATTAGAAAGGGATAATAATTAGCAGACTACTACCTTATACGTATAAGCCTAATAGCGCTATAGAAAGAGTAGGCCAAAAGCTGATAATAAAAGTAATTAAAATGCAAATAAGCGCAAATCTACTATTAAATCTCTAGCCTAAGATTATATAAGCAGCATGCTAGCTCTAAAGAATAATTCCTAGCCTAGTATTAGGCTATTAATTACCTAATAAAACATTAGATACTTAGTTTAGACAATATTTTTATTATTTTAAACTAGTAAAAATATAATATAGGACAGCTAATCTTCGTCTAAACTAGAGTGCTATCTACGCCTATAGCTACTAAGCTTACCCTTTAGATTAGGAGCGTGTAGCTAGGCAAGATAGAAGAGGATTTAAAGTAAATCCTAGGGGCTATATTAGATACCTAGTAGGCTATAAAGCTTCTAATATCTACTAAATATAGATTTTCTAGCTTAATTAGGTAATCACTACACGAAATATAAGGTTTAATAAGTCCTTATTCTATAAAGGATTAGAGGAACAATTTATTCTAAAGATAGAAGTATTAAAAATAGTAAAAAGCCTCTAAGAAGGAGAGCTAAATAATCAAGGAGAAGCGTATAAAGACGCGCTTAATATTCTTCCTAAAATAAATAAGTATATAAGAACCGCTACTAGACCTATAGGTGACCTTTAGGTAATTAAAAGTAAAGTAGGCTAGCTAAGTAATTAGGAACGTAAGATACTTACTACTAAGCAAGCTATAGGCTTAGCTAGCTAGCAGCTAAGAATTTGCTTAAGTAAAAAAGGAAGCATAGGACTTATAACCCCTAATTAGATACTAGAGCTAGGTAATCTTAGGGGTGATCTATTAAGTAATTAAGAAATATCTAGTAGCTACTAGAATACTACTAGGAGAGCTAGCCCGCTAGAATCTAGGGATTTAATACTCTATTTATTAGTAGAAACTAATTAGGTTACTAATTAACCTAGCGCAGATAACTTAATTACGCTAGATAAAGTAGATAACCTACTAGCGCGCTAAAGGCGAAGGCAGATCTATCTAGAAGCAAGCAGAATAAGTAGGCAAAATTATAGTAAAGCACTAGAAATTAACTAACTAATAAATCGCTATCTACTATTGCAAAGATTAAAGAAGCAAAATAATTAGGACAATTAGCTAGAGGGTAGGTAGAAGCTAGGTGCTTATATACTAATTACTAATTATCTTTAAAGTGATCTTAATATAATATTAGAGCACACGTTTATACTAGGAGTAGTAGAGGCCTAGTCTAAGCAAGAAGAATATATTATACTAAATGCAATAGTATTCGCTTCTATACTTAGAAAGGTGCCTAGAGCGTCTTATGCAGCTTAGACTTACAGAGACGAGCTTACACTAGAGCTAACTCTATAGAAACACCTTTATAATTATCTATATAGGAATCTATTCCTCCTTACTACTTATAAGGAGATCTTAACTTTGCAAGATAAAGGTACCTAGACAGAGATTAAACAATTAGAGGTATTAGAGCGACCGCTCCCTTTAAAGTAGGTCTTTACCTATAAGTTTAATTAAAATAGATACTTTAAAAAGTGTAAAGCTTAAATTATTATAAGAGGAGATCTTTAGAAAAAAAATACTCTCTACTCTACCTATACTACTACCCTAGTAGTAAGATCTTTTCGATTAGCTATAGCTCTAGTAGCAGAATTTAATCTAGAAATCTTATAATTTAATATAGTAGGAGCGTTTCTAAATACTCTTATTATAGCTGCTAATCTAGTAACTTATAAATTACCTAATAGTTTTAAAAAGCTAGGAAAGTGTGTAAGATTAAATTAAGCTTTATATAGCTTAAGAGATTTACCACTTCTTTAGTATAAAGAATTTGTGGGATTACTTTAATCTTATAGACTCTTAGCTTCGCTAGAAGAGCCATGCCTTTTCTTTAATAGTGATTAAAGTATTATTATTCTATTTTATATTAACAACATTCTTCTTCTCTATTACAAGAGTAAAGAAAAAGAAGCTCTAGATTTTTAGAAAAAGATTGTAAATAAATACAAGATTAAATTAAAAGGACTAGTAGAGTGGTTCCTAGGTGTTTAAGTAATTAGGGACAGAGAAGCAAAATCAATTTCTCTAGTCTATAATACCTATATTAATGAGATTACAAAAAAGTTTAACCTTTTAAACTCTAGGAGCTTCCCTTCTACACCTCTATTAGTAGAAGATCTTGTTCTAAGCATAGGAGAAGCTACTCCTTAACAAATAAAGCTCTTTTAAAAAGAGGTAGGATTAGCTCTCTACACAGCAATTATGCTACGCCTAGATATAGCCTTTATAGTGTTAAAGCTATTACACTTTCTAATAAATCTAAGCAAAGAACACTTTGCTGCTATTAATTATATAATCCTTTATCTCTATTAAACTAGATAGCAGGCTATAGTCTTTAGAGACTATAATAGACCTAATCTACTAATATGTAGAGATACCTTATTTACTAATAATCTAATATTACAGCGCTCTTCCTATAGATATATTATTCTATTGTTTAGAGGAGCTATCCTATAGAAAGTAGCTTAATAGAACATAATTACTACTTTAATAACAGAAGCAGAGCTTCTAGCGCTTAAATATATAAGTAAAGAAGCTATAGCAATTAAGAGATTCTTCACTAACCTTACTCTAGATCTAGGACCTTTGTAAAAGGTCTATTACAATAATCTTTAAACTATTTGTTTAGTAATTAGAAAGAACAAAAGAATCACTACTTAACTACGCTATGTAGATATTTAGAACATATAGTTATAGTAAGAGTATATAAAAGGATTGTTTTAAGTAGAATATCTTCTAACTAGTAAAATGCTAGTAGATAGCCTTATAAAGGCTCTCACTTATTAGCAGTTTAATAGATTTAAAAGGCTATTAAATCTATAAAATATAAGTATAATAATTACAGAACAAGAGTAGGTAAGTAAAGAAATAATCTGTTAACTACCTAGAATTATTAATTTAGAGCCAGGAAATAAAAAAAGAAAAAGAAAAGAAAGAAAAGATTAAAGGGAGAACAGGAATTAGAGGAAGAGGAGATTAAAGAGCTTATTTATAAGTATATAGACCCTTTTCCTCCTCTACTTAATTATAAGGGTGTGAGAATCTCCCCTATAATTAGTAGTAGGAGATTCTTCCTATCCTCCTCTTTTTTTCCTTTTTATAGTAGGTAATTCCTTACTTTATCTACCTCCTTTACCTCTCCTTTAATTAGTAGTAGGTAATAGCTTACCCTAGCCTCCCCTCCTTTAATTAGTAGAAAGAGAAGCACTTACCTAGCCTCTACTCTACTTTAGAGCTAATAGGCCGCTTATCTAGCTATTTTAATTAGGGTATTAGCTACAACCGCGCTGCTCCTTAATAGGTAGGGTAGAAGAGTAATTACTTTATCCTCTACTAAGGATTAGCTAGGAGGGAGAGAGTAAAATAGTAGCTACGTGCTAAGCTTACTCCTCCTAACTACTAGTAGGAAGAGGACTTTATAAGGCTACTTTAACCCTCTTACGTAGCTTAGTAATTAGCTTTTCCTATAAAAAGTATTAGCTAAACCTAAAAAGAATCTTAGAATAAAAGCTTATATTAGCACTATCTAATAGTTAATAGCAGATAAAATCTATAGCTAGAGTCTAAATATGCGGCTAGCTATAGAAACAATTAGCAAAATTAGCTAAAGTAATAGAATAACCTTATATATAGTAGTGTAAGAGTAAGTAAAGTAGGTATAGTAGCGCCTATTTAAGTTTAAAGTGTTATTATAGTAGCGTCTATTACTCTTTCCTACTAGAGCTCCCTTTAAATAGCCTAAGCAGCTTACTTGTCTAAGAGTACTAAGCGATTACTAGGGGCCTAAAGCTAGAGTAGGAGGAGTTAGTAGAGCAGGAGGATCTTAGCAGGAGGATTAGAAGCTTTGTTTAGTAGCTTTTACAGCCTTTACTATACGTGCTTTAGCTAAGTTATTAGATATCTAAAAAAGTTAGCAAAGCTCTAAATAACAGAAAGAGCGTAAGGCAATAATTAGAAGAAGATAACCTACTATAAGGTAGTAGGATTTAAAGGCTTAAACTAGTAGGCTTAAATTAGATAGGAGGTTAAAGTGTTAAAAGTAAAAGATTAAAGAGAGAAGATTAAGCGCTAGTAAAGGGCTTATATACTCTACTACCTATCTAATTATTAAGCGCCAAATGCGCTCCTTTTTTACTACTTATTTCTCTTACTACTACTCCTTCCTAATTAAAACGCGCCTGCCTATTATACTTACTAGCTAGTAAGAGCGGGGAAATTACCTTATAGTTAATAAGAAGTAAGCAAAAAGAGTAGCAGAATAGAAGCGTTTACGCTCTAGGCCTTTGTGCCACACTTATAAGCTCCTAACCCACTAGAAGAAGAGATTCTAGACACAATTCATAATAGGATTTGTGATTTAAAAGATAAATAGCGATTGTTTTACTATTATAATAAATAGGGGGTGATAGAATCGCTGTTTTTAAGATTAGGAAAGATTTAGATAATTATAGATTACTTTTTAAGATAGGTGATCCGCTTTAAGCAATCACTTAGGGGGTGTATTAAAGTAAAACACTTACTTCTATAATTCTTTTCAGATCTACTAATTTATATCACAGGATTCTTGCTAAGAGGCTCGTTTCTTTTGTATATAGTCTGCCCTTTTGGCATCCTTTCCTACAATTAGCTCTTTGTATTCTTTACAACTCTGCTCCTAAATATCCTATAATAGTTCGAGCCCTTTTTACCACAACAAGTACTATATTACCTAGATAACCTTATCTCTATCCTATACAAATTCTTTTAGTAAGAGGCGAAAGCCTACCTTATAGGAATAGAAGAATTTATAATATTTTTTAAAGCTCTTGCCTCTACATTTAATAGGGTCCTTAGGTTAAAGCGTACACTTAATATAAATTACTATATACGCTATAGGCGTGTCTTACTTATATATATTAGTTAATAGAATTTTAATATTCTTAGTAGTAGCTACTACGCTAGGGGATTAGCTTATACTTTTAAGTTAAGAGATTTTATTTTCTAAAGTATAAAGTTATAATATAGCGCAAAGCTTATTACGCTTCTTTTTAATAACTAGGATATACTACTTAAGCGTTAAAAGTAGGCTTAAGTTATATATTACTAGCTCTCCTCCTATATACTAGGTAAGAGGGTCTTCGCTGCCTTTAGGGACTTTAAGTAAAGTCTACCCCCTACTAGTAGCTTGTATAACTCTAGGAGCTATCCTTAGACTGTTGTAGAAAAAGTATTATTATATAAGGTCTAGTTATAGGCAATAGTACTTACTTCACACTAGAAAAGGACAGTAAAAGGATAACTTAGTAATATTAATAGAATAATACTTATCTTATATCTCTTAAAACAGCTTTAAAATAATTAACCACTATATTAAACACAACCCTTTATTAGCTAGTAAAGGTATTAGGGTTAGTATTAGTCCTCTTAGGTGTAGGGACTAGGTGCTTATAGATAAGATTCTTCTAATAGGTCCTACTATTAAGTTCCCACTAATTATTATATTTAGGAGCGTCCTAATCTTTTGCGCGATTAATAGGTCTACCTCTAAGATTATTAGGGTTAGCTTCCTTACCATTAATAATAGAATCTTGTGTAGTAAGCTTATCCACCTTAAATAGGTCTATAATAGGTATAGGCTCTAGGTTAGGGTCTTCCTCTTTAATTTTAGGATTATCCTCGCTGTAGCAATTAACTAATTAATAGTTATAATAAGCTTAATAGTGGTAATAGGCTAGAGTATTAGTCTTAAAAGACTAACCCTTAATATTCCTAATATTATCTATTTACTAGAATAGGTAATAAAGCATAAGCTTTACTTAGTAGAAGTAAACTAGATCTATAATAGGCAAGTAGTAAGGAAAGTAGGAAAGGATATAAGGTTTTACTCTTAGCCTTAACACTAGAATCTTACGTCTATAGTTATAGTGTAGTAGAAAGTTAAAATAGTATATAGACTCTAGCAAAGTAGGGCGTGACTTATACTTCTATAGTATAGAAGTTCTAGATTAAAAAGGAGCAGCGTTAGGATCTAGATTCTTATTATACTACTAGTGTTAGCAAAAGTAAAAAGTAGTAGATTAAGCCTCTTTAGGTTAGCAATTAATAGAGAGTACAACCTAAGTAGACTAGGTAAGTAGAAGACTAAAAAGTATATATATAACCTCTTATGCAGAGTAGTCTTATTCCCTAATAGTCTTATTTATAAGCTTTAACGCAAATAATGCTAGCCGACGCTTAGTATTAAGATATAGTAGGATTAAAACAGCTAGTGTATTATAAGACTATGTATGCTTTTTAGCATTTACAGTATATATACTAATATACTAGGCTACACTAGCTGTGCTAGTGCAGACCTAGATATTAGTATTAGCCCACTAGCCTAATACTAACGCTAGATAGTAAGGGTTTAGCTGTATATAATTGCGAATAGGTTTAAACTGTTTATATTATTTACCTAGAGGGACAACAAACGTAGGCTCTAGACGTATAGGCTAAGAAGCGCAGAATCTATAGGTCTCTGTGCTAGTATTTTTGTTTCTTATTATATAGTATCTAGTAACGCATTAGTAAATAAAACACTAAGTAAGAATAGATAATAACTTATAGTAGTTAAATACTATATAGTGGTAAGGTAGGGACAGTGGCGTAGCGTTATTTTAGGATATAGTTACGCTATTTAACTGTAATGGTTTAGGATAGATTACAGATATAGTATTAGACCAGTATTAGGCAAGTCGTTGTATATTAGTTTCTATAGTAGTAGTGTGAGGTCTAGTTATAGGCAATAGTACTTGCTTCACACCAGGAAGGACAGTAAAAGAATAACTCTAGTAATATTAATAGAATAATGCTTGTCTTATGTAGAGTTGGCGCGCAGCGTAGGTTTTACACAGCTAGCTCACTTAGCGCACAGACCCTCTATAAGGCCTTAGCGCTAGATACTATAACACCACAATAATATTATAATCTACCTATTATAGAACCTCCCTTTCTAGCTATAGTCCTCTACAGTATACTATAGCCTTAATAAAAACCTCACCCTATAGGAAAGAAAAAAAGTGTCTATAGGTGTACGTATTATATACATAATAATACCGCGTTATAAGTAAATAGCGCACGTTGTAAACGCATTACATATATTATTTATTATAAGGCTTTTACACCTTCTATTTACTATAGCCTTCTGTAATATAGGGTAGTAAGGCTATATAGTTTTAATATTATTTTAATCTTTGTGTGCTCTCTACCTATATAATATATAAATAATAGATTCTTAGCATAGATAAAGCGCTTAATCTTTAAATAACTTTCTTAATTATCTAAGATATTATACTACCTAGTGCCTAAGTATATTAAAAAGTCTAATTTCTATAATACTACCGCCTTTGCGTTTAGTAGAGATACTAAGCGCGTAAACTATAACATAGTGCTTATAACTTATATATACTATACATAGAACTTAGTAAAGCTTCCTAAAAACTGTGTAAAAGATAATAATAAGCGCTATAACTATTACGTTAAGGGTAATTATAGAGGCTACGACTTAGTATATCTAAAGTTGCGCGCTATATATACGCTTTAGCTAATACTTACAGGTGCTAAAAGTAATAAATAGGCGCCTTAATCGCCTATACACCCTTTATAACTACTACTATATTATAATTATAAAGACCCTAGGCAGGCAGCGTAAGACAAATAAGTGTGTAAAAGTAGTAGCCCAAAAACTAGCTTATTACTAAAAGTAATTTAATTTAAAGCTAGCTAACTACTAGTATATTATAGCTTATATTAGTACACCTATAGGTGTAGTAACTTAGGTACCTACTACTAGCCCTTAGTATCTAGGCTTAATCCTAGTAGAGTAGTATTAGATTACTAATACTTTTAAGGCAGTTATTTCTTTTATATAGTAAATAGTGAGTTTACACCTTTCCTACACTTAAAATATATACTAATAACTTATTTTAGGTTAATCTACTGTGTACTCCTTACTGTAATAAGAGTAACTTAAATAATAGCGATAAAAAGAGTAGAGAGAAGGTTACTACTAGAGGTGTAGTAGGTAAGAATAGTAAAAATAGTAAGGATAATAAAAATAATAAGTAGTAGAGGCGTAGGTAGTATATAGTTTAGTTAGATTACTTCTTAGAAGCTAGCTTATAGGCCTTAAGTAAATACTTCTAATAAGCTATAAGTGCTCTATAAGCTATAGTGCTCTATAATAATATATATTATATCTACGTTCTATATACTCTTATTATATTCTTTACTTCTTCTTTATATACGCAGCTCTTTTCCCTTTAAAAATTTAAACTAGATCATTTATATCTTTAAAGTCTAACTCTAGAATCCAGGTATTCTAAGTCTTATTATAGCCTTTCTAGTAGAGTAGGTATTACTTTTACCCCTTTTTTTTTTACTTAGCTAGAATTTCTTCTACTTTCTAGACTTCTCCTTCTTTACGTATAACCTCTAGTAGCTAGGTGTTAATATCTTCCACTTCTAGCCTTAGTTTCTATTATTTAAGAAGGGAAATATAAAATATATTATAAATATAATAGTGTAGTAAGAAGAGTAAGTAGTATATATATATTCTAACTACGTCCTACACTTAGAAAGGCCTAATAAATTTTCCTAATAGCTTCTTACTTAGTTATTAAGGCATGCATATATATATTCTTTATACTAAGTAGGACTAAGTCACCTCTCTAGAATAACTCTTACTTATACTTCTTATTATAGTACTAGCTCTAATACTCTTATACTAAGTGTAGGTGCTCTATAAGTAATACGTGTACACTATATATACATTTTATTCTCTTAACTATATCTAGTAGCTTCCCCTCTAGCCTACTATCTACAGGAGGCGTAGTAAGGATAGGGTGCTTACTATATACTATATAAAAAGGCGTTATTTCTATTAAATTATTAGTAGAATTGTTATATACAAATTAAGCTATTAGGAGTAGTTTAATCTAGTTTATTTATAAAGGTGTAATAAATATATAAAGGTATTCTTTAAGCGTCTAATTCTAGCGCTCTATTTGCCTATTTATTTAAGGGTAGAAAGCAGTGCTAAGCCTACGCTTTACTTATAGTTAGTAGTATATTTCTGCATAAAAAGCGGAGGTAAAGGTAGAGCCCCTATTAGATATAATACCTTTCTAGATACTAAACTTTAAAATGACCTTTTAGAAGTAGGCTTCTATAAATTCCTTTATATCCTATATTTTCTATGTAGGGATATAGATAACTATCTTAAAGAAGTAGTATATAATTATAAAAATTATATTAAAAGCGTAGCTACCTTAATCCTTTACTAGTAGGAATTTAGTTATAAAGTCTAGTAAGACTTCTTTAAAGATATCCTTTAGCGTTAGAAGAGGTAATAGCTAGCTATACTTACTATACTTTAGAGCTTTACTCTTTTAGTAAATAGTATAAGTCCTTACGTACTTCTAAATATCTTAACCTATAAAAGGCTAATAGTAGGTTCTCTTAATAGCCTTAAGTGTTCTATATACGCTAAAGTAGCTTACTATATATATGTTATAGTGCTAGAATAAAATCTCTTGCCTAATTGCTAGTTTATCTAGAATATATAATCTACTACTATACCTTAGGACTTCTATGTTATTAAGGCGCTACACTTAAGCTTTACTACTACTTTAAGTACTTCTTTTATACCTTAAGCTAGTAATACGCTTAATAGTAAAGGTATCCCTTTACTAAAACTACTAAACGTTAGTAATAAAGTTAGACTTTTTTATTATAGGTTTACTACTAACTAATACTTTAGCTAGTAAGCGTAGTACGTATAGCGTGCACACTATAACACTAGTAGTAGGAATCCTTATAGCTCTATAAATTTTAGCAATATACGTTTTATATACGCCTAATAAGCTTGGCCTATTTATAGATTTACTTACTCTACTATGCTTAGTCCTTTATAGTATTTTGTTCTATAGGGTAGGTAATAAACAGGTTAGTAATAGGTTCTCTTATACGTAATCTACCCTTCTTAATAGTCTATTTACTAGGTTTGTTTTTCCTAGGCAGTGTTCTACTTTAAAATTAAAAGCTGCTAGATATATTACCTGCTATACTTATTATAAGTTTAGTTTCTATACAGCGCGTATACTACGTAAGTTATTATAGTTACTTAGCATTTAACTTATGTACTATATGCTATCTAGACAATATCTCTATTACTTAAAGTAGTAGACAATAGTAAGGAGCTTAAAGTTATATACTTTATAATTTAGCTCTACTACTTAAAGTTTTCTTAATATAAAAGTAAGTAGGTGCCACTTCTAGTTCTTAAATAGCTGTGAAAGGATACTGCATATTATAAAAGTAGATATATTAGTCTCTAATTAGATTAGTAGCGCAGGGTTAAAGTAGCGCAGAATAGGCGTACTTAAGAAGCGCGTTTTAAGCATTTTAAAAGTATTATTAGCTTTCACTAACTATTAGAACACTTAGTTCTTCTTAAGTAGGTCTAAGAGAGGAGCAGTTTCTTATATATATACTTTAATAAATCGCCTATAAAAGTTTATAAAGCCTAGAAATACCTACAGCTCTTAGATACTAGTTAGCTGTAGCTATTCTATAATAGTTACTATGTGCGTAGGATTAGCGCAGATTTCTTATGTAGTTATAATAAAACTAAAGAAGTAGACCTTACCTAAAGCAAATATACACTTAGTTAAATTAATAAAAAGTTTAGCCTTACGCAGTAATTTAAGCATAGTGTAAATAGCGCGCTAATAAAGCGTAAGATCCTTATTATAGGTATAGATAAGTATATTATCTAGATACACAACACATATATAATCTAGATATAGTACTAGTGCCTTATTAATATATGCTTAGAAGCTCGCAAAGGCATTAGTTAAGCTAAATAGTATTACTAAGTATTTAAAGTGGCTATAGCGAGTTTAGAATATAGTATTCTACTTATCTCCTACCTAGATCTAAATTCTATAGTAAGCGTTACAAAGATTAAGGGTTATATAGTAGTATACGCCTAATAGGCGGTTAAGCGTCTCTCTAACTAAAAATAGTAGGTAATAATCTTTAATAATAATTGCGTTTAGGCCTTAATAATTTACGTAAAGCTATAGTGTGCTATTTTTTTAAGAGTAAATAGAATTAGTGCTCTAGCTAGGCTAGTGCTCTACCTAATCTATTCCTTTTTTAAAGCATTTTTTAGATACTTTTAAAGTACCTTAAGCTCTTACTCTAAGAGTTTATTAAGTAGTCTATAAGGAGATTCCTTTCCCTCTATAATAGGGATAGCATAATTAGATTTCTTAAAATTTAGTAGAGTAGACGCTGCTTTTTTATTAAATACGTTACTATATTCGCGTAATATAGTAAGAATACGTAGTACCTACGCTACGCGCACTTTATTAATACGCGCTAGGTACTCTAAGCTTATACTAGTTGTTTATAAGACTCTTAAAAGAAATAAATTAAAGCTAGTATACTCTATATTATCTTTAAAGTCTTTTATAGTAATAAGCTATATCAAAGCTGTAGTATAGCCCTTGCGCTATATTTATAAGCTGTAATTAAGGTGGATATTGCCTTTTTATAAAAAGGGGTTACTAAGTAGGAAAGAGATCCCTTCTTTATTAACGCTATAGATAGTAGTTTTTATCCTACGCTCTATCACTATATTATCTATAATACGCATCTAGAGTGTATAAGTAGCGTAAGTGCTTTATCTTTAGGCCCTAATCTATTCTAGTTTAGGGAGCTTAGCCCCTTTAATAGGCTTTAGATTTATTTTAATAGTAATAACTTAGCTAATTAGGCTAATATTACCTTATAAGTTAAGAATTATTTAGAGTTCCCTCTCTAAGCCTATATCTTTAGCTATACTATATATGCGCTTTATACCTAGTAAGATATAAATTAGTAGGCGCCTTACTATACTTAAGTTATAAGTAAGGCTTAGCCTTTTCCTGCATAGTTTACTTATATAGAAATCTAATTAGGATTACTACTTCTATATTTATTAGTATAGTAGCTAGCTTTATAGCACTTAGAGTAGGTAATACTTTTTTTGTTCTAGGTTTTACTATTACCTTTAGATATTTAGTAGTTTAGTGTAGTCTCTTTAAACTTCTTTAATATATAACGTAGGCTTAACTCCTATATTATAGGTGCGTAGCGTAGGTTTCGCTTAAGCATAGAGCCTAAAGTAATAAGGTCTTTCCTAGTTATAGGCATCTAATAGTAGTTAGTAATAGCCTTCTATAGCTTAGGTTTAAGCTTAAAGAAGAGGTACTACACCTTTTACTCTTTAGTGTAAAGTATAAATTAATTTTTAAGAATATTAAAGTAAGTTATAAAAGAGTAAATAGTTTAGTCTCTTTACTATATTACCTAAGTATACACTATAGCTACTTCTAGGCTATAATTTACTAGGTCTAAAAGTAAGTTAAGTATATACTACTTAAAGTACTTCTAGATAGGTATTTCCCCTTTAGCTTTAAAAGTACGCTTATAGTGTGTATACTATAGTTCTTTTAGGTCGCCTATAAAGTATTATATTACTTAAATAACCTTATCTCTATCCTACACAAATTCTTATAGTAAGAGGCAAAAGACTACTTTATAGAAATAGAAGAATTTATAATGCTCTTTAAAGTTCTTACCTCTATATTTAGTAAGGTCTTTAGGTTAAAGCGCACACTTAATATATATTACTATATACACTATAAGCGCGTCCTACTTATATATATTAGTAGATAGGATTTTAATATTCTTAGTAGTAGCTACTACGCTAGGGGTTTAGCTTATACGTTTAAATTAGGAGATTTTATCTTTTAAAGTATAAAGTTAATATATAGCGCAAAGCTTATTACACTTCTTTTTAGTAACTAGAATATACTACTTAAGTATTAAAAGTAGGCTTAAGTTACGCATTACTAGCTCTCCTTTTATATACTAGGTAAAAGGGTCTTCGCTGCCTTTAGGGGCTTTAAGTAAAGTCTACCCCCTACTAGTAGCTTATATAACTCTAGGAGCTATCCTTAGACTATTGTGGATAAAGTATTATTATATAAGGTCTAGTTATAGGCAATAGTACTTACTTAACACTAGGAAGGATATTAAAAGGATAACTCTAGTAATATTAATAGAATAATACTTATCTTATATAGAGTTAGCGCGTAGTGTAGGTTTTACGTAGCTAGCTCACTTAGCCCACAGACCCTCTATAAGGCCTTGGCGCTAGATACCACAACACCACAATAATATCGTAATCTACCTATTACAAGTAGGACCTAGTTCTTATTCTGGATTAGGCGCGTTACTAACGTAATATAGGCTATAGTTATATGTGCTCCTATAACCCTACTACTTATATTAATCCTATAAGTCTTATATATTAAGTAGGGGTATAAGGACGTGTTTCGTAAATAACTAAAAGCGGTAGTAGAAGTAGAAAGTAATAATATATAGGTGGTCTTTTACAAAGTTATAGGCTAATTATTATTATATAAAAGTAGAAGCAAGGCGCCACTTATTAAATTATAGTATAAATTAAAGTAGATTATACTAAAAGTTATTAGTAGTAGAGAAAGTTATAAAGAGAGTGGGGCTTTTTAGTTGCTAAATCTAGGAGGTATTAGTATAGTATTAGGCAATAGATAGTAGGCTTACTACGTACGGTAGTACTAAGCTCTTTCCCTTCTAGGTCCTAATATAGCCCAGTTCCTTGTATTTAAGCTCCTATGCAAATAATAGAGCTAATAAGAGACTATCCTCTATTACGTGTAAAGAATATAGTATAGATATCTTTAGCTTATATAAGGTTACTATTTGCACTATGCCTTACTATAAAACTAGCATAGGTAATAGAGGACTAGCGTATAATAGTGTTAAAAGTAGTAAATTAAAATTAAGATTGTCTTGCAAATCTTCTATGTTTATAGTAAAGAATAAACTATATATAGGTAATAAGGTCTATAGTTTATAGGCGAGGTTTGTTAAAGTCTTCTATACTAGTAGGATATAGGGACAGAAAAGCTAGACTAAGATAGTGTTCACTTTAGGTGAATTTACTAATAGGTATAGCTCGTACTACACCTATAGAGAGGTATACTATATTTGTGCGAGATTAAATTTAAGCGCAAAGAGTCTTAAACTCTAAAGTATTTGCTCTAAAATTAGAGATAGTAGATACCTTAGGAGTTTTATAGTTAGTGTTATCTAGAGCTTCTTTATTTTACTATAATTAGCTAGTATATTATTCTCTATTATACTTACTCTTATAAATATCTATTATAGTAGATGCGGATAAGTGCGTAGCGCTAGATCTAGTCTAGGTGCTAGTATTAGGCGAGGTATTAGTACTAGAAGAACTTATAGAGGTGTATAGTAGAGACTAAATAACCTCTAAGTCCTACTCTATAGAACTATTAAGAGGAAGCGATGTAAGCGTATTATAATTAAGAATAATATTATAGTATCCTAAGTAGTTTATAATTAGAAACAATAACTACCTTTACACTATATATTACTACACTTAGTAGTCTTTTTAAAATTACTGGTTAACTTAATTAGGATTATTGCTATCTACTTAGACAGGCTTTAGGATAATAATCTCTACTTATTATAGTAGATAAGGGAGTTAAGTAAAAGATATAATAGTATTAACTGCAAAATTACAGATATAACTTTTATAGTAGTATTAGGCGCCCTAGTGTGTATAAACCTCTATTATAACTTAAATATATGCAAGTAGGCATTCCTCTATATTAGTAAGGGGTAGTAATAATAGAAGTAATAGGCCAGGATCTATATTATTTTCAGCTCTATAAAGTGACAGAAAATTAGCGCCACTAAATTTATTTTAATCTTTTTAATAGTCTGCACATTCCCCTTAAATAATATTTAGGTAGAACTACCTACAGTTAAAAGTAAGATAGACAGTTATTTATATCTAATTAAGTTTAGTATAGAACTTAGATATATATGCACTTTCCTCTAGGAGAAACGCAGGCTCTTATAGGAAGTTTAGGGCTGTTAGATCTATAGGTAGGTAAGTAGGATTATTCTACTAATTTGCTTAATTATTAGTAATTACAAAATCCTTAGTAGTAATAGCTCTATTATTAAATTTATTGTTGCTAGAAGTCGTAGGGCTATTAAAGACTAATACTTAGTCTAATACCTCTAAGGTAGGTGTAAGTTGCAAAAGAGTAGATGCTATATATTATATATATATAATTATACACGTAGTTATTAGCTATTATATAGCTACTAGTACTAGACAGATTCTAGACAAAGGTGGTTGTAGTAATAGAACTCTAGATAGAGGTTACAGCGTAAGACCTGTTTAATAAAATAATAGTAATCTAAATGCCTCTAAAAGAGCTTATAGGCTATATATTAAAGTGTGAGTTAGTGTTAAGGTGTAAGTTAGTGTTAAGGTATAAGTTAGTGTTAAGGTGTAAGTTAGTATTAAGGTATAAGTTAGTGTTAAGGTGTAAGTTAGTGTTAAAAGAGGTTTAGTAAAGAGTTACGATAGAAATAGTAAAGATATTAGTAGTAGTAACACTATATTTATAGAAGCTAGTAAATAATCTAGCGTACTAGCATTAAAGCTAAGAGAGCGCTGTTTATAAGAAGGGTATGTAGGTAAAGAAAGAGCGTGTTTTCCTCTACACTATATATATCTTTTTATAGGTTTGCTGCTTTTAAAGGAATTAATAGCTAGGTTAAGCACATAACTATACTTAGCGCAATAGAGTGCTATTGTTAGGATCTGGAATCCACATAATGGCGGGAAGCTAGTTTTGTACCTAGTAGGCGCGTAGCAAGGATTAAGTAGGGATTTGAGGCCGGCTACGCCTTAAATAAAGGAGTCACGTGACTGCTCCCTACAGAGCGCTTAATTGCTCTGTACTAGAGCATAACATACGTGACCGCTCTCTATAGAGCGCTCCCTACAGAGCGGACTTTGCTTAGTATATAGGAACGCAAGGATAGACTCTCTATACTTGTATTTAATCTGTTTATTAATCTATTGTTTAGATTCTAGCAGACTAAATTGTTAACTTATTATACTTTGTAAGATATTATTGTATTAATAAGACCTTCTACCTTCTATAAGTACTCCTACCTAAGAACTAACCTTAACCCTTTAGGACTAGCTACCCTCTTAGATTTAACATCTTAAACACCCTTAATATAAGTACTTTATAAACTCCTACCTCTTCTACAGCTTTAGGTGCCGCTAAGATTACTCCTATAAAGAATAGTAGTAAGGTGTATAAACCTAATTTCTACTTTAGTAAACAATCTTAAACTAATATCTAGATTCTTTAGTTAGACCTCTACTTCTTTAACTTAGATAAACCCCTTAAAGATAAGAAGAAGGTTATCTTTATAGTAATATATATGCAAAGAGATGCAGAATTATAGATCTATCTTTACCTTAAAAAGTACCTAGGAATAGACTATAATAATAATAATAACAATTACGCAAATAAGCACGCTAATATAGTTAATATTATTAAGGATTATAATAACTTTAAAAAATGCTTTAAATAACTCCTTAGGATCGCTAATAAGGACTCTATTATAAAGGCAAAGATTTAGACTATAACTTAGAAATAATTAGTAGCTAAGTACATAGCTAAGTTTTGTAGATATACTATACAGCTTAACTAGGATAATAAATCTCTCTAGGGTATATATAAATAAGGACTTAAATAGAAACTATGTAAGGAACTCTTACGTAGTAGTGCGCGAATTACTAACCTTAAGGAACTATATAAAAAAATATTAGAATTAATAAAGAATAGTTTTTATTGCAATAAAAGCTTTACTAAAACCCTAGGGCGATAAGCTTTAGACAACTAGTAAAAATAGTTTATAAGAACCCTATTAGAATCGTCTAAAAGCAACAGCTAAGGAACTACTAGAGATATAAACTAATAGAAGACGTCTAGTTTAACTACTTAAGTAAAGGAAAAGGAGGAAAGATAGGCCTTAAATAGCTTAATAAACATGTCTCTAATAGAAGTTAATAACTAATAACTAAGACCTGTAAATGCTTTATATGTAGCAAACTAGGCTATATAGCTAGGAACTGTAGATTAAAGAACAAAGTCTATTAAACTAAGTTAAATGTACTAACTATTAAGGACTAAGAACCTAATAAGGAATAGGAGGTTATTACAACGCTATTTAGTTACTAACACGTTACACTAGAACAAAGTAAGTAATTAGATTTACCTAACTTATAATTATATAAAAATCTAGAAGACAACTCTAATGTATATTACAACGTAAAAAACATAGAAGAGATACTAAGATCTCCTACTCCTTACCTATAAAGTAGGTAGGAAGAAGATAACCCTATGTCACCTAAGTATAAACTAAATATTTAGGACTATATAAAACCCTACTAGGCACTAAAAGGAATGCAACCCTATAAAAATAAGAAGTTAGACTACGTACTAAAGTACTACCTAGACTACTAAAATCCTACACACTAATTCTGTATATAGACGCATTGCGAAGAACTAATATATATATAATATAAGGTAGAGAAAAAGAAGAATAAGAAACAACCTAAAAGGAAACTGCGCTATAGATAAATATAGATAGACTACCCTATTACAGCTTATAATAAACACCTCTAGAATAAATAGTAAGTAAAATACTTTCCTTACTTCACGCTAAAAGGTAATAAATACTATAATATACTTATTAATAGAGACTGCATATAACAGTACTAGTACACGTGTCTAAACTAAGACTATAAATACCACTACATAGCTAAACACTTAGACAGCTTTGTAAACTGTCTTATATAGGAAGTAACAACAGAACTACTAATTTAACTAGTACACAGGAATAGTGAAGACTACAGGAGGAGAAATAGTAGAATATCCTTATAGAAGGAAGAAGACAATCTACATAAACCCTATACTTAAGAATAATAATAGAAGCGGATGCTTAGAAGCGTATACTAGGCACTAGAACTTAACTATAACCTACACAAATAGATGTCTTTTTTAGGCCTAAACTTAGACAAGAAAACACCTTTATTAAATTAAATACTATAGTAAGCACAGTATTAGTTAAGCTATTAGTATAGCTTAAAGGAATATAGGCTTAAGCTCTTATAGACTTAGGAATAAGAAAGAACTTTATATCTTATTAGATAGTAAGATAAGCAGGACTTATAATATTAGAGAAAAAAGTACCTTATATTATCTATATTATAAATAGATCTCTAATACCTAAGACACCTTAAATATACTAGGAGGTTACTACTATAATAACAGTCTAAAGATATAGAGAGGAACTTACCTTAGATATCTTACTAGGATCTAAGCATAAGTTAGTCTTAAGATTACCTTAGTTAACGATATACAACCTACAGATTAACTAGGGTATAAAGAAAATATTATTTAAACGCTGTAATTATATATTATAAGTAAAGCCTACGCATTAACTAAAAATAATAGTAGATAAGGGAGTTATTAATAACATAATACTGCGATAGACAGTTAAAAAACAGAAATATACTTTAGCAGACACTAGTAGGAACCACTAGGTTAAGCAGCGTAAAAAGGAGGATAATAGTATACTTTTTACCTTACTAAAAGAGTACAGGAAATAGACACACATGTTTATAGAAAAAGAAGGAAAAGCAAACCTACCTAAATATTAACTCTAGGATCTTATAATAGACCTAGAAGAAGGGAAGACGCCACCTTTTAGACTACTATATAGTAAGACAGGAGAAGAACTCCTTAAGGAATATAATTTTATTAAGACAAATCTTAAGAAAGGATATATATAACTATTAAAGTCACTAGCGGCAAGCCCTTTTATGTTTGTTAAGAAAAAGGATAGATTAGACAGACTATACGTTAACTACTAATAACTTAATAATATAATAATAAAAAACTAATATCTACTACTAAATATTACAGAATTACAAGATTAACTATCTTAAGCTAAGATATTTACAATAATAGATCTAAAAGATAGTTCCCACCTTATACAAATTAAAAAAGGTGAAGAATAGAAAACAGCGTTTTAATTACGCTATAGACTATTTAAATATAAGGTTATACCTTTTAGACTTATAAACGCACTAGTAGCTTTTATAGCACTTATTAATAACGTACTCTAAGAATATCTGGACATATTTGTTATCGCGTATATAGACAATATCCTTGTCTTTTTTAAAAACAAATTAGACTACACTAAGCACGTATAGATAGTACTAGAAGCACTAGATAAAGTATACCTTTGTATTAAACTTAAGAAATGTAAGTTTAACGTTAAATAACTTAAATTCCTAAAACACATTATTACTATAGAAGGAATTGAGATAGCACTAAGTAAGGTTAAATATATTAAGAACTAGCTAATACTAAAGATAGCTAAGAACATCTAAGAATTCTTAGGATTTAATAGATTTAATTAACAATTTATCTAAAATTATATAAAGGTTATAATACCTTTAACAAATCTTATAAAGAAGGACGTACCCTTTAAATAAATAGATAAGTACAAAATGTTATTCTAACTCCTTAAGATAGTATGTATTATAGAACTTATCCTTATTTATTTTAGAAGCGATGAACTACTACGTTTTAAAATAGACACTAGCGATCTTACGCTAGGCGCCTACGCTAAATAAAAACGTAATAGTAAATAGCACCTAATTACCTATTACTTATATAAATTTAATAACGCTAAAACACAATACAACGTATATAATAAAGAACTTTACGCTATTATTAAAGCCTTAAAGCATTTGAGGATTTACGCGCTTAGTTACTTAATACTAGAAATCTACACAGATTATAAGAACCTTCTAAGGTTTATAACAACAAAAGAACTTACGCTATAATAATAAAGATAGTTATAAACTATAGGGTAGTATAAGTTTAAAATTATCTATATAGCTAGGAAAGAAAATAGCAGAGCAGACGCTCTTAGCTAACAAAGTTATCTAGTAGGAGAGAAAGTAAAAACCTTCTCTATAATCCTTTATAAAGCTAAAGATAGATCTCTAGAACTAATAGTAGAACTAAATTAACTTTTAGTAATTAACTAAGAAGTTCTAGAATATCTACAGACTAAGATTATTTAACAATACTACGATAACCCTATGTACAGACACCTAGGTATTACAAAAATAATAAAACTTATCTAAAGGAATTATACCTTTAAAGGAATTAAGGAAGCTATAATAACTTACATCTATAAATATGCAGAATGCTAGAGAAATAAATATAGTATATATCTTAAATATAGAGAGATGTAAGCAATTAGAATACTAATAGCACTATAGGAAGATATTACTATAGATTTTATCACAGGAATTCTAAACTCTAAGGATCTAATAACAGGAATTAAATACAATAGTATACTAGTAATAGTCTGCTAACTAACTAAGTATATTAAGCTTATTTTATGCCTTAAAAGAATAACAGCAAAGGAACTTACTTTTTTTATCTTAAACTAACTAATTAGACACTACAGAATTCTAAAAATAATTATTAGCAATAGAGACAAGCTCTTTATATTAAATTATTAGATAACGCTTATAGCACTACTTAAAACAAAACAAAAACTATTAACAGCTTACTATCTATAAACTAACGGACAAATAGAACATACAAACTAAACTATAGAAACGTACCTACGCATCTACTGTAACAGTTAGAAGAATAACTAGGTTTTATTACTACTTAAAGCACAGTTAGCCTATAATAACAAAGTATTAGCAGTATTAGAATATACACTATTCTATGTAAACTATAGAAGACACCTATATCTCTTTAACTAACAATTTTCTACGATAATTAAAGCAAAAGAAGCTATAGATATAGTAGAAAATATAAAGAAAATATACTAATAACTCTAAGAAAATCTTAAAAAAGCTTAGCAGCAATTAATTTTATACTAAAATTAAAAACGAAAAATAGCACCTTAGCTAAAGAAGGGGGTAAAACATATCTACTTATAAAGAACCTTTAAATTTAGAAGAAAAAACACAAGAAACTAGACTATATTAAGGTTAGACTATTTTATATTTCTAAGCAAATATTACTAGTAAACTATAAGTTAGAACTACCGCTAGATGCAAAGATACACCTAGTATTCTACATATCACTACTAGAACTAGTAGATCCTAATACACTAGTTAAAACCACCTTCTACCACTAGACTAAGGAAGAAAATAAATTTAAGGTTAAAAGAATTCTAGAATACAATTAGCATAATAATACGTACTTTATTAAGTAGAAAGGTTACTAACATAGCGAAAACACCTAGAAACTAAAAAATAATCTAGGAAACTATTAGCAAAAGATTAAGGAATTCTATTAGAACTATAAATATACCTAGGAGGATTATAGTACTAACGCTATAGTATCTACTATGTTAAGCGTTAACTACATTATTATAGAGTAACTAACAGTCGCTGTAGTAGTAGGACAATTAATAGTATTTATATTTATATTTTTACTATCTGCAGTTATTTCTGTAGCTAAGTATAACATCTTCTTATAAGCACGCTCTTTAGCCTAAGCTAGTATCTTCTTATTTTATAACAACCGCACTATTAGGAGAAATAACGCCTTTTTATTCTTTTTAATCTTCTTCTTATACTCCTCGCAAGTCTTATCTAGCAATAACTAACTTATATTTACATAAGGACAACCTAAGCGAACACATTTAGAACACTTTAAACCTAAATCTAGTATAACGTAGTAAATAGAACCTTTAAAACTATAGTTAATATAAAGGTTCTCTACAATAATGTTAGCTTCTTAGATCTTATAATATAATTAATGTTTTTAAATAGTAGAGTTACTAGGCATAATGCTAATAGATATACTTATAGTAAGTAGGGTTAGCAGAACAGCTTACGTAATAATAGCTAAGATCTAAATATATAATTTAGAACAAATCTATAAAAAGAGGGGATAATATTAGGATCTAAAATCTATATAATAGCGAGAAGCTAGTTTTATACCTAGTAGGCGCGTAGTAAGGATTAAGTAGGGATTTAAGGCTAGCTACGCCTTAAATAAAAGAGTTATATAACTACTCCCTATAGAGCGCTTAATTACTCTGTACTAGAGTATAACACACGTGACCGCTCTTTATAGAGCACTCCCTATAGAGCGGACTTTGCTTAGTATATAGAAACACAAGAATAGACTTTCTATACTTATATTTAATCTGTTTATTAATCTATTGTTTGGATTCTAGTAGACTAAATTATTAACTTGTTACACTTTGCAAGATATTATTATATTAATAAGACCTTCCACCTTCTATAAGTACTCCTGCCCGAGAACTAACCTTAACCCTTTAGGACTAGCTACCCTCTTGGATTTAACAGCTGTATATTAGTTAGCTATTAGTTATAGACTAGCTAAAGGGTAGTAGGCAAAAAGAGGTTACTAAAGCATTTAAGAAGTAGTAGGTACGAAAAACTATGCGCAGAGTAGTAGGATATAAGAAAATTTTACTAGATATTAGTCTTAGTATTAGTTAATCTTTATAGGCAAAGAGCTAGCTAATAGTTCAGAAGCGTAGAGTGTTTATAGCGTATATTTAGCACAAATAAGAGTAAATATTATATAGCTCTTTATGTGCTATTGTCTATATAGTCCTAAAGGATAGGTAGGATAATATTACCCTTAAGAATGTTATACTAATCTGCCTTATAAAGACGCTATTCTGCCTATTCCCAAAGCTTATAAACCTTATAGGCAAGAACTTCCTCCTAATCTAGATTATCTGCATACTATAGAAACTATTAATACTATGTAATAATAATTAAATAGTATTTAATAAATGTAAGCTACTAGGACTTTAACACTAGAGGGAGTAAAGTACTATCTCCTACTATCTTAGTATTTATTTGTATAGGTACTGTAATTACGTGCTAAAGTGGGAGATTTAATAGTATGTGTAAAGGCGGTTTAGATATATTAGGCGAGGTAAAGATAGGTAGAAGGGATACTTAGAGATGTCTGTATAGTATTAGCACTATAAGGCGACGCAATTTATAGACATTAACCTTATTCTTGTAAACATAGCAGCTAGGTCTTCACTTATAAGCAATTCTATATTGTATATAATAGGTGCCTTAGTGCTAGGGGGGGTATTACTATATTAAACTATTATAATAGTATTTGTAGGTATTGTAGAGGCATTATCTATGTTACTATTAATAAATAAAGAAGATAATAATAATAAAAATAGGGTGTAAGCTATAGGTGCTAGTAAAAAAGGTAGTATTATTAAGGTAGAAGTATATTTTATTAAAAGTGGTAGGAAAGGAAGGGTGGCAGAGTTTTCTTAGTACTAGGTAGTAATAGTTAAGCCTACCTATACGTGCAAAAGAAAGGGGGCTGCGTAGTAGTGTAATTAGGTATATCTACTTTAGAATTAGCAAAACGTTATTACGTTAGGTTTTAGGAGCTAATTAGCGCTTATAAAAGTAGGCTTCTAGCCTAATTACAACACTATATTTCCGTCCTAATTAAGCCCTAAGTTTTCTCTAGTGTACAAAGTTCTACTGTAAGAAGCTTATTCTTCTCTCCTTACTACGTTCGTCTTTCATTATAAGTAATAATTATATAGGCCCTATAGGCATAGAGACTAGAACTAATAGGAGTAGCGCGCCCCTTTAAGATTCTAATAGACTATAAGAACCTTAAATACTTTATAAAGATCTAAGAATTAAGTAAACACTAGCACTAATAGTTAGAGTTACTTTCTACCTTTTACTTTTACCTCTGCTACTAGCCTAGATTCTAGGTGGCTAGACTAGACGCACTGAGCTAGTATAAGTAAAATATAGCCTAGTAGATAAAAATAAACGCTCCGCTAATAGTGCCTAGAACTATTTAAGCTACCCTAGTGTAGACGTAATTCTTAACAGCGCTAGTAAAGGTCTAGATCTTTACTAATACGTATGTATAGGCACTCTAGAATATAGCTATAGCAAAGTTCTCTTTCTACTATATTAGGCTTAAAGTAGTGCGCTATAGTAACTATATATTTTTTATAGTAGCTACTACCTTATAATAAATTAGAGACTATATAATTAGTATATATAAGTTCCTCCTATAGTAAGGAGTCCTTTAGGTTCTAGCTTAGGAACCTTTTACTACTACTATTATATAGCGTGTATATAAGTCTCTAGTTATAGGCCACCTTAGGAAGAACTCTATGTTTAAAATTATCTACTAGGACTACTACTAAAATAATATATTTAATAATATTACCTAATTTATGCATAATTACTACTGCGTAGAAGTATATATAAACTAATAGAAGTAGTAAGGTCTCCTACAGCCACTTCTAATTATAGACTAGTACTAGGCGCAACTTTTAATAGACTTTATAGTAGACCTCCTCTAGGCCTCTATAGCAGCACCATAATACCTGCTTATAATTATTAATAGGATATTAAACTATATATAACTAGAAGCTATAACTTTTATAATAGTAGAGCACTATATAGCTTACGTCTATAATATATAGTAGTAGTTCTATAGCTTCCCTACCTTACTAATTATAGACAGAGGCTTAGACTAGCTAGGGAAGTTCTAGACTACGCTATATAAATTAACTAGAATAAGGTAACTCCTCTCTATAGTATACTGTTAAATCCAAGAGGGTAGCTAGTCCTAAAGGGTTAAGGTTGGTTCTTGGGCAGGAGTACTTACGAAAGGTAGAAGGTCTTATTAATATAATAGTATCTTACAAAGTATAATAAGTTAATAATTTAGTCTACTAGAATCTAAATAATAGATTAATAAACAGATTAAATACAAGTATAGAGAGTCTATCCTTATATTCCTATATACTAAGCAAAGTCCGCTCTATAGGGAGCGCTCTGTGGAGAGCGGTTATGTGTGTTATACTCTAGTACAGAGTAATTAAGCGCTCTATGGAGAGTAGTTATATATATTATGCTCTAGCACAGAGTAATTAAGCGCTCTGTGGAGAGTAGTTATATAACTCCTTTATTTAAGGCGTAGCTGGCCTTAAATCCCTGCTTAATCCTTACTACGCGCCCACTAGGTATAAAACTAGCTTCCTGCTATTATGTAGATTTTAGATCCTAACATTATCTCCTCTCTTTTACAAATTTGTCCTAAATTATATGTTTAGATCTTAGCTATTATTACGTAAGCTATTCTGCTAACCTTACTTACTATAAGTACGTCTATTAGCATTATGCCTAGTAACTCTACTATTTAAAAATATTAATTATATCGCGAGATCTAAGAAGCTAATATTATTATAGAGAACTTTTATATTAACTATAGTTTTAAAGGTTCTATTTACTACATTATGCTAAGTTTAGGTTTAAAGTGTTCTAAATGTGTTTGCTTAGGTTATTCTTATGTAAACATAAGCTAGTTATTACTAGATAAGACTCGCGAAGAGTATAAGAAAAAGGTTAAGAAGAATAAAAAGGCGTTGTCTCTCTTAATAGTGTAGTTATTATAAAATAAGAAGATACTAGCTTAGGCTAAAAAGTGTGCTTATAAGAAGATGTTATGCCTAGCTATAGAAATAACTGCGGATAGTAAGGATATAAATATAGATACTATTAATTATCCTACTACTGTAGTAACTGTTAGTTACTCTGTAGTAATATAGTTAACGCTTAATATAGTAGATACTATAGCGTTAGTACTATAATCCTCCTAAGTATATTCGTATTTCTAATAGAATTCCTTAATCTTTTGCTAACAGTTTCCTAGATTGTTTTTTAGTTCCTAGGTGTTTTTGCTATGTGGGTAACCTTTCCACTTAATAAGGTACATATTATTATACTAATTATATTCTAGAATTCTTTTAATCTTAAATTCATTTTCTTCCTTAGTCTAGTGGTAGAAGGTGGTTTTAACTAGTGTATTAGGGTCTACTAGTTCTAGTAGTGATACGTGAAATACTAGGTGTATTTTTGCATCTAGTGGTAGTTCTAACTTATAGTTTACTAGTAATATTTGCTTAGAAATATAAAATAGTCTAACCTTAATATAATCTAGTTTCTTGTGTTTTTTCTTCTAAGTTTAAAGGTTCTTTGTAAGCAGATATACTTTATCCCCCTTCTTTAGCTAAGGTGCCATTTTTTATTTTTAATTTTAGTATAAAATTAATTGCTGCTAAGCTTTCTTAAGATTTTCTTAGAGTTATTAGTGTATTTTTTTTATATTTTCTACTATATCTATGGCTTCTTTTGCTTTAATTGTTATAGGAAATTGTTAGTTAAAGAGATATAGGTGTCTTCTATAGTTTGCATAGAATAGTGTATGTCCTAATACTGCTAATACTTTATTATTATAGGCTAACTGTGCTATAAGTAGTAATAAAACCTAGTTATTCTTCTAACTATTACAGTAAATGCGTAGGTACGTTTCTATAGTTTAGTTTATACGTTCTATTTATCTGTTAGTTTGTAGATAGTAAGCTGTTAATAGTTTTTATTTTATTCTAAGTAGTGCTATAAGCGTTGTCTAATAATTTAACGTGAAGAGCTTGTCTCTATCGCTAATAATTATTTTTAGGATTCTGTAGTGTCTAATTAGTTAGTCTAGGATAAGAAAGGCGAGTTCCTTTACTATTATTCTCTTAAGGCATAGAATACGCTTAACATACTTAGTTAGTTAGCAGACTATTACTAGTATACTATTATATTTAATTCCTGTTATTAGATCCTTAGAGTTTAGAATTCCTATAACAAAATCTATAGCAATGTCTTTCTATAGTGCTGTTAGTATTCTAATTACTTACATCTCTCTATATTTAAGATATATACTATATTTATTTCTCTAGTATTCTACACATTTATAAATGTAAGCTATTATAGCTTCCTTAATTCCTTTAAAGGTGTAATTCCTTTAAATAAGTTTTATTGTTTTTGTGATGCCTAGGTGTCTGTATATAGGGTTATTATAGTATTGTTAGATAATCTTAGTCTGTAGATGTTCTAGAACTTCTTAGTTAATTACTAAAAGTTAATTTAGTTCTGCTATTAGTTCTAGAGATCTATCTTTAGCTTTGCGAAGGATTGCAGAGAAGGTTTTTGCCTTTTCTCTTACTAGATTACTTTATTAGCTAAGAGTGTCTGCTCTGCCATTTTCTTTTCTAGCTATATAAATAATTTTAAACTTATACTACCTAGTAGTTTATAACTATTTTTATTATTATGGCGTAAGTTCTTTTATTATTGTGAACCTTAGAAGGTTCTTATAATCTATGTAGATTTCTAGTGTTAAGTAACTAAGCGCGTAAATTCTCTAGTGCTTTAAGGCTTTAATAATAGCGTAGAGTTCTTTATTATATATATTATATTATGTTTTAGCGTTATTAAATTTGCATAAGTAATAGGCAATTAGGTGCTATTTACTATTACGTTCTTATTTAGTGTAGGCGCCTAGCGTAAGATCGCTAGCGTCTATTTTAAAGCGTAGTAGTTTATCGCTTCTAAAATAAACAAGGATAGGTTCTATAATATATACTGTCTTAAGGAGTTAGAATAATATTCTACACTTATCTATTTATTTAAAGGGTACATCCTTCTTTATAAGATTTATTAAAGGTATTATAACCTTTACGTAATCTTAGATAAATTGTTAGTTAAATCTATAGAATCCTAAGAATTCTTAGATATTCTTAGCTATCTTTAGTATTAGCTAGTTCTTAATGCATTTAACTTTACTTAGTGCTATCTTAATTCCTTCTATAGTAATAATGTGTCCTAGGAATTTAAGTTATTTAACGTTAAACTTATATTTCTTAAGTTTAATACAAAAGCATGTTTTGTCTAGTGCTTCTAGTACTATCTATACATGCTTAGTGTGGTCTAATTTGTTTTTAGAAAAGACAAGGATATCGTCTATATATATAATAACGAATATGTCTAGATGTTTACAGAGTACGTTATTAATAAGCGCTATAAAAGCTGCTAGTGCGTTTATAAGTCTAAAAGACATAACTTTATATTTAAATAGTCTATAGCGTAATTAAAACGCTGTTTTCTATTCTTTACCTTTCTTAATTTATATAAGGTGGTAACTGTCTCTTAGATCTATTATTATAAATATCTTAGCTTAAGATAGTTAATCTTATAACTCTATAATATTTAGTAGTAGATATTAGTTCTTTATTATCATATTGTTAAGTTATTAGTAGTTAACGTATAGTCTATCTAATCTATCCTTTTTCTTAATAAACATAAAAAGGCTTACTGCTAGTAACTTTAATAGTTATATATATCCTTTCTTAAAGTTTGTCTTAATAAAATTACGTTCTTTAAGGAGTTCTTCTCCTGTCTTACTATATAGTGGTCTAAAGGATAGCGTCTTCCCTTCTTCTAGGTCTATTATAAAATCCTAGGGTTAATATTCTAGTAGGTTTGCTTTTCCTTCTTTTTCTATAAATATATGTGTCTATTTCCTGTACTCTCTTAGTAAGGTAAAGGGTGTGCTATTGTCCTCTTTCTCGCGCTTCTTAACCTAGTAGTTCCTACTAGCGTTTACTAAGGTGTGCTTCTATTTTTTAACTATCTATTGCGGTATTATATTGTTAATAACTCCCTTATCTATTATTATTTTTAGTTAATGCGTAGGCTTTGCTTATAATATATAATTACAGCGTTTAAATAATATTTTCTTTATACCCTAGTTAATCTACAGGTTGTGTATTATTAACTAAGGTAATTCTAAGACTAACTTATACTTAGATCCTAGTAAGATATCTAAGGTAAGTTCCTCTCTATGTCCTTAGACTATTATTATAGTAGTAACCTCCTAGTATATTTAAGGTATCTTAGGCATTAGGGATCTATTCGCGATATAGATAATATAAAGTACTTTTTTCTCTAACATTATAAGTCCTGCTTATCTTACTATCTAATAAGATATAAAGTTCCTTCCTACTCCTAAGTTTATAAGAGCTTAAGCCTATATTCCTTTAAGCTGTACTAGTAACTTAACTAATACTATGCTTACTATAGTATTTAATTTAATAAAGGCGTTTTCTTGTCTAAGTTTAGGCCTAAAAAAGATATTTGTTTATATAGGTTATAGTTAAGTTCTAGTGCCTAGTATGCGTTTCTAAGCATCTACTTCTGTTATTATTCTTAAGTATATAGCTTATATAAATTGTCTTCTTCTTCTTTCTATAAGGATGTTCTTCTATTTTTCCTCCTATAGTCTTTACTGTTCCTATATACTAGTTAAATTAGTAGTTCTATTATTACTTCTTACGTAGGGTAGTTTATAAAGCTGTCAAAATGTTTAGCTATATAGTAGTATTCGCAGTCTTAGTTTAGACACGTATACTAGTATAGTTGCATATAGTCTCTATTAATAAGTATATTATAGTATTTATTACCCTTTAGCGTAAGGTGAGGAAAGTATTTTACTTATTATTTATTCTAGAAGTATTTGTTATAAGCTGCGATAGGGTAGTCTGTCTATATCTATTTATAGCGTAGTTTCTTTCTAGGTTATTTCTTATTCTCTTCTTTCTCTACCTTATATTATACACATGTTAGTTCTTTATAATGCGTCCATATATAGAATTAGTGTGTAGGATTTTAGTGGTCTAGGTAGTACTTTAGTACGTAGTCTAACTTCTTATTTTTATAGGGTGGCATTCCTTTTAGTGCCTAGTAGGGTTCTATATAGTCCTAAATATTTAGTTTATACTTAGGTGATATAGGGTTGTCTTCTTTCTACCTACTTTGTAGGTGAGGAGTAGGAGATCTTAGTATCTCTTCTACGTTTTCTACGTTATAGTATACGTTAGAGTTATCTTCTAGATCTTTGTATAGTTATAAGTTAGGTAAATTTAATTACTTACTTTGCTCTAGCGTAACGTGTTAGTAACTAAATAGTGTTATAATAACTTCCTATTTCTTATTAGGTTCTTAGTCCTTAATAGTTAGTACATTTAACTTAGTTTAATAGACTTTGTTCTTTAATCTATAGTTTCTAGCTATGTGGCCTAGTTTACTATATATAAAGCATTTATGGGTCTTAGTTATTAGTTATTAACTTCTATCTAAGACGCGTTTATTAGGCTGCTTAGGGCCTATCCTTCCTCCTTTTCCTTTGCCTATGTAGTTAAACTAGACATTTTCTATTAGTTTATATCTTTAGTAGTTCCTTAGCTATTGCTTTTAGACAATTCTAATAAGGTTCTTATAAACTATTTTTGCTAGTTATCTAAAGCTTATTACCCTAGAGTTTTAGTAGAGCTCTTATTATAGTAAAAACTACTCTTTATTAATCCTAATAGTTTCTTCGTATAGTTCTTTAAGGTTAGCGATTTATACACTACTACGTAAGAGTTCTTTACGTAGTTTCTATTTAAGCCCTTATTTATACATATCTTAAAGAGATTTATTGTTCTAGTTAAGTTACATAGTGTATCTACAAAACTTAGCTATATACTTAGCTACTAATTATTTCTAAGTTATAGTCTAAATTTTTACCTTTATAATAGAGTCCTTGTTAGCAATTCTAAAGAGTTATTTAAGGTATTTCTTAAAGTTATTATAATTTTTAATAATATTAACTACATTAGCGTGCTTATTTACGTAATCGTCGTTATTATTATTATAGTCTATTCTTAGGTACTTTTTAAGGTAGAGATAGATCTATAATCCTATATCTCCTCGCATATATATTGCTGCGAAGATAACCTTTTTTTTATCTTTAAGAAGTTTATCTAAGTTAAAGAAGTAGAGGTCTAACTAAAGAATCTAGACGTTAGTTTAAGATTATTTACTAAAGTAGAGATTAGGTTTATACACCTTACTACTATCCTTTATAGAAGTAATCTTAGCGGCACCTAAAGCTGTAAAAGAGGTAGGAGTTTATAAAGTACTTATATTAAGAGTGTTTAAGATGTTAAATTTAAGAGGGTAGCTAGTCCTAAAGGGCTAAGGTTAGTTCTTAGGCAGGAGTACTTATAGAAGGTAGAAGGTCTTATTAATATAATAGTATCTTGCAAAGTGTAATAAGTTAATAATTTAGTCTGCTAGAATCTAAATAATAGATTAATAAACAGATTAAATATAAGTATAGAGAGTCTATCCTTACGTTTCTATATACTAAGCAAAGTCTACTCTATAGGGAGCGCTCTGTAGAGAGCAGTTACGTGTGTTATACTCTAGTATAGAGCAATTAAGCGCTCTGTAGAGAGTAGTTATATATATTATGCTCTAGCACAGAGTAATTAAGCGCTCTATAGAGAGCAGTTATATGACTCCTTTGTTTAAGGCGTAGCTGGCCTCGAATCCCCACTTAATCCTTGCTACGCGCCCACTAGGTACAAAACCGGCTTCTTGCCATTATGTGGATTTCAGATCCTAATATATACTACCCCTAGACTAATAGCAGCATAGAGAGGGTAAACTAGGAGGTACTTTTAGTCCTCTATATTATAGTTAACTTTAAATAGATAGACTAGCTAGACTACCTCCTAGCCTACTAGCTTATATTAAATAATAAAGTATCTATAGCTATAGGCCTAAGCCTAAACTTTTTACTAAATAGATATTACGTTAATCTCCTTAAGAGAATCCCCTTAATAGTAAAGTCTAGCTATACCCCTACTAGAAGAGTAAAGTACTTCTTAGACTATCTTAAAAAAGGAATAGCTTTAGTCTAGACTACTATTACCTATAGGTAGCAGCGCACTATAGAGGCTATAAACTATACTTACTACCCCGCAGAGTAATTTTAAATTAGAGATAAAATATAGTTCTCGCTACGTAATATAAAAACTAATTAGCTAAAAAAGAAACTTAATGTAATAGGCTAGGGCTATACCCTAGCCTTTAGAAAGATCTTGAGGAAAGAAACTACCCTAAAAAAGTAGACTTACTAAGGAAAACTCTTCTTATAAGCAGCACACCCCCTATAAAGACTTAATATCTAGAATTTATCCTTTATATTTAGCACTTATAGTTCTATTTACTTTCTAAGGCTAGCCTATAACATTAAATTCTAGATCTTCTAGAAAAGAGTTAATCAAAGGAATAGAGAAACGTAATAGAGTCTAGAATAACTCCTTATAGATGCCTTAAATATCGCTAAGTTAGTAGAACAACTACAGAACCTAATTACTACTAGAGATAAAGACCGCTTTACTATATAAACGCTATAACTCTAGAATAGAGAGCTACGTAAGCTCTTTATACACTAATAGGCCTACGCTAGTACTACTCTAGACTTATCTACCCCTACTATAGGGGATAGATCTTTATTCACTAGCGTAGACTAGCTAATCCTATACTATAAACTACTTTTAAACCTAACTAAGTTTAGGGGCTTAGAGGCCTAGTTTAAGGCCTAGAAAGTTATAATAGACTATAAGCTCTAGACTAATAAGCAGTTTATTAGCTCCCCCTAGAAAGAATAGGCACTAATATAGAACTACCTAAATAATAGTCCTTAAGACACAGTAGCGGCCTTCTAATAAGCTAAGGGGGTAGACAGCTAGTTTAACCTATAGATATTTATGTAGTACCTTACCTTTATATATGCTAATAAACACGCCTAGTAAAAGGCTAAAGCACGCCTTAATATACTTAGGTAAAATTCTAGGAACAGTTTCTTTAACTTTTACGTCTACTTTAAATAAACTTTAGTAAAAGTAGGTAGTAGCTAGTAGAGTAACGCTAAGAAACTACATAAGTTACACTACGTAATCTAGCGTAATATCTATATAGTTACTTTTAACTGCGACGTTCCTAAAAGGGACTATAACGTAGCTATTACTAGGTTTTTATAAATTATAGCAGACCTTAAAATAAAGGCCCTAGAAGACAAGCTTACTACTTAAGCTACCTCCTATAAGGGTGCCTAGCCCCCTCCTAAAAACAGCGATAGTAATATTTATATAACTTTTATAGCAGCGTTAACCTTAACCTAGCCCTAAGCTAGCAGGGACGCAGGTAAGTAGCGCCTAAACTAGATACTTAAACACATTTTCTAGTAATACTAGAATATAGGCGTGTACACTTACTATAGTAAGCCTAACTATATAACTAAAGCCTACCCTAATACAGTTTTACTCTAGGCAACTATAACCTAACTTTAGTATAATAAGACAAGCACCTAATTAAAAAAAAAGTAGTCCCTAGTCTAGCGCTAACGTAGGGGCTAAGCGCAATAGTATTAATAAAGGTATAATTAGGGCGAGCTGGTATAGTTAGAGTGGCTAGGGCTAGAATAGGTATAAATAGGCCTACCTCTACCTTTTATATATTTCTTAACAGTACACAGTATATAGAGGCCCTAATTAATATAGGGTGTAAATGCTTTACAGTAATTAGCCCTAGGCTAGTAGATTTACTTTTACTACAGTGTATTATAATTCTAGCCTAAAAGCTAGAATAGGCTACTAGGTTATTATTATAGATCTTTATTATAGAGATAGTAGTAGTGTCTTATAATATATCTAAATAGTAATAGACTCTTTACACTTATATAATTTCTAATCTCTACTAAGATATAATCCTGAAGGCCCCTTAGCTAGCTAAGTCTAAGGTAGTAGTAGATATCTATAGTAGTAAAATTATAATTAGAGTAGCTAGGGGTCTTATCGTCCTTAATACCTAAGTAGTAGAAAGATAGGGCCTCTTTGCCACGCTTATAGATAAGGAGAATAATATAACGCCCTTTAATACTCTAGATAAAAACTAGAAAGGGGTATTTTTAACTTCGCTCTAGAATATTACCTATATACTTATAATAACACTTCTATATATAGTAGGATCTCTACCCCCTTATAATATAGTAGGGCTAGGCCTTACTAAAAATAGTAGGGCTTTTCCTTTAGAACTAGTAGAGTACGCTACTATCTTTAATAAAACTAAGATATCTAGCCTCTTACTATACTAAGGCACGTTAGACTACTACATCTACCTAAAGTAGACTCTACGCGGCTTTCTTCTAAAACTACCTTAAGGCCTACTATATAGTATATCTAGAGATTAGCTAGTAGAACTCTAGCGCCAACTTATAGAACTTATAGATAAGGGCTAGATATAAGCCAGCTCCTCTTTAGTAGGTACTTTAGTTCTTATATCTCTAAAGTCTAGAGAGAAATAGCGCCTTTATATTAACTATTAGAACATTAATATAATCTCTAAGCTAGATTAGTACCCCTTCCTACTTATTAAAAAGACACTACGTACCCTCTCCTACGCTACTTAATTTATAAAAGTAAATATTTACGCTACTTTCTATAAGCTGTAAGTTATAAAGGGAGAAAAACACTATACTATATTCTATATCTAGTTTAGCCTCTTTAAGTAGTTAGTAGTCCTATTTAAACTTACTAAGGCACCTACTATATTCTAGCGCTATATTAATAGCGCTCTAAAAATACCCTAGGTAATATATATACAGCTTACCTAGATAATATTCTTATCTATATAATAGGGCCCCTACGCTAACACTAGAACTTGTTCGGATCTAAAATCCACATAATAGCGGGAAGCCGGTTTTGTACCTAGTAGGCGCGTAGTAAGGATCGAGCGGGGATTTAATGCCAGCTACGCCTCAAACAAAGAAGTTACGTAACTACTCTCTACAGAGCGCTTAATTGCTCTATACTAGAGTATAACACATATAACCGCTCTCTATAAAGCGGACTTTACTTAGTATATAAGAACGCGAGGATAAACTCTCTATACTTATATTTAATCTGTTTATTAATCTATTATTTAGATTCTAGCAGACTAAATTATTAACTTGTTACACTTTACAAGATACTATTATATTAATAAAACTTTTTACCTTCTATAAGTACTCCTGCCTAAGAACTAACTTTAACCCTTTAGAACTAGCTACCCTCTTAGATTTAACATCTTAAACACCCTTAACATAAGTACTTTATAAACTCCTACCTCTTCTACGGCTTTAGGTGCTACTAAGATTACTTCTATAAAAGATAGTAGTAAGGCGCACAAACCTAATCTCTACTTTAGTAAATAATCTTAAACTAACGTCTAGATTCTCTAGTTAGACCTCTACTTCTTTAACTTAGACAAACCCCTTAAAAATAAGAAAAGGGTCATCTTCGCAGTAATATATATGCGAGGAGATATAGGATTATAGATTTATCTTTACCTTAAAAAGTACCTAGGAATAGACTATAATAATAATAATAACAATTACGCAAATAAGTACACTAATATAGTTAATATTATTAAAAATTATAATAACTTTAAGAAATGCCTTAAATAACTCTTTAGGATTACTAATAAGGACTCTATTGCGAAAGCAAAGATTTAGACTATAACTTAGAAATAATTAGTAGCTAAGTATATAGCTAAGTTTCGCAGATACGCTATACAGCTTAACTAGGATAATAAATCTCTCTAGGACATGTACAAATAAGGACTTAAATAAAAACTATATAAAGAACTCTTATATAGTAGTGCGCAAATTACTAACTTTAATAAACTATATAAAAAAACTATTAGAATTAACAAAGAATAGTTTTTACTATAATAGGAGTTTTACTAAAACTCTAGAGCGATAAGCTTTAGACAACTAGTAAAAGTAGTTTATAAGAACCCTATTAGAATCGTCTAAAAGCAACAGCTAAGGAACTACTAGAGATATAAACTAATAAAAGATGTCTAGTTTAACTATATAAGTAAAAGAAAAGAAGGAAGAATAGGCCCTAAGTAGCCTAATAAATACGTCTCTAATAGAAGTTAATAACTAATAACTAAAACCTATAAATGCTTTATATATAGCAAACTAGACTATATAGCTAAGAACTGTAGATTAAAGAACAAAGTCTATTAAACTAAGTTAAATATACTAACTATTAAGGACTAAGAACCTAATAAAGAATAGAAAGTTATTATAACGCTATTTAGTTACTAACGCGTTACACTAGAATAAAGTAAGTAATTAGATTTACCTAACTTATAACTATATAAAGATCTAGAAGACGACTCTAACGTATACTATAACGCAGAAGACGTAGAAGAGATACTAAAATCTCCTACTCTTTACCTATAAAGTAGGCGGAAAGAAGACAACCCTATATTACCTAAGTATAAACTAAATATTTAGGACTATATAGAATCCTACTAGGCACTAAAAGGGATGCGACCCTATAAAAATAAGAAGTTAGACTACGTACTAAAGTACTATTTAGACTACTAAAATCCTACATACTAATTCTATATATAGACGTATTGCGAAGAACTAATATACGCACAATATAAGGCAGAGAAAGAGGAGAATAAGAAATAACCTAGAAAGAAACTGCGCTGTAGGTAGATATAAATAAACTACCCTATTACAGCTTACAACAAACACCTCTAAAATAAATAATAAGTAAAATACTTTCCTTACCTTACGCTAAAGGGTAACAAATGCTGTAATATGCTTATTAATAGAGACTATATATAACTATACTAGTATACATGTCTAAACTAAGACTATAAATACTACTATATAGCTAAATATTTAGACAGCTTTGCAAACTGCCCTATATAAGAAGTAATAATAGAACTACTAATTTAACTAGTATATAGGAACAGTGAAAACTGTAAAAGAAAACACAGTAGAACATCTTTATAGAAAGAAGAAGATAATCTACACAAACTACGTACTTAAAAACAAAAGCAGATGCTTAAAAACGCATACTAGGCACTAGAACTTAACTATAACCTATATAAATAAATGTCTTTTTTAGGCCTAAACTTAGACAAGAAAACACCTTTATTAAATTAAATACTACAGTAAGCACAGTATTAGTTAAGCTACTAGTACAGCTTAAAGGAATATAAGCTTAAGCTCTTATAGACTTAAGAGTAGAAAGGAACTTTATATTTTATTAAATAGTAAGATAAGCAGGACTTATAATATTAGAAAAAAAAGTACCCTATATTATCTATGTTACAAATAGATCCCTAATGCCTAAGACGCCTTAGATATACTAGGAGGTTACTACCATAATAATAGTCCAAAGTTATAGAGAGAAACTTACCTTAGATATCTTACTAGGATCTAAGTATAAGTTAGTCTTAGGATTACCTTAGTTAATAATACACAACCTATAAATTAACTAAGGTACAAAAAAAATATTATTTAAGCGCTATAATTATATATTATAAGTAAAGCCTATACATTAACTAAAAATAATAGTAGATAAGGGAGTTATTAATAATATAATACTGCAACAAATAGTTAAAAAACAGAAATACACCTTAGCATACACTAGCAGGAACTACTAGGTTAAAAAGTATAAGAAGGAGGATAACAGTACACCCCTTACCTTACTAAGAGAGTACAGGAAATAGATACACATATTTATAGAGAAGGAAGGAAAAGCAAACCTACCTAAATATTAACCCTAGAATCTTATAATAGACCTAGAAGAAGGGAGGACACTACTCTTTAGACTACTATATAGTAAGATAGGAGAAGAACTCCTTAAAGAACATAATTTTATTTAGACAAACCTTAAAAAAGGATATATATAACTATTAAAATTACTAGCAGTAAGCCCTTTTATATTTATTTAGAAAAAGGATAAATTAGACAGACTATACGTTAACTACTAATAACTTAATAACATAATAATAAAGAACTAATATCTACTACTAAATATTATAGAGTTACAAGATTAACTATCTTAAGCTAAGATATGTATAATAATAGATCTAAGAGACAGTTACCACCTTATACAAATTAAGAAAGGTAAAGAATAGAAAACAGCGTTTTAATTACGCTATAGACTATTTAAATATAAAGTTATGCCTTTTAGACTTATAAACGCACTAGCAGCTTTTATAGCACTTATTAACAACGTACTTCACAAACATCTAGACATATTTGTTATTACGTATATAGACAATATCCTTGTCTTCTCTAAAAACGAATTAGACTACACTAAGCACGTATAAACAGTACTAAAAGCACTAGACAAAGTATACCTTTATATTAAACTTAAGAAATATAAGTTTAACGTTAAATAACTTAAATTCCTAGGACACATTATTACTATAAAAGGAATTAAGATAGCACTAAGTAAAGTTAAATATATTAAGAACTAGCTAATACTAAAGACAGCTAAGAATATCTAAGAATTCTTAGAATTCTGTAGATTCAACTAATAATTTATCCAAAATTACGTAAAGGTTATAATACCCTTAATAAATCTTATAAAGAAGGACGTACCCTTTAAATAGATAAATAAGTATAGAATATTATTCTAACTCCTTAAGACAGTATGTATTATAGAACCTATCCTTATTTATTTTAGAAGTAATAAACTACTGCGCTTTAAAACAAACGCTAGCAATCTTACGCTAAGCGCCTACACTAAATAAGAACGTAATAGTAAATAGCACCTAATTACCTACTACTTATATAAATTCAATAACGCCAAAACACGATATAATATACATAATAAAAAACTCTACGCTATTATTAAAGCCTTAAAGCACTAGAGGATCTATACGCTTAATTACTTAACGCTAGAAATCTATATAGATTATAAGAACCTTCTAAGGTTCACAATAACAAAAGAACTTATGCCATAATAACAAAAATAGTTATAGACTACTCGGTAGTATAAGTTTAAAATCATCTATATAGCTAGAAAAGAAAATAGTAGAGTAGACGCTCTTAGCTAACAAAGTAATCTAGTAAGAGAAAAAATAAAAACCTTCTCTGCAATCCTTCGCAAAGCTAAAGATAAATCTCTAGAACTAATAGTAGAACTAAATTAACTTTTAGTAATTAACTAAGAAGTTCTAAAATATCTATAGACTAAGATTATCTAACAATACTATAATAATCCTATGTATGGACACCTAGGCATTACAAAGATAATAGAGCTTATCTAAAGGAATTATACCTTTAAAGGAATTAAGGAAGCTGTAATAACTTACATCTATAAATATATAGACTACTAGAGAAATAAATATAGCACATATCTTAAATATAGAGAGATATAAGTAATTAGAATACTAACAGCACTATAGAAAGATATTACTATAGATTTTGTAATAGGAATTCTAAACTCTAAGGATCTAATAACAGGAATTAAATACAATAGTATACTAGTAGTAGTCTACTAACTAACTAAGTATATTAAGCTTATTGTATGCCTTAAAAAAATAATAGTAAAAGAACTCGCTTTTCTTATCCTAGACTAACTAATTAGATATTATAGAATCCTAAAAATAATTATTAGCAATAGAGATAAGCTCTTTATGTTAAATTACTAGATAACGCTTATAGCCCTACTTAGAATAAAAAGAAAGCTATTAACAGCTTACTATCTATAAATAGATAGATAGACAGAACGTACAAACTAAACTATAGAAACGTACCTACGTATCTACTGCAACAGTTAGAAGAATAACTAGGTTTTATTACTACCTATAGCACAATTGGCCTATAATAACAAAGTATTAGTAGTATTAGGATATACACTATTCTATGTAAACTATAGAAGACACCTACATCTCTTTAATTAATAATTTCCTACAACAATTAAAGCAAAAGAAGCTATAAATATAGTAGAAAATATAAAGAAAATACACTAACAACTCTAAGAGAACCTTAAAAAAGCTTAGTAGTAATTAATTTTATATTAAAACAGAAAATAAAAAATAGCACCTTAGCTAAAGAAGGGGGATAAAGTATATCTACTTATAAAGAATTTTTAAACTTAAAAGAAAAAACACAAGAAACTAAATTACGTTAAGGTTAGACTATTTTACATTTCTAAGTAAATATTACTAGTAAACTATAAGTTAGAACTACCGCTAGATGCAAAGATACACCTAGTATTTCACGTATTACTACTAGAACTAGCAGACCCTAATACACTAGTTAAAACCACCTTCTACCACTAGACTAAGGAAGAAAATAAATTTAAGGTTAAAAGAATTCTAGAATATAATTAGTATAATAACACATATCTTATTAAGTAGAAAGGTTACCCACATAGCGAAAACACCTAGGAACTAAAACACAATCTAGGAAACTATTAGCAAAAAATTAAGGAATTCTATTAGAAACACAAATATACCTAGGAGGATTGTAATACTAACGCTATAGTATCTACTATATTAAGCGTTAACTACATCGCTGTAGAGTAACTAACAGTTACTATAGTAGTAGGATAATTAGTAGTATCTGTATTTATGTCCTTACTATCCGCAGTTATTTCTGTAGCTAAATATAATATTTTTTTATAAGCACGCTCTTTAGCCTAAGCTAGTATCTTCTTATTTCGTAATAACCGCACTATTAGGAGAGACAACGCCTTCTTATCCTCTTTAACCTTTTTCTTATACTCCTTATAAGTCCTATCTAGTAACAACTAGCTTATATTTACACATAGACAACCTAAGTAAACACATTTATAACACTTTAAACCTAAATCTAGTATAACGTAGTAAACAGAACCTTTAAAACTATAGTTAATATAAGGGTTCTCTACAATAATATTAGCTTCTTAAATCTTATAATACAATTAATGTTTTTAAATAGTAGAGTTACTAGGCATAATACTAATAGACGTACTTATAGTAAGTAGGGTTAGCAGAACAGCTTACGTAATAATAGCTAAGATCTAAATATGTAATTTAGGACAAATCTATAAAAGAGAGGGGATAATATTAGGATCTAAAATCTATATAATAGTAGAAAGCTAGTTTTATACCTAGTAGGCGCGTAGTGAGGATTAAGCAGGAATTTAATACTAGCTACGCCTTAAACAAAGGAGTTATGTAACTACTCTCTATAGAACGCTTAATTACTCTATACTAGAGTATAACACATATAACCGCTCTCTATAGAGCGCTCTCCACAGAGCGCTCCCTACAGAGCGGACTTTACTTAATATATAGGAACGCGAGAATAGACTCTCTATACTTATATTTAATCTGTTTATTAATCTATTATTTGGATTCTAGTAGACTAAATTGTTAACTTATTACACTTTATAAGATACTATTATATTAACAAGACCTTCTACCTTCTGTAAGTACTCCTGCCTAAGAACCAACCTTAACCCTTTAGGACTAGCTACCCTCTTGGATTTAACAGAACTATATATAATAAGTGCTAGGACTCCTATAGGAAGCTAGACTATATATAGACCTAGGGAAATATAAATTCGCAATAATAGAGGTTAGGTATCTAGAGTATCTTATTATAGTAGGTAAGGCTATTTGCCCTAATCTAGTAAAAATATAAGTAATTAATTAATAGGATAGCCTTTCTATAGTATATATAGTCTACTACTTTATTAGATTTACTAACTTCTATTATAACTTTTTTTTCTAATTCTTTAAGTAGGCTACACCCCTATATACCCTTACTAAAAAAGGGGTCCTATTCTAATAGGGCCCTAGAGAGTAAGAGGCTTTCTAGGCCCTAAAGGATATATTTATATAGGGCCCTATTTTAGCGCTCTAGGACCTAGAGCGCGACACGCTAGTAAAGGCGGATTACTTAGGTAGTGCTACTAGGGCCTACCTCTCTTAACGTATTAAGGAGATCTAGCACCTTATAGCCTACTACTCTATAGCCCTAATACTAGTCTAGTAGAACTACACTATTTACAATAAAGAGCTACTTATAATTATATAGACCTTATAGGTATAGAGACTAAAATTAATAGGAGTAGTACGCCCCTTTAAAATTCTAATAGACTATAAAAACCTTAAATACTTTATAAAAATGTAAGAATTAAGTAAGCGCTAGCACTAATAGTTAGAGTTACTCTCTATTTTTTACTTTTACTTCTACTACTAGCCTAGATCCTAAGTAGCTAAACTAGACGCACTAAGCTAGCGTAAGTAGAATATAGCCTAATAGATAAGGATAAACGCTCTACTAATAGTGCCTAGGACTATCTAGGCTACTTAAGTATAGATGTGATCCTTAATAGTGCTAGTAAGGACCTAGATCTTTACTAACGCGTATTTATAGGCACTTTAGAACGTAGCTATAGTAGAGTTCCCTTCCTACTATATTAGGCTTAAGGCAGTACACTATAGTAACTATATATTTCTTATAGTAGCTACTATCTTATAATAAATTAGAAACTATATAATTAGTATATATAAGTCCCTTCTAGTAAGGAGTCCTTTAGGTCCTAGCTTAGAAACCTTTTACTACCACTATTATATAGTGCGCATATAAGTCTCTAGTTATAGGCTACTTTAGGAAGAACTTAACATTTAAAATTATCTGCTAGAACTACTACTAGGATAATATGTCTAATAACGTCGCCTAATTTATATGTAATTACTACTATGTAGGAGTGTATACGGACTAGTAGAAGTAGTAAGGTCTCCTATAGCTACTCCTAATTATAGACTAGTACTAGGCGCAACTCTTAATAAATTTTATAGTAGACCTCCTCTAGGCCTTTATAGCAGCACTATAATACCTACTTATAATTACTAACAGACTATTAAAGTATGTATAACTAGAAGCTATAACTTCTATAATAGTAAAGCACTATACAGCCTACTTCTATAATAGGCTTAAACTGGCTAGGGAAGTTCTAGACTACACTATATAAATTAACTAGAATAAAGCAACTCCTCTCTACAGTATACTACCCCTAGACTAATAGCAGTATAGAGAGGGCGAACTAGAAGATACTTTTAGTCTTTTATATTATAGTTAACTTTAAATAAATAGACTAGCTAGACTACCTCCTAGCCTGCTAGCTTATACTAAATAATAAAGTATCTACTACTATAGGCCTAAGCCTAAACTTTCTACTAAATAGATATTATATTAATCTCTTTAAGAGAATCCCCTTACTAGTAAAGTCTAATTACACCCCTACTAAGACAGTAAAGCACTTCTTAGACTACTTTAAAAGAAGAATAGCTTTAGCCTAGACTACTATTACTTATAGGTAGCAGTGTACTATAGAGGCTATAAACTATATTTACTACTTTACAGAGCGATTCTAAGTTAAAAATAAAGTATAGTTTTTACTACGTAATATAAAAACTAACTAAGTAAAGAAGAAACTTAACTAGCTTAAAGTTAAGTACACTATAATAGCTATACTATCCTTACTTATAGTAACGCTAAACCTATCTAGTGATCTCTATAAAACTGTCCACGTTAATCTCTTTAAGCGAGCAGTAGATAATCCTTTACCTAGTTAGATCTAGGCTAACGCTTAGCTAGGCCTAGCCCTAGAGCTAGAAAAAGCGGACCTAGACCTACATAAATAAGAAGTAGAGGAGGTCCTACGCATTAAGAATACCTAGGGTAAATAATAATAGACGCTAGTAAAGTAGACTAGGTAGGTATTACTAACTTAAGTACTAGTTAAAAATATTATAAATACTATAGCTCTAAACCGCTTTAAGGCCCCCTAAGGGGACTATAGGCATAATAATAGTCCTATTTAGCCTATAAGGAAGAACATATAAATATCATAAGGGAAACTATAATAGATAGCTAAGGAAGTTAGAATAGGCACAGATTAAGGTTAGTATAAGAAAAAAAGAGTAAAGAAGGGAAGAAGAAAGATAGAGTAACGTAGATATAAGAAAACTATAATAGTAACGCACTACTAAGGTAATAGATATATAATAATTATATTAAAAAAGGCAGGAGCGCTGCCTTATCGCCTTATAATAACAAGGTGAATAAATAAACCGCCTAATAAGGGCCCTTGCTATAAGACTACCTTAGGGCTACTTCTACACTATAAGGAAACTCTTACTAAAATAATAATAAGTTCTTAATAAAAGAATACCGCCTATAACACTACTACCTTACTACAGCACTATATTACTAAGATCTCTAAGGCTTACCTTTTAACTAAGATGTTTAAACTAAGTAAGGTCTAAAGTATATAATAGGCTAGGGCTATGCCCTAGCCTTTAGAAAGATCTTAAGGAAAGGAACTATCCTAAAGAAGTAAACTTACTAAGCAAAACTCTTCTTATAAGCGGCACACCCCCTATAGAGACTTAATGTCTAGAATTTATCCTTTATATTTAGCACTTACAGTTCTATTAACTCTCTAAGGCTAGCCTATAACACTTAACTAGCTTAAAATAAATTACACTATAATAGCTATACTATCTCTACTTATAGTAACACTAAACCTACCTAGTAATCTCTATAAGACTATCTACGTTAACCTCCTTAAGTGAGCAGCAGACAATCCCCTACCTAGCTAGACCTAGACTAACACCTAGCTAGGCCTAGCCTTAGAGCTAGAAGAAGCGGACCTAGATCTATATAAATAGGAAGTAGAAGAGGTCCTACGTATTAAGAACGCCTAGGGTAAATAATAATAGGCGCTAGTAAAGTAGACTAAGTAAGTATTACTAACTTAGGTGCTAGTTAAAAATATTATAAACACTATAGCGTTAAACCGCTTTAAGGCCGCCTAGGAGTACTATAGGCATAATAATAGTCCTATTTAGCCTATAAGAAAGAATAATAAGGTAAATAAATAAACTGCCTAATAAGGGCATTTGCTATAAGACCACTTTAGGGCCGCCTTTACACTATAAGGGAACCTTTACTAAAATAATAATAAGTTCCTAATAGAAGAATAACGCCTATAATACTACTACCTTACTACAGCACTATATTCTTAAGATCACTAAGGCTTACCTTTTTACTATTAGACGTTTTAAACTAAGTAAGGTTTAGAGTGTCTATATAGTTTATCGTACAAACAGCACTAAGTGAAATAGGGGCCTACCTACCTGTGGGGACCCGCATAAGGACCCACTACTTAGGTCAGCGCTAAGAGGCAGAGACTTTATAAAGCCCTTAGTGCCCCTTTATACGATAGACAAGACGTAATTAATTAAACCTACTACTTACCCTTTGCACGATAGTATACTATTAACCCTTAAATACTTAATTACAGATTAAGCTAAACCTACACTAATTAGTGGTTAATTCTAATTAACTGTAAACTAGCAAGGTCTAAAGACAAAGCGCCCTATAAGCTAGATGCGTAGGCTTTATATTATTACTTCTACTAAAGATTAAATTTTAGATTATATAATAAGTAGAAATAAAGCGCACATATCTATAAAGAGTCGTATAATCTAGTCTAAGCTATTCTATAGAAAAAAAAGGAGATAGTAAACCCCCTTACAACCCTAAAAAACACGTTACACAATTAAACTAGTAATAACTAAACATAAACAAGTTGTACGATTAAACTAGCAACAACTAAATACAGACACGTTGCACGACTAAGAAAGATAATAACAATAATATAGCCTTAAGACTAGGAGACTTTCTAGAGAAACTATAACCTAAGGACGTTGCGTAAGAATTAATACTGCCTCCTTAGTAAGAAGACAAAGCAATATAGCTTTAACAAGTAGAGGAAGTAATAAATATTAAGGCTATTACCTTAAGAGGAGAGATCGCACAAAAGTACTAGGTAGATAGAGTAGATCTACATAGCCACCTACCCCCTTCTCTAAAATGGCTAAATACTTATATAGTGTACATAATTGCGTAATATCACGTAAGTAGCCTTAAAAGTAAAGAGGTAATTTTTTTTTTACTAAAGATTTTAATAACTAGAAGGAGAGAACTTTTAATAAAATTAGTTATGTAGTAAAAAGAGAGCTTATTGCTTTTCTTATAAAGGAAGGCTTAGTCGCTACTAATATTATAATAAAGGATACTTATGTAAAGAAACTCTTTAGACTATTATAGCTTAACTATAAGCTATAGACCCTTCGCATAGTAATACTATAACTATAACCTAAACTGCTTTACATGATCTTAATAATATAACCTATACTATCTATAGGCAATACATATATATATAGAGCACAGCTAGGGCCTATCTCTATACGTGTAAGGACAGAGACACTATATATAGAGCTATACTAGTGGCAGCAGCCTAAAACCTAAACTACTTTTGCCTAATAAACTATATTGTACAAAGAGGCTAGACACTTCTAGTCTCTTTAACAACTAGGAGATTATGCTTATATCTAGCTAGACAAGATTATTCTCTTTTAGAAGGCTTAGAGTAAAGAGAATAACTACACTAGTAGGCTATATAACATCTTAGCAGATAAGACAAAAGTCTTTAGAGAACTATGCTACAGGCTAGGTATACTATAAGACTAGTATATAAACATCTTTTTAGGAATCTTTTCTAATCGTGCGAGTACCTACTACCTACATAATATTAGACTAGGACTTCTATAGTATAAATTATACAATAGACTAAATAGACACTTTAACACTAGTGTTAATTATAATTAGTACTAGATAGACTAAACTACTTTTACCTTTAAACGCTATAAAAGGGATAATCTAGCTACTACATTATATAAAGCCTTAGAAGTAATAATTAATAAGCTTACCTTAGCCTAAAAGGCTTTTAGACAAGGCTTTAGTAGTAAACTATAACTATACACTACTATTATATAAGTATACTGCAGCTATCCTAACCTTAAATAAGTTATATTTAACCCTAAAAATATAGTAAAAGGCTTACTTAGCGACCTTCGTGTGTTACTCTAAGTTACTAAAGATAGGAAGAAGTTATAGTTTCTCTAAGATAGTAAAAAGGTGTACTACACTAATTAATAATATAATAATCTAAATCGCATAAAAGGATCTAGCCCCTCTAGAGGCAGATTAACCTTTAGACTAAAAAGAAGAGGTAATTTTAGAAGTTTAAGCTCTTACACAAAGTAGAAATACTTTATATACTATAAAAAAAGGATGCTAGTCTACTAACTATCTACTAAGGGATACCTAGTAAGCTAGAAGGCAATATATATTATTGTACACTAACTTCTACAAACATAAACCCTCTACTATAGATATATAAGCATACATTCTTAACTTTAAAAGAGAGCTAGAGGATAAAGACTATTACATAAAAGAGGAGGAAGATAAATAAGACTAATAGAGTAATAAAGAAGAAGTATAGAAGGCTATCTTATACCTTACTTCTACTACATACCTTTATTATATAACTAAGAGACATCCTTTTATACCTACTTACTAAAACCTAGCGCTAAGTATTATATTACTTAACACCCTACCTTTTATTTACGTATAGGATATATACCTAGAAAGAGCCTTATTATATAATATAACTCTACTACTATGTAAAGGGGTAGGGTAAGAACTAAGTAGGTTAGCTATTACTACCTATTTGCATAAGAGTAGGTGTAAATAGGACCTCTACTATATAGTAACACTGCACCTACCTTATAACCTATTCTAATAGGGGAAGGCTAACTGTACAGATAAAAAAGAACAGGAAAGGGAAGCGTATAATAGATATAAGCTATTGTATAAAAAAAAAGTTGCTAGTGTCTATATAGTTTATTATACAAATAGCACTAAGTAAAATAGGGGCCTACCTACCTATGGGGACCCGCACAAGGACCCACTACTTAGGTTAGCGCTAAGAGGCAGAGACTTTATAAAGCCCTTAGTGCCCCTTTATACAATAGATAAAACGTAATTAATTAAACCTACTTCTTACCCTTTGTATAATAGTATACTATTAACCCTTAAATGCTTAATTGCAGATTGAGCCAAACCTATATAGAGTATATAATAGGCTAGGGCTATGCCCTAGCCTTTAGAAGGATTTTAAGGAAAGGAACTTATTAAATCTAAGAGGGTAGCTAGTCCTAAAGGGTTAAGGTTGGTTCTTGGGCAGGAGTACTTACGGAAGGTAGAAGGTCTTGTTAATATAATAGTATCTTACAAAGTGTAACGAGTTAACAATTTAGTCTACTAGAATCTAAACAATAGATTAATAAATAGATTAAATACAAGTATAAGAAGCTTATTCTTGCGTTCCTATATACTAAGTAGTCCCACACTTCCTAGAATCCTATATGTCCTAGAGTCCTATACGTCCCAGAGTCCTATATGTCCCAGAGTCCTGTGCGGGCGAGTCCTACGCATCCTAGAGTTCCTGTATAGGCAAGGCCCGTGCGGTCCTTAGGACCCTTAGGACCCGTGACTTGTTATCTAACTGCTTAGTCAGCTAACTCCAGCGGACTAGTAGTCTAATAAGCTCGCGCCCTACTGCTCGCGCGTGGTCGGATCCTAACAGAACTATCCTAAAAAGTGGACCTACTAAAGAAAACTCTTCTTATAAGTAGGACACCCCCTATAGAAACTTAATATCTAGAATTTATCCTTTACATTTGGCACTTACAGTTCTATTTACTCTCTAAGGCTAGCCCATAATAGATAGTTAGAGTGGCTAGGGCTAAAGTAGATATAAATAGGCCTACTTTTACCCTCTACGTATTCTTTAACAGTATATAGTATATAGAGGCCCTAATTAATATAGGGTGTAAATGCTTTATAGTAATTAGCCTTAGGCTAGTAGATTTACTCTTATTATAGCATATTACAATTTTAGCCTAAGAGCTAGAATAGACTACTAGGTTATTACTATAGACCTTTATTATAAAGATAGTAGTAGTGCCTTATAATATAGTTAAATAGTAATAGACCCTTTACGCTTATATAATCCCTAACCTCTACTAGAATATAATCCTAGGGGCCCCCTAGCTAGCTAAGTCTAGAGTAGTAGTAGATATTTATAGTAGTAAAATTATAATTAGGGTGGCTAGGGGTCTTATTACCTTTAATACCTAGGTAGTAGAGAGGTAGGGCCTCCTTATCATACTTATTAATAAAGAGGATAACGTAACGCCCTTTAATACTCGAGATAAAAACTAGAATAAGGTATTCTTAACTTTACTTTAGAATATTACTTAAATACTTATAATAACACTTCTTTATATAGTATAATCCCTACCCCTCTACAACGTAGTAGGGCTAGGCCTTACTAAAGATAGTAGGACTCTTCCTTTAGAACTAGTAGAGTACACTACTATCTTTAATAAAACTAAGGCGTCTAGCCTCTTACTATACTAGAGTACGTTAGACTACTATATCTGCTTAAAGTAGACCCTAAGTAGGTCCTTTCTAAGACTACTCTAAGGCCTACTATATAGTATATCTAGAGATTAGCTAGTAGAACTCTAGCGCTAACTTATAGAACTTATAAATAAAAACTAGATATAAGCTAGCTTTTCTTTAGTAGGTATTTTAGTCCTTCTAGCCCTAAAGCCTAAAGGGAAATAGCGCCTTTATATTAATTATTAAGAGATTAATATAATCTCTAAGCTAGATTAGTATTTCCTCCTACTTATTAAGGAGACACTACGTACCCTCTCCTAGGCTACTTAGTTTATAAAAGTAGATATCTACGCTACTTTTTATAAGCTATAAGTTATAGAGGGGGAAGAATACTATACTATATTCTATACCTAGTTTAGTTTCTTTAAGTAGTTAGTAGTCCTATTTAGACTTACTAGGGCACCTACTATATTCTAGCGCTATATTAATAGCGCTCTAAAGGATACCTTAGGCGATATATATATAGCTTACCTAGATAATATCCCTATCTATATTATAGGGCCCCTACGCTAACACTAGGACTATATATAATAAGTGCTAGGACTCCTATAAAAAACTAGACTATATGTGGACCTAAAGAAATATAAATTCGCGATAATAGAGGTCTAGTATCTAGAGTATTTTATTATAGTAGGCAAGGCTATTTGCCCTAATCTAGTAAAAATATAAGTAATTAATTAATAGGATAGCCTTTCTATAGTATATATAGTCTACTACTTTATTAGCTTTACTAACTTCTATTATAACTTTTTTTTCTAATTCTTTAAGTAGGCTGTACCCCTATATATCCTTACTAAGAAAGGGGTTCTATTTTAATAAGGCCCTAGAGAATAAGAGGCCTTTTAGGCCCTAAAAGATATATTTATATAGGGCCCTATCCTAGCGCTTTAGGACCTAGAGCGCAACACGCTAGTAGAGGTAAAATGCTTAAGTAGCGCTACTAGGGCCTACCTCTCTTAATATATTAAGGGAATCTAGTACCTTATAGCTTACTACTCTGCGGCCCTAACACTAGCCTAGTAGAACTATACTATTTAAAATAAAGAGCTACTTATAATTATATAGGCTTCATAGGTATAGAGACTAGAACTAATAGAAGTAGTGCACTCTTTTAAAATTCTAATAGACTATAAGAACTTTAAATACTTTATAAAGCTTTAAAAATTAAGTAAGTGCTAGCACTAATAGTTAGAGTTACTTTCTACTTTTTGCTTCTACCTTTACTACTAGCCTAGATCCTAAATAGCTAGACTAGACACACTAAGCTAGCGTAAGTAGGATATAGCCTAGTAAATAAGAATAAACACTCTACTAATAGTGCCTAGAACTATCTAGACTACTCTAGTGTAGACGCGATTCTTAACAGCGCTAGTAGGGGTCTAGATTTTTACTAACACGCCTTTATAGGCACTCTAGAATATAATTATAGTAGAGTTTCCTTTCTAGTATATTAGGCTTAAGGCGGTGCACTATAGTAACTATATATTTCTTATAGTAGCTACTATCTTATAATAAATTAGAGACTATATAATTAGTATATATAGGTCCATTCTATAGTAAGGAGTCCTTTAGGTTCTAGCTTAGAAACTTTTACTACTACTATTATACAGCGCGTATATAAGTCTCTAGTTATAGGCTACTTTAAAAAGAACTCTACGTTTAAAATTATTTACTAGGACTACTACTAGAATAATATATCTAAAGATGTTGCCTAATTTATACGTAATTACTACTACGTAGGAGTGTATATAGACTAGTAGAAGTAGTAAGATCTTCTATAGGTACTTTTAATTATAGACTAGTACTAGACGTAACTTTTAATAGATTTTATAATAGACCTCTTCTAGACCTCTACAGCAGCACCATAATACCTGCTTATAATTACTAATAGGCTATTAAAGTATATATAACTAGAAGCTATAACTTTTATAATAGTAGAGTACTGTGTAGCCTACTTCTATAATATATAGTAGTAGTTCTATAGCTTCCCTACCTTACTAATTATAGATAGAGGCTTAGACTAGCTAGGGAAGTGTAATAGGTAGATTACAATATTATTGTAGTGTTGTGGTATCTAGCGCCAAGGCCTTATAGAGGGCCTGTGCGCTAAGCGAGCTAGCTGCACAAAACCTACGCCGCATGTTAACTCTATATAAAATAAGTATTATTCTATTAATATTACTAAGTTATCCTTTTACTATCCTTCTTAGTGTAAAGTAAGTACTATTACCTATAACTAGACCTTATATAATAATACTTTATCTACAACAGTTTAAGAATAGCTCCTAGAGTTACATAAGCTACTAGTAGGGGGTAGATTTTACCTAAAGCCCCTAAAGGCAGCAAAGACCCTCTTACCTAGTATATAGGAGGAGAGCTAGTAACACGTAACTTAAGCCTACTTTTAACACTTAAATAGCGTATTCTAGTTACTAAAAAGAAGCGCAATAAGTTTTACGCTATATATTAATTATATACCTTAAAAAATAAAATTACCTAATTTAAAAGTATAAGCTAAACCCCTAGCGTAGTAGCTACTACTAAAGATATTAAAATCCTACCTACTAATATGTATAAACAGGACGCGCTTATAATATATATAGTAATATATATTAAGTGTATACTTTAACCTAAAGACCCTATTAAATATAGAGGTAAGAACTTTAAAGAATAGTATAAATTCTTTTTTTTCTATAAAGTAGCTTTTCGCCTCTTACTATAAGAATTTGTATAGAATAGAGATAAGGTTATCTAGGTAATATAGTACTTTATAGGCGTCCTAAAAGAACTATAGTATATACACTATAAGCGCACCTTTAAAGCTAAGAAAGAAATACCTATCTAGAAGTACTTTAAGTAGTATATACTTAACTTACTTTTAGACCTAGTAAATTATAGTCTAGAAGTAGCTATAGCGTATGCTTAGGTAATATAGTAAAAAGACTAAACTATTTACTCTTTTATAACCTACCTTAATATCTTTAAAGATTAACTTATACCTTACACTAAGAAGTAAAGAATACAGCACCTCTTCTCTAAGCCTAAACCTAAGCTATAGAGGGCTATTACTAACTACTATTAGGTGTCTATAACTAGGAAAGACCTTATCGCTTTAGGCTCTACGCTTAAGCGAAACCTACGCTACGCACCTATAATATAGGAGTTAAGCCTATATTATATATTAAAGAAATCTAAGGATACTACGCTAAACTGCTAAATATCTAAAGGCAATAGTAAGACCTAGGATAACAAAAGTGTTACTTACTATAAGTATTATAAAACTAGCCACTATACTAATAAATATAGAGGTGGTAATCCTAACTAGATTCCTATATAAATAAATTATACAGGAAAAGGCTAAGCCTTACCTATAACTTAGATATAGTAAGGCGCCTACTAATTTATATCTTACTAGGCATAAAGCGCACGTGTAGCGCAGCTATAAATATAGGCTTAAAAAAAGAACTCTAAATAATTTTTAACTTATAAGCTAATATTAGCTTAATTAGCTAGATTGTTACTGTAAAAATAAACCTAAAGCCTATTAAAGGGGCTAAGCTCCCTAAATTAACATAGATTAGAGCCTAAAGACAAAGCACCTATACTACCTATACGCTCTAGGTGTGTATTATAGATAATATAGGGGTAGAGCGTAGGATAAAGACTACTATCTATAGCGTTAATAAGAAAGGGATCCCCCTCCTACTTAGTAACCTTTTCTTATAAAAAGGTAATATTTATCTTAATTACAGCTTACAAATATAGCGCTAAGGCTATACTATAGCTTTAATATAGCTTGTCACTATAAAGGACTTTAAAGCTAATATAGAGTATACTAGCTTAGTTTTAATTTTTCTAAGGATTTTATAAATAACTAGTATAAGCTTAGAGCACTTAGAGCGTATTAATAAAGTGTATATAGTGTAAGTACTATGTATTCCTAACCTATTATGTAAATATAATAATATATTTAATAAAAAAGTAGCGTCTACCCTACTAAATTTTAAAGAATCTAATTATGCTATCCCTATTATAGAGGGAAAGGAACCTCTTTATAGACTACTTTATAATCTCTTAGAGTGGTGTTAAATCCAAGAGGGTAGCTAGTCCTAAAGGGTTAAGGTTAGTTCTTGGGCAGGAGTACTTACGGAAGGTGGAAGGTCTTATTAATATGTTAGTATCTTAACAAAGTGTAATAAGTTAATAATTTAGTCTACTAGAACCTAAATAATAGATTAATAAATAGATTAAACATAAGTATAAAGAGCTTATCCTTGCGTTCCTATATACTTTAAGCGATTAGTAGACTAATCACTCTAACTAAACTAATTAAGTACTAATTAGTTACTTAGTATATTAAGTGCTTAGTCTAATTAGTTATCTTAGCGCTCTAATCACACTAATTAGGTTACGTAATCTTTTATGCTGTGCCACTTAAACAATAAATATAGATACATATAAAGATTCTAGGAGGCCTAGCCTTTAGATTTTAATATTATCTCCCTCCTTGCTAGGATTTGTCCTTAAATTATATAACTATATTTTATATCTAGTTATAATTAGAGCTCGCCTTACGTTATAAGTAGCGTTAGCTTACTTATATTATACCCTAATAACCTTCTAAGTCTAGCACTACCTATTACTATTACTTAACTAATTTTATTAATTCCTTTAGCGAAGTTATAGTTAAGAAATACTTAACGTATATAAAATATAACTATGATTATAAGGTTCATGTTTAGTCTAGAAAATATAAAAAATATGTTTATTAAGGTTAATGTTATAATATACGCGTTTTAGAGTCTAAGTTTAAGTATTTATTAGCGGAGAAAGAGAAATTACGTGTATAGATAAAAGAGTTAAGAGAAACGTAGGAGGCTACGTTTAAGGCCTATAAAGAAGTGTTAGAGAAATTATAGGTTGCATGTATATATAAAGATTAGTTACGTTAGTAAATAGACTTACTAGATAAGTGTACTAAGGATGTAATAGTAGTTCAAGAGAAGAATATTAAGGAGGCTAAATTTTATAAGGCTATTAATTTAGTAGTTAATAAGACTCCTTTAGGTCCCTTCTTATCCCCTATAACATAGAGCGCTTTTAAGGATTTTTTATTAGAATTCTAAAATAATCTAGTGCCTTTACTATCTTAGGTATAAATATTATTATACTATGTAAATTGTTAGTAGAATTTTTTAATCTTTTATTAACAGTTTCCTAGGTAGTTCTCTAGTTCCTAAGTGTTTTTACTGTGTGGGTAACCTTTCTACTTAACTAGGTACGTGTTACTATACTAATTATATTCTAGAATTCTTTTAACCTTAAATTTATTTTCTTCCTTAGTTCTGTGGTAGAAGGCGGTTCTAACTAGTGTATTAGGGTCTACTAGTTCTAGTAGTAATATGTAAAATACTAGGTGTATCTTTGCATCTAGCGGTAGTTCTAACTTATAGTTTACTAGTAATATTTGCTAAGAAATATAAAATAGTCTAACCTTAATAGAATTTAGTTTCTTGTGTTTCTTCTTCTAGGTTTAAAAGTTCTTTGTAAGTAGATATGCTTTATCCCCCTTCTTTAGCTAAGGTGCTATTTTTTATTTTTAATTTTAGTAAGAAATTAATTACTACTAAGCTTTCTTAAGATTCTCTTAGAGTTATTAGTGTATTTTCTTTATATTTTCTACTATATTTATAGCTTCTTCTGCTTTAATTATTGTAGGAAATTATTAATTAAAAAGATGTAGGTATCTTCTATAGTTTGCATAGAATAGTGTATATCCTAATACTGCTAATACTTTGTTATTATAGGCTACCTATGCTATAGGTAGTAATAAAACCTAGTTATTCTTTTAACTATTGCAGTAGATGCGTAGGTACGTTTCTATAGTTTAGTTTATACGTTCTATCTGTCTGTCTATTTATAGATAGTAAGCTGTTAATAGCTTTTATTTTGTTCTAAGTAGGGCTATAAGTGTTGTCTAATAATTTAACGTGAAGAGCTTGTCTCTATCGCTAATAATTATTTTTAGGATTTTGTGGTGTCTAATTAGTTAGTTTAGGATAAAAAAAGCGAGTTCCTTTGCTATTATTCTTTTAAGACATAGAATGAGCTTAATATACTTAGTTAGTTAATAGACTATTACTAGTATACTATTGTATTTAATTCCTATTGTTAGATCCTTAGAGTTTAGAATTCCTATAATAAAATCTATAGTAATATCTTCCTATAGTGCTATTAGTATTCTAATTACTTACATCTCTCTATATTTAAAATATATACTATGTTTATTTCTCTAGTATTCTGTACATTCATAGATATAAATTATTACAGCTTCTTTAATTTCTTTAAAGGTGTAATTCCTTTAGATAAGTTCTATTATTTTTATAATGCCTAGGTGTCTGTATATAGGGTTATTATAGTATAATTAGATAATCTTAGTCTATAAATATTCTAGAACTCTTTAGTTAATTACTAAAAGTTAATTTAGTTCTACTATTAGTTCTAGAGATCTATCTTTAGCTTTCTAAAGGATTATAAAGAAGGTTTTTACTTTTTCTCCTACTAAATTACTTTATTAGCTAAGAGCGTCTACTCTGCCATTTTCTTTTCTAGCTATATAGATAATTTTAAACTTATACTATCCTATAGTTTATAACTATTTTTATTATTATGGCGTAAGTTCTTTTATTATTGTGAACCTTAGAAGGTTCTTATAATCTATGTAGATTTCTAGCGTTAAGTAACTAAGCGGGTAAATTCTCTAGTGCTTTAAGGCTTTAATAATAGCGTAGAGTTCTTTATTATATATATTATATTATGTTTTAGCGTTATTAAATTTGTATAAGTAATAGGTAATTAGGTGCTATTTACTATTACATTCTTATTCAGCGTAGGCGCCTAGCGTAAGATTACTAGCGTCTATTTTAAAGCGTAGTAGTTTATCACTTTTAAAATAAATAAAGATAGGTTCTATAATACATACTGTCTTAAGGAGTTAGAATAATATTCTGCACTTATTTGTCTATTTAAAGGGTACGTCCTTCTTTATAAGATTTTTTAAGGGTATTATAACCTTTGCGTAATCTTAGATAAATTATTAGTTAAATCTATAGAATCCTAAGAATTCTTAGATGTTCTTAGCTATCTTTAGTATTCGCTAGTTCTTAATGTATTTAACTTTACTTAGTGCTATCTTAATTCCTTCTATAGTAATAATATGTCCTAGGAATTTAAGTTATTTAACGTTAAACTTACATTTCTTAAGTTTAATATAAAGGCATGCTTTATTTAGTACTTCTAGTACTATCTGTACATGCTTAGTGTAGTCTAATTTGTTTTTAGAAAAGACAAGGATATTGTCTATATACGCGATAATAAATATGTCTAGATGTTTATAGAGTATATTATTAATAAGTGCTATAAAAGCTGCTAGTGCCTTTATAAGTCTAAAAGGTATAACCTTATATTTAAATAGTCTATAGCGTAATTAAAATACTATTTTCTATTCTTTACCTTTCTTAATTTGTATAAGGTGGTAACCGTCTCTTAGATCTATTATTATAAATATCCTAGCTTAAGATAGTTAATCTCGTAACTCTATAATATTTAGTAGTAGATATTAGTTCTTTATTATTATATTATTAAGTCGTTAGTAGTTAACGTATAGTCTGTCTAAACTATCCTTTTTCTTAATAAATATAAAAGGGCTTACTGCTAGTAACTTTAATAGTTATATATATCTTTTCTTTAAGTTTATCTTAATAAAATTACGTTTTTTAAGGAGTTCTTTTCCTGTCTTACTATATAGTAGTCTAAAGGGTGGCGTTTTCCCTTCTTCTAGGTCTATTATAAGATCCTAGGGTTAATATTCTAGTAAGTTTACTTTTCTTTCCTTCTCTGTAAATATGTGTATCTATTTCTTATACTCTCTTAGTAAGGTAAGGAATGTGCTATTATCCTCTTTCTTACGCTTTTTAACCTAGTAGTTCCTACTAGCGTCTACTAAGGTGTGCTTCTGATTTTTAACTATCTATTATAGTATTATGTTGTTAATAACTCCCTTATCTACTATTATTTTTAGTTAATATATAGGCTTTGCTTATAATACATAATTATAGCGTTTAAATAATATTTTCTTTATACCCTAGTTAATCTGCGGGTTATGTATTATTAACTAAGGTAATCCTAAGACTAACTTATGCTTAGATCCTAGTAAGATATCTAAGGTAAGTTCCTTTCTATATCCTTAGACTATTATTATGGTAGTAACCTCCTAGTATATCTAAGGTATCTTAGGCATTAGGGATCTATTTATAATATAGATAATATAGGGTACTTTTTTTTTTTTTATTATAAGTCCTACTTATCTTGCTGTCTAATAAGATATAAAGTTCTTTTCTACTTCTAAGTCTATAAGAGCTTAAGCCTATATTCCTTTAAGCTATACTAGTAGTTTAACTAATACTGTGCTTACTATAGCATTTAATTTAATAAAGGCGTTTTCTTATCTAGGTTTAGGCCTAAAAAAGACATCTATTTATATAGGTTATAGTTAAGTTCTAGTGCCTAGTATATGTTTCTAAGTATCTACTTCTATTATTATTCTTAAGTACGTAGTTTGTGTAGATTGTCTTTTTCTTTCTGTAAGAATGTTCTACTGTTTTTCCTCTTATAGTCTTTACTATTCCTATATACTAGTTAAATTAGTAGTTCTGTTGTTACTTCTTATATAGGGCAGTTTACAAAGCTGTCTAAATGTTTAGCTATATAGTAGTATTTATAGTCTTAGTTTAGACATATGTACTAGTATAGTTATATATAGTCTTTATTAATAAGTATATTATAGCATTTGTTACCCTTTAGTGTGAGGTAAGGAAAGTATTTTACTTATTATTTATTCTAGAAGTGTTTATTATAAGCTGTAATAGGGTAGTCTATCTATATTTATCTATAGCGCAGTTTCCTTCTAGGTTATTTTTTATTTTCCTCTTTTTCTACCTTATATTATGCGTATATTAGTTCTTCGTAATACGTCTATATATAGAATTAGTATATAGGATTTTAGTAGTCTAGGTAGTACTTTAGTATGTAGTCTAATTCCTTATTTTTATAGGGTCGCATCTCTTTTAGTGCCTAGTAGGGTTCTATATAGTCCTAAATATTTAGTTTATACCTCGGTGACATAGGGTTGTCTTCTTCCCGCCTACTTTATAGGTAAGGAGTAAGAGATCTTAGTATCTTTTCTATGTCTTCTATATTATAGTATACGTTAGAGTTGTCTTCTAGATCTTTATATAATTATAAGTTAGGTAAATCTAACAACTAACTTTATTCTAGTGTAATGCGTTAGTAACTAAACAGCGTTATAATAACTTCCTATTCTTTATTAGGTTCTTAGTTCTTAATAGTTAGTACATTTAACTTAGTTTAATAGACTTTATTCTTTAATTTACAGTTCCTAGCTATATAGCCTAGTTTGCTATATATAAAGCATTTATAGGTCTTAGTTATTAGTTATTAACTTCTATTAGAGATGCGTTTATTAGGCTGCTTAGGGCCTATCCTTCTTTCTTTTCCTTTACCTATATAGTTAAAGTAGATATCTTTTATTAGTTTATATCTCTAGTAGTTCCTTAGCTGTTGTTTTTAGACAATTCTAATAAGGTTCTTATAAACTACTTTTGCTAGTTGTCTAAAGCTTATTGCCTTAAGGTTTTAGTAGAGCTCCTATTATAATAAAAACTATTCTTTATTAATCCTAATAGTTTTTTTATATAGTTCTTTAAGGTTAGTAATTTGTGCACTACTGTGTAGGAGTTCCTTACATAGTTTCTATTTAAATCCTTATTTGTATATGTTCTAAAGAGATTTATTGTCCTAGTTAAGTTGCATAGCGTATTTATAAAACTTAGCTGTATACTTAGCTACTAATTATTTCTAAGTTATAGTCTAAATCTTTGCTTTTGTAATAGAGTCTTTATTAGTAATTCTAAAGAGTTATCTAAGGTATTTCTTAAAGTTGTTATAATTTTTAATAATGTTAACTATATTAGTATACTTATTTACGTAATTATTATTATTGTTGTTATAGTCTATTCCTAGGTACTTTTTAAGGTAGGGATAGATCTATAATCCTATATCTCCTCGCATGTATATTGCTGCAAAGATAACCTTTTTCTTATCTTTAAGAGGTTTGTCTAAGTTAAAAAAGTAGAGGTTTAACTAGAGAATCTAGATATTAGTTTAAGATTGTTTGCTAAAGTAGAAATTAGGTTTATACGCTTTACTGCTATCTTTTATAGGAGTAATCTTAGCGGCACCTAAAGCTGTAGAGGAGGTAGAAGTTTGTAAAGTACTTATATTAAGGGTGTTTAAGATATTAAATCTAAGAGGGTAGCTAGCCCTAAAGGGTTAAGGTTAGTTCTTGGGCAGGAGTACTTATAGAAGGTAGAAGGTCTTATTAATACGTTAGTATTTTAACAAAGTGTAATAAGTTAATAATTTGGTCTGCTAGAATCCAAATAATAGATTAATAAACAGATTAAATATAAGTATAGAGAGCCTATTCTCGCGTTCTTATATACTTTAAGCGATTAGTGGACTAATTACTCTAACCAAACTAATTAAGCACTAATTAGTTGCTTAGTATGTTAAGTGCTTAGTCTAATTAGTTGTCTTGGCGCTCTAATTACACTAATTAGGTTACGTGACCTTTTGTGCTGTGCCACTTAAATAACAAATGTAGATACATATGAAGATCCCAGGAGGCCTAGCCTTTGGATCTTAACAAGTGGGAGCTTAAGGTACTTTAGGAGTATCTACAAGATATCTTAAAAAAGGGATAGATTAGGCATAGCACTAGCCTAGCTAAAGCACTAATTCTATTTACCTCTAAGAAAAATAGCACACTATAGCTTTACGTAGATTATTAGGGCCTTAATATAATTACTATTAAGAATTATTACTTACTACTTTTAGTTAGAGAAACACTTAACCGCCTATTAGGCGTATACTACTATACAACCCTTAATCTTTGTAACGCCTACTATAGAATTTAGATCTAGGTAGGAGATAAGTAGAAAACTATATTCTAAACTTACTATAGCCACTTTAAATACTTAGTAATACTATTTAGCTTAACTAATGCCCCTGTAAGCTTTTAGGTATATATTAATAAGGCACTAGCACTACACCTAGATTATATATACATTGTGTACCTAGATAATATACTTATCTATACCTATAATAAAGATCTTATACTTTATTAGCGCACTATCTACGCTGTGCTTAAATTACTATATAAGACTAAACTTTTTATTAATTTAACTAAGTGTATATTCGCCTTAGGCGAAGTCTACTTCCTTAGTTTTATTATAACTACGTAAGGAATCTATGCTAATCCTACGCATATAGTAACTATTATAGAATAACTATAGCTAACTAGTATCTAGGAGCTCTAGTTATTTCTAGGCTTTATAAACCTTTATAGATAATTTATTAAGGTATATACGCGAGAAACTACTCCTCTGTTAGACCTACTTAAGAAGAACTAAATGTTCTAATAGTTAGTCAAAGCTAATAATACTTTTAAAATACTTAAAACGCGCTTCTTAAGTGCGTCTATTCTACGCTACTTTAACCCTACGCTACTAATCTAATTAGAGACTAATATATTTACTTTTATAATATATAGTATTCTTTTATAGGTATTTAAGGACTAGAAGTGGCACCTAGTTACTTTTGTGTTAAGAAAACTTTAAGCTATAGAGCTAAATTATAAGGTATATAACCTTAAACTTCTTCCTATTATCTACTGCTTTAAGTAATAGAGATATTATCTAGATAGCATATAGTACATAAGTTAAATGCTAAGTAACTATAATAACTTACGCAGCATGCGCGCTGTATAGAAGCTAAACCTATAATAAGTATAATAGGTAATATATCTAGTAGCTTTTAATTTTAAAGTGGAACACTGCTTATAGAAAATAAACCTAGTAGATAGACTATTAAGAAGGGTAGATTATGTATAGGAGAACCTATCGCTAAGCTATTTATTGCCTACCCTATAGAACAAAATACTATAGAGGACTAAGTATAGTAGAGTAAGTAGATCTACAAATAAGCTAAGCTTATTAGGCGCATGTAAAATATATGTTACTAACATTTATAGAGCTATAAGAGTCCCTACTACTAGTGCTATAGTATATACGCTATACGTACTACGCTTACTAGCTAGAGTATTAGTTAGTAGTAAACCTATAATAAAAAAGTCTAACTTTATTACTAAAGTTTAGTAGCTTTAGCAAAGGAATACCTTTACTATTAAGTGTATTACTAGCTTAAGGCGTAAGAGAAGCACTTAAAGTAGTAATAAGGCGTAAGTATAGCACCTTAATAAAATAGAAGTCTTAAGGTATAATAGTAGATTATATATCCTAGATAAACTAGTAATTAGGTAAGAGGTTTTATTCTAGCACTATAACACGTATATAGTAGGCTACTTTAGTATATATAGAACGCTTAAGGCTATTAAGAGGACTTACTATTAGCCTTTTATAAGTTAAAATATTTAGAAGTACGTAAAGACTTATACTATTTGCTAAAGGAGTAAAACTCTAAGGTATAGTAAGTATAGCTAGCTATTACCTCTTCTAACGCTAAAGGATATCTTTAAGGAAGTCTTACTAGACTTTATAACTAGATTCCTACTAGTAAAGGATTAAGGCAGCTGCGCTTTTAATATAATTCTTATAATTATATACTACTTCTCTAAGATAGCTATCTATATCCCTGCATAGAAAATATAGGATGTAAAGAAATTTATAGAAGCCTACTTCTAAGAGGTTATTTTAAAGTTTAGTATTTAGAAAGGTATTATATCTAATAGGGGCTCTACTTTTACCTTTACTTTTTAGGCAGAAATATACTACTAACTATAGGTAAAGTGTAGGCTTAGCACTACTTTCTACTCTTAAATAGATAGGTAAATAGAGCGCTAGAATTAGACGCTTAAATAATACCTTTATATATTTATTACACCTCTATAAATAAACTAGGTTAAACTTCTCCTAATAGATTAATTTATATATAATAACTCTATCTATAATTTAATAAAAATAACGCCTTTCTATGCTATATATAGTAAGCACCCTATCCTTACTACGCCTCCTATAGACAGTAGGCTAGAGGGGGAGCTACTAGATATAGTTAAGAGAGTAAAACGTATATATAGCGTACGCGTATTACTTATAGAGCACCTATATTTAGTATAAGAGTATTAGAGCTAGTACTATAATAAGAAGTATAAGTAAGAGTTATTCTAGAGAGGTAACTTAGTCCTACTTAGCACAAAGAATATATATATACCTTAATAGCTAAGTAAGGAACTATTAAGAAAATTTATTAGGCCCTTCTAAGTATAGGACGCAGTTAGAACGTAGGCATACTATTTACCTTTTTTACTACACTATCGCATTTATAATATATTCTATATTTCCCTTCTTAAATAATAGAAACTAAGGCTAGGAGTAGAAGACATTAACACCTAGCTACTAGAGGTTACACCTAAAGGAGGAGAAGCCTAGAAAGTAGAAGAAATTCTAGCTAAGTAAATAAGAAAGGGGTAAAAGCAATACCTACTCTATTAGAAAGGCTATAATAAGACTTAGGATACCTAGATTCTAGAGTTAGACTTTAAAAATATAAATAATCTAGTTTAAACCTTTAAAGGGAAAAGAGCTGCGTATACAAAGAAGAGGTAAAGGATATAATAAAAGTATATAAAATATAGATATAATATATATTATTATAGAGCACTATAGCTTATAGAGCACTTATAGCTTATTAGGGGTATTTATCTAAGGCCTATAGGCTAGCTTCTAAGAAGCGATCTAACTAAACTACACGCTACCTATATCCCTACTACTTATTATTTTTATTATTCTTACTATCCTCGCGTACTATGCCTCTAGTAGTAACCTCCTCTTTACTCTCTTTATTACTATTATCTAAGTCGCCCTTATTATAGTAAAGAGTAGACGCTAGATTAATCTAGGACAAGCTATTAGTATACGTTTTAAGTACAGAAAAGGTGTAAACTTACTATCTACTATATAAAGGGAATAACTACTTTAAGAGCACTAGTAATCTAACACTACTCTACTAGAATTAAGCCTAGGTACTAAGGGCTAGTAGTAGGCACCTAGGTTACTACACTTATAGGTGTACTAATATAAGCTGTAACACACTAGCAGTTAGCTAGCTCTAAGTTAAATTACTTTTAGTAATAAGCTAGCTTTAGGCCTACTACCTTTATACACTTATCTATCTTACGCTGCCTACTTAGGGTCTCTATAACTATAATATAGTAGTAGTTATAAAGGGCGTATAGGCGATTAAGGCGCCTATTTATTACCTTTAGTATCTATAAGTATTAGCTAAAGCGTATATATAGCGCACGACTTTACATATACTAAGTTGTAGCCTTTGTAATTACTTTTAACATAATAGTTATAGCGCTTATTATTATCTTTTACACAGTTCTTAGAGAGCTTTACTAAGTTCTACGCGTAACGTATATAAATTATAAGCACTATAATATAGTCTACGCATTTAGTATCTCTACTAAACGCAAAGGCGGTAGTATTACGTAGGTTAGACTTCTTAATATACTTAGGTACTAGGTAGTATAGCATCTTAGATAATTAAGGAGGTTATTTAAAGATTAAGCGCTTTATCTACGCTAAAAATATGTTATTTATATATTATATAGGTAGAGAGCATATAAAGATTAAAATAATATTAAGACTATATAGCCCTACTACTCTATATTATAAAAGGCTATAGTAAATAGAAGGCGTAGGAGTCTTATAATAAATAATACACATAATACGTTTATAATGCACACTATTTACTTATAATACACTATTATTACGTATATAACGTATACTCTTATAGACACTCTTTTCTTTTCTTATAGGGTAAGGTTTTTATTAAGGCTATATTATGCTATAGAGGACTACAACTAGAAAAGGAGGTTCTATAATAGGTAGATTACAATATTATTATAGTGTTATAGTATCTAGCGCTAAGGCCTTATAGAGGGCCTATGCGCTAAGTGAGCTAGCTGCGTAAAACCTACACTACGCGCTAACTTTACACAAGACAAGTATTATTCTATTAATATTACTAGAGTTATCCTTTTACTGTCCTTCCTGGTGTGAAGCAAGTACTATTGCCTATAACTAGACCTCACAGTTTCTTTTTAGTGCTAGCTTAACGCGAGTAGATATAATCTTCCTATATATCTTACTTTTAAGGCGTAAGAAGTCCCTTAAGGGGGGATTATATTAGAACTTTAGGTACTTAGTACCTATTTAAGTGCTCTTAGGGTCACTTTAACTTAGGTATATATTGCTAGAGCTAACAGAGGTATCCGGCAGCGATTCGTCTATCCTCATACTAAATACAATTAGTTGCCAGCCCTTAATAAAGTTTAAGCTACATTGCTCCCGCCTCGTAGAAGTGAGTCGCCGCAGGCTTTTAGGCCGACAGAGCTTGCCATGAACAAATCCTTTCCAACCCCCCATTCCAAGCCAGCTACCTCGTCCCATCTGATCCTATCCTATTCCACTCATCCCCTTGTGCACATTCCCTCCTCCTCATGCCAAACCCATACACCCAATCCAATGCTCATGCTCAAAGAATCCATCTTATGCCAGTCGTAATCGTAAGTGGAACCGATGAGAAAATCCGAGACAGATAGCCTCCATGCCAAAGTTAAAGCCAAAGCCAAAGCCAATTTCTAGTAGTTGATGCCGCCGAACGCCCACCCGCTTTTGCACACCCACAGCATTCATCCCGTCCTCCCAAGCAGAAACCCGCCCGCTTGACACCGCCACCCTCGTCACCTGTGCCGCTCTCGCCCCGTCACTGCCGTAGTCGCCTTCGATGCCGTTGCCGCAGGCGCTGGCGAGATAGAGTAAGCGCGGGCGACACAAGGAAGCGGCGCAGCACCACGAGATCAGGTATTAGCCCGCCTTGCCTGCAATGACGGGGCTCGGCGCGCTGCCATCGACCTCCTGATGCTCGGCCTTCGTACCCTTACCTCTCCACGTGCTGACTGCGGGGATATCCGCCTTGAGCCTCTCCTCCTGCGTCGAGTACGCCTTCGGCGTGAGCTTGATCAGCGTGTGCAGCGGGACCTCCATCCAGGGGCTTTGCTCTTGCGGCACGTTCATGAAGTAGGCGTAGATGCATCGGAGGATGGCTTGGTGCGTGACGATCAAGATGTTCTCGCTGCGCTCCAGTTCCATGATGATGGGCTCCAGGCGTATAACAACATCGCGATACGATTCGCCGCCTAGATAGCGATAATTGTATTTGTCCTCGTCGCGCTGCGCAAAATCTTCCGGGTACTTTTGCTCTATCTCAGCATATGTGAGGCCATCGCAGACACCGGAATCGAGTTCGTCAAGTGCCTTCCACTCCAGCTTCTCGAAAGTCAGGAATCGTGCGGTTTGGATGGTGCGTTTCAAGGTCGACGTCCACACTGTTAACCTGCGCCCATCACCAACGGACTTGGCAACGAGGCCAGGCAGAGCGTGCGCGTATGCATCACCGCGGTCAGAAAGGTCGGCGTCTCCGCCAATTTGGCCGGTCAAGTTGTATTTGGACTCACCGTGCTGCAGAAGTTAGCACGATTCAGTACATCAACGACAAGCATAATTACCCTGGAGAGCCAGATGGAGCGAGGTTTGATGTGGAGGTTCATCAAGTAGTATACTACTCGACTTTGAAGATAGTCCTGGATTTGGTTGATGATGACCTGCTTGCCGACGTCGATCAACTTGACGTATGTGAGATCCCGCTCGTCTTCGTCAATTGTCTCGTACACCTTCTCGTAATTCCGAATGCGATTGCGGAAATCAGCCGCGGCTTCTTCAGGGTCTTGACCAACATAGTCTGGTGACGTAGTCTTGACTTCCAATATGTTGCTCATGATCAAATCCTCATCGTCGCATTTTGACTCGACAAATAGAGTCTCGATGTTCTCCTGAGAGCATCGCTCCTGGATCCAACGGCGGCGGCTCTTGGTGGAGTTTGTCGCGTCAAGGATCGCGATTAGACCCCGCCCCTCAGCGAACCACTTGCACATGTCGTCGACGGCAGCTTGTGCGGCGGCTTTGCGCAAGCGCTCTCCTTCTGGGTTCGAAGTGTCGAAGAACTCGGCGGACGGGTTCGGCGTCGCGGTACGGCGGTACTGGCCGACATTGAACGTCTTGGCCTTGATAGAAAGCCAATGGAGGTAACGGACCACTACACAGCGCAAGGTCAGCGCGATTTTCCTACGGCGGACATGGCAATCATACCCTTCTGTGCAATCAGACTCTTGCCCCTCGCGGGCAGTCCCACCATGACGACACATATCCGCGTGTCCTCGGCCTGCACACCAGCTCCGTTAGTCTTTCTGCTCGGTTTCACAAATTCTCCTGCCGGCACAGCTCGCATGTTAGGCGCATATACGCCATTGGTCCCCGTCATGGTGCGCAAAAAGAATCCCGACCTCTGGTAGAACTCGTGGGAGGGTTGCAGCTTTAGCTTTTACGGCGACGGCGGGCGAGCGATCGACGAGAAGTGCGGGTCGGAACTCGGCGAAGGCGTTCCGAGTTGCGGCAGCGGGTCTGCAAGGCGTCGCGGAGTATGGATGTCGTCAACGGACCTGGGATGGTAATTGGGCGTTTATCCTCGAGTGTTGCGACGGGTGCGGCAGGCAGGAGGGTGAGGTCGGAGGGTTGTGAGGAGATGGGATCGGCTTTCGAGAAGCGAGAGAATGTGAAGCTTAGGTTGAAAGACTCCCCGCATTTGGACCGCACTTTGTATTAGAGCATCCGAACGGGCCAGGACGGCGTGTCAGAAGACGACACAATGGCAGCGCGTCGTCAATCAGCGGGCGCGTGTTGGTACGTTTGTTGGGAGCGTGCCGGTCGCTCGGTATGGGTGCAGCTTGCGGATGGGCGGTTGCTGGCAGCTCAGGAACGGCCAAATCTAGCTCGATGGGTGACGATGCAGAGGATGCGCTGCGTGGGATGCGGACCACGAGCTAGAGGTGCACAATGGCGCATGGATCCAGACGGGGGCGTTTTCCTTGTCGTTGCAGCCACACAGCTAGCAGTCCTGGTGCCTCTTCTCGCCGATTGCCGGGTCCGTAGGTATGGCGTAGGTACTTGGGGGAGGCCAGACCATGGCTTCGTCTCGTCCATGGCAGAGAACGAGGGCGAGCAGATGAATCAAATGCACTTACCGTCGAGATGGAGTAGTTTCTGACCCGTGCCATCCTGCTCTCTCTCTCTCTCTCTCTCTCTCTCCCTCTCTCTCTCTCTCTTTTCACCAACAGACACCGAACAAGCTGTCAGTGCTTGCGATGCCTCTGCAATTGTATTCCCACCGGGTGATTCCGGCGTGCGGGGTGGTGGGGGGGAGGGGTGGTGACGATAATGCTCGGTGCAAGGAGGAACAACACGAGCTGCCAATGCGATTGTTGTGTCTGCAGTCTACCAGACGAAAGGAAGGCTACTTTTACGGAAGGAGCGCTACGTTTACGGAAGGAAACAGCGGAGGGATCGCGCTTGCTCGATGCGCCGAGCGCGACTTCGGCTGTGCCCTACAACCTGGGGATGCCTTATCTATCAGTGCACCACAGGGAAAAGCACCGTTGGAATGGCTAATAAGCCAGTGGGAATGCCTGGGCCAACCGCAATCCATGCCCTTTTGTTGCCATGTCAGAGCATCACCCAAGCTGCGAGACACTCTGGTTATGACACTCTGGTCATTTGTCTCCTTCGCTACCTGATATTATCTACCCATCCAAGGTACATGCTGCGCAACACGGCCGTGGTCGTGAAACTGTGGGTATGGGTATAGAGCACTACAAAACAAACGCTGTCATCGATAAGGAGCATACAAGTCCAAACCCGCGTGTCCAAAGTCTGAATCACACACCTAGATTACCTTTCAAATTAAGTAGCCAACAGCGGCATGGTCGCTTCAAGCCGACAGCTTCGTCATGCCGTTGACCGCTCGGAACGCGTCGTCTCCACCGCTCTTCAAGCACAAGAGCGCAGCGCTGGCGTCTAGCCGCCTTTTCAAGGCCGCCGCTGTCCTTTCCTGTCCGCGGCCTCCCAGCCCTTCGTCCACCCAGCGTATCTTGTTGATTGTGAAACTCAGCCCGTCGTGGTTGGAGCTCTTGCGGCTGGTGATGCCGTACTCAGTCGTCCCTGCAAACTCCTCAAGCTTGGGGAGTATCAGAAGCTCGATTTGCAGATCCATATCAGCAGGTGGTATGACGGGAGCTACCGGACTCCTTTCCAGCGTGTCTTGGGCGTCACTCGGATCATTGGCCTGGGACAATCGGGAATCCAACATCTTCAAGTCCACCGTCTCGTCCCACTCGCCCCGAATCCACCCAGCGTGCATCGCAGCAGCGATTGGGTCCGAATCGTCACGATAGACACGTGCGCCCCATAGATGGCGCTGCAGTACGATATGTTGCCTTTGTCGCGGCTTTAGATAGAAGCGAGGAACTCGGATGGTGTATGTGCAGTTGATGGGGTTGATGGAGAAGCGTGGCAATTCCTTGGGCCTTGAAGCATAACCGAACTGATCGTCGAGGGACGAGTTGGGCTTGGGCAATTCCGTCGTTGTGGCATAGAGCTGGCTTCCTAGATGCTTGCGGGGATTTTGTGCTGCCTCGTCCAATACGGGTTGTATGTTGTGAACTTTCAGAGGGGGAGGAGGTGACGGTACGGACGGCTGGAAAGGTTTTGGAGCGTGATGGTGGTGGTGTGGTGCCCCATGGTAATGGTGGTGGTGGTGAGGGCCGTTGGAGTTTCCGTTCGTTGTTGGCAGGCCTTCTTCATCTCCCTTATGATGGTGGTGATGGCTACTGGTTGGTCAGCTAACTTCTTTCAACAGCATTAGTAAACACTTACTGGTGAGCATGCGCGTGATGATGGTGATGATGGGAGTGTTTGTTGCGCTTGTTCGCTCGCATGCCAAGGGGTGTGTTTCGCCCATCGTTGTCGTCTTCATCAAAGACCTCCTCATCCTTGACACGTTTCGGCTTCCGACCATTCTGCGAGCTAACTCGCTGAAGACGGAGGTGTTCATTGATGTCTGTCCCGGGAGGAAGCGAGTCATGCACACCTTGCGGCATCGGACTGCCTCTCGACGGCGTTGAACTTCCCAAGCCACCGAGACCAGAAAACATTCGCCCAAACTCGCTCTTAACGTGTGGGTCCTTCCCGATTGAGAGCGGCTGTGCTTGTGCGCCCTGAACGGCTTGTGGAAGCGGAGACGCTCGACCAGTGCGGCGGTTGGCGTCGGGCCCGAATGCTAAGAATGGTCTGTTCTGATCGTACATATAGCGGCCTCCAGAGGATAAGGAGCGAGATAACTGCTCCGACTTGTGTCGGTCGGTCGACGTAGGATCAGATGTCGGGGGCGCGTGGTACTGTTCCACGACTCGATGGCTCAAGTGGTCCAGACTTCGTCCTCGAACCATGTCTTCAGGACCGGGACCGCCATAAGGTGATGGACCTTCTGGTGGTGCCGAATAGCCACCGTAGCCGCGGAAGAGTCCATGTTGTTCCTCCCTTCGCGGTTCAGGTTCTCTGGCAGGTTCTTCTGGCGGAGGATGACGCCACAGACTGCGCGGGGCTTGCGGTCCAATAGCCCCTCGGGACACATTGGGAGGTCCAAAAGCTGATTGCGAAACTGGCTGAACGGTGGACGGACGGTCGCGGTCCGATGCAGCTTCTGGGGCACCGCCGAGCCCAAGCTCTGAAGCACTGGGTCGTGAATGATGACTCTCCCCTAATGTCCGGCGCCTCTCTTCAGGCGGCCCATAGGGCGGACGTCTTTGCCCAAAGATATCGTAGCTTGTCCTGCTTTCTGCTTCTGGAAGCCCAGGACCACTTGGCTGGCTGTTGGGTCGAGGCGGAACGCTTGCGGCCGTCTGCCGTTGGTCCCTTGCGTGGAGATCGCTCAAAGGAGAAGGATAGGGGCGCTGCGCTTGGAAGACCATTGGTTTGTAGGGCTGCGATGAATGCGGGAGCGCGGAACGGCCCTGGTCCGGAGATCCTTGAGCGTGGTTGTACGCCCGAGAGGGTGAGCCAGCGGAGTAATTGTGACCCTCGGGCGCTCGCGGGGCGTTGCTGCTATACGGGTGTCTCTCTGGAGATGGATGGCGACGCAAGGACAGGAAATCTGATCTGGGCCCCGATGAAGGGCCACGCCTTGGCGAAGGGGGTTGCATGCTGTGACTGCCGGTGGATGGGGCGTTTGTAGGAGGTGATGGGTGTGATTGTGACGCCTGGTGGGACGCACCCGTCTCACCGCCCCCGATAAGGGACGAGATGGACATGCTGCTCCCTGGTCGGTAATGCGCCTGGCCTAGCCCTGGAAGCTCCCTGTTTCCAGCAAAAGCTGAAGCGTATGGCGCGCGTTGCGGCTGCGACGCATGATTGTGTTGCTGAAGTTGCTGCTGGGGTGACGACGGAGGGGGCATGTGCGGTCGCGCAAAGGGTGGCGGTGGAGGCGGTGGTTCATGCGATGGACCTGCCGAGGGTTAGCTGGTGTCGAGCATGAGCAAACAAGGTCATGTGGAGTCTCACCTCCATAGCGGGATGGAGGGCTCGCGCCACCCAAGGAGCTTCTGCGCGACGCATCGTAGGGATACGGCGACTGGTTTGGTGTAGCGTGTGAGGAGCTCATTGACGGCGGTGGAGGAGGGCCGGTGTGATGCTGGGAGGCTTCGACGGCATTGTGAGGACGCGCTAAGTGATCGTCAGAGTAGGTCCGATGCGGTTAGGAGACGAGCAGTCGAGCAGGGGGAGTTTCGCTTAGCGTGCCAGCAATGATGCACGAGTGTTTTTTGCGCATCGCCAGCTCCCAGGCAGACAGGCTCGAGCAGCGCGTTCCTGCAACGACACAGCCATGGACGGGTATCGCATGTGCTGCCGCTTCGTTCGCACTTCAGCTCACGACGCAGGTGCGATGTAGCGCTGCCGCGTCGGTCTCGGGCCACGCGATTTGCGCAGAATGCTTCTGGGAGCAGACGGCACCATTCAGGACAGGACAGGACAGGACAGGACAGGACGGCTCTGGCACTGGCTCTGGCTCGTGTGCTGCTCCCAAGCGCAGAGACCCCAAGGAGAGGCGCAGCGTACCTGGATTTCCCCATGCTATTTGTCTCTCGCCCGGTGGGGCATTCTCGGGGCCCAGCACGCCGTAGCTGCCTCGGCGGGCATGTTGGGTGTTCGCAGGAGGGTAGAACGGGTCGCGACGAGCCGAGGCATAAGGGTCGGCGGTGAAGGGAACGTGGACGGGCGGCTGCGGCTGCGGCTGCGGCTGCGAGGCAGGAGGATAGCCGGCGCGAGGAGCCTGCTGCTGCGACGGCTGGTGGTGGTGGTGGTGGTGGTTCGGCTGGTGACGGTTCGGATGGTGGATGGAGTTGGGGTTGTGGAGGTGAGCGTACGGGCTCGGATGCGTCTGGCGAGCATCCATGGTTGAGGATTGTGGGCCAGCAGCTGCTCGAGTGCTCGGTGGACTGGGGTGGAGGAAGCGCAACAGACGGTGAACTAGTGGGATAAACAGAGATCTGCGGCGGTCATGGCGGTGGCAGAAACTGGCGCGGTGCCAATGGAACGTCCGTCACTCCTGGAAGGAAAGCAGAGCGACGAAGCGACGAAGCGACGAAGCGACGACGAGACGAGACGAGACGAGGAGACGAGAACCCACATGTGCAGCGTGCATTGCACCTTGGGTCATAGCGTCGACGTAGTGGAGCCTGGGGGCCTGGGAGCCTGGGAGCCTGGGAGCTGCAAAAGCCACCGCTCCCCGCAATTCCACGCTCGAGGGGGCGGCTTGATCCGATGCAGCCGCCGGGCCAGTTGCTCCCAGCCTCCAACAAAGCCCAAGTGACGCACTGCACTCGACGCAGAGGCCGAGTCTAAGCATCAGATACTAGATAGATACTACATCGATACTAGATACTACATCGATACTAGATGCTACATCGATACTAGATACTACATCGATACTAGATGCTACATCGATACTAGATACTACATCGATACTAGATACTAGATACTACATCGATACTAGATGCTACATCGATACTAGATACTTCATCGATACTAGATACTAGATACTAGATACTAGATAGGACGCTGTCCATTCTGCGTGCCAGAGTGCCCGGTGCCCAGCGCTGTGCACCTGCACCTGCAAACGATGCGCTGTTGCAGCCGGGGTTCCCTACAGTAGGAACCTTTGCTTGGGCCCACCGCCTTTTCGTCCCGAATCGTGTGCGCGGCACGCTTCTGATCAGCCTCCTCCTGCATCAATGCAGGTCCCGGTGCCCTGACTTCGCCCATCTTCGAGTACTCACCCGCGCACCGGTAGGTACCTACGGTACTTGGTCTAGGAGGCTGCACGCACAGGTACGGTAGGTGTCGCATGAGCCCAGCGCCCGCCTGCGACTCCGCCCATGCCTCTCCCGATGCCTGGCTCTACCTCAAGCGAGCTGTATTGGGCCCGCATCAAGGCCGTCTTCCACGGTGCTGATCCCCGCGTGTGTGCCGCCTTCTGGCTCTTTGGTACGTTTGACGCCGTTAGATACAAACAACGCTGCAGTCATGCTTATTGCGACGTTAGGCTTGATCAACAACGTATGTCGTACCGTAACCCATGTCTGCAGTCCGTCGCATGGCTACGCATACCCTCCGCAGCGCAACAATGCTACCCAAGCGACGAGCTACCTAGCACTCGCTAGCACTCGAGACTTCGTCAACAGCTGTTACTAACCTCTTCGCCCCCAGGTCCTCTATGTCATCATTCTCTCATCTGCACTCGATCTCGTAGGCCCGACCGTGCCCAAGGGCGTCGTCCTCCTCGCCGATGTGATCCCTTCGTTTGTCACTAAGCTGTGCGCCCCCTACTTCATCCACGAGATACCCTACAACATCCGAATCCCTATATTCTGCGCCCTGTCAGCGTGTGGTATGCTCGTGATTGCCCTTACACCGCAGCTCCAAGATGCTAAATCCATCACCGTCAAGATGTGTGGCGTCATGCTAGCCAGCCTGAGCAGCGGAGGAGGAGAGCTTAGCTTCCTGGGCTTGACGCATTACTACGGTCATTTTGCTCTTGCGAGCTGGGGCAGCGGTACTGGAGGGTAAGCACTCTCAATGCTCATCGTGCAATTACCTTGTTCACGTCGCACTGCTCTCAGACTAATCCGTCCTTCTCCTTACGCAGAGCCGGTCTCATTGGTGCTGGTGCCTATGCCGTCCTTACAAACAGCCTACACGTTTCTCCTCGAAACGCCTTGCTAGCATTTTCCTTTCTGCCGGTGATAATGCTCGTCAGCTTTTTCGTCATACTTCCCCTGGGGCCGCTTCGAGCGTCGTCAAGCCAACAAACAGCCTATGGAGCTGTCGAGGACAATGACGCCCTGGATGAAAACGACGAGCTGGAGTCTCACCCTGAGAATGCGAGCCTATTGGCATCTTCCATGCACTCAGCCTCTGGTCGCAGCTTCGCCTCAGCTAAAAGCAACGGACTGCCATCGGCCTTGCTAGGATTCAAGGCTAACCTCAGACGCGCCAGATGTCTGTTCTTTCCTTAGTATGTGGTACCCTTAGTAGCAACGTGACTGAGCTAATCCATCCTCCTCAAGTATGTTGCCGCTGCTGCTCGTATACGTCGCAGAGTACACCATCAACCAGGGTGTCGCGCCGACTCTGCTTTTCCCGCTATCCTCCAGCCCATTCGACGAATATCGCTCATTCTACTCCACATATGGTGCCATCTACCAAGCGGGCGTCTTCATCTCACGCTCTTCGACGCCTTTCATCCGAATCCACCACCTCTACTTTCCATCCTTTTTGCAGGTTGCGAATCTGATACTGCTGACATTACACGGTAAGCGCCTCTCGGTTGTAAAGACTTCGAATCCCAACTTGATCTGACGTCGCGTGCAGCAATGTTCGATTTCCTTCCCAACTTCTACGTGGTGTGCGTTCTCATCTTCTGGGAAGGCATCCTCGGCGGTCTAGTCTATGTTTCGACCTTCGCCGAGATTACGGACAACGTTCCCAAGGAAGACCGTGAGTTCAGTCTGGGGGCAACGAGTGTGAGCGACTCCGGTGGAATATGTATCGCGGGTTTCATGAGCATGGCGTTCGAGGTCTGGCTGTGCAAGTGGCAGGTGCAGCACGGCCGCAAGTATTGCAAGCTGCAATGATCGAACGATTGCCCGTTTTGTGGGTTGAAGAATAGTTATGGAAGGTGCGAGTCGCTGGGGGTGGATTGCGCTTGCCCTCTTTGTTGGCCAACGCGCTGTACGCAAACAAAGTAAAGACGGTTACCCGCAGCACACATTATTTCGCTCTATTCTTTCTTTCCATCTGAAACACTGACCCTCATCTCAAGTAGAAGCAACAGCCAGGAAAGCACAACTACCGTTTCCGTGGGCGGCTGCGTCGCGTCGAACAGCATAACTTTAGCATCTCACTTTCCACGCAACCCTCCTCATATCTGTGCTCGGTTCAACGGCAACAAAATGCTCATCCGATTCGAAGCGATGTACGCCAATACCATCCCCGCCATGCTGGATTGACTCAGTCTGTGGGAGGCGTTTACACGATACAAGGAGATCAGCAACAAGTGAAACAGATGGTGGCGTCCAGGCAAGACTTGGCCGCACGCACTGATCTGACACTGAGGGCTGTCTGAGACTGATCATTAGGAAGCGCCAGATACCTCTAATATCTGATTCCAGTGATATATCCAGCGTTTCTCGTCCACATATCGTACGTAGAAAGAAAGAAGAGGAAACACAAGGACTTCTTTGAGCTACCAAACAATTGGCACATGCAAAATCCGAACCCAACAAAATTTGAAGTAAAGGATCTTCTAGGAATAAATGTCACAAGTCTGCAGCATCCAGTCCAAGTGATAAGTTGAAATCAAGCTGCTGTTACATAAGTGAACACTTACAAATCGTAGAGGAACAATAGATGAGAGTGTGGAATGTATGAATGCTGATGCATTACACGTTTTGATAGAGAGGCATCGTATGGAGGGTGCCTTTGATGGAGGTAGGTGCTCCCTGAAAGACGAGGTCGATGTTCGTACTCAAGGTCCTGGCTCTCCAACAGCAGTGGCGAGTGCTGGCGTGGCCGCTTCGGCTGTTAAAGTGACGATGGCCATGTGCGAGTCCAAGTTGCTACGTCGGTCGAGCAAGTCCCACCTCGAAGTCGTAGCAAGCGTCCGGAATAGAGAGGAGAAAACGCACGCGACTTCAGAATTGCAGAAAAGTTTTCTAGCGAATGTGCAATTGCAAGCCACTCTCGCTACGAGAGCGTTGAGCCGCAGACGCAACAATGGACAGGAGCAAGAGCTACTGGCTACCTTCTCACATGAAATGCAGACGTTGCGCTTTCTGCAAATAACCACCCGAATAGCCCAGTTTCACGTCCTGCGGTTATATCGTGTGTTGTTACTGCGTCGGAGATGAATTGGATAGAGCGTATACGCACGAGCGGTCCCCTATGTGCCCTGCATGCTTTTCTGAAATTAGGAAAGTGACTCCACTGCGGTGCTTGTGAGGATGGGTTTCGGAAGTATTTAGATGTACGATATGATGGTTACATTGGCGATGGAGATGTGGGAGGGCCTCTGAGGAATGAAGGGCGTGGAAGCTGTCGGGGCCAGTGTGGTATGTTCTTGGAGGTCGGTCTGAGGATGTTGAGATTGTGAGCATGTTGCGATCTCTCTCCATGTGTTGCTTGTGGTATGTGCCAATCTTCCAAGTCTTCATTCGGTGAAGCATTCAGCTGGCGGAATTGGAGTCTGGCATTTCAGCATGGCTCCCACGGTCCAACATGACCTAGGTGTCTGATAGAAACAATCCACACTCTATTACACACAGCGCTCAATGGACAAAGCGCATCAGGCTTAGACTATAGCCATGAGCCGCATGTGTCCTAGTTGTTGGCTGGAACGTATTAGTGTTCTAGTTGCAAATGACAATTGTATGAGTTATTGACATGGTAGGTACCGTATAGCAGTCAAGAAAAAAAATCCTAAGTACATGGCGTAACTGCCGAAGACAAGCAGCGTGCTTTTGAGCTAGGACCTATACCAGAAACATTTCTTCTTTTCCTTTCGGGACAAGTCTATATTTCCCGATCATCGTTCGAGAAAAAGAGAGTGAGTAAATGCACTTCCAAGGCCAACGGGGGCTGTGAGAAGCAGATGCTCTGCCATGGTCATGGAGCCGAACAGCAGTAAGAGCTCTGTTCGTTGCCGGTGGTGCTATAGTTTTCACGCAGTGCACGTATGTCTTCTGTGTTCGCATGAAGCTGTGCACAACATTGATGATGCTCATGCAGGTCCAGGTGCAAACCACGAAGCTCAGACCGCACCATCCCGCATGGGCCCTAGCGCCCCTCGCCGAGCCCGGAAAGTCCTCTCTCCAACACCACCACGATACATCTCGAGCTCCCACCCGCATCAGCCCGCCATCTCCGCTCACCCTACAACCATGTTCTCCAGCCGGGCCCTCACCAGCGCCGCGCGCATTGCAGCGCCGCGCCCCCAAATTGCCGCCCGCGTCGTCGCAACCCGCGCCTACGCGGCCGCTGCTGCCCCCAGCACCGGCGCCGCAAACAAGCCCCCCGTCGCTCTCTTTGGCATCGACGGAACATATGCCTCTGCCCTGGTACGTCTCCAGCGGGCCTTCTGGCGGTCAATTACCTTTCCACGGCGCCCCTCTCGCACTCCCGAGGTCACAATGGCTGCTTTCCCAGCTTGACTAACAATTTTTGCCCTGCGTGTAGTACACCGCGGCAGCGAAGACCAACGCGCTCGACAGCGCCGCCAAGTCGCTCGACACCCTCGGCGCCGTCTTCAAGAAGGACACCAAGCTCGCCACCATCCTGACGGCGCCCACGCTCTCCGTCTCGGACAAGCAGCAGATCGTCGCCGAGCTCCAGAAGCACCTCGGCAATGACAAGGACGGCATCGTCAAGAACCTGCTCAACACCTTGGCCCTAAACAACCGCCTCGGCGCGCTCGAGGGCGTAGTCGAGAAGTTCGGCCAGCTCATGAGTGCCTACCGTGGCGAGGTCGAGCTGACCGTCACCTCCGCGGCGCCTCTCGACAACCGCACGCTGTCCCGCCTCGAATCCGCAGTCTCAAAGTCGTCGTACGTCTCATCGGGCCAGAAGCTCAAGGTCGTGCCCAAGGTCAACCCGGACATCCGCGGCGGGCTCGTCGTCGAGATCGGCGATCGCACCATCGACCTCTCCGTCTCCGCCAAGATGGCCAGGATGAACAAGCTGCTCAAGGACACTTTGTAAATATTATGCATGACATTGCTGGTGTGGCAGGAGTGTGGAAGAGTGGAAATGTGTATTCTAGCTAGACAAGGCATTGTGCGCATAATCTGATCTACTTTGTCCATGGAGAGCTGATGGAATTGATCGTGAGTCGTTATATGGGACAACGCCAGACTGCACTATCAATGCTGAACTGCCAGACCTAGGAGCAAGGCCAAACCAACCAATATTCGCAAGGCTCCAGCAAACCATGGGCCTGGATTTTCAGGGCTTACCTATCATTGCGTAGCCAATCTTGATCGCTGCAACGCCTGGCATGCCCTCCAATTTTGTGGGAGATGCCGGATCAAAGAGTATGTGCGGGAGTCATGTCTCCACACCACTTCTTCAGTCCCCTTCATTCCTCAAGATGCCACAGAAATCACGATTCCTTCCACTACACACTCCCTCTACCCCATCAACGCCTACCCTGCTTGCACAGCTCAAACGCCTCCGCCAGTCCCCGCTTCAAGTGGTACCTCCTCAGCCGCTCCTCAGCCACATCCGTCGGACTTGCATTTCCAGGACCCATATCAACATTGATGTGGATGTTGTGGGGATCGGACTCAGTGCGGTCATCGTAGGCTTCGCCAGGGAAGAGGACGCGCAGGTTGATCCAGATGGGGAGAAGGTGCTGGTTCCGGTGTGGTGAACCGAAGAGTGTGATGACGAGGTGTGCACGCAGGCGTGTGACTGGTTGGTAACGTCAGTGGACAATCTCTACCACCCCAAGTCGATTACAGAAGAGTAGCAGCTTACCGTAGGCAGACCAGCCCTCTCTGTCTTTCTTGCCCAGTCCCTTTGCAGGCCCCTTCGCGGCATCCTCCATCTCGAGAACGATATCCAGTTGTTCTAGGTCGCGATACGCATCTTTCAGCGAGGCGTAGCCTCCGGCAAGCAGCCAACGAAGCGGATACAGCGCGCGCAGGCGGATGCTGAGATGGCGTACTAGACGTGCGCAGCCGCGCGGCAAGAGCGGGATGCTGAAGTCGGGCGGGGGAGATAGTTCGAGGGCTGGGCAGGTGATTTCGAAGGCGTTGGAGCCGTACCTGAGCACTGTCAGTACCATATGTTCCTATCATCATCATCCACCCACCCATCCATCCATCCATTCGCCTTGGAGTACCGAAGGGAGGGAAGGGACTTACAGCACACCCCTCGCCTCCCGCTCAACCTCCCTACACACCCTCAGCACCCCGACATTCCCTCCCAACCGCGCGAACCTCGTCTTGAAACCCCCAACCACGAGCTGCGGCAAAGCGTACGCGATGCCCGGGAGCAGCCGACGTTCTTCGGCGTAGAGAAAGGCCTTCTCCTCATTGTGGTAGGACGTGTGGTTCTGCCGGACGCAGATCAGACCTGGCACAGCGAGGAGGTGGGCGTAGATGCGCTTGCGGATCGAGCGTGGGAGTTTCATGAAAGGAAACGGCGACGTTGCGACCTTAGTAGTTGAAGTGGAGGACGTACCGCCCAGGGCTTCATCATCGGTGTCGATGCCGGTGAACGCCTCGTCGCGGGAAACTGGTGTACGAGTCTCGAGGCTGTCGGGGGAGTCGGTGGGCGAAGCCGGAGCCGAAGAACCGGGAGATTCGTTTGAGATGGAGACGTCGTTGGCATCGCTGAGATCGTCCAGCTCGGCATACTCGGCGACTGCATACTCATCCTTGTTCTTGCGGTCGAAGCGGCGGCGTTTGCTCGCCGTTGGTGATCCGCGTTTCTCGATGAACCGCGCAATCTTGCGCGTAGCTCCCGTCGAAGGAGGAGTGAGGAGCTGGTTTGAGGTACTGATGCCCTGCTTCTGCGGTGTAGCGGGTGGCTTGCCGACGGTTGCAGGCGGAGTGAGCTGACCATGCTCGGTTGCTTCGGCCGGAGGCGGCGTCTGCGGCCTGCTCGTGAACGGGCTCATGTTGCTTGACTGAGGTACTCGAAGGATGGTGCAAAGGGTTAGGGTATCGCAACGAAGTAGCTGGCGTTGCGGGGGAGTGGGAAGAAAGTGGGCGTCGATTGCAATATATATACCTACGGAGGAAGTGAAGGTGAACAGAGTGAAATCTGCAACTTAGGCCATGATGGTCCGTTACTACGAGTGCGATTGTTGGGTCTGCCATGGCTAGGTGAAGCAAGACGGTTTGATTGAGAGCCCTAGTGAGGGACAGATGTCGAACGTGCTGCTGGTGTCTGAAGTCGTACAAGTGTTGTATGAATTCAGCCTTCTTCATCAATTTGGCAGTTCAGCATTAGTAGCGTTCTGGCCACGCAACGACATATACTAAAATTTTTGTCACATCGCTTGCTGGCATCTACGTTATGGAAATTTTGATCGCCTGCTCTAGATCACGCCTTTTTCGCCCCATCGAATGAGTCGTTGGAGATAGTATCTGGAGAAAATATAATTGTAGATTGGCGTTGGTGAACCGTTGAAATGCGTGCGACTTCTAAAAAACAACAGCATGACGATGGTCCGCGGTTATGTCGGTTAATCCGCTGTGTGGGGGCTGGGGACCCTGCAAAGATTGCGCAAGTAATTCTGACCGAGTAAAAGTTGATTGAATCTTTCCATAAGAGCGAGGACGTGAGATTCGTAGGTTATTCATCAGTGAGAAAATAGGGTGTAGGGCATAGTCCATGCTTAGGTCGGAAAGATGACAGTTAGCCGACAACTGGCACGTTACTTGAATTGAAGAACCCATGATTCATAAGCTCGTGGTATCTAGAAGAGGCATCTCCTGCCATATCCATTCGGAGCACTATGCAGACCAGATACGTAAAACCATTTTGACCGGACCGATGCACCGAATAATCCCCAAAAGCAGTCCTCTACTTCCTGAGGAGACGCTGGTAGAAAGCAAGCTCCTCGCCCTCGAGGATGTAGCCATCGCAGCGGCCGCTCTGACCGGGACGCGACGACACAACGGCGAAGACACGACCGGCCTCGAACTGCTTCTCGAGAGCGTTCTCGACCTTACCGGAGGCCTTGAAGCGGTCGGCCTGCTTCTTCTCGACGCTGTTGGACTTCTTCTCCTCCTCCTTCTCGCCGGCCTTGGCCTGGCGCCTTCGGCCGAGGGCCTGGCCGTAGTGGGCCTCGAACCACTGTCGGAAGGGGGCGGCATCGATCTGGACGACGGCGGACTTGGTGAGGGTGTTGGTGCGGACAAGCTCGTTGTTGGAGGGGTGGTAGACGACACCGATGACACGGGTCTTCTTGGCGACGCCCTCTGAGCCCCACGAGAAGTTGCCGGAGTCGAGACGCAGAGCACGGAACTTGCGGTTTCCGCCGCGGGTGCGGACAAGATGGATACGCTTAGAGCCAATACGAGTGTTGGCAGGCTGGCGACCCTTCTCGAAAGCCCTGCAGCCATGTTAGACATGACTTTAGAAGCGATCGGTTTATGCATACCTCTTCTTGCGGTAGTATGCGCGCTTCGCACCGGACGCGGAGCGCTTGTGACGGGAGTCGCGAGAGATACTGGGTGTGGTCAGCGTGTGCCATTGGTGCGAGTGAGGACAGTGGATACCCCATGATTGCGGTTGTTCAGAAGTGCTGTAAAAAGTTAGCCAGCGTTCCAGTATTCATGTTCCAGCGCAACGAGCTGGCCCCGATTCCCCCAAATACCCTCCACTGATGCGCCTCGTGACCGCCCGCTACCATGCATTGTACAGAGATTGTCCGAGGTTGTAATGCTCTTCGAGACTTCTTTGCAGGGTCGCGCGTGGTCGCCGGCAAGGTGTGTAGGGTGGGTTCGATCGAGACATCGAGAGTGCGAGCTGTCGAAGCGTGCGAGCGATTGAGAACATACCTAAAGTCGAGCCTTCTGAGTGCAACAATTGTCGTGGGGTTGTCGATTGAAAGTGATGTTAGGCCTGGGAGGTTTTCGCTGTGCGTGCAGCTAGATGGAGCTAAGCGAGCGCTTGGCGGGCTGGCCGGAACAAATTTGATCCCACTGCACCTTTCCCTCTGGAGATAGGCCGGGTCGCCTGAGAGCATGGAGAGAATCCCGACTGCGTTGCTGCAGGGCAGAGTATCATCCTATGAACACGATGGCTGTTTCAATGGTTTTCACAAGATCACACCCACATAAACTGACAACGACGCCATTATACTGGCATGTTCTGAACTAGTCATTGAAGACTTTGTCTTCCCAAACTCATCTTCCCTCAGCTACATTGCATCTCATATATTACCGTACCTACTTCCCGTTGCCATCAGCGCCAAATGTGGCCACTTCAGGTTGCATACAAACAACGCCGAGAATAAACACACACGCAGCTTGCTAACCAAGGAACGCTAGAGATACGACGCGCGAGACCAACAAGAAGATGTTGGAATTAGACACAGCTGAAAGCGGCGAGAGGTAGGTAGGTAAGCTGCGAGAATCTAAGTCTGAGATAGCGGATTGGGGGGATTGTAGGTTGTCAGCCTCACCGTGTCACCCACGAAGAGAATTTGGCGACCATCTCCTCGGGGAAGAGCCGCTGCTGTGCTTTATTGGCAGAACTATAAACCTCGCATACGACAATGCAAGATATAAGCCCTGCTCATCCCACATCCCCCTCCCTCTACCCGACACCAGCCCACCATGGACCAAGACCCACGCAGACCCAAAGAAGTAGTGTTCTCTATCCCGAACCCCTCGAACAGATCCTCCTATTCACATACTTTCCCCCACTAGCGCTCCTCTACGTACGCCTGACGAATCGCAATGCCAACGCTACCATCATCTCCATGGGGGCCTTTCGTCGCGTGCGGCTCCTCGATGCTACTAAAACCCCCAAGTCCACCACCCAACAGAAAGAGTCGAAGAAAAACCCGTTACTTGAGAAAATGTTCCCCACGTCACGCAAACTCAATTTAAGCGCATACGGTTCCGCGCGGAAACCGAGACTGCGGCCGCGCTCAGGTATTTAAACTTTAGAACCGGCGAGGACGAGGCCTACGAAACTATCTTCCCACTGTTTTAATCCACAGCCAACACTGTCCTCCCCACTTTTGAACAGGCCGAGCGCTGCAGAGGCCGTGACTTTAGGTGGGCATGTCTAGGCGGTTCGTACGCGGGGCTGTGTTTGCATCTCCCAGTGGTCGGTCGATGCGGGGTGGGGGGGGGGGCGGCGGCGAAGAGCATTCAAGGGAGGTGGAGGGCGGCATTTGGCGCGCGATGTATGCGAGTAGGCCAATGGCGGTGGTGCATATGGTTGAGGTGGAGCATGTGTGGGAGGCTGGGCCGGGGATGAGGATGGGTGAGCTTATGGATCTGTTGGTTTTTGGGAGGAAGAGTTCAAGTTTAGGTAGCAAGAAGCAAGTGGAGAGGCTATCGATAGAGGAAGTATGTGCTCAGGTGGTGAAGTGTAACGAGTGAAAAGCCAAATCGAAGCTGTAGCGGATGGGGGGAGTTGGTCATTTATCATAATGTTTAGATAGAAAGTGTGGTCTACGCAAACGTGTCAGCCATTTCCACCAACAGCCTAGGCTGGCATGCACGATGCCGGCAGTCAACCTCCAGTTTCCTAGTCCAGTGATAGCTCCCACTGAACGTCAGTCAAAGCGCCTAAGAGAAGTCCTCCTCCTTGCTCTCAACAGCGCTCTTAATCCGCAAGAGCAAGGTCGTCTTCCACTTGTCTAGCTTGCTGAGCTGGTCGTACTGAAACAACTTATCAGCGAATACCTCCTGGTCTCCGTCCTTGACAGCCTGGAGCAGATCCACTAATAGTTGATGTTCCCTCTGCTGCGTGAAACTCGGGTCGAGCTCGCGATACCTCTCGAATGACGTCGCCGCGCCAACCTCGTCACCGGTGCACAGCTGGCAGATACCCGCTTTGAGCAAGTACTCCTTGACGGACCAGCGCATGAGGTTGTTGTTGATGGATGACTTTGCGACCTTTTCGTAAAGGCTGATGGCGTGGTAGTAATCCTTTCCGTCCAGAGCGACGAGGTCGGCGGTCTTGAGCCAGAGTTTGTTGGAGAGGGCCTGTGTAGAGATAATTATGTTAGATATATTCTGATGAGCGGGGAAAAGGGGTATGGTAAGATTGGGATCATTTACTTCAGCATTGTCCTGAAAAATTGTCAGCAAATCGATTCGAACACATCCATGGACTGTTATGGACGTACAGACTCGTACCAACCGGCTGCCTCCTCGTATGCCGCAGCCGCACGCGCGTTGTCACCTAGCTCAACTTCGAAGAGTTCGCCCAGGTTCTGCTTGTGGGTTGCTGCGCGGCGGAAGTTGCCTTTGCTGCAGTAGTGTGCAATGGCTCTGTCGAGACACCGTGCTGCCGCCTCAGGGTCGTCTTTCCGGTACGCCTCTTCTTAACATTAGCCTCACGTGACCACTACGATCAAGGTGTTTCAGCATACTAAAGGCCTCGGTGAGTGTGTTCGCTTCGTCGTCGGGCTCGTTCAAGTTCTGCTTCTGAACTTGCGCTGCTTTCTCGAATGCTTCGCCGGCCTCCTTGCCTAGATGGTGCGTCAGGGTCTGGCACATAATCCCGGCGTCTGTTACACAAAGGTGCAGATGTCGGTTTTCCAGCGTCTTTCTTACCCATCTTCTGCATTCGGAAAGCGTTCGCTGCAGCGATGAACTGATCAGCTGCCGCCTCATCTATCACCCCAGTCAGCCTCATGCACATCTTTCTCTTTCAGTAACGACCATACACTTCTCTTGCCGCCCGCCAAAGAAACTGAATCCTCCGCCCGCCTTCGAGAGGCTTTGTTCTGCCTACTCATCTATCAGTTCTGCTATCTGGTTAACGTGGCGGTGTTTCAGAGTTCCCCCACCTGTCGAAGCAGTGCTCGCGGATCGCCAGCCATATTGAATAATTTCCGGTGGGATCTGGGGTACCAAAAGAATCCTTCGTATGTAGTTCAGTGATTTCTGGCGTTATCAAGGGGACTAGGTGCCAGCACAGTGTTGTGGTAGAGTCAGGCGGCTGTCGCATCACGTTGAAGATGACGCTGGTTGAAGGGTCCGTGCGGCGGGTTGATGGCGGAAGCCTCGGCGGCCTGATCGGGTCAAGCGGATGCTCGACTTCGCTGAAGGCTGAAGCTTCGATCTGTACATTCGTGCACTTGTTGGAAGGGAGGCAGTCGTCAAGATGATACTGCGACGCGCTCATCTCTTTTCGCGAACCATACCGCGATATGTCCTGCGACCGGTAGCGCCTCTCCGCACCTTCTCCCGAATCGCGCAAGCACCAAACGCAAAGGACAGCCTCCCGTCTGTATCTGCAGCGATGAGCTTTGACGACATCCAAGCCGTTCTCGAATCTGGACCGACGTGGTCCGTTGATTCGCTGCTCCCTCCCGAGAAACAAGCACCCAACGCCCCGGAAATCACCTCCCTGCAGCTCCACCACCTCCTCCGTCTCTCCGCGCTACCGCTTCCGAAGTCGCAAGAAGACGAGGAAAAGATGCTGGCGACGCTTGCAGACCAGCTTCACTTTGTAGGCAAGATACAACAGGTCGACACGACAGACGTGAAGCCTCTAAGAGCGATACGGGACGAAACTGCGGCTGCCGAAGCGGAGCAGACCATCACGCTGGAGACGCTGAAGGATGCTCTCGCGAAGGAGAAGGTCATTGGCAAGCACTACAAGCGGATACAGAGGGATGTAACACCCATAGACGCCTCGGATGTAGAGAGCTGGGATGTGCTTGGCTCGGCAGAGCGAAAGCAAGGGAAATACTTCGTCGTGGAGAGCGAACGCCCACAAGAGTAGCTCGTCTTGAATACCTGAGCAACATGACATGAGCTATAGCGGCAACACGTATGATGGACTTGGGGACGAATGTGGTATGTGTGGCTTCGATAATGTATCCTCCAGCTTCAACACCAGCGTAAAAGACCCAGGCTACATATTGTCCAGGATCTTGTCCTAACAATCGATCCTTAACGAGCACAACACTATCATACACAAAAAGGGCATACGCTCAGATCCCAAACACCAGCAATCCCACCAAGCAAAGAGGGTTATCAGGCATGAAGTTCAAAGAAACGCAGCGAAACTAGCATCAACCCCTCCAGCTATCCCACTCGCATCCGCAAGCTGCGCAGTACATTACGATCTGCACACCCCTGCAGCAGTTGCAAAACGGTCTTTCGTCGAGTTCCTCCAGCTCTGGCGTCCGTAGCCGTCCGATCTTTGAAGTTGGCGGTGGAGCAACTAGGCCAATGGCGACGTCCTTCTTTCCAAATTCGACCGCGACCGAGACATATCCCTGCACGAGGACGACCTGACTTCTGGCTTTGGTCTTCGGTGAAGACCTTGGCGTCACGTGATCGTATTGCTTGGGCAGTGAATAAGTGGATGTGGATCGCCGTTGAGATTGCTGAGAAGAGACCTTTTGGCTTCTTGGAGGCAATAATACTTCTTTCTTTGGTGATTTGGGTGCAATAGCGTGGACCTCTTGGGCGGGCGTCGACACTGAGGTTATGGGTGCGCGCCGACGACACTCAACAACCTGGATGCTTTTCCCATAGTGGTAATCCGTTTGTCGATACATTGACGGATGCCTTGTACGTTCTCTGTCTTCGCTAAACATACGACAACGGCGACGAGAGGGCTCAGAGCACGGCAGCAGGGCGACAACAACAGCAAGATATAACAATGCCAAGGTCCACAAAAGTGTCTCAAGATAGATCGGAAGCTGTTGGAAACAACTAGGGATAGTAGTGTGGCTGGATGTGTTGGCCCGGTGCGAGTGGGAGTGGGGAGTAAGAGTGAGGGGAGCGTGGGAGAGCCCGCGTAGCTATATGTGTGGCCAGCCGCCAAGCCCACCTCACATCCTGCCGCATCAGGGCTTCTATCTGTCCTGCAAGCGGACCCGAGGGCGTCCGCACATGCCTCGAGCGACTGGCTCGGCTACTCTATGCTCACCAAGACCGATTTTACTGCGAAATACATGGATTCGCATGACTTCTGGAGTTGCAGTGCACTTGGTGGTCTCCTCGGGCTCGAGCATAGGCGGCCTCAGGCAGGATAGAGTGGTACCGCGCAACGGAGTCGTCGCATGCTCTTAGCGTTCTTCTGAACTATCATATACCTCTGCTCATTCGATGCATCGGGTGTGCGCAAGTGTCTCTCCTCGACCTCGTCGTCGCCCACAGGTTCTCCAGGAGCACTTCCCCCCGTTCATAAAATCCTTTCTGAAACAGCTCGGATGGAAGTTTTGACCATACATTTAGCCTGCTTGCGCAATTTCAACGCCATACACGTCGTGGTGCACGAGTTATGTGGTGCCGGTGCTGGATGAGATGCTGAGTTGATGTTGATCCTGCCCAGATCGGCTTACATAATGGCCCACCTGATGTTACGTGGATAAAACTCTCCAGGTTGGACCTCCTCCAGTGCTCACTGTTGGAATCGACAGAAATACGAGGGGTCTAGCTGACCAAGCGGCCGTATCCACTCGCACCTAGGATAGCGAATAGTATGATATCAAACAATGTAGAAATTCAAGTTGAGCTACCCAAATGTCCGGGTATCAATACCGCCCAGCTCCCAAACGCCTCCCATATCGCTTCCACATCACCCGAGCCCTACGAATCCCTTCATGCCGCTAGCATGTTACATCCCACATCTCATATCTTCTCATCGTCACCATCCTCAGACTCCTCACTCGTGCCCTGCCGCGCCACCACCGGAGGGCGACGACCATAGATCCCCGCTCTATCCTCAGAATTCCAGAGACTCTATCTTTGGAGTTCCTTCCCCTTGCTGTATACGGGCTTGGGATCGGGGAGACCGAGCATGACATTCTGGAAGTGCTGGCGGGTTTGGGCGACGCTCTGGGGATTGTCAGACCATGAACTGATTGGGAGGTCACGGGATGTGAGATGAAATAGGGTGTGGATGGATGTTGTTGATGAAGCTATGCTATGGTATGAATCAAAGCGAAAGCGTCTGAGGCGTGCTGATGCCGGGGTATAATGCGTGTAAAATGCAGGACGAGATGATGCGCGTGGATACAATGCGTGCTTGTGCAGAAAGCAAAGTCGTGAAGCGTCATACTATGCGTCTCTCCGAGGCCCAGACTCCAGTAGTTCCTGCCCCAAGGTTTCCCATGGTTGCTCTGCAGGCGTGTTCAAGGCCACGCTGAAAACCAATAATCCAGACATATAGCCGCCGAACGCCGCCAAAGTAAAGAGAATGCACAACGAGTAAGATCAACGAACCTCATTCCGTGCATTCGAATGCCATACCAGCAACTCCACGCTCTCGAGAATCTGTGCCGCCTGTTCGCGCTTCGCGCGTGCTTCGTAGGGCTCGCCGGCAGCCTTGGATGCATAGGACTTCCCGCGAGCTTGCTGGGAGCGCTGCGAATCGGTGAATTGGGCAGGAGATTTTGAGTTCAGCATTGTGTTGAAGTACTGCTGGTTGTGGGGCATAATTATGATGAAGTTGGGGGTACGCGGAGGACCGGAGGTTCCCCGAATCCGATGATCAAGCGGATGCACCGTGGGGCGACGACACGGGATGGCCCTTCTGACTCGTCGTTCGGAGAAGGCGCCTCAAGGTTGGTGGTGGTGGTGGTGGTGTTTGGAGCAGGCGCGACGACGTTGGAAGTGTTGTCGTTCGGAGCAGGCGCTGCGATGGTGGTGCTGCGGTTCCCGACTGGGGAGCGGCCTTCATTACGTGAGCCGAAAGGGACCGTCGCCTTCCTCGCCCGCTTCCCACGACGCAACTCATCACCGTTGCTCTGAGCCATGGGGGCTGTTTCTGCTCCCCTCACGGCCCGCTTGCGCTTCTTCAGCATGGGAGCTGGGCTGGGAGTTCGGTTTGCGGTCAAGGTTGGATCGCTGTCGGCGGAAGGAACAATGACCTCGCCCGCAATAGCCAACACACTCTCAGCTGCCTCGACCTCCTCTTCAAAGCTCTCTGCAACATCATCCCGCTCTTTATGCAGATCCTTCACCTCTACGCACCCCTCCATCTTCGTCTTCTTCCACTCGTCGTGCTTCTGCTTCAGCCAAAATACCTTCTTGGCGAGGTACCACTCCCCCTTCCAATCTTTAAGCGGCCTCATATTTTCCAACTTCCTCTCTCCTAACTGCTGCGCCGGATTCTTCTTCTTCGGAACAGTCAGCATATGAGAGAGTCTGGCCCAATTGCCCTCCAAAGCGCACTTCATCTCCCAGTCCTCCAGGTGGGGAATAGTAGCGTAATCATCGTCATAGTCGTAGTTACGGCGATGATTGCTCTTCCAAATAATAAACACATCTTCATAATGCGCCATGTTATCCAGCTTCGCCCTGGAGATGTAGTTCAAACCCCGGTCTTTAAGAGCTTTAGGACTAGGGGCTTTAAGCGGATTCCAAAAGCGGCCCCAGTTGGTAACATTGACATCTGGCTCCAGGGTCACGGGAGGCTCGGTCCAGCTATGCTTGGTACCTTCACGGTACTTCATGGTCCAGTCCCTGGCCTTTGGAGAGGACTTGCGACCATAAGAGGACTTGGGGCCGGTTGCCTCTTTGCTTTCGAGGCGGAAGGCCTTCCTCACGTCGTTTGCGCTTTGGAAGCGCGACTGCGAGGGAAGAGTGTAGACTCCCAGGTTGAGGAGAGTCTGGTCCTTGGAGGTAGGCTCTCCCGTGGGAAAAGAGCCAGACATCGTGGTGGAAGAGGAGGTTGAGAGGAGAGAAGATGGGCTTTTCGAAGCCTGGATGGCAGCCATTCTGAATGGAGAAGAGGTAGCTGAGGTCTGGCTGTGCAAAAGGCTTGCAGTGTGTCGATTGGTGCTGAAAATTCTACAGGCTTCAAAGTGTCAAATGCTGATGCTGAAGAGGACTTGGTAAACAGTGTCGTTATCGGTAAATGTCAGAGTTGAGGACGAGCTGGCTGACGGTAAATAGTGGGAAGCAACGCGTTTAACGTGAGCGAAAACAGATTTGTGCGTGGACAATGCTCGTCTGTACCACGGTTCAGCATGCCATTTTACAACCAATGTTGGGATCCAGTTACTCTTTTGGACCAATGCGGCTGCTCTCAAAGCTTGCTCTTGTGTAATTACATTGCTATCCAGTGTTTACCGCCTGTCATTGCCACACAAAACGACGGCTCTTGCAATATGTGGTTGTGTTGAGACCATCGTCAGTGATTCCTACGATACCGTTCTTTTGGGCCGACACCGTGCATCAGCTGCCTCAGAACCTAGCGTTGAGTCCTCTCATGGTACCCTATACACACAAAGCTATGCTCGCCAGTTGTTACAGCGTGGATCCTACGATCAAAATGTGAGTCCTCTCGGACCAGATCATCATCATCGTCATGCAGGCACAACGCGCACGCTCAGCAGGTCCTGGACAGAAAAACTGCCCCATCTTCCCATCCACGGGACGCACCACATAGGCCTAGAACCGCTACCACGAGTGACGAGATATGACTCTGCAACTGTTTATCTGGCAACAGGGGTTGAGTCCTCCCAACATGTACTTTGCGGACGCAACTACGCTCAGAATGTGTCCAAAACAACAGGGCATCATCAGTCCTTGGTTCTCTTCAGATTCCAGGACCAACGTGAGGCCCTGAGTCCCTATAATATTCCTCATACACGTGCGCTCCGTATCGGCACACGCGGCGGGCTGATGCATATTTGGGACCTATATGCTTAGGAGGCTCTACGCGGCACGCCCCGGGCCCAACCCAAACCACCCCATCGGTACCTACTGCAATCGCAATTTTTCCCTGCCGCAACTCTCGCGGTAGGACGCCATCAGTTCTGCATTTGGCGCAAGAGCTCGCCATACATCCTACTTCACCATGTCCATCATCACCCGTCTTGGTCTTCGTACCGCATGCCAGAATCCCAAGCAGCAAAATTCGATGTCATCCCGAACAGCGGAACAATTAATTGATCTTGTGTTTTAAGCATGGTCAGACCCATTTCGACGTGTAGTTGCAACGAAACCTAACGCCAGCCCGCTCGCCCGTTTTTCTCGCCCAACATATGTGCGCCCTCGTTCCCAACCCAACAGCTCCACCACGCCGCGCAAAAGAGGCCGCATGATCTTGCTGCGCGGCGGACGCATGTTTCTGTTCGGAAATGCGGTTTACCATGATAGAACAGGATAACAGGGCGCGACGCTGGCTTGTCACCTGCGACCACATTGGTAACTGAAGTCAGAAGAGGTCTCAGTCGCTGATCATTGGAAGACCGGCGAAGGCTATGTATCAAAGCTGGCCGAAAACGCAGTATAGGCATGTGCAATTGCCATTATGAATGTCGGTCTGTCAGTGTAGCCATTGCTATCCGTCACTGTCTGCCCTCCCGCGAACCGCGAGGCGGATCTACAGACGCTGATATTCTTCTTCATGTGTATATTAATGCTGATGCGTGGTCTTGGAATTCATAACAAGCGTATATATGCGTCCAATAACCCAGCGCAGACGATGGAATTACATATCTCAAGCTGCGGCTTTGGCACCGCCCTCGCCCTCCGCCTTCTCCTTCGCCCGCTTCTCCAACTCCACCATCTTCTCCGCCTCCGTCTTCTCCTTCCGCCCGCTCCCCCAAAGCGAGCCTACGTTCATCTTCTCCATCATCCAGTCCATTGTGCTCGCCTCGTTCTTCTTCTCAATATCCTTCTCCAACTGTGCCTTCTCCTCATCTTCATCCGTGACCTTCCCCTCTTTCTCCTTGGCCGCCTTCTTCTCCGCTGCGGTCACAGCTTTCAACTCATCTTCTTCGCGCTGAACTTCCGCGACGTCGATATCCTCAAAGCCGATCTTCTTCAGGATACTGCCTGTCAGATAGCGGTACTCGAGATGCCCCCCAACTATCTCAGAAACATCCACGTTCTGCACGCCGTGAATGCCAAGCACGGGCTGCAAGCCTGCGACACCGAGCTGGATGCTCGACGTGCGGTACAAGAACGCGAGGATGTAGTCATTTGTCGAGAACACATTGACGACGCGGCCGGCAACCACGCTGCGGAGCGCGCGCCAGTCCTCTGCGTCGGACGGGCAGGGCGAGCCGAGCAGCACGACGTTCTCGATGAGCCCGAAGGCTTTGCGCTTGGCGAGGGTCTGCAGGCACGAGAAGATGAGGCGCGCGCCGAGGGAGTAGCCGATGAGGGTTACGGGGCGCTCGCCTTGGACTTTGTTGATGAGGGCGTCGGCGAGGACTTCGCCTGCTCGATCAGCGCGATACTTGGCGACGGAGAAGGGGTTGTCGAGGAGGGAGGATAGCTTCAGGAGGCCAAGGGGCCAGAGACCGGCAGCCAGCGCGCCGAAGACAGTGCGCTTGATGATCTGGCCCTTTGCGTAGGACCACGCGGCACTCTTAACAAAGCTGTCCATTGAGTTGCCGAGCTGGAGGAGTGACTCGAGTTCCCAGCGCAGCGCGAAGCCTTCAATGGATTGCTCGACGTAGCGCCAGGGCACGACGACCTCTTCTTTGCTGGTGAGCCAGCCTGAGATGGCGATTGAGACGCGCAAACGGCGGTACTCTTTTTCGATTTTCCGCGGGCGGTGGAAACTGTGGATGGGGATGAAGCCAAAGTCCTCGACTTCGCGCGCGTAGTGGTCCATGGCTTTGCTGGTCATTTTGGCTCCGTAGGCGCCGAAGAGACCGCCGACGAGGACGGAAGACGACGCGAGGGTGCCTAGATATCCTGCTGCGGCCGTGGCTCCGAGACCTAGTCCGCCCATCACGCTGCCTATTCCTGCAGCTAGAAGAGGTGCGGCAAGACCGCCTGTGACTCCGATCAGGGCTGCGCCGGCGACGCCTGCAATGCCGACCTTCCATTTTCGTGCTGTGCTCGAGGACTCTGCGGCCTTTTTGGTCTCGGCGTCAGCATTGAGTTGCTTTGATGCAGCTTCGAGAAGGCCACGCGCAACGGTCTCCTCATCGTTCTTCATGACTGAGAGCTTGAGCTGCAGCGATGAGCTAAGGTAGAGCAGCAGCACGCGCGAATACGCCGAGTATGTCTCCAGGCTGAGCAATATCAGCACAAAAGAATGCAGCACCAGCCCCCTCTTCTCCAGATCCAGCTGCATCAGCGCTGTATTCACGGGCGGGTATAGCTCCTTGAACACGGCGTCCTCATCCTCGCCTTCATCGTTGATGCCACCGAGACTCTTCATCCCGGTGTCGCTCCTCTTCACCTTCTTGTCCACATTCCCCTCCTTGACATGACTGCTCTGCTGCTGCGCCTCCTTGCGCGAGTTCACCACCTCGCCCACCCTCCCCACCACCCTGCCGCGCCACTCGTCAAAGTTCTTCAGCATCTCCGTCTTAAGCTCCTGCACCTCTGGCTTCGCGAGCTCCTTCTTCGCGTCTTCCTGCCTCTTTTCCCTGTCTTTCTTAATCTGCTCCTGCTCCTTCCTCCGCTTCTCTTCCTTCTCGATATCCGCGTTGTCGAGGTCCGTGGGCGCAGCAGCCAGCGCTGCTTCTTCCGACTTCGTAGTCTTCACCTCTACGGGTTTTTTTTCGGGGGAGAACGTTTCGAGTAGCGATTTCCGCATCGTCATTGTGATCGTGGCGATCAGGAACGTAAGGTCGGCGCATTGATCTGCGGTAAGCAGCGTCGTGAGCGAGCCATCTTGCTTTCCAGATTGCGACGGCGACTTCGAGCGCGAGTGCCCAAAAGGCAACTTGCTTACGAAATCCTCCATGGTGATATAGTAGAAGACGGAGTGCTTCTTCGCAGCTTGGGTAAGGTCTGATGGCAAGGCCAGAATGGGTGTTGACTGATGTGCTGCCAGGATGACGTAGGTAGAGTGGGGCAAGACGCCTGTCAGACCCCACGCGCGGCTCAACCCGCGTTCATGCAACACTGCCAGCTCACACTGCCTGAACGCTTTGATTCGGATGAGCTTCTAGTCGCAATCCATTAGTGGGGGTAAAAAGTATGCCTCAGTTTTCGAATTGCTGGGCGAGCGTGGAAGTTCTTCTCTACGTGCGAATCCGACCAGGATGATTATGCCGTGCCAGTGGCTCTTCCTTTTCACAGAGCTATACCTGCCCATTGCTGGGTAACCATCCACCGTCTTCGATATTTTTATGTTGGTCTTCCTCCCTGGGCAGTCACAACAGGATGGATTGTAGACATGGACGGCGAAGCCGAGAGACGCGGTTCAGCCGCAGACGCCAAAAGCATATGGACACAAATGCCGGTACCAGTGCTGTCGCCAGATCCGTTGCGACGTGCTGCGATGATGTCCTCCCGCGCGAATGAAATCCGGCCTTGGCACGCTGAACAGCAAACAGCACGATAACAACATCCGAATATGTGAAGTTGGTAGGCGGTGTGAATCTTGTTGTATTGATACACTAGCCACCCGCCCTCCCGAGTGGCGCTGGGTTTCTACCGCCGACAGGGAAGTTCCTTGCGCTCAAAAAGACACCCTTTACTGCGCGAATATCGTTCTTGAGCACCTCCATCTGGTCGTCTTTCCCATCGCTCGTCTTGGGCAGCCCATACATGCCGCCATAGAAGCCGCCCGAGCCGGAGTAGTATTGGTTCTGGTAGCTTATGTCGCTTAGGTACGTCTGGAGATCTGACAACTGGGTCTTCAGCGAATCCGAAGAAGCCGTGTCGTTGGATCGAGTGGACTGTAGTTCGCGGAGATGTGACGTGATGATGCTAAGGCGGTTTTCGTGAGCTTTGACCACGCTTTCGTCTTCAGTCGCGTGGGATGATTTGGAATCTCTGCGAGAGAGGGCGGGTGTCGTCTGCGTGCCAAAGTCGCGGTGGTACAGCTCGGTGGGATCCGAGTCGGCCTCGGATATGTCGTCGGCCACATCGGAGGCATTTGGCTTCTGTTTTGTTGCTGCATCTACTGATGCAGCGTCTCGTAGGCGCTCGTTCAACTGGTCGAGGTGTTCCTGTGCGTGGCTTGCAAAGTCGTGCCGGGACTCGGTGAGGTTCTGGGTCAGTGGTCCTATAATGTACTTGGACAAGCCGTATACTGTCGCAACAAGGCCTCCGGCCATGTATGCAGTGTTCAAAAGACGTTTCATGGTGACGAGCGGCGGCTTTTCGGTAGGCTGTGCGAGAAACTCGGGGTATGTGACGATGGGTGGGATGTCGCGCGGTTGTGACTGAGGCGCGGGCACTCGGGAGGCTTTCGACGTTGCTTTCGACGACCACGCCCGTTCGCCAGCTTGGGCGATGTCTTCCGACACATGTTGTGGGGTCTCGTTGGATAGCAGCTCCTCAATGTCTCGGGCCTTCACGCCCTTTGCCTGTAGGAATTCGACCTTGTTCTCGCGCGGCGCGTCGCGAATGGCTGGGTCCTCGAGGAACTTGGATGCTTGACCAAGCAGTGTCGCATCTTCGGTGGCAGCCTCTTGTGTGGCGTCTTCACCCCGAGCAGCTTCCTCTGCACCTGATGGAGGAGTTGGGGTGCTGTCCGGTTGCTGTTCCGATAACGGCTGCGCGTCATCTTTCTCGGCGGGTGTAGGGCCTGGAGCCTGCGCGCGCTGCCACGATGGTATGCCCGGTTTGGCCGACATGTTGCGACGTGCCGCGGATGTGCAGAGCAAGCGTATGTATTGTGTGTTCGTACAGAGATGTCAGAGGCGAAGCAAAAGCAAAGGCGGAAGGCACGATGGGCCGGAGCCGAGGTCTGAAGAAGGCACGACGGACTGGAGCCAGAGTCTGAGGAAGGCACGACGGGCTCAAGCCGAGGTCTGAGGAAAGCGCAACTGGGGCCTTGCCTCTTCGGGCGTTCAACATGCCCTCTCCAAAGCTGCATCGGCCAACGGCGAACCAGCACGGGCGTTCCGCTTGGCCCAGCTTCTCTTCCTCTAGGTATCTATCGCAGCTGTCCACCACCGCTTCGCTACATAGATTTTTACCAGCATGGGCGATCGCTCCGCTAAGCGCTTACGGCGGCTCAGCACCGATTACGACGAGTCCGACGCGGCTGGCTCTTGGAAGCCCTCAGGCGCTCACACAAACGCGACCAGGTGAGTGGCTTGCACGCCCGCGACTGCAGCTTCCCTTCCCTTCCCTTCCCTTCCCTTCTTAGCGGCGGTGCGACGTGGGAAACCCCAACGTGAACTTGGATACGCACCCAAGGCCCAACGCAATCCCTCCGCTGCCAGACGCACACCCCTCCACCCACCTCAAGCCTCACCACACATGCCCGCCGTGCCGCCCGTAATCCCTGCCTGCCTGTGCCCTACTAGGGACGCGCCGGCGAGTGTCTGTTGATCCTGCGCACTCTATCCGCTCCGCCTGCCTGCGACGAACACGACACCTCCACCCTCCAAGCCATGCCTCGTCTCCGGTCCCGCGCCCCTCTGACTGCGACCAGTGCTCCTCTCCCCACAGCCTCGTCCTCGCGCCCGCGCCGCAACACCACCAACAAGGCCACACCTGCTGCCGTTGTCCACCCTTTGATCCCCGAAGACTCGCGCCATTCCCTGCATCTCACAGTCAAACCATCTCCAGGCAAACTGCGCGAGGCCACCGCCGGCAGGACCTCCGCCGCCGTCAACTCCCGTAACATCGTCGCAGGAAAGCGCGCTTCACGGAACAATAGGGTCATTCGCGAGCTTGACAGCGATGACGAGGAAGACGAAGAGGAAGACGACGACGACGACGAAGACGACGGAAACGAGGACGACGACGACGATGACGACGACGCCGAGGAGGTGGATGCCATGGATGTAGACGAGCCTGAGGATGACGATGCGGAAGGCGAAGAGGACGAGGACATGGACGCCGAGGGTGAGGAAGACGACGACGACGCCCAAGTCGCCCCGGCCCCTCGCATCGTGGTCCCGAGCAACAAGAGCGCGCCCGTCAAGCAGAAAGTTGCCCAGGACTCCGTGGAAGCAAAAGAGATGGCTCTGGACGACGATGACGACGAAGAGCTGTCCGAGCTCGATTCCGAGCTGGATGGCGAGAACGAGGACGCCGAGGGCGAAGACGACGATGCCGAAGGCGAGGATGACGACGAGATCGCAGTCCCCAATGATGACGACGAGGAAATGGACAGCGACGAAGACATGAATCGCGACCAGACGCCCGATCTAAGCAAGATGACGCGCCGCCAGCAGGCCATGGTCGTGCAGGGCGCCGACGAATCGCTCATGGCGCTGTCCAACGAGGCGCAGAAGAAGAAGCACCTCACCGCTGAGGAAATAACCTCGCGACGGGCGGAAATGGCGCGTCGTCGCAAGAACCTCAGCGAGAAGCGCAACGAGGAGGAGAAGGTAAGTTCCACCCGCAGATCCAACCATTCACACATGTATGCTTATTGCTATCCCAGGCCGACACCATCAACCGCCTCCTTAAAAAGCAACCCCCCAAGCGCGGCCGCAAATCCATGCTCGCAGAGAACGCGGAAGAAGGCCAGGAAGACGACGATAAGAAGCCCGAGAAAGCGAACCCACTCTTCGTGCGCTACAGGCAGACGGTGCAGGGCACTACGCTGGCGATTCCTGAGGAGTGGCTGGAGGGGCCTGCGGGTAGCCTTTTCAGCGGTGCGGTGGAGAAGCCGATAGCGAAGCTCTGGGGGGGAAGGATGGTGGAGGAGGTCTCATAAAGTTTTTTACGCCTTGTAGGATAGGGTTGCTGTGTGCATTTGTCGGCGTTTGGGGCTTGAATAAACGTCAAATCCCGCTGAGATGAGACGGACTAATTAACACGCTCGTATGTGCTGTGCTCCCTGGAATGCTATCATAATTTCGTCCTACGCTTGCCCATCCACTCGTCCTCTTACTTCTGCCTGTCACCTCTTTACCTTGTACACCCAGTCCTAGACTTTACTCTTCTTTGACCACATAAACGTGACTACATTGTCTCCCGTTTTCCCTCCCTTCACTCCCAGAGAGATCACACGCAAGTCCGCTTCGATACGGCGCCTTCTCGATATCTTACTTTCTAGCTGAATTCATCAATCGGAACGGTATGCCAGGGGCAGAAAAGGGGATGTGAGGTATATCGTGCGGTGGGATTGTAGGACGAAATTACAATGCACCTGGTACTATGTTTGAGTCTTCACTATTGCACCGCTTTTTTTTTTTTTTTTGTTTTGGAAAAGTTGTTCCCAGGGGATTTGATTTTCAGAACGCGTTCTACCCTCGGTGAAGCCCGTTAGTAATCGTATCCAGGGGCCTCATTCACGTGCCTCTTTACGAATTTTTCTCCAGGGGCAGGTTGTTCTTGGAGACAGATTGTTGTTCGTCTTCTCACGTCTGGTAATGTGGCTGTGTAATATTATGTAACCATGTGGGTAGTTCTCTGTGTGAGTTCTTCCAGCCTTGATCCAAGTGAGTCATTGTATCCGTCTATTGAATCCAGCCTTGTCCCAAAAGAGTCAACGCATGCATCTAGGTTGCTGGAGAAACTACGATATCCAAGGTGGCAAAAACGAGGCACGTGCTAATTTCAAGTATGTGTGGCTGAAGAGAAGCTTGATTTCATCGCTTTGCAATGAGTACAGAGCCGAAAGATCGTTGGCAGACACCTAGGTTCTCTAAACCTCTCTCAAGATGCGGTGTCATTAGCTTGTCATCTAGACCAAGGTTAAGACCTAGTATCGCGATTTTTCTACGTCGATGAGTCTAGAAGGGTATACTGCCGTGGGGAACCTAATTTCAACTAAGGCATCCACTCAAATTGCAATATACAACTAAGCTGGTTATCAAGTCCATGTTGAAAACGAAAAAAGTGGAGATAGCTTCCCACCGAATGGTAGTAAGCTCCTGCCGAGAGACAGATCACTGCACGCATTGGAAAACTTGAACTTACTTAGAAAACGTAGCTCCGCAACAAGAGGATAGGGACCTCCCCGAAACCTCTAGAAAGTGCCACACTGCTAAGTGTACTCTGCATAGAGGTGAAGGTGTTTATGACATGATCTCATTTGCCATCAGAATACCGAGGCATGACCCAGGCACGTCGAATGAGATTGGGGGTGAAAGTCATGATTGATCCATGCCTTCAAATCGAATGGATTTCCAGCTTAGCAGAATGGTAGAAAATGAGATACAGGATTGCTTGCGACGGCGTGAAATTGACCAACTTTCACGTGACCCGTTATGGTGGCTTAAGCCATCATTACGACCTGCCTTTTACGGAGCCTCGGCAACCATGATCATGGTACATGAGCCAATCACATATCTCAAGCAACAAGTCGCTATCTTGCATGGATATTATAAGTTTAGCCATGTGGCTGCTGTTGCAAGACTGTTATTTCGCCTTCGCATCTTGACGTCTGCTCACCTAGCACAATTACACAACAACGGTTTGACTCTAGCGCTCCGAAAATCGGCATAGAATTTTGACAGAATGGAGCTTTCCGTACTTCCAGTGAGTGGAATTCATGAGACCCGTAGGGCTTTATGTATGTTTACTCACACCTGTTGGCGACCCTCAGCCAGCAGCGACTCGACCATCTCACGACAGCGCGGCTGCGCACGATCCGCCCCCTGCCTACATACCAGAGCGCGAGCCTCTTCCACCGACTTACGAAGATGTTTCTCAGGCAAACAAGAGCACTCCTCGACGCTGTAGCGGGTTGCGAGATAGAACTTTCTTGGCTGTGGCTCTGACGCTTGTGACGGCGGGTATCATAGCGAGCCTGGCTGCTGTATTCACAGTTCAGGCCAAGAATCGAGTAAGAACAGTTCAAAGTCTCGTTACTGCATCACGGGAGATGGTGTTAACTTGGAATATAGAAGCACGAGTCTGCGCCTACGTCTATGTCGTAAGATCGACGTATGGAGATATATCGCGATATCTGTGCTTTCTGTACCTGTTCCATGGACCCGGAACCCCCACAATATCCTCTGGATAAACCATTTCGTTTGTAATAACACTTTTGCATCCATAAGGTGAAGATGAGTCGGGAAACGGAACGGCACATAGGCAACAACCTACCACTGCTTACACAAGCACTGTGGGCAGGAGCAAGTGTTGCACCTGTCCGCTTGCATCGTAGTGCCTGAAAGCTGCTGAGGAGCACCTTCCGCCATCAGAGCCGGCGCAAGAAAAAGAGGGCATCAATTTCGCAGCGAGCTATCGTGGCCTTTACGGCCACTATTTACAACGCATGCCTAAATCAAGGCGGAGGTGCGGCGGTTATGGCCAGCATTCGACAAGAAGTTCACTTTAAACGGGCTGCAGATAGTGCTATGTTGCCAGGAAAACAAGCAGAATTACCAGATTCCATTGTGTACTTAGGGGCAACAACAAGCCCCAATGAGCCGCGCTCTCGGAAGGGGAAAATACCGAAGCACAGCGCTGAGAACAAAGAGATTTCGGAGAAATAATGGACGGATGGTGGAAGGTCATGAGGTGCATCATTGCTGAGCCTTGCATAGACGCGAACTTCTTCAACGCTTCGCGTTCGCGTGTGCTGGGCTTTCGTACCTACCACACGACCTAGGACCGAAGTCTCATCTCAAAGAGCTACCCCAGGTACTCAGAACTATTTCATAGCACTGTACTGACCGTTGAGTTACTTCGACTAGTTAGACAATCGCAGAACTGAAGATGGAGTGCCAACGGGTTTTAGACAAGGTTGTTCGGACTACACAGCATCCCGAATTCTGCCATTGAGCTCTAAGAATCAATGTGCAACTGACTGCTGCTACCCCGGGATGTTATGGTATGCCGTCTCTGGTAACCTGACCATTTCGCTTTTGAAGAACTCCTACTTTCATATCTTCAAACGAGTCTGTTTCATCGTCTGAAATCCGGATACGTATTGATTCCGTAGAGAAACTCCATAGAAAAAGCTGCGCAGCCAACATCATCGTCAGAAGTTCGGAATTGTTGATATACGTCGTATAGGACCCGTCCGAAAGGACAAATCGCAACCAGAAGACATGTATGAAGTTGTACACCATATGGAAGTGTACCGAACGTGCGGCCAGCTGCTTCCACGAAAACTCGGCGCGTCCCTCCTCGGGCTCGAGTTCGGAGCCGTAATCGTCCATGCCCAATCTCGCTTCCTTTCCAATACGTCAGCTGGAATCGACCATATCCCCTGTGTGCATGGTAGCTTACGTTGTTGAAGAAGCGTCCCTCTTGCCTTCTCAACTTCATTTTGTTCAGGAGATACGGTACCTGACACACCATATGCAGCAGGATTGACCATCTAATGTAGCTTTCTTTGCCACACCAGTCGGACATCATGGAGACGCTGCTTGTCGCCAGCGACGTTAGCAGGAGCGACCACAGAGCCGCCTTATAGATCTGCGCTGGGTGGTTTCGGCATTGTAGGAAGGCGCGGAGTTGGATGCCGATAATGGGGATCCAAAGCGAGAGTGTGGGGTGCTCGAGGTACGTTGGGTCGGGGCGATGTGGTAGGCCATAGTATACCATAGGTAGCTGTAAGGCTAGGATAGATAGCCGCAAGATCTTGATAGGTAGCTGTATAAGCAGGAGAGGTATCGTTGGATCACCCGTATGACCAAGATATATAGTCATGGGATTAGCCCTAAGATCATCATAGGCAGCCGTGACATTGCGACGAAGAAGCCGACGAGGGCAGATAAGGCTTGCGGTGGTATGAGTATTGCCATAATCCCCCGATAACTCATTGTCGTCGAGAGTGAGGTACAGCAGTGTTCGAGATGGCTGGCGGGCAATATATACGCAGTCTCGAAAGTGAGGTCGTGCGCTAGGTGGATTGGAATCAATGATCTTGAACAAATACCACGGATATGGACAGGACCAAGACGTAGAATATCTACAAGAACGAGTTACGGAGGCGATCTCTACTCCCTCCGACCTACCCCCACGGACACTACTTCTCAACAGATCCAGCCGCCTGCACCACGCACCCCTTACGAACACTGTCCCCAGCTCTTCTGGCACCAGTTCGCCGCGCCACAGAAATCCGTTCCCTTTCCGCAGAAGTTGCTACCCGAGCAGCACAGGCCACTGCCACACTTCTTATTCACGATCGGACCACAGGTGTCGCCTTCGCCCGAAACGCCCGGCACACCCGTGGGCTTCGCAGGCTTATTCTCAGAATCGCACTTTCCAAACCCGGCCTGGCATCCTGTTCCACAGTACAGGTTCTGGTCCTGGATATCGTTCTTGGGCCCGCAGTGGCCCGCCGTCGAGCAGCAGCGGTAGAAGTATCCGCCAAGTCCAGCGCCGGGGCAGGATACGCCACCCTGGGCGTGGCCGCAGACGTCGATGACGGGGATTTTGGAGGCATATGGGGCAGAGGTGGAGGAGGCTTTGGCGGAGGTCTTGAGGGTGGTGGTCGTGCCGGCGGCGCAGGAGGAGCCTTTGCCTGAGAAGGCCTTCAGGCAGGTCTTGGGGTCGCAGTAGGCGGCGCCGGTGTCGCACCAGCCGTACTGGCTACCTGGAGGAAGAGGTCAGTTTGGGGTTGGAGAGCTGGGATCCAAGAAGAGAAGAAATACAGCATTTTCCGGCATCGCAGACGGCGTTGTTGTATTTAGGGCCACAGTTTTGGGCCACGGCGACAGTGGCCAGCGAGAGAAGAGCGAGGGCGAAGGCACGCATTATGATTATAAAGTAAAGCAAGATTAAGAACGATGATGATATTCGTGGACTTGAGACGTGAAGCGAGTGTACCGTACAGTCTGAAGATGATAGACAGTAACAAGTCTCTCGAAGCAATAGAAAGTCCTTACCACGGCGGTCAAGCTCCTCTTTAACCCCCAGCATCCCACCCCCGCCGTGTTAGTTCTATTGACGAGAGCCACATCCCCGCCCCTTACCAGAAGTTCCCCTTGAATCGCGCCGACAACAACCCCCCAGCGCAAAGCTAGCAGCCACACCAGCGCCAGCTGCCATCTAGCTTCCGCTAGCGAGGCCTCAAAACCAGCCTCCAGAGCCGAACGGCGCATCGTTCCGAGTAGGGGTGGGCGGTGCAGTGTCCAGGTTTTGGAGAGATGATGTCGCCAGAACAGGGATAGCGCGATTAAAGCACTCGTATAGATACGGGTAGCTTTCTAGCGTAGGCGCGCCCCTTTATTTGTCAAAATTGGGAATGGCGAGGTAAACCAGCGCTAGATTTCCTCCCCCCACTCCCAAATAAGGGCCTGTTCGGTGGGCGTGATCTCAAATCGTGATCTGGGCTTGATCTCGCCCAGTTTTAGTAAAGCGCTAGCGTAGAATTTTTTGTTAGTGTAGCTATACAAATCGTTCTAAAGACCTACTTCTAACGTACCTAGATTAACTTATATTTAGTAACTACCTATCTAAAAGTCTTATTTTATTAAACTTTAGTATTATTATTAATTAATCCTTTATACTAACTCTAAGTACTCTAGTGCGTAAGGCGTCGCAAGAGCTCTTATAGAGCTTAACGCCTACTCTATTGCTAATATTAACTCTTTTTCCTCTATTATAAACGCTAGTGTTGTCTTTATTAATATTTATAGTATCGCTAACGCCTAGAGGGAGCTAGGGTTAGAGTCTATAGTTATTATATATAATTAAGACGCTCCTCTTAGCGCTTATAGAGTAGGTAGAGGACTATAAGTAATATGTAGATACTAGTTATAAAGTAATAGCGTAGCGCGTAGTAGCTAAAAAAGTAGTCTTAGTGTTTCTGCTAGGCGTAGTGTTATCTATCTAGTAGTGTAAAAATTACTATAATAGCTATAAGGTAGACTAGAAAGTCTAGTAAAAGCTAAATAACCTCTCTAGATTTACTATAAATAAGTTTAGCGTTATTATAAGAAATAGCTAGGCGCTAATAGAGTACTTTAAGAAATACTTAGACGCTTAAAAATATTATATAAAGCCTCTAGTATATAAAAACTTACACTAGTAACTATTTAACAGCGTAATTACTAATAGAGCTAAGGTAAAAGATATTAATTAATTAATTACAGTAATAGTTAAAGGTAATAGTAAAGAGGATAGTAATAAGGTAGAAACTCTAGGGCCTTATAAAAAGTGTACAGAGATATTAACTACAGTAGAGAGATCTTATAAAAAGATAACTTTAGCTAACAAGTTAAGTAAGCAGGTTAGTAATATAGCTATAGAAATTAGAAGATTAGTAGAAGCTCTATTAAAAAATCCCTAGTAGAAGGTAATTAATTATTTTATAAGAATATATAGCGTCCTAGATTACTACTTAAAAATGCTAATTACTAAGCGTTTTAAGTTGCCTTTTATCGCTAAGCTCTATCTAAGTCTTAAGCCTTAATTAGTGCAGAAAACCTAAGTAAAGAATAAGGTAAATAAGTAGCTAGGTGTCTTACGCAATAAGCAGCTGCGGCTATATACTATTAGGCTAACTTAGGAGGGTAATAGTAAGTTAAAAAAAAAGAGTAGGTTATAGAGTTTCTATAGAAAGTTAATAAGTATATAAAAGTAGATTAGCGTAACGCGCTAAGACTAGTAATAGTAGTCTATACACTAGTTAGTGTTTTACTCGCCCTCTATAGTATCGCTACTCTAGCAACCTATACTTTCTTGTTAAATCCAAGAGGGTAGCTAGTCCTAAAGGGTTAAGGTTGGTTCTTGGGCAGGAGTACTTACGAGAGGTGGAAGGTCTTATTAATACAATAGTATCTTGCGAAGTGTAATAAGTTAATAATTTAGTCTGCTAGAATCCAAACAATAGATTAATAAACAGATTAAATATAAGTATAGAGAGTCTATCCTTGCGTTCCTATATACTAAGTAAAGTCTACTCTATAGGGAGCGCTCTGTAGAGAGTGCTCTGTGCAGAGTAGTTACGTGTGTTATACTCTACATAGAGTAATTAAGCGCTCTATAGAGAGTAGTTACATAACTCCTTTATTTAAGGCGTAGCTGGCATTAAGTCTCTACTTAATTCTTACTACGCGCCTACTAGATACAAAACTAGCTTCCTGCTATTATATAGATTTTAGATTCTAATATTATCCCCTCTCTTTTATAGATTTGTCCTAAATTATATGTCTAAACCTTAGCCATTGTTACGTAAGCTGTTCTGCTAACCCCACTTACTATAAGTATGTCTATTAGTATTATGCCTAGTGACTCTACTATTTAAAAACATTAATTGTATTACGAGATCTAAGAAGCTAATATTATTATAAAGAGCCCTTATATTAATTGCAGTTTTAAAGGTTCTATTTACTACGTTATGCTAGATTTAGGTTTAAAGTGTTCTAAATGTGTTTACTTAGGTTATCTATGTGTAAACATAAGCTAGTTGTCGCTAGATAAGACTTATAAGGAGTATAAGAAGAAGGTTAAGGAGGATAAGAAGGCGTTATCTCTCCTAATAGTGTAGTTATTATAAAATAAGAAGATACTAGCTTAGGCTAAAGAGTGTGCTTATAAGAAAACGTTGTGTCTAGCTGCGGAAATAACTGCGGATAGTAAGGATATGAATGTGGATACTATTAATTGTTCTACTACTATAGTAACTGTTAGTTACTCTGCAGTAATGTGGTTAACGCTTAATATAGTAGACACTATAGCGTTAGTACTGTAATCCTCCTAGGTATATTTGTGTTTCTAATAGAATTCCTTAATCTTTTACTAACAGTTTCCTAGATTGTTTTTTAGTTTCTAGGTGTTTTCGCTATGTGGGTAACCTTTCTACTTAATAAGGTACGTGTTATTATGCTAATTATATTCTAGAATTCTTTTAACCTTAAATTTATTTTCTTTCTTAGTCTAGTGGTAGAAGGTGGTTTTAACTGGTGTATTAGGGTCTGCTAGTTCTAGTAGTAATACGTGGAATACTAGGTGTATCTTCGCATCTAGCGGTAGTTTCAACTTGTAGTTCACTAGTGATATTTACTTAGAAATGTAAAATAGTCTAACCTTAATATAATCTAGTTTCTTGTGTTTTTTCTTCTAAGTTTAAAGGTTCTTTGTAAGTAGATATGCTTTATCCCCCTTTTTTAGCTAAGGTGCTATTTTTTGTTTTCTATTTTAATATAAAATTAATTGCTGCTAAGCTTTCTTAAGATTCTCTTAGAGTTGTTAGTGTATTTTCTTTATATTTTCTGCTATATCTATAGCTTCTTTTGCTTTAATTGTTGTAGGAAATTATTAATTAAAGAGATGTAGGTGTCTTCTGTGGTTTGCATAGAATGGTGTATGTCCTAATACTGCTAATACTTTGTTATTATAGGCTAACTATACTATAGGTAGTAATAAAACCTAGTTATTCTTCTAACTGTTGTAGTAGATACGTAGGTACGTTTCTATGGTTTAGTTTATACGTTCTATCTATCTGTCTATTTATAGATAGTAAGCTGTTAATAGCTTTTGTTTTGTTCTAAGCAGTGCTATAAGTGTTATCTAATAATTTAACGTAAAGAGCTTGTCTCTGTTACTAATAATTATTTTTAGGATTCTGTGGTGTCTAATTAGTCTGTCTAGGATAAGAAAAGCGAGTTCCTTTGCCGTTATTCTTTTAAGGTATAGAATGAGCTTAATATACTTAGTTAGTTAGTAGACTATTACTAGTATACTGTTGTATTTAATTCCTATTGTTAGATCTTTAGAGTTTAGAATTCCTGTAATAAAATCTATAGCGACGTCTTCCTATAGTGCTGTTAGTATTCTAATTGCTTATATCTCTCTATATTTAAGATGTGTGCTGTGTTTGTTTCTTTAGTATTCTGCACATTTGTAGATGTAAGTTATTACAGCTTCCTTAATTCCTTTAAAGGTGTAATTCCTTTAGATAAGTTCTATTGTTTTCGTGATGCCTAGGTGTCTGTACATAGGGTTATTGTGGTATTGTTAGATAATCTTAGTCTGTAGATGTTCTAGAACTTCTTAGTTAATTACTAAAAGTTAATTTAGTTTCGCTGTTAGCTCTAGAGATCTATCTTTAGCTTTGCAAAGGATTGCGGAGAAGGTTTTTGCTTTTTCTCTTACTAGATTACTTTGTTAGCTAAGAGCGTCTGCTCTGCCATTTTCTTTTCTAGCTACATGGATAATTTTAAACTTATACTACCCTGTAGTTTATAACTATCTTTATTGTTGTGGTGTAAGTTCTTTTATTGTTGTGAACCTTAGAAGGTTCTTATAATCTGTGTAGATTTCTAGCGTTAAGTAACTAAGCGTATAAATCCTCTAGTGCTTTAAGGCTTTAATAATAGCGTAGAGTTCTTTATTATATACGTTGTATTGTGTTTTAGCGTTATTAAATTTGTATAAGTAATAGGCAATTAGGTGCTATTTGCTATTACATTCTTATTTAGCGTAGGCGCCTAGCGCAAGATTGCTAGCGTCTATCTTAAAGCGCAGTAGTTTATTACTTCTAAAATAAACAAGGACAGGTTCTATAATACATACTATCTTAAGGAGTTAGAATAACATTCTGCACTTATCTATCTATTTAAAGGGTACGTCCTTCTTTATAAGATTTATTAAAGGTATTGTAACCTTTGCGTAATCTTGGATAAATTGTTAATTAAATCCATAGAATCCTAAGAATTCTTAGATATTCTTAGCTGTCTTTAGTATTAGCTAGTTCTTAATGTATTTAACTTTACTTAGTGCTATCTTAATTCCTTTTATAGTAATAATGTGTCCTAGGAATTTAAGTTATTTAACGTTAAACTTGCATTTCTTAAGTTTAATATAAAGGCGTGCTTTGTCTAGTGCTTCTAGTACTATTTATATATGCTTAGTGTGGTCTAATTTGTTTTTAGAAAAGACAAGGATATTGTCTATATACGTAATAACAAATATGTCTAGATGTTTATAGAGTACGTTATTAATAAGTGCTATAAAAGCTGCTAGTGCATTTGTAAGTCTAAATAGCATAACCTTGTACTTAAATAGTCTATAGCGTGATTAAAACGCTGTTTTCTATTCTTTACCTTTTTTAATTTGTATAAGGTAGTAACTGTCTCTTAGATTTATTATTGTGAATATCTTAGCTTAAGATAGTTGATCTTGTAACTCTATAATATTTAGTAGTAGATATTAGTTCTTTATTGTTATGTTGTTAAGTTATTAGTAGTTAACGTATAGTCTGTCTAATCTATCCTTTTTCTTAATAAACATAAAAGGGCTTACTACTAGTAACTTTAATAGTTATATATATCCTTTCTTAAAGTTTATCTTAATAAAATTACGTTCTTTAAGGAGTTCTTCTCCTATCTTGCTATATAGTAGTCTAAAGGGTGGCGTCTTCCCTTCTTCTAGGTCTATTGTAAGATTCTAGAGTTAATATTCTAGTAGGTTTACTTTTCCTTCCTTTTCTATAAATATGTGTGTCCATTTCCTGTACTCTCTTAGTAAGGTGAGGGGTGTGCTATTATTCTTTTTTTCGCGCTTCTTGACCTAGTGGTTCCTGCTAGTGTCTGCTAAGGTGTATTTCTGTTTTTTAACTATCTATTGTGGTATTATGTTGTTAATAACTCCCTTATCTACTATTATTTTTAGTTAATGCGTAGGCTTTGCTTATAATGTATAATTATAGCGTTTAAATAATATTTTCTTTGTACCCTAGTTAATCTGTAGGTTGTGTATTATTAACTAAGGTAATCTTAAGACTAACTTATACTTAGATCCTAGTAAGATATCTAAGGTAAGTTCCTCTCTATGTTCTTAGACTGTTATTGTGGTAGTGACCTCCTAGTATATTTAAGGTGTCTTGGGCATTAGGGATCTATTCGCGATATAGACAATGTAGGGTACTTTTTTCTCTAATATTATAAGTCCTACTTATCTTGCTGTCTAATAAGATATAAAGTTCCTTTCTACTTTTAAGTTTATAAGAGCTTAAGCCTATATTCCTTTAAGCTATACTAGTAGCTTAATTAATACTGTGCTTACTGTAGTATTTAATTTAATAAAGGCGTTTTTTTATCTAAGTTTAGGCCTAAAAAAGACATCTATTCGTGTAGGTTATAGTTAAGTTCTGGTGCCTAGTATACGTTTCTAAGTATCTGCTTCTATTATTATTCTTAAGTATATAGCTTGTGTAAATTGTCTTTTTCTTTTTCCTGCGAGGATGTTCTTCTGTTTTTTCTCCTACAGTCTTTACTGTTCCTGTGTACTAGTTAAATTAGTAGTTCTATTATTACTTCTTACGTAGGGTAGTTTGCAAAGCTGTCCAAATGTTTAGTTATATAGTAGTATTTGTAGTCTTAGTTTAGATACGTGTACTAGTATAGTTGTATGTAGTCTCTATTAATAAGTATGTTGCAGTATTTATTGCCCTTTAGCGTGAGGTAAGGAAAGTATTTTACTTATTATTTATTCTAGAGGTGCTTATTATAAGCTGTGATAGGGTAGTTTGTCTATATTTATCTATAGCGTAGTTTCTTTCTAAGTTGTTTCTTATTCTTCTTTTTCTCTGTCTTATGTTGTGCGTATGTTAGTTCTTTGCAATGCGTCTACATATAGAATTAGTATATAGGATTTTAGTGGTCTAGGTAGTACTTTAGTACGTAGTCTAATTTCTTATTTTTGTAGGGTTATATTCCTTTTGGTGCCTAGTAGGGTTCTATATAGTCCTAAATATTTAGTTTGTATTTAAGTGACATAGGGTTGTCTTCTTCCTGCCTACTTTATAGGTGAGGGGTAAGAGATCTTGGTATCTCTTCTACGTCTTCTATATTGTGGTATACGTTAAAGTTGTCTTCTAGATCTTTATATAATTATAAGTTAGGTGAATCTAATTACTTACTTTGTTCTAGTGTAACGCGCTAGTGACTAAATAGCGTTGTAATAACTTCCTATTCCTTATTAGGTTCTTAGTTCTTAATAGTTAGTACATTTAACTTAGTTTAATAGACTTTGTTCTTCAATCTGCAGTTCCTAGCTATATAGCCTAGTTTGCCACATATAAAGTATTTATAGGTCTTAGTTATTAGTTGTTAACTTCTATTAGAGACGCGTTTGTTAGGCTACTTAGGCCCTATCCTTCCTCCTTTTTCTTTGCCTAAGTAGTTAAACTGGATATCTTTTATTAGTTTGTATCTCTAGTAGTTCCTTAGCTATTACTTTTAGACAATTCTAATAGGGTTCTTATAAACCACTTTTACTAGTTATTTAAAGCTTATTACCCTAGGGTTTTAGTAGAGCTCTTGTTGCAATAAAAACCACTCTCTATTAATTCTAATAGTTTCTTTGTATAGTTCCTTAAGGTTAGCAATTCGTGTACTACTACGTAAGAGTTTCTTACATAGTTTCTGTTTAAGTCCTTATTTGTATATGTCCTAAAGAGATTTATTATCCTAGTTAAGTTACACAGCGTATCTGCAAAACTTAGCTATATACTTGGCTACTAATTATTTCTAAGTTATAGTCTAAATCTTTGCTTTTGCAATAGAGTCCTTATTAGCGATTCTAAAGAGTTGTTTAAGGCATTTCTTGAAGTTATTATAATTCTTAATAACGTTAACTGTATTAGTATGCTTGTTTGCGTAATTATTGTTATTGTTATTGTAGTCTATTCCTAGGTACTTTTTAAGGTAGGGATAGATCTATAATCCTATATCTCCTTATATATATATTGCTACAAAGATAACCTTCTTTTTGTCTTTAAGGGGTTTGTCTAAGTTAAAGAAGTAGAGGTCTAACTAGAGAATCTAGACGTTAGTTTGAGATTATTTACTAAAGTAGAGATTAGGTTTGTGCGCCTTACTACTATCCTTTATAGAAGTAATCTTAGCGGCACCTAAAGCTGTGGAAGAGGTAGGAGTTTGTAAAGTACTTATATTAAGGGTGTTTAAGATATTAAATCTAAGAGGGTAGCTAGTCCTAAAGGGTTAAAGTTAGTTCTTAGGCAGGAGTACTTACAGGAGGTAGAAGGTCTTGTTAATATAATAGTATCTTGCGAAGTATAATAAGTTAATAATTTAGTCTGCTAGAATCTAAATAATAGATTAATAAACAGATTAAACATAAGTATAGAGAGTCTATCTTTACGTTTCTATATACTAAGTAAAGTCTGCTCTGTAGGGAGCGCTCTGTAGAGAGCGCTTTATGTAGAGTGGTTATGTGTGTTATACTCTGCACAAAGTAATTAAGCGCTCTGTAGAGAGTAGTTATATAACTCCTTTGTTTAAGGCGTAGCTGGTATTAAGTCCCCGCTTAATCCTTACTACGCGCCCGCTAGGTACAAAACTGGCTTCCCGCTATTATGTGGATTTTAGATCCTAATATTTCTCTCCTACACCTTACTTTCCTAAATTACTTATTTATACAACGCCTATATCTCCTCTACTATCTCCTTACGCTGCGACTCCTACTCCTCCCTTATTAAAGGCTAATTTATTAGGCGTTAATTCTCCGTAATAGTAACCTCCTAAAAAAAGTTCTTATACTACTTACTAGCGTACGTAGGTAGCTACTTAAAGTCCTTACCTACGCTGCCTATTTAATTAATTAGATTATATATAGCTATAAGAGCGTATATAAGCTTAACTTAAGTTATAATATTAAACTTATAAAACCTATTAAAAATCCTCTAATAACGCTTAAAGACGCTAAATATACGCTTAATAATATTTTAAAGACTACTATACTAGTAATTAAATAGCTCCTCTACTATTTAAGGCCTACTATTTAGTAGCTACGCTATCTCTTAAAGGTAATAGCGTACGCTATAATATAGTATAAGTGTTATATTGCTGTTTATATACCTAGCGTCCGCTAGGTAATATTTGCCTAAAAGAGCTATAAATCCTTATTAATAAGCGTCTGTAAGTATTTAGGCGTTATAAGCGCTACCCTCCTAGCTAGCTAAGATGTATATAAAGTTTATATTAAAGTTAACAGCTACTAATACGTTTTAGGAGAGGTATCTATAGTAATTTCTATATTATTTAGAGTTATTTACTAGCACGTAGACTTTAAAGTTTAACCTATTAAGAGCTCCTACATAGTCCTTAAAAAAAGGTATATATTTTAGGTTATTACGTATAGCCTCTAGGCAGGCGCTAGAGGGCAAATATACAACTTCTAGGTATAGTAAAAGGACCGCAGTAAGGACTTTGTAAAAGTTACTACTAACGTTAGTAAAAGTTAGGTAAAATTTCTATATATATATATAGTAATTATGCTTAGTGAGTGCTTATAGTAGTATTTAGTTTCTCGCCACCTAGCTCTTTACGCGCAGACGTATAGAAACGTAAGTATTTTCTTTTTAACTTTAATTTATTAGTTATCCTTAACGTGTTATCTATAGTAAGTAATAAGAGCCTTAAAGGTGCTCTACTAGAGTTACGTCTCTTTATATAGGTATAGGTTGTTAATAAGACACCTAGCTAGCTAAGCTAGATCTAGGCATATATCCTCTACGCATTTATTTACGCCTATAAGTAGAGCTATAGTCCTCTCTACAGTATTAATTAATACTAAAGTTATTACTATTAACGCTTTTATAACGCCTATAAGGGCTTCTCTACTAAGCATTATAGTATTAAAAAGCTCTAAGATTAAGTAAGATAGACCTTTTAACCTTATACTTAGTTTAACTTATAATCTCGCACTTAAATAGGTATAAACGTAGATCCTATTAGCACTAGCAGAGTTTAATTTAGCTAGTTAATTACTCCTAGATTAGACCTCTATTTATGACGTTGAGATTACGCTCGAACCGAACACGGCGTGATCTTAATGTGAGCCTAACTGGATCTAGTAATCGAGATGAGATCAAGCCTCCAGATCACGTCTACCGAACAGGCCCTAAGCATGTCGTCTCGCGGGTATCCATGTGAAGACGACGTTGGGACATCCAGCTCCAGACTACCTAGGTATACATACCTACAATCAGAACGTGGTGGTTGTTACGCACGTCGAGCACGAGCACGCGGTGCCTCATCGTACAATTGATCATTCTTACAGCCTCGGGCGCGACGTGTGATTGTACATGCACCAAGTGCGTGCGGCGCGGCGCGCATCCTAACGCCGTGTTGCCACTCGGCTAGATACGTGATGTTGATTTGGTGCAGGGTGGAACCTAGTCAGCACGAGCGTTTTTGACGAGATCGCAGCCAGGATTGCAGGTATTTGATAGTTTCTCTGGAAAGAGCGGATCGGGGAGTGTGAGGATAGGGTCAACTTCCCATAAGGTGTATCCAATGAACTCGTCGGTAATGAGGGTGAATACAATCGTCCATGCAAATCGTTGGAGTGGTTCGCAAATGTAGAACAGGGGCTGAAGATGTACCTACGGTAGGTAAGCGAACGTTGCATTGTTCGACGCTATTGAAGTATCTCGGCTGACGTCGTGAAACGATGAAACAACGAAACGACATTGAAGGGACTAGTATGTGAGGCAGTATGCCGTGTTCATTGCTCGTAAATCGTTAGATCTGCTCTCTTGGCTCGTCCATACGAGCCATCACTATAATATAGTCGTGCGTTTACAACACATGCGAACGAACCTCTTCTTCGTACAATGGCGCCGCAGAGTTGGTCTTGAGGTCAGTTTACATCTACTGTTCAGCTGGATCAGGTAGCCACCATCGACAGGGATTTTCTGTAGCCAGTATGCCAGCTGTCAATTGCGTAATGGTCACTTACTTGTCAGTTGAGGTGCTGGCAGCTGGCACAGAAGAGTACTGCAGCAGCTATATTGCGAACGTTTTCGGGGCGGTCTGACGGCAATCCCTCCTTGTGCTCCTTCGGCATCTCGCTCTTCTGGTTGTTGTCTCTGCTCTCTCCGGTAGTCATCTCACTAGGGACCACATCAGGTGCGATGCTGTCCACGCGAATCTTGAAATCCATCTGCGCGATCTCAGACGACAGAATCCGGCCGAGGTGGATCTGGGCTGCCTTGCTAGCGTTGTAGCTGTAGTGGCCTTATGAGATCTTGACGAGTCCCGAGATGCTGGTGATGTTGATGACGGTACCGCTGTAGCCATGCTGATGCTCAGAAGCCTTCTGCAAGTAGTGTAGGGATGCAGTAGTCATCAGGAAAGGTCCGAAGACGTTGGTGTTGCATACTGAAGTACTCATCGACTGGTGTGGGATCTAGAAGGTGCTCACGCATCGCTTTAGGAGTGTCGTGCTTTGTCTCAGTCTTACCTGGTGCAATTCCGGCATTGTTGACGAGGATGTCGAGGTACTTTTCGCAAGACTCAACCTCATTTAGAATTTTTCTGCTCAAGTCAGCACACTATACATCGGTGCCTCGCAAATTTAGGCATGAGATGGTGGGTTGTAGCTGGAGAACGCGCTATCATGTGTGAGCATTAGCACAGGCACTAACCGGATTGGGACCTGGTGGAGAACAAATGGGAGACACATTGATGCAACTACAGGTGAAAATACTTCTGAAATGCGCGAGACTGGTTGAAGTCATAGCCTTATGTGGCCATAGTCCCCACCGAGTCGGCTTTGCAAGCATAGTTGAAACTACACTGTGCTCGGAGCCCACTTCGCACTGAGACGCCACTAATAGTTCGTGTCCTAGGTCAGAACAAGCGGATGGTTATATGTGAGAGTACAGCATTCATGCGTCCGTGGAGATACGGCCAGTGGTTCGCAGTCCGGGCAAAGGCTTCGCTTGAAACGAATAAAGAGAAAACGTTGAGTACGGGAGATGCTCGTGGTACAAAGCCGAGCCGAAAGTGTAGCTTATTTGTAAAATCGAAACACATGTAATTGCTTGGTTGGGTAGATGACGACTGTTCGTGGGTTTTCGTTCGTCGGCCCAGGAGTCCGAGAAGCCTTCCGTTGAACTCGGTGAGGGCCGACAGGTGACGCGGAAGAAAAAATGCGTTCTGGATATGCGGTGGCACCGAAACCTCTGGAATATACCGATAGGCGCTTAAATAGGGAAATGGATATTGAGTCGACTGAGCGTGTGATTTGTCTCTACAAGAATTGGCTAATTGGCAGCCATGCAAAGATATTGCCCGTCTGTGGTTGACTATGTGCGAATCTAGTTACAGGCTGAAGGTCCGTCACTGTGCATAGTACCAGGCAGGCGTTCGGAGAGTCGCGCGGGGGTGTCTGAAGTCGGACGTATTGATGCACTCCTCGGATCTGGAACAAGGTGCTTGCACTGTTGACTTGTCGGTCGTTCACTTCCTCTAGAGTTGGGTAGCCATGCATTTGACAGCAGACTAGCATCAGTGCACCGAAAAGGTTATGCGATCAATGGCATCGGCCAGTCTTCATTCTGCGAATTGATGTCTCGACTTTGGTATGCTGAAAACCCACACACGTGCCTCCCCTTTAGTAGTCGAGCACAGCCTCCGACGCCCATTGTGCAAATCAAAAACCATCCCGTGTCTATGACGTCTGACTTTTAGTGAACCTGTGTCGCATGCATTATGTGAATGAAAAAAGGTCGTCCAACGAAATGGGTACGTCTCAGTGCATTTGAGGAAACCTTCCTTGGTACCCCCGCCGAGCACCGGCTCCTTCTCCTACCGGTGCATCGTACATCGATCGAGCGCGTCAAGCAACTCTGGCCTGTCCGCCAAGGCCTGTCGGGCCTGCTGGTAGGTAAACCACTGCCGCGAGCGCTTGTGCATCTCTGGCCATTGGGCCTCCTGCTTCTCCACGGTCGCTTCGAAGAAATGATATGAGGCTTTAGGGGCGTGAGCGGTGAGCTGGTCGGGTCTCCGCCGCTCGGCGACAAGGCCGAGGTCGTAGTTTACTTTGACGATGATGCCGGCCTCTTCCCAGGCTTCGCGTTTGGCGGCATCCTGGGCGGTGGCTTCGTCAGTCTCCCAGCCGCCCTTGGGGAGAACCCAGCCGCCGCGCCGGGTGGACTGGATGAGAAGCACGTAGTGTTTGTCGGAAGAAAGCGGAACAATGCCGGCGACGAGGCGCTCGCCTTGGGAACCGTACCCTGGATTTTGGTCAGAATCTCGAATTTGGAGGTGCTGTCCACTCTCGGGGGGCGTTTGGGCGAGGGAAGGAGGGAGGGAACGAGGGAGGGAGGGAGGGAGGTGCTGTCCACTCTCGGTGGGCGTTTGGGCGAGGGAGGGTGCGACAAAATAGAGACTCACTCTGATTCGTGCGGCCGGTGCGTGACTGCATGGAGAGCTGGTGGGCGGTCGCCATGTTGGCCGAAGTAGGTCGACAGGGCCAACGAGCGACGCAGGGAAGCCAGCCGTGAGCCCAGGGCAGCGGCGAGGTGCAAAGGAGAGACGGTGGCCGACAGTGAATGGGGGCGCGAACGAGCACAGCGCAGCACAGCGCAGCACAGCAAGAGGGCGGACGGGCCGGCGGGCAGGCAGGCAGGCAGGCAGGAAGGCAGTGGCTGTAGGTAGCTGGGCGGCGTGTGCAGTGTTGAAGGGTGAGTCAACGGAGGGAACGAGGCTGCGCTCAGTCCCGCGGGGGACGGGGCTGAGGATGCTGGAGAGACCTGCGCAGGGAGAAGAGGGCGAGCATCGTGGATTGTGTATGTGTTTTAGGTGATTCGGTCAGGGTCGGTAGTAAAAAATGTGGGAGACTAGGGCCCCGTCGCCGCCGCTCGTCGCAGCAAGGAAGCAAGCAAGCAAGCACGCACGCCCGACTGGTCCGCTGCCGCCAAGTCGTCTCTATACGTAAATGTAGGATGCAGAGAAGGAAGACTCAGCTCCGCGCGGGCATTGGCATTGGCATTGGCATTGGCGTTGGCATTTGAACGTGTGCGGTGGCATATGAACGTGTGCGGTGGCATATGAACGTGTGCGGGTGTGCAGTCGGCGTAGTATTTAGGTAGGTGCCCACCTACCCACCGTACCTATTCCCCTACCCACCGTACCTATTCCCCTACCCACCGTACCTATTCCCCTACCCACCATACCTATCTACCTACCCACCGTACCTATCTACCCACCTACCTACCTAGTCTACCCACCGTACCTATTTGTGCCCGTGTGCAGTCCAGCGATCCGATCAGCGTCTTCACGAGGCCGTAGGTAGGTATCCATATACCTACCAACCTCCTAACTACCTACTGGGCGCCCGCTGGAGCCATTCACCTCTTTCACGGCGGGTCGGGTCCGCCGCGTAGCGCAGCCCAGGAGTCAGGACGCTGCTCTTACCTACCTACCTACCTACCTACCTACCTACCTACCTACCTACCTACCTACCTACCTACCTACCTACCTACCTACCTACCTACCTACCTACCTACCTACCTGCCTACCTACCTGCCTACCTACCTACTTGCTCGCCGTCGACAGTCTTCGCTTTGATCCCCTAAACTCCACCGCCAACCTTTGAGGCTTGCACCCGCTCCCACGCTTATGCTGCCCTCATGCAGTCCCTTGTGACGCCCTTCGGTACGTTCTGCTCCAACCACCGCGCTCGTCTGAGCTCGTGCCCCTCTGCCGTAACCTGGCTGGCTTCTTGAACCCTCCCCTCCCCTCCATGCCTCGCCGCTGCTGATTTCGGCTCCATCGCCACCCGTAGGCTACAGCGCTGAGTCCTGCGGATACTGCAAAGATGCCCCCACCGCCCATCGCACACCCAATTCTCGTAAGTCAATCGTTTCCCATTTGGCTGCCGCTTCGCATTCGCTCCGTGTCAGACCACGATGAATGCTCCCTCCCACGTGCACCCGTGCACCACCCCACTCAAGACAGCCGTACATCAAGCCTATCCCGGTCCGAAGCAAACTGGTCGCCAAGCGCCCCATCTGCCGACCGCTACTCTTCCATCATGCACGGTAGCTGCTACCTACGCTGTCGATTCCTTTTTCTTCTTCTTCTTCTTCTTCTTCTTCTTCTTCTTCTTCTTCTTCTTCTTCTTCTTCTTCTTCTTCTTCTTCTTCTCCTTTTTCCTTTTTCCTTTTTCCTTTTTCCTTTTTCCTTTTTCCTTTTTCCTTTTTCCTTTCTCCTTTCTCCTTTCTCCTTTCTCCTTTCTCCTTTCTCCTTTCTCCTTTCTCCTTTCTCCTTTCTCCTTTCTCCTTTCTCCTTTCTCCTTTCTCCTTTCTCCTTTCTTCTTTCTTCTTTCTCTTGGTGCACCGAAGGCTGCAACACCATACCGAGTAATTACTGACGGTTGCTACGTAATCAGGAGCAAGCTACTACCTCTCCTCCAAATCCTTGACCGTCGACGTCTATCAGGGACTGGTGGATCGAGGTTGGAGACGGTAAGCTCGGCATCGCCTGCACGACATGCCGCCGTCACGCTTTGCTTTTGCTGAACCATCCACAGATCCGGCACTGTCTTCTACAAGCCGGACGTGCTGCGTCACTGCTGCCCTCATTACACAATACGGTTGGTCTACCGTCGTGGCCGCTCTTCGCGTCTAACTTGCCTTAGACTGCCCGTGGCGTCTTTTGCACCCACCAGAGACCATCGGCAAGTCATCAACCGATGGAACCGGTTCATGCTTGGAGACGAGTATTCGAAAGCGGCTGCCAAGCTATACCCTAAATCGAAAGCGTGAGTCCATCAGTAGATGACATGGCCGTGTTTCTCATCAATGGCCAGGGACAAGGCCAAGCAACGTAACGGCTTCGACCTGCCTGGCGCCGTGCACGAGAGTGAGTACGTAAACATCAAGTCGCCGCCGGCACCTGCGCATCGCTTCGAGGTGACGCTGGAAGAAGACAAGTTCACAAAGGACAAGTATGAACTCTTTTCAAATTACCAGCAACACGTGCACCACGAGAAGCCTGCGGACATCTCTCAAAGCGGCTTCAAGCGCTTCCTCTGCGAGTCACCGTTGCAGCGACGAGTGGCACAAGTGAACGGAAAGCCGCAACAGCTTGGGTCATACCACCAGTGCTATCGACTTGACGGCCGGCTCATTGCAATGGGCGTCTTGGACCTGCTGCCTCACTGCGTCAGCGGTGTCTACTTCCTCTACCATTCAGACTTTGAAAAGTGGAGTTTCGGTAAGCTGAGCGCTCTTCGCGAGGCAACGCTAGCGTTGGAAGGTGGATACCAGCACTACTATATGGGTTACTACATCCATTCATGCGCCAAGATGAGATACAAGGGCGAGTATCGGCCTCAGTATGTCTTGGATCCAGAATCTTTGACCTGGGACCCTTTGGAGGGCGAACTTCGCGCACTTCTCGACAAGAAAAACTACGTCTCCTTGTCGAGAGAGCGACGGCTGAAGGGAGCAAGCCAAGGCACCGGCGATGATGCTGTAGAGTCTCCGCAGGACGACACAGAGTCTGGCTCTTACTCCGATTTCCCGTATCCCACTGCAAAGGAAGCCAGTGATGCAGTGAGCGATGGCGTCTCATTGTTCGACCTAAACATACCCGGGGTGATGACCGAAGATGAGATCGAGCAGCATCCGCTTGGAGAGCAACGCATCTCAGGCCGAAACCAGATATTCGTAGCAGAGGTGAGTTTCTAGCGTAATCCTGGCCGTACTGTGCCTGACGTCCTCAGGATCTCATGGCTTGGGAAGTTGGTGATATCCGCGACAGGTCTTTCAAAGGCATCACGGCTGAGGTCGTCGCGGTAATAGGCCCAGATGTTGCGAAGCAAGTCATCATAGGCTTCGGGTAGAGATATACTCTCAACATTGCGATAGCACGAACATCATGTGGTTGTCTGCACGTCTTTCTGATGATCATACCTACCATTCATACCAATCCATGCAACAGAGACCAGCCAGTCCAGCCTCGGTATGCTGGTAGCGCGGTCAAGTAGGCTAGCTGCATACGGGATCGCCTGCCAAGCGCGGTCCCCCCTCCTCCCTCATTGCGATTTACTGTGTATTTGTTGTGCCGCACCACCGCATTCGGCACATCAACATGTCTGAAATCACCCTCGTCGTGCGCCCTCGTGGTATGTGTGGTGGTCGGCGGATCCAATGCCCTTGCAGCTGACATGATGCAGGCCGCCCGATCAAAAATCTCCCGGACACCATCACAGTGCAGGCAGACGGTGTGGCCAGCCAGATTCACCAGAAGATCGCAGACGCCTCCAAATTCTCCATCCACCGTTTGAGGGTCACGAAGGGCAGTGATGGCTCACCAATTTCCAACGCCAACGAGGCAACGGTCCATGACACGGGCCTGAGGAACAAGAGCGCCATCGATGTGAAGGACCTCGGTGCGTAAACACCAATTGTGCCTTGCTTACCAGCTAACATCAACGGCAGGCCCCCAGATCTCGTGGCGGACCGTCTTCATAGTCGAATACCTCGGGCCTATCCTCATTCACCCGCTCGTGTACTACGGGCGCTCTCTGATCTATGGCAGCTCGGAGGCCCCGTCAGAACTCCAGAAGATCACCATGATCATGTGTGTACTGCATTTTCTAAAACGCGAGTACGAGACCTTTTTCGTGCACCGGTTCTCGATCGCGACGATGCGCGCATCCAACATCATCAAGAATAGCGCACACTACTGGATCTTATCTGGCATCAACTTGGCCTACTGGGCCTACGCTCCGTGGGCGCCCACCGCCGGCAAATCGGTCCCGCTCATCACTTACGCCGGCATCGCCCTCTTTGCCGTCGGCGAAGTACTCAACCTCTACACGCACATTGTGCTTAAGAACCTGCGGCGTCCTGGCACCACCGAGCGGGGCATTCCCAGAGGCATCGGTTTCAGTCTGGTCACATGCCCAAACTATTTCTTCGAGATTATGGCGTGGATTGGCGTGTTGCTCGTGAGCCGGAGTCTCAGCACCGTCTTGTTCCTCGTGGTTGCGGGCGCGCAGATGGCTGCCTGGGGCAAGAAGAAGGAGCGCAGGTACCGTAAGGAGTTCGGCGACAAATACAAGAAGAAGCGATTTGCGGTCTTCCCGGGTCTTGTCTGAGCTATTCGCTCCGTCCTCGAACAGCGGGCAGCTGCATCGTACAGCTGGGAAATGTCTTTGGAGGACGCAATGCGATTGGAGGACCATATATCGATGAACCGCAATGGAGGGGCAAGGCTGATCCATAGGCTGCACAGCCGACGTACAAAGGACTGGTGGCAGGTTTGCATGGGCAGCTCCACCGCCATGCATGCGCCATACACGTCTGGCGGTATGTAATTAACAGCCACGTCGCGCAAGATCGCCGACACTGCCCACACAGCACGTAGATATTATTGAAGGCGCGTCAATCATTGCTCCCATCCGCACGTTGTTGGTCACATCTCTGTGCTCGGCGCCACGAGAAGGCGACCTTGCAGATACGAGCCGCACAGGGCTGGCGGTCAACATCACCCCACCCCCAGAACGCTGTAGCCACTGCCTTTCACACCGAACTTGATCGCCTTCTTTCATGCACGCGACCCAGCCTGCCAGGCGTCATTGACGTCGCGCCGCACAGCTACATCCCAAGCGTGCTTCGCCGAGTCTTGACCGGGTACCTACCTATCGCTCCACCCGCATCCGGCGAACGTCTGGCAAGATGAGATGGCGCGAGCACAGGAACAGCTGCACGTTCGCGCGCCAGCAACGCGGCCTGCGGTATTCCAGCTACTCCCTCGGTCGTGATTGGCCGCCGTGGCGAACCGCAAGAACCCTCTTGAACTGGTGGTGGGGACGCGGCGCCCCTCAGCTGGCGGGCTGAGGTACAGGGTCTGAAGGCAGTCAGCCACGGGACACCAACCCTGGCTAGGCTGGAGCGCGTGAGGGACCGTTGATGAGGTGTATAAGAGAAGGGTGTGCCTGAGCGCAGGGTGAGGCGTTGACTTGCTGTGCTGTGCTGTGCTTGTCGTTGCGATTGTGCATTTCTAGCGAGCAAGACACACCCTGTCGATTACACGATCGATCGTTGTGCTATTTATATCGGCCTTGCGGAGTTCGCTGCACGTCTACCAAGCAGCCTGGGGCTCACTGAGCATCGTTGAACGTTGTGGGATTAAGCTAACATTCTAGTTTGGCTCGAGAACACGACTGTTTTTGTACCTACTTGCATTCGTGGGGTCGATATTGAAGGTATGTTAGCTTTTGTAGACCCCTCGTCTCGAGCATTGTCCTTTGGGGAGATATCCCGGTTTGAGAACCACACCAGACCAGTGCTTCCGTTTCTTCCGTCCAGCTTTTTTTGATGGAAAGAGCTAGGAACATTAGAAACCACTTCCGTCCAGATCCTGTGGTTGCATTCGGACACGTTGATACATGACGAATGGCCAAAACAATACTGACTCTGTAAAAAGCTTCAAGGCATACATAACTCATATCGACCATCGCCATGCTTTTAAATGCATATGAGAGCTACGTCGACACGCGACCTGGCACTACGCCACCTAAACCAGACGAGCTCTCTGAGCTTGATAAGCTGGCAAAGAAGATCGGCGGCCCATTCAAGAACTTCGCCAGCGTTGTAGGTGCATCTCTGGCGGCCGTGCCTACCGGGACAGGTGACGGCTCCAAGTTGCAGCCTGAGCCTAGCGATGAGAGCGAGGCGTTGACGAGAATCGAAGGTAATCTGCGAGACTTATCGCATTTGGGCATCACGGATTTCAAGACGCTTCTGAAAATTGGATTAACAAAGGCTACTGGAACGCCGCAAGATGACAAAGACTACGTTATGGAAGCTCTCATCCGCACAGCGGCGGACTTGCCAGACGACTCTAGGTTGAGGGACAAGTTGACCGGAGAGTTCCTAACGCAGCTCTGGAACGATCTCGAGCATCCTCCTCTGTCGTATCTTGGAACACAGTACCAGTACCGTTCTGCGGACGGCTCGTTCAATAGCCTCGTACACCCGCAGCTCGGCGCCGCAGGTACCCCGTACGCTAGGACCGTCAAGCCCAGCATGATGCAGACGCCGTGCCGCCCAGATGCCGGCGTCGTCTTTGACAGCATCATGACGCGCAAGCACGCGGAGAGGCACCCCAATGAGATCTCCAGCGTGCTATTCTACCTCGCATCTATCATCATCCACGATTGCTTCCGGACCGATCACAGAGACTACGCCAACTCACTCACGTCGTCGTATCTTGATTTGTCACCACTCTACGGAAGCAACCAAGACGAGCAGGACCTCATGCGTACGTTTGCTGATGGCAAGCTCAAGCCCGATGCTTTCTCCGAGCAGCGACTGCTTTCCTTCCCCCCTGGTGTGGCTTGCCTCCTCGTCATGTTCAACCGCTTCCATAACAACGTTGTTACGAACCTTGCCCTCATCAACGAGGGAAATCGCTTCCCCAGGCCTGTGGCACCGGAAGACGCCAAAGACGAGAAGAAGACAGAGGCCCACAAGGCACAGCTGAAGAAGTACGACAACGACCTCTTTCAGACGGGACGCCTCGTCACATGCGGGCTTTACGTCAACATCATCCTCATCGACTACGTCCGCACCATCCTCAATCTAAACAGAACAGACAGCAACTGGCAGCTGAATCCGCGAGCAGATGTCAAAGATCTACCGATCGGAGTGGGCAACCAGGTCTCCGCAGAGTTCAATCTGGTGTACCGCTGGCACTCGGCGCTGTCGACGCGCGACGAGGCGTGGACGCAGGACCTCTGGGACGGCATGTTCGGCAAGGGGCGCGACCCCAAGACCGTCAGCAATAGGGAGTTCCTCATGAAGCTCAACGAGGAATATCAGAAGTCTGAGAAGGACCCGGGGAAGCGCACATTCGCGGGTATCAAGCGCAACGCAGACGGCAGTCTCCCAGACCAGGCCATCGTGGATATCTTGATGTCCAGCGTGGAGGACTGCGCGAATAGCTTTGGGCCAAACCGCGTGCCCGCCGTTATGCGCGCGATCGAGGTCTTGGGCATTGAACAGAGCCGCGCGTGGAATCTGGGGTCGTTGAACGAGTTCAGAAAGTACTTTGGGCTCGAGCCGCATACCAGCTTCGAGGACATTACAAGCGACAAGTACGTTGCGGAGCAGCTGAAGCACCTGTATGACCACCCAGACAAAGTCGAGATTTATCCTGGCATCGTCGTCGAGGATGCGAAGAAAGCCATGGCGCCGGGGTCTGGGTTGACGCCCTCGTACACGGTGTCCAGAGCAGTACTGTCCGATGCTGTGGCCCTGGTTCGGGGTGACCGCTTCTACACCCGCGACTACAATCCGCGCACACTGACGAACTGGGGGTACGCGCAGGCCGAATCTGACCATGCCGTAGACAATGGCTGTGTCTTCTACAAGCTCTTTCTGACTGCATTTCCTCAGCACTTTTCAAACAACAGCGTGTACGCACACTACCCCCTCACCGTGCCGTCGGCGATGAAGGTCGCCCTCGAGGACCCAACCGTCAACAAAGCCCACCTTTACGACTTCTCCAAGCCAGTCTACACCCCTAAGCCTACCCCCATCTCCTCCTACGCCGCCGCCTCCGCCATCCTAAAAGACCAGGACACGTACAAGGTAACTTGGGGCAAAGCAATGACGTACCTCATGGGCGCGCCAGCCCAGGACTTCATGCTCGCCGGCGACGGCCCCAAGAATAAGATATCTCGCAGCATGATGAGCAAAGCTTTGTACGTCGACGGCTGGGAGAAAGAAGTTCGGTCGTACTACGCATCCAAAACGACAAGCCTGCTTAGGTCACGTAGCGCGAAAATTGCAGACTTCCACCAGGTCGACATGATCCGGGAGATCGGAAATCTTGCCCACGTTCACTTCGCCAGCGAGCTGTTCCAGCTGCCTCTCAAAACGGTCGACGACCCGCACGGCATATTCACCGAGGCGGAAATGTATTTGCTTATGAGCGGCGTCTTCGCGCTCATCTTCTTCGACGCGGATCCCGTGGCCTCGTTTCCCTTGCACCTCAAGTCCAAGAATGCGGTCAAAGTGCTCGGCAATTTCGTAGAGAAGAACGTCGACTTTGTAGCCAAGTTCGGCAAGCTGTCCGAGCTCGCGCACAAGGTGTGGCCAAGAGAGACGAAGCTGAAGAGTTATGGGCTGCACTTTATACAGAGGCTGCTGGAGAGCGGTATGGAGCCCAAACAGCTTGTTTGGGGCCAGATGCTGGAGACTGCGGGGGGCATGGTGAGTAACCAGGGGTCACTCTTCGCGCAAATCATCGAGTACTTTCTCCTTGGGGATGGGAAGAAACACTGGGACGACGTCCAGGCGCTCGCGGCGAAGGAGGACGACGCGAGTTTTGAGAAGCTTTCAAAGTACGTGCTCGAAGCTGGCCGTATCGCAGGCGAGACCGCCGTCCTGCGCGAGGCCGCCAAAGACGCTTTGCTCACGGACGGCGAGAAGACGGTGAGGGTGAAGAAGGGGGATAGACTATTTGTCAACCTGCATGCTGCATCCCTCGATCCCGCCAAGTTCCCTAACCCTCGGACGCTTGATACGTCGCACCCGGCTGAATCCTACATCCACCTCGGCGCGGGCCCTCACGCGTGCCTAGGCGCGCCGCTGGCCAAGGTCTCGCTCACGGCTATGCTGAAGGAGGTAGCGAAGCTGGAGGGCCTAAGGCCTGCGGCGGGTGCGCAGGGAAAGGTGCATAGTGTTGAGAAGAAGGTTGGGGAGGGGCAGGTGTTCCACGGGTATTTGACGGAGATGTGGGATGGGTATTGGCCGTTTCCTTGCGGTGAGTACTTCTCTGATGTGGACGAGGGAGGGTCTAGGCTAACGTTATTTATCCAGCGCTGAAGGTTAATTGGAATGAAAGTGGGTAGGAGACATGGTGTGAAGGCGGCAGTGCTTGTGCTCGTCGCCAGAGATGGAAGTGAAGGCCAGGGGAAGTTGGTAGGGTGGTGTTATGTAGGTGTATGATCACAAGCATGGACATCATACATGATTCCCATGAAGCGGTGATGTAGTAGTGTTGTTGTATTACTGCTCAGGGCGTAAGCTGGGAGGGGTTGGGTGGGGGCTGGCCGACATGACTAAGGAACCCCCGCCTTTGAGATGGGGCACTGGGCTTGGCGTCGGAGCTTTGGGCCTAGCGCGGCTTTCATGACAGGCCTCATCTCGTTTACGGATGGGCGGAAAGCCACAGCCAGGCGCGTTTGAAACCAAGGCTCCTGGATGCATGACGACAGCTTATTAGACGTCAAAAGGGGGTAAGAAACGATTCAAGAGGCGTGAATGGTGAATGGACGTGGTCGCTGCATGGAATGGCCTGTGTCGTGGACGCCTAGGTGTACCTATGTGAGGCTGTACCTAGGTACCTAGCTAGCCACCTAGTCTACCTACCTAGTATCTACTTACCTACCTAGGCGGGACTGCTCCGCCCGTCGTCGGCGTGTTCCAGGCGTCAAGTTTCAAGGATGGCTGCCCTGTTTGGTGATTTATCCATCTCGCCCTGAGGCTTGAGCATTGACGAGACATGGCCTGTTCATGTTGATTTGTTGACGCTGCCAGGGACGCGCCTTCGTATCCCTCGCCAGCATGCTTCACGCCTTCTCCCTACTCAACACAGCAAACCCACCATGCCGCTGCGCAAACGCCTGAAGAGCACAGTTGCCGATGGCCAGATAGCAAAAGGCGGCGAGAAGAAGAGCAAGCGGGAAAGGCTTGCTGCTTTCTTCACGTCGAGAAAGCAAAGGCAACCAGCAGACAGCGACAAGGAGGCTGCTGCCGCACCTGTACGCCCACCACTTACCTGCACCCACCCCCGATATGTGACCACGGAAGCTAATGGCGCCCTTCGTCTCAAAGATACCCGTTGCTGTCAAGAAAGATGGCCCTGGGAAACCGCCGCGAGACTCCAAAATCGCCCAATCTGCCAGACCCGCCAAGTCGAGTAGCTCCATCCACGTCCAAGACGCTGAGACCGAGGCCGAGTACGCACTGCTGCCCACGCCTACGCCTACGCGCACGCCCTCACCAGAGCCGACGGAAGCGGCCGAACCAGAAAAGAAAGAGCAACAGACCGCACAGAATCTCAGCGAGGAACACGTACATGCGCTTTTCTCGGGTGCACCCAACTTCTTCGTGCAGAAAACGGACAAGCGTGCTATTCCCAGGGTGTCGTACCCTTGGGACGCGGAACTACATATAAGAGACGTGTCGGATTGCGTGCGACTCGCAGAGCCCGCCTACTCTGCTGCGACGCTTCACAGACACTTGCCCTCGCTGCAGCAATCTTCGGGCCACGATAAGCCGTACCAAGGCTATGATCTGGGCGTAGTAGAGGCACCGAGCATGCTCAGTGCGCAGGGCCTAGAGCTGGTAAGCATATACCCGTCCCTAACCGTACTTCAGGTGTGGGCTGACCGCGAGCTTGCTGCCAGGGAACCATTGGGTTCGCGCACTTCCTCGAATTGCCACAGTCCGACCACCTTGTCACGCATCTCCAGCAATCACAGACCAGCAACGAGTATCTGGAAGGCATGAGGAACAAACAGCTGCTGCAGCAGAATCCGGAGAGACTTGGCATCAGGACCGTTGATATGGCAATGATACACGATCGGCTCATTGAGCTCGGCGATTTGGTGGAGGCATTCCACGACAGCCCTGAGCGAATGACGATTCTCAACAACCAGGCTCCCGGAGACCTATACGCCAATTTGTTCGGAAAATTCCTTACACCACCGGGATACGACAGTACCGCGGATGATCCTACTGGCATGAAGGTCCAGATCGATACATTGCTCAAGATTCTGCGGCTCAGGGGAGTGTGGTTCGACTTTAGTTTGGTCGAATGGCGGATACGACTTGGACAAATTCTCTGGAGCGAGCCTGAGACACAAGAGGACTCTGACGCAAAACCGCTGTGGACAGATCGAGACATCCTGCTTCTGCAGATCACTTTAGCATGTGAACTTCTGCTTCGTCTGGACGCTATATCAAGCATGGAGGTTGACGACGTCAAACGCCAGTTGCATGTGAGTCCCCAGGACTTCCAGGGTGTCATGAAAATGAAGACGCGAAAAACGGATTGGGATCTTGTCTTGGCGCGACGATTCCTCGAGACTATTCTGGTTGTCAACGAATACAACACCGGCCCTTTTGTGCCAGACTCAAAACCAAAGGGCCTATTTTCACTTCTCGGATCGATTCAGCCAAAAGATGAAGTCAGGTCTGATCTCGTTCTGCTACCTCAGCATCAAGCCCGACAGCTCGCCGGACTCGTGCATTTTGCCAGAACAGTACAATGGCCTGGCATTGATTTGATAGTGGCCGAGCTGGCCCAGAAATTCATCGCCCCAGAGGCCATTCAAACCCCGGAGCAGGCATCGCCGCCTACTGAAACAGTCCTAGACCCGAGCACTCCCGCATCTATTAGCGTCTATGGCACACCTTTGGCAACGCCGCGCTCAAATACTGTACTAGACAGCTACTTTGGCAGCTTGCAAAAACCACCGCTGAACCGCAACGATACCCGGGCGCTGCAGGTCCCGCTAACAACAACACTGCTTGCAGAAGCCGATGATCACGCGTTCAATGTCGGAGGCTGGCTCAGCCGCTCCTACTTGACCGGTCTGATCTTACCCGGAGAAAGCATCTCGCATTTTCTCATCTCCACCTTACTCGAGAACGATAAGTTCGCCATTGCGGCACTTGGTGATTTTGCCAACCTGTATGGCGGCTTCATATATGCTAGTAGGACATGGTGGAGCAAGGCTTCGGTTGTTGCTCGCGTAATGGGCTGCGTCGATGGCGCTGTCGAATGCATGGGCTGGATTAGCTTTTCAAAGCTTCCGGCTGACCCTGCCGAAGGTTGGTATGCTGTCAACAGCACCCAGCTGCGTCCCGAGGGGCCATCTCTCACCACAACTGAAGAGGACCTGATCATGTTGCAATCCGCTGTCATACCCAACCTTGACGAATCAAATGTCAAAGCCGAGGATCTCATCATGCCTCGCGATGCCGCAACCCCTCCTATTCCTTCTCTCGAGTTCTCATCCTGGAGCTTGACTCCAGCCAACGCAGTCACGCAAGATCGCGATGCTCTCCCCACCCCTACCGCAGAAACGGAGTCTCATGTGGCATCTGTCACTTTTGCTTCATTAACTCGCAGCATGCATACTCTGTCGTTGATCCACGACGTTCAATTCGTCACTTCCTGGCCCTGCACTCCGCCCACAACTTCGCCCGCTCCGAATGTTCCTCGCATGCTCAAACGCTCGCAAACCTCATCACTTTCTCGCACATCGTCCAAACGCAGCATCCACAGCAATCGGACCGGTAGCAACAGATCCTCGCAACTCATCCGTCGCAATTCTCATGGTTTTGAGCCGTTGCTTTCGCATCCGCCGGATTCGCCAAGCATCGCGCCAACGCGCATGTACCTGCCCGTCCCAGACGAGGATTCCAGTGCAGGTCTGTCGCCGAAGTTGGAGCCGTTGAATGCGCACCCGCTGCACACATCTCACAAGTACAAAACCGTGTCCGTCACAGATGTCCTGGACGCGAACTTCGTCCTGCCTTTCACACCGCACGTATACACTATACCCGCATCGTCACCACAGACCTCACCCCAAGAGGAAAGGGAAGATGTCAATCCGACTGGCGAAGAGAGAATGGTCCTCGTACTCGACGCCCGGGCCTCCAACGACCTCGAACTCCTTGCGCGCTCGTGGTGCGCGGAGAAAGGCTTCCACGCCGTGATCGGTCGCGTTGGGCGCACCTGTCTCGCGTGCTGCATCCGCGAGGCAAAAGCGCTCGACGTCAACATAGTCATCAGAGTCTGATTCAGCGGAGGTGACCATGCTGCGCACTCTGCTCCTTGGGATCGTCGTTCCTGAGTCCTCCCGTTCCACAATGTTCACGCTGTCAACATGCCTTTTTTTTTTTTGGCGGCAGCAGCAGTGTACTTTTTGGCTTGCTAGTTAGTGCTTGCTCGTTTTTGTCCGCCAGATACCCAGCATACATACATTTATTTACTGCAGAATGTTAATTAGACAACTATGGGATTGTTCTGTTTGATTTCCGATTTTGAAGTTCTAGGGTACGGGTGCTCCTTTCTTCGTTAGGCGTGCGATGCGAGGCTGAGGCTCTAAGGCGCCCACCATCGCGCCGTGGCTGTGAGGCCAAAGCCTCCACTCTGACTCCGTCGACAATGTAATGTCCGCGCAGGAACCAGTCGCCTCGCGTGTCGGCGGTGTGCGTCTATGCGGTGGAGTTCGTACGCACCCGATTCCCTGGACGGGCTTGCTAATGGGCGGGCGGTGTCGCGCTGCGTACACTACCTACCCTTTTCTATGATTTTTTTCCTTTTCCTTTTCCTTTCCTTTTTCCGAGCTTGCGTGTAGCTATAATAACACTTCATTCATATGTAAATGTCCTTCATCAAACTGCATCCGCACTTCTCTCTTTAATCGCTGTCCTACCATCACCAACGGATGCAATTTTGTCAAAGGGTAAAAAAAAACGCACAATGCCAGAAATGCATTACATGCCCGGTGGCGACAGCACCTTCGACTTCTCCTCCAACGAAGACACGAACCGCAGCTGCTGGGCGGCGTGTAACGGGCCGTGGGCCATGGACATGGTTAGCGCGTGCATGGTGGGGTGTTGGGCGGCGGTCGTTGGCGCGTGTAGTGGTTGCAATGGGTGTAGTTGCTAAGGGAGGCAGAACGGCGAAGGGAAAACGAGGATCGGACAAAGTCGCGGGTTGCGGAGTTGGAGTTATGATGGTGGCGTTGCGATACTGGTGGTGTTGAAGCCTGCCGCTGGAACGATGCCGGTTGAGGAACGCGGGACTGCCAGATTGGTCTTTCATGCAGAGAACACTTCATACCAGGACCACATCATTACTCGAGACATGTATAGGATATCGACGCAAATGCACTCTCAAACGTCCGACGTTGTTGCTGCCAGAAGACGACGAGCAAGGACGATCGGATGTCTCTGGATATTGAAGGTTTTGCGCGGTTCCCCATAGTGGCCAAACGACCAGCAGGCGATCTGAATTTGCTGGTACCGAAGAGTGGGCAATTGGGGGCGGTATGGGGTGGGTTCAGTAAAAGGTTTACTGGTTGGGACCGACACGTTGCAATGGGAGATCTGACGCATGGTAGTTACTGACGATACTGGAGTTTGTTCGCTGTGCGTAGCAACGCATCATTGTCTATCTAGCCGCAAGCCGGGAGTCGTGGGTTCCCCCGTTGGCGCGATGAGATTCGGGGGAAGCAACGATGGGACGGCTCCACTCAACACCTTGCTCGAAACCAGAGCACCGTAACATCACACATACTCGATAAGCACACCTCGTACCGCCCGCAAACTCTGCTTGCTTCCTCCACCGACTTCCATTGTTTCGGTCGCGGCATTGTTACAGCGGCTGCTATCCCATCGCTAGCATGTCAACCCCAAGCCCTCCCATGATGGCCGACACGCCTTCGAACAACGCCAGCCCTGCTACCACAACGTCTACAGACGCCGTTCCCTCCACCAAAAGCAACCCCGCTAAACGCTACTCCGTGGCCAGCATGAATTCCGCAGCCATCAAATCCGTTTGTTCCCTTCCCGGCGGCGAAGCACGCAACCGCCATCAAGGCCCGAACCCTTACAACAACCCCAACTACCGTTACCAACCTTACGAGATCCCGGCTGGCTCTGGCTCTGGCTCTGGCTCCGCCGCCGTCACCGACGAACCTGAACAGGAGCTGCCGATGCAGTACCGCTTTCCCACGCGCACGCCTGTGGCCGGCCCGTACACGGCGCTGCCGCCGTGGCATGCGGAGATTCACACGTGGGCGTGGTGGAAGCCGGCTGTCGTATCCTGTTTGGCGTGCCAGGGGTGCCGGGAGGACAAGGGCTGCTGTGGGCCCAATGGATTCTGTGAGGCATGTGACTGGCGGTGCTGCTTGAGCTGCTGGTGTCCGTGGTGTTAGTCCTCCGTACTATGATTGAGTGAGGCAGAGCTGACGTGAAAAGGGTTCGGCGGGCCGGAACATGTTTTTTTGGGATGGGGTGGGAATGGGCCCAGAACGCGCCGCCGTGAGGAGTAGGGTTGGCAGAAAATGAACAAAGGTCAACGGGGATGGATACGTCATCATTTCGGGGATGGATGGGATGCATGTTGAAATCGGTGGCACTTTTACATGCTGCAAATTGCTGATATTGAGCCGCTGCATATTGGTTCCGGCATGGAAGAAATTCCTGGATTTGCACTGTGTTAGGTCTGAGCGAGCTTGGGTTGGCTCACTGCACGTTACCGTTCACAGTATTACAATCCTTACAATCCTTCCATTCTCTTGCTGCAACATGAAGCTGTATTGTACACTTCCCACGGTCAAAATCCAAGAACACGTCGCCCTATTTGCACCAATATCCGACTCATTGTTTCTTCACATACCGTCTTTCTCCCCGTGTCTTGGTCCTCAGTCAGCCAGCCAGCCAGACTCATAAAGAGGCATTGAATCCCACAGTATTGTCTCTACGACTTAACAACCTTCTCCACCTTCGCCTGCACATGCTTCGCCACATCCTCAATCTCCTCCTTCATCTCTTTGCCTTCGGCGCTAGCCTGACCCTCGGCGCCCTTCAAGCTGCGCTGGTACATCAGTATCCTGGTCGTCTGCGTGGCACCCGTGAGGAACAGGAAGAAGTTGACGGTCGCGAGGAAGATGTTCTGGGGGCGGATGACGAAGCACCAGCGGGTCCAGATGAGGCCGGTGGTCATAAGGGCGGCGTTTGTGTTGAGGGACAGCTGAGAGGCGGGGCGGGTGAGGTCCGAGGCGCCGGCGATGACGAGGCCCCATTTCATGATGGGCGCCCTGGGTACTCGTTAGCTAGTGTTCGTTAATTTTTCGGGCTGTGTATTGTGATGGTTTGTGTTGGGGCCTGAGTTCACGAAGAGAGCGATAACGATGCATATGTCGCGTGCCGCGGTATCGTTCATTGCATGCCTATTTCGCATAATTCAGGGAACTGTCCAACGCACCAGAAATGCACCGTCTTAGGCCCAACGGGACTGTGCCATAGCTTCGCGAAGCCGGACTGCTCGGGCGCAGCGGTGGACTGTTTGCGCTGCTGGCGGAAGAAGGGTCGCAAGGTGCTGAAGATGCGGGACCCCGGGCGGAACGACATGATGCTTTTCTCTGTCTGGGGGTGCGCGGTACGTTACGCAGGCAGAGGGTGCAATTAGCGATGTCTGGCGACGGTGACTGTCGTTGCAGAGAAGGAAGCCGGACGCCGGAAGCCGGAGTCGGGCGCCGGCGAGTTTGCGCTGCGCGGGAATCGGGACTACGTCGGCGGGTAAGCTGATTGGGCGGCTGGCGTAGACGGAGCTTGAGGGTGCCTTGGACATCACGTCGCTAGAAACAACGACACCCGCCCATTGCGCCACGACACAACACCATGGCGTCCAAGTACGGATTTGCGAAGCAGCTGAAGGAGCTGCGCTTCCTCTTCTGCCAGACAAGCGAGCATAGCGCCGCGACGAGGTATGTGCCTGCCTAGGAGAGACACTTTGCCCTGCGCGAGCGATGGACACTGCGAGACTGCATTGTGGGCAGTTCGGGTAGTGACTGACTTGAGATAGGACTTTTCTCACAAAGTCATACCCCACCATGAAGAAGCACAACCCGTACACGCCCATCCTCATCCGGGAAGCGAGCGGCACCGAGCCCAAGCTCTATGCGCGATACGGTGCGTAGCCCTGTGAGGAGATTGCGGTGGAAAACAGAAAGCCCCGGGCTTCATTCCGACGCGGAATTGCTACGAATGGGAAACACGTGGGTGGGAATTGCGAATCGAGGGCTGACGTGTGGCGCAGAATTTGGAAAGGAGAAGTCTGTGTCATTGAAGGGTAAGGTATCTGCGATGGACGAGGCCCAAAAATGCACCATGACTGACTTTTCGTTAGGGCTGGACGACAAGGCTATCGAGCAGAAGGTTACCGAGCTGGTCAAGGAATCCATATAGGAGGCTAACGGGTGGCGCCTGCACGAGAAACGTAGACGTCAAATCTCAGTCCAGCAACCCAAACAGCAAATGTACATGGTATTATGACCAACAGAAACCCATTGCAGGAACAATCTCTGCAGCCTTAGTGGTTTCATGACCTCCCAGCATTGTAATCAAACCTTGTGATCACACACTACGACGGACGACCCGGCTTCGTTCACAATGTAATGTCTGCTCACAACGTGGAGGTTTTGGCCATACATAATCACCAAGTTCAGCTTCTCTCCAAATCCAAACCAGTTGTCACATCCACTGCCCATGTTGTGGAAGCGGCTCCGCAACGGCAGCTCTTGCTCCTCTTCGAGCTCATCAGTTCCGGCGACTGACGCGCAGTCATCCCCAGCTGTTTCACTTTGCGCAGCGCCTATCCCGACGTCAGTTAATCAGGTGCGCTCCTCACAGAGCTCCCAATCCACCCAGCAATCCGGCGAGGACCTACATGAACTCCTTGCCTTCCACAAGTCTATTGTGCAAAGCCTCGGCGAAGACCTTCAGAATCGTTGCGCCGACCTGGACAAGGTGAAGTACTTGTCTCTCACACGGGAGAGTCAGATTGATAAACAACAACTTGAGATCGATTATCTCTCTTCCCAAATGACCGACTACAAGCATATGATTGCAGAGCTCGAGACGCAGTTGAGGGATGGCAAGACGCGGATTGACGAGCTTGTCAAGAACGTCAATGGTTTGCGCAATTTTAATACTCAATCACAGACCTCGGATCAGATGGTGCCGCTCGACGGCATCGTTAAGGACGCGCTGATTGAGCAGCTCGAGAGTGACGTGCAGCGCCTCACGCAGCAGGCCTTCGATCACGACCGCGACATGCAAGCCCTGGTTACTTCGCACGAGCACAAGGTGGGTGAGATCCACACACATATGGAGAGTCTGCACAGCGAACTCAAGCACACGTGGGACCTCGACCACGGTTGTGAGATGCAAGCTTTGGATTATGCGCACGAGCACAAGGTGAACGAGCTCTACGCGCACATGGATAGGCTTCGCAGCGAACTGAAGCACGAGCGGAGCGTTGTGGCAAAGTACGCGAGGGACCTCGCCTGGATGACTAAGATGCAGGCTTCCGAAGATGAGTTCCAGCAGCGGATTGTTCGAGAAGCAATGAACGAGCAAGGTAGGTCCGGCGGTGCGGCTACGCGGGATGAGAAGTTTGCGCAGGCGCTGTCGTATACGAAGGAGCTCAGCAAAAGTGGTCGCTTGCTTCAAGATGGCAAGGAGGTTGAGCTGCATCATCTACAAACCCTCTGCGGTCTGGCGCAAGCACAGGCAGCGGACATCGCGCGTCTGCGCGCTACGAATGCCAATCTTGTGGCTACTAACACAAAGCTGCAGGACAAAGAGGGTTCTGTCGTCCAGGCAAAGCCCTTAGGTGCCGACGCCTTCGCACCCTCGCACCGCCGCAACGTAACCTGGGACTTGCCTCTGCGCAACAACGGGGCTCCTACTCCCGTGGAATCTCACGTCCTATCGAAGTTGCGGAGGCGCTTTGCCATCCAACTTCCCTCACCACGTCGAGATACCGCCCCTCGCACAGCGCCCCTATTTTCCACCGTTAATCCCAACACCCTAGCCCTAACAACCCCGACTATACCCGCGAAGCCCTCCCTCGCCCAAGCGAATTGCGAGTTAGACACGCAAGCGCAGCCGCCGAGTCCCTCAACATTTAAATTTGAAGGACACGGCTGTCCTGCAGCGCGAGTTCGCCGTCATCCATGCCCGCTTGGTGTCTTCCACGGGCGACGTTGACGAGGTCCTAGGCATGACTAACGAGCGGATTGCTCAGATGACGGATGGAGTGCTACAGCGTTATACTGCGGTGCGTCATGTCGACTTGGGAGGTCCAAAGGGGGAGATGACTAAGCTTACATTCTGGGCGGATGGGGAATTGCATCGTATGTGAGAGGAAGAGGAGATGAACAAGGCCTGTAATGTGCTGAGCATGACTAGCGACCTGGATAAGGAGCGTTTGCGTTCTGCTGAGCATGTGCAGGTGGAGTCGTATCTGTTTGGCGATATCCCGATGGTTTGTAGCAACGTAGGATAGGAGGGCGAGATTCATGCATGCTAACATATCTGCCAGAGTGGCACCGTTTCAACAGCGAAGATGCCGCTTCAGACAGATAAGATTGCAAGGCAAAATACCAATATACAGTATCAGGCCATAAGTCATGGGGCCCCACGCTCATACCACCAAAACATGCCCACTTGAGGAATGAATTATGTAAGGCTAGGTTATTGCTCATGATGAATGAGCAACAAAATGTAATAAGCTAGGCCTAATAGTATGCTAGTGCTACGCCCTAGAGGTATAAGAGAGACAAAGGGAGATAAGGGAGAACCCTAGGGTTAAGCGGGAACCCTATGTAATGGGCCAGATGCTCGAAGAGCCAAGTTACTAAATTAAAATACTTACCGTGGCTTGGCGGCTCGTGCACGCCATCACCTCGCGCACGCGCCATAATACACCACACCGATTTCAACGCGTCGCAGATCCACTAATATAGACCTAATTAATAAGGCGATTACAGCATTCCTTTTGCAAGAACTAAGAGAATCTTTTTTATATTAAATTAAAATATTGCTATAAAATATAGTGTTAATTAATCTACAGTAAGTTGTAGACACTAATATATTACATAGTTGCGTAAAGACAACTATATGAAATAATAAAATTTTAGTAACTAATAAGAAGTAAAACTTTTGTAGTATATTACACGACTTACTAAGTAGGGCCTTCTATCTATATAGTAAATAATATAGAGCTTCGCGTCTACTATTACCTAAAAAGAGGTTTTAATTATATAGGATAATTACTTTATATAGTATAACACTAACTCCTTGGTATCTAGAGAGATAATTAGTATTAATAGTAATTACTATAAAACTAATTTCCTATATAAATATTAGCTCTACTTTAACCTCCTACAATAAAAAATCTAGTAGTACTTAATAGAGGCGCGGTATACTTATAATATAGATAAGGAATACTTTCTACCTAGTATTACTACCTAATTAAAGAGGATATTTAATAGGCCTCTATACTAGGATAAGATAGTAACATAGGTAGTATTAGAAGTTAGGTATAAGTAATATAGCTTTAACTCTAGCTATAGAATAAGGATAATATTAGTAGTAGAATGGCTAAATTACTACTAAATTACTCTATTAGTAATAGAATTATATATTTATAGGTTAGGTAATCTTTACCCGTATTAGACTAGTCCTTCCTATACTAGGGCGTAGCTAGGTATTTAGGGTTCTAATATTATTCCCTTTAAGAAGCCTCTTCCCCTAAGAGTAAAGTATTTAGTAAGTTCTTACTCTTTCTACTATTATTAGGCTACTATTAGTATAAACTAGCCCTACTAGCGTTTAGTAGGCGGCGTAGGTTATTAACTATTTCTTCTTTTTAAACTTAGTAGTAAGCCTAAGGTAAGTAGGCCTAAAAGATTCTACTATTCCTAAAATTATTAAGTTTTAGGCGATTTAGGGGGTTTTATTCTAATTTATTCTTAAATATTCTACTTTACTCTAGAAAGTGCCTAGAGTAAAATAATAAATTTATTAAACACTTAGGTACTCTTTATATTAGGTTGTAACTATTTTAACCTTAATAAAGTAAAATATTACTATTTATACTAGTGTAGTATATAACTGCGCTAGTAACTAGTGTTTTAGTAGTAGGGTAGTTATTCTACTACTTAGGCCCTTTAGACCTACTTTCTAGCTATATTTTCTTAGAGTAAGTAATTTTATTTAATCCCTTGGCTAGCACGTTCTAGTATAATTAGGTACTAATTATACTAAATAGTTATACATTATAAATTTTAGTAATTATTTAATGTAATTTATACCCTTTTAGTAATACTTAGCACTAATTTATATTAATTATTATAAATTATAATAGTTCCTTCTAAGAAGCGCTCCCTCCGTAACTATTATATTAATATAATTAAGACTAATAGTCTTTATATTAAGCTACTATATTATAGATATATTAAAATTATAGTATAGCGTAGAGTTTTAGAGTTAAATACAGTGTGCCTAATAGACCTAAATAATAATAAGTAAGAATTATTAAAATACAATGCTAATGCACGTAAAGTTTATTAGATAGGCTTATAATAAAATACTCACTTTAAGGTTACTTTAATATAGAACATTACTCTTAATCTTTAGTTATTATGTCACTTAACATTAAAAAGACAATTTATAGAATTAGAATACTGTATTTAAGTAGATAGTATTTATCTATTTAAGAAAGAGTACAAAAGCACTAACTACTAACTTTATAACTTATTAGACTTTATAGCCTATTAGAGTAAAGAAAACTGTAATCTATTTACTGTAACTTATACAGAAAGTATTAGGCCTATATTAGGCTAATAAGCTAGTAGAGGGACTATGCTTAAAGAAGGTATAGTTACTATTTATTATTTTAGCTATTAGGTAAACATATATAGTATCCTTAGCCTAAATAGTAACGCGTTTAGCACAAATATATACAAGATTAACGCCTAATAAAATATTAGAAAAACTCTTAGAAGGACTAATATAATAGCTAATATTTACACTTAAACTAATTTACTATAATAGTATTAGAAACTCCTTATAAGGCTTTAAGAGCTATAGACCTAAATTAATAGAATTAAATAAATACGGTATAATAGACCTTGCAAATAAGTCGCTAGAAGGGTAGTTTTAGAATAAAAAGGTTAGTAGAACGCTAGAAAAGACGAATCTCCTATAGAGCCCTTACTATATCCTATTAGCCTAATACCTATCTAATACTATATATATGCACTTACTACTAGGCTTATATTAATATAGCTTTCTAATTTTACTATTTTTACCTACACTTTACTTTCTAGTAATAATGCTGCTAGTAGGGGCCTTCTTTATAAAGGTGTGGTAGATACGCTTCTAGCTATATAGAACTCTACTAGAACCCTTCTTATAAGTAGGAGCCTTACTAGTAGAAGCCTTACTAGTAGAAGTTTTATAAGTAGATCCTATAGTAGCAGTGGCAGTAGGAACTATAGTAGTAGTAGTAGTAGGAACTATAATAGTAGTAGTAGTAGGACCTTTAGCAGTAGTAGTAGTAAGACTTTTAATAGTAGTAGTAGTAGTAGTAGTAGTAGTAGTAGTAGTAGTAGTAGTAGTAGTAGTAGTAGTAGTAGTAGTAGTAGTAGTAGTAGTAGTAGTAGTAGTAGTAGTAGTAGTAGTAGTAGTAGTAGTAGTAGTAGTAGTAGTAGTAGTAGTAGTAGTAGTAGTAGTAGTAGTAGTAGTAGTAACTATAGTAGTAGTAGTAGTAGTAGTAGTAGTAGTAGGACCTTTAATAGTAGTAGTAGTAGGGCCTTTAGTACTAGTAGTATAAGTGTTATAGTAGAAGGTAGTTTAAGATATTATTATTATTATAGCTAGTAGGAAGCCTATTACTATTAGTATTAGCTAAGATAGGGCAAATATAGGCATATCTAGACTAGACGTTAGATAGGCAGTTTAAGGATTAGAAAGTGTTAGAAAAGTAGTAGTAGTGGCTTTATATATATAGTGCCTATAAGGTAAGAGTAATAGTAAGAGATTATAAGTAAAAACTAGCGCCTATAGGTAATTCTTATAAGCGAAGCTTAACTATCTAAACAGCTTATATTAAAATAAAGCTACTACTACTATAGTATAAAGTATTAGGCGGGTATTAGCTTTCCTAAAAAGCCATAGTTACAGCGTATAATACTAGCCTTATATAGTTAGAAATAGAGCGTTGTATAATAAATAGCATTAGTTTTAAATAGTAATAATAGACCGCGCTAAGCTTAAGTAAAGATTACGCTAATAGTAAGCTAAAGGCGTACACTAGGCTATAACTAAAGCGTATAACTAAAAATAAAATAACGCTTTAAGTAACTACTTCTACTTACCTCTATACACACTTTCTATAATATCCTACCTAATATATCCTACCTAATAGTATCCTAATACCTATAAGAATAGACGATAGCGAAAGGCCTTATAAGAGGCATAAACAAGATTATAAATATTTAACTAATCTAAATATAAAGAAGAATATGGCTCTTTATAATAAAATAGGTCTAGACTAGCGTAAATAAGCTAATATTAAAAACGCGGATAATAAGATAAGATTAACATTCTAGAGTATAAAGTTTAAACTAGCCTATTAGCATTTAATTAATACTGCTCACGAAGATTATAAGGAGACTCTAATAAAGTAATCCTATATCTAATTAAATAATATTATTACTACATTTTAGTAAGTATATGCCCTAAAGTATTAGTAAGTATTAGTTCCTAATACTAACGTAGGTTTAAGGAAGGAAAGCCTTAGCAGTAACTAGTAATTAAGAATAGGGCTTATATTCCTTCTAAGATACTAGAGAAAGAACTTGTTTACTAAGAAGTTTTCTACTTTATCCCTAGCTTCCTACCTATTAAAATGTCTACTACCTAGCCTTAGTTATCCTTAGCGATAGTACCTATTTCTAGTAGTAATAAAGAAGATTAGGAAGATGTAAAAACCTTTTAGGAGGCATTATGTTAAGTTTAAGCTTAACCTACGTAAAACTAATTAAGAATATAAAAGGATATATCTAGTATTTAGCAGTAGTTATTCTAGTCTGTATATACTAAATAAAAGATACTAAAGCTTAGAATTAGTGCACTTATATATAGGATTACGTAGGGAGACTATAAAGTAAAGAACGCATTATTACTATGGCTAATACTAGACTAATACCTTATAGATAATCTTAGATTACTTTAATCCTGGGTTTAGTAACTATATTACACTATTTTAGTTAGCTTTTATATAGAGGAGAGCGTTAAAGATATAAGTATATATTTTTAAATACTTTATTACATCTTTACTTACTAATAATAGAAGCTAGGTATATAACTTACTATATAGAATAGTAACACTTATTTTAGCTAGTCCAACTTACCTAACTTACTACTACCACTACTCTAGGCTATATTTACTAAATATAAGCGGGCTATAATTGTATTACTATATAATACTTAAACTAGTGGACTATGCGATAGATAGAGCATTAATATAAGACGCCTTCCTAGACTATATAGTATAGACATGCTATTAGAAGAAGTGTAAGTATAGTATTAGGTGCAGTATTAGGTATTACTAATATTATATAGGTAGGTGAACTTTCCACTACAGAAATTTAAGCCTATAAAGGCAATAGACTTAGTAGTTAAATTACTTAAGGATTGTACCCTAGCTAAGCTATTTAGCTATAAAAGCTTCCTAAATAAGGAGGAAGCCTATAAGAAGTTATTAGGTTACTAGGAATATAATCCTAGTTTATAATAATATGGTATAGTAAAATTAGCTAAGCTAAGGAAGTATTAGGCTAGTAACGTAGTATTAGGCTAGAAAACTAGTATAAGGCTAGTAAAGTAGTAGTAGCCAGAGTAATAAAGTAACTAGCTAATAAGGTAGCTACTAGTAGATTATATTAGAAATAGCTAGTATCTAATGTTACTACCTTTTTTAGTTATTTTACTATACTTTCCTATTCTTACCCTTAGTACTTTTTAAACGCTAGAACAAAAAAGGAGTTTTAAAAATAAACCCCTAAATACTATAAACGCGCGATATAGCTATATATAGAAGGCTGCTAATAAAGTCCTTTTCGCCTAAAATAAGAATCCTAGTAGAGGTAAGACTAAGACCCTATAACTTATAAACTATAATTGCCTAAGCTAAATATAAAGGAAACTAGACCTAGGTTATAGTGTCGCAATTGTAGGTAAACTCTTAAGATAGAGGAAAAATAGGAATAATAGTTTCTCTATCCTTAGTAGTAAAAAGTCCTAGTCTAGTGTATTACTTAAAAGTTGCAAGGATAGTAAGGGAAGGCGTAGAAATGTAATTAGTAGTACTAGACTAGTAAATAAAATTAACAGTCTTTTTAATAGCCCTATTTACTAGACTACGTTTAGTCTAAATATTATATAAGAGCATAACTCTAGTATTCGTAAATAGAAGTAGACAATTATTAAGATTACTAGTATTAGAAACGTTAATGTTAGTATAGAATAGATTATTATGCTTTATATAACAGACTAATACTACTTAGTATTAGTCCTATAGTCTATTATAATTACTTAAATTAACCTCATAGTAGCGTGCGCATAGGCATAAAGTATCCTAAACAATCTCTATTTCTAAAGTAGGAAACATAGCCCTATAACGTAATTAAAATAGTAGCTAATCTTTCTGTGTACTTTAATTAATGCAGAGTTATAAAAAAGTATCCTAGAAGGTAGCCTTATTATCTCCTTACTATTACTGCACTGTGTTAAGAATAATAGTCTTAGATATCTACTAGTAAAGCCACCTAGTATAGGCGCTTACAGTATTACCACTTAAGGTAGTATATAGAGGCTACTGTAAAACTAGGGGTAACTAATAGAAGTCTTCCAAAATAATAATATTTATACTAGCAAAGGGAATATAAGCGTGTTAAGGTTAAATTTCTCCTAGCTAGGTACCTATTATGCCTAGCATGTTTAGGCTAACTATTAATTTCTTATTTATTATAATGTAATAGATAGATAAGAATAACGCTTATAGCTACTAAAAGATAGTAGGTAGTTAAGGTGCTATTGTATCTCCTCTTTAGATAATTAGAATTTAAAATAAGTTATTAATAGTGCACCTATTAATAATAACACTAGAACTCTAGTAGGAGCGCAACGTATAATAGGCAAAAGTACACTTCTTTTATTAGCAATTTATTTAAGTTAAGATAATATTATCCTAATAATAAATGTCTTTCTCGTTCTAGCGTTTCTATTAAGGTTTAGAAGTAGCTATAAAAGGCTACGTTCTTTTAGAATAGCTTTAAAATAATTAACTACTATATTAAACATAACCCTTTATTAGCTAGTAAGGATATTACGGTTAGTATTAGTCCTTTTAGGTGTAGTAACTAGGTGCTTATAGATAAGATTCTTCCAATAGGTCCTACTATTAAGTTTCTACTAATTATTATACTTAGGAGCGTCCTAATCTTTTACGCGATTAATAGGTCTACCTCTAAGATTATTAGGGTTAACTTTATTACTATTAATAACAGGACCTTATACAGTAAGCTCGTCCACCTTAAATAGGTCTATAATAGGTATAGGCTCTAGGTTAGGGTCTTCCTCTTTAATTTTAGAATTATCCTCGCCGTAGCAATTAACTAATTAATAGTTATAATAGGCTTAATAGTAGTAATAGGCTAGAGTATTAGTCTTAAAAGACTAATCCCTAACATTTCTAATATTATCTATTTGCTAGAATAGGTAATAAAGCATAAGCTTTACTTAGTAAAAGTAAACTAAATCTATAACAGGCAAGTAGTAAAAAAAGTAGGAAAGAATATAAAGTTTTGCTCTTAGCCTTAACGCTAGAATATTACGTCTATAGTTATAGTGTAGTAGAAAGTTAAGATAGCATATAGACTCTAGTAAAGTAGAGCGTAACTTATACTTTAATAGTATAGGAGTTCTAGATTAAAAAGAAGTAGCGTTAGGATCTAGATCCTTATTATACTGCTAGTGTTAGCGAAAGTAAAAAGTAGTAGATTAAGCCTCTTTAGATTAGTAATTAATAGAGAGTATAACCTAAGTAGACTAGGTAAGTAAAAGACTAAAAAGCATATACATAACCTCTTATATAGAGTAGTCTTATTCCCTAATAGTCTTATTTATAAGCTTTAACGCAAATAATGCTAGCAGACTCTAAGTATTAAAATATAGTAGGATTAAAACAGCTAGTGTATTATAAGACTGCGTATACCTTTTGGCCTTTATAGTATATACACTAATATACTAGGCTACACCAGCTATACTAGTGTAGACCTAGATATTAGTATTAGCCCACCAGCCTAATACTAACGCTGGATAGTAAGTGTTTAGCTGTATATAATTATAAATAGGTTTAAACCGTTTGTGTTATTTCTCTAGAGGGATAATAAATATAGGCTCTAGACGTGTAGGCTAAGAAGCGCGGAATCTATAGGTCTCTACGCTAGTATTTTTATTTCTTATTATATAGTATCTAGCAACGCATTAGTAAATAAAACACTAAGTAAGAATAGACAATAACTTATAGTAGTTAAATGCTATATAGTAGTAAGGTAGGGACAGTGGCGTAGCGTTATTATAGGATATAGTTACGCTATTTAACTATAATAGTTTAGGATGGATTACAGATATAGTATTAGACTAGTATTAGGCAAGTTGTTATATATTAGTTTCTATAGCAGTAGGACCTAGTTCTTAATCTAGATTAGGCGCGTTACTAATATAATATAGGCTATGGTTATGTGTGCTCCTACAACCCTACTACTTATATTAATCCTATAAGTCTTGTATATTAAGTAGGGGTATAAGGACGTGTTTTTTAAATAACTAAAAGCGGTAGTAAAAGTAGAAAGCAATAGTATATAGATAGTCTTTTATAAAGTTATAGGCTAATTATTATTATATAATAGGAGAAGCAAGGCGCCACTTGTTAAATTATAGTATAAATTAAAGTAGGTTATACTAAAAGTTATTAGTAGTAGAGAAAGTTATAAAGAGAGTAGGGCTTTTTAGTTACTAAATCTAGGAGGTATTAGTATAGTATTAGGCAATAGATAGTAGGCTTACTACGTACTATAGTATTAAGCTTCTTTCCTTCTAGGTCCTAATATGGCCTAGTTTCTTATATTTAAGCTCCTATGCGAACAATAGAGCTAATAAGGAACTGTCCTCTATTACGTATAAAGAATACAGCATAGATATCCTTAGCTAATATAGGGTTACTATTTACACTATACTTTACTATAAAACTAGTATAGGTAATAGAGGACTAGCGTATAATAGTGTTAAAAATAGTAAATTAAAATTAAGAGTATCTTACAAATCTTCTATCTTTATAGTAAATAATAAACTGTATATAGGTAATAAGGTCTATAGTTTATAGGCGAGATTCGTTAAAGTCTTCTATACTAGTAAGGTATAGGGATAGAAAAGCCAGACTAAGATAGCGTTTACTTTAAGTAAATTCACTAATAGGCCTCCCGAAATCTTTATATGTATTTATGTTTGTTATTTGAGTGGCACAGCACAAGAGATTATATAACCTAATTAGTGTAATTAGAGCAACAAGATAATTAATTAGACTAAGCACTTAATTCACTAAGTAACTAATTAGTGCTTTATTAGTTTAATTATAGTAATTAGTCTACTAATTACTTAAAGTATATAGAAACGTAAGTATAAATTTTTATACTCGTGTTTAATCTGTTTATTAATCTATAGTTTAGATTCTAGCAGACTATATTATTAACTTATTACACTTCGTATAATACTATTATATTAATAAGTGTTGAAGTAAACACTCACTTCCGTGATTCTTTCTGGATCTACTAATTCATATCACGGGATTCTTGCCAAGAGGCTCGTTTCTTTTGTATATAGTCTGCCCTTTTGGCATCCTTTCCTATAATTAGCGATTTGTATTCCTTACAACTCTGCTCCTGAATATCCTGTGATAGTTTGAGCCCTTTTTACCACAATAATAAGACCTTCTACCTTTGTAAGTACTCCTGCCTAAGAACTAACTTTAACCCTTTAGGGCTAGCTACCCTCTAGGATTTAGCATTTTAAACACCCTTAATAGAAGTACTTTATAAACTCCTACCTCTTCTATAGCTTTAGGTACTACTAAGATTACTTTTATAAAAGATAGTAGTAAGGCGTATAAACCTAATCTCTACTTTAGTAAATAATTTTAAACTAACGTCTAGATTCTCTAGTTAGACCTCTACTTCTTTAACTTAGACAAATTTCTTAAAGATAAGAAAAAGGTTATCTTTATAGTAATATACATATAAGGAGATATAGAATTATAGATTTATCTCTACCTTAAAAAGTACCTAGGAATAGACCACAATAATAATAACAACAATTACGTAAATAAGTACACTAATACAGTTAATATTATTAAGGATTATAATAACTTTAAGAAATGCCTTAAATAACTCTTTAGAATTACTAATAAGGACTCTATTACAAAAGTAAAGATTTAAACTATAACTTAGCAGTAATTAGTAGCTAAGTATATAGCTAAGTTTTACAGATACGCTGTATAACTTAACTAGAATAATAAATCTCTTTAGAATATATATAAACAAGAACTTAAATAGAAACTATATAAGGAACTCCTACGTAGTAGTGCGTAAATTACTAACCTTAAAGAATGTTATAGTAAAAAGGGCTCAAACTATTACAGGATATTTAGGAGCAGAGTTGTAAAGAATACAAATTACTAATTATAGGAAAGGATGCTAAAAGGGTAGACTATATATAAAAGAAACAAGCCTCTTAGCAAGAATCCCGTAATATAAATTAGTGGATCTAGAAAGAATCACAGAAGTGAGTGTTTACTTTAACACACCCCCTAGGTAATTGCTTAAAGCAGATTACCTATTCTAAGAAGTAATCTTTAATTGTCTAAATCCTTCCTAAAGATCTTTAAAAAACTATTTAAAGGCTGTTTAAAGATTAAAAAACTATTAAGAATTATTCTTCTAAATCTCCTTATTTTAAGAACAGCGATTCTATCACCCCCTATTTATTATAATACTAAAATAATCGCTGTTTATCTTTAAATTATAAATCTTATTGTGAATTATGTCCAAAATCTCTTCTTCTAGTGGGTTAGGAGCTTATAAGCGTAGTATAAAGGCCTAAAGCGTAAACGCTTTTATTCTACTACTCTTTTCGCTTACTTCCTATTAACTATAAGATAATTTCCCTGCTCTTACTAGCTAGTAAGTATAATAGGTAGGCGCGTTTTAATTAGGAAGAAGTAGTAGTAAAAGAAATAAGTAGTAAAGAAGGAGCGTATTTAGCGCTTAATAATTAGATAGGTAGTAGAGTATATAAGCCCTTTACTAGCGCTTAATCTTTTTTCTTTAATTCTTTACTTTTAACACTTTAACTTTCTATTTAATTTAAGTCTACTAGTTTAAGCCTTTAAATTCTACTATTTTATAGTAGGTTCTCTTCTTCTAATTATTACTTTACGCTTTTTCTGTTGTTTAGAGCTTTACTAACTCTTTTAGATATCTAATAATCTAGCTAAAGTACACGCAGTAAAGGCTGTAAAAGCTGCTAAATAAAGCTTCTAATCCTTCTACTAAGATCCTTTTACTCTTTCTACTCTACTAGCTCTTTCTACCCTAGCTTTAGGCCCTTAGTAATTACTTAGAGCTTTTAAATAAGTAAGCTGCTTAGGCTGCTTAAAGGGAGCTCTAGTAAAAAAAAGTAATAGACACTACTATAATAACGCTTTAAGCTTAAGTAGGCGCTACTATACCTACTTTACCTACTTTTACACTGCTATATATAGGATTATTTTATTACTTTAGCTAATTTTACTAATTATTTCTATAAATAGCTATATATTTAGACTCTAGCTATAGATTTTATCTACTATTAACTATTAGAGGGTGCTAATATAAGCTTTTATTTTAAGATTCTTTCTAGATTTAGCTAATACTTTTTATAAGAGAGGCTAATTACTAAGCTATATAAAAGGGTTAAAGTAGCCTTATAAGCTCCTCTTTCTACTAGTAGTTAGGAGGAGTAAGCTTAGTACGTAACTACTATCCTACTCTCTCCTTTATAGCTAATCCTTAGTAGAGGATAGAGTAATTACCCTCTTACCCTACCTATTAAGGAGCAGCGCGGTCGCAGCTAATATACTAATTAAAATAGCTAAATAAGTAGCCTATTAGCTCTAAAGTAGGGTAGAGGCTAGGTAAGTGCTTCTCCTCCTGCTAATTAAAAGAGGGGAGGCTAGGGTAAGGAATTACCTATTGCTAAGAGGAGGAGAGAAGAAGGATAGAGAGAATCTCCTACTACTAATTATAGAGGAGATTCTCGCACCCCTACAATTAAGTAGAGAAGGAAGAGGGTCTATAAGCTTATAAATAAGCTCTTTAATCTCCTCTTCCTCTAATTTCTATTTTCTCTCTAATTTTTTCTTTTTTTTCTTTTTCTTTTCTTATTTCCTAGCTCTAAATTAATAATTCTAGGTAGTTAATAGATTAATTCTCTACTTACTTACTCTTATTCTGTAATTATTATGCTTATATTTTATAAATTTAATAGCCTTTTAAATCTATTAAACTGCTAATAAGTAAGAGCCTTTGTAAGGCTATCTACTAGTATTTTGCTAGTTAGAAAATATTCTACTTAAAATAATCCTTTTGTATACTCTTGCTGCAACTATATATTCTAAATATCTATATAGCGCAGTTAAGTAGTGATTCTTTTGTTCTTTCTAATTACTAAACAAATAGTTTAAAGATTATTATAATAGACCTTTTATAAAGGTTCTAGATCTAGAGTAAGCTTAGTAAAGAATCTCTTAATTATTATAGCTTCTTTACTTATATGTTTAAGCGCTAGAAGCTCTGCTTCTATTATTAAAGTAGTAATCATGTTCTATTAAGCTGCTTTCTATAGGATAGCTCCTCTAAATAATAGAATAATATATCTATAAGAAGATCGCTGTAATATTAGATTATTAGCGAAAGAGGCATCTCTACATATTAGCAGATTAGGTCTATTATAGCTACTAAAAACTATAGCCTACTATCTAGTTTAATAGAGGTAAAGGATTATATAGTTAATAGCAGTAAAGTGTTCTTTACTTAGATTTATTAGAAAGTGTGATAGCTTTAACACTATAAAGGCTATATCTAGGCGTAGTATAATTACTGTGTAGAGAGCTAATCCTACCTCTTCTTAAAAGAGTTTTATTTGTTAAAGAGTGGCTTCTCTTATACTTAGAACAAGATCTTCTACTAATAGAGGTGTAGGAGGGAAGCTCCTAGAGTTTAAAAGGTTAAACTTTTTTATAATCTTATTAATATAGGTATTATAAACTAGAGAAATTAATCTTCCTTCTCTGTCCCTAATTACTTAAATACCTAGGAACCACTCTACTAGTCCTTTTAATTTAATCTTATATTTGTTCGCGATCTTTTTCTAAAAATCTAGGGCTTCTTTCTCTTTACTCTTGTAATAGAGAAGAAGAATGTTATTAATATAAAATAAAATAATAATACTTTAATTACTATTAAAGATAAGGCATAGTTCTTCTAGCGAAGCTAAGAGTCTATAAGATTAAAGTAATTCTGTAAATTCTTTATACTAAAGAAGTAGTAAATCTCTTAAGCTATATAAAGCTTAATTTAATCTTATACACTTTCCTAGCTTTTTAAAACTATTAGGTAATTTATAAGTTACTAGATTAGTGGCTGTAATAAGAGTATTTAGAAACGCTCCTACTATATTAAATTATAAGATTTCTAGATTAAATTCTGCTGCTAAAGCTATAGCTAATTAGAAAGATCTTACTGCTAGGGTAGTAGTATAGGTAGAGTAAAGAGTATTCTTTTTCTAAAGATCTTCTCTTATAACAATTTAAGCTTTACACTTTTTAAAGTATCTATTTTAATTAAACTTGTAGGTAAAGACCTACTTTAAAGGGAGTAGTTACTCTAATACCTTTAATTATTTAATCTCTATTTAGGTACCTTTATCTTGCAAAGTTAAGATCTCCTTATAAGTAGTAAAGAGGAATAGCTTTCTATATAGATAATTATAAAGGTGTTTCTATAAGGTTGGCTCTAGTGTAAGCTTATCTCTGTGAGTCTAAGCTGCATAAGACGCTCTAGACGCCTTTTTAAGTATAGAAGCGAATACTATTGCATTTAGTGTAATATATTCTTTTTACTTAGACTAGGCCTCTACTACTTCTAGTATAAACGTGTGCTTTAATATTACGTTAAGATTACTTTAAAAATAATTAGCAATTAGTATATAAGCACCTAGCTTCTACCTACCCCCTAGCTAATTATTTTAATTATTTTGCTTCCTTAATCTTTGCAATAGCAAATAGTAATTTATTAGTTAGTTAATTTCTAGTGCTTTACTATAATTTCGCCTACTTATTCTACTTACCTCTAGATAGATCTGCCTTCGCCTTTAGCGCGCTAGTAGGTTATCTGCTTTATCTAGCGTAATTAAGTTATCTACGCTAGGTCGATTAGTAACCTAATTAGTTTCTACTAATAAATAGGATATTAAGTCCCTAGATTCTAGTAGGCTAGCTTTCCTAGTAGTATTCTAGTAGCTGCCAGATATTTTTTAATTACTTAACAGATTACCCCTAAGATTACCTATGTTGTGGTAAAAAGGGCTCGAACTATCACAGGATATTCAGGAGCAGAGTTGTAAAGAATACAAATAGCTAACTGTAGGAAAGGATGCTAAAAGGGCAGACTATATATAAAAGAAACGAGCCTCTTAGTAAGAATCCTATGATATAAATTAGTGGATCTAGAAAGAATCACAAAAGTAAGTGTTTTACTTTAACACACCCCCTAGGTAATCGCTTAAAGTGGATTACCTATCCTAAGAAGTAATCTATAATTGTCTAAATCCTTTCTAACAATCTTTAAAAAACCATCTAAAGGCTGTTTAATAATTAAAAAACTATTAAGAATTGTTCTTCTAAATTTCCTTATCTTAAGAATAGCGATTCTATCACCCCCCACTTATTATAATAGTAAAATAATCACTGTTTATCTTTTAAATTATAAATCCTATCGTGAATCGTGTCTAGAATCTCTTCTTCTAGTGGGTTAGGAGCTTATAAGCGTGGCATAAAGGCCTAGAGCGTAAACGCTTTTATTCCGCTGCTCTTTTTGCTTACTTCCTATTAACTATAAGATAATTTCCCCGCTCTTACTAGCTAGTAAGTATAATAGGTAGGCGCGTTTTAATTAGAAAGAAGTAGTAGTAAGATAAATAAGTAGTAAGGAAGGAGCGCATTTGGCGCTTAATAATTAGATAGGTAGTAGAGTATATAAGCCCTTTACTAGCGCTTAATTTTCTCTCTTTAATTTTTTACTTTTAACGCTTTAACCTCCTATCTAATTTAAGCCTACTAGTTTAAACCTTTAAATCCCTCTACTTTATAATAAGTTATCTTCTTCTAATTATTACCTTACGCTCTTTCTATTGTTTAGAGCTTTACTAACTCTTTTAAATATCTAATAACCTAGCTAAAGCACGCGCAGTAAAGGCTATAAAAGCTACTAAATAAAGCTTCTAATCCTCTCACTAAAATCCTTCTACTCTACTAGCTCCTCTTACCCTAGCTCTAGGCCTCTAGTAATTACTTAGTGCTCTTAGATAAGTAAGCTACTTAGGCTACTTAAAGAGAGCTCTAGTAGAAAAAAGTAATAGATACTGCTATAATAACGCTTTAAGCTTAAGTAGGTGCTACTATACCTACTTTACCTACTCTTACACTACTATATATAGGGTTGTCCTATTACTTTAGCTAATTTTACTAATTATTTCTATAGCTAGCCACATATTTAGACTCTAGCTATAGATTTTATCTACTATTAATTATTAAAGGGTGCTAATATAAGCTTTTATTCTAAGATTTATTCTAGGTTTAGCTAATACTTTTTATAGGAGAGGCTAATTACTAAGCTGCGTAAGAGGGTTAAAGTGGCCTTATAAAGTCCTTTTTCTACTAGTAGTTAAGAGGAGTAAGCTTAGTACGTAGCTACTATCCTACTCCCTCCTTTCTAGCTAATCCTTAGTAGAGGATAGGATAATTACCCTCCTACCCTACCTATTAAGGGGCAGCGCGGTCGCAGCTAATACCCTAATTAAAATAGCTAGATAAGCGGCCTATTAGCTCTAAAGTAGGGTAGAGGCTAAATAAGTGCTTCTCTTCCTACTAATTAAAGGAGAGGTAGAGGAGGTGAATAGAGTAAGGAATTACCTACTATAGAGAGGAGGAAAGGAGAAGGATAGGGAGAATCTCCTACTACTAATTATAGAGGAGATTCTCGCACCCCTATAATTAAGTAGAGGAGGAAAAAGGTCTATATACTTATAGATAAGCTCTTTAATCTTCTCTTCCTCTAATTCCTATTCTTCTTCTAATCTTTTCTTTCTTTTTTTTTTCTTTTCTTGTTTCCTAGCTCTAAATTAATAATTCTAGGTAGTTAATAGATTAATTCTCTACTTACCTACTTTTATTCTATAATTATTGTGCTTATATTTTACAGATTTAATAGCCTTTTAAATCTATTAAACTGCTAATAAGTAAGAGCTTTTATAAGGCTATCTGCTAGCATTTCGCTAGTTAGAAGATATTCTACTTAAAATAATTCTTTTGCATGCTCTTACTGTAACTATATATTCTAAACATCTATATAGCGTAGTTAAGTAGTAATTCTTTTGTTCTTTCTAATTACTAAACAAATAGTTTAAAGATTATTGTAATAGACCTTCTATAAAGGTTCTAGATCTAGAGTAAGCTTAGTAAAGAATCTCTTAATTACTATAGCTTCTTTACTTATATATTTAAGCGCTAGAAGCTTTGCTTCTGTTATTAAAGTAGTGATTATGTTCTATTAAGCTACTTTCTATAGGATAGCTCCTCTAAACAATGGAATAATATATCTATAGGAAGATTGCCGTGATATTAGATTATTAGCAAAAGAGGCATCTCTACATATTAGCAGATTAGGTCTATTATAGCCACTAAAGACTATAGCCTACTATCTAGTTTAATAGAGGTAAAGGATTACATAATTAATAGTAGTAAAGTGTTCTTTGCTTAGATTTATTAGAAAGTGTGATAGCTTTAACACTGTAAAGACTATATCTAGGCGTAGTATAATTGCTGTGTAGAGAGCTAATCCTACCTCTTCTTAAAAGAGCTTTATTTATTAAGGAGTGGCTTCTCCTATACTTAGAATAAGATCTTCTGCTAATAGAGGTGTAGAAGGGAAGCTCTTAGAGTTTAAAAGGTTAAACTTTTTTGTGATCTTATTAATGTAGGTATTTAGACTAGAGAAATTAATCTTGCTTCTCTGTCCCTAATTACTTAAACACCTAGGAACTACTCTACTAGTCCTTTTAATTTAATCTTGTATTTGTTTGTAATCTTCTTTTAAAAATCTAGGGCTTCTTTCTCTTTACTCTTGTAATAGAGAAGAAGAATGTTATTAATATAAAATAGAATAATAATACTTTAATTACTATTAAAGAAAAGGTATAGCTCTTCTAGCGAAGCTAAGAGTCTATAAGATTAAAGTAATTCTACAAATTCCTTATACTAAAGAAGTGGTAAATCTCTTAAGCTATACAAAGCTTAATTTAATCTTATACACTTTCTTAGCTTTTTAAAACTATTAGGTAATTTATAAGTTACTAGATTAGCGGCTGTAATAAGAGTATTTAGAAACGCTCCTACTATATTAAATTATAAGATTTCTAGATTAAATTCTGCTACTAGAGCTACAGCTAATTAAAAAGATCTTACTACTAGGGTAGTAGTATAGGTAGAGTAGAGAGTATTCTTTTTCTAAAGATCTCTTCTTATAATAATTTAAGCTTTACACTTTTTAAAGTATCTATTTTAATTAAACTTATAGGTAAAGACCTACTTTAAAAGGAGCAGTTACTCTAACACCTCTAATTATTTAATCTCTATCTAGATACCTTTATCTTACAAAGTTAAGATCTCCTTGTAAGTAGTAAGGAGGAATAGCTTCCTATATAGATAATTATAAAGGTGTTTCTATAGGGTTGGCTCTAGTGTAAGCTCGTCTCTATAAGTCTAAGCTGTATAAAACGCTCTAGGCGCCTTTCTAAGTATAAAAGCGAATACTATTATATTTAGTGTAATATATTCTTCTTACTTAGACTAGGCCTCTACTGCTCCTAGTATAAACGTGTACTCTAATATTACATTAAGATTACTTTAAAGATAATTAGTAATTAGTGCATAAGCACCTAGCTTCTACCTACCCCTTAGCTAATTATTCTAATTATTTTACTTCCTTAATCTTCGCAATAGCAGATAGTAATTTATTAGTTAGTTAATTTCTAGTGCTTTACTATAATTTCGCCTACTTATTCTACTTATCTCTAGATAGATCTACCTTCGCCTTTAGCGCGCTAGTAAGTTATCTGCTTTATCTAGCGTGATTAAGTTATCTGCGCTAGGTTAATTAGTAACCTAATTAGTTTCTACTAATAAATAAGGTATTAAATCCCTAGATTCTAGCGGGCTAGCTCTCCTAGTGGTGTTCTAGTGGCTGCTAGATATCTCTTAATCACTTAATAGATTACCCCTAAAATTACCTAGCTCTAGTGTCTAATTAGGGGTTATAAGTCTTATGCTTCCTTTCCTACTTAAGCGAATTTTTAGCTACTAGCTAGCTAAGCCTATAGCTTACTTAGTAGTAGGTACCTTAGGTTCCTAATTACTTAGCTAGCCTACTTTACTTTTAATTACTTAAGGGTTACCTATAGGTCTAGTAGCGGTTCTTATATGCTTATTTATTTTAGGAAGAATATTAAGCGCGTCTTTATATGCTTCTTCTAGATTATTTAGCTCTCTTTCTTAGAGGCTTTCTACTATTTTTAACACTTCTATCTTTAGAATAGATTATTCCTCTAATCCTTTATAGAATAAAGACTTATTAAACCTTACGTTTTGTGTAGTAATCACCTAATTAAGCTAGGGAATCTATATTTAGTAGATATTAGAAGCTTTATAGCCTACTAGGTATCTAATATAGCCCCTAGGATTTACTTTAAATCCTCTTCTGTCTCGCCTAGCTATACGCTCCTAATTAAAAAGGTAAACTTAGCAGCTATAGGCGTAGACAGCACTCTAGTTTAAACGAAGATTAGCTGTCCTATATTGTGTTTTTACTAGTTTAAAATAACAAAAATATTGTCTAAACTAAGTATCTAACGTTTTATTAGGTAATTAATAGCCTAATACTAGGCTAGAAATTATTCCTTAGAGCCAGTATACTGCTTATATAATCTTAGGCTAGAGATTTAATGGCAGATTTGCGCTTATTTACATTTTAATTACTTTTATTATAAGCTCTTAGCCTGCTTTTTCTACAGCGCTATTAGGCTTATATATATAGGGCGGTAGTCTACTAATTGTTATCCTTTCCTAATTAGCCTAAAATTTGTACTAGGATTTCCCTCTCTATAGAAGTGTTGCTGTATTATTGTCCTAGTAGATTTTTGTAATTTAAAGCTCGTATTTTGTATTAATAAAAGCTAAGAAATCCTACTACACTCTTATTATTTTAGAAAGCGTCTTTGTTCTAAGATTAAAAATGTAAGGTTTCTTACTAAAATCTTCTTTAATTAGCAAAACCTAGTTTTCTCTATTTTAAGTAGTGGGTATATTAAATAGATTCTAGAATAATAAGTAAAATGGCCTAAGTAATTATTCTCTAGGTCTCTTAGAAATTACCTAGGTTACGTATGTAGTAGTATAGTGCTCACAATCCTTTCTTAATATTCTAGTAATCTTTACACCTTAGGCTGTAGTTACTAGAGCTTATAGGGCTCTACTTCCTATATACCCTACTTAAAGGTGCTAGAGGTCCTTAGAATCTAATCTCTTAATATTAACCTAGGATAATCTTTTAGTGGTCACACTTATAACAGTTAGACAAGAGCAGATTAGCTTATATTATAGAAAAGTAAAGTTATACTCGCATCTTAGGTCTACTAAGATAACGCTTTATTCTAGACTTCTAATCCTAAGAGTGTAATCTAAACTAAAGTACTAAATCTTTACTTTCTTTAAAAGAGCTTCTAATATAATATTTATATAAAAGCCTTCTACTACTTTCACTCCTTAGAGTAGCAGATCTTTTATAAATCTCCTATTTTTCCTATGTAAAGCGTTCTTAATTAGTCTATTACTAATTCCTAAGATTAGGAGGCTTTGTGTACCTACCTCTACACTCTTGTTTAATAATTAAAACGTCCTAGGAATAAGTCTTTCGCAATTATTAACTAGGTAAACTGCTACAGCACTATCTAGTATTATATATTCTAATAGAGGATAAGCGTTAGAATATAGAGTAGAGTAGACACCTAATAATCTATTATCTGTAGGCAGATTAAATAGGTTTAGTAGAGCAGTAGCAATACTACTAGAATACTTAATAGTCTTAGTAGAGGATTATTTCTTATTCTATCCTACTTTTGTAATCGCATTACAAAGGTTTAACCACTTAGGCTACTTAAGTTAATTAAGAATCTCTAATTTTTCTTTATTAGTAAGATTAAATAATAATGTTCTATCCTAAGGTAATCTAGCTATCGTAGTTTAAAGTCTTTAGCACTCTATTAGTTTCCACCTATAAGTATAGGGCTTATAGGGACAGTTTAGTTGTTTCTTTGTCTAATTAGATAAACTAGAACTATTAGAGTTAGTAGATTATCTTAATAATCTATTAAAAGTGGCGAATACCCTACTTATTTTATTAGAACTAGATTAGATTAAATACTCCTAAACAAGCGCCAAAAATACCTTCCCTAGATTATTTAGCGTGATCTAATTCTGTCCTAGCGTCTTATTCTAGATTAGCTATTAGTTCATTAATTAGGCCTAATCTAGTGCTATACGCACAGTAATTACATCTAGGAAATCTTAGGTAGTAAGTAGTCCACTAATTTCGCTAATTAAGTAGGTCTTTGCTTTTTAATAGAAGAGCTACTACTCTTTAAACTAGGTCTTAGAACTTTGTCTTACCTACTTAGCCTTTTTAAGATAAGCATAGTACAAAGCTTAAATATTATTCTATATAGCTCCTTTATTTAGTGCGAGATCTTCCTTTAAAAGTTAAATTAGGGACTAAAGTGTAGTATAGCGTGTATTAACTAGAGTAATTATAGCAGGAGCAAGTAGATTAGGCGATACTATAGCGTTTACCTAAGTCTAGAAATTCTGTATCTTAGTATAGTCTGCTTGCTAGTCTAAAACTACTACTCTATATTCTACTATTTGTAAAGGAAAACTCTTCTTATCTATTTTATACTTAGTAAGCTCTGCTTTGTATAATTAAATACTTACTATAGAGGCTGTATCTATAATTAGTAATAGTTTCTATAGAAGCGGAGGTTATTCTAGCTTTACGTAATTAATTGCTAGAGCGTTAATCGCCTCTAGATTAATTTAGTTCTAGATTCCTTTTAAGTTTACTTAGAATTAAAGCTAGATAAACTAGTAGGGCTAGCTAGCGTGATTAACAAGCTATACTTCTACTATTTTAATAATTTTTGTAATTAGAAATAGAGGGGTTGTATTGTAGAGAGGTTCTATATAGAGTGTTGTATAATAATTTAAGCGTTGCTAAGTAGGTAGGAAGAATTGTCCTATATTATAAGCGCTGGGCTTATAACTATTGTGGTAAAAAGGGCTTAAACTATTACAGGATATTTAGGAGCAGAGTTGTAAAGAATATAAATAGCTATTTGTAGGAAAGGATGCTAAAAGGGCAGACTATATATAAAAGAAACGAGCCTCTTGGCAAGAATCCTATGATATAAATTAGTAGATCTAGAAAGAATCACGGAAGTAAGTGTTTTACTTCAACAACCTAGCTCTAGTGTTTAATTAGGGGTTATAAGTTCTATACTTCCTTTCCTACTTAAGCGAATTCTTAGCTGCTAGCTAGCTGAGCTTATAGCTTACTTAGTAGTAGGTACCTTAGGTTCTTAATTACTTAGCTAGCCTGCTTTGCTTTTAATTACCTAAGAGTTACCTATAGGTCTAGTAGTAGTTCTTATATACTTATTTGTTTTAGGAAGTATATTAAGCGCGTTTTTATACGCTTCTCTTAAATTATTTAGCTCTCCTTCTTAGAGGCTTTCTACTATTTTTAACCCTTCTATTTTTAGAATAGATTATTCCTCTAATCCTTTATAGAATAAGGACTTATTAAACCTTACGTTTTATGTGGTAATTACCTAATTAAGCTAAAGAATCTATATTTAGTAGATATTAGAAGCTTTATAGCCTACTAGGTATTTAATATAGCCCCTAGAATTTACTTTAAATCCTCTTCTGTCTTGCCTAGCTATACGCTCCTAATCTAAAGGGTAAGCTTAGTAGCTATAGGCATAGATAGCACTCTAGTTTAGACAAAGATTAGCTGTCCTATATTATGTTTTTACTAGTTCAAAATAACAAAAATATTGTCTAAACTAAGTATCTAACGTTTTATTAGGTAATTAATAGCCTAATGCTAGGCTAGGAATTATTCCTTAGAGCTAGTATACCGCTTATATAATCTTAGGCTAGAGATTTAACAGCAGATTTGCGCTTATTTATATTTTAATTACTTTTGTTATAAGCTTCTGGCCTACTCTTTCTACAGCGCTATTAGGCTTATACGTATAGGGTGGTGGTCTACTAATTATTATCTTTTCCTAATTAGCCTAAAATTTATACTAGGATTTCCCTCTCTATAGAAGTGTTGCTGTATTATTATTCTAGTAGATGTTTATAATTTAAAGCTCGTATTTTATATTAATAAGAGCTAAGAAATCCTACTATACTTTTATTATCTTAGAAAGCGTTTTTCTTCTAAGATTAAAAATATAAGGTTTTTTACTAAAATTTTCTTTAATTAGCAAAACCTAGTTTTCTCTATTTTAAGTAGTAGGCATATTGAATAGATCCTAGGATAATAAGTGAAATGGCCTAGGTAATTATTCTCTAGGTCTCCTAGAGATTACCTAGGTTACGTGTGTAGTAGTATAGTGCTCGTAATCCTTTCTTAATATTCTAGTAATCTTTACACCTTAGGCTGTAGTTACTAGAGCTTATAGGGCTCTACTTTCTGTATACCCTACTTAAAGGTGCTAGAGGTCCTTAGAATCTAATCTCTTAATATTAACCTAGAATAATCCTTTAGTAGTTACACTTATAATAATTAGATAAGAATAGATTAGCTTATATTATAGGAAAGTAAAGTTATACTCGTATCTTAGGTCTACTAAAATAATACTTTGTTCTAGGCTTCTAATCCTAAGAGTGTAATCTAAACTAAGGTACTAAATCTTTGCTTTCTTTAAAAGAGCTTCTAATATAATATTTATATAAAAGCCTTCTACTACTCTTACTTCTTAGAGTAGTAGATCTTCTATAAATCTCTTATTTTTCCTATGCAAAGCGTTCTTAATTAGTCTATTACTAATTCCTAAGATTAGGAGGCTTTATATACCTACCTCTACACTCTTGTTTAATAATTAAAACGTCCTAGGAATAAGTCTTTTGTAATTATTAACTAGGTAAACTGCTATAGCACTATCTAGTATTATATATTCTAATAGAGGATAAGCGTTAGAATATAGAGTAGAGTAGACACCTAATACTCTATTGTCTGTAGGCAGATTAAATAGGTTTAGTAGAGCAGTAGTAATACTACTAGGATACTTAATAGTTCTAGTAGAGGATTATTTCTTATTCTATCCTACTTTTGTAATCGCATTACAAAGGTTTAACCACTTAGGCTACTTAAGTTAATTAAGAATCTCTAATTTTTCTTTATTAGTAAGATTAAATAATAATGTTCTATCCTAAGGTAATCTAGCTATCGTAGTTTAAAGTCTTTAGCACTCTATTAGTTTCCACCTATAAGTATAGGGCTTATAGGGACAGTTTAGTTGTTTCTTTGTCTAATTAGATAAACTAGAACTATTAGAGTTAGTAGATTATCTTAATAATCTATTAAAAGTGGCGAATACCCTACTTGTTTTATTAGAACTAAATTAGATTAAATGCTCTTAGATAAGCGCTAAAAATACCTTCCCTAGATTGTCTAGTGTGATCTAATTCTGTTCTAGCGTTTTATCCTAGATTAGCTGTTAGTTTATTAATTAGGCCTAATCTAGTGCTATACACGCAGCAATTATATCTAGGAAATCTTAGGTAGTAAGTAGTCTACTAATTTCACTAATTAAGTAGGTCTTTACTTTTTAATAGAGGAGCTGCCACTCTTTAAACTAGGTCTTAGGACTTTATCTTGCCTACTTAGCCTTCTTAAAATAAGCGCAGTATAAAGCTTAAATATTATTCTGTGTAGCTCCTTTATTTAGTGCGAGATCTTCCTTTAAGAGTTAAATTAGGGACTAAAGCGTAGTATAGCGTGTATTAACTAGAGTGATTATAGCAGGAGTAAGTAGATTAGGCGATACTGTAGTGTTTACCTAAGTCTAGAGATTCTGTATCTTAGTATAGTCTGCTTACTAGTCTAAAACTGCTGCTCTATATTCTGCTATTTATAAAGGAAAGCTCTTTTTATCTATTTTATACTTAGTAAGCTCTACTTTGTATCATTAAATACTCGCTATAGAGGCTGTATCTGTAATTAGTGATAGTTTCTATAGGAGCGGAGGTTATTCTGGCTTTACGTAATTAATTACTAGAGCGTTAATTACCTCTAGGTTAATTTAGTTTTAGATTCCTTTTGAGTTTGCTTAGAATTAAAGCTAGATAAACTAGTAGGGCTAGCTAGCGCAATTAATAAGCTATACTTCTACTATTTTAACAATTGTTGTGATTAGAAATAGGGGGGTTATATTATAGAGAGGTTCTAAATAGAGTGTTGTATAATAATTTAAGCGTTGCTAAGTAGGTAGGGAGAATTATCCTATGTTCTAAGCGCTGGGCTTATAACTGTTGTAGTAAAAAGGGCTTAAACTATTATAGGATATTTAGGAGCAGAGTTGTAAAGAATATAAATTGCTAATTGTAGGAAAGGATGCTGAAAGGGTAGACTATATATAAAAGAAACGAGCCTCTTGGCAAGAATCCTGTGATATAAATTAGTGGATCTAGAAAGAATCACGGAAGTGAGTATTTACTTTAACAAAGAACTATATAAAAAAACTATTAGGATTAATAAAGAATGGTTTTTACTATAACAAGAGCTCTACTAAAACCCTAGGGCAATAAGCTTTAGATAACTAGTAAAAGTGGTTTATAAGAACCCTATTAGAATTTTCTAAAAGTAATAACTAAGGAACTCCTAGAGATATAAACTAATAAAAGATATCTAGTTTAACTATATAGGTAAAGAAAAAAGAGGAAGGATAGGCCCTAAGCAGCCTAATAAACGCGTCTCTAATAAAACTTAATAACTAATAACTAAGACCTGTAAATGCTTTATATATACTAAACTAGGCCATATAGCTAGGAATTATAGATTAAAGAACAAAGTCTATTAAACTAAGTTAAATATACTAACTATTAAGAACTAAGAACCTAATAAGGAATAAGAAGTTATTATAATACTATTTAGTTACTAACGTGTTACACTAGAACAAAGTAAGTAATTAGATTTACCTAACTTACGACTATATATAGAGATCTAGAAGACAACTCTAACATATACTATAACAAAGAAAATGTGGAAGAGATATTAAGATCTCCTACTCCTTACCTATAAAATAGGCAGGAAGAAGACAACCCTATGTCACCTAAGTATAAACTAAATGTTTAGGACTATATAGAACCCCACTAGGCACTAAAAGAAATACAACCCTATAAAAATAAGAAGTTAGACTACGTACTAAAGTACTATCTAGACTACTAAAATCCTATATACTAATTCTATATATAGACGTATTGCGAAGAACCAATATGCGTATAATATAAAGTAGAGAAAAAGAAGAATAAGAAACAATCTAGAAGAAAACTGCGCTATAGATAGATATAGATAGACTACCCTATTACAGCTTACAATAAACACCTCTACAATAAATAATAAGTAAAATACTTTCCTTACCTTACGCTAAAGGGTAATAAATGCTATAATATACTTATTAACAGAGATTATATACAACTATACTAGTATACGTATTTAAACTAAGACTGCGAATACTACTATATAGCTAAGTATTTGGACAGCTTTACAAACTACCCTACGTAAGAAGTAATAATAAAACTACTAATTTAACTAGTATATAGAAATAGTAAAGACTGTAAGAGGAAGAATAACAGAATATTCTTATAAGAAGAAGAAGACAATCTATATAAGCTATATATTTAAGAATAATAATAGAAGCAGATGCTTAGAAACGCATACTAGGCATTAGAACTCAACTATAACATATATAAATAGATGTCTTTTTTAGGCCTAAACTTAGATAAGAAAATACCTTTATTAAATTAAATACTACAGTAAGTATGGTATTAGTTAAGCTACTAGTATAGCTTAAAGAAATATAGGCTTAAGCTCTTATAGACTTACGAGTAGAAAGGAACTTTATATCTTATTAGATAGTAAAATAAGTATCACTTATAATATTAGAGAAAAAAGTACCCTATATTATCTATATCGTAAATAGATCCCTAATGCCTAAGACACCTTAGATATACTAGAAGGTCACTACTATAATAACAGTCTAAGAATATAGAAAGGAACTTACTTTAGATATCTTACTAGGATTTAAGTATAAGTTAGTCTTAGAATTACTTTAGTTAATAATACACAACCTATTTATTAACTAGGGTATAAAGAAAATAGTATTTAAACACTATAAATATGTATTATAAGTAAGGCCTACGCATTAATTAAAAATAATAGTAGATAAGAGGGTTATTAATAACATAATACTGTAACAAATAGTTAAAAAACAGAAGCACACCTTAGTAGACGCTACTAGGAACCACTAGATTAAAAAGCGTAAAAAGAAGGACAGGAGCACACCCCTTACCTTACTAAGAGAGTAGAAGAAATAGACACATATATTTATAAAGAAGAAAGGAAAAGTAAACCTACCTAAACATTAACCCTAGGATCTTATAATAGACCTAGAGGAAGGGAAGACGCCACCCTTTAGACTACTATATAGTAAGATAGAAGAAGAACTCCTTAAAGAACGTAATTTTATTAAAATAAACCTTAAGAAAAGATATATATAACTATTAAAGTTACTAGTAGTAAGCCCTTTTATGTTTGTTAAAAAAAAGAATAGATTAGATAGATTATGTGTTAACTACTAATAACTTAATAATATAATAATAAAGAACTAATATCTACTACTAAACATTATAGAGTTATAAGATTAACTATCTTAAGCCAAGATATTTATAATAATAGATCTAAGGGACAGTTACCACCTTATATAAATTAAGAAAGGTAAAGAATAGAAAATAGTGTTTTAATTACGCTATAGACTATTTAAATATAGGGTTATACCTTTTAGACTTATAAATGCACCAGCAGATTTTATAGCATTTATTAATAATGTACTCTATAAATATCTAGTAATATTTATTATTATATATATAGACGATATCCTTATCCTTTCTAAATACAAATTAGACTACACTAAGTATATATAGATAGTACTAAAAGTATAAAATAAAGTATGCCTTCGCATTAAACTTAAGAAATATAAGTTTAACGTTAAATAACTTGAATTCCTAGGATATATTATTACTACAGAAGGAATTAAGATGGCACTAAGTAAAGTTAAATATATTAAGAACTAGCTAATACTAAAGACAGCTAAGAATATCTAAGAATTCTTAGGATTCTATGGATTTAACTAATAATTTATTTAAGATTATATAAAGGTTATAATACCTTTAATAAATCTTATAAAGAAGACGTACCCTTTAAATAGATAGATAAGTGTAGTGTCTATACAGTTTATCGTACAAATAGCACTAAGTGGAATAGGGGCCTGCCTACCTATAGGGACCCGCACAAGGACCCACTACTTAGGTTAGCGCTAAGAGGCAGAGACTTTATAAGGCCTGCCTACCTATAGGGACCCGCACAAGGACCCACTACTTAGGTTAGCGCTAAGAGGCAGAGACTTTATAAGGCCTTGCCTACCTATAGGGACCCGCACAAGGACCCACTACTTAGGTTAGCGCTAAGAGGCAGAGACTTTATAAGGCCTTGCCTACCTATAAGGACCTGCATAAGGACCCCCTGCTTAGGTTAGCGCTAAGAGGCAGAGACTTTATAAAGCCCTTAGTGCCCCTTTGTACGATAGACCAGACGTAATTAATTAAACCTACTTCTTACCCTTTGCACGATAGTATACTATTAACCTTTAAATACTTAATTATAGATTAAGCCAAACTAACACTAATTAGTGGTTAATTCTAATTAACTGTAAACTAGTAAGGTCTAAAGACAGAGCACCCTATAAGCTAGATACGTAGGCTCTGTATTATTATCTTTACTAGAGATCGAATTTTGGATTATACAATAAGTAGAAATAAAGCACATACATCTATAAAGAGTCGCACAATCTAGTCTAAGCTATTCTATAGAAAAGAAAGGAGATAATACCTTTACTAGAGATTAAATTTTAGATTATATAATAAGTAGAAATAAAGCGCACATATCTGTAAAGAGTCGCATAATCTAGTCTAAGCTATTCTATAGAAAAGAAAAGAGATAATACCTTTACTAGAGATTAAATTTTAGATTGTACAATAAGTAGAAACAAAGCGCGCACATTTATAAAGAGTCGCATAATCTAGTCTAAGCTATTCTATAGAAAAGAAAGGAGATAGTGAGCACATTTATAACCCTAAAAAACACGTCGCACAATTAAACTAGGGATAACTAAACGTAGACACATCGCACAACTAAGAAAGACAATAATAATATAGCCTTAAAACTAGGAGACTTCCTAGAGGAACTACAACCTAAAGACGTCGCGCAATAATTAATACTGCCTCCTTAGTAGAAAGATAAAGCTAAAGTAATATAGCTTTAATAAGTAAAGAAAGTAATAAATATTAAGGCTATTACCTTAAGAGGAGAGATCGCACAAAAGTACTAGGTGGATAGAGTAGATCTACACAGCTACTTACCCCCTTCTCTAAAATAGCTAAACACTTATATAGTATACATAATCGCGTAATATTATATAAGTAGTTTTAAAAATAAAGAAGTAATCTCTTCTTTTACTAAAGATTTTAATAACTAGAAAAAGAGAACCTTTAATAAAATTAGTTGTGTAGTAAGAAGAGAGCTTATTACTTTTTTTATAAAGGAAGGCTTTATCGCTACTAATTCTATAATAAAGGACACTTATATAAAGAAACTCTTTAAACTATTATAGTTTAACTATAAGCTATAGACCTTTTGCATAATAACTCTATAACTATAACCTAAACTACTTCGCATAATCCTAATAATGTAACCTACACTATCTACAGGTAATATATATATATATAGAGCATAGCTAGGGCCTATCCCTATACGTGCAAGGACAGAGACACTATATATAGAGCTACACTAGTAGTAGTAGCCTAAAACCTAGACTACTTTTGCCTAACAAACTACATTATATAAAGAGGCTAGACACTCCTAGTCTCCTTAATAACTAGGAGATTATACTTATATCTAGCTAGATAAGATTATTCTCTTTTAGAAGGCTTAGAGTAAAGAGAATAACTACACTAGTAGGCTATATAATATCCTAGTAGACAAGATAAAAGTCTTTAGAGAACTATACTATAGGCTAGGTATACTATAGGACTAGTATACAAATATCTTTCTAGGAATCCTTTCTAATCGTGCGAGTACCTACTACCTACACAACATTAGACTAGGACTTCTATAGGATAAATTATATAATAGACTAAATAGGCACTTTAATACTAGTGTTAATTATAATTAGTACTAGATAGACGAGACTACTCTTACTTTTAAACACTATAAAAGGGATAATCTAGCTACTACATCGCATAAGGCCCTAGAAGTAATAATTAATAAGCTTACTTTAGCCTAAAGGGCTCTTAGATAAGGCTTTAGTAGTAAACTATAACTACACACTACTATTATATAAGCATGCCGCAGCTATCCTAACCTTAAATAAGCTATATTTAACCCTAAAAACATAGTAGAAAGCTTACTTAGCGACCTTTATACATTACTCTAAGTTACTAAAAATAGAAAGAAGTTATAGTTTCTCTAAAATAGTAAAGAGGTATACTACACTAATTAATAATATAATAATCCTAATTGCATAAAAGGATCTAGCCACTCTAGAGGTAGATTAACCTTTAGACTAAAAGAAAGAGATAACTTTAGAAGTTTAAGCTCTTATATAAAGTAGAAATACTTTATGTGCTATAAAAAAGGATACTAGTCTACTAACTATCTACTAAGGAATACCTAGCGAGCTAGAAGGTAATATATATTATTGTACGCTAACTTCTATAAACATAAACCCTCTACTATAGATATATAAGTATATATCCTTAACTTTAAAGGAGAGCTAGAGGAAGAAGACTATCGCATAAAAGAGAAGAAAGATAAATAAGACTAATAGAGTAATAAAAAAGAAGCACAGAAGGCTATCTTATACTTTACTTCTACTATATACCTTTATTACACAACTAGGAGCAATTTTTCTATACCTACTTACTAAGACCTAGCGCTAAGTATTATATTACTTAACACCCTACCTTCTATTTGCGCACAGGACATATGCCTAGAAAGAGCCTTATTACGCGATGCGACTCTACTACTATATAAAGAGGTAGGGTAAGAACTAAGTAGGTTAGCTATTACTACTTATTTGTATAAGAGTAGGTGTAAATAGGACCTTTACTACATAGTAATACTACACCTACCTTACAACCTATTCTAATTAGGGAAGGCTAACTGTATAGATAGAAAAAGACAAGAAAAGAAAAGTGTATAATAGATATAAGCTATCGCACAAAAGAAAAGTTGCTAGTGTCTATATAGTTTATTGTACAAATAGCACTAAGTAAAATAGGGGCCTACCTACCTATAGGGACCTACACAAGGACCCACTACTTAGGTTAGCGCTAAGAGGTAGAGACTTTATAAGGCCTTGCCTACTTATAAGGACCTACACAAGGACCCCCTACTTAGGTTAGCGCTAAGAGGCAGAGACTTTATAAAGCCCTTAGTGCCCCTTTGTACAATAGACTAGACGTAATTAATTAAACCTACTTCTTACCTTTTGCACGATAGTATACTATTAACCCTCAAATGCTTAATTGTAGATTAAGCCAAACTAATATATAGAATATTATTCTAACTCCTTAAGATAGCATGTATTATAGAACCTATCCTTATTTATTTTAGAAGTAATAAACCACTGCGCTTTAAAATAGATGCTAGCGATCTTACGCTAGGCGCCTACGCTAAATAAGAACATAATAGTAAATAGCACCTAATTACCTATTACTTATGCAAATTTAATAACGCCGAAACACAATATAACATATATAATAAAGAACTCTACGCTATTATTAAACCCTTAAAGCACTAGAGGATTTACGCGCTTAGTTACTTAACGCTAGAAATTTACATAGATTATAAGAACCTTCTAAGGTTCACGACAACAAAAGAACTTACGCCATAATAATAAAAATAGTTATAGACTACTAGGTAGTATAAGTTTAAAATTATCTATGTAGCTAGAAAAGAAAATAGCAGAGCAGACACTCTTAGCTAACAAAGTAATCTAGTAAGAGAAAAAGTAAAAACCTTCTTTATAATCCTTCGCAAAGCCAAAGATAGATCTCTAAAACAAATAGTAGAACTAAATTAACTTTTAGTAATTAACTAAGAAGTTTTAGAATATCTATAGACTAAGATTATCTAATAATACCATAATAACCCTATGTACAGACACCTAGGCATTATAAAAACAATAGAACTTATCTAAAGGAATTACACCTTTAAAGGAATTAAAGAAGCTATAATAACTTATATCTATAAATATATAGAATACTAGAGAAACAAACACAGCACACATTTTAAATATAGAGAGATATAAGTAATTAGAATACTAACAGCACTATAAGAAGACATTACTATAGATTTTATTATAGGAATTCTAAATTCTAAGGATCTAATAATAGGAATTAAATACAACAGTATACTAGTAATAGTCTATTAACTAACTAAGTATATTAAGCTTATTCTATGCCTTAAAAGAATAATAGCAAAAGAACTTACTTTTCTTATCCTAGACTAACTAATTAGATATTACAGAATTCTAAAAATAATTATTAGTGACAGAGATAAGCTCTTTACGTTAAATTACTAAATAATACTTATGGCACTACTAAGAACAAAACGAAAGCTATTAACAGCTAACTATCTATAAATAGATGGACAGATAGAACGTACGAACTAAACTATAGAAACGTATCTACGTATCTACTGTAATAGTTAGAAGAATAACTAGGTTTTATTATTACCTATAGTATAGTTAGCCTATAATAATAAAGTATTAGCAGTATTAGGACATACACTATTCTATGTAAACTATAGAAGACACCTATATCTTTTTAATTAATAATCTCCTACGACAATTAAAGCAAAAGAAGCCATAGATATAGTAGAAAATATAAAGAAACTTCACTAATAACTCTAAGAGAACCTTAAAAAAGCTTAGTAGCAATTAATTTTATACTAAAACTAAAAACAAAAAATGGCACTTTAGCTAAAAAAGGGGAATAAAGTATATCTGCTTATAAAGGACTTTTAAACTTAGAAGAAGAAACATAAGAAACTAGATTATATTAAGGTTAGACTATTTTATATTTCTAAGTAAATATTTCTAGTAAACTATAAGTTAGAACTACCACTAGATGCAAAGATACACCTAGTATTCCGTATATTACTACTAGAGCTAGCAGACCCTAATACACTAATTAGAACCGCCTTCTACCACAGAACGAAGGAAGAAAATAAATTTAAAGTTAAAAGAATTCTAGAATATAATTAGTATAATAACGTATACCTCGTTAAGTAAAAAGGTTACCTATATAGTGAAAATACCTAGGAACTAAAAAGTAATCTAGTAAACTATTAGTAAAAGATTAAGACATTCTATTAGAAACATAAATATACCTAGGAGGATTATAGTACTAACACTATAGTGTTCACTATGTTAAGAGTTAACCACATTACTATAGAGTAACTAACAGTCGCTGCTATAATAGGACAATTAACAGTATTTACACTTATGTTTTTACTATCTATAGCTGTTTCTATAACTAGACATAATATCTTTTTATAAGCACACTCTTTAGTCTAAGCTAGTATCTTCTTATTTTATAATAACTACACTATTAGGAGAGATAATACCTTTTTATTCTTTTCAACCTTCTTCTTATACTCTTTATAAGTCTTATCTAGTAAGAACTAGCTTATGTTCATAGATAGGCGACCTAAGCGAATACATTTAGAACACTTTAAACCTAAATCTAGTATAATATAGTAAATAGAACCTTTAAAACTATAATTAATATAAGGGTTCTCTATAATAATATTAGCTTCTTAGATCTCGCAATACAATTAATGTTTTTAAATGGTGGAATTACTAGGTATAATACTAACAGATATACTTATAGTAAGTAGGGTTAGTAGAATAGCTTACGTAATATAGGCCAAGATCTAAGTATGTAATTTAAGACAAATCTATAAAAGAAGGGGGATAATATTAGGATCTAAAATCTATATAATAGTAGAAAGCTGGTTTTATACCTAGTGGACGCGTAATAGGGATTAAGTAGGGATTTAATACTAACTACGCCTTAAATAAAAGAGTTACGTAACTACTCTCTATAAAGCGCTTACTTACTCTGTATAGAGTATAATACACGTAACTACTCTTTATAGAGCGCTCTTTACAGAGCGCTTCCTATAAAGCGGCTATTACTTAGTATATAGGAACGCGAGAATAAGTTTCGTATACTTATATTTAATCTATTTATTAATCTATTCTTTAGATTCTAGTAGACTAAATTGTTAACTTATTACACTTAGTTAAAATACTAACGTATTAACAATTCCTTCTACCTTCTGTAAGTACTCCTGCCTAAGAACCAACCTTAACCCTTTAGGACTAGCTACCCTCTTAGATTTAATAAATAGTATATACCTTACCTTACTAAAAAGGTATAGGAAATAGACACACATATTTATAGAGAAGGAAGGAAAAGTAAACCTACTAGAATATTAAGTCTAGGATTTTACAATAGACCTAGAAGAAGGGAAAACGCCATCCTTTAGACTACTATATAGTAAGATAGGAGAAGAACTCCTTAAAGAACGTAATTTTATTAAGATAAATCTTAAGAAAGGATATATATAACTATTAAAGTTACTAGTAGTAAGCCCTTTTATGTTTGTTAAGAAGAAAGATACATTAGACAGACTATACGTTAATTACTAATAACTTAATAATATAATAATAAAGAACTAATATCTACTACTAAATATTATAGAGTTATAAGATTAACTATCTTAAGCCAAGATATTTATAATAATAGATCTAAGAGATGGTTACTACCTTATACGAATTAAAAAAGGAATAGAATAGAGAATAGTGTTTTAATTACGCTATAGACAATTTAAATATAAGGTTATACCTTTTAGACTTATAAACGTACTGGCAGCTTTTATAGCACTTATTAATAACGTACTTTGTAAACATCTAGACATATTTATTATTACGTATATAAATAATATCCTCGTCTTTTCTAAAAATCAATCTAACTACACTAAGTATATACAAATAGTATTTAAAGCACTACACAAAGCATACCTTTATATTAAACTTAAGAAATATAAGTTTCACGTTAAATAACTTAAATTCCTACGATATATTATTACTATAGAAGGAATTAAGATGGCACTAAGTAAAGTTAAATATATTGAAAACTAGCTAATACTAAAGACAGCCAAGAATATCTAAGAATTCTTAGAATTCTATAAATTTAATAGATAGTTTATTAAAGACTACATAAAGGTTATAATACCTTTAATAAGCCTTATAAAGAAAGACATAGCTTTTAAATAGATAGATAAGTGTAGAATATTATTCTAACTCCTTAAAATAGTATATATTATAGAACCTATTCTTATTTATTTTAGAAGCGATAAACTACTATAATTTAAAACAGACGCTAGCGATCTTACGCTAGGCGTCTACGTTAAAAAAAAACGTAATAGTAAATAGTACCTAATTACCTATTACCTATGTAAATTTAATAATACTAAAATATAATATAATGTATATAACAAAGAACTCTATGCTATTATTAAAGCCTTAAAGCACTAGAGGATCTACACGCTTAGTTACTTAACGCTAGAAATCTATATAAATTATAAGAACCTTCTAAGGTTCGCGACGACAAAAGAACTTATGCTATAATAACAAAGATATTATAGACCACTAGGCAGTATAAGTTTAAAATTATCTATGTAGCTAGAAAAGAAAATAGTAGAGTAGACGCTCTTAGCTAATAAAGTAATCTAGTGGGAGAAAAAGTAAAAACCTTTTCTATAATCCTTGGCAAAGCTAAAGATAGATCTCTAGAACTAATAGTAGAACTAAATTAACTTTTAGTAATTAACTAAGAAGTTCTAGAACATCTACAGACTAAGATTATTAAATAATTGTTAAAGTAAACACTTACTTTCGTGATTCTTTCTAGATCTACTAATTTATATCACGAGATTCTTGCCAAGAGGCTCGTTTCTTTTGTATATAGTCTGCCCTTTTAGCATCCTTTCCTATAATAAGCTATTTGTATTCTTTATAACTCTGCTCCTAAATATCCTATAATAGTTTAAGCCCTTTTTACCACAATACTTATAAGCCTAGCGCTTAGAACGTAGGACAATTCTCCTTACCTACTTAGTAACGCTTAAATTATTATATAACACTTTATTTAGAACCTCTCTACGATACAACCCCCCCTATTTCTAATTACAAAAATTATTAAAATAGTAGTAGTATAGCTTATTAATTACACTAGCTAGCCCTACTAGTTTGTCTAGCTTTAATTCTAAGTAAACCTAAAAGGAATCTAGAACTAAATTAACCTAGAGGTAATTAACGCTCTAGTAATTAATTATGTAAAGCTAGAATAACCTCCGCTCTTATAGAAACTATTACTAATTATAGATACAGCCTCTATAGTAAGTATTTAATTATACAAAGCAGAGCTTACTAAGTATAAAATAGATAAAAAGAGCTTTCCTTTATAAATAGTAGAATATAGAGTAGCAGTTTTAGACTAGTAAGCAGACTATACTAAGATACAGAATTTCTAGACTTAGGTAAACATTATAGTATTGCCTAATCTGCTTACTCCTGCCATAATCACTCTAGTTAATACACGCTATACTACGCTTTAGTCTCTAATTTAACTCTTAAAGGAAGATCTTACACTAAATAAAGAAGCTATATAAAATAATGTTTAAGCTTTATACCGCGCTTATCTTAAAAAGGCCAAGTAGGTAAGACAAAGTCCTAAAACCTAGTTTAAAGAGTGGTAGCTCCTCTATAAAAAAGCGAAGACCTACTTAATTAGCAAAATTAGCAGACTACTTACTACCTAAAATTTCTTAAATATAATCGCCGCGCGTATAGCACTAGATTAGGCCTAATTAATAAACTAACAGCTAATCTAGAATAAGACGCTAGGACAGAATTAGATTACGCTAGACAATCTAGGGAAGGTATTTTTAGCGCTTATCTAGGAGTATTTAATCTAATCTAGTTCTAATAAAACAAGTAGGGTATTCGCTACTTTTAATAGATTATTAAGATAATCTACTAACTCTAATAGTTCTAGTTTATCTAATTAGACAAAGAAACAACTAAACTGTCCCTATAAGCCCTATACTTATAGGTGGAAACTAATAGAGTGCTAAAGACTTTAAACCGCGATAGCTAGATTACTCTAGGATAGAACATTATTATTTAATCTTACTAATAAAGAAAAATTAGAGATTCTTAATTAACTTAAGTAGCCTAAGTGGTTAAACCTTTGTAATGTGATTACAAAGGCAGGATAGAATAAGAAATAATCCTCTACTAGAACTATTAAGTATCCTAGTGTTACGTACCAGATAACAACGTGGGACTTGGGCGCTTATAAAGGTGTAATAAAGTGACGACAGGGTTACGAATGTAACAAACAGACGCTAAGTAACTTAGATTAGGTTATGTAATGTGCTTAGTTACTTAGTAGCACTAAGTAGTAGAGTAGGTTACGTAAGGTGCTTAGTTACTTAGTGGCACTAAGTAGTAGAGCAGCCTTAGTATATAGGAACGCAAGAGTGGGCTCTCTATACTTGTGTTGTTATGTTATAGGTGCGTTTGCCTTGAGTGAGGAATATAAAAGAATAAGTTGAGTTCTCCTATCCAAAATCTATTATACAAATCTAACTACTCTAATTATCTATTAGGTCTCTTTCTTGTTTTGTCTAGTTAGCGCCTCCTTTTTCCTATTCCCTAATTAGCTATCTTAAACGACAGCTAATTGGCCCTATGTTTCTCTAATTCTCTATTATAGGCTAACTTTTACACTACATTTTCCTCCCTCTCTTCTAGGCTTAGTCCCTTAAGCCTACTACCTTACCACCCTTTTAACACCTTATTAGTAGTCACCTCCTAGACCTGTAATTTCCTTAATCCTTAGCTAGCCACCTTTACCTAATTATCTTACCTACTAACCTATTGCCTACCTACTGCTTATGTCCCTATAATTAAAGTTATTTGTTAACTTCTTTATATATTAGGTAATAATGCAGCGTTAGTCTAATTCTAGGCCTATAATATTACCTTAGCCTCTAGCTAACTAACTGTGCCTAATTATCCTAATTGCTAACTTATTGCCTATCTACTACTTATATCCCTATAATTAAAGTTATTTACAGACCTCTTAGTATGTTAGATAGTAATATTATAGTAATATCCTCTTATAAACGCTTCTACTAAGCTGCTTAGGTAGCTTACGCTTAATCTTTAGGGTATATAACCCTAGGATTTCTTCTACTCTATTCTTCTCTTAACTTTTACTTCTACTCTTCTCCCTCTCTTTTAGTCCTTCTAATACCTATTTAATAACTCTACTGCAGTTATAGCTGCAGTTAACTACACTTTAGGTAGAATAGCCGCTTTTAGTGCTAGTGGTAGAAAGGGTAGTAATAACTTAAATAAGCGTGGCCCTATTAGTAATATAAAAGCGGACCTTTTTATCTACCCTTCTAAGTCTACTAAAGAGTATATTATTAAGTAGCGTATATTATCCTAAAAATCTTTTGTATCCTATTACTAACCTTCCTAGTTAGGGTAAAGGCTAATTAGTGTGTAAACTGTAATCTTTTGCGTGAACTAGCTTACTTTATCTATAGCCTAGGCATATAGGGTGTTGCCCTAGGTCCTGTTCTTTACACTACTAGCGTCTATAAGAATAATAGCTACTTAGACCTTACTGTTTAGCACTTTAATATTAGTAATAATAAAGCAGAGACTATTACTAAGTTCTTTAGCTTAAGTACTAAGGAGGCTCTATTAAAGCATAGATACTATAATGCTAATATTAATATAGGTATCTAGTATACTACTACCTCCTCTTATTTTTTTCCTTCTTCTCTAATTAACTATCGCTGCACCTACTACTAGAATAAAAGTGGGAGGAGTAAGCTCTATTTTAGTGGCAAATACAGCGTTTCCTATCTAGAAGGTAAGCTGCTAAACTAGAGAGGGTGTAATAAGTACTAGATAAATAGTAACTATACTTCTTACTCTTTTTATTGTAAGTTCTAGTCCTAATTTCTTATTACCTAAGCTAATATCTCTTTCTTTTTAGGTAAGCTAGCTAACTCTAGCACTAGTCTTTCTATAGATAATATTATTTTAGCTGCTAATATTCTTTCTATTAGTATAACCTACTTTTAGGCTTCTTCTAGTTACGCTTCTAAGGCTGTTTCTGCCCTTAATACTCTTATTCCTAAAGAGTCTATAAAACCCTAATATACTATTACTATAAATTATAGTCTTTTTTCTTTAGTAGCCCTTTAAAATTATTCCTAAAGGTCTTCTAGAGGTTCCCTTTAGTCTCCTCTTAGTGGTGCTTTATTATTTTGGGGTTTTAGTCCTCCTATTTAAGGGGGTTCTTATTCTAGCTTTAATTATAGATTGCCTAATCCTAGATTACTTATGCGCCTAGATTCTCTTACTAAAAAAATGTTCCTTTTTAGCTTTAGTTATCCTCTTAGTCTACTTATTCCTAGTATTCTTATTCTAGTTCTCTTTTACCTTATTAGCGGTCTATTAATTAGGCTACCTAAAATTATACTAGATCTCTTCTTTAGTCTAAGGTAACTAGGGCCTCTAGCTCTATAGAGCCCTAAACCCTAAATACTTATTAGTCCTGCCGCTACTATAAAGATAATGTTACTGTTAATAATAAGGAGAATAATAATTAGTGCTCTAATATATCTTCCTTCCTCTTTTTTATTAACTGCCTATAGTTAGCTTTCCTAATTCTATATTAGGAAAGAATTAGGCTAGTTTAATATAATATTAGACTCTAAGGTAGACATATCTTAGTCTATATTAAAATCTAATACTTCTGCTCTCTTTAAAATAACCACTTTTAGTGAATTGCCTCTTGTTTATATAAGTGGTATAATAGCCTATTAGAGTTCCTTCTTCTACTCTGCCCTTTTAGTTCTTATAAGGCTATCCTTAACTTCTAAGCTAGAATTACTATGCTCCTCTCTTTTTTTAACCTCTTAATAGCGTAGTAGTTTTAGCAGCTTTAGTAGTAGGGTCTAAGAGTTAATTAGTAGGTCCTTAGGCACAATTTTTATCCTTCCTCTTAGTACCTGTGCTTTATTATCTAGGGTGTGCTAGTAGAAGCGCTTAAGGTAGTTGCTATGCGTAGTATACTAGAATGTAGCTCTATTAAGCTCTTCTAGTTAGTAATATAACTAGCTAGGGTAGTTAATAGAGATTTAGTAAAGGCCTAGCTAGCGATCCCTTATCTTTGCAGCTGTTAACTTATCTATAGTCCTAATTAAATTCTAAACTAGCACTAGGTCTCCTTTATAAAAGTCTTATTAATAGGCTTTACTAAAATCCTATTACTCTGCTCCCTTAAGGCGCATTCTTCTTAACCTAGATAGCGCCTCTAAAAGTTTATTACCTCTCTATTCTAACTACTTAGCCCTTAGGGTAAGTAGATCTAATTAGTTCTCTACCTCTAACTATAGTAGGGTCTGCCAGCTTTTAATCGCCAGCTTAATAGGTAGTATAGGTTAAATGCTAGTTATTATTTCTGTAGGTGCTAACCCTGTGCTTTGTTAAATTGAAACCCTCTTAGCCTATACTACTATAGGTAAATTACGCTCCTAATTATTTCCTAGCTTTATAAGCGCTATAATAAGTAATTAGTAACCTTATTTAACTAGCCCTTAAGCCTTAGAGTTGTAAAAGGAAGCTTAGATATAGTGTATCCTATAGTGTTTAGCTAGTGCTTTAACTACTAATTTGTTTTTAGGCCCCCTATCTACGCTTAGTTAAGGAAACACCCCCTACCTATAGATAATATCCTTATAGAGGAACTTTGTAACGCTTTCTAAATCTGCTCTAATAAGCGCTCTAGCTTTAGGCTATCTTAAGGCGTATTCCCTAGTAATAACAAAGAAGGATTTCTAATACTTACTTATAGGTATGTAGGTAATATTAATAGTCTATTATTTAAATAAGGTTTTAGGGTTACTAATCTTAAGGCTTGTCTCTATTTAATTATCTTATTTAATAGTATAGATAGTACATTTCTTTAGCTTAGTTTAAATTGTCTTAAACTAGCCCTCCTACTAGAACTAAGACTGGATCGCAGCATTTGTAGCCTAGATTTCTTTATAGTAGAGGTGCTAATAGACCTCTTAAATAAGTGCCTTTTAAACATCTAGGTTATTAATTACCCTTTAGATAGCAAGACTTAGGGTTAACTTCTTAAATAGTAGGTTTACTTTTACAAAAAAGGTTTGGGCCTTCTTTATCCACAAAAGGCGGCTTTTCTAGGGTATTAGCCTATTAGGTCTTTTTCTAGATAGTAAGAACCTCGCTATCTCTTCTAATTCTTTTAAAAAGTTTTTGCTAAGGATCTAGGCCTCTTATAAGGTAAACACTAAGCTATTATTGTGCTTCTCTACTATATAGTCTATAAAGGGACCTAGGTTTTCTTCTAATTCTTCTGGCGCTGTCCATTTTTTTGGTTAGGGGTACCTTAATAATCTATTAGTAACAACATTTTGTTTTCCTAGCCTATAGACAATTTTAAAGTCCTATAGTAGTATTGTACCTAGCTATTAGTTTATTACTAATCTAGGGAGGTTGGTAGAAGACTAGTTAAGCTGTGAAATTAGAGTAGCCGCATTTGTTTTAATAATAAATTAGGTCCTATATAGGTATAGCGCAAACTTCTTTAGCGCCTATACTACTGCTTTGCATTTAAGCTTAGTTAAGTGCCACTTTAATTCTGCTTTAGACTATAGTGTACTTTTAAACTGTACTAGGTGGCGCTTTCTATCCTCTCCTACTTGCTTAATATAGGCTCCTCCTTCTTATAAACTTACGTCTATATAGACGAAGATCTACCTTCCTAATTTATAATTAAGAGTTATTAGAACTAGTGCAGTAGTAATACTCTCTTTTAGGATGTTTATTAATTAGCGCTTAAGATCTTTCTACTTCTATTCTTAGCCTTTCCTAGTAAGTATGTATAAAGGTTTTGCTTTAATAGAAAAGTAGAAGATCTATTAGTAATAGTAAGTGTAAATCCTAATAAACTGTTAGACTTCTCCTTAATTTGTGCATTCTTTCTAGTATAGAATCTTGGCTACTTTCTTATCTTAGGGCAATTAGCTATTAGGCGATACCTTATATCCTATAATTTCTATTTAGTTTACTCCCTAGAAGGATTTTGTTCCTAATATAGTAGTATAGGCCCTCTCTAGGTTAGCAAGTACCCTATCTAGCTATATAATATGTTTAAGCACAAATTAGCGTACTCTAGAAAGGGTTTCTTTATCCCTATAGGTTAACTTTAGTCCTGCCAATGCAATATTATTAATAAAGGGTGAAGTATTAGGGAAATGCCTCTAAAGGATTGTTAATATAGCTCTCTAGAAAACTCCTAGTAAATTTGTTACACTTTGTAGTAGTATACAGTGCCTTACTAGGCCTATAGGTGTCTAGAAAGCTGTTATATCTCTTAAGGCTGTATAGAGCGGTATCTAGTTAAACCCCAAAAATAGAATAAATAGAGAGTAGATTGCTCTACCTCTAATCCTCTCTAAAAACTTATTAGCTAAGGGTGGGAGATTAGCATCTCTTTCTAAAACCTTGTTGTAGAACTAGGCGTTATTAATTAATTAGTACCCTTTATCTTTTTTTAGTACTAGGAACTAGGGGTTTTAATATTAGCTGTTGTATATTTTAAGGACTTTTCGGTTAATCTAATCTAAAATTATCTAGTGTACTATAGGCACTAGCTTTTTTAGGTAGTTAAAGCCTCTTACCTACTAGGCTTTATATAGGATAGTCTAAATCTAGTACAGAGGCATAATATCCTTACTAATAGTTATTATCTCACTAAATTCCTAGGCTAGAGCTGCCTCCTAATAGAACATTAGCTTATAGATAAGTAAAATCTCTGTAGGTTTTAGCTAGTCTCTAATATTTATCTCCTTTAGTCGTTTAGGTGTTAATTGGTGCCCTCTTCTAAAATCCGCATACCTAGGTTTAAACATTCCTAAATATGCATCTAGTTAAGGTCCCTAAAAAGCTATTATAGCTTATTGTTATTTAATAGCTCTTTTTCTCTAATCTAATCTCTCTACCTCTAATAGGCAGTTTCCTCTTAGGTTATTTATAGGCTGAACTTTGTTTACTACCTTCTTATGTATAGTGTAGGTAATCTCTAATTACCTAGCTACTGTTGCCTAATGTTTTTGCGCTTATTATCTAATTAATTCTACTTAACTAATTTCTTACTTATCTTCTCTATCTTCCACCTCTTTATTGCTAAAGTATACACTAATAGAGTAACCCTATAGCAAGTGTACTTCCCCTATAAGCACACCCTTTACACATTTCCTAAATCCTTATTGCTTGTTTTATAGTTAGAAAGTAGTAGAGTATCTAACCTAAGAAAAGAGACTGTTCTTTTCCTATCTATAGAGGTAATCCTACATAGGCATTAGCCTATTAGGGTAAACTCTATAGCTAACTAAGTAGCTATCGCAAAGGGGGTGCCTAGAATAATAGGCCTCCTAACGTTTCTTATAATCTTAAAATAAGTAGGAATTATAATTAGCCTAACCTTAAGTAGTACACTATAGGTAGTTTCTATATACTTATCTAAATCTCTACTAGCTCCTACTATGCCTAATTATTCTTTAGTAGGTAAGTAGCTCTAATCTTAGTCCTAGATTATAATATTAAGTGCCCTTATAGTAGTATACCTTATAATATTTAGTTTTAATCCTAAGTTGAGCAGAACCTTATAGTGGCTTCTAAGAATAGTAATAAAATAGGTAGAGAGTTTTGCTAGAATGCTTTAAACTCTTATTTATTTTTCTAGCTTAGTGCGACTTTAGAGGTTAACCTTATTAGCTTTTTTCTAATATCTATCCTACACCTCTCTAATACTGTATTAGGTACTTCGTGCAGCGTTTCCTTGTGCGATCTAGTGTAGCCTAGGGCGTAACTTCTCTATTATTACTTCTAATAGGATAGCAGGTTTATAAGGGTGGTCCTAACTTCGTTTTTCTATTAAAACTTGTCTTTATTATGTCCCTATAAAGACATTCCCTAATTTACTCCTATCTAATTATTTATTAGGCTTCTTTTCTTTTCTAGAGAGTAGTTACTAGGCCTTTAAATATAGTTTGTCCTAAGAAAATATTAATTTAACTATAATACCTTTTACCTTTTAGGTTAGTGCTGCTATTAGGATAGAATTAGTATTTAGAGTATTAATAAGTGCGACTAGCTCTTTATTTAATAGAGGAGTAGAGGCTATTTAAGCACCCTTCTTTCTACTAGTAGCCTTAGCTTCTAGTACAGCTTAGATAATACTCTCCTCTATTATCTAAGTAGGTTTAGAAACTCTTTAGTTTACTTCTATAACTACTACTTATAGCACTAATTTATTATTATTAATTACTAGTAGAGGAGATCCTAGGCGGAATTCTCTAATCTGTAGCTAGGGATTAATTCTAACCCTTCTTTCCTAAAGGTCTCTTATTTGAGCCACTAATACTAGTTTACTTACTCTAGCCCCTACAACCCTTTTAATATTTAGTTATTTTTATTATTCTTATAAGCTCTTTTCTACTATCCTAGTCCTAGTAGTATTTACTTCTTTAGTTATATTAACTTTCTTAGATAGGTAGGAGACCTCTAATAAGATAGCGTAGAAGGCTTTAGCCCTTTTTATTACTTCTATCTCTAGCTCCTAGTCTCCCTACTTACTACTTATTAACCTAAAATATAATTAGCCTAATTTGTGTTTAAGATAGGTAGAGGCTTTCTTACCCTCTAGGCCTAGCACCTAGCTGAAATTCTTCTCTAAATCCTTATTAGTGACGTTAAAATACTGTTTAATTTCCCTAAGTAGGTACTAGAGCTGTGCATCTCCTTAGGAGTAGGGTATAGGCCTCCTAAATTTCTCTATCTAAAGGTGTTTTAGGCTATAGTAGAAGTTAAAAAACTAGCTATTAGTGTTAAAGATTTTATAGTACTAACCTCTTTTAATAAGGCCTTAGCGCCAGGGGCAGTCCTTTATAATGTGCCTAGTCTCTCTATAGGTTCTATAAGCCTAGGCTTAATATTCCTAATCGCGAATCACCTAAGTACCTGCACTAGGGTTTATAATAGGGTTATAGGAGCTCTTAAATGTCCTATTATTACGTTTTATATAAAGGGTTAGCTCTATAAGCTTATTAAAAGCGTATTAGTTATTAGCTAGCTTATTAAGAATAAGACTAGTAGTAGTAGGTATAGAAGCCTTCTATTACTTATATTCTTCTATAGTAAGGGTAAGTCCTCCTATCTTTATAATAACCTTTTAGACTTACGCATTTACTTCTTCTTTATAATTTTTATTTTCTCCTATTCTTATTTCCTTCTGTACCTTAAAGAACTTCCCAGGTAGTAGAATAAGTAGAATTGCTAATAAAGCAGTTTTAAAATAAGCTAGATTTATAGTAACCTATCTCTTCTCTTACTATATAGCCCTAATTGCCTTATCTTAGTCTCTACACTAGCGAAAGAAATCGTACATTTCTTGCACCTAATAGGTGTTTACATTACCTCCTTTTAGGCAACTTTCTATTAGCATTCTATATATAACTATAGTCTTGTTGTCTTAGCCAAGACCTCTAAAGAAAAGAGTCCCTACTTCTATCTATATAATTTGTAATTAGGTAAGGGCAGCTTAAGTATAGCTATTAAACTTATAGAAGTAGTTATTTAGTATAATAGGCTACTAGCTCACTTTATTAAGCTAGCTCTTAAAGTAGGCTTTAGTTAATTTTTAGTATTCTAAGTCTATTAACAAGTACTTAGAGTAAAGTATCTTCTAGAAGTCTTCCTAGTTAACTAAAGCACTTCTATAGGCTAGTAGTTTTATAATATCCCTTTAGTAGGTACCTAAGTAGAAGTAAGATAGCTTTTATTTCTTAAACTCCTTACTTTACTCTACTCCTTCCGCTTAAAAGTTATAGTCCTCTAAGAAGGTAGTAATATTAATACCACTAAAGCTTAGTGCGTTGCTATTATTTAGGCTTAGAGTAAACTAAGCTATATTTCTCTTTTAAGGGAAGCCTCCTATTCCTAGTCCTCTATCCTTAAACTATTTTCTTTTGTCCATGTCTTCTAAAAGGTAATTAGTAATACCCTAGCTTATCTAGCTAGTGCTACTCTTAGTAGGGGTAGTTAGATAAATAAGGTTATTATAAAACCTATGCAAATCTATTTTATCTTCTTTTTTTTTTATTTTTCTTCTATTGTCTGCTTGTTCTTATATTAGTTTTCTGTTAGCGATTTGGCTTTAGGTATGCGGATAACAATCTTACTTAATAGAATCCTACTACTAATACCTCGCTTCCCTTTTTGTCCCTAACTTAATTGTTACTTAGACTAGAATTATTTAGGGTCTATTACATTTGCTCTTTCTAGGAGTCTAGTGGCCACTTAAAGGTCCTCTAGTCTATTGCTCTTTCTACCTAATAGCTGCTTAAAAGTCTATTAGTCTGTTGTTGTTTTATTTCTAGGTAACTAATAACTACTTAAAAGTCTATACAGTCTATACTAGCACTAGATAGCTGCTTAAAAGTCTATTAGTCTGTTGTTGTTTAGTTCTAGGTAATTAGTAACTACTTAAAAGTCTATTAATCTGTCTGTCTAGGCAACTAATAACTACTTAAAAGTCTATACAGTCTGTCTATCTTTATACCTAATAGCTACTTAAAAGTCTATTAGTCTTATTACTATATTCCTAGCTATTTAGCAGCTACTTAAAAGTCTACTAAACAGCTTCTATTAGTTCTTTAAATACTTGTCGCTATACTTCTCTATATCCTTTTAAAAGCAGCCCTATGTCCCTTACTAAAAATTGTTATGTTATAGGTGCGTTTACCTTAAGTGAGGAATATAAAAGAATAAGTTAAGTTCTCCTATCTAAAATCTATTATACAAATCCAACTACTCTAATTGTCTATTAGGTCTCTTTCCTGTCTTGTCTAGTTGGCGCCTCCTTTTTCCTATTCCCTGATTAGCTATTTTAAACGACAGCTGATTGGCCCTATGTTTCTCTAATTCTTTATTGTAGGCCAACCTTTACACTATAGTGTTTAATCTGTTTATTAATCTATTATTTAGATTCTAGTAGACTATATTGTTAACTTGTTATACTTCGCAACATACTATTATATTAATAAGACTTTCTACCTTTTGTAAGTACTCCTACATAAGAACTAACCTTAACCCTCTAGGACTAGCTACCCTATTAGACTTAACATCTTAAACACCTTTAATATAAGTACTTTATAAACTCCTACCTCTTCTATAGCTTTAGGTGCCGCTAAGATTACTTCTATAAAGAATAGTAGTAAAGCGTATAAACCTAATCTCTACTTTAGTAAATAATTTTAAACTAATGTCTAGATTCTCTAGTTAGACCTCTACTTTCTTAACTTAGACAAATCCCTTAAAGATAAGAAAAAGGTTATTTTTATAGTAATATACATGTAAGGAGATACAGGATTATAGATCTATTCCTACCTTAAAAAGTACCTAGGAATGGACTATAATAATAATAATAATAATTACGTAAATAAGTACGCTGATATAGTTAACATTATTAAGGATTATAATAACTTTAAGAAATACCTTAGATAACTTTTTAGAATTGCTAATAAGGACTCTATTATAAAAGTAAAGATTTAGACTATAACTTAGAAATAATTAGTAGCTAAGTATATAGCTAAGTTTTATAGATACGCTGTACAACTTAACTAGGATAATAAATCTCTTTAGGATATATATAAATAAGGACTTAAATAGAAACTATATAAGGAACTCCTACGTAGTAGTGTACAAATTACTAACCTTAAAGAACTATATAAAGAAACTATTAGAATTAATTGAAAATAGTTTTTATTGTAATAGGAGCTCTACTAAAACCCTAAAGTAATAAGCTTTAGACAACTAGTAAAAGTAGTTTATAAGAACCCTATTAGAATTGTCTAAAAACAACAGCTAAGGAACTACTAGAGATATAAACTAATAGAAGATATCTAGTTTAACTATATAGGTAAAGAAAAAGGAGGAAGGATAGGCCCTAAGCAGCCTCATAAACGCGTCTCTAATAGAAGTTAATAACTAATAACTAAGACCCGTAAATGCTTTATATGTAGTAAACTAGGCTATATAGCTAGGAACTATAGATTAAAGAATAAAGTCTATTAAACTAAGTTAAATATACTAACTATTAAGGACTAAGAACCTAATAAGGAATAGAAAGTTATTATAACGCTATTTAGTTACTAACGCGTTATACTAGAATAAAGTAAGTGATTAGATTTACCTAACTTATAATTATATAAAGATCTAGAAGATAAGTCTAATATATACTATAACATAGAAGATGTAGAAGAGATACTAAGATCTCCTACTTCTTATCTATAAAGTAGGCAGGAAGAAGATAACCCTATGTCACCTAAGTATAAACTAAATGTTTAGGACTACATAGAACCCTACTAGGCACTAAAAGGGATGCGACCTTATAAAAATAAAGAATTAGACTACGTACTAAAGTACTACCTAGACTACTAAAATCCTACATACTAATTCTGTATATAGACGCATTGCGAAGAACTAATATATATATAATATAAAGTAGAGAAAAAGGAGAATAAGAAATAATCTAGAAGGAAACTGCGCTGTAAATAGATATAGATAGACTACCCTATTATAGCTTACAACAAATACCTCTAGAATAAATAATAAGTAAAATACTTTCCTTACCTTACACTAAAGGGTAATAAATGCTGTAATATACTTATTAATAGAGACTGTATATAACTATACTAGTATACGTGTCTAAAATAAAACTGTAAATACTACTATATAGCTAAATGTTTAGACAACTTTGCAAACTGCCCTACGTAAGAAGTAATAATAGAACTATTAATTTAACTAATACACAGGAATAGTAAAGACCGCAGGAGGAAAAATAGAAGAACATTCTTATAGGAAGAAGAAAAAGATAATCTATATAAGCTATATACATAAGAATAATAATAGAAGCAGATACTTAGAAATGTATACTAGGCACTAGAACTTAACTACAACCTACACAAATAGATATCTTTTTTAGGCCTAAACCTAGATAAGAAAACGCCTTTATTAAATTAAATGCTATAGTAAGCACAGTATTAGTTAAGCTACTAGTATAGCTTAAAGGAATATAGGCTTAAGCTCTTATAAACTTAAGAGTAGGAAAGAACTTTATATCTTATTAGATAGCAAGATAAGTAGGACTTATAATATTAAAGAAAAAAGTATTCTATATTGTCTATGTCGCGAATAGATCCCTAATACCTAAGACACTTTAGATATACTAAGAGGTCACTACTATAATAATAGTCTAAAGACATAGAGAGGAACTTACCTTAGATATCTTACTAGGATCTAAGTATAAGTTAGTCTTAGAATTACCTTAGTTAACAATATATAACCTGTAGATTAACTAGGGTATAAAGAAAATATTATTTAAACGCTGTAATTGTGTATTATAAGCAAAGCCTATATATTAACTAAAAATAATAGTAGATAAGGGATTTATTAACAATATAATACTGCGATAAATAGTTAAAAAACAAAAGCATACCTTAGTAGACGCTAGTGAAAACTACTAGGTTAAAAAGTGTAAAAAGGAGGACAATAGCACACCCCTTACTTTACTAAGAGAGTACAGGAAATAGATATATATATTTATAGAGAAAGAAAGAAAAGCAAACCTACTAGAATATTAACCCTAGAATCTTATAATAGACCTAAAAGAAGGGAAGATGCCACCCTTTAGACTACTATATAGTAAAATAGGAGAAGAACTCCTTAAAGAACATAATTTTATTAAAATAAACCTTAAAAAAGGATATATATAACTATTAAAGTTACTAGTAGTAAGCCCTTTTATATTTGTTAAGAAAAAGCATAGATTAGATAGACTATACATTAACTACTAATAACTTAACAACATAATAATAGAGAACTAATATCTACTACTAAATATTATAGAGTTATAAGATTAACTATCTTAAGCCAAGATATTTATAATAATAGATCTAAAAGACGGTTACCACCTTATACAAATTAAGAAAGGTGAAGAATAGAAAACAGCGTTTTAATTACGCTATAGACTATTTAAATATAAGGTTATACCTTTTTCACTTATAAACGCACTAGCAGCTTTTATAGCACTTATTAATAACGTACTCTACAAATATCTAGATATATTTGTTATCACGTATATAGACAATATCCTTGTCTTTTCTAAAAATGAATTAGACCACACTAAGTATGTATAGATAGTACTAGAAGCACTAGATAAAGTATGCCTTTATATTAAACTTAAGAAATGTAAGTTTAATGTTAAATAACTTAAATTCCTAGGACACATTATTACTACAGAAGGAATTAAGATAGCACTAAGTAAAATTAAATGTATTAAGAACTGGCTAATACTAAAAATAGCCAAGAATATCTAAGAATTCTTAGAATTCTATGGATTTAACTAATAATTTATTTAAGATTATATAAAGGTTATAATACCTTTAATAAATCTTACAAAGAAGACGTACCCTTTAAATAGATAGATAAGTGTAGAATGTTATTCTAACTCCTTAAGATAGCATGTATTATAGAACCTATCCTTATTTATTTTAGAAGTAATAAACCACTGCGCTTTAAAATAGATGCTAGCGATCTTACGCTAGGCGCCTACGCTAAATAAGAACGTAATAGTAAATAGCACCTAATTACCTATTACTTATGCAAATTTAATAACGCCAAAACACAATATAACATATATAATAAAGAACTCTACGCTATTATTAAAACTTTAAAGCACTAGAGGATTTACGCGCTTAGTTACTTAACGCTAGAAATTTACACAGATTACAAGAACCTTCTAAGGTTCACGACGACAAAGGAACTTACGCCATAATAATAAAAATAGTTAGAGACCACTAGGTAGTATAAGTTTAAAATTATCTATGTAGCTAGAAAAGAAAATAGCAGAGTAGACACTCTTAGCTAACAAAGTAATCTAGTAGGAGAAAAAGTAAAAACCTTCTTTATAATCCTTCGCAAAGCCAAAGATAGATCTCTAAAACTAACAGTAGAACTAAATTAACTTTTAGTAATTAACTAAGAAGTTCCAGAACATCTACAGACTAAGATTATCTAATAATACCATAATAACCCTATGTACGGACACCTAGGTATTACAAAGATAATAGAACTTATCTAAAGGAATTACACCTTTAAAGTAATTAAGGAAGCTGTAATAACTTATATCTATAAATATGTAGAATACTAAAGAAATAAACATAGTATATATCTTAAATATAGAGAGATGTAAGTAATTAGAATACTAACAGCACTATAGAAAGATATTACTATAGATTTTATTATAGGAATTCTAAACTCTAAGGATCTAATAACAGGAATTAAATACAACAGTATACTAGTAGTAGTCTGCTAACTAACTAAGTATATTAAGCTTATTCTATGCCTTAAAAGAATAACGGCAAAGGAACTTGCTTTTTTTATCCTAGACTAACTAATTAGACACCACAGAATCCTAAAAATAATTATTAGCGACAGAGACAAGCTCTTTACGTTAAATTATTAGATAACACTTATAGCCCTACTTAGAACGAAATAAAAGCTATTAACAGCTTACTATCTATAAATAGACAGATAGATAGAACGTATAAACTAAACTATAGAAACGTACCTACGCATCTACTGTAACAGTTAGAAGAATAACTAGGTTTTATTACTACCTATAGTATAGTTGGCCTATGATAATAAAATATTAGTAGTATTAGGATATACACTATTTTATGCAAACTATAGAAAACACTTACATTTCTTTAATTAATAATTTCCTACGACAATTAAAGTAAAAGAAGCTATAGATATAGCAGAAAATATAAAGAAAATACACTAATAACTCTAAAAGAATCTTAAGAAAGCTTAGCAGCAATTAATTTTATACTAAAACTAAAAATAAAAAATAGCACCTTAGCTAAAAAAGGGGGATAAAGCATATCTACTTATAAAGAACCTTTAAACTTAGAAAAAGAAACATAAGAAACTAGATTATATTAAGGTTAGACTATTTTACATTTCTAAGCAAATATTACTAGTAAACTATAAGTTAGAACTACTGCTAGATGCAAAGATACACCTAGTATTCTACGTATTACTACTAGAACTAGCAGACCCTAATACACTAGTTAAAACCACCTTCTACTACTAGACTAAGGAAGAAAACAAATTTAAGGTTAAAAGAATTCTAGAATATAATTAGTATAATAGCGCGTACCTTATTAAGTGGAAAGGTTACTTACACAGCGAAAACACTTAGGAACTAAAGAACAACCTAAGAAACTGTTAATAAAAGATTAAAAAATTCTATTAATAGACTTACCTAAGATAGTAACGCTAAGAAATTATCCTAGAACTCTAGAGACAGGTTGTCTATTATAGACTATATAAATATGCTAAGTTTAGCTAGACTAGTAGGCTAAGTAAGATAGGCTAGGTCCTTTTCTAACTCTAGCTCTACTAGAGCAGCACTCTCTACTATAATAACCTTACTAGTACGCTTCTTATTCTACGCTAACTATTTTAATAACTAATTCTCTTTTATGCGCGCTACACGTAGGGCTTTAAACGCTATATCTTATTCTTTTCGCGCCTCTAATATTTACGCCTTTAATTTCTTCTTCTTAGCAATTAACTGCGAGAACTTATTCCTAGTAATAGCTATATTACACTTTAAGCCTTATTTCTAACACTTACTACACTTCCCTAAGCTAACGTAGACTTTATAAACGCAGAAATGTAACTTATAAAAGAAGTACTTTAACACTATAACTACTTTATAGTTTTTAATAGTAGAGATAAGGCTGTAATAAGGCTTTGTAGAATTATAGTTAGTAGGCATAATTCTTTAGAACAAAGAATAGAAAAGGAGGGAATAATATTACATACTAGATAATAATATAGGACTTAGGCGCTTATAAAGGTGTAATAAAGCGATAACAGGGTTATAAATATAATAAAGAGACGCTAAGTAACTTAGATTAGGTTACGTAATATGCTTAGTTACTTAGTAGCACTAAGTAGTAGAGTAGGTTATATAAGGTGCTTAGTTACTTAGTGGCACTAAGCAGCGGAGCAGCCTTAGTATATAGGAACGTAAGAGTAGGCTCTCTATACTTATGTTTAATCTATTTATTAATCTATTGTTTAGATTCTAGTAGACTATATTATTAACTTATTATACTTCGTAAGATACTATTATATTAATAAGACCTTTCACCTTCTATAAGTACTCCTGCCTAAGAACTAACCTTAACCCTCTAGGACTAGCTACCCTGTTAGATTTAATACCTAGTAGTATTACTACTGCTCTACTAAACCTATTTAACCTACCTACAGATAATAGAGTATTAGGTGTCTACTCTACTCTATATTCTAACGCTTATCCTCTATTAGAATGTATAATACTAAATAGTGCTATAGCAGTTTACCTAGTTAACAATTATAAAAGACTTATTTCTAGAACGTTTTAATTATTAAATAAGAGTATAGAGGTAAGTACACAAAGCCTCTTAATTTTAGGAATTAGTAATAGACTAATTAAAAACGCTTTATATAGGAAAAATAAGAAATTTACAGAAGATCTACTGCTCTAAGAAGTAAGAGTAGTAAAAGGCTTTTATATAAATATTATATTAGAAGCTTGTTTAAAGAAAGCAAAGATTTAGTACTTTATTTTAGATTACACTCTTAGGATTAGAAGCCTAAAACAAAGTGTTATCTTAGTAGACTTAAGATGCGAGTATAACTTTACTTTCCTATAATATAAGCTAATCCGCTCTTATTTAATTATTATAAGTATAACTTCTAAAGGATTATCCTAGGTTAATATTAAGAGATTAGATTCTGAGGACCTCTAGCACCTTTAAGTAGGGCATATAGGAAGTAGAGCCCTATAAGCTCTAGTAACTACAGTCTAAAGTGTAAAGATTACTAGAATATTAAGAAAAAATTACAAGTACTATACTACTACACACATAACCTAGGTAATCTCTAGGAGACCTAGAAAACAATTACCTAGACTATTTTACTTACTATCCTAGGATCTATTTAATATGCCTACTACTTAAAATAGAGAAAACTAGTTTTTGCTAATTAAAGAAAATTTTAGTAAGAAACCTTACGTTTTTAATCTTAGAATAAAGACGCCTTTTAAAATAATAAAAGTATAGTAGGATTTCTTAGCTTTTATTAATATAAAATACGAGCTTTAAATTACAAAAATCTACTAGGATAATAATATAGCAACACTTCTATAAAGAGGGAAATCCTAGTATAAATTTTAGGCTAATTAGGAAGGGATAACAATTAGCAGACTACTGCCTTATACGTATAAGCCTAATAGCGCTATATAAAGAGTAGGCTAGGAGCTTATAATAAAAGTTATTAAAATATAAACAAGCGTAAATCTACTATTAAATTTCCAGCCTAAGATTATATAAGCGGCATGCTAGCTTAAAGAAATAATTCCTAGCCTAGTATTAGGCTGATAATTACGTGATAAAATATTAGATACTTAGTTTAGACAATACTTTTATTATTTTAAACTAGCAAAAACATAATATAGGATAGCTAATCTTTGTTTAAACTAGAGTGCTGTCTACGCCTATAGCTACTAAGCTTACCCTTTAGATTAGGAGCATACAGCTAGGCAAGACAGAAGAGGATTTAAAGTAAATCCTAGAGGCTATATTAGATACCTAGTAGGCTATAAAGCCTCTAATATCGACTAAATATAGATTTCCTAGCTTAATTAGGTGATTACTACATAAAATGTAAGGTTTAATAAGTCCTTATTCTATAAAGAATTAGAGGAATAATCTATTCTAAAGATAGAAGTATTAAAAATAGTAGAAAGCCTCTAAGAAGAAGAGCTAAACAATCTAGGAGAAGCGTATAAAGATACGCTTAAGATTCTTCCTAAAATAAATAAGTATACAAGAACTGCTACTAGACCTATAGGTAACCCTTAGGTAATTAAAAGTAAAGCAGGCTAGCTAAGTAATTAAGAACCTAAGGTACCTACTACTAAGTAAGCTATAGGCTTAGCTAGCTAGTAGCTAAGAATTTGCTTAAGTAGGAAAGGAAGCATAAAACTTATAACCCCTAATTAGACACTAGAGCTAGGTAATCTTAGGGGTAATCTATTAAGCGATTAAGAGATATCTAGCAGCTACTAGAACACTATTAGGAGAGCTAGCCCACTAGAATTTAGGGATTTAATACCCTATTTATTAGTAGAAACTAATTAGGTTACTAATTAACCTAGCGTAGATAACTTAATCACGCTAGATAAAGTAGATAACCCACTACTATACTAAAGGCGAAGGCAGATCTATTTAGAGGTAAGTAGAATAAGTAGGCGAAATTATAGTAAAGCACTAGAAATTAACTAACTAATAAATTGCTATCTACTATTGCAAAGATTAAGAAAGTAAAATAATTAGAATAATTAGTTAGAGGGTAGGTAGAAGCTAGGTGCTTATACACTAATTGCTAATTATCTTTAAAATAATCTTAATATAATATTAGAGCACACGTTTATACTAGAAGTAGTAGAGGCCTAGTCTAAGTAAAAAGAATATATTACACAAAATATAATAGTATTTACTTCTATACTTAGAAAGGCGCCTAGAGCATCTTATACAGCTTAGACTTATAGAAACGAGCTTACACTAGACCTAACCCTATAGAAACACCTTTATAATTATCTATATAGGAAGCTATTCCTCCTTACTACTCGCAAGAAGATATTAACTTTATAAGATAAAGGTACCTAGACAGAGATTAAATATTTAGAGGTGTTAGAGCGACTACTCCCTTTAAAGTAGGTCTTTACTTATAAGTTTAATTAAAATAAATACTTTAAAAAGGGTAAAGCTTAAATTATTGTAAGAGGAGATCTTTAGAAAAAGAATACTCTCTACTCTACCTATGCTACTACCCTAGTAGTAAGATCTTTTTAATTAGCTGTAGCTCTAGCAGCAGAATTTAATCTAGAAATTTTATAATTTAATGTAGTAGGAGCGTTTCTAAATACTCTTATTATAGCTGCTTATCTAGTAACTTATAAATTACCTAATAGTTTTAAAAAGCCAGGAAAGTGTGTAAGATTAAATTAAGCTTTATATAGCTTAAGAGATTTACTACTTCTTTAGTATAAGGAATTTACAGAATTACTTTAATCTTATAGACTCTTAGCTTCGCTAAAAGAGCTATGCCTTTTCTTTAATAGTAATTAAAGTATTATTGTTCTATTTTATATTAATAACATTCTTCTTCTCCATTATAAGAGTAAAGAAAAAAAAGCCCTAGATTTTTAGAAGAAGATCGCGAATAAATATAAGATTAAATTAAAAGGACTAGTAGAGTAGTTCCTAGGTGTTTACGTAATTAGGGATAGAGAAGTAAGATTAATTTCTCTAGTCTATAATACCTATATTAATAAGATTATAAAAAAGTTTAACCTTTTAAACTCTAGGAGCTTCCCTTCTATACTTCTATTAGTAGAAGATCTTATTCTAAGCATAGGAGAAGCTACTCCTTAAAAAATAAAGCTCTTTTAAGAAGAGGTAGGATTAGCTCTCTATATAGTAATTATACTACGCCTAAATATAGCCTTTATAGTGTTAAAGCTATTATACTTTCTAATAAATCTAAGTAAAGAACACTTTACTACTATTAACTATGTAATCCTTTACCTCTATTAAACTAGATAGTAGGCTATAGTCTTTAGTGGCTATAATAGACCTAATCTGCTAATATGTAGAGATGCCTCTTTTACTAATAATCTAATATCACAGCGATCTTCCTATAGATATATTATCCTATTGTTTAGAGGAGCTATCTTATAGAAAGTAGTTTAATAGAATATAATTACTACTTTAATAATAGAAGTAGAGCTTCTAGCGCTTAAATATATAAGTAAAGAAGCTATAGCGATTAAGAGATCTTTTACTAAGCTTACTCTAGATCTAGGACTTTTATAGAAGGTCTATTATAATAATTTTTAAACTATTTGTTTAGTAATTAGAAAGAATAAAAGAATCACTACTTAACTGCGCTATATAGATATTTAGAATATGTAGTTGCAGTAAGAGTATATAAAAGGATTATTTCAAGTAGAATATCTTCTAACTAGCAAAATACTAGTAGATAGCCTTATAAAGGCTCTTACTTAATAGCAGTTTAATAGATTTAAAAGGCTATTAAATCTATAAAATATAAGCATAATAATTATAAAATAAGAGTAAGTAAGTAGAGAATTAATCTATTAACTACCTAGAATTAATAATTTAGAGCTAGGAAATAAGAAAAGAAAAAGAAAAAAAAGAAAAGATTAGAGGGAGAATAAGAATTAGAAAAAGAGGAGATTAAAGAGCTTATTTATAAGCTTATAGACCCTTTTTCTCCTCTGCTTAATTATAGGGGTGCGAGAATCTCCCCTATAATTAGTAGTAGGAGATTCTCCCTATCCTCTTTCTCTTCTTCTCTCTATAGTAGGTAATTCCTTACCCTATCTACCTCCTCTACCTCTCCTTTAATTAGTAGTAGGTGATAGCTTACCCTAGCCTTCCCTCTTTTAATTAGTAATAGGTAATTCCTTACCCTAGCCTCCCCTCTTTTAATTAGTAGGAGGAGAAGCACTTACCTAGCCTCTACTCTACTTTAGAGCTAATAGGCTACTTATTTAACTATTTTAATTAGTGTATTAGCTGTAACCGCGCTACTCCTTAATAGGTAGAATAAAAGGGCGATTACCCTATCCTCTACTAAGGATTAGCTAGTAGGGAGAGAGTAGGATAGTAGCTATATACTAAGCTTACTCCTCTTAACTACTAGTAAGAAAAGGAGCTTATAAGGCCACTTTAACCCTCTTACGCAGCTTAGTAATTAGCCTCTCCTATAAACAGTATTAGCTAAACCTAGAAAGAATCTTAAATTAAAAGCTTATATTAGCATCCTCTAATAATTAATAGTAGATAAAATCTATAGCTAGAGTCTAAATATACAGCTAGCTATAGAAATAATTAGTAAAATTAGCTAATGTAATAGAATAATGCTATATATAGTAGTGTAAGAGTAGGTAAAGTAGGTATAGTAGCGCCTACTTAAGCTTAAAGTATTATTATAGTAGCGTCTATTACTTTTTTCTACTAAAGCTCCTTTTAAGTAGTTTAAGCAGCTTACTTATCTAAGAGTACTAAGCAATTACTAGGGGCCTAGAGCTAGGGCAGAAGGAGCTAGTAGAGTAGAAAAAGTAAGAGAATTTTAGTAAAAAAATTAAAAGCTTTATTTAGTAGCTTTTACAGCCTTTACTACGCGTGCTTTAGCTAGGTTATTAGATATCTAAAAGAGTTAGTAAAGCTCTAAATAATAGAAAAAGCATAAGATAATAATTAGAAGAAAAGAACCTACTATAAAGTAGTAGGATTTAAAGGCTTAAACTAGTAGGCTTAAATTAGATAGGAAGTTAAAGCGTTAAAAGTAAAGAATTAAAAAAAGAAGATTAAGCGCTAGTAAAGGGCTTATATACTCTACTACCTATCTAATTATTAAGCACTAAATACGCTCCTTTTTTACTACTTATTTCTCTTACTACTATTTCTTTCTAATTAAAACGCGCCTACCTATTATACTTACTAGCTAGTAAGAGCGGGGAAATTACTTTATAGTTAATAAGAAGTAAGCGAAAAGAGTAGTAGAATAAAAGCGTTTACGCTCTAGGCCTTTGTACTACGCTTATAAGCTCCTAACCTACTAGAAAAAGAGATTCTAGACACGATTTATAATAAGATTTATAATTTAAAAGATAAATAGCGATTATTTTGCTATTACAATAAATAGGGGGTGATAGAATCGCTGTTCTTAAGATAAGGAGATTTAGAAGAATAAATCTTAATAGTTTTTTAATCCTTAAATAGCCTTTAAATAGTTTTTTAAAGATCTTTAGAAAGGATTTAGATAGTTAAAGATTACTTCTTAAGATAAGTAATCCGCTTTAAGTAATTACCTAGGGGGTGTGTTAAAGTAAATACTTACTTCTATAATTTTTTCTAGATCCACTAATTTATATCACAGGATTCTTGCCAAGAGGCTCGTTTCTTTTGTATATAGTCTGCCCTTTCGGCATCCTTTCCTATAATAAGCTATTTATATTCTTTACAACTCTGCTCCTAAATATCCTGTAATAGTTCGAGCCCTTTTTACCACAACAATAATATTATAATAACCCTATATACGGACACCTAGGTATTATAAAGATAATAAAACTTATCTAAAGGAATTACACCTGTAAAGAAATTAAAGAAGCTATAATAACTTATATCTATAAATATATATAATACTAGAGAAATAAACATAGTTATTGGTTTGGCTTAATCTACAATTAAGCATTTAAGGGTTAATAGTATACTATCGTGCAAAAGGTAAGAAGTAGGTTTAATTAATTACGTCTTATCTATTGTACAAAGGGGCACTAAGGGCTTTATAAAGTCTCTGCCTCTTAGCGCTAACCTAAGTAGTGGGTCCTTGTGCGGGTCCCTATAGGTAGGCAGGCCCCCACTTCACCTAGTGCTACTTATATAATAAACTATATAGACACTAGTAACTTTTCTTTTATGTAATAGCCTATATCTATTATACGCTTCCCTTTCTTGTCCTTCTCTATCTATATAGTTAGCCTTCCCCTATTAGAATAGGTTATAGGGTAGGTGCAGTATTACTATGCGGTAAAAGTCCTATTTACACCTACTCTTATACAAATAGGCAGTAATAGCTAACCTACTTAGTTTTTACCTTATCCCCTTATACAGTAGCAGAGCCGCATTACACAATAAAGCTCTTTTTAGGCATATGCCTTATGCGCAAACAGAAGGTAGAGTATTAAGTAATATAATACTTAGCGCTAGGTCTTAGTAAGTAGGTATAAAAGGATATCTCCTAGCTCCCCTAAACCCTCTTTCTTTTATCCTACTTTAATGTACGTATACCTTCCTCCCTTCTTACCTTATTCTTTTTAGTGTTCTAGTGTCTAGTAGCTAGTGCTCTGTTACTAGTAAATATATATAGCTTTTTTATATAATACTAATTTTTAACAAGATATACACACACACACACACTTACTATTATATAATAGCTAATAACACTATTAGTTTATTAGGCGCTAGTGCCCTTACTACTAGTGTCTTTATACTAGTTATTATAGGCTAGACTAGATCGCGCATCTAGGTTAACCTTCCTACTAGTTTGCCTAGCATAAGGGCCTTTATACAGAGCCTAGCGGTAAACGTATAATAAATCCTCTAGAGTATCTTTATTTTTATTATATAATGCTAATAGGTATAGAACAAAGAGGCTAGGGTAGCCTAGATACCCTCTTAAGATATTATTATGTAAATCCTAATTAGCACAAACCTCTAGCAGTAGGCTACTTATATTATACAACATAAGAGATATTAGTAAGCAGTGCTTATCTAGTCGCGCGGCTAAGTTTAAAATAAGCCTTATACTTACTTATACGGCACTACTAATGCTAGCAATTAGGTATTCCTAGATTATTATATAATCCTAGATTACAAGTCTAGATTATACAGCGCCTACGTGTAGAAGTTGCATAGTGCTTATTATAAGCGTTATATATAGGGGGGGGTGAATGTCTTTATTACACAAAAGGGTAGGTAGGCCTAGTCTTAAGATATCTAAATTATTAATACAGAAAATATATTCTTTAATATCTTTATATAATCTCCTACGATATATTCCCTCTCTTATAATAAAACTATAATATTAAATTAGTAGTAGGGCTTATATAGCCTAAAAATAAATATATCTATGCGAAGTTGTAGCAAGTTAGACAGAAAAAAAATTTTTTTTTTTTAAAAATAGTAAGTAAAATAATAAAAGAAATGTTATACAGCAGAGTAGTTACTCTATTATATAGTTCTTATTAATTCTGTCTACTAAAGCCTTAATAGTAATATGTAGTTTATTTATTAAGATTAGTGTTTAGAGTGCCTAGTTAGGTGCTTTCTTCGTATAAGTATTAGTAGGATTGTCTTTGCTATTAATCTACCTAATCTCTATAATTTCCTATTTTTTGTATAACTCCCTAATTAACATAATGTTAATTATAAGGCGTTTTTCGTTTATAGTGCCTAGTTGTACAAGGCATTTGTATAGGGATTTTAAGTCAGTATAGACTATAATAGGAATTAGGGGGATCTAAAGTGTTTATACAATCTATTAGAGTGTTATACTTAATATAATTACATTATTAAAACTACCTACTAGACTGTATAATTCGCTTGCTAGAACACTTCTAGTTACTCTTTTATACTTTACTAAGTTCTAGTAGATAATATTACCACAGATCTTAAAGTCCTAAGTTGTCATACGATGTTCCTCTGCTAGTATAATAATAAAGCTAAGCTATAAGCTTAAGTCTCTATTATTAGCAAAAGAGCTATCTGTAAAGATAAACAGCTTTATGCGACCTAGGTTAAGTAGAATAAATTTTAGTCCTCTTTATGCATTCTAAATTTACTAGTTTAAACGCATGTTTAGTGCCTTAATATCTTCTTCTATTAGTACTATTATTTGCGCAGTAATAGATAGGTTAAATGTTACTTCTAGTTAGTAAACTAAAGAGATATATACACCTCTTACTTGTTATGAAATATATTAGTGTACAGCGTCTTTGTCCTAGGGATTAATTATGCGAAGGCTTTTAGCCTGTCCTTTCTATTCTAGGGTAATAACACTCTAGATAAGTTAGATTTTACCTCTATTAAACTCAATTACCCTATTTTATATTAAGACGCTTTTGTCCTTTATATAAAACTTTATAGTATAGAGCTACTCCTCTTCTTATTATATAAAGCTTTCTGTGACTACACTAAGGGTGTTATTAGTCTAGAGTCTAGTAATGCCAAACATGTTAGGTCCCTTATCTGTAATAAGTAGGTATAGGTTATACGTTAACATATACATCCTTAGTTTCTTCTTATAGTAGTTGTAGTATATCTTAAACTAGTAGAGACCTAATTCTACTACGCTATACAGAGGTTGTATAACTCACAGAATTATGTTTAGTAGGAAGAAATTGCGCATTTCTACTAGTAGTTAGGCATATAATATGCAAAGAAATTTGTTAGTAAACTATATATAGGCCTAAGTAATGTCCCTAAGCTTAATATACATGTTATATAACTAAATTAGTATTACAGAAAGAGCTAATAGCAACCTCTAGCTTATGCGCTAGATAGTAGGGGATTATATAAAGATCTTCTCTTTTTCTTTATCTAAATAGCTAGCAAAGACAAGTCTTAATTTCTTATATAGTTAGGTTGTCTTACCTTTAATCTCTCGTATAAGACGCAGGTTAAAGATACAGCCAGGTTATTTATTAGGGTTATATAACAAGATCTTAAAAGTGCCATTAGTAATAAAAGTATTTATTTCTGCTATATCTAATTCTTTAAAGGGCTAGCTAGGTGTAGTAATAATACTATCTACACAAAGCTTTAGTGTAAGCTTAAAGTTATCTTTTTCTTTTTAGGTAATAAACTAGGTGTTTAGTCTTCTTAATCTTTGTTAAGCTTCACCTAATTATATAACTATAGTAGTTTAGTCCTTCCTAGGTCTTCCTTTTAGCCTTAGCTTTAGAGCTTTAATTTATACAGCTATAGAAGCATCTATATCCTATATTTCCTATATACTGTCTTTAGTTACGTAATAGTATAGTTTAACCTATGTACAGCGTAGTTTTAGAGGTCTATTTTTAAGCTCTAGGATAATGTCTCTTCCTTTAATACTCTTAATTTTATATAGTCCTTACTATCCCTTCTTTTCTCTCTAGGCTATAACTTTAGAGCCTAGTAGGAGTGTAAGAGTTCTGTGCGATAACAGGCTATTCCTAGTGTTAATTATATAAGCAACTTTAACTTTAGCTTTATCCTTCTTAAGCATTTTTATTACTTTCTAAACTGCATTAGCTTAGGCAATTAGTTCTAGTAAGGGTAGAGAGTTCTTATTAATCCTTAGGTAGGCACTAAAGACTAGGAGAGTAAGTACTATACTATTAGGCCTAGCTATGTTATTTAGTGCCTTTACTATTATCTATAGCACTATCTTATTATTTATATAACTGTTAATCTTAGCTCTTAGAATATTATACGCTTAGCATAGTAGTGTATGTACTCTTTTAATCTTACCTATAGCCTAGTGTGCCTCTACTAGTATTTGCCTACATTCTACCCTAACTATCTTTATATAATTCTAAAACTTATTAGAAGCAAAGTTAGTTCCTAGGTTATAGATAATATAATCTAGTAGGCCTTAGTATACATTAATCTAGTATCTTATTAAGGCATTCTAGGTGTCTTATGCAGTTATTAATCTTAGGAATTAGGCTACCTAAAAGGATGTGTCTGTATTAATAATATATAGGACATCCTTTTTACTAATTTGTACAACATTAATAATAATCTTATAGTTAAAGTATAAGTTATCTTAGATAGAGAACTTAAAGCGTCTTAGCGCTTAGTTGTATAACTAGTAGTAGTAATAGAACTTTCTTACTTCTTCTAGTATAGAGCTCTCTACTTTATGCCCTACCTAAGTAAGAAGCTTATATAGTCTTTCTGTCTAGGGGTGTCTAAAATAGTAGTGTAGGCGTTAGAGTTCTGTCTTTATAAAAAAGAGAGCTAATTCCTTATTACTAAGGTTAAAGAAGGGGTAACCTTACTTTTATATAACTAGGACTATTATACTATTTCTTTATACAATAACATCTAGGATATTATTAAAGTATACCCTAAGTCTATTAGCATTTGCTAGTAATAGTAGGAATAGTGTTAGGGAGTTAAAAATATAGTAGGTTACTATTCCTATAGGATTAGTAATTTGTACAGTGCCTAGAGATATCTAAAAACCCTATCCTCTAAAGCTAATATTAGTAGATCCTAGTAACTAGTCTATTTTAGTAGTTAGGTTTTTGTGTAAGTAGGTAGTAAGCTAGTCCTTTCTTACTATAGATACTCGTACAGCGCCTATATCCTAGAGTTCTTCTTAGTACTTTATATAATACTAACTAGCTAGAGTAAACAGTTGTGTAGGTTCCTCTATATTCTTATTATCTTTACTATGTTAGATGTCTTCGCTAGTTATGTGATAAAGGTAGGCAGTAGAAGTAAAGTATAAAGTAGCCTTTTCTACTTCTTCTTTATTACTTTATTAGTCTTGTTTATTTTTCTTCTCTTTTGTGCGATAGTCTTCTTCCTCTAGCTCTCTTTTAAAGTTAAGGATATATACTTATATATCTATAGCAGAGGATTTATGTTTATAGAAGTTAGCGTATAATAATATATATTACCTTCTAGCTTGTTAGGTATCCTTTAGTAGATAGTTAGTAGACTAGCATCCTTCTTTATAGCACACAAAGTATTTCTACTTTATATAAGAGCTTAAACTTCTAAAGTTACCCCTTCCTTTTAGTCTAAAGGTTAATCTGCCTCTAGAGGGGCTAGATCCTCTTATATAATTAAGATTATTATATTATTAATTAGTGTAGTACACTTCTTTACTATCTTAGAGGAACTATAACTTCTTTCTATTTTTAGTAACTTAGAGTAACGCACAAAGGTCGCTAAGTAAGCCTTTTACTATATTTTTAGGATTAAATATAGCTTATTTAAGGTTAGGATAGCTACAGTATACTTGTATAATAGTAGTGTGTAGTTATAGTTTACTACTAAAGCCTTGTCTAAGAGCCCTTTAAGCTAAGGTAAGCTTATTAATTATTGCTTCTAGGGCCTTATGCGATATAGTAGCTAGATTATTCCTTTTATAGCGTTTAAAGGTAAGAGTGGTCTAGTCTATCTAGTACTAATTATAATTAACACTAGTGTTAAAGTGCCTATTTAGTCTATTGTACAATTCATCCTATAGAAGTCCTAGTCTAATGTTATATAGGTAGTAGGTACTCGCACGATCAGAAAGGATTCCTAAGAAGATATTTATATACTAGTCCTATAGTATACCTAGCCTATAGTATAGTTTTCTAAAGACTTTTGCCTTATCTACTAGGATGTTATACAGCCTACTAGTGTAGTTATTCTCTTTACTCTAAGCCTTCTAAAAAAGAATAATCTTATCTAGCTAGATATAAGTATAATCTCCTAGTTATTAAGGAGACTAGGAGTGTCTAGCCTCTTTATATAATATAGTTTGTTAGGCAAAAGCAGTCTAGGTTTTAGGCTATTACTACTAGTGTGGCTCTATATATAGTGTCTCTAACCTCACATGTATAAGGATAGGCCCCAGCTATGCTCTATGTATATATGCATTACCTATAGATAATATAAGTTATATTATTAGGATTATGCGAAGCGGTTTAAGTTATAGTTATAGAGTTATTGTGCAAAGGGTCTATAGCTTATAGTTAAGCTATAATAGTTTAAAGAGTTTCTTTGCATAGGTGTCCTTTATTATAAAATTAGTAGTAATAAAGCCTTTTTTTATAAGAAAAGTAATAAGCTCTCTTCTTACTATATAACTAATCTTATTAAAGGTTCTCTCCTTCTAGTTATTAAAATCTTTAGTAAAAGAAGAGATTACCTCTTTACCTTTAAGGCTACTTACGCAATATTACGTAATTATGTATACTATATAAGTGTTTAGCTATTTTAGAGAAAGGGGTAGGTAGCTATATAGATCTACTCTATCTACCTAGTACTTTTGTGTGATCTCTCCTCTTAAGGTAATAGCCTTAATATTTATTACTTTCTCTACTTATTAAAGCTATATTGCTTTAGCTTTGTCTTTCTACTAAGGAGGTAGTATTAATTGTTACGCGACGTCCTTAGGTTATAGTTCCTCTAAGAAGTCTTCTAGTCTTAAGGCCATATTATTATTATCTTTCTTAGTTGTACAACGTGTCTACGTTTAGTTGTCACTAGTTTAATTATACAACGTGTTTGTGTTTAGTTGTTACTAGTTTAATCGTGCGACGTGTTTTTTAGGGTTGTGAATATGCTTACTATCTCCTTTCTTTTCTATAGAATAGCTTAGACTAGATTATGCAACTCTTTATAGATATGCGCGCTTTATTTCTACTTATTATATAATCTAAAATTCAATCTCTAGTAAAGGTAACAATATAAAGCCTACGCATCTAGCTTATAGGGCGCTCTGTCTTTAGACCTTACTAGTTTACAGTTAATTAGAATTAACTACTAATTAGTGTTAGTTTAGCTTAATCTATAATTAAGCATTTAAGGGTTAATAGTATACTATTGTGCAAAGGGTAAGAAGTAGGTTTAATTAATTACGTCTTGTCTATTGTATAAAGGGGCACTAAGGGCTTTATAAAGTCTCTGCCTCTTAGCGCTAACCTAAGTAGTGGGTCCTTGTGCGGGTCCCTATAGGTAGGCAGGCCCCCACTTTACCTAGTGCTACTTGTACGATAAACTATACAGACAATAGTATAGATTTTAAATATATAGAGATGTAAGTAGTTAAAATACTAACAGTACTATAGGAAGACATAACTATGGATTTTATTATAGGAATTCTAACCTCTAAAGACCTAATAATAGGAATTAAATATAATAGTATACTAGTAACAGTCTACTAACTAACTAAGTATATTAAGCTTATTCTATGCCTTAAAAGAATAATAGCAAAAGAACTCGCTTTTTTTATCCTAGACTAAATAATTAGACATTACAGAATCCAAAAAATAATTATTAGTAATAGAGACAAGCTCTTCACGTTAAATTACTAGATAACACTTATGGCCCTACTTAGAACAAAATAAAAGCTATTAATAGCCTACTATCTATAAATAGATAGATAGATAGAACGTATAAACTAAACTATAGAAATGTACCTACGCATCTACTATAACAGTTAGAAGAATAACTAGGTTTTATTACTACCTATAGTATAGTTGGCCTATAATAATAAAATATTAGTAGTATTAGGATATACACTATTTTATGTAAGCTATAGAAAATACCTATATCTTTTTAATTAATAATTCCCTACAATAATTAAACCAAAAGAAGCTATAGATATAGTAGGAAATATAAAGAAAATGTACTAACAACTCTAAGAGAACCTTAAAAAAGCTTAGTAGTAATTAACTTTATACTAAAACTAAAAACGAAAAATAGCACCTTAGCAAAAGAAGGGGGATAAGGTATATTTACTTACAAAGAACCTTTAAACTTAGAAGAAAAAACACAAGAAACCAGATTACGTTAAGGTTAGACTATTTTATATTTCTAAGCAAATATTACTAGTAAATTATAAGTTAGAACTACTACTAGATGCAAAGATATACCTAGTATTTCACGTATTACTGCTAGAACTAGCAGACTCTAATACACTAGTTAGAACTACCTTCTACTACTAGACTAAGGAAGAAAACGAATTTAAAGTTAAAAGGATTCTAGATTATAATTAGAAACACAATACATACCTTATTAAGTAGAAAGGTTACCTACACAGCAAAAATACTTAGGAACTAAAAGACTACCTAGGAAACTATTAATAAAAGATGAAAGAATTCTACTAATAACTTACGCAGTATAATATTATTCTTACCTAAGATAGTAAAGGCACTAGATCATTCTAGAACTCTAATAGGAAATCCTTAAAAGCGCTCTATATTATAGCAGATAAGAAAGAACCTAAAGAAGTCTTATTAGCTACTAGATTAACAGCCTTATAAGATTTAGCCTCTTTAATATTCTTCTCCTTAACTACTGTTATATCCTTAGTACACTTATCTAATAAATCTATTTACTAACGTAACTAATCTTTGCGTACGCGTATAATACATAATTTCTTTAACACCTTTTTATAGGCCTTAAACATAGCCTCCTGCGTTTCTTTTAACTCTTTTATTTATATACGTAACTTCTCTTTCTCTATAAGTAAGCGCTTAAGCTTACACTCTAAAACGCGCACATTATAATATTAACCTTAATAAATACCCTTCTTATATTTTCTAGACTAAACATAAACTTTATAAACATAGTTATATTTTATATATATTAAGTATTTCTTAACTATAGCTTCGCTAAAGGAGTTAATAAAATTAGTTAGGTAGTAGTAATAGATAGTACTAGACTTAAAAAGTTATTTAAGCATTATATAAGCGAGCTAATGCTACTTATAACGCAAGGCGAGCTCTAGTCATAACTAAACATAAGACATAGTTATATAATTTAAGATTAAATCCTAGTAAGGAGGAAGATAATATTAAGATCTAAAGGCTAGGCCTCTTAGGATCTTTATATATATCTACGTTTATTATTAAAGTGGCACAGCATAAGAGGTTACGTAACCTAGTTAGTATAATTAGAGCGCCAAGATAACTAATTAGACAAAATACTTAATATACTAAGTAACTAATTAGTGCTTAATTAGTTTAATTAGGGTAATTAGTCTACTAATTGCTTAAAGTATATAGGAACGCAAGTATAAACCTTTATACTCGTGTTTAATCTATTTATTAATCTATTGTTTAGATTCTAGTAGACTATATTATTAACTTGTTACACTTCGTAAAATACTATTATATTAATAAGACCTTCTACCTTTGTAAGTACTCCTACCTAAGAACCAACCTTAACCCTTTAGGACTAGCTACCCTCTTGGATTTAACATTTAGCAGCTCCTTAAAAGTCTATTAAATAGGTTCTATTAGTTTTCTAAATACTATTCGCTTTACTCCTCTATATTCTTTTAAAAGTAGCACTATAACCCTTACTAGAATTTATTATGTTAGTAGTATACCTTAAGTAAGAAGTATTAAAGAATAAGTTAAGTTATCCTATTTAAAATTTATTACATAAATTTAACTATTCTACTTATTTATTAGGTAGTCTCTTCTTTGTGTATTAGTATAGTTATTAGTCTTCTCTCCCTTTTTATGCTATTTCCTCTCGAATTAGCTATCTAAGTAATAGCTAGTTAGTTCTATATTTCTTTAACTTTCTATCGCAGGCCAATCTTTACACTATAGTAGGTATACTTCTTTTAATAAATTCTTAACATTCTAATTCTAGATATAGGACCGCGTAGATTAGTAAGTATCTACTATTATATATTAATAGTAATAGGTAGAAGCATTTTTAAGCTAAATTACTTACATATAAAAAGAGTAATTTAAATATTAGAAGTTAGGTATAAGTAATATAGCTTTAACTAAAGACATAAAACAAGAAGAATATTAGTAGTAGAATAGATAAATTACTATAAGATTACTCTATTAGTAGTAGGATTATATATTTATAAGTTAGGTAACTTCCACCTATATTAGGCTAGTCTATCCCATACTAGGGCCCAGCCAGGTATCTAGGGCTCTAATAATTTAGTATCTTGTCTATTACACGCCCTGCCTATGTATTTTATATATTAATAATTTTCCTTTTATATACATTTACTAGTAGAGTGTTATTTAGCTATTAATTAAATATATTATACCTAGTGTGGTGTTTTATATAAATAGTATTTAGTTTGCACTAGGGAGAATAGTAAAAGAATAACTTAATAGTATTAAATAGAATAATACTTAACTTCTATATAGTTAGAGTGTAGTATAGGTTTTATACAGCTAGCTCGCTTAGCGCACAGACTCCCTATAGGGGCTTAGCGCCAGATGCCACAGCACAATAATAATATTATAATCTACCTATTATATTTTAGAACTAATAAAGTGTTCTATAACCACTATAGTATTTATAGTGTTTATAGTAACTATATGTTTATTTTAATAAAAATACTAAAAATCTTATCTAGATTTAATGTTTAAAATACAGGTTCTATAGGTTTAGCGTGCTAACCAGAATTGCTAGCAGGTTAGGTACAATTTAGTATTTATAGAACATTTTCTAGCGGTGTGCAATTATTATACACTTACTATACAGCTTTATATAGAGATCGCATTTCTTAGTAAAGTAAGATAATTTGAATAGCTCTATAATCTCTTAAGACTGTACCCATCTATAGAGAGATCTGTTTACCCATTTCTTTACTTTTGAGCGTTGGCTGGCAAGTCAATACTGGGGTGTTGATGGCTAGCTTAGATCCGGAGTTGACGTTACGGCCAGAGAAACACTAATACCGTCACGCTATATCTCACCTAAGCAATGACAAATCTTCGCGAGTCGTTTAATAAGCCGGCGGGCAGATAGATGCGCACATCCATCGGTTGATCTATTCAGTGTTGATTAACAATTGTCGTCTCGAACATTGCGTCTCTTTCCTAATCTACCGCCAGGTGCGGCCAGGCCCAGGACAATGAAATAAAATCTATAAGAAACGTTGTGGCCTCGCACGTTGGACAATACCATTCCCAAAGCTTTTTACCTCTCGACTCCAATCTCGAAATTACATTTTAGACCGCAAGCGACCGACCTGGTGAACAATGCCATACTTCACCCTCAAAGACGGTGTTACCCTTTTCTATAAAGATTGGGGTAACGCTACCGGTCAACCCGTCTTCTTTAGCCATGGCTGGCCCCTCAATTCCGACAATTTTGAGCTTCAGATGAACTTCCTCGGCAACCACGGCTACCGCGTAATCGCACACGATCGCCGCGGTCACGGACGTTCAGATCAGCCCTGGAACGGAAACGACGTCGACACGTGGGCTAGCGACATATCCGAGCTGTTTGAGCACCTCAAACTCACGGATGCGACACTTGTCGGACATAGCACCGGTGGGGGAGATTTGACGCGCTTTGCGGCGAAGTCGAAGGCGCACAGTGGGTATGGTTCCCACGGAAGCAAGTCGAGCTGGGTGAAAAAGCTGGTCTTGATCAGCGCGATTGTACCGCAGTTGTTACAGGCCGATTGGAATCCCAGTGGCGTCCCTCTCGAAACCATGAACCAACAACGTGCACTCATGCTGAAGGACCGCTCGCAGTTCTTCTACGACGTGCCCGAGGGCCCGTTCTTCGGGTTCAATCGGCCCAATGCGACCGTCAGCAAAGGTCTCATCCAGAGCTGGTATAATGAGGGCATGCAAGCATCTTTTAAGAGCGCATTTGACACCATCGCTTCGTGGGAGACAGACTTTCGACATGATCTTCAGAGCCTGGATATTCCCGTTCTAGTGATACATGGCGATGCGGATCAAATAGTTCCGTTTGGTGTGGGCAACCAGACTACCAAATTCTTAAAGGACGGGAGGTTAAAGGTATACAAGGGAGGACCACATGCGTTGCCAAATATCGAAGTCGATGGTATTAACAACGATCTCCTGTCTTTTTTGAAGGAGACTTAGGCGCTGCATGTAAAAGATGTGTGTTCTTGTTAGCAGGGAATTGATAGTCAAAGAATGCGACGCGAAGCTGTTCTCTGAATGCTCCTCCCCTGCCAGATCAGCCCTCACGTGGCCGCTCTTTTTGGTAGGGCAATCCTTTACTTTTCAAGTATGTGTTCGTGGAGCTTTCGTACCTTTCGATTATAAGGGGGTAATTCACAACGTGCTCTCTCCTGAATAAATGTTCGTATTCCTGTTGGGCTATACGTATGTTGTGCAGCTTCCCTGTCCAGTTCGCTCCTTGTATACGAACCCTACACTTGGTAAAAAAATTACCTTGCAGCTTAGGAACGCTGTAGCAGATGCGAGTATAGCGAGCGGCTAGAGAAAGTGGTATACAATTCATGATACAGTATACATACAGTACTACGGGGACGACGCAGAGGGCATGCAGGCAGCCGCGTCTTCATGTAGCTCGAGAGGCAGCTTCCTCCTAGGTTTCCTAAGGTCCTCAGCGGTGATGCCGTTAACACCCACCTTTGTTATGCCCATCTTGGGTGCATCGCCTTTCTTAACAAACTCCCACAGACCTACGGGGGTTAGCAATGGGACTGAAGCAGAGCAAGGGTCGTCTCACCGGGCAGCTTATTCCCAGCCAAACGGAAGGCATCCCTCACGACTTGTTCGTGCAAATCTCCTTTGATCTCGAAAACGACCTTGCTGACGGCCAATCGAGTGGCCCAGTGATCAAAGCTGCCCTTCCCCTTCCCCATTCTGCTTTCGTTGCCACTCGTGTAGACACCGATGTTGGCTGAGACGCGTTCGTAGAGGCGGAACTTCATCCCCCGCAGGCGCTTCTTGATAGTCTCTTCGGCAATGCGGAGCTGCGTCGAAGAAATGCGGCGGTCGTGGTCGCGCATGCGCAAGCCGTAGTCACCCCATACAACAGTGGTGCCGCGCATGCTGCCTCCTGTGGGAACACGACATCGGCCTTTCCGCGACTTGCGAGATTCACCGGCTTTGGGAGCGAGCCAGTTGAGGCGGCGCGGCGTGGAGGAAAACGCACGGGTGGAGGGGAGGAGCAGTTTGGTGGATGCGACGGTCGGAAGCACTGCACAGGTTAGCATGCTGGAGCCAGGGAGAAGGCGCAATGGCAGCGCGAACTTCGTGTGTGAGACGCCAACAGGGTCATCTGAGCGAATTGAGCGGCTAGGCTCATGGCGGCTATCCTGGGCGGCGGCATGGTGGACGGCAGTGAAGAGGTGCGGCCAAGCTTCGAGGGCGACTGCGAACTTCTGGCTTGTGGCTGGTGCGTGGCGAGGCTCGCGGCGCCCAAACGGGAAAGGACCGCCGCGCGCGACGTGATGTCGCGCGACTGCGTTGTCCGTCATAGACGCGCTTTGGGCGCCTTCAGTGTTTGTCCTATTCATCTGCGCATCCCATCCACCCTCGCACACAACGCCCACGCCGCCCGTCCAACTGTCGTTGGGGCCGCCCCTGTTGCAATTGCCAGATTTGGCGACATAGCAGCAAAGATGCCGGCGGATATCCGCAGTTTCTTTGGCGGCGGAGCAAAGGCGAGCCACGCCAGCCAGGGTTCACAGCAGAAAGACGAGGTACGTCAACGAGCACCGCAATCGTCTACAGCTACCAAGCTACACCGCACTGACAGATACCCGCAGAAGCCTACACCCAAGCAAGCAGCTCCCAAGAAACCTGGCCGTGCAAGCCGTGTGATCGTTGACGATTCAGACGACGATGATGATGTAGACGAGCCAGCGCAAGATCCACCGCAAATATTCGCCAACGGCATAACTGATCATGTACAGGCACAAGAAGACAAACCCCAAGAAGCTCCCGCCCAAGAAAGCCCTAAAGGAGCCTTCCCCGAAGCTCCAAGAGACCACCACGTCCGAGTTCTTTGCCAGCAAGAACAAGCCGAAGCGTTCAGATCCTGTCAAGAAGAAGCCAGCAGAGTCTACGCCATGGCTAACGCCGGCGAAGGCCAACGGAGAGGCATTGAAGGTTTCAACACCGGCGACTAACAAGCGAGGCCCAGGACGGCCGAAAAAGCACGTCACGGCGTATCCCGCAAAGGATGATGAAGATGAGTTCCCAGACGACGATCTCAACGAAGCGGACGACATTTTCGGAGACGACTTCAAGCCCCGAGGCAGGAAGGATGACTATGTGGAAGTGGCAGCTAGCGACGACGACCATCTGCTCGTTCCCCTTCCAAATAGGGGCACGCCCAAGAGGCCTGCGAAGAAGCAGAAGACGTTCAAGGATGATGACGACTTTGATCCGGAGCATGAGGACATTGACATGCAAGACGTGGATGCAGAAAATGATTTTGTCGAGCCAGATGAGGATAAGGGAGCGACCAAAATCAAACTCAAGAAAACACCCACCGCGAGCAAGAAATGGAAGACTTCAGAACCTGAGGATGAGGACGACGATGACGAGGACGAGGGCGACGAGCCCAAGTCGAAACGCCGCCGTCCGAAGAAGGATGCACCGGCCAAGGCGCCTGCAAAAAAGAAGGTCAAGAAAGAAGAGGCGGTCGAGAACAAGGACATACAAGCCATCTACGACAGCATACCCCTGGTGCGCCCACCAACCCCTCCCCCGAAGAGTGAAGCTGCAAAGTTCGACTGGAGACAAAAGGCTGGCGGTGGGAATGCAGATGCTGCCCCGGTGGGCGGTGATTTAGAGTCAATGCCGTCGGGGAGCGAGACTTGTCTAGCTGGTCTGACCTTCGTGTTTACGGGCGTTCTGCAGCGGTGGGGTCGAACAGAGGCCCAAGAGCTTGTCAAGCGGCACGGCGGGAAGGTTACTGGGCAACCCAGTAAGAACACAACTTACATCGTTCTCGGACAGGATGCAGGTCCAAGCAAGCTGAGGAAAATAAAAGAGTTGAACATCAAGACCATTGATGAGGATGGACTCACAGTCCTGATCGAAAAGCTCACGGCAGCTGGCAATCAGGGCCATTCAAAAGCCCAGGCAGCGTACAAGGAGAAGCAACGCAAAGAGGAAGAGAAGATCAAGGCGCAAGCTGCAGAGATGGAGAAAGAGGAGCAGTGCAGACTAGAAGCTTTGAAGACAGCAGAAACTGCCAAGAACGGCAAGGTTTCATCCGCCTCTGGCTCTGCCTCCGCTGACAGCTCAGAGCCAGCCGTTGATTCACGGCTTTGGACGACCAAATATGCACCATCCTCGCTGAATCAAATTTGCGGCAATAAAGCCACAGTGGAGAGGCTGCAGAGATGGCTGCAGAAGTTTCCAAAGAGCCTGAAAACTAATTTCAAGCTAGCTGGGCCCGATGGTAGCGGATCTTTCCGTGCAGTCATAATCCACGGCCCCCCAGGTATCGGAAAAACTACTGCTGCGCATCTGGTGGCCACAGTGGAAGGGTATGATGTCGTGGAAAGTAATGCCAGTGACACGCGCAGCAAGAAACTTGTGGAACAGGGCCTGCGGGGCGTTTTGAGCACGAACTCTCTCCATGGCTATTTCGCTGGCTACGGCAAGAAGGTAGAAGCTGGGAAAAAGAAGATGGTCCTCATCATGGACGAAGTCGATGGCATGTCCGCCGGCGACCGCGGTGGTGTGGGTGCTTTGGCTGCTGTATGCAAGAAGACGGAAGTTCCTATGATCTTGATCTGCAACGACCGACGGCTGCCCAAGATGAAGCCCTTCGACTACGTGACCTTCGATTTGCCGTTTCGACGACCAACAGTGGATCAAATTCGGTCTCGCATAATGACCATTGCGTTCCGAGAAGGATTAAAAATGCCTGCGCCAGTCATCAACGCATTGATCGAGGGTAGTAATGCTGATATCCGACAAGTGGTGAACATGATATCCACAGCCAAACTTGATCAGGAAGCTATGGATTTCGACAAGAGCAAGTCAATGTCCAAAGCCTGGCAAAAACACGTTGTCTTGAAGCCATGGGATATTACACAGAAAATTCTCGGCGGTGGCATGTTTGCTACCAGTAGCAATGCTACACTCAACGATAAGATTGAGCTCTACTTCAACGACCACGAGTTTAGCCCTCTCATGCTTCAGGAGAACTATCTCGGGACCAACCCCATGCAAGCATTGCAATACAATGGCCCAGAAAAGAAATTGAAGTTCCTGGAACTGGCTTCTAATGCTGCTGATAGCATCAGCGATGGAGACCTCGTCGATCGCATGATTCATGGTTCGCAGCAGCACTGGAGTCTAATGCCGACACATGCGGTATTCAGTTTTGTGCGGCCGGCCAGTTTCGTTGCTGGAAGCACAGCCGGTCATCAGACTCGCTTCACAAACTGGCTAGGCAAGAATAGTTCTCAGGGGAAGCTTACGCGTCAGATCAAAGAAATGCAGGCACATATGCGTTTACGTTCTTCCGGTGATCGACACGAGGTCCGACAACAGTACGTTCCCCTCCTCTGGCAACGACTTGTCAAGCGTCTAGAGGAGGGAGGGAAAGAGGCTGTTCCGGAGATCATCGAACTCATGGACAGCTACTTCCTGACGAAGGATGATTGGGATGCGATTATGGAGCTAGGTGTGGGGCCCATGGTACAAGAGAAGGTCAAGATCGCTTCGCAGGACAAAGCGTCCTTTACTCGACTGTAAGCACATTTTTAAAGACAGCTGCCAACGGTGACTGATACGATGCACAGGTATAACCAGCAATCCCATCCACTCCCATTCATGAAAGCCTCGAACGTCGTCGCACCTAAGAAAGTGACCAAGGAGAAACCAGATCTTGAAGAAGCGATCGAAGAATCTGACGAGGAGGAAGCATTAACCGAGATCAAGGAGGAAGAAGAGGATATCGACATCTCTAAAGACAAGTACGTTAAGCAACCTAAGAAAAAGGCTGCAAAGAAGGCTACGGCAGCCAAGCCTCGGGGAACGAAACGCGCTGCTGAGGATGATCACGATGGGGAGAGCGAAGAAGAAGTCAGATCGAAGGGCAAACGAAAATCCAAGGGTGCTGCGAGCAAACCGAAGAAGAAATGAGCTCTTTGCGGTGAAGCAAAGGTGTGTTATGATTGTGGGCGATTTTTGATCGATAGGCGGCGGGCTATCCAGTGGCTCACTCACATGGGTATGTTGCTTCGTAACTCGCCCTGATCGATTCGACAAGCAGGAATAATGTTGTGGGCATTTTAGAGCTGCTGTTGTATTTGAGAAGCTTATATGTAGCCCTTAATCGCAGACTAGGCTTAAAGAGCATTTTGAAGGCTTCCTTAGGATGCAACCTTAGTCGATCTTTTTAAGAGACGCTAGGCGGAGGGCCATTGCCATAAGCTAGAGTGAATTACATTTATTACTTAAACGCGTTCCTTTAGAACTGCAACATTAGATTATTTCTATACAGAAGCACTTTATTACGCTAGGCTACAGATTTTATTTCTGGCGAATAAGTACCGAAATGCAAGAGTAGCGTACTAAGACATCCTAACAGGGAAGTACCTTATTAGCCTAATAACACGCTATAGTGTAAACAGAACACCTTTATAATAGCTTCTAGTTTACTATTAGAGTATATAGTAGTTTTACTACTATTGTTTACAATAGGTTATTATTTACCTATATAAGAGATATATTTTCTATTTTAGCCAAGATATATTTATTAAGGTAAATAGAATATTACTTATCCTATTTTATAAGGTCTCTTTTGTTAAATCTAAAAGGGTAGCTAGTCCTAGAGGGTTAAGGTTAGTTCTTAGGTAGGAGTACTTACAAAGGTAGAAGGTCTTATTAATATAATAGTATTTTATAAAGTGTAATAACGTAATAATATAGTTGACTAGAATGTAAATAATAGATTAATAAATAAATTAAATATAAATATAGAGAGTCTATTCTTATATTCTTATATACTAACGCTGCTTAGTTGCTTAGTGCCTATAAGTAGTAGAGTAGGTTATATAACTTACTTAGTTACTTAGCGCTCTTTAGCGGCTAAGCACGTTACGTAATTTAACTTTAAATGCTTAGCCTTCTCTTTATTTTATTATACCTTACCTATGCCTCTCTATAAGTGCGTAACCTACCCTTTATTATTCTAGTTTATAATATTATCCCCCTTCTTTCTATTCGTTGTCCTAAAGAATTATAGCTACTAACTACTCTAGTATAGCGCGTTTTCGCGAGCTTATCTCTATTATTAAAACTTATAGAACTATTATAGTCTTAAAGTATTCTAGCTGTAAAGCGTAGTTGCACGTTTATAAAGTTTATATTTACTTAGGAAAGTGTAGTAAATGTTAGTATTAAAGGTTAACATATAACATAGCTATAACTTATAATAACTTTTCTTAGTAAATTACTAAGAAGAAAAAGTTAGAGGCGCAGTTATTAGAAGCGCGTAAAGAATAAAATACTATATTTAAAGTAATGCGTATAGTTTGCGTTAAGGAAGATAAATTATTAAAATAATTAGTATAGAACTTAAGGCGTACTAAAAAGGTAATTATAGTTAAGAGCACTACTCTAAAGGAGTGTTAAATCTAAGAGGGTAGCTAGTCCTAAAGGGTTAAGGTTAGTTCTTAGGCAGGAGTACGTATAGAAGGTGAAATGTCTTATTAATACAATAGTATCTTACGAAGTGTAATAAGTTAATAATATAGTCTACTACAATCTAAATAATAGATTAATAAATAGATTAAATATAAGTATAAAGGTTTATACTCGCGTTCCTATATACTTTAAGTAATTAGTGAACTAATTATTCTAATTAAACTATATGCCTAGTTATAACTAGAGCTTACCCTATATTATAAATAGCATTAGCTCGCTTACATTATACCTGAATAACTTTCTAAGTTTAGCACTACCTATTACTACTATTTAACGAATTTTATTAACTCCTTTAGCGAAGTTATAGTTAAGAAATACTTAACGTATATAAAATATAACTGTATTTATAAGGTTCACGCTTAGTTTAGAAAATATAGGAAATATATTTATTAAGATTAACATTATAATATATATGTTTTAAAGTCTAAGTTTAAGCGTTTGCTTATAGAGAAAGAGAAGTTATGTATATAAATAAAAGAGTTAAGAGAAACGTAGGAGGCTACGTTGAAGGCCTATAAGGAGGTATTAAAGAAATTACGTATTACACACGTATATAAAGATTAGTTATATTAGTAAATAGATTTATTAGATAAGTATACTAAGGATATAATAGCGGTTAAGAAGAAGAATATTAAAGAGACTAAATCTTGTAAGGCTATTAATCTAGTAGTTAATAAGACTTCTTTAGGTCTTTTCTTATCTCCTATAATATAGAGCAGTTTTAAGGATTTCCTATTAGAGTTCTAGAATAATCTAATGCCTTTACCTTTTCAGGTAAGAATAACATTATACTATGTAGGTTATTAGTAGAATTCTCTAATCTTTTATTAATAGTTTCCTAGGTAATTCTTTAGTTCCTAAGTATTTTCCCTGTGTAGGTAACCTTTCCACTTAATAAGGTATATGTTATTTTTCTACTTATAATCTAGAATTCATTTAACTTTAAATTCGTTTTCCTTCTTAGTCTAGTAATAGAAGGTAGTTTTAACTAGTATATTAGAGTTTGCTAGTTCTAGTAGTAATATATAGAATACTAGGTATATGTTTACGTCTAGTAGTAGTTCTAACTTATAGTCCACTAGTAATACTCGCTTAGAAACGTAAAATAGTCTAACCTTAACATAATCTAGTTTCTTGTGTTTTCTTTTCTAAGTTGAAAGGTTCTTTATAAGTAGATATACTTTATCTCCTTTCTTTAGCTAAGGTGCTGTTTTTCGTTTTTAGTTTTAGTATAAAATTAACTACTATTAAGCCTTCTTAAGATTTTCTACTATATTAATAGCTTCTTTTACTTTAATTGTTATATACAATTATTAATTAAAGAGATATAGGTGTCTTCTATGGTTTACATAGAATAGTGTATGGCCTAATACTACTAATGCTTTGTTATTATAGGCTAACTATGCCATAGGTAGTACTAAAACCTAGTTATTCTTCTAACTATTATAGTAGATGCGTAGGTACGTTTCTATAGTTTAGTTTATACGCTCTATCTATCTATCTATTTATAGATAGTAAGTTATTAATAGCTTTTGTTATATTCTAAGTAGGGCTATAAGCGTTATCTAGTAATTTAACATAAAGAGCTTGTCTCTATTACTAATAATTATTTTTAGGATTCTGTACTATCTAATTAGTTAGTCTGAAATAAGAAAAGTAAGTGATTTTACTATTATTCTCTTAAGATATACAATAAGCTTAATATACTTAGTGAGTTAACAGACTATTACTAGTATACTATTATATTTAATTCCTATTATTAGACCCTCAGAATTTAGAATTCCTATAATAAAATCCATAGTAATATCTTTTTATAGTACTATTAGTATTTTAATTACTTATATCTTACTATATTTAAGATGTGTACTGTGTTTATTCCTCTAGTATTCTATATATTTTTAAATATAGGTTATTATAGCTTCTTTAATTCCTTTAAAGGTGTAATTCCTTTAGATAAGTTCTATTATTTTTGTAATACCTAGGTGTCTGTACATAGGGTTATCGTGGTATTATTAGATAATCTCAGTCTATACATGTTCTAGAACTTCTTAGTTAATTACTAAACGTTTATTTAGTTCTACTATTAGTTCTAGAGATTTATCTTTAGCTTTATAAAGGATTTTAGAGAAGGTTTTTACTTTCTCTCCTACTAGATTGCTTTACTACCTAAGGGCATCTACTCTACTATTTTCTTTTCTAGCTATATAGATAATTTTAAACCTATATTGCCTAGTGGTTTATAACTATCTTTATTATTATGGTATAAGTTCTTTTAGTATCGTGAACCTTAGAAGGTTCTTATAATTTGTGTAGATTTCTAGCATTAAGTAACTAAGCGTATAAATCCTCTAGTGCTTTAAGGCTTTAATAATAGCGTAGAGTTCTTTATTATATACGTTGTATCGTATTTTAGCGTTATTAAAATTACATAAGTAATAGGTAATTAGGTGCTATTTACTATTATATTCTTATTTAGCGTAGGCGCCTAGCGTGAGATCGCTAGCGTCTGTCTAAAATTATAGTAATTTGTTGCTTCGAAAATAAATAAGAATAGGTTCTATAATGTATACTATCTTAAGGAGCTAGAATAACATTCTACACTTAGTTATCTATTTAAAGGGTTTATCCTTCTTTATAAAATTTATTAAAGGTATTGGGAATTTTACGTAGTTTTAAATAAACTATTAGTTAAATCTATAGAATTCTAAGAATTCTTAGATGTTCTTGGCTGTCGTTAATATTGTCTAGTTCTTAATATATTTAATGTTACTTACTGCTATCTTAATTCCTTCTATAGTAATAATGTGTCCTAGGAATTCGAGTTATTTAATATTAAAATTACATTACTTAAGTTTAATATAAAGATATACTCTGTCTAGTACTTCTAGTACTGTTTATTTATACTTAGTGTGGTCTAATTCGTTCTTAGAAAAGACGAGGATATTTTCTATATACACAAGAATAAATATGTCTAGATATTTATAGAGTACGTTATTAATAAGTGCTACAAAAGCTACTAGTGCGTTTATAAGTCCAAATAGCATAACTTTATATTTAAATAGTCTACAGCGTAATTAAAACGCTATTTTCTATTCTTTACCTTTCTTAATTTATATAAGGTAGTAACTCTCTCTTAGATCTATTATTATAAATATCTTAGCTTAAGATAGTTAATCTTATAGCTTAATAATCTTTAGTAGTAGATATTAGTTCTTTGTTCTTATATTATTATATTGTTAGTAGTTAATGTGTAGTCTATCTAATCCATCTTTTTTCCTTAATAAACATAAAAGGGCTTACTACTAGCAACTTTAATAGTTATATATATTCTTTCTTAAGATTGTTTTAAATAAAATTACGTTCTTTAAGGAGTTTTTCTCCTGTTTTACTATATAGTAGTTTAAAGGGTGGCGTCTTCCCTTCTTCTAGGTCTATTATAAGATCCTAGGGTTAATATTCTAGTAGGTTTACTTTTCTTTCCTTCTCTATAAATATGTGTGTCTATTTCCTGTACTCTCTTAGTAAGGTAAAGGGTATACTATTATTCTCCTTCTCGCGCTTTTTAACCTAATAGTTCCTACTAGCGTCTACTAAGGTATATTTTTATTTTTTAATTATTTATCGCGGTAATATATTGTTAATAATTCCTTTATCTACTTTTATTTTTAGTTAATACGTAGGCTTTGCTTATAATATATAATTATAGTGTTTAAATAATATTTTCCTTGTACTCTAGTTTATTTACAGGTTGTATATTATTAACTAAGGTAATCCTAAGACTAACTCGTGCTTAGATTCTAAAAAGATATCTAAGATAAGTTCCTCTTTATATCCTTAGACTGTTATTATAGTAGTAACCTCCTAGTATATCTAAGGTGTCTTAGGTATTAGGGATCTATTTATAATATAAATAATATAGGTTACTTCCTTCTTTAATATTATAAGTCCTACTTGTCTTACTATCTAATAAGATATAAAGTTCCTTTCTACTTTTAAGTCTATAAGAGCTTAAGCCTATATTCCTTTAAGCTATACTAGTAGCTTAACTAATACTCTACTTACTATAGTATTTAATTTAATAACGGCGTTTTCTTATCTAAGTTTAGGCCTAAAAAAGTCATCTATTTAGATAGGTTATAATTAAGTTAAGGTGTCTAGTATACGTTTCTAAGTATCTGCTTCTATTACTATTCTTAAGTACGTGGCTTATGTAGATTATCTTCTTTTTCCTATAAGGATATTCTGCTGTTTTTCCTCGTGTAGTCTTTACTATTCCTATATGCTAGTTAAATTAGTAGTTCTACTACTACTTTTACATAGGGTAGTTTATAAAGTTATTTAAACATTTGGCTATATAGTAGTATTTGCAGTCTTAGTTTAGATATATATACTAGTATAGTTGTATATAATCTCTATTAACAAGTATATTATAGTATTTGTTGCCCTTTAGTATAAGGTAAGGGAAGTATTTTACCTATTATTTATCCTAGAGGTGTTTATTACAGGCTATAATAGAGTAGTCCGTCTAAATCTATCTATAATATAGGTTTTTTCTAGATTATCTCTTATTCTCCTTTTTGTTTCTTTATATTATAGGTATATTAGTTCTTTGTAGTGCATCTACATATAGAATTAGTATATAGGATTTTAGTAGTCTAGATAGTACTTTAGTACGTAGTTTAATTCTTTATTTTTATAAGGTCGCATCCCCTTTAGTGGTATATTTAGTTTATCTAGAAATAGAGCTTGTCTGTATCCTAGATCTCTATCTTTTGGCTAGTAGGGTTCTATGTAGTCCTAAACATTTAGTTTATACTTAAATAATATAGGGTTGTCTTCTTCCTGCCTACTTTATAGGTGTAAAGTAGGAGATTTTAGTATCTCTTCTACGTTTTTAGCTTTATAGTATATGTCTAAATTGGCTTTTAGATCTTTGCATAATTATAAGTTAGGTAAATCTAATTACTTACTTTGCTGGAGTGTAACGCGTTAGTAACTAAATAGTGTTATAATAACTTCCTATTCCTTTTTAGGTTCTTAGTCCTTAATAGTTAGTATATTTAACTTAGTTTAATAGACTTTGTTCTTTAATCTATAGTTTCTGGCTATATAGCCTAGTTTGCTATATATAAAGCATTTATAGGTTATAGTTATTAGTTATTAACTTTTATCTAAGACACGTTTATTAGGCTACTTAGGGCCTATCTTTTCTTTTTTTCGTTTACCTATGGAGGTAAACTAGACATTTGCTTTTAGTTTATATCTCTAGTAGTTCTTTAGTTATTACCTTTAGATAATTCTAATAGGATTCTTATAAACTACCTTTACTAGTTGTCTAAAGCTTATTACTCTAGGGTTTTAGTACAGCTCTTATTACAGCGAGAACCATTCTTTATTAACTCTAATAGTTTCTTTATATAGTTCCTTAAGATTAGTAATTCGCGCACTAATACGTAAAAGTTTCTTACGTAGTTTTTATTTAAGTCCTTATTTATACATGTCCTAAAGAGACTTATTATCCTAGTTAAGTTATATAGTGTACCTGTAAAATTTGGCTGTATACTTAGCTACTAACTATTTTTAAGTTATAGTTTCAATTTTTGCTTTTATATTAGAGTTCTTATTAGTAATTCTAAAGAGTTATTTTAGGTATTTCTTAAAGTTTTTATAATCCTTAATAATGTTAACTACATTAGCGTTATTATTTACATAATTGTTAGTATTGTAGTTGTGGTCTATTCTTAGGTACTTTTTAAAGTAGGGATAGATCTATAATCCTACATCTCCTCGCATATATATTACAGTAAAGATAACCTTTTTCCTATCTTTAAGGGGTTTATCTAAGTTACAAAACTAGTGGTCTAATTAGAGAATCTAGATGTTAGTTTAAAATTATTTACTAAAGTAGAGATTAGGTTTATGCGCCTTACTACTATTCTTTATAGGAGTAATTTTAGTGGCACCTAAAGCTGTAGAAGAGGTAGGAGTTTATAAAGTACTTATATTAAGGGTGTTTAAGATGTTAAATCTAAGAGGGTAGCTAGTTCTAGAAAGTTAAGGTTAGTTCTTAGGTAGGAGTACTTACAAAGGTAGAAGGTCTTATTAATATAATAGTATCTTAGAAAGTGTAATAAGTTAATAATATAGTCTACTAGAATCTAAACAATAGATTAATAAACAGATTAAATATAAGTATAGAGAGTTAATTCTTATATTTCTATATACTAAGGCTGCTTAGTTGCTTAGTGCCTATAAGTAGCAGAGTAGGTTATATAACTTGCTTAGTTATTTAGCGCGCTATAGTAGCTAAGCACGTTATATAATCTAACCTTTAGAGTCTAGGCTTCTCTTTATCTCGTTATACCCTACCTATGCCTCTCTATAAGTGCTTAACCTACCCTTTATTATTCTGGTTCGTAATATCTTTAAATATCTTTAAAGTAGTTTAGTGCTACTATTTCCTTTACGTTACTAATAGGTACCTAAAGTACCTAAGTATAGTAGGCGAGGCTACTCCTCTTAACTCTACTAGACTATACACTATAGCTAGAAGCGTATTTATATTAATATCTACTTTATAAGCTATTTCTAAGCCACTAAAAGCGTAGTAGTTACCTTATTACAAAGGACTTACATTTATATAGTATGTAATAATAATAGAAATTCATTAGTTAGGTATTTATTAAGTATAGTAAATTTAAAGTTAATTATTAGGTAAGTTTTTAGTAGACTAAATATTATACGTTTAGAGACATAGACCATATTAGATATAAAGGTATAATAATAATAAATTATAAGTAGTAGGGCTAGATAGTAACTATTTAAATACTTTCCCTAAGAATGAAATTCTTATTACGTAGGAATTAAATTCTAGACCTAGACCTATAATAGAATTATCAAGGACATTACATAATTAAATATAAAGACTTATAATAAATAGATTATAATATTATAATAGTGCTGTTAAATTTAGGGCTAAGTTCCTATAAGGGGCCTATACGTTAAGCAAGCTAGCTGCGTGAAACCTATATCTAGCCTTAACTATATAGAAGTTAAGTATTATTCTACTTAATACTATTAAGCTATCCTTTTACTATTCTCCCTAGTAAAAAGTAAATACTATGACCTATAAGTAGACTTTATATAATATTACCTTATATTAGTTTGGCTTAATCTGCAATTAAGCATCTAAGGGTTAATAGTATACTATCGTGCAAAGGGTAAAAAGTAGGTTTAATTAATTACGTCCAGTCTATCGTACAAAGGGGTACTAAGGACCTTATAAAGTCTCTACCTCTTAGCGCTGCCCTAAGCAGTGGGCCATTATATAGGCCCCTATAGGCAGGTAGGCCCCCCACTTCACTTAGTGTTACTTATACAATCTACTATATAGACACTAGCAACTTTTCTCTATATAATAGCCCCTATCTATTATACGCCTCTCTTTCCTATTCTTTTTTATCTATACAGTTAGCCTTCCCCCATTAGAATAGGTTATAAGGTAGGTGTGATATTACTATACAGTAGAGGTCCTATTTACACCTACTCTTATATAAATAAGTAGTAATAGCTAACCTACTTAGTTCTTACTCTACCCCCTTATATAGTAGTAGAGCTATATTACGCAATAAGGCTCTTTCTAGGTATATACTATACTTTATGCGCAAATAAAAGGTAGAGTAGTAAGTAATATAATACTTAGCGCTAGGTCTTAGTAAGTAGGTATAAAAGAATATCTTCTAGCTCCCCTAAAGCTAATGTTAGTAGATCCTAGTAACTAGTCTACTTTAGTAGTTAGGTTTTCGTGTAAGTAGGCAGTAAGCTAGTCCTTTTCTACTATAGATACTTATACGGCGCCTATGTCATAGAGTTCTCCTTAGTACTTTGTATAATACTAACTAGCTAGAGTAAATAGTTATATAGGTTCCTCTATATTCTTATTATCCTTGCTATATTAGATGTCTTCGCTAGTTATGTAATAAAGGTAGGTAGTAGAAGTAAAGTATAAGATAGCCTTCTATGCTTCTTTTTTATTACTCTATTAGTTTTGTTTATCTTCCTCCTTTTTTATATAATAGTCTTCTTCCTCTAGCTCTTCTTTAAAGTTAAGAATATATGCTTATACATATATAGTAGAGAGTTTATGTTTATAAAGGTTAGCGTATAATAATATATATTACCTTCTAGCTCACTAGGTATAAGCATAATCTCTTAGTTATTAAAGAGACTAGGAGTGTCTAGCCTCTTCGTATAATATAGTTTATTAGGCAAAAGCAGTCTAGATTTTAGGCTACTGCCACTAGTGTAGCTCTATATATAGTGTCTCTGTCCTCGTATGTATAGGGATAGGCCCCAGCTATGCTCTATATATATATATTGCCTATAGATAGTATAGGTTACATTATTAGGATCGTGCGAAGTAGTTTAGGTTGCAGTTATAGTATTATTGTATAAAGGGTCTATAGCTTATAGTTAAACTATAATAGTCTAAAGAGTTTCTTTGCATAGGTATCCTTTATTATAATATTAGTAGTAATAAAGCCTTCCTTTATAAGAAAAGTAATAAGCTCTCTTCTTACTATATAACTAATCTTATTAAAAGTTTTCTCCTTCTAGTTATTAAAATCTTTAGTAAAAGAAGAGATTACCTCTTTACCTATAAGGCTACTCGCGCGATATTACGTAATTATATACACTATATAAGTGTTTAGCCATTTTAGAGAAGGGGGTAGGTAGCTGTATAGATCTACTCTATCTACTTAGTACTTTTATACGATCTCTCCTCTTAAGGTAATAGCCTTAATATTTATTACTTTCTCTATTTATTAAAGCTATATTGCTTCGTCCTCTTACTAAGGAGGTAGTATTAATTATTACGTAACGTCCTTAGGTTATAGTTCCTCTAGGAAGTCCCCTAGTCTTAAGGCTATATTATTATTATTATCTTTTTTAGTCGTGCGAAGTGTCTGCATTTAGTTATTACTAGTTTAATTATATAACGTATTTATATTTAGTTATCGCTAGTTTAATTATACAACGTGTTTTTAAGGTTATAAAGGGGTTTACTATTTCCTTTCTTTCTATAGAATAGCTTAGACTAGATCGTGCGACTCTTTATAAATATACGCACTTTATTTCTACTTATTATACAATCTAAAATTTAATCTCTACTAAAGGTAATAATATAGAGCCTACATTTCTAGCTTATAGGGCGCTCTGTCTTTAGACCTTACTGGTTTGCAGTTAATTAGAATTAACTACTAATTAGTGTTAGTTTAGCTTAATCTATAATTAAGTATCTAAGGGTTAATAGTATAGTATCGTGCAAAGGGTAAGAAGTAGATTTAAATAATTACGTCTAGTCTATTATACAAAGGGGCACTAAGGACCTTATAAAGTCTCTGCCTCTTAGCGCTGCCCTAAGTAGTAGGCCATTATGTGGGCCCCTATAGGTAGGTAGGCCCCCTACTTTACTTAGTGCTACTTGTACGATCTACTATATAGACACCTTATCTATATTAGTCTAAGAATAGCTGCTAGAGTTATATAAGCTACTAGTAGAGGATAGATTTTACTTTAATCCCCTAAAGTTAGTAAAGGCCCTTTTATATAGTTTATAG